>CM057452.1:874030625-875262500 GCA_016271365.2 Neoceratodus forsteri | reverse complement strand
CTTTGAAGAGGCAGAAGGGAGTGGCTGCATCAGAGCTCTGGTTGGTGGTGCTGCTGCTTGATGGAACAGCCAGAGTTTCAGGAACCACAGCAGATGAAGGAGTGGCTGTGTCAGTGCTCCAGTTGATGGTGCTGCTGCTTGAGGGAACAGCTGGAGTCTCAGGAACCATGTCTTTGTCAGGATGGGTTGGTAGGGTAGTATCAGGCATTGTGACAGGAGATGCTGAGGTCGCATGTGTGACTGGCATGACATGGCTCGAATAGCCAGAAGATTTCCCAATTATACGTAACTTCCATGATTCCATATGACAAGAGTTTGCACATGGGCCATCTTCCCTTTGACATGGTCTACAAAAACAGCTCAGTCCTCTTGTTGCAACCATGCCGTTGCCACAGACTTAACACTATGGATCCTCCATGTTCCAGGTATGGTGCGTGCTTCAGGTCCTGCTCAATGTTTTATTTGCCTGTCTCCCACCCAAAAGAAGGTTCTTAGCACATGGCTGCATCCTTCTTTGTCATGCTTTTTTTGTCAGATTACTTGTACAAAATTGAAATAGTTCTTCCGCATTACAAATCACTGCCCAACAATACTGCACTGCCAGACTTGCAGCAGATTTGATGACAGCACTGTCTCTGTCTGATGGGACTTTCCCATGGCATGAACCAAAAAAGGCTCTTTCAGTTTGAAACCCATTCTGTACCGGTGAAGATGAGATAGAGTTAAAAGCCCACTTAGATTTATATTGGCCTCCGCAGCCATCAGTGAACTGTATCACTCGATCGATATTCAGTTTGCGAATGTTTCACAGATGTCTATTTGCAAGTCCCACAAAATAGTGAAGAGCATGGTGGTCATGCTTAAGGTCATTCGATATAAAGTCAATATACTCAGTGACAAGGCCTTCACATTCTGAACACCTGTAGTACGTGACTATAGGGTGTACTGTGGCCTGTTCGTGGTGCCAATGACAGGACTGAATTTCATCTTGGAACTTACAGGTGTAATTCTCTGCGAAGTCCAGCACCATTATGACCCAACCTGTTGGCATTTGGTCTTTCAGAGTTGTGAACTGATTATGTTGCCATGATGCAATGTGCAGATGCTGGCCCAAAAAAAGCACATCTTCTGTTATCATTTCCATAAGTTGAGTCACAGTGGTTTCTTTGCCTTGGAGCACTTTTCTAGACTGTTTAACCACAGTGTCATTCATGTCTCTGGTCACACTCATGGTCTTCCATTGGAACCATATGACTACATCATTTCCATGTTTCTGCACAAGTTCCTCTGTTTTTTTTTTTCAAATATTGCATTGGTACTGCAGTTCTCACTAGTTTTGCTGATGCAATTGTTTGCAAAAATTTGTCACCAGGCCTGTGTAGGCACGTGGTGAGCTCGACAGCCCTATAAATGTTTTCAGTTTTTCATTGAGGCAAATGTTTTACATCAGCAAACCGATTCAAGGATTGCAGCTTTAACTCTGCATTGGCACAGTACTCACACAGGTACTTATCCAGTTTTTGTTGCCTGGCAAGTTTGACATTTGTTGGTCTCTGGCTGCGGAACTTAGTGGACCCTATTTTTGTTTCAGGGTGTTAGCTGGTGAAACTCCTGGTGGAGGCTACTAAGGGTCTTGTCCAAGAAAGCCTTTGTTGCCACAGTCCTTTTGGAAACTGCCTTCTTGTGCAGAAGTGGGATAGAAGATGCCTCAAAGAAGTTCTGAACATTCTTCACTGTTTCTGCAGACAGTGCAGCTTTGTGCTGCTTGCTTCTTGGCTCTCTTTTCCCCCTTGATGCCCTCATCATTCTCTTCCAACTGATTCCGAGAACTGTGCTTGCACCATGGAGCATTCTGTACTTTTTCAGCATCAGAAAAGAACTGACAAATCTCTTTTTGAATTCCTGCTGCTGTTTGGTATTGCATTTTTTTAGCTGTGACATTTTGTCCTTTATGACCACAACCATCTTGTCCTGAAGGTTAGTGCGGCAGGTCAAGCTCATGTTTTGCTTTGTCAGGGCATTCTGTTTTTCTGGTGAGTATGATGAAATTACCTTTGCAATTGTGTAAGCAAACCATATGGGTGACTGTGGCAGTCCTTGTCGTGCTCTCTGAACTGCTTTCCTGATAGTGCTGTGTGAGCTCCAGTCGGCCATTGGGGTATCACAGGATGTATCCTGGGTCAGGTCGGCCATTGGGGTGTCACAGTCTGTTTCCTGGGTCACACACACATTTTCTGCGAGAAACGCATTGCACATGGCATAGGTGGCAGGGGGTGGAGGTGGGGGTGTGCAAACAAGTATCTCATTCTCTTTATTTTTCTTTTACAGTTCTCGCCTTTTTTCATTCAATCGTCTGCGTTTCTGACTAGACATGTTTCTCCGTTCTTTTTGGTTTCTCTCCCTCCAACATGCTTTCTCTTCATTCTTCTTTTGTGTATCTTTTTTGGTGGTTTCCTTTGAAGAAGTGCTCTGCAGTCTGCAGCCACTGCAGTTTGGGCCTTGCGTGCTCAGTATCGCTACATTCTTAATCTGGCCTTCTCATTATAGTTTTTGTTCTTTTCTTCTTTCATTGTATCTCGATAAGATTGTGACTCTGCTTTGCATTTCTCCAAATAGCTGCCATGATGTTCTGGATCCTTCTTCACATTGTCCCTGTACCGCTGACTTCTCTTCTTTACTGACTGTGCACAGGGTGAAATATTCAGTGCATCTCTGGACAAATCTGCAGCGGATACACAAGATCTTCTTATCTCCATTTGCTTCAAAAACAAACTGATATAGAAGTCTGATATTAGCTAGGCATTCTGCTCAAAGAAAAAGCAGGAAACAGAAAGGCTGCTCAGGAAATAGATGGACTGACACAAGTGGTAAGTGCACATCTTACAAAATGGCATGAAGCAGAGGAGCTGACCAAAGTAGACTCACTCCACATTCTCAGGCTGACAGACCGAACGTGCGAGATGTGCTCCACATTCTCAGGCAGACAGGCTAACTATAGGAGACATACCCCACATTCTTAGGCAGACAGACCAACCGTTGGAGATGCTCCACATTCTCAGGCAGACAGACCGACCGTGGGAGATACGCTCTACATTCTCAGGCAGACAGACCAATCATGGGAGATGCGCTCCACATTCTCAGGCAGACAGACCAATCGTGGGAGATGCGCTCCACATTCTCAGGCAGACAGACCAACCATGGGAGACGCGCTTCACATTCTCAGGCAGACAGGCCAACTATAGGAGACATACCCCACATTCTTAGGCAGACAGACCAACCGTCGGAGACACGCTTCACATTCTCAGGCAGACAGATCAACCATGGGAGATGTGCTCCGCATTCTCAAGCAGACAGACTGAGCATGGGAGACACGCTCCACATTCTCAGGCAGACAGACCAACCATGGGAGATGTGCTCCACATTTTCAGGCAGACAGACTGACCGTGGGAGATGTGTTCCACATTTTCAGGCCGACAGACCGACCGTGGGAGACGCACTCCACATTCTCAGGCAGACAGGCCAACTATAGGAGACATGCCCCATATTCTCAGGCAGACAGCCTGACTGTGGGAGACGTGCTCCACATTCTCAGGCAGACAAACCAACCGTGGGAGACATGCTCCACATTCTCAGGCAGACAAACCAACCGTGGGAGATGTGCTCCACATTCTCAGGCAGACAGACCAACTGTGGGAGATGTGTTCCACATTCTCAGGCAGACAGATCGACCGTGGGAGATGCGCTCCACATTCTCAGGCAGACAGACCAACCATGGGAGATGTGCTCCACATTCTCAGGCAGACAGACAAACCATGGGAGACGCGTTCCACATTCTCAGGCAGAGCAGACAGACCAACTATAGAAGACATGCCCCACATTCTCAGGCAGACAGACTGACCATGAGAGACACGCTTCACATTCTCAGGCAGACAGACCAACCATGGGAGATGCGCTCCACATTCTAAGGCAGACAGGCCAACTATAGGAGACATGCCCCACATTCTCAGGCAGACAGCCTGACTGTGGGAGACGTGCTCCACATTCTCAGGCAGACAAACCAACTGTGGGAGACCTGCTCCACATTCTCAGGCAGACAGACCAATCATGGGAGATGTGTTCCACATTCTCAGGCAGACAGACCGACCATGGGAGATGCGCTCCACATTCTCAGGCAGACAGACCAACCATGGGAGACGTGCTCCACATTCTCAGGCAGACAGACAAACCATGGGAGACGCATTCCACATTCTCAGGCAGAGCAGACAGACCAACTATAGAAGACATGCCCCACATTCTCAGGCAGACAGACTGACCATGGGAGACACGTTCCACATTCTCAGGCAGACAGACTGACTGTGGGAGACGCGCTCCACATTCTCAGCCAAACAGACCGACCATGGGAGACATGCCCCACATTCTCAGGCAGCCAGATTGACTGTAGGAAACTCACTCCACATTTCCCAGCAGACAGATCGACTGAAGAAGACGCACTAAGCATTACCAAAGGAGATGTGCTAAACATGTCACAAGAATCAAAATAGCAAAGGAGATGCACTCAAAATTATATGTAAACAGTTGTTAGTCACTGAAGAAACAAAACACCCAAAAAGGCAATTTACACAGTCACATAACAGAAAAAAAACAAACAGCAACATGGATCTCAATCCCTCCCCCACACAAAACCTTTTAACCTGCTTTTAAGCCACCAAACCAGGCTGATGCCCCCTCCAGTGGTGTCTGTGTCCACCTACGTTTGGCCAGACTGTACCAACACAGTAGCAAAATAAAACTGCAGGCCAGATTTCAATCCAACCCCCCCAACCAAACAAAGAAGGCCGCATGGTTCTCAAAATGGCCGAATGTAGGTGAACAAACACACATAGCTGGAACGAAGGCAGAAGTGCAGGCACATTTCATAAAAAAAAAAAAAAAAATTGTAACCTGCTTTTAAGCCACCGAACCTGGCTGATTCCCCTCCAGCGGTGTCTGTGTCCTCCTACATTTGGCTAGACAATACCAAAACAGTAGCAAAACAAAACAGCAGGCCAGATTTCAATAACAAACAACCCCTCAATCACCAAACAAAGGAGGTCACATGGTTCTCAAAATGGCCGAACGTAGGTGAACAAACACACATAGCTGGAACGAAGGCAGGAGTGCAGGCACATTTATAAAAAAAAAAAAATGTAACTTGTTTTTAAGCCACCGAACCTGGCTGATGCCCCTCCAGTGGTGTCTGTGTCCTGTGTCCACCTACGTTTGGCCAGACAATACCAGCACAGTAGCATAACAAAACAGCAGGCCGGATTTCAATCCCAAACAACCCCCCCTCACCAAACAAAGGAGGCCGCATGGTTCTCAAACTGGCCGAATGTAGGTGAACAAACACACATAGCTGGAAAGAAGGCAGGAGTGCAGGCACATTTACAAAAAAAATGTAACCTGCTTTTAAGCCACCGAACCTGGCTGATGCCCCTCTAGCTGTGTCTGTGTCCACATACATTTGGCCAGACAGTAGCAACACAGTAGCAAAACAAAACAGCAGGCCAGATTTCAATCCCAAAACAACCCCCCACCACCACCACCAAACAAAGGAGGCCACATGGTTCTCAAAATGGCCAAACGTAGGTGAACAAACACACATAGCTGGAATGAAGGCAGGAGTGCAGGCACATTTACAAAAAAAAATGTAATCTTGTTTTAAGCCACCGAACCTGTCTGATGCCCCTCCAGCGGTGTCTGTGTCCACCGTACCAACATAGTAGCAAAACAAAACAGCAGGCTGGATTTCAATCCCAAACACCCCCCCCCACCAAAAAAAGCAGGCTGCATGGTTCTCAATATGGCCGAACGTAGGTGAACAAACAAAGCTGGAAGTACAGGAGTGCAGGCACATTTACCAAAAAAAAAAAAGCCACCTAACCTGGCTGATGCCCCTCCAGCTGTGTTTGTGCTCACCTATGCAGGCCAGACAGTCCCAAAACAAAAGTATGGACCCCCCCAAACAAAGAAGGTTCTTAAAATGGCCAAACTTCAGGCAACACCAGGCCAAGGGCATTCACAGCAAACTTAACTTTTGAACAGTTTGTAGCTCCAACCCCCCCCACACACACAAGAAAGGCATATTTAGAGATTGATGCCCAATTTTTTCCAAAACGAGGTCCATACTAAGCAATTATAATAATGTAAAAACACATCAATTCCCATCCTTGGTTGTGATGCACACAAACTGTAAATAAATTCATAATTTCTCATCCCCTGTTGGACCCCCACACACATACCCACCAAGCACCATGCCTTTTGAAACTTTTTTTGGGGAGAAATATAAATAAAAATGTTTTACCCCTTGAAGCAAGCAGCAAGCAGAACTGGCATGACTTAAATAACTGTGACGCCAGGCACACCCTGTTCTGAACGAACATGTAACCGAAGGTGCCTGGTGTCACAAACACATAAAGAAGAAACCTCTGCCCTAAAATCCAGCCCTGCTGCAACACCCACTTTGACTGCATGCATTTGGATCATTCCTACAAATAACCCCATGGCCACATTCAGCAAAATGATTTCCATCCACCAACAAATCTTCCCAAGACTGTGGTGAAGGTAATTCTGGCCTTACCTGCCGGCGAACGTAATGCAGAGAATGCTGTGACTCCAGGAAGTTCTTGTTTGTCCAGAGGTTTGGTGAATGAGACTGAGCAACGCAATCGGTGACATTTTATAGACAGTCACTCCGCCTGCTCCGGTACAAAATCACGATAAGTGTCTAAATCAAAATGGGGGGGGGTCAGTCTCATAAGGTGACTGACGAACATCGTGAGAGTGTGACATGGTGGGAGCAGGGGGTCAAAGGTTGCCCCACATTGACTTTAAAAGGTTCCATGCTCCATCACAAAGTAGCACAGCACTTGCGAGAGTTTGGGGGAACAATACAAACATTCTTCCACGGGGCAGCAGTACCAGAAAACATTTGGAGAGGCTATGGGTGAACGTAACCTGCCATGACACCGGCAGTTACATTCACAACAGAAACTGCAAGGGGGGAATAAATGGAATTTAATACTAAACAAAGAGGGGAAAGCAAAAAGAAATTAAACACACAAATAAATACTGCTTTAAAAGTGAGTTTATTAATGGCAGCCATCTAAGTAAGCAGTGTAAATAAATACATGAAAATATGTGGCTTGCAACGTCACAGTTTTGCCTGGGAAAAAAGCAGGAAAATGCTTCTGAAATTAAAAAAAAATAATATATATACACACCATACAATTGTATGACCCTATGTTTTCTATCTCTACATGTAACCAACTATCAAATGCAATGAAAAGGGCATGCCAGACACTATCAGATTTTTCTATTCTGTCTTTTGTATCTATGCTGGGCATTGGTAACCCTTTTTCTTGAACAGATCCTTCTCACAAACATTCATTTATACCACTTCAGTTACCCACTAAAACACAAATGACCAACTCTTTATGAGAACAGAATGATAGATTGTAAACTTATTTATCTAGTCACAAACCAGATGGATTAGTAACACTCTTGGATTAAAGACAATTAGCCCTACAGATTGCTCTGACTGGAAAGTGCAACAGCTACTACAGGCAATTAAGGACTTCGTTGCTGCAGCAACAGCTGGACAGGAATGATGTCATTACTCACTGATATGGACAGAAATATCTTCACAGTTTGCTCACAGTTTTCAGTTACTGCAGAGCACATTGACATATGCTGATTTAAAGAAAACCACACAATCAAACAGCATGATATTTTCGGGAAACACTAATCATGACACAGGGACTTGAATTCCCGAGTTTATTGTAAATCTGTAAAACACTGGCATTTGATCTTTAAATGTCTCAGTTATATCTACCTCACCTTCCAGGGAGTACATATTTAAATCCCTCAGCCTATCCTTTTAGGACTTGCAATGTAGGCCCTGCAAAATTCTAGTTGCCCTCTTCTGGACCACCTCGACCCTGTCTGCGCCATTAAATAGATGAGGCCTCCAGAACTAGACACAGTATAGAAACAGAAACATAAAAAATGTCAGCAAATAAGGACTGCCAGGCCCATCCAGTCTGCCCCAAGACCAACACTTGTATACAGCCTCTGACCCTATCTGTTCAATGGCTTTTTGCTTTCCTGTCTGCCTCTAGGGTTTCCTTATACCTGTCCCAGGCATGTTTAAATCCCTCAACAGTCAGCACTCCCACCACCTCCTGTGACAGGCTATTCCATGCATCCACCACCCTCTCCGTGAAGAAAAACTTCCTCATGTTTCTCCTAAACTTGCCCCCTTCTAATTCCATATCATGTCCCCTTGTTCTTGTACTACTCTGCCTATAATGGAAGATGTCACCCCGCTGCACCTTGTTTATGCCCCTAAGGTACTTAAATGTTTCTATCATGTCACTCCGACCCCTCCTTCTCCATTGAGCTCCTTTAATCTCTCCTCATATGTTTTTTGGTGCAAGCTCTGCACCATCTTTGTCGCCCTTCTCTGGACCGCCTCCACCCTGTCGATGTTTTTTCGAAGATGCAGCCTCCAGAACTGCACACAGTACTCCAGGTGAGGCCTCACCAGTGTTTTGTAAAATGTCATCACCACCTCCCACCTTCTGCTTGTGATGCCTTTGCCTATGCACCCCAGCATGCTGCTGTTCTTCCCCATCACCTTTGTACTCTGCTTGGACACATTTAGGTAATCTGAAATGATAACCACCAGGTCCCTTTCTTCTTTGGTGATAGTCAACACCCCCATCCTGTAGCTCTCTTCAGGGTTCCCTCTTCCCAGGTGCATTATTTTGCACTCCTTTGAACTGAACTTTAGTTGCCACACCTTGGACCATTTTTCAAGCTTCCTGAGGTCCCTCCTCATTTTCTAAATTGTGTATCCACCCTGTTGCATATCTTGGTGTCATCTACAAACAGGCAGACCTTTCCCTCCAGCCCTTCTGCAGTGTCACTTATGAAGACAACTATTCAATGTATGACCTCACTAATATCCTGTATGTGGAATTATTACATCCCCTTCTCTGCTGGTTATTCCCCTGCTTATGCATCCCAGAATCCTGTTTGCCTTTCCTACTGCCTTGTCAGACTACCTACCTACCTTAAGGTCATCGGAGATGATCACCCCCAAGTTTCTTTCTTGCTTAGAGCATGCTATCCCCTCCCCCCCAAGTTGATATGTAGCTCTTGGGTTTTTGTGCCCTATGTGCATTATCTTGAACTTTTATTGTGTGTTGAAACCTAGCTGCCATTCCCTTGACCAATCCTTCTGCTTCCTTAGATCTCCCTCATTCTATCCTATCCCCCTGTTGTGTCCACCATTGTTGCAAAGCTTAGTTTCATCAGCAATCAGGCAAATTTTTCCTTCCAGACCCTATGCAATATCACTGATAAAGACATTGAAGAGGACTGGACCCAGCACTGATCTCTGTGGTACCTCACTGGTCGCTTTACCCTCTTTAGAGTGAATGCCATTTACCACAGGTCTCTGGGTCCTATTATCCAGCCAATTCTCCGCCCATTTCACTACCTTTTTTCCCACCCCTATGCTCCACAGCTTGTTTAAGAGCCTTCTATGCAGCACGGTGTCAAAGACATTGCTAAAATCCAGGCCGGCCACATCTACTGTCCCTCCCTGATCTACTTTCCTGGTTACCCAGTCAAAGAACTCAATGAGGGTAGTTTAGCACAACCTCCCTCCCATTAGCCATGCTATCTTGTATTGCAGTGTTCTTTCTTTTAGTAGTGTTTTCATTACCTTTCCCACTACTGAGGTCAGGCTGACCGGTCTGTAGTTCCCCACTTCCTTGCTGTTCTCACTTTTGAATAGATGGATCACATCAGCTTTCCTCCAGTCCTTGGGTACCTCCCATGTTTCCAGTGACAGGTTAAACAGGATAGTCAGACGTTCTGCCAACTCTTCTCTTAGCTCTGTCAGTATCCTGGGGTGCATCCTATTTGGTCCCATAGCCTTATCAACTCTTGTTGTCTCCAGTTCCCTGAGGACCCTTTCCTTTGGAAAGGGACCTGTGTCCATTTCTGTGCCCTTCCTGCCATTATCACTTATTGCTAGCCCATTTTCTGCCCCCTTCTTTGTAAAAACTGAACAGAAGTATTTGTTCAATATATCAGATTTCTGGCTGTCATCCTCTGCACTACCTCCATCCTTTCTTTTCAGTCTCATAATCCCTCCCCTTGTCTTCCTTTTTCACAGATGTACCAGTAAAAGATTTTGTCCCCCCTTACCACTGAGTTTGCTATACATTTTTATGTTGGTGTGCTTGCACAGCCAACATCTTGTGATAGTGCAGATTTGGAGGCATGGTCACAGTTGGGCGAATGCAGGGCATGCACCAGTAGGTGCGCCCCACATCCCCCAATCAGCCAGCAGCAGGGGCCAACACCCTGCCTAGCTAATGCAGTGAAGACATGAGAGGAAAGGTCCACTGCAATGAGAGTGAAGCTCTCATGCAGCTTGACCATAACACGCCTCCCCCTACATGCAGGCAACATGGTGGCAGTAACTGCCGCTGTTGCCTGTCAACTCTACCATTTATTGTGTGCAGACGGGGGTGCCTAATACCTGTCGGCATCATGTAACCGCCCCTTTTTTGATTGCTGAAGGGGTGCCCAATCTTTCTTTGCATGTATCCCTCCCTCACCATGAATTTTGCAGATGGAGGAGCCCACTTCCTGTCAGCATAATGTGTCCCCCCCCAATTTTTTCTTGCTGAGGGTATGCCCAATCCCCCTCGGCTCCTGCGGCTCCCCCCCTTTCCTTGTTTGTGACTGGGGTGCCCAATCCTCTGTCAGCTAAAGCACCCACCCACATGCACAGACTCAGGTGGCATGCTTGGAGCCCACCCCAGCACTTCAAAGCAATTATTAAAAAGGAAAATGGTCCCCCGATGTCTTTTAGTTTTTTTTTTACCTGTAAGGAAGGAAACGGTCCCTCTGCAGTCTCCCTGCCCACCTCCCACAACCCTCACCCACCCACTACACACCCTGCTTCCCCACACCCCCCGTCACCCCATACTTACCTCCAGAGTCCAGCGCGATGATCTTCGGTGGACTGAGAACACATCTACACTCTTCAAAGCTGACCGCGAGCTGTGGAAATGCCAGTAAGCTGTATAATGGAATAAATAGGGGTTTTTCAACTTTAAAGCATATCTCGGGCATTTTTTGGGAATTTTTACACCAAATTTTCAACATGGGGTTTTTGGGACCCCTCCTCATGAATTATATCACTGTCATATCTTTATTAGGTCCCAAAAGGTGATTTTGCAGTCATTGTGTGGAATCACCTTTCAGGATCGATTGATGAGATGACAGTGCCACTGTTCATGAGGTGGGCTCTCAAAAAAGCCTATGTTGCAAATTTGGTGGAAAAAATCAAAAAAATGTCTGTTTTACGAGCGTATGTTGTGCAGCTGCTATGCAGACTCATAACTTTGCAAATTCACAAAATTTTCATGCCAGATTTTCAACATTGTCATTTTTGTACACCTCCTTCTGAACAGTACAGCTGTCATTTTTCACATCCTGGCTGAAATGTGTTTCCGTACTTTCCAGCACACAATAGCGCGGTCGCTGTGGGAAATCAGTGTTTGGGCCAGATTATGAAAATGACAGTGACACTGTTCATGAGCAATGGTCCTAAAATGCCTATGTTGAAAATTTGGTGATGATACTGCATAAAATGACTGTATTACAAGTGTGTGTTGGCAGATTGCACACACGCTCATAACGTTGTGCATTTGTAATATTTTCACTCTGGATTTTCACCATTGGCAATTTTCCACACCTCTTGATGAACAGTACAGCTGTCATTTCACATATCTTACCCAAAATGTGTTTTCACACGTCTGGCGCAGAATAGCGCGGTCGCTGTACAAAATCACTTTTGGGGACAGTTTGAGGAAATAACAGTGACCCTGTACATGAGCAGAGGTGCTAAAATGCCTATGTTGAAAATTTGGTGCCCAGCGTCTATAAAATGACTGTGTTACAAGCGTGTGTTGCGCATTTCCCACACACCCTTGTAACTTTGCAAATTTGCAATATTCACATGCCACATTTTCAACACTGGCATTTTTTTACAGCTCCTTATGAACTATACAGCTGTCATTTTTCACATCCTGCCCAAAATATTTTCCTGCACTGCACTACCAAAGCAAATGCCAGCATGACAACATTCGCCATTAACAAATGCTTGTTCTGTTTGTGCCTTGGCTTCCCTAACTACCTTTCCTGCCTCATTTTGTTTTTCCTGGTACCTCTCCCTCTCCCCCTCCTCCTGTGTCTTTTTACATTGCTTAAATGCTATTTTTTGCTTTAACCTTTTCTGCTGCCTCCTTAGAAAACCATAGTGGCCTCTTCTTCCTCTTTCCCTTGCTGATCTATTTGACACAGAGTTGTGTTGCCGATGCAATCCCTGTTTGGATCATCACCCATTGCTCCTCTTCCCCCTTCTGCTCCCGAGCTCCAACCTGTGCTTCCTCTAGGCATTTTCCCATCTTTCAAAATCTGCACTCCTAAAGCCTAGGAACTTGTCTTGGTGTGGCATTGTTCTTCCGACTCCATTATTTCAAACCACATTGTTTGATGATCATTGCTACCCAGGTGTTCTCCTACTGTAACTCCTGTCACACTGTCCCCATTTGTGAGCACCAAGTCCAGTAGTGCCATCTCCCCGTATGGGTTCTATGACCATCTGTTTAAGGAATACTCCCTGCAGGGAGTCCAGGATGTTCCTGCTCCTAGCTGTTGCTACTGCAGGGAGGCTCCACTCCACATCAGGTAGATTGAAATTACTGACCAGCAACACCTCTTCCCTGTCTGCCATTCTCTAGATTGCTAACATCATCTCCTTATCTCCCTCCTCCCCCTCCTGAGCTGGTGGTCTGTATATTACACCTGTGTGGATGGCTGTCCTCTTACTCCTTTCTAGTGTAAACATAGAAACATAGACTTTGACGGTAGATAAGGACCACTTGGCCCACCCAGTCTGCCCATTTCCCTACCTATTGGATAAGCTGCAGGTTCTAGTTAACCAACAGCCTACTTCCTGCAACCCCCCAATATAATTGCCTTATGTCTGTCCCATGCATGTTTGAATTCCCCCACTGTTTTAGACCCCACAACCTCCCCAGCAAGGGGGTTCCATGCATCCACCACTGTCTCTGTGAAAAAGAATTTCCTCACATTACCCCTGAGTCATCCCCCCATCTTTAAATTGTGCCCCCTTGTTCTTGCACATCTTTTTTTCTGAAAGATGCTACCCTCCTGGAATTTGTTGATTTGCTTGAGGTACTTGAAAGTTTCTATCATGTCCCCCCCATCCCTCCTTTCATCAAGGGTATACATATTAAGCTCTCTCAGTCTCACTTCATATGGTTTCTGATGCAGACCCTGCACCATTTTAGTTGCCCTCCTCTGGACTGCTTCCATCCTGTCTATGTCCTTGTGTAGATGAGGTCTCTAAAACTGCATGCAGTACTCCAGATGGGGTCTCACCAACTGTCTGTACAGAGGGATAACCACTTCCCTTTTTCTACTTGTGATGCCCTTCCCTATGCATCTCAGTATCCTCCCAGCCCTCCTTCCTGACTTTTCATATTGCTTACCCCCCTTTAGGTCATCTGATATGATTACCCCCAGGTCCCTTTCCATTATTGTTGTTGTTAGTACCTCCCCTGCCATTGTGTACACTTCTCCTGGGTTTTTGTTTCCCAGGTGCATTACTTTGCACTTCTTTGCATTGAATCTAAGTTGTCATACAGTAACCCACAGAAATTCCCCTTCTCCCAGTTCCCCTTGAATTTCTGTGGCCTTTATATTTTCCCTCACATAAAGAACCACTCCCCCCCTCTTCTTTCCTTCTCTGTCCCTCCTGAATAGATTGTAACACAGTATGGTCACTTCCCAGCTCTGGTTATCATTACACCAGATCTCCATGATGGCCAGCAGATACCAGATTGGTCCATGTTGCCATCATGGAGACATGGGCCACAGAGAACAATGATTGGGACTTCTTGGTCCCAGGCTACTCACTTTACAGGAAGGATAAAAAGGGAGCCACGGGGGGAGAGGTAGCAGTCTATGTTTGTGAAGGGATAAAAGCCACGGCATATGACAGTAACAAAGAAGATGGTGTTAAATCAGTGTTGGTGCAGCTCAGCATGACATCAGGCAAAATGGTCCATTTTGGTGTGATATACAGACCATAAGGATAAGGGGAAGAGAGGCATGGAGAACTTATGGAAGAAATCAGAAATGTTACACAAAAGGGGGAAATGGTAGTTGTTGGCGATCTAAATTTGACTGATTAGACTGGGATATTCTAAAGGGTAAAACCTCAAGAAGTCAAGCTACACTAGAAGCCGTTCAGGACTGCTGGCTTACCCAGCTAGTAAACATTCCAACCAGGCAGGAACCAGTGTAGACATAGTCCTCACAAACTCTGAGGTAGTTGGAGCTGTCAGGGTTGGGGAACCACTAGCCATAAGTGATCACAACACTGTCTGGTTTGAGTTATCCCTATGGGATGTAAAATCTCAGTCTCAGACAGAGGTCCTAAATGTTAAAGGGGCTAATTTTGAAAAGATAAGAGAGTCCAAGGAGTGTCTGAGGTAGAAGACATCTTTTGGCTGGTAAAGCCGTCCATACTGGAAGCTACAAAACTATGCATTAGGACAGTGATGAAAAGAAACAAACACAAGAGACCCATATGGTTCACAGCCCAGGTTAAAAAGGCAATCAGGATCAAAAGAGAAGCCTACCACAAACACAAAAAAAGGCACCAGGAGGACGGTGGCTGGGAAGAATACATCCAGAAAAACAGGGAGGTGAAGAAGGCAGTAAGAGAAGCCAAGGCAGTAACTGAGCTTCAATTTGCTGCAGGGATCAAATCTGAGAAACACTTTTGCTGTTACTTTCAGGAAAAAAGAAAGAAAGGGGGAGGAATAGTAAGTTTGGTAGATGGGGACAGGATGATTGAGAAGGACGGACAAAAAGCCACTGTTTCCAAAATAACTTCTTCTGCTCGGTTTTCACCAAAGAAAATACAGGACCTATGCCTGAAAGTGGTCTCAAAGCAGCATAGAAATATAAACATAGAACTTGATGGCAGATACGGCCCACCTGGCACACCTAGTCTGTTCATTTCCCTACCTACTGTATAAGCTCCAGATCCCATTTGATCAGCGGCCTACCGCCTCCTTCCTACCACTAGTTTTGCCTTCTCCCTATCTCATACATTCTTGATTTTGACAACTGTTTTTCCCCCACAACCTCCTCCAGGAGGTTGCTCCATGCAGCCACCACTCTTTCTGTGAAAAAATACTTCCTCACATTGCCCCTGAGTCTTCCCCCCTCCAGCCTCATATTGTGACCTCATGTTCTTGCACATCTCCTTTTCTGAAATATACTGCCCTCTTGAACTCTGTTGATCCTCTTGAGGTATTTAAATATCTCTATCATATTCCCCCTCTCCCTCCTGTCCTCCAGAGTATACATATTGAGTTCTCTCAGTCTCTCTTCATATAGTTTCTGTTGTAGCCCCTGCACCATTTTCATTGTCCTTCTCTGGACTGCCTCCACCCTGTCAATGTCCTTTTGGAGATGTGGTCTCCAGTACTACACACAGTAGGCTAGTTGAAGCCTTACCAACTGCCTGTACAGCAGCATCACCACCTCCTGTTTTCTACTGGTGATATTTCTCCCTACGCACCCCAGCATTCCACCGGCTTTCCTCACCGTCTGCTCACACTGTTTAGCTACTTTTAGATATCTGTCATGACTACCCCAGGTCCATTTCCATTTTGGTTGTTGTTAGTACCTCCCTCCATTGTGTATTCCACCCCTGGGTTTTTGTTCCCCAAGTGTATGATTTTGCACTTCTTGGCATTGAATCCGAGCTACCACACTCTTGACTACTCCTCCAACTTGCCTAAGCCTCTTATCATTTGCCCCCCCCCCAGAGTGTCAACCCTATTACAGATTTGGTGTCATCTGCAAAGAGGTATACTTTTCCACCAAGTCCATCTGCGATGTCATTTATAAAGACATTAAAGAAGACCGGCCCCAGCACTGAACCCTGTGGCACCCCGCTGGTTACCCCCTTTCTTCAAATTGAACTCCATTTACCACCATCCTCTGAGTCCTGTTGCTAAGCCAATTTCTGACCCAGTTTACTGCCTTGAGACCTATTCCCAGATTGCCCAACTTGTTTACTAACCTCTTGTGTGGGACTGTGACAAATGCCTTTTCCACCACAGAGTAGGCAGGCTGCACACAGCAGCTTGGAGGAGTCAGTGAACACTGAACTCTCAATAGCAGTGTTGTGGCAGCATATTTTTGTTGATATACTATTAGTGAGTCTCCATCTCCATTGATGGCTGAAGGGGCTGGGTGTCAGCTAGAAGCTAATTTGAGACTAGGCTACCTACTTTACTAAATTTACGCTACTAGGCTTGCCTTATAAAAAAAACAGCGTGGGCCCCCTGCGGTAGTAAGCTAGGCCTCACAGTAATAGTGACAGCAGCGTGGGCAGCATTCATAGATATTAATCAGTGCAGTGCAGCAACAGCCATGGCAGCAGTCCATCAAGAAGCAAGCAGCTCTGGTTAGTTGAGTTTGGTTGCTGAGGTCACTTGGTACGTTCTAGCATATAACTTCTCGCAGAAGGACAGAGGTGGAGCAGACTGAAAACTGGGTTGGTGGCACACTGGGCTAGGCCACAGGTTCTGGCCAGATGGCCGGGTAAGTTAAAGTAAATATTTTTTTTACAGGGGGATTGGGGAAGGAGGAAGGACTAAAATATTGAAGTTTTTCACATTTCTGCACCTTTGGGCTGCTTCACAACCCATATGGGATGGGTATTGAATCGAATGGCATTGGAGAGAGAAATTGGTACAATTTTTTGCAGGGGTTGGGGGGGTTCAGAACTTCAGCCAGGAGAAAAATTAGTTAGTAACTGGGTGGGTTTAAGCCCAAATCTGATGTACCGCTCTGTGGTAGAGACAGATGAATCTTATACATTTTAATTTTTCCTGATTTGCATATCACTTTTCAGTCACAACAAATAAGTTTTGCCTTCTAGAGTCATTCCAGACATTTCAGAGCTTGCTGCCTAGGGGTTAACTAGCACCTGGTCTCCACTGGTTGTTGGCTTCGTCCTGCTGAAATCTGAAATGGTGCCCCTACCATAAAGTCTAAATGTAAAGGACGTCAGTTGTATAAGCAGTGAGTTTACCATGAGGGATGGATGAGGGGCAGAGCAGTTTTCAGGGGTAAAATGAGGATTGTCCCTTGCATTCAGGGATAGTTAAGTGGTATGGCATGCACAGACTACTAGAGCCCCACTATAGTCAGCCTTGTGCCCCCCTTCCCAGTGAAGCTGACCTCCACAGCCACACGCTCAAGCACATTATAACATAGGGCAAGGGAGAGTGCAGGGGCATGACCCATTGAAAAAAAATGAACATTTTTTAATTACAATTTTATAAATTATTGATGGAGAGTTGGAGACTAATGAATGCCGCCACTTGCTTAACAAGTGCCTTGTTTGTAGAACAGCGGCTTTCATTATTCTTCAACTCACCATCATAATGTATAAAATAGTAATAAAAAATAACTATTCATTTCAAGACGGCATGCCCCAGCAGTCTGACTCATAGACAGCATCTCTTAAAGACTGTTTCAGTACCTCTGGTCCCTAGTACTCAGGTAAGAGACTTTCAACTTTTATACTGTACTTGGTGGGTTGTCTGTAGCAGTGTGGCCGCACCTGTTACAGTGTGTATGTGAGTGGGGGGGGGGGCTGGCCATGTGGGTGGTTTTGAGTTATTGCTGTTTTTTTGTTTGCCCCTGAAAGTCTGTTTGCATGGAAGCATTCAAATCTATGAAGAGAAAATAGTAAAAGTACAGGTGAAACATAAGTAATTAAGTCATTTTGTGGGTAAGTGTGTGTATTGCAGGTGGAAAGAACCATGTGTGATTCCATCGGTATGTGTGCTACAGTTCAACTGTGTAGCTGAGATGAGGGGGGGCAAGAAAACTAAATAGTATATCAGTGGCTATAAGCATGCCACATGTGTGCAGATAATTGCAGCTTTGTATTGAAGTACAAGCAAGGCATATGTATGCAAGCAGTATAGCTTAGTGGTTAAAGGCACTGAACTGCAAACCAGGAGACCTGAAGACCTGGGTTTGAATCTTATCAACCCCCACTTGTATACTGTGTGATTCTTAGCAAGTCAGTTAACTTTTATATATGCAATTATCAGTGACCCCTTGCTTTTTGCACACATGCCACGTGCATGCACTCTGTTCCAATTTAACATAAAAAGCATGCTTTCCACACTTGCTGCATGCATGCCACATGCTTGCAATTGATTTTCAATGTAACATTTAAATCATGTTTAAAGCACACGTATCACATGGGTAGTTTTATATGCACAGCATGAAAAAATTCACATAATTATTTTTGTAAGGGATGGCTACTGTTATCAATTTTCTGCAAAAAACAGGTTCCACAGTTATTGCTCTCTGTGTTGTGTATCTATAGGCATACCATTGTTAGTTAATTCATTCATTTCCACCAGCCTCATACAGTGCATTCAAATTTGATCTGAAGATTCCCATCAGCCAGTGTTACTGTGACACCAGAGATTAAAGTTAAAAGATTTAGCTGATACCTCATGCCCGGAAACTTTATTGACAGGCTAACAAACTGAACCAAAATTAGGGATATTTAATAATAAGGAACAGATTCTTTTGCCTCATAAATATGAATCTGAGAACTTAATTTATATTCTGATATGTTTGATGTCCACAACATAATAAAAATAGGCTTGCAACTCAAAATGTCACCCTACATGGTATGCCACCCTAATAGTGAAATCTCTACAGTGACATGTATTGATATTGACTGCAGTGCCATGCCAGTGTACAAGTGCCACTGGAAGAGGGAAACCACTTCTCCCAGCTTGTACCTTCTCCTTGAACTAACTCCTACCTGGAGTTAGAATCCTTTAGTTCAGGGGGTGTTGGGGGCTTGGAAGGGGAAAAGCCCCCCGATGTAGAAAATAGACCCAAAGAGAGTGGCTCCATGCCGACTGCAACTTGCAGTCACCATGGAGCCCGTCACTGTAATGCTGGTCTTAATCTTTTTTGTCACGCCAACATGTACAACACTGCATGTGCAATTGCTCCCCAACAAAAAAAAATTTGAATAGTATTGAGAAATGTTACTCTGCCTCAGTGAATAATATTATAACATAAATTAACTGCAACCACAATTATCTCATTATCAGTTAACACAATCAGCTACTGCCACAGAATAGTGTGTCCTGTCAAAATGCCATTAGTTTGAGCCAGAATGGTACTGACAAGGAAGGTAGCTAGCAGGAAGCATAGGGCTCATCCCTTCACTGTGTTGCTAAAACTAAACAGGAAATCAATCTGATAATCAAAGTAATTGAACAAACTAAAGGTGAGATAGTAAAACACTGCATAAGACCTTGTTCTCTAAAGTGTGGCAGTAAGGAGAAATTAGAACAGAAAACTCCAGACTGACCATCTTCTAAGACCCTAATCCACCCACAAACATTTGTGCAGCTGTCAAATGAATACATGCTTGATCAAGGAGCTACTGTGGGACTGTGTATCTTCTCCCAAGGACTGGAAGGTGCAAAATGGTGTGCAGGATTAGGACAAAGCTGCAATGTAGAATTAATTGTGACACCATTAGGCATCACCATTCACCAGCCATGCAGTCCAAAGTACAGTTACATGTGTTCCATTTGCATTGTTCATTAAAGTTATTTGTGCATGATGATAGAGTTAGAGGACATATCTAGTGCTGAAGTGCAGGTCTCATCTCCAGCCCCATAGTGAAATCAAAATAAACAGTATTTTAGTTCTTACTCCTTGACTTCCTATTCTGACTCCGCTTCCCTAGAAGCAAGCTTCCACTGGATATTGTAGTTTTGCCACACCCTTTTCACAAGAGAATTGGTATGTTTTAGTGTCATAGATTATCTTGAGGCTTGCTGTCATAAGAAGGAGGAGGTTGGAAAGGTGGTGAATGTTTAGTTGCTGCAACCATAGAAAACCCCAATATAAACTTTTTCTTCTGTGCCTGGTCTCATAACTCAGGGTTCAGGGAAGATATTATCCAGGCATCATTCCACTCCACATGCCTTTTCTGTTTGGCCTTCTGCATTATTAAGTCTCTTTCCAGGGTAGAACCAAAGGCTAACAGGATTGTGTGGGGAACTGTACATTTGTAGCCTGGTGGGTACTGGCACCTCAATGGGGAGATGATAAAAAAGGCTTTCTGGAATGCAAACTCCCCAGTCAATTGAAACTGTTCCGTAAGCCAGTTCTTAAAATATTTAGAGTTGATCTCTCCCTATATGTCCTCTTGCATGCCAAAAAGTTGAACATGTGTCATCCTGACAGTGTTTTCAAGGTCCTCTAGGCATTTATAAAGAAGACTGTTCTCTTTCATCACACCAGTACCAACAGTAAGGGCTTGTTCTGCTATTTTGGTTGCAGATTGAGTTTTGCTAGTGAGAGAGACCCTTTTAGTGTCCATTGCCTTCACCTGAGTCTAAAACTCCTTCATTTTCTTGCTGACTGACTGTATTGCTGTTAGGAGAGGAGCATTAGTAGACTGGGATAGATTGCTCTCGCTGGGCACAATTGGTGGGTCTTTACTGGAGACATGGAGGGGAAGGGCAGACAGTAACAGTAATGGTGGTGGGCACCCTGCTGTACTTTAGTTTGATAGGCTAGGAAGATAGATAGATAGACAGACAGACAGACAGACAGACAGACAGACAGACAGACAGATAGATAGATAGATAGCTAAGAGAGGCTGAGTGACATAGATACATTGGGTGATCACTGGCTCACTGCTCCCATTCAAGCTGGCAGCAGGACTCCAGCTGCAGTTACACTAACCAAGAAAGTTCAGCTGTTCTCATACAGAGAAGGCAGGTGATTGGCTCCTCTTACTAAGCTGCACCTCCTCAAGTTTGGGTGTCCAAAACACATATTTCTGGCATTACTTTAAAAGAATAAATAGCAACATGCCCATTTAGCTAGATTTAGTTGTTTGTTTTTTTTAAATGCAGTTTTTATATATTTTTCACACTTTTTAGTTTGGGGAATAAAAGCAAGATGGCGTCTGTCAAGACATGAAAAATAGTTTTCATGAGCTGTGGAGAAACCAAAAATGGTCTCACAATACAAAATCTTCTGTGTTGTATCAGAACATGATCCAAAAAACCTTTTGAGCCTGCTCAGAACAGTTAAACATTTTTTTTAAATCCTTATAACTCTGGAACCCTTTAATATTGTTTCATGAAACCTTCAAAATGCACTGCCTTTGCACAGCCTGCTTCTAGTCAGGTAGTTTTAGAAAACAATTTAATACCTTCTAGGCTGTACTTAACAGCCAAACCAAAAACCCATGTTAAGTATAGGGAAAACATTAGACTTCTATAGGAAAATTACATATGTGAATCTCAGAAACCACACAAACTGCCATCACAAAACTTTTGAAGTATTGAGACCTTTCCTACTAGACACTGCATGCCAAATTTTATGCAATTTCATCAAATGATATCAATAGAAGAGTGTGAAAAATACCTCCGCATGCAAAATGTAAGTACAAGTTCAGAAATCCATTTCCAGACTTTCACGGAAATTCCACCTGTGCTGCTCGATTGCCCAAAATAAAAAATTAAAATTATCCCTGGTGGCTAGCGGCCTCTCCCCGCACCCCATCACCTGCCCACCAATGTGTATTACAAAAAAAAAATACAACCCTGGTGGCTAGTGGTCCATACCCCACCAGATCACCTGCCTGCTTGAGGTATATTTAAAAAAAAAACAGGTGGCAAGCAGTCCCTTCCCCCACCTGATCACACCCTCTCCCCCTCCTATGTCCAGCATTAGTCAATAGACAAGTAGACAAGTAACACCCCCAACCCTATCCCCCACCTATTAAAATATATTTTTTCCCTTCCTGGTGGTCTAGTGATCCCTCCTCCCTCCCTATCCCTGATCCCCAGCATGTATTTTTTTTTATTCCTTGGTTGTCTAGTGGCTCCACCACCCCGTCAGGTAGTGTCCCACTCCACTCCCCCATCTCAAAATGGAGCAGGCCATTAGCATAGCCCTCCACTTTTCTCCATGGCTGGCAGTCCACTGAGATGTGAATGATGAGCGCATGCACAGGGACTGCTAGCCACAGGAGTTGTTTTTTTTTAATACAAAATGGGCATGTGGGTGAGTGATTGGGCGGGGGGGAAGGACCACCAGCCATGGAGGGGTATTAACAATAACATGTTGGGCGGGTGGAACAGGGCAACATTTTACCTAAAACATTCATAAGTTTTCTGATCCACCGAGGCAGAATCTCAGAAACTTCAACAAAAGTTGTTAAAATTTTATGAACCTTCCTCTAAGGCAGAAATGGTAACTTTTGTACTCCACTAGATGCCAAAGCCATTAAGGTGCAAAGTTGTAGGTTTAACATAGAACCTCTAAGGCAACCCTAACTTCACTAGTGTTACCACTCCAGTACAACACATACATATTCTTTGCAAAAACATTGTTAATGCACCAGTAAGGGTTCAAGTTAATGCCACAAAAGTGGGGAAATGTGTCACTAGTGTTTGCAACCCTAACTACCCCGCAACCCTTCCAAAGCAGCAAAATGAAAAAAAAAAAATAGTGTTTTGGGTCTCTGGAGTCTTGGGGAATCAGTGGTGGGATCTTCCTTGGGTTTGTCAATTGTAAAGGTCACCCCTTCCCCAGCCCACATCCTCCTGTCTGAAGCATAACGTACAACTCCTTGCCAGTGCCTTATAATGCTTCACTCTTCAAAGGTAGAGCAGTATGTCTCACCATATGTTGCCAAAATAATCTGCGGGCCCTGTAAGAAGAAAGGAAATCATGTCTGACATTGTTTGCTCAGAGAACTGGATGGGCATTAGGGCAGAAAGGCCTAAGAAAGACCCCACTACTGATTTGGCAAAATTCTGAAGACCTAAAACCCTAATTTTTTTTTCACTTTGCTGCTTGAGTAGTGGGGGTGGAAGTTAGGGTTTGAAATTTTAATGTCACTTTTCCTTACTTTTGTGGCAATAACTTGAATCCTAATTGGTGCATTAACACAACGTTTTGCAAAATAATTTCCTTTCTTTTTGAGATAGTGGAATTGTATCCTCATTCATGCAGATCACTTTGGGACCTGCTTAAATAGATGAAGATATATAATGGGAATTGGGGTGGATGACCTGGAAGGAAAGGGAGTCAAAAAAAGTGGTACTGGGGGTGGGCATCCCAGTTAACTTTTATAATATTTTGAAAATTAGACAGAGAGACAGATAGACAGACATATGGTAAATGGACAGACAGAGGCAGAGATAGTGACAGCAACAGAGAGAGCAGGGGATCACTAGCTCACTACTTCAACTGAAGCCAGCAGCAGTACTCCAGCTGTGGCTTCAGAATTCAAGAAAGTCCCACTGTTCTCATAAAGACAGCATGGGTGAATGGCCCTTCTTGCTAAGCTGTGCACTCTGGATTTTTGGGTACCCAGAAAAGATATTTCTGGCCATTTCAAAACAAAAAAAAAACAAACACCAGAATCTAGTAAAATGGGTCTGGTTTAGCTAGGTTCAGGTGATTGTTTTTTAAACTTATATAATTTTTATGTACTTTTAATCTTTTTTAATTCTGGCAGTAAAACAAGACAGCGGCCATCACGACACAAAAAAATGTTTTTGTGCTTTAAGAAGCAACTCTTCCAGGGTGTACATATTGAGATCCTTCAGTTTCTCCTTATAGGATATTTGATGCCAGCCCTGCACCATTTCAGTAGTCCTCCTCTAGACAGCCTCTACCATATCTATGTCCATCCTGAGATGTGGTTTCAGGAACAGGACGCAATACTCCAGGTGGGGTCTCATAAATGATCAATACAGTGGCAACACTGTCTCTCTCCTTCTGCTGGTTATTCCCTTCCTTATGCAGCTCAGCATACCACTAGCCTGATTTCTGCCTTGTCACACTACCCTGCCACCCTGAGATCATCAGATATGGAAACTCCAAGGTCTCTTTCATGCTTTGTGACCTTGAATTCCCCCCACCGCATTTACTACACTGCTTCTGGGTACCTGTGCCCATATGTTATGATTTGTTTCACTTTTTGCATTGAAACCCAGGAGCCATACCCTCGACCACTCCTCAGATTTTCTCAGGTCTCTACTCATTCTCTCCATCTCTTCCAGAGTATTTACCCTATAACAGATGTTGGTGTCATCTACAATGACTCATCTCTTCCATTTCAGCTCTTCTGCAATGTCACTTATGAAGGCATTGAAGAAGACTGGTCCAAGCACTGAGCTCTGATGTAGCCCACTGGTCATTCTCCCCTCATTAGAGTGAATTCAATTTACCATTCCTCTGTCACCTATCTATTAACCAGTTCCTTACCCAGTTTACCAACTTGGACTTCACCCTTACACTACTCTGTTTCCACATAAGCCTCCTATGTGGTACAGTGTCAGAGACCTTCCTAAAATCTAAATGCAGGTAGGCCACATCCACTGCCCCACCTTGGTCTGTTTCTGTGGTCAGAAAATCAAATTAATCAATCAGGTTCATCTGACATCAGCTACTTCTATGAAACCTTGCTTCTTCAGGTCTTGTAACACACTGAATATAATATACTTCACAATCCTTTCTTTTATTAGTGTTTCCATTAACTTCCCTACCACTGATGTTACACTGACCAGCCTTCAGATGCCAACTTCCTCCCTGTTGCCACTCTTATGTAGTGGGACTATATATACCCTCTTTCAGTCCTCTGAAACCACTTCTGTTTCTGATGCGTTGTTGAATAGGGCTGTCAGAGGTGCAGCCAGAACATCCCTGAGCTCCCTCTTCACCACTGGCTATATCCCGTCTGGTCCCATAGCCTTGCTACTTTCTGATTTGTAAGTCCTCACAAAACTCTTTCCTCTATGAATAGACAAGTGCCCCCCCAATATTCCTGCTGCTTCTATGATGACCATATCCCTCTCTCCACTATGACAACAGAGCAGAAGTACCTGTTCATGATACTGTATCTGCATTTTTCTGATTCTCCACTGTACAATCCCCCCCTGCACTTATCCTCAAAATCCCACCATTTTCTTTTTTCTCTTACGTATCTGAAGAAAGTCTTATCCCTGTTAGCTACCCCTTTGGCTATCATTTCCTCTGTTTGTGCCTTTGTGCCCCTCACTGCCTTCCCTGCATCCTTCTGCTTTACCTGGTACATCTCCCTATCCTCTTCCCTATATGCCTCTTTGTACTTCCTCAATGGCACCCCTTTAGCCTTTAGCTTTGCATGCACTTCCTTTCAGAACCATAGTGGTCTCTTTTTTCTCCTGCTTTTGTTCACTTTCTTTGCACAAAGGTTTTTGCCATCACTATGCTTTCCCTTAATTTACCCCACATTTCCTACACCCCACCCTGGAAATTTCCCTCACTAGGTTATCACAGAGGCACTTACCTTTTTTTTTTTTAAATACACCCTCCTGAAGTCCAGGACCCTTGTTATTGTGTGCTGTATCTCTGCCACTGTCTTTATGTTAAACCACACTGTACAATGATCCCTGGTCCAAAGATGACAACCAACCTTGAGGTTTCCAACACTGTCTCAGCTTGTGACCACCAGGTCCAGTATTGTCTTGTCTTGAGTAGGCTTTTTGACTAATTGTCTGAGAAATCCCTCCTACAGGGAGCCTAGGGTGGCCCTTCCTCTAGCCAAGTCTGTGACTGGGAGGCTCCAGTCTCCATCTGGCAGACTGAAGTCCCCAGCAAGCAACACCTCTCCTTTTATGCCGTCATGCTAGTGGTTTCCCTAGTGTTTTATCCAATTCTTCCCCCAGTGTTGGAGGTCTGTATATCATGCCTGTGCAAATAATGAGTCTGGCTCCTTTCTCCAGTGTGACCCACAGCACCTCCAATCCATCCTATACTCTTATGATCATTTGTACTTCCAGCATTCTGATACCGTCCATAACTTATAGCACAACCCCACCACCCTTTCTTCTCTCCATATCCATTTTAAACTTGGTGATTCTTGTTATGGTCAAGTCCTAATCATGGTTCTCATTGCATAATGACACAGTTATGGCCACAGTATCCAGGTCTGCCTCTACCATGATGGCCTTCGGGTCCTGAAGTTTATTTCCAAGGTTCCTTATTGGCACACAGGATTCAGCACACTTTGCTCTCACTCTGTCTGCAACCGCGTTCCACCTTCCTGACTTTACTGCCACTTGAAACTTCCCTCACCTCCTCTCCTTTCACTACCCTCTCCATACCTTGCCACCTGAACACCTTTCTTTCAACATATTCTGTTCTTGTCCCCATTATCCTCTACTATGACTGCCCCTTCTTCAACTTGAACCCTAGGGGAGTTTACTCTGCTTGGGACCTTTCTTCCTGTTGCATCAGATTGTGGGGGGTGGGGCAGTTTATGCCTCACTTGATAATACTGCCTCCCCTTTAGCTTGTTTAAATGTTTATCAATGTAACAATTCAGCCTTCCACTGAGGACTGCAGTCCCCTTCCATGAAGGATATAGGTAATCATCTCTGTATAGACTCATATCTTTCCATGTTGGCCCCCAGTCCCCAATGAAGCCAACCCCTCCCCTCTGCACAATTCCTTGAATCTACTGTTGAAGCTCATGGTGTAGAGTACATTCCCCTCCTCTCAGTCATAGACGGGTAGTACCTAGGCTAATGCCACCATTTGTGCTACCTGCCTAAGGCCCCTCCCAAGTTCCCTGAACTTTCTTTGTACTGCCTTAGCCCCACCCCTCAACTTGTTATTAGTACCAAAGTAGATAATAACATCCAGTTCCTGCCTGCCCTGCCTCATTAGCAATTCTTAGAATCTGCTGTTTATCCATCTGAGTCAAGGCACAAGGTAGGCACCTAACCTCCATGCCTCCACCCATTCATGCTCCCAAATCTAGCCCCCTCACAGCTGATACTTCACCCCCCCACCACCACCAGAAGTTGCTTTCTGCTCTGCTGGAGTTCTCTACTTCCCAGCTTGGGGCCTCCCTTTAGAGGACCCCCAAATCCTCCCTTGCCACCACTTTGTTTGCCTCCTCTAGGCAGTTCTGCCCTGACAGAATTGTAAAATATTTCAGTAGTGGCACAGGCTAAGGAATGCACCCCGAACTGCCACCTCCACTCTCTCAGAGCTCACCAAGGTACAATCAGCCCTCCTCAGCCTAAGCAACCTCTGTGGGAATGGTGGCAGACTGGGTGGCCCCTGGCTGGAGCAAGAGGTTCTCTGGATCCCAGCCAGCTCAGCATGGAGACCAGCAACCTCTGCCCTCAATAGAGAAAGTTGTGTGTAGATGGGAGAATTACTCAGTCTCCAGAATGTGTCCCAGTATACTGTGGCACCACAACCATTTCACTGCACCACTACCATATCTGCCGATTATAATTTACTCTATTCTACTTATAAGTGTAGCTTACCTCTTCTGTCCCTTACCTTTCCTTGCTCGATTCCCTTTTCCACTCTCTGAAAAGACTATACTTAACACCTTACCATAGATAGGGTGTTATCTGCTTTCCTTTTTAATAGTAGTTAATTCTCCCTTTACCCCTGCCTCTATATTCCTCCCTTTTAACTAATAATCCCCTTTTGCCCTTCCATAAGTGCTACAATTCCTTATCTCAGATATCCTGTCTCCTGGTTTTATACCTGTAGTTGCTACCTGTCTCTTTTTCTGGCAGCAATTGCCCTCTATCCCACAACCTGAAGTTAAAGTACCTATATAGTCATAATAGTATTTGCATTCATTGTTTAAAAGTACCTTAAATTTCCCCATCAGTCTGGAGGAGCCCCCTGAATGCCTGTAGTCACCAGCAGATGCCTACCAATGCATAGGATGCCGGTACCTATTCCACTCCTGCTCTATTCCACTCATGCTCTGGGACATGAGCATAATGAGACATGCTAAAGGAACAGGTTGTTATATTCCACTTCCTGCCTGCCACCTCTCCCACAATTGGCTCTCTCCTGTTCTGGTCCCACCCTTGCTGCTCTTGCAGTCAGCAAGATGTTATTTTTTATTTATGTATTTAATAACTGTGTATCTACACTTGTCACATGGACTGTTTTATGGCTCAACCTGGGCCATCTAGATGACACATAGAGTAAAAAACATAAAACAATATAGAGATTACAATAATAGTTGACAATAATATTGTAGACATAGAGACTAATGGATATGCAACTGTGTAATGAATTTTTTTTTACACACCAAGGGTGTGTGTTGACCCATAAACCTCGAGAGCGAAGCTTGAGAGGTTTATGAGATAATCACACACCGAGGGTGGTAAAATAATCATAAGAACACAGGTGCATATCTATTATTTTTTTATAATTACTGGAGCAAGGAGTTAGTCTTTAAGACACACACACACACACACATACACACACACACACACACTCTCACACTGTCTCTCTGTCTCTCTCTCACTCTCAGTCTCTATTCTGCTGGCAGTCACATACACACACACTCAGACATACTCTGTCTCTGTCTCTCACTCTCGTTCAGACATTTTTTTTTAACCTGTCAGGTACAGCCTGTCCTGGATTGCACTTGATATTTACTGATCCAGACATCAGGCAGGATCAACCAGATTTGTTTTAAATATAGAAGGCAGAATCAATCAGATAAATAATTAAAATGTAAACTTAATAAAGCTTGGAAGAGTGGTGAAGAATAGTGGCTCAGTCAGTAAGCGGGAAAGCCACCGTGTTTGTTATACTGTTCATCTCACCCACACACACAGTTCGAGCCAATCAAGTGACTCAGTACAAATGAATGCTAACAAAGGATGCTGATGGTAAAAGAAAGTTTTCAAAATGCTGTCTTAACTCATTTTGGAGTTATTACAGCATTTTGGATAGGCTTGTAAATTGTGTGATATTGGGGGTCACCAGTAATTATATTAAGATTATTACAAGTGCATAAAAAATTGTCTGACTTACTGCTTCCTAGTAAAATTAGAACACACCCTCTGTAATTTCAGCAGCAGCTGACTGCTTGAAAATATTATGATTTTCTTATGGATGGCCTCTCCGGTCAGCACTTTGCTCCACATCACCTGTGGCCTCATTTCAGAGAAAAACATGCTTTTTATATCCCTGTTCTTGACTGCCTTCTCTACCATAATTGGCTGTCTTCTGCTCTGTTCCCACCCATGCTGCCCTTGCAGTCAGCAAGATGTCCAACTTCTTCCTTCCTGTTAAATTGAAAACAATAGGACAAGTGAGATTACAGCAGCAGTAAAATGCCTGAAAACAGTGCAGTTTTGCTATGGATGTCCTCTCTGGTCTGCGTGCTACGCCACACCCCTGCTCACTTGGTTCAGTGACTGACAGACTTTTTATATCTCTCTTCCTGCCTGCCTCCTCATCTATAATTTGATCTCTCTTACTCTGGACTGGTCATGCTTCCCTTGCAGTCAGCATGATGTCCAACTTCCTGTTCAAATGAAAACAAGCCAAGTGAGATTACAGCAGCAGCAAAACCACCTCAAAACAGTACAATATTGTTAAGGATGTCTCGTCTGGTCAGTGCTCCACTGCACAGCCCATTCCCCAAAAACATACCAATTCAAATAACTAAACATGGATTCACATGTTCTGTTTATGAATGGCCACATAAGTTCCAGGTAAAAGAGGAAATATTAACTAGAGATCAGATGGAAGGTGGCTTAACAATTGAAGGCCCATAATTCCAGGTGTATTCAGACTTCAGCTATGTTATTCTTACACAGAACAAATCCTTTGGCCAGTTTAATGCAACTCTCCACAACAAGGGCATCAAGTATGCCCCATTCCTTACAACCAAGCTATGATTTTATCTCAATGGCAGATTAAGATGCAGGAAGGATGCTGACTGCCATAGCTCACACATCACCATTCATCAGCATGAATGATTGAACTGGGCCTGAGTCAAGTGTTATGGGGGCTGGGAGGAAAGTGAAAAGGCTGTGCACTGCAACATGATGCTAGCTCTGCTCGGCTCTGCACAGCACATACCACCAACTTTATTTCCAACTGACAAACCATGTAAAACTTCATCCAGGGCACAGGGCCCCCTATGATAATGCTGCTCTGGAGGGCAAGCCAGGGAGAACCAAGCAGTGGTGATAAGTTCCAGGAAAAGCAGGTGATGGGGCTGGGAGCAGGAGCACAGCCAATGAGGGGCCACCAGGGTGAAAGGGGAGAAAGCATAGCAGATAAAAATAAAAGAATTGAGTCTGCTGAGAGAAGTAACCACAAGTGAAAGGGGAGAAAAGCATAGTAGATTAAAAAAAGAACCTCATCTGCCAAGAGAAGTAACTACCATGTCTGAAAATGAATGTATTAAAACCAATTCTTTGTGTCTTGATGTCAGGAGTGATGATACTACAGAAACAGACACACTTCCTATTCCCAATTACCTGGATGCTGTTTCCATTGGAGTGGACTCATTCATCTCAAGGTGGCCATTCTGAATAAGGTTAAGCATATATGTTTTGAATCATAGATATGCTCTGAAAGGGAATGAGTTAAGAAAATGATAGCATCTGTGGAAACATAAAAATATAAACAATGCAGAGCATGTAAAACGTATGGAAATGTAAATATTATGTTGAGAAGTCCCCACACAACATAGGGCAAGAAGCTTTAAAATAAAATACTGTAAATATACACAAAGACATGCAAGCAACCAATTGTACAATAAATCAGGCCTTTGACCTTCATTATAGAACTGCACATGGGTTACTCCAAATCTTTCATTCCACAATGATCAATGAATTTAGATACATGCGACTCTGCATACGGATGGTCCATGAAAAGAAATAATATGATCTGAACCCCATCTCTAAATACTACATCAGATTATACTGTAACAATGCTGAAACTTTCACATCAAGATAATGTGCAGTTGTATGAAGAAAGTAATGCTATACAATGGACGATGATTGATAGATAGATAGATAGATAGATAGAGAGATAGATAGATAGATAGATAGATAGATAGATAGATAGATAGATAGATAGATACTGTAGATAGATAGATAGATAGATAGATAATTTAGTTTGTTTCAAAGTTTATTTGTTCAAGAAAAATGTAATTAAAAAGAGAATAATGGATAGCTCACTGGGTATTATTAGTGGGTAATGCCATCGAGAGGTTCTGGACATGTAGGAACCTTGAGAGCGAAGCTTGAGAGGTTACAGTGTCCAGAACCTTGAGATGGCATTACTCACCAGTAATATCCAGTGAGCTGTCCTTTATTTTTTTTAATCTGTGGATGCAAATTCTTTTTTCTGTATGCACTTTTGTTACGGGTGGTTGGCTGTTCAGAGAAGGACTGTTCGAGTCCTAGCCAACCGCCGCATTTTCTGTCAGTCTGTGTCTGTCTCTCCCATCCACTCCTGCTGCCCACATGCAGACATGGACAGTTTTTTTTTTTCACTCCTACATTTTGCTTTCTGGAAGGAGCACAGGATCTGCCACATAAATCCTTGTTTGGTATTTTTTTACAAAAAAGAAAAATAAGTGGGAAGTATCGTGAACGCTTTACAGTCTTGATAAGTGAGAGACTGCAACCATGTTTTTGAAAGTGTTTTGGCCACCCACAGACAGAAAGTGGCCAATTATTAGTTGCATTGTAAGCGTGAATGGTTGGTTGATGTTTGGGAGGTTAACTGATTTGAGGAGTTGTGCGCTTGCGCTGTTGAGCATGGCTGATAATACTATCATTCAGGTCATGAACAATACTATTACAGGACCTGAACAATAGTATTATCACTCTCAAAGTGCGGTATTATCTCTTCATGAGTGATAATATTACTGAAAAAATGTTATATGCTTTACTATAGTATTAAATTCATGATCCATATATTAAAAGATTTAAAAACACAGATTGTTTTTTGCATATAAGACAAAGACATTTATACATAGAAAGCTGATGCTCAGCATACATCTGCTAAATCCACCCTCAATAAATTAGAATATCTAAATATATAGCAGTATATCATGTAATTATTACATATGTATTATAATAAATGTATACATTTTTAACAGTAGTATATAGTTTGTATATTTGGATCATTTATAATAATATCCAAAATCTCCTTTTAGCACCAACAATTATCTATTATTGAGTAAGTATCTTTCTTAAATATCAAAAAAGTAGAAGTGAGATGCCTTCTAGTTATTTTGTTAGAGAAATATTTATTAAGAAGTTGGGCTTATTAAATGTCAATATACAATAACTTAAGTATTTGATGGACTTCCTATGCCTTATCATTTCTTTGAAACATTTTATTTTCCAATTGTATAACCAGGTGAGACACACTAAGCTGAAAGCCTGTTTACCAGTGCAACCTGGAAGCACAGAGACTTGCTCAGGGTCACACAGTATGAAAGTGGGGGCTGTGGGATTCACACCCAGGTCTCCAGATTTGCAGCTCAGAGCCTTAAACCACTGCACTATACTGCCTCCTTATGCCACATTAGTGGCTTGATTTTCATGAAAGGGATGGAATACCATATATAGCTCATCCTCCAGTTTGTTTGCATAAGGGAGAAGGTATTTTTCTAAGTCCTTTTTCCTCCATTTAGTATAGAGGGGACAATTGGTTTAAGTATAATATGTTGCAATATTTCATTATATCATTTGTTACATTGGCAGAGGGTAAGTGGTGGAATTACATATTTTCTACAATATCTTGATTCCCTCCAAATTGTTGGTAGTATTTCCAACCTAGCAACTGTTAACACTCTTATATGTAGAAAGTATGGGTAATGTTAAGTAAGTTTGTAGATGATGCTGTTTTTTCGTTCATGGCAAACCACTGTGTTATCTTTAGATTACTTACCAAATTCATATTATCCTGACAGGATTTTTGAAACAGTCTTATTTTAAAACTTTTCTGATAAATTTGAGAGAATGCTATTTTATTCAAATAGCAATACCATAAGTCTTTGTAATTAATTGCTCGTAGGTTGTTTATTAGTCTTTTTCTCCATAAAGAGCTTAGTCCCTATTGCAACCAGCAATTTTTTTCAGAAAGAGCCCAGGTAGCAGGAAGAGATACTTTATTATTTATGATTCTAGGCCAATAAAAAAATCAGTTTTAGGGAGGCCAGTGATAGAAATTCCTCCCAATTCAGCTCATGCCGCACAATTAGGAGTTGAGTTTGGAACTTTCAATACAACTTTATAGTACCCATTATGTGGAACATCCATATCATCAGTCACCTGCTATCCACATACTTCCGAACCACATAGACTGATGGGATTTAATTCCATGTCTGCTGTTCAACGAGTTGGGACCACAGACCAGCCTTCATAGTTGAAAGTGAACTTTAATAGGCCTCTAGCATTCAATGTTACTTTTTTGATTTGGTTATTAATATGATATAACCAGTTTCCAATATAATGGAAAATTATACCCAAATAAGTATCTCGTTTAACTTGTTCGATTTTTTCATTATATAAGTAGCAAGAGTATTGTTCCTTGTTCCAAAGACAGGTAGTTTAGTTTTACATACATTTATTTTAAGATTTAAGCTGGTGCATAATCTTTCCACTTTATCCAATTTGTCTTAGAGCTCAGTTTTAGTTAATAATATCTGTGCTAGGTCATTTGCATAATCTAGCAGTGGGCATTCCCTGCCCTTAATCTTTGGTGAATAGAACTTAGGATCAAAACAGCCATTTATAATATGATTTATATATATATACATGTTAGGCACGGAGCCAGAAGGCAACCCTGTTTGACACCTGAATTCATTTTTATGCTCTTTGACAAATTTCCCATGTTGTCATATCTTAGACATGTTTTGTTGTTACTATGCAATTGTATTATACAGTAGGTATGAGTAACGAGTGATCAATTCAATAGTTTATCAGGATCTTTCATAAGAGTGATCTATTTTCAGTATCAAACCAACTGGAGAAGTCAATAAACAACACAAATAACTTACCTGTCCTCATTCTTATATATTTTTCCACTAAATGGTGCAGGACAAGATATGATAAATTGTTAAGCAATTTTTCAATAATCCTCCTTGCAATGGAATAAGAATGTTACAATCATCTATCCATGTTAATAACTTATTCAGAATTATTGTAATGAATAACTTGGAAATGGAGTCCATAAGGCTAATTGGACAATACTTATGAGGCTCAGCATGATCTCTATTTTTGTAGATTGGAACTATAATGTTAAAGACCCATGACTCTGGAATAAATCTGTTTTTCAGAAATTTGTTGAACAGATTAGTTATTACTGGTACCCATATGTTTAGGTAGGTCTTATAAATCTCATTTGGTACTCAATCAGGGCTGATAGATATAATTTTATTTTTATACAGGAACAATTCTTTAGGGACATGCCCTATTTTCAATGAAAGCCCTGTACATTATGAAATACATTAGATCGGTAGGGACATCAGACAATGATACATTTATGGTACAGTACACAAACAGTACAGTTAAAACACATTATAAACCATATAACAGTAATGGTATAAATCACAAACAGTCATGTTTTAAATGACTCTGTGTGTAGCAGTCACACAGTCACTGCAATACCAACCTAGGAGCAGTCTGGAATTCAGAAAGAGAATTTTCAGCTTTGGTGTCACCCAGTAAATCATTCCTGGATGTGGCACGCTCATTTGTAAAGTCTCTTTACTGTCCTTTCTACTTCCTCTAATTTTACTTTTTCTTTCATTTCCTTTTTCCTGTTTTTTTTTCCTCTTCTTGTTAAGTAAGTAAGTAAAAATTTTTTTAGTTTGGCGCCAAGTTCCTGGGGCTCTGTGCACCATACAGAATAGACCGTTAGGGTCACATTTTAAATAATCAGTAGAATAAATTATAAAAGATATTAACTACATCATGCATGATTAAAAATACTTCTCTAGGGTAAGCTAAATTAAAAAGGTGGATTTTTAGGCATATTTTAATGCACATATCATCTGTTTCCACTACCATACCATCAAAATATTACTGTCTCTTTTCTTTTCAGCATGCAAGGGCTATAGAACACTAGAATATACTTATCACTAAATCTGCACTGTGTGTATCTTAACCTTGGGAAGTAAGTTTATACCATCGTTGAAGCATCTTTTGTTGATACTTTATTGGGGGGGCTGTTTTAAGTGTAGGATAGGGAACTGATCATCTTGTGTGGAACTGGCTGTTCAGTCATGATTTTCATTATGGGGTTCATTCAGGCTGGCAGATAGGGATAGTGGCAAGAGGGTATATAAATAAATAAATGAAAAACTGATATTTATGTAAGTGTAAATATTACTAGTCTGGCAATGGAATTGTCTGAAGTTCACATGTCTGATACTATAAATGTGATTATGATACTATCATGGAATTATACATGTCTACTAGATAGGGTAGAACTCTGTTGAGTAATAAACTATGCTGACGGGAAGAAAATCAACATATTGTTTCTGAAAGAAACACTTTAAAAAAATAATTTTGTAACATATTTAGACAATGGGTTGTGGGTACTGGCTTTTTCTAACAGTCAAGTTCTAGAGGGATTGTAACCCTCTTAAAAAACTGCAGAGTTTCAATTGGAAAACCTTTGCAGATTCAGATGCTTGCTATGTTATCCAAGAACTTACTACTTCAAGCTAGAATTTTGCCCTAGCCAATATATTCAGGCCAACTGATCATAACCTTACAAACTGTATTGATTTATTTTTAGAGATCTTTTTCCTTCCCCATTTATAGCATTATAGGACGGATTATAACCTGACCTGCAATAATGACTTCTTAGCTAGGTGTAAACTAGCCATGCCCATGACAAAGTCACTCTCTGCTGTCAGAACCTTAAAAAGTTTCATGAGAGTTAGGAATCTAATTAATGTCTGGCACTACTTCAATCCCAATATAATGCAATATTCCCTTTTCTCCACAGCTTATTTGTCCCATTGTAGAACAGATTGTTGTTCTCAACATCAGCAGAATGATTACATCAAATCTCTCAAATTGATCTTGATAACATTTTAATATCAGATCATACACCAGTTACCATGACCTTAAAATTAGCAATAATAAATTATTAAACCCCGGAGAATGAACCCATCTTTAGATATAGGAAAATAATTTTTAAAATACTTACTGAGGAAATGGCTATTTTTTTTTTACAATAATTCTAGTCCTGACATGTCACCAACTATTGCACTGGACTGTTTCAAAGCATTTTCTGGGGCTATCAATATATTTTTCTGCAAAAACAGTACAAGGGTTTAAACACAGTGCAGAGCTCAGGGATTATGCTTCATTAGGGACTGGGGCTCCACCAGGAGGGATGCAGGCCTATACTGGTGCGATGGTCTGCATCTATCCAGGAGGGGATCCAGGATCCTAGGTGATAGGTTTAAATGCTTTATTGGCAAGTATTTAAACTAGCTGGGGGGTACACTGAAAAGGAGAAATGAAATCCTAGCCCCCCCCAAAATCAGGGTAGTTAGTGAGGTAAACACCAAGATAGAGCAGTCAATAGGGAGAAAAGCAGGGGTAAATGGAGCAAAAGACAAAAGGCAGTAAGGACTGGGATGGGGCAAAAAGAAATAAAGCCATACAAAAATGGAGGGTAATGAGTACCAATGCCCGTAGTCTAGGTAAAAAGCTCCCAAAATGGTGGCCTTGATGGAAGAGGGATGCCTGGATATTGTGGCAGTCACAGAAACATGGTACACAAAGAACCATGACTGGGATATCAACATACCAGGGTATACAGTCTACAGGAGGGACAGGGAGGGAAGAAGAGGAAGAGGTGCAGCTCTCTATCTAAGGGAAGGGATCAATGCAACAGAACTAAAGGGTACACAGGGTGTGGAGGAGAGGAGGTACTTTGGGTCACCCCGGAGACTGGAAATGGCACCAAAATCTGGACAGGGGTTGTATACGACCCCATCTCAGGGGGAGGAAATGGACAAGGAAATGATAGAAGGCATCCTTAGGATGGCAGAGAAAGGGGAGATAGTGCTGATGGGGGGCATGAATATGCCATATGTTAACTGGAGCTCCTTTGCTGCAGCCACATCCAAGAGCAGGGTCATTCTTGATGCCCTACAGGGGGCATGCCTCAGACAGCTAGTTTTGGAACTCACTTGGGAGGGAGCAATCTTAGACCTGGTACTCTCAAATGGGGAAGGAGAGAGGATCTCCGATCTTGAATTCGGTAGCCATCTGGAAACAAGCAACCACCAAACAGAGTGGTTCATGATAAACTTAGCTGTAGAGACAAACTATACAAAAGTGAAGGTACTGGACTTCAGGAAGGCTGATTTTGTCAAAATGGGAGAGTGCCCCAGATAAGCACTGGCAAACAGGCAAGAAGGTGGGGTGGAGCAACAATGAGGAAACATCAAAACTGCCATCACAGAGTCAACAAGCTTTTGTGTGAAGTAAAAACAAATCAAAACAGACAAAAAAAAAATATGACTCTCAAAAGAAGTGGCAGGGAATGTTAGGGAGAAAAAGATCGCATTCAGGAAGTATAAGAAAACACAGAAGGAGCAGAACAGAGAACTGTACAAGTTAAAGGAGAAGGAAGTGGGGAAGTCAGTCAGAATAACAAAGGCCCAAACTGAGGAAAAGATAGCGAACTTGGTTAAGAATGGGGATAAAACCTTTTTTAGGTACATTAGGGAGCAAAGAAAGACTAAGGCAGGAATACTGAGGCTGAATAAAGAGGAAGGTGGATGGGCAGAGAGTGACTGTGAAAAAGCAGGGATACTGAACAAATACTTCTGCTCATTATTCACAATGGAAAAGCAGGGGAGATACCTAATCCAGTCAGTAGAAGCACTCTGTATAGGGGGTTGATATTAGTCCTTTCACAGAAGAAAGGGTTCTGAAAGAACTCTTAAAACTGAAGGTGGATAAAGCTATGGGGCCTGATGGGATTCTCCCCAGAATTCTAAAAGAACTAAGGGAAGAACTAGTAACACCACTGACTACACTTTTAAATAAATCATGGGAGGATGGTGTGGTACCTGAGGACTGGAGGAGGGCAGATGTGAGTCCCCTTCACAAAAGTAGGAGCAAGACAGAAGCAGGAAACTACAGACCTGTCAGTTTGACCTCAGTGGTAGGGAAAATGATGGAGTCACTTCTGAGGGAAAGAATTGTTGAGTACCTAGAGGCCAGTGGGGCACAGGACTCAAGGCAGCATGGATTCACAGCAGGAAGGTCATGTCAGACAAATCTAATTGATTTGTTTGACTGGGTGACCAAAGTAGTAGACTAGGGAGGGGCTGTGGACATGGCCTACCTAGACTTTAACAAGGCATTTGACACAGTCCCACACAAAAGATTAACAAACAAATTAGCCAGCCTGGGAGTGGGTTCTAGGGAGGTAGTCTGGGTAAAACACTGGCTGGACATCAGGACACAGAGGGTAATAGTAAACAGAGTCCGCAGTGAAGAATGGGGGGTTACTAGTGGGGTACCACAGGGTTTGGTACTGGGGCCGGTCCTTTTTAATGTCTTTGTAAGTAACATTGAATAGGGACTGGAAGGAAAAGTATGTCTCTTGGCAGATGACACAAAGATCTGCAACAGGGTAGATATGCAAGGTGGGGTGGAAAGGATGAAAAGGGACTTGGCAAGGTTGGAGGAATGGTCAAATGAATGGCAGCTTAGATTCAACACAAAGAAGTGAAAAGCAATTCACCTGGGAAACAAAAACCCTGAGGAAGAGTATACAATGGGGGGGTGAGAGACCGACAATAACAAAAATGGAAAGGGACCTGGGGATAGTCATATCAGATGACCTAAAGCTGGGCCAGCAATGTGAGAAGGCAGTAAGGAGGGCTGGGGGGATACTGGGATGCATAGGGAGAGGCATCACCAGTAGAAAACAGGAATTTGTTGGCCCTCTGTACAGACAGTTGGTAAGACCACATCTGGAGTACTGTGTACAGTTCTGGAGACCCCATCTCTGCAAAGACATAGACAGAGTGGAGGCAGTCCAGAGGAGTGCAACCAAAATGGTGCTGGGTCTGCACCAGAAGACATATGAAGAAAGACTAAAGGAGTTTAAGATGTATAGCCTCGTGGAAAGGAGGGAGAAAGGGGACATGATAGAAACTTTCAGATACCTCAAGGAAATCAACAAAGTCCAAGAGGGTAGCATCTTTCAGAAAAAGAGATGTGCACATTAAGGGGGCACAATTTGAAGATAGAGAGGGGGACGACTCAGAGGTAATGTGAGGAAGTATTTCTTCAAAGAGAGGGTTGTAGATGCACAGAACAGCCTTCCTGAGGAGGCTGTAGAGTCAAAAACAGTGGGGGAATTCAATAATGCTTGTGACAGACATAAGGCAATTCTAGTTGAGGGTAGGAGGAAGTAGGCTGCTGGTTAACTAGGATCTAGTGGAGGCTGGAGGAGCGGGTGCTCCCATTGGGGTTCCTAGTTCAGAAGACACCCTGGGGTGAAATGGAGTCTAGAATGTGGGCCTCCTGGTCTAGTCCCCATACCCAAGGGCACCATCGTTGCCGATGGGCTGGTGGTCAGGGCATCCCAGGAGTTCAGTCTGACTCAGTGTTGTGCAATGCCAGATCTGTCAGGAACAAGACTGCAGTGATTGCGGATCTTGTCTGTTCGGCAGATCTGGCTTGCATCACAGAGACCTGGTTGGATGATAATGCAGGCCCCATATTGGAGGCCGCTGTTCTGGCTGGGTATACGGTGATACACTGCCCGAAATCAGAGAGCAGGGGAGTGGGGGTTGCAGTCTGTTTTAAGACTGAATTGGAACTCACCAGTGTTCTAGTTGAGGTGACCAGCTCATTTGAATGTGTTGTAGTAGCAGGTGTAGGTTATAGAATAGTTCTCATCTATCATCCACCCGGTGATGGGAGGCTATTCCTTAAGGAAGTGGCGGACTTCATCGTCGATATGGCGTTTGAGTCACCCAGGCTGATGGCCCTGGATGACTTTAATGCCTGGATCGATGATGAACTCTCGCAATTTGGACAACACTTCCTCCTGTTGATGAATTCACTGGGCCTGTTACAGGTGGTTACCACTGCTACTCATAAAGGTGGCTATTCTCTTGACCTGGTTTTCCTCCTGGGGATCGAGGCCTCAGACACGGGGGTGGAACCAGTCAGTTGGTCTGATCACTTCACGGTGAGGTTCAATTTTGGCATCCCCCCTTGTAGGCTGTCCCCCGTGGAGATGGTTATGTTCCGACCTTTACAGAATATTACTTCTGATGGCCTAGCTGCAGTCCTTGACCTTTGTGAACTTCCTGTGGATTGCAATGATCCTGAAGCCTTGGTTTTGGCTTATAATACTGCTATAACCTCTGCTCTGGAAATTATTGCACCAGTCCATGTGTGACCTCTCTCGTTTCGCCCCCGGGCTCCATGGTTTGATGGAGCCTTGAGGGAGTTGCAACATTTAGGTCACAGGTTAGAACGTTGTTGGCGGAAATCCAGCCTGCATGTTGACCACCTTAGACACTTAGAACATTATTAGCTCTCTCAGTCAGAAATTTCCCATAAGAAGGCAGAGTTCCTGTCAAGGGAAATTTCTACAGCTCAAAACCGACCAGCTCAGCTCTTCAGAACTGTGGACAAGCTGCGCAACCCAGCCTGTATGCAGCTCTGGAGAGCCTTTTCACAATTGCAATGTGATGAGCTTGCACGGTTCTTTGCTGATAAGGTGGCTGACATTATGTCGGAGATCCTTTTGACACATTCTGTGTGAGCTGTGGAGGATCAGGGCCTGGTCACTGTCCCTCCATTCTCCTGGAGTTCCTTTGACTGTCTGGAAGTCGTGAATGTTATGTGGATTGTCCAAGGGATGCGCCCTACATGCTGTGGTTTAGACCCGGGTCTGACTTCCCTAATTATGGGTTGTGGTGATCTTTTCAGCCTGATTTTGGCACAGAAAGTCTGGTGCTCCCTTGACTGCCGTGTCTATCCCTGTTCCAGGAAAGAGACAGTAGTGACACCATTCTTGAAGAAAGCTTCTCTGGACCCAGACTCCCTTGCAAACTACAGGCTGATCTCGAAACTCCCCTTTTTGGGGAAAGTGATCGAGAAAGTAGTGGCTGCACAACTGGAGAACCATTTGACCATCCATAACATCTACGAACCTCTACAATCTGGTTTCCGGAAGAGGCATAGTACTGAGACTGTGCTGGTTCGGGTGCTCAATGATCTCCTGATGGTGAGAGACCAGAGAAAACGGTCCATTTTGGTACTTTTGGATCCGTCATCAGCGTTTGACACCGTTGACCATGGGGTTCTGCTTGAGTGCCTGAGAGTCATCTGCCAACTCTCTGGATTGGTCTACAGATGGTTTACATCGTACCTCACTGGAAGATCTCAGAGGGTAGTGTCGGGGGTCTTTTCCTCTGATTCGATCCCTCTGTCATGCAGGGTCCCTCAGGGCTCAGTGCTGTCCCCAGGTTGTTTGCAGTTTATATACTTCCCCTCAGAGACATTGTAAGATGGTATGGGCTGAGGTTTCATTGCTATGCCGATGATACCAAGCTATATCTGTCTTTTGCTCCCGACAAGAAAGGAGCAGTCTCGGTATTTAATAACTGTCTCGAAGAAATCCAAGTGTGGATGAGGTCCAGTTGGTTGAGTTTGAACCCTGCGAAGATGGAGGTGATGGTTTTGGATCCAGGTCATCGGATGGGGGGCTGGGGGCAGACTGTCCCCTGGGATTATTCCTAGGGGATGCTGAGCTCCAGGCCTCTGAACAGGTGTGAGTCCTGGGGGTGTTGTTAGACTCAGGGCTGACACTTCGTGCTCAGGTGTCAGCTGTAGTAAAGTCTTCTTTTTACCATCTTAGAAACATTGCCAGGATTAAGCACCTTGTTCCATCCATTGACCTGCCTACATTGATCCATGCCTTTGTGACCTCATGCCTAGATTACTGCAATTCGCTTTACTTTGGGCTACTGGGGTTGTTATCCGTCACTTGCAGCTGGTGCAGAACTCAGCAGCCCAGTTGTTGATGGGGATTTTGAGATCTTCCCATATTTCACCAGTGCTGCGGGATCTGCACTGGTTGCCAGTTCAGTGGCAGATCTCCATCAAAGTCGGGTTACTGACATATAAAGCCCTACATGGACTGGGTCCTGACTACCTGAAAGAGCTTCTAATTCCTTATCTCCCTGAGTGACCACTCCGCTGTGCTGATGAGGGGTTGCTAGAGATTCTGAGGGTGACTTTAAAATCTGCGGGAGCGCGGGCATTTATGTTCGTGGCCCCGACCCTTTGGAATTCTCTACTCTGTCGGATTAGGGAGTGTGCAACTGTGGGGAGGTTCAAGCAGGCTTTAAAAACATTTTTATGGGATAAAGCTTTTAATGATGGTGTTGGCTGACAAGCATGTATTTATAACTGTGCTGATATTTTGTTTTGCTTTATTTTTTGTTTTAAATTGGTTTTATTGTTATGCACCTCGGTTATGAAAGGCAAATTATAAATAAATAAATAATTATTATTATTATCTGCAGCTTATCCATTAGGTAGGGAAAGGGGCAGACTAGATGGGCCAAGTGGTCCTTACAGTACCTGCAATCAAATTCTATGTTTCACAGAACTCAATAAATTAGAAAAGGAAATTATGCAAGCAAAAAAAATAAATATATACTCTACTGATAAAAAACTAAACAGTATTACACCACAAACACATAAATATAACATATTACAAAAAAGTTGAAAATCAAATTAAGTCTACATCCTGATATTGTGATCTAATCTGAATGATAAAACAGACAAGCTGACCCTATAACATAAAAAAGAATACTCAGGCAGCTAAGTAAATTGAATTAAAGATTCTAATTGAATCAGTAAGTGTCATCCTGAAGAAATTAGTAATCTTTTTTTTCCACTTTCATTCTGCCTTACTCTGCCTTATTAACAGTACTGTACACTGGAAAGGCACAGTTCACAAGATGGTGTTTAAGATTTTCTTAAAGATGTTGAATTACCATAACTCAATATTGCCAGAAGTTAATAATGGCATTAAAGAGCTCGATCTGAAAAAGGCTCTAGAACTACATGGGATGACCTGGACATATACAACAAATCTAACAGTATAATCTCATTTCTTGTGTCTTTCTTTAACAGATTACTAAACTAAGGAACCCTATTAGATTTATTTTATTTTATGATGCCTCTTTATGTAATTCCCTTAAAAGATAAAGCTCCAAGTTAAGATCCACTGCCGACTGCGGCAGCACCTGGACTGCACTTACTCCCTCCAGGAGCCAAACGCTCAGCCACCAGATGCTCCTAAGGCCCTGAGGTAAAGGTTACCTCTGATCTTCTGCTGGACTCCTGTTGTGGGGTGCTACCTGAAAGTAGCTTTAAGACTCTTTTAGCTCCTCATCTTCTGCTACTTGTGACTCTTTTGCAGCAATTGACCTAACTCAACTCGTTGCCCAACCAATGAGAGTGAATCCTAGGATGGTCTCAAGCACACTTCTTGCTGTGGTTCTCACCAACCGTCCTAACCAAATCTGCAATATCCAAGTCCTTCCTGACGGACTTAGTGACCACTCCCCTATACTTTTCCGCTGGTCAACCTCTGTATCCAAACCCACAGCACAGTCCACCCTACGGCAGCGGTTAAGACCAGGTGGGCTGATAGGCTTTAAGCAACTCCTAGCCCAAATTGATTAATCTCCCATACAGTACGCCTCTGATATTGATACGGTTCTAGCCTTTTTCACCCAAAAGTTTAACAAAGCCTGTGACATTTTTGCTCCTCTAAGTGTATTCGGTTCCAATGTGCGGAATGCTCCCTGGGTTACACCTCCCCTGCTCCAACTTCTTAAGCACAGGGACAACTTATGGTACCTTGCCACTGAAACTGGCTGCCCTGCAGACAGGCAGGCTTATGCAGCTGCACGAAACAAATGCATCTGGGCCATCCGAAAGGCTAAGGCTGATCACTATCAGACCTCACTTACCTCTTCCTGGGGGAATGCCATAATCTTCTGGGACAATATCAAATGACTAAATGGGAGCACACGTCCTCTCCCACCCTCCCAAATCAACATTGATGGCTCTATCTCCACTGACCCAGCCCACATTGCCAATTACCTCAATACATCCTTCACAGACCTTAGCCCTGTCCTCCCGAGCAACTTTTTTGACCCCCCCACCTGACCCTGTTCTCACACACCCTTGGTTCCACTTACACCGGGTTACTGCCCAAGAAGTCAGACCATACCTAATCAAGGCCTTAAGGAGCAATACTACTGGCAGTGACTCCCTGGACCCCAGTCTCCTTCGCCAGGTACTGCATCTGGTTGTCACCCCAATCACCAGTCTCTTCAATAAATCTCTCTGCCTGGGGCAATTTCCCTCAGCCTGGAAAATTGCTACAGTCACACCCATTCACAAATGTGGTTATAGGTCCCTATCTGGTAATTATCGGCCAACCTCTATCCTCTCATGTCTCTCAAAAGCCTTAGAAAAAGTAGTGTCCACCCAAATCACAGAATATCTAACCAAATACAGCATCCTCTGCCCTGAACAGCACGGCTTCCATGCTGGCCACAGTACCAGCACTGCCCTCCTTGAGTTTTCTAATTTTTTTCACTCTTCTCTGGACTCTGGCTCTCTAGCGGGCGCAGTGTTCATTGAATTATCAAAAGCCATCGATACTGTTTCCCATCCCCTCCTGCTGGATGCCCTCAGCCACACATGCTTTGCTGCTTGGCCTGTCTCCTGGTGCTCCAGCTACCTGTATGCCCGCTCTCAGTGTGTTAGGATTAATGGGACACTCTCCAACGCCTGCCCTATCCGCTCTGGTGTTCCCTAGGGCTCCATTCTTGGGCCCTTGCTCTTTTCCCTATATCTCAATACCCTGCCAAGTGCATGTCCTGGTAAACTCTTGCTTTATGCAGATGATGCCGTTATGTTTGCCTCTGACCATAACCCTATCACCCTCCAGGACTCCTTACAACTATCTTATAATGACACTGAAGCCTGGTTCAAAGAGCATAGACTTGTAATAAATCTTAAAAAAACCAAAACTATGCTCTTTGCCCACCCCCAAAACAAAGCCAGCAACTTTCCACTTCAGGTCCTCACCAGCTCCAAGTTTCCGCTCGAGCATGTCTACTCGTACAAGTACCTTGGGATATCTTTCGACCCTGCCCTCACATTCCATGCCCACATTCCTGCCCTAGCCTCAGCCTCCAATATTCGGCTGGGTATCCTATACCGCCACAAAAATTGTCTCCCCCTGATGCCCTCTGACTTGCGGTCACGTCCTCTATACTGTTCCTAGTAGATTATGGTTTGCCAGTTTATGGGGCTGCTGACCAGACCTCCCTAAATAAAATCCGCCTCACTTTAAATAAGGCATGTAGACTAATCACCAGGGCTCCCAGACTAACACATACCTGCCATTTATATGCCCAGGCTATGCTGCTCGACCTAGATGAACGTCTTAGATATCAAACCTGCCTCAAAACAAAAAAAACTCTCCTTGGTCTATCCCCATCTGGGTTGACTGCCTCTATCCAACAAGCAAACTCACTAGTGCAAACTCGAACCTCCTGCAAAATCACACTGTTAGTACCGAGGGCAAGGACCTCACAAGGACAAAGGGCCTACTGCTACAGAGCCCCATCCTGGTATAACACCCCTCCCCACTACTATCGCTGGTGCTTCCACGATCTCTCATTTCAAAACCTCCCTTCGTAATCACCTACTTACTATGTGCAGCTGTGGCTGCTTCTAAGTTTCCTCTTGCTCAATTGCTCTGACAAAGCTCCCCGAGTGGCTGCACCCAACCTACTACCAACCACTACCTATGGTCCTATTTCCTCTCTGCCTGTTTCTACAATGCTTAGTTCTGTATATTCCTACCACTGTTTGCCTGATGTACAAATTATTCTGAACCTACTTGTGCTCTGCCAATCCTGTAACCTTAAAATTGTAACCAATATATGTCTTCATGTTCCTCCAAATGTTGTACTCTGTTATATTGTAACAAGCTTGTTTGTACTGTTTTTTTGTCCTCCCCTGTGACGAGGTACCTTTGTAAATGAGCTCCTGGCTCAAAGGTTGTAAACTGATGTTAAATAAAATAAGTAAAATAGATAAGATCCAAGTAAAGCAACTCTTAATCATACTATCTGATAACTCTTCTCAGTTTGGATTTTAAAGTTCTCACCACAATTCTACTTCCACACTTTGGTATGTCCTAGGCATGTCCTGCCCTCCAGAATTCACTGTAACCAGTCAGGATTCTTCAAATGGAAACTGCTGGCTCTGATTTATACAAGGAGTTATACTAGGAGTAGGTAGATGTACAGAAGGCAAAAGCCCATTATGGTACATCTCTCACAAGTGGGCTATTTAGTTCCCATAGAATTTAGTAGGTGTTTATCTAATTTTACTTTGAAGGTATTAAAGGAATCAACTTCCATCACATCCTTGGAGAGAGAATTCCACATGGGAACTATCCTTTGGATAAAGAAAAATCATCTACTGTCTCTTTTAGGAAAATTCAGCATTAGCTGGTGACCATGACTTCTGAGAGAGAAGTCCCTATAATTTACTTTTAGCCCTAGGTCATCCATTAGTTGTTTGTCCCTATAAAAACCTGAACATTTGTTATAGGTCCCCTCTGATCCTCCTGAGATCAAGTATGTACATATTTAATTCAGTGGGTCTCTGTTCATAGTTCAAGTTTTGGAGGCCATCTACCAGTTTTGTTACTCTCCTTTGGACACCCTCAACTCATTTTATATCCTTACACAAATGTGGGCTCCACAGTGGTGAACAGTAGTCCATATGTGGCCACACATATGCTCTGTACAGTGGGATGATTCAAGCCCTGCTTCTGGTTGAGAATTACCTTTTTATGTAGCCTATAATTTTGTTGGATTTTTTGACTACCTCATAACATTGCTCACTAAACTTTAGATCTTTAGTAATTAAAATCCCAAGATCTTTTTCACTTTCTATGGATCTCAAAGTATTCCCAACCAGAGAATATGTATTACAGCAGCTGGATTCCCCCGATGCCTCACCACCCATTTATTGGTACTGAAGGACATTTCATTTGTTTTAGCCCATAGTTTAAGACTGGCGAGGTCCTTTCTTAGTGCTGTGACCCCCAGGTCAGAGGTAACTTCTGCAGCGATCTTGGTATCGTCTGAACATTTAATAGTAAAACTATTTACGTTTTCATTTAAATCAGATATAAAACAGAGAAAAGGGCTGGTCCCAGCACAGATCCTTGTGGTACCCTACTTGTGACAGAACCCTCTCCTGTCCGCTTATTCTGACTACCTTCATTCTGTCATGTAGCCATGCCTCTACCAAATTGATAAGTGCTGTATTAATTCCCAATGCATGTCTTTTTCTATAAGGATGGAGTGTGGGACTTTATCCAGCACTTTGCAGAAGTCCAAGTAGATCACATCTGTGGGTGTTTTAGTTTCTAGGATGGCACCTACTCTCTCATAAAAATACAAGTTGCTGGTGAGACAGGATATCTGGTATTTGAAGCCATGCTGGGTATTATCCCCAAGGTTTTTAGTTATAATTTTCTGCTCCATTCTATCCTTAATAATGGATTCCATGACTTTACAGAGTATATTGGTAAGGCTTATTGGTCTGTAGTTTGCCATACACCCACGATCTCCCTTTTTATGTTGGCTCACGCTTGCACAGCCAAAATATTGCAGTAGTAGCACATTGGAGGTGCGGTCACTGTGGGCTAATGCAGAGCATGCACCAGTAGGTGCGACCCTCATTTCCCAATAAGGCAGCTGCAGACGCTGACACCAGCAACATATAAACTGGTCATCAGATCAAAGAAAAGGCCCACTGCATAGAGAGCCAAGCTTCTCATACAGTGGTGTGCCTTTTCTGGTGACCGGTTTACAATAAAAACATGGTCGGCATGCCGCCACAGAGTGCCCTGACCCACTTCATTTGCCAGTGGGGATCCCAATCCCCATTGGCATAATGCAACCCCCCTCCCATTTACAATGTGTGCCAAGGGGGTGCCCAATCCCCCTCAGCATCATGCCACCCCTTCCTAGTTTAATTTGCCAGTGGGGGAGCCCACTCCACGTCACCATAATGCCCCCCCATTAGTTGTGTGCTGACGGGGTGCAAAATCCCCTGTCAGCAACAGAACCCCCAAAAACACTCAGGTGGCACGCTGGGAACCCGACCGCACATGCTAGATAAATGCCCCTGTAAAAGAAAAAATGCCCAACAAAGCTTTTTTTTTTGTTTTACACCTGCATATCAGAAAACGGTCCCCCGTTGACTCCAGTGGCCCTTCCATAATCCGCACCCACCCGCTGTGCACCCTGCGTCCCCACACCCCCCACCCCATTCTTACCTACGGAGCCTGGCATGACGATCTTCGGAGGACTGGGAACACGTCTGCACTCTTCAAAGCTGACCATGAACTGAAGAAATGCCATAAAGCTGTATAATGGCATAAATAGAGTTTTTTCAATTTAGCTTCGTATTTCAGCCATTTTGGGGAATGTTGGCACCAAATTTTTAACATGGGGTTATTGGGACCCCTCCTCATGAATTCAGTCACTGTCATGGCATTATTCAGTCCCAAAAGGTGATTTTGCAGTCACTCGTGGAATCACCGTTTGGGACTGATTAACAAAATGACAGTGCAACTGTTCATGAGGTCTGCTCACAAAAAGCCTATGTAGCAAATCCGGTGAAAAAAATCCAAAAAATGGCTGTTTTACGAGCGTGCATTGTGCAGTTTCCACGCACACTCATAACTTCATGAATCTGTAATATTTTCACTCCAGATTTTCTAAATTGCCATTTTTCCACACCTTCTTATGAACAGTACAGCTGTCATTTTACATATCCTGGCTGAAATGTGTTTTCACACGTCCAGCACAGAATAGCACAGTCGCTGTGCGAAATCAGTTTTCGGGACAGTTTGAGAAAATGTCAGTGACACTGTTCATGAGCAGAGGTCCTAAAATGCCTATGCTGAAAAGTTGGTGATGAAAGTCCATGAAATGATTGCGTTATATGCATGCATTGCGCAGTTTCCATGCACCCTTGTAACTTCGAAAATTTGCAATATTTTCATGCCAGATTTTCAGCACTGGCATTTTTTCATATCTCTTTATGAACAGTACAGCTGCCAATTTTCACATCCTGCTCAAAATGTGTTTTCGCACCTGTGGTGCAGAATGGTGTGGTCACTGTGGGAAATCAACTTTTGGGACAGATTAACAAAATCACAGTGCCACTGTTCATGAGGGGGGTCCCAAAATATCTATGTTGAAAATGTGTCTCTTCAGGGTGGGGGTGAGGTTGGCGTCAGTTCAATACTTCACTGCCATTCCTATTATGCATCCCTAACTCCTGCACTACCAATGCCAATGCCAGTGAGACAACATTCGACACTGACAAGTGCTTGTTGTATATAGGAACCACAACAGTGGATCTCCAGTAAAGTGGAATTTCTCCAGTACTTAAAGAAACGTCAAATAGTGTGTGCATGTGGTCTACCAACCATATTTCTAGTTCTTTTATCAGTCTAGGCTGTAGAGAGTCAGGCCCTGGAGATAAGTTTATCTTAATGTTTTTTCAATTTTACCCTTATCTCCTCCTTTGTTATTGAGTAAGGTAATAAGTTGGTTCGCCTGTCAGGTGTAACAGTGTTGGAATTCCTGTAGCCAAAAACTGAACAGAAATACCTATCGAATTCCTTGGCCATTGCTACTGGTTCTGCTGTCTCGGTATTATTAATTGTTTAAAGGCCCGATGGTGCTTTCTGTACTTTGTTTATTATTGACATTGGAGTAGAAACTTTTCCCCCCCATTCTTAATATGTGCTAATCTAAATTTGATTTTATGTTTTTCTTTTCTGATATTTGTTTTGCATATTCTTAGAGCCGCCCTGTACTTGTGTTTGTTGTACTCATTGTTTCCCCTCTTTAGTGCCCTGTAAGCTCTTCACTTAGCTGCAAATAATTTCTTTACCCTTGAGGTAAGCCTGAAGCCATAGTGGTAATTTCCCTTTTTTGTTACACAGTGTTCTGTTAGGTATGTATTTATGTGTCAAGTCATGAACTGTATTTTTTATACTTTTTTATTCCCATTTTTTATCCTGTTCAGTATGAAAATCAGCATGGATTTGTCTGGGGTAAATCGTGTCAAACCAACCTGCTGTAATTCTTCAACTGGTGACATGGTACCTAGATGTGGGTAAGCCAGCTGATATCATATACCTGGATTTCAGCAAGGCTTTTGATTCCATCCCACATGGAAGATTAATCTGGAAGCTGAGTGAACTGGAGCTGAGGGAGAAATTGGTGAGGTGGGTGGCAAATTGGCTCAGGAATAGGAAACAGAGGGTCATGGTGGGGGGAGAGATAGCATTACCCAGAGGAATCATAAGTGAAGTCCTACAGGTCTCGGTCCTGGGCCCAGTACTCTTTAACATGTTCATCATGGACATCAGGGTGGGGGTGGCTAGCAAGATGAGTTTGCTCGCTGATGACACCAAAGTGGGGACAGTGGTTGAAAATGAGGAGGGGGGGAGAAGGGCACTCCAGGATGACTTAAAGATGCTGGACAGTTAGGCTCAAAAGTGGCAGCTGGGATTCAATGCATGCAAATGGTGTGTGCTGCACCTGGGAGGGAGGAACCTAAAGTTCACATACCACTTGGGGGGTTGAGCTGTCTGTCACACAGGTGGCAAAGGACCTGGTGGTGCTGGTGGATGATAAGGGGAACAACTTGGAGCAGTGTAGAAAAGCAGTGGTGAAAGCTAATAAGATGCTGGCTTGCATAGCTAGGGTATGATGTCCAGAAAAGGGGAGGTTATTCTGCCATTGTACAATGCACTGGTAAGACTACACCTGGAGTATTGTATCCATTTCTGGAGACCCTGGCTTAAGAAGGATGTGGCACTGCTGGAGAGATTCAGAGAAGGGCAGCCAAAATGGTTCAGTGAATGGAGGGGGTGATGTATGAGGACAGGCTCAGAAAACTGAACATGTACACGTTGGAGGACAGAAGAGTTGGGGGGACATGATAAGAGACTTTCAAAAACCTGAAGGGGTTCACTAAGGTGATTGCTGATGAGCTTGTCCAACTAAAGGAAGGGAGGGATCACAAGAAGCCATAGTTTAAAGCTCTTGGGGGGGGGGGACTTCAGAGGAGAGACAAGAAGGTATTTTTTCACTGAGAGGTTTCTGGCACCCTGGAATGCATTGCCTACAGAGTTAGTGACACTGGAAACAGTAGAAGGGTTCAAGAAGGGTTGGGACAGGCATGGGGCATGGTAAAGGTAAGGAGTAGGGCAAACACCACTATGGACCACGGGGGAAGGGGAGAAATCTAATGGAGAAAGGTAGTGCAGTCACTGTGCACAAACAGTGAACTGTATCAGGTAGATGTGAGAGACCAATGGGTCTAATCTACCGGCAACAATGTGTGTATGTATGTATAACTGTTCAGTGGTTGAATAATCTATTATCCAATCCCACTGGTTTGATTCCTGTCTGATGTGATTGAAGTTTGCCTTTCTGAAATATTTTGCTATAGTTTTGTCTTCTTCCTTTATAATGACAGGATTAGTGGGAAATTATATAATATTATGGTCGCTATTTCACAAAGGTTCATCGATCTCTAAATCATGAATTTTACCTGGAATGTCAGTTATTATTAGATCTAAGGTGTTATTTCCTCGAGTGGGTTTGTGTACTTATTGCTGTAGCCCTTTTGTTGTACAGAGGTCCAGAAATTACTGCTCTTGGCCTGTAGTAGCTGTAGATTTTGTCCAGTTTATTCCCGGAGTATTAAAGTCTCATAGGATAATGATTTCTTTGCAATTTAGATTACCCTCAATGGCATCCAATAGACGTTGATGTTCCAATAGGCTTGTGTCAGGTGGCCTATAACACAACCCCAGAAGCAGTTTGTTTTGATTACCTCTCAAGATCTCCACCATATTATTTAATTTGGGTTATTTGCTATTATATTATTGATTTGCCTATATTTTACATCATTCTTAATATAAAAGGCAACACCTCCCCCCTTTCTTTATTTCCTGTCCTTGTGGACAACATTATATCCTGGAATATTGATATTTCAGCTTGAGGTATCCCCCACCAGGTTTCCATGATGGCAGCTATGTTGATGTTATTCTGAATCAGAGTGAGTTCCCATTCATCTTTTTATTGTGTGTAGACTTCACGCATTGGTTAATAAGAGGTTTAAGTTAGATGTTTTATGTTGCCTGACTCTGTTACTATTTCCCTTGTTTAGGGTTTTTTTTGCTGTTTGTTCCCTCTTGCCCCCCACTGCTCAGTTTTTTGGTACCTGTGAGTTACTATTAATAGCTTGGTGAAAAATGTTACCTAGTATACTAGCTCCACTTTTACTAAGGTGGAGTCCATCTTGACAAAACAGTGTATTGTCATTTGCAAACTTCTCCCATATTCTAAGATCGGTGATGTTCATGAGGCACCACATACTGTACATAGCCAGTTGTTGTAGGCTTTAATATTGTTAGTTTTTCTCCATGTAGCCCATGGAACTGGTAGGACTTCAAATATGATTGTCCTAACATTCATTTCTTTTAGGGCTGTAAGTGCCTGTCTCATGTCCTTAATGGTTTCCTCTACCCCTATTTTATCTAGATCGTTGGTGCCTGCATGTAAGATTACAGTTTGGGGATTTTCAATTGTAATATATCTGGCAGCATACTGGTAATGTCCTTGATGGTGGCCCCACTGTAGCTACAACTTGCTAGATTCTGTTTGTTACCCTTAGTGGAGAATCTATCTGTATACTTGGTAATGGAGTCACCCAGTGTGTATATATATATATATATATATATATATATATATTCTGATGTTCTCTAGTATTCACTCCACTAGTTTCCATATTGACAGCACCATCTGCCATATTGGCAGGACCCTCCCTGGTTTCATCATTGATTTTTTTCAGTGCTTATATCAGTCATGGTACAGGGGGAGGCAACCAGGTTATGTAGCAGGTGTGCTGAAACTGTAATACCAGGAGTTGTACTGGGTCTGCTAATATTACCATGGCAGTTTACACTCATGGTAGACGTACTAGGGGTAGGGTCATTAGATATGCAAACTAATTCTTCGGCAACCACAGAGATCAATGGGTCAAATTTATTTAATGTGGGGATAAAAAAAAATTCTGCCTTCTGCCCCTTCTTCGCTACTCTTATACTCTGGATCAGGTACCACACATCATCAGTACTCCCTGTGTTATTCTCTTCCCTGGCTCTTTTTTTAGTTTTTGCATTGTCGGCTGGTATATTATTCTGAGCACTGTTTACAGGTGTTAATGAGGATATCAGGGGTGGGCAGGATAAACCTGCCTTATTCTTATTGGGCACTATTCATGATGGGGCGTAGGTAAGCATGATATGCGCATACCCTGCCCATGGAGCTACGCACCCATGGACAGGTATGCCAGTACCAGCATTCACAAATGCCGGCCACCTGTCCACAGCCCCAACCCAAGGTGCACAGGTCTGTGCAGGATGGGCATGAGTGGACTCACAGACCTAGCCAGGCATCCAATTAGATGCCCAGTATGGGTCTGCCAGTAGATCCCTTGCATGGTGGGGCATGCATTGGCAGTGTGAAACATAGAAACATAGAAGTTGACGGCAGATAAGGACCGCAAGGCCCATCCAGTCTGCCCATTTCTTTTTCTACCTTATAAATGTGCCATTGGCCTTTGCTCTGTCAGTGACCTATCTATTCATAGTCATTTGTATTGCTCCCTTATGCCGAATGTCTGAGGGCCAGTGGCTGTGACGGGTGACAGGGGTACAATGCTGCTGGCCCTCGCCATTGGCACTGATGCGGTGCCCTGTGATGGAGATGGGGGGGCATCTCTGCCAACAAGGGGTCGAGGGACATATCCTCCAATAGTTGGCAGGGGTGCTGGCATGTAGTGATGCCAGGGTGGGTGGGCAGCAGCCATGACCCAGTGCCCCTGTGAAGGGTAAGGGTGTTGTGGGTGTTGGGGGTGCACCACGCACACCACTGCGTATGAGGGGTGGGTGGTGTCAGGCAGCCATGACCTGTGGCCCTGGTGCTTTGGTGGGTAGGTTGCTCAGTCCTGTTGGGTGTGCATGGGGCACATAGGGAATTTACAGCTCGGTTTCCCTGGCATATCCCATGACCCCCTACACACCCCTGTGACCAGCACTATGCACCTTAGTGCATGGTGTGTAGTGCCAGCCTGCCCCTTGCCCACCCTCGACGTGTTGCTAATTGCACAACTGAGGGATCGGACACATATTTACTGTGTGCCCCACCTTCGTACATCCCACACGGTGGGCGTAGTTACTGCGGGGTGGCTAATCACCACAGATACGTGCGCATAGCCACTCTGCATCATTCATGCTTAAGGCCCAATAGTAGTTACTCTGTGTACCTCATTTTGACCCCCAGTTGGAGCTAGAAGAGCAGCAGTTTCTTGGGGGGGGGGTTCTTTCAGTTAGACTTTTAGCCATGACCTTTTGGCTTTGCTTGAGGGCTTTAAGCCTAGAGTAGAATATGGCTATTTCTCTAGCCATTTCATCATTTTCTTTACATTTTAAGCATTCATATGGGCTGTTAGGGATAGGAATTGGCATGATAGAGTACATTGAGCAGTTTTTACATTTAACCCCCACCTCATCTTCTAATGCCATGATATTGTCTACCATTTTGGACTTCAAATGTTATTGCAAGGAATACAGAGAAAAGAAGTTTCAGTTTTCTATTGGAAGTACCGGGTAGTAGTGATGGTAGAGTTGTAACCTAACCCCCGCACATGCATGGGTTTGTAAGCAGGGGGGATTACACTAGGCCTGTTACAGAACAAGCAATACAGGATGCAAGAAAAGCTGTTATCAATCAAGTTATGAACAAACAGCAGCCTACCTCTGCAGTTAAATTGCTGGTAGTAGCCTGGCCAACATCCACGACTCCCACACCGGATATGCCTGACACGTGCAAAAACGTACGTGTTTCGGTGTGTGTCTTCATGCATGGAACGGTGCACACCCTGCTTGCAGCAGGGCTTGAATTTAAGATGACTGTGACCTGGAAATATTCCATGGGGTCACTCAGTCACCAAACACAAACAGGAGCAAACCCTTTTAATTTAAAATTATAAGTAAGGATTGTGAGGGCTACTCATTCATAGCTCTGGCATGCCGCAATGACAAATGTGCCCATAAATATATAAGGTAGCCAGTAGCCCCACAACAATGCTGATAGTTCTTCTAATACAACAAATTACCTAGCCTTCTCTTCCTGTTTGTGGGAAAAGAAACAGGACTCCAGTGCACTCAAATGTGCTAAAATCGCACGGACAAGTTAAAAAGCACAAAACAATGAACCAAGGGTCCTGCAAACAGTAGATCAGTGTGCTGCACCCATAGACAGGCACAGTCTGTTTTCAGATGAACCAATAATTTTACTGACACTAGACACCCTACCACCAAAGTTACACTGATGAGCATATAGTTGCCAACTTCCTTCTTGTTGCCACTCTTATGGAGTGGGACTACATATGCCCTCTTCCAGTCCTCAGAAACCACTCCTGTTTCCAATGTGTTTTTGAATAGGGCTGTTAGAGGTGCAGCCAGAACATTCCTGAGCTCCCTCAGCACCACTGGCTGTACCCACTCAGGTCCCATAGCCTTGTCCACTTTCTGATTTGCAAGTCCTCTCAAGACTTTTTCCCCTATGAATGGACATGTATCCCCACGTGATCCTGCTGTTTCTATGTTGATCATCCCCATTTCTGTCCACTAAAAGTACCTCTACAGGATGTTGACTTTTTTTCTGATCATCCACTGTGCAATCTTCCCCTGCCCTTATCCTCACAATCCCACCCCTTGTCTTTTTCTTTTCTCCTATGTATCTGGAGAAAGTCTTCCCCCTGTTAACTAACCCTTTGGCTATCTTTTCCACTGTTTGCACATTTGTACCTCTCATTGCCTTCCCTGCATCCTTCTGCTTTACCTGGTACTCTCCCTATCCTCTTCACTCTACACCTCTTTGTACTTCCTGAATGGCACCCCTTTAGGCTTTATCTTCGTGTCACTTCCCTCGAGAATCATAGTGGTCTCTTTTTTCTCCTGCTTTTGTTCACTTCCTTTGCACAGAGGTTTTTGCCATCACGTTCCCTTAATTTACTCCAAATGTCTTCTACCCCAATCCTGGAAATTCCCCTCAATAGGTTGTCATGGAGGTATTCAACTTTTATTTTTTTACATCCACCCTCCTGAAGTCGAGGACCCTTTCCTTGTGTGGTTTATCTCTGCCACTGACTTTATGTTAAACCACACTGTACAATGATCACTGGTACCCAAGTTGACAACCCACCTTGAGGTCTGCAATACTGTCCCAGTTTGTGACCACCAGTTCCAGTATTGCCTTGTCTCGAGTAAGCTTTTTGACTAGTTGCCTGAGAAATGCCTCCTGCAGGGAGTCTAGGATGGTCCTTCTTCTAGTCAAATCTGCGACTGGAAGGCTCCAGTCTCCACCTGGCAGACTGAAATCCTCAGCCAGCAACACCTCCCCTTTTTTTGCCATTATGCAGATGGTTTTCCTAGTGCTTTATCCAATTCTTCCCCCAGTATAGGAGGTCTGTATATCATGACTGTGCAAATAATGAGTCTGGCTACTGTCTCCAGGATGAACTACAGCACCTCCAGTCCATCCTGTGCTCCTAAGATCCCTTGTACTTCTGCCACTCTGATACCCTCAATCACATACAGCACAACCCCTCCACCCTTTCTTCTCTCCCAATCCATTCTAAACTGTGTGGATCTTATTATGATCATGTCCTAGTCATGATTCTCACTGCATAATGACTCGGTTATGGCCACAATATGCAGGTCTGCCTCAGCCATGTTGGCCTCCAGGTCCTGAATTTTATTTCCAAGACTCCTTATTGGCACACATGGTTCAGTACAACTTGCTCCCACCCTGCCTGCAACACCCTTCCACCTTCCTGACTTTGCTACCACTTGAAACTTCCCTCACTTCCTCCCTTTTCACTACCCTCTCCATACCTTTCCACCTCACCACCTCTCTTCCCACATATTCTGTTCTTGTCCCCCTTGTCCCAAACTATGACTACCCCTTCGATAACATGCACACTAGAGGAGTTTACTCCCCTTGGGGACTCTCTTCCTGTTGCTTCAGTCTGTGCAGGCTTGGGGCAATTTATGCCTCACTTGATAATACTGCCTTCCCCCTTGGCTTGTTTAAATGTTTATCAAAGTAACAATTCAACCTTCTACTGAGGACTGCAGTCCCCTTCCCAGAAGGATGCAGGCCATTATCTCTATAGTGAACCATAGCATTCCACATTGGTCCCCAGTCCCCAGTGAAGCCAACCCCCTCCTTCCTGCACCATTCCTTGAACCTACTGTTGAAGCTCCTGTTGCAGAGTATGCTGTCCTCCCCTCAGCAATAGACAGGTAGTACCTCGACCAATGCCACCATTTTTGCTACCTGCCTTAGGCCCCTCCCAAGTTCCCTGAACTTTCTTTGTACTACCTCAGCCCCAACCCTCACCAGGTCATTAGTCCCTAGATGGACAATAACATTCAGTTTTCCCTTTCCCTGCCACACTAGCAAGTCTTAGGATCTGCTGTTCATCCCCTCTGAGTCAAGGCACTAGGTAGGTACCTAACCTCCCTGTCCCCACCCATTCATGCTCCCAAATCTATCCCCCTCACAGCTGAGCCCCCCCCCACCAGAAGTTGCTTTCTGCTCTGCTGGAATCCTCTACCTCCCATCTTGGGGCCTCCCTTTAGAGGACCCCCAAATCATCCCTTGCTACCACTTTGGGTGCCTCCTCTAGGCAGTTCTGTCCTGACAGAATTGTAAAAGAGTTATGTAGTGGCACAGAGCCCACCCAAAGTACAATCAGCTCTCCTCTGCCTAGGCAACATCTGTGGGAATGGTGGCAGACTGGGTGGCTCCTGAGTGGAACAAGAAGTCCTCTGGATCCCAGCCAGCTCAGCATGGAGACCAGCAACCTCTGCCCTCACCCCAGACAGTCATGTGCAGATGGGAGAATAACTCAGTCTCCAAAATGTGTCCCAGCATACTGTGGCACCACAACCATTTCACTGTACTACTACCATATCTGCTGATCATAATTCACTCCATTCTACTTTTAAGTGTAGCTTACCTCTACTGTCCCTTACCTTTCCCTGTTCCTTCCCCACTTACACAGTCTGGAATGACTTTCCTCAACACCTTACCCTAAATAGGTATGATCTGCTTTCCCTTTTAACAGTAGTTAATTCTCCCTTTACCTCCTGCTTGTATATTCCTCCCTTTTAACTAATAATCCCCTTTTGCCCTTCTTGAACTGCTACATTGCCCTACCCCAGATAGGGTGTCTCCTGTTTTTCCACCTGCAGTTTCTACCTGTCTGTTTTTCTATCAGCAACTACCCTCTATCCCACAACCTGAAGTTATAGTACCTATACAGTTGTAATGTATTTGCATTCAGTGTTTAAAAGTACCTTAAATTTGCCTGTCAGACTGGAAGAGCCCCCTCCATGCTTGTTGTCACAAGCAGATGCCTGCCAATGCATAGGATGCCAGTACCCATTTCACTCCTGCTCTTTTCCTCTCATGCCCCCCCTTACAAAAATAATTAATAAATTGCTTTCATGCTGCACTCATAAAACTACCCATGTAAAATGTGTGCTGCAAGCATGATTTAAATGTTTAATTGTGACCGATTGCATGCACGTGGCATGCATGTAGCAAGCAAGTGTGGAAAGCATGCTTTTATGTTAAATTGGAGCAGACTGCATGCATGTGGCATGTGTGCAAAAAGCAAGTAGTCACTGATAACTGCACACATCAAAGTTAAGTGACTTGCTCAAGATCACACAGTATACAAGTGGGGGTTGATGAGATTCAAACCCAGGTCTTCAGGTCAGGTTTGCAGTTTGGTGCCTTTAACCACTAAGCTATACTACCTGTATACATATGACTCACTTGTACAGTACTTCAGTACAAATCTGCATACATCTGTACGCAAGAGGCATGCATATAGCCACTGATATGCTTTTAAGTTTTCTTGTCCTCCCTCATCTCAGCTGCACAGCTGAACTGTAGCAAACATACTAATTGAAAGACATTTGGTTCTTTCCACACCCAATAAATATATTTACCCACACAACTACTTAATTGCTTCTGTTTGGCCTGTACTTCTACTATTTTCTCTCCAGAGTTTTGAATGCTTCCTCACAAACAGACTTTAAGGGGCAAACACAAAAGTAGCAATAATTTGACACCCACTCACACAGTCAGTCCCTCTCCCCATGCAAACTCACTGTGGTGGGTGAGGCCAAGCTGCTACAAACAACCCATTAAGTATAGATAAAAGTCTAGAGTCTCTTACCTGAGTACTAGGGAGTCAGAGGCAGGAGTCTTCAAGAGATGATGTCCATGAGTCAGAATGTGGGGGTGTACCCCCTTGAAATGAATGGAGTTATTTTTATGACTGTTTTATTCATTATGATGGCACACTGGAGAATAATGAAAGCCACTTTTCTACAAACAAGGCCCTTTCTGGTTGAGCAGTGGCTTTCATTAATTTCCAACTGTCCATCAATAATATATAACATAGCAATAAAAAAGAATGTCCTCATTCATTTCAGTGGGGCACATCCTTGTACTGTACCTTGTCCTATGACATAATGTGCCTTAGCCTGGGGATGTGGAGGTCAGCTTCATGAGGGGGCATACGCCTGACTATAGTGTGGCTCCAATAGTCTGTGCATACCATACCACTCAACTGTCCCTGAATGCAAGGGACAGCCCTCATTTTACCCCTGAGAAGTGCTCTGCCCCTCATCCATCCCTCATGGAAAACATGCTGCTCACACAGAGGATGTCTTGTAAATTTAGACTTTGTGCAGTGGTGCCATTTCAGATTTTAGCAGGGGGAGCCAACAACCAGTAGAGGCCAGGTACTAGTTAGTCCCTAGGAGGCAAGCTGTGGAATGTCTGAAACTTCTCTAAAAGGTAAAACATATTTGTTGTGACTGAAAAGTGATATGCAAATCATCTCTCTATAACACTGGAGCAGTGCATCTGATTTGAGCTTAAACCTACCCAGTTACTAACTAATTTTTTTCTTGGCTGAAGTTCTGCCCCCCCCCACCAAAAATAAACTTTGTCCCAATTTCTCTCCCCAACTCCACTCCATTCAATACCCGTCCCATATGGGTCATGAAACTACCCAAAGGTGCAGAAACATGAAAATCACATCAATATTTCAGTCCTTCCCTAATCCCCCTGTAAAAAAAAAAAGATTTACTTTTACTTTTATTTACCCAGCCATCTAGCCAGAACCTGCAGCCTAGCCCAGTGTACCACCAGCCCAGTTTTCAGTCTGCTACTCCTCTGTCCTTCTGCCAGAAGCTGGATGCCAGAACCAACCATCCCAGGTCCCCAGTGTGGTCTGCAACCAAGTCACCTCATCAATCTAATCCACCCAACCTGTGTCGCTTGCTTCCTTCTTGCTTGGCTGCTGTCAAACTGCACTGATCAAGGCCTATGAAGGCCTCCCACACTGCTGTCACTGTTGCTGCAAGGCCTAGTTTGCTGCTGTGTGGTTCCTTGCTTTTTTTTGGGAGTCAAGCCTAGTAGGGTAAGTAGGTAGCCTAGTCTCAATTTAGCTTCTAGCTCACCACCAGTCCATTCAGCCACCAAGAAAGAGATGGAGACTCACTAAGACTAGACCAACCAAAATATGCTGCAGCAACATAGCTATAGAGAGCTCAGTGCTCATAGACTCCTCCAAGCTGTAGTGTGCAGCCTGTCTATCTGTAGCAGGAAAGACAGTGTACCACTCTCTTGATTCTTGTGCTCTTGCTTGTCTAGAGCTCCACCACATTCCATGTGATAGCACCACCACTAACAGGTGGAGAGAGTGGACAACATAATGAAGACACAGTTGAGTCAGAAGTGCAGCTGCAACATGAGCGTAAGAGAGGCTGGGGGGGCACTTTTTGTGCAAAAGTTTAAATCCAAATTTAGTGCCATTATTCCACACTATAGGAACAACCAAGGCACAAATGTGGGGGGGGGCAACTGCCCCTCTCTGTCCTACCTAAATGGCACCCCTGCTTTATAGTGAAAATTAATTCTCAGCAGATAACATCAGTACAAGTAAATACAATGGTTTCCACTGTGTTCTGAGCTACTGTATGCCCATGTTTCAGGATGTGTCCTGATCATCTTGAGGGTTAGTGTCCCTCATTGTCCCTCAGTTTGAGTGTCCATGTCCCTTATTTCAGTGACAAAATGTGAGGGATGGTGCATGCTTCCAATATCCTACTCAGCACAAAGAGTGCTGAGCATGGCTATAGTGTATATGTCCTATACAGAAGGACAAAAGGAAAGTAAATGAGCTGTAACAGTCATGGAGAAACACATTTGTAGCACTAAATGTGCATAAGGGCACAGCCCAAAACACAAAGGTCAGGCTTCGCAACACAGAGACCCTCTTCACACATCTGGATTGGGGGATGTTGGCTGACTATATCCTAGACATTTAATGCAGTTAGCAAACAATACTTTATCAATTAATGACAATTTAATGACAAAAATCAAAAGCCATTAAACAACTTGCAAAAGGATCACAATTAATGAGTTTACCTAATTTTATTGTGAAATCAATGAAAAGGTATTTTAATTCCTCTGATTGCTAGCAGTAGTTGAGAAATAGAAATTGATGTATTTTTTTAGATAAGACTTGTACCAGCTTAGTTGCTTCATACATGGCAAGTGTGCAACATGTGAACCTGATGAGAGTTTTAAATGATTTTTCAGACCAGCTTAACTGCTGCACTCATGTCAAGCGTACATCATGCACAACTGATGTGATTTTTAGAACTTGTTTGCACCAGCTTACCTACAGTACACGTCAGTCTTCCAGCATGCAAACCTGATTTGCTTTTTAGACCTGGATGGCATAAGTTCACTTTGTGTATGCAAACCACATGCAAACATTGCACAATTAAGCATGTGTCATGCATTCTGCATGTACGCAGCACACTTACATTTCTGTAATCTGGGATATGAGCATAATGAGAAATGCTGAAGAAACTGTTGTTTATATCCCACTTCTTGCCTGCTTCCTCGCCCAGAATTGTCTCTCTCCTGCTCTGGTTCCACCCTTGCAGTCAGCAAGATGTTTATTTTATTTTATTTATGCATTTGATAACCAGGTAAGTATACTTGCCAGGGACCATTTTCAGGCATGACCCAGGCCATCTAGATGGCACATAGAGTAGAAAAACATAAATCAACATAGAGATGACAATAACAGTTGACAATAAGATTGTAGACATAGAGAATAATGTATATGCAACTGTGTGTTATGGATTTTGTTAATACCTGAGGTGTGTGATGACTCATAAACCTCGAGAGTGAAGCTCGAGAGATTTATGAGGCATCACACACCGAAGGTAAAAAAAAATACAGAAAAACACAGGTGCATATCTATTATTTTTTATCATTACTGTTGCAAGAAGTTAGTCCTCAAGACAGACAGACAAACAGACAGAAACACACACACTCAACACATACACATCACACACATACACGTGCACACACACACAGTCTCACTCTCAGTCTCTCTTCTGCTGACAGTCACACATACGCAGTCTCTCTTCTGCTGACAGTCACACACACACACACACTCTCTCTCTCTCTCTCTCTCTCTCATGCTCAAATTGACTTTTTTTTAACCTGTCAGGTACAGCCCATCCTGGATTGCACTTGGTGTCTACCAATCTGGATGGGCAGTGGGATAAACAAGATTTGTTTCAAATATAAAAGGCAGGGCCAACCAGATAAAGAATTAAAATGTAAACTTAATACAGATTGGAAGGGTGGTGAAAAATAGCATCTCAGTAAGTGGAGCCACCATGTTTGTTATACTGTTCAGCTCAACCACACACAGAGTTCAAGCCAATGAAATGACTCAGTACAAATCAGTTATAAGAAAGGATGCTGATGGTGAAAGAAAGTTTTTAAAATGCCGTAGTAACTCATTTCCAGGTTATTACTATGTTTTTGAGAGCCTTGTAAATAGTGTGATAAAGGGGATCACCAGTAATTATAGTAAGATTATTTCAAGTGCATAAAAAATTAACATATCTGACCTCCTGCTTCCTGGTAAAATGAGAACACACCCTCTGTGATTTCAGTAGCAGCATAAATGCCTGAAATTAGAATGATTTTACTATGGATGGCCTCTCTGGTCAGCACTGTGCTCCACATTCCCTGTGGGCTCGTTTCAAAGAAAAGCATGCTTTTTACATCCCTCTTCCTGCCTGCCTCCTCTACCATAATTGGCTCTCTCCTGCTCTGTTCCCACCCACACTGCCCTTGCAGTCAGTAAGATGTCCAATTTCCTCCTTCCTGTTAAGATGAAAACAATAGGGCCAGTGAGGTTATAGCAGCAGTAAAATGCCTGAAAAAGTGCAGTTTTGCTGTGAATGTCCTCTCTGGTCTGTGCTCTACTCCACACCTACTGCTCACTCACTTCAGTGAAGGAGAGGCTTTTTATATCCCTCTTACTGCCTGCCTCCTCTTCTATAATTGGATCTCTCTTACTCTGACTGGTCATGCCACCCTTGCAGTCAGCAAGATGTCCAACTTCATGCTTCCTGTTCAATTGAAAACAAGCCAAGTGAGATTATAGCAGCAGCAAAACCACCTGGAAACAGCACAATTTTGTTATGGATGTCTCCTCTGGTCAGTGCTCCATTCCACACTCCATACCCCAAAAACATACCTGTTCACAAAACTAAACATGCATTCACATGTTTTGTTTACAAATGGCCACATAAATTTGAGTTAGAAGAGGAGATATTAACTAGAGATTAAATATAACGTGGCATAAGAATTGAAGGCCCACAATTCCAGATGTACCCAGACTTCAGCCGTGTTATTCTTATAGAGAACAAACCCATTGGCCAGCTTAATGCAACTCTACACAACAAGGGCATCAAGTATGCCCCATTCCCTACAACCAAGCTATGGTTTTATCTCAATGGCAGATTAAGATGCAGAGAGGATGCTGACTGCCAGAGCTCGCACATCACCATTCACCAGCATGAATGAGTGAACCGGGCATGTGTCAAGTGTTAAGGGGGCTGGGAGGAAAAGGGAAATGGTTGGGCACTGCAGCATGATGCTAGTGCTGCTCTTCACATCATATACCACCAACTTTGTCTCCAACTGACAAATCATGTTAAAACTTCGTCCAGAGCACAGGGCTCCCTATGATAATGCCACTCTGGAGGGCAAGCCAGGGACAACCAGGCAGTAGTGATAAGTTCCAGGGAAGCAGGTGAAGGTGGTGGGAGCAGGAGTACAGCAGTGAGGGGCCACCTTGGTGGAAGGGGAGAAAAGCACAACAGATAACAAATTATCTGGCTCTGCCGAAAGAAGTAACCACAAATGAAAGGGGGAAAACAGTAGATTAAAAAAATAACCTAATCTGCCAAGAGAAGTAACCACATGTCTGAAAATTAATGCATTAAAACCAATTCTTTGTGCCTTGTTGTCAGAAGTGATGATAATACAGAAACAGAAATATTTCCTATTCCTAATGACCTGGATGCTGTTTCCATTGGAGTGGACTCATTCATCTCGAGGTGGCCATTTTGAATAAGGTTAAGCATATCTGCATAATTTTCCGAATCATATATATGCTCTGGGAGGGAATGAGTTAAGAAAATTACAGCTTCTGTGGAAACGTGAAAATATAAACAATGCAGAGCTTGCAAAATATACAGAAATATAAATATTAAATTGAGGGGTACCCACACAACATAGGGGACACAGCTTTAAAATAAAATCTGTATATATACTCAAAGACAGAAAAACAATTGATCCTAAATTAAATCAGGTCTATGACCTTCATTATAGAACTGCACATGGGCTACTCCATATCTTTCATTCCTCAGTGATGAATGATGTTAGGCACATGCTCTCTGCACATGGATGATTCATGAAAAGAAATATTGCAATCTGAAACCCATCTCTGGGGTAAGGTTATATTAGTGAAACTTTCATATTAAGATAATGTGCAGTGACGTGAAGAAAGGAATGCTATACAATGGACAATATTAGATAGATAGATAGATAGATAGATAATTTCAGTTTCAAGGTTTATTTTTGATAATATATTTGACAAGAAAAATGTCATTACAAAGATTTAAAAACACAGATTGTTTTTTTAAATATAAGACAAATACACTTTTAGATAGAAAGCTGATGTACAGCATACATCTGCTAAGTCCACCCTCAATAAATTAATATCTAAATATATAGTAGCATATCATTTATATTTAAGCAGTGTCAGTGGCTCAGTAGGTAGCACACTCACATCTGAGGCCGGGAGATCAGAGGGCTGTGGGTTCAGTTCCCACATCTGGCATGTGGGTTAATATCCCAGTACTGACATTGTAGTGCAGCATGAGAGGGGTGCTGCACTTCTGAGGTGCCATCTTTCAGATGAGATGTTAAACCGAGGTCCTATCTGCTTGGATTGATGGTAGTTCAGGTGGATGTTAAAGATCCCGTGGCACTTGTTGAAAAAAGAGTAGGGGAATTTCCCCAGTGTCCTGGCCAAATTTCCAACGTTCACTAAAAATACCACCAACAGTTTAATCTGGTTCAAGGTCAATTGGCATTCATCTGTATCCCCCTTCCCCAGGTCATGCCTGAAAATAAGCAGGATTTGTCTAGTGCACTTATCTGGTCAACAAAAACTAAAAAAAAAATATATCATGTAATTATTGCACAAGTTTTATAATAAATTTATAACTTTTTTAACAGTATAAAGTTTTTATATTTAGATAATTCATAATAATATTCCTTTTAGCACCAACAATCATCTAGTATTGAGTGAGTATCTTTCTTAAATATCAAAAATGTGGAAATGAGATGCCTTCTGGTTCTGTTGTCAGAGAAATACTTATTAAGAAGTCTGGGTTATTAAATTTCAATTTATAATAACTCAGTTATTTGATGGACTTCCTATGCCTAATCATTTCTTTGAAAAATTGTGCCACATTAGAGACTTGAGTTTCATCAAAGGGATGGAGTAACATACAGTATATAGCCCATCCTTCAGTTTGTTTGCATAAGGGAGAAGGCATTTTTCTAAGTTCTTTTTCCTCCACTTCGTATTGAGGAGACAATTAAGTTTAATAAATTGTAACATTTCATTATGTTGTGTCTTACATGGGCAGAGGGTTGCTGGTGGAATTACTTCTTTTCTACAATATCTTGATTCCCTCCAGTTTGTTGGTAGTATTTCCAAAGCGGTCACTGTTAATATTCATTTATACTCAGAAAGTATGGGTAATGTTAAACACGTTTCTAGATTATGCTGTTCTTTTGTTCATGGCAAACCACCGCACTATCTTTATTTTACTTAGCAAGTCCATATTATCCTGAGTGGATTTTTGAAAAAGTCTTATTTTAAAACTTTTCTGATAAATTTGAGAGAATGTTATTTTATTGAAATAACAGTACCTTAAGTCTTCATAATTACTTGCTTGTAGGGTGTTTATTAGGCTTTTTATCCATAAAGAGCTTAGTCCATATTGGAATGAGCATTTTTGTTCTGAAAGGGCCCACGCAGCAGGAACAGCTACTTTTTTATTTATAAGTCTAAGCCAATAAGAAAGCAATCTAAAGGAGGCTAGTGTCTTGCTAGAAAATCTTCCTAGTTCTGCTTGTACCGCATAATTAGGAGTTGAGTTAAAAAGTTTCAATACAGCTTTATAATACCTATTAAATGGAACATCCATATAATCAGTCACATGGTATCCCCATAATTCCGAATCATATAGACTGATAGGATTTAATTTCATGTCTGCTGCTGGATGAGCTGGGACCATGGATCAACCTCCATAGTTGCAATTGTACTTTAATAGGTCTCTAATGTTCAATTTTACTTTTTTGATTTGGTTATTAATGTGATATAACCAATTTCCAGTATAATGGAAAATTGTACAAAAATAAGTATCTTGTTTAACTTGTTTGATTTTTTCATTATACAAGTAGCAAGAGTATTTTTTCCTTGTTCCAAAGACAAGTAGTTTAGTTTTACATAAGTTAGTCTTAATATTTAAGCTGGTGCATAATCTTTCCAGTTTATCCAATTTATCTTGGAGCCCAGTTTTAGTTAATAATATCTTTGTTAGGTCATCCGCATTAGTTAGCAGTGGGCATTCCTTATCCTTAATCTTTGGTGAATGGAATTTAGGATTAAAACAATCATTTATAATTTTATATATATATATATATATATATATATATATATGTGTGTGTGTGTGTGTGTGTGTGTGTGTGTATATATATATATATATATGTATATATGTTGAACAAACATGGTGCCAAAATGCAACACTGTTTGACCCCTGAATGAAGTTTTATTTACTTTGACACATTTCCCATGCTGTCATATCTTATAGATGTTGTGCTGTTACTATGCAATTGTATAATAGGTATGAGGAACGAGTGATTAGTTCAATAGTTTATCAGGATCTTCTATAAGAGTGATCTATTTACAGTATCAAACACACTGGAGAAGTCAATAAACAACACAAATAACTTACTTGCCCTTATTCTTTATATTTTTCCATCAAATGGTGCAGGACAAAGATACGATCAGTTGTTGAACAGTTTTTCATGAATCCTGGTTGCAATGGAGTAAGAAAGTTATAGTCTTCTATCTATGTTAATAACTTATTTAGGATTATTCTAGTAAAGAACTTGGAAATGGAGTCCATAAGGCTAATCAGATGATTATTATGCGGATCAGCATAATCTCCCTCTTTGTAGACTGAAACTATGATGTTACAGACCCATGACTCTGGAATAAATCTGTTTTTTCAGAAATGTGTTAAAAAGATCAATTAATACTGGTACTCACATGGTTAGGTAGGTTTTATAAATCTCATTTGGTACTACATCAGGGCCAATAGATGGACACAATTTTATTTTTATATAGGAAAAAATATTTAGGGACAAGTTCTAGTTTCAATTAAAGCTCTGTATATTATAACATACAGTAGATAGGTAGGGCAATCAGAGAATGATACATTTATGGTACACAAACAATACAGTTAAAACACATCACAAACCATATAACAACAATGCCATTAATCACAAACAGTCATGTTTTAAATAACTTCATGTGTAGCGGTCGCAAAGTCACAGCAATACCATCTTAGGAGCAATCGGGAATTTAGAAAGAGAATTTTTAGCATCTGTGTCACCCAATCAGGATGTGGAATGCTCATTTTTAAAGTCTCTTCACTTTCCTTCCTACTTCCCCTATTTTTGCTTTTTCTTTTCTCTCCTTTTTCCTGTTTTTTTTTTTCTCTTCTCATTAGACATATTTTAAAGCACAGATCAACTATTTCCATTACCATACCATTAAAATATTGCTGCCTCTTTTCTTTTCTGCATGCAAGGGACGTTGAACACTGGAAGATAATTACCACTAAATCTGCACTGTTTGTGTCACACCATTTCCTAACCTTGGGAGGTAAGTTTCTATCATCTTTGAGCCATATTTTGGTGATGCTTTATTGGTGGGTTGTTTTGAGAGTAGAATGAGGGTAATTGATCATCTTGGGCGGAACTGGCTGTTCAGTCATAATTTTCATTATGAGGTTCATTCAGGCTGGCAGATAGGGATAGTGGCAAGAGGGCAAATAAATAAAAAAATGAAAAACTGATATTTATGATAAGTATAAACATTATTAGTCAGGCAATAGAATTGTCTGAAGTTCAGATGCCTGATGCTATGATTGTGATTATAATACTATTCATGGAATTGCACATGTCTACATGATAGGAGGAAATCTGTAATGTAATATGCTATGCTGACTGGAAGAAAATCAACATTTTGTTTATGCAAGAAACAATTAAAAAAATTGCAACATATTTAGAGAATGGGTTGTGGGGCACTGGCTCTTTCTAACAGTTATATTTTAGAGGGGTTGTACCTGCAGTGTTACAATTGGAAAACTTTTGCAGATTCAGATGGTTGATATGTTATCCAAGAACTTATTACTTCAAGCTAGAATTTTGCCCTATCTATTATATACAGGCCAAATGTTAATAGCCACGCATGTTTCAGAATCACAGAATCACAGAAATCTGATGGCAGAAAAGCACCTCATTGGCCCATCGATTCTGCCCATTCCGTCCTCCCTTACTCATCTCCACTCTTACATGCCCTCTCCTTCTCTTCACTTCCCAATCCCATATACCTGTCCCATGTCCTATTAAACCCCTCCACTGTCTCAGTCTTCACCACCTATTCTGGTAGTCTCCATGAAGAACTTCCCCCTCACACTGCCTCTGTATCATCCACCTTCCAATCTCAGGCTATACCATCTAGTTCGAGCTGGTATCCTGTAACATGCATGACACGCAAGTGGGTGCCTACCAAAATGGCGACACCCTCATGGCACATGTCGACAGGGCAAGACACTAGGAAGGGCAACCAGATGGGGAGATTTGTGAATAGTGACAGGATGTCACTATATGTACATGCACATGGGGAGGAGCGAGCATGCTCAGTGAGGGGTGGGAGGAGGGATTGTGAGGGGTGGTGCCATGGTGAGCTGCGGAGCTGGCTCCATGGTGTGGTGGGTGGGTGCCAGGCTGCGGTGGTCAGGATGCCGGGTTTTGGGTCAGGGCACTGGTATGTTTTGTTGTGCCCAGCCTGAATATTTTTATTTTGTTTTACAATTTTTGCACCCCCCCAACATGCAGCCCCCTGGAGTTGAGAATCCTATAGTAGGGGTGTGTGGGTGGTGCAGCCCCCCAAATAACATTAACAGTTACGTGTCCCTGGTGCCCTTTTGGTTTGTGCTGGTGGTATACATCACCAAAATTGATTTTCAGTGATGGACACTCAACATAACGATAATCTCCTTTCCGTAATAGTCGTTATGACGTAGAACCATTCTAGTCGTCTCCTTCCTTTTGAACAAGCTCCCCTCCTTCACCTTTTTGATCCCCTTCACATATTTAAAAGCTTAATTCATGTCCCCCCTCTCTCTTCTAGTCTCTAATGGGTACAAATCAAGTTCCCTACTCCTCTGTTCATATGGTTTCCCATGCAGACCATACACCATCTTGGTTGCTCTTCTCTGAACCTTTTCCATTCCATCAACATCCTTGCATAGGTGTGGTCTCCAGAACTGGACCCTATACTCCAGGTGTGGTATCACTATGGCCTTCAAAAGGGGCATCAGCACCTCCCTCCTTCTGTTAGTTATGCCCCTCCCACTGCATGCCAACCTTCTAGTTGCCTTCCCCACTGCCTTGCTACACTGGCTACCCACCTTAAGTTTGCTCGATACCATAATCCCCAGATCCTTCTCCTGCTCTTTTTTTTTATTTCCTCTCCTCCTAGAGTATAAGCAGCTTGTAGGTTTTTGCACCCCAGATGCATTACAGCACACTTTTTGACACTGAATTTCAGTTACCAAGTTTCTGATCACCCCCTCCAGAATCTTCAGGTCCTGCCTTATGGCCTCCTCCCCGGGATGTCCACCCTATTGCAAATTTTTGTATAATCCAAAAATATGCACACTATTCCATCTAGACCTGCTATATCAATGATGTATAAATTAAAAAGGATGTGCACCAGCACTGACCCCTGAGGCACCTCACTTGTTACCCTCCTCACCATGGAATGCACTCCATTCACAACCATGCTCTGACTTCTGCCCACCAACTGGTTTTTCACCCATGTGGCTATTTTCTGTCCCACTCCTAAGCTTTCTAGCTTATTTATTAGCCTTCTGTGAAGAATTGTGTTGAAGACCTTTCTGAAGTCCAGATACAGTAGGCCACATCCAGCCCCCCTGGTCAACCACCTGCATCACCTAATTGGAGAACTCTATCAGGTTAGTTTGGCAGGACCTTCCATTCATGAATCCATGCTGCCTTTCATCTGGCAGTCCACCAGACAGTCCACCACTCTTTCCTTTATTATCACCTCGATCACCTTTCCCACCACCGGGTGAGGTTGACTGGGTGATAATTTTCCACTGATTCCTTACTGACCCCTTGTGCAGTGGCACTATATCTTCTCCCCCCCAGTCCCTTGGCACACAACTTGTATACAAGGACAAGTTAAACAGTCTCATCAGTGGGGCTGCCAGCTTCTCCTTCAGCTCCTAAAGTACCCTCGGGTGCAAGCCATTGGCCCCATTGCTTTGTGCACTTTTAACCTGCCCAGTTCTTCCCTTACTCTGTCTATGCAGAACATACTAGGATCCACCTTCTTGTCTTTCCTGCCCCTCCCCCAGCTCTGGTCCCTCCCTCCCCTTCCCCTCCTCCATGAAGACCAAGCAGAAGAAGCTATTCAACACCTCTGCTTCCTCAAAGTCCTCTTCCAGTTGTATTCCTCCCTCTCCCCACAACCTTACTATCCCCTGCTTCGCCTTCTTTCTTCCCCCACATACCTAAAAAAAGTTTTAGACTGCCTTTTGGCTCACTTAGCTATATTCTTCTCAGTATCTGTTTTAGCATTCTTTATCTTTTTCCCTGCCATCCTCCTTTTTCTCTGTAAGCCTCCCTATCCTCCCTCCTTTGTGTCCTCTTATATTCCCTGAATGTTCTTTTCCTTTCCCTGACCTCCCCTGCCACCTCCCTTGTAAACCAGAGTGGTCTCCTCCATTTTTTGTTCTTCCTCACCTTCCTAATACAAATTTCAGTGGCCTTCAATACCCCTCCTTTGATAGTTCCTCATTGCTCCTCAACATCCTCTATTTCCCTTCCCTGCCATTTCTTCCTCATATAGCCTCCTAATTTTGTTAAAGTGCATCTTTCTAAAGTCCGTCACCCTCATCCTAGTCTGATTTGTCTCCCTCTCTATTTTTACCCTGAACCTCACAGTCCTGTGAACACTAGTTCCTAGTCCTATACTCACCTCCACCTCTTCCACACTATCCCCATTTGTGAGGACCATGTCTAGCAGGTTTTTGCCCCTAGTGAGCTCCCTGACCAGCTGTTGCATGAATACCCCTTGTAGCACCTCTAGGTTCCTCCTGCTCATAGCTGATACCACAGCCGGGATCCACCAGTCCACGTCGGAGAGGCTCAGGTCCCCCACTAGCAGATGCTCCCCTTGAGAGCCATCTTTAAAACTGCCTGTATCAGCTGTGTGTCTGTAAACCAACCCTATCCTCAGTAATTCCCCAGTCCATCTGTCAAGTATGATGCACATGAGCTCTATCTCCCCTAGCTCCTCCTCCTGCCCTTTCATTGCCCTAATGTCATCTTTAATGTATAGTGCCACCACACCCCCCTTCCATCTCTGTCTTTTCTAAACTGTCTGTAACCTAGGATAACTGTCTCCCAGGCATGATGTTTTGTCCACCATGTCTTACTTACCGCTACTATTTCCAGTCCCTCATCTACCATTGTGGCCTCCAAGTCCACCATTTTGTTCCCTAAGCTTCTGGCACTGGCTGCTAATTCCTTCCACCAGGACCCACTTCCCCCACTGCTCTCCCCTACTAACCTTTGCCTGTTCTTGCTTTCTTCCAGTACTTTATCTCCATCCTGGGGGGAGGCTGATAGTTTCTCATCACTCCTACCACTATAAGTGGCCCCTTCCTTGACCTCCATAAATCAGTTTAAATTATAATTTCTTTCTATAAAGTCCCCTAACTTTCTCTTTAGCACTACTTGTCCATTCCTGCTCATATGTAGCCTATCTGGGGCAAATAGGCTCTCGTCCTCCCACATTGATCCCCAGTCCCCCACTACCCCAAACCCCATCTGTCTGCATCAACCCCACAACCATTTATTAAATTCTTCAATCCTCTGCTTTCTTAATGTGCTTGCTCTTGGCATAGGCAGTAATTCTGAGAAGCCATCGACTGGAACCCTACACTACTGCAGAATCTAGCAAGCTCCCTGAACCTAGCCTGCAATTCCATAAGACTACTCCCGTCCAGATCATTGGTGCCTAGGTGGAGCACCAAGTGTGACCTCTCATCTTGCTGCTTGCCTCATGAGGGTATATTGTGCCTCACCTTTAGTGCCATCATTCCCAGGCTACACTCAACCCCAATGGTGCTGCTCCTGCCTCCATTTCTCCCCCATCTGATTCCCTCTAGTATTGAGTCCCTCTGAGCACTACCCTGCCTCTCCCTTCCGTCTGCTTGAAGTTTTGCTTGCACCCCTTTCCTGGCATACCATTTCTCTCCCTGGTCCCATTTCCCCCCTTGTCCATCTCCTTCCCCAGAGTTTTGCTGTCCCCCTGGACTAAATCTTGTATTTCCCCACCCCATTGTCTCCACCAGTCCTCTTCTTCTTAGCCTCCCCTTTTGTGGGCTCTGACCCCTCCCTTTACTCATTTCCTTCACCTATCCTGCCCAAATCCCTCTATATATGGGTTCCCTCTCCTTTTATACCTGCCTCTATCCTCTCCCTTCCTGCACTTACTGTAGTCTCCCTCCCTGTCCCTTTTGTGCATTGTGTCTCCCTCAAGACTCTTTTTACCCCCTCCTCTTGCTTGTTTTGGCTACTGCCCTCCAGGTTCCCTCCCAAAGATGCATCCCCCATTTCTGATCCTTCTAACACCTTAGCCCCTACCCTGGTTCCAATGAATTCCTTGCTGCCACACTCCTTTCTGTCCTCCATCTCAAGTGCCCCCTCAGGCATGTATCTGTTTTCCTGCTCTGCCCCCTTGCCTCACAGCCTGCTGCTTGATACTCTCTTCACTAATTCCTGCCCCATCTTTGCTGGTGTTTGCTGTGCTTTTATTGTTCCTACCACTTGCCAGTTCCCATGGACCCACTCTTCCCTTACTTCTCTTGTGCCTATGTCTCCTGCTGCCTCCCTTGTGCTTCCCCTTTCTCTTCTCACTCCACCACAGTTCTCTCCCATTCTTCTAGAGTCTGTTTCTACCCCTGTTCCTACCACCCCTGAAGCCCCACATAAGTTTTCTCTTTTACCCTGCACAGTTGGTATTCTCTTTGACTCTCCTCCATGCCTCTTTCCTTCCACTCTCTCCTACCCTGCTTAGAGCCCATCTCAACCACCCCCACCTCCTCTGTTAGCTGTGTAAGCTGTCCACACAACATGCAGCCCCCACAGTCTCCATGCTATATCCAGCACCATGGCTGCCCACACCCAATGCACCTCCCACCCTCCCAAAGTTTTCCCATGTCCTGGTAGCATGGAGACCATTCTCAAGACCTGCCTGATCCTGTTTTATGCTACCTCTCCAACTTCACTGCCCATTCATTTGATCTTCCATGTCTTAAGAAATAATGAAAGAATACACCCTTCAATAACACAAGAGACAGAATCAGTTTGAACTGTACCATTCAGTTCCCCTTAACATAGCCTTCCTGCAGTCCCTACCCTTATTGTGCTTGTAACAAAATTCTTTCTCCTCTTCAGATCTAATATATTCTACTTGTAAATGTCACTACCATTCAATTCACTTTACTTGTTTTAAGATAACTTGACAGAAATATACCCTTAGAAATATAAAAGTCCATTGGAGATAAAAAAAAGTCACATTTGAAATATACAAAGTCAGATAGAACTTTGCCCTTAAAATAGTGTTTGCCTTAAACACCCTTGAATACTGTTGAAATTCCTAAGCAGTTCTTAAAATATACTTATACACCTTTAAATATACTTAAACACCCTTAAATACTGCTAAGATTCCTGAGCAGCTTGATCCTTTAGCCTTAAAACACACTTACATATAGCTAATAATTCCTGTGAAGTTTTGAACACTTAAACTCCCTTAAATACTGCTGAAGTTCCATTAGATACACCCTTAAATATTGCTAAAATTCCTGAGCAGTTTGATCCTTTTGTCTTAAAACACACTTAAATATTGTTAACAATCCCTGTGCAGTTTTTAACTTAAACACCCTTAAATACTGCTAAAGTTCCTGATCAGTCTGCCCTTAAATCACACTAGAATATTGCTAAAATTGCTGTGCCAATTTGAAAGTCAACACATTTCAACACTGCTAAAATTCCTGTGCAGTTTTAAAACCCACTAAAACCATTTATTACAGCTAAATTTTCTGAGCAGTTTGATCAGTTAACCCTTAAAATAGTCTTTGTGCCACTTTTCCATTAAAATCCTGAGCAACTTTATTAGTTTGGTTTTAAACCACTTTAAGTTACTGCCCCTCAAGAATATCCCCACCTCCTCTCCTGCTCCTTGGGGGTTGTCTACTCAGGGAGGAGCCCAGTGAGACTATTTAAGAAGTAGTGGGGATGGGGATGGGAGGGTGGGTGAAAAATCTCCACCAGCTATGTGATTGGGCTTGGTTTTTTTAGCCTGGTCACACTGGTTTAAATTTGATGCCTTTTGTGTCATGCCCTGATTGGCTTCAGCACAGTCCAGGGGAGCCCACAAGATCTGCTGCAGAGTCACCTCCTCCTTTTTCTGCAGCAACAGCCACCACTTCTTTCTTTTGTGGCATAACCACCTCTTTCCTCCTGTGTGACTATGGCCACTTCTCTCCACCCATGCAACTACAACTGCCAATCCCTCCAATTGCAGTTACGGTCACCCTCCTCTTCCCTAGTGGCTACATCCACAACTGTCTGCTTCTTTAACAGAAGAAACAATTATTTTAGAGCTTGTTTCCTTCCCCATTTACATTATAATAGGAGGGGATTATAATTTGGCACTCAGTGACCTCTTAGATAAGTCTAAACTAGTCATGCCCATGACAATATTACTCTCTGCTGTCAGAACCTTAAAAAGTTACATGGGAGCTATGAATCTAGTTAATGTCTGGCACCACTTCAATCCCAATATAATGCAATATTTTCTTTTCTTCAAAACTCATCAATCCCATTATAGAACAGATTTTGTTCTGAACATCAGCAGAATGACAACATCAAATCTTTCAAATTGATCTTGATAGCATTTTAATATCAGATCATACACTGATTACCATGACCTTAAAATTAGCAACAACAAATTATTAAACCCTGGAAAATGAACCCATCTTTAGCCATGGGTAAATAATTTTTAAAATACTGATCAAGGAAATCACTATCTTTTTTTACAATACTTTTAGCCCTGAAATGACACCAACTATTGCATGAGACAGTTTCAAAGCATTGTCTGGAGCTATCTATATCTTTTTTTGAAAAAAAAAAAAAAACAAGTACAAGAGTTTAAATACAGAATTCAATAAATTAAAAAAGGAAATTATGCAGGCAGAAAGAAAATATAGTATAAACTCTACTGATATGAAGTTAAACATTATTACACTGCAAACACATACATATAACCAACATATTACAAACAAAAGTGGAAAATTAAATTAAGTCTACATCCTGATATTATAATTTAATATGAATGACAAACCAGAAAAGTTGGTCCTATATGATAAAAAAAATTACTCAAGCAGCTAAGTAAATTGAATTAAAGATTCTAATTGGATCAGTTATTACCATCCTGAAGAAATTAATAATCTATTTTTTTCCAGTTTCATTCCGCCTTACTCTGCCTTACATACAGTACTATACACTGGAAAGGTATAATTCAAAAGATGGTGTTGAAGATTTTCTTAATGATGTTAAATTACCATAACTCAATACTTCCAGAAGTTAATAATGGTAGTAAAGAGCTGGATCTGGAAAAGTTACAGGACTACATGGGATGGCCTGGACATATACAACAAATGTAACATTATAACCCTATTTCTTGTGTCTCTCTTTAACAGAGAACTAAATTCAGGAACTCTATATGACTTATTGTATGATGCCCCTCTTATGTAATTCCCTAAAAAGATAAAGATCCAAGTAAAGTAACTCTTCACTATACTATCTGATATCTCTTCTCAGCTCAGATTTTAAAACTCTCAGCACAATTCTACTTACCCACCTAGGTATGTCCTACCATCCAAAAATCACTCTAACCAGTCAGAATTCTTCAAACAGAGACATTTAGGCTCTATTTTCAAATGAACCAATAATTTTATTGACAATGGACAGAACTCTGATGTGATCCTAATGTACTAACCTTAAAAGATGAAAAGCATTTGGTCATGGTGAGTGGAATTATTTAAAAGCAGTTCTCTCAGGTACTTGCCCCAGTTATATAAAATAAATTTATGTTCTAGTCTTAGTCCCTAATGCTTAAATCTGCTAAAAATAATAATATATCATCTAAATTCGATGTCACACATGGCACAATGCAAAGTTGCTCCATTGCTCCTCTTCTCTTTGCAGTGACCATTGAACTGTTGTCTATAGTAATATGAAAAAAGTAATATCCAGTTTAGTTTGTATGCTGATGATTCTGTATCTCATTATTGATACCGCCACTAGAAACCTTACTGATTCATTGTCATGCTAAGAAATTTGTACACAATTTAAAGTACAGAGTAAGTCAAAAAATAGACAGGTTGAATCAAGGCCCACTCACCCAATAATTATATAAAACATTTTTTTCAATTAATGTTGTCAGGTAAAAGAACCACTAGTAAAAGCCAATAAACACACAACTTTTGAGAGAAACCCCTCCTTCCTCAGGGTAACATTGGCATGATTTCTAAGATGTATAAAATTATTTGAGTTTGTGTCTATTTACAATTTGGATAAAAAGTGAGAAGATCTATTACATCATCAACTGTGTATACTCACACTTAAGGTCATATGAATACATGTAAATACAGTTCCCTTCTCCCTGGACACTTACATAACAACCAGTAATACAACCAAATCTCCTTATTTTCAAAGCATTTTCTTAAATTAGATACATAGAATAAGGTAAATGCTCTGGATTACCCTAAATCTGATTCAAACAATCTCTCTGATACTAGTCAGTGCCACTTTTAAATCTCTGAAGTAAACAAATACAAATTGTAAGTTATCCTTCTACCTTATCATACTTATTTCATAGCAATAGTTATAATACTTGATCAAAATGAAACTGTATGTCTAGATCCACCTTAAATCACAGTATATTAATTACATTAAATCTGATTAAGACAATCTCTCTCTGATTCTAGTTTATGCCACTTGTAAATCTCTGTTATAAATAAATACTGATTATAAGTGATTTCTTCCTTCTCAAACTTATTTCATATTGACAGTTATAATACTTGATGAAAATAAAACTGTATGTCTAGAGCACCTTAATTCACAGTATTTCTAAATTCACGCATTCATTTTAAGCTGAAATCAAAATATGCCATATGCAGTAAGATACTGAGATGTTAAGATGCAATGTAACATAACATTCCATTTTAAAATGAATGTTCAGATTCCAGTATTTGAGGTTCATAATAAATATTGTAATGTTTTACCTTAGTTTATTGCATGTATTATGTAGGTGCCTATATGGAAAAAAACAGATGAAAGCTTTATATTAGGCACTTTCTCAATCTGTTCATTTTTTAATTTAATATACTTTATTGTTTTTCTCACCAAAGAAAAGAAACAATATTGCTAAACATGCAACAAATGCACAAGAAAAATATACTATAACCACAAAGATATAAAGCATACAACAAAATCCATACACTCAGCCACCCCATAGCTCAATGAACTCTTGGAGAAAACAGGAGGAAAAAGTCCATGAGAGCAATTCCTATGACAGTAGAAATGTAGACAGGCAAATTAGAGTATTGGGCTCAAGACTGTAACCTGACAGAGGCTATAGTTAAGAGGGTATGCAGTGTTTCCCATCTACACTGAAATAGATGAGGACATTTTCTTAAAGAAACTATGTGTGCAGTCCATATTTCTTGGTGCCATTCTTTATAAGTAGGAACAGAGTCATCTTTCCAATGATGAAGTATAATAATCTTTGCCATGGTCAAAATTAATGCCATGTGGGTTTTATGAGATTCAATTAAATCTTGTGGAAAAAAAAAAAACAACCTACAAGGCTAATGGAGGGAGCAAAAAGATTATCTAACCCCAAAAGTGGACCCAAAAAAGTTTTTATGGCATTCCAAAAGGGTGTTACCTTTTCACAATCCCATAGTATGTGCATCAGGTGACCTTCTGTGAGGTTGCATTGAGGTAGCATGGAAAAGTTTGCCAATTTTGCACAGTTTAGACAAGGTATATTAGAGGTTTTGAAGAACTTGGAACTGGATCAAACTTAGTGTATCTTGTTTAATGAATTTGTATAAGCTGTGCCAAACAGAATACCATATCTTGTGATTCACAGGGATTCCTAAAGCATGTGTCCAGTGGTAACAAACTCCAGATGGTGTTGTTCTATCCACATATTGAAAGTGCTTGTAAAGGCTAGAAATGGAATGTTGCTGCGCCATTATAGTAAAAAGGTCTTTAAAGATGACTGGTCTGTAAATGTCCAAGGTTTGGGTCCTAGATAGGATAAGAGGGCATGGGTAATTTGCAGGTATTTGAATTGAAAGGTTTTGGGAAGCTGAAACTGATCTCAAACATTCTGAAAGGGCATCACTTTATCCCCCTCTAATAGGGAGGAAATCGAAACGTCCCTGAGCTGAGGACTAAAAGCTGTGGGAATAGGGCAGCCTGCAATTTTGATATTGGGATTGCCTATTATGGGCAGTGCCAACCATTTAGGTCAGTCTAACCTCAGGTAAAGCCCTATTTGCCAATGGGATTTCAACAACCAACAGATATGCATGGCACTCAACCTTGTAGAAACCTGTGATTCCTCTGAAGGCCAAATTTTAATAACACAAAAAAGAGATAAGGTCAGGATATATGATCAAAGGCCTTTTCTGCATTAAGGAAGATCAGGGTCAAAGGAGTCCTGCCCTCACCAGAAGTGGAAATAAGATAATGCAGTTTCCATAGGTGGTCATTGGACAGTCTACCCTTCATGAAACCCACCTGCTCTGGACTAATTAGGGCATCACAAACAAAAGCTAGTTTAATGGCTAGAATTTTAGGCAGAATGTTTAAATCAGTATTAAGTAAAGAGACTTGCCAATAACTATCTGGCTGCTACTAATCCTTATCTGTTTTTTTTTTTTTAATAAGGATAATCTAGGCTTCCAAGAAAGAAGGATCCATAATACATGAAGAATACCAATAATTGTATAATTGTATAAATGTCTTAGGAGTAAGGCCACTTCCAAAAGGGAAACCACATAGAAATTGTTAGAAAAACTGCCAGGGCCTGGTGCTTTATGGCAATTGCTTTATGGCCTGCTGAACTTCAGTGAAAGAGACTGGCTAGCTAAGCAAGTCCCTCTAAGCATATGAAGCACTGAGAGAGAAAGGAAATCCAAATAAGATGAAATTATGGACTCAATGGATTGAATAAAAAGCTCATTTGAGTACAATTTTATATAAAAGGAATGAAATAGTGCCACAATTTTCTGAGGTTTGGTCTCAATATTTGTGTCAGGGATGAATAGATTTCCCAAGATATTTTTAGATGCATCAAGCTGATGAGGGTGAAGTGCTAGCAGTTTCCCGGATTTCTTGCCTGACTCCAGGTATCTTAACTTTGTACGTTGCAGGGCTAGTTCAGCTTTTTGGCCAGCAGGTCTTCATACTGTGCCCTTAACACATTTAATGTGGACCAATCAGCCACCGGGGTATTCCTACTAAGGGTATGCTCTAAATCCTTGATGTCCTTCAGAAGCTGCTCTAAAGTTCTCATATATTTCTGCTTCAAAGTTCTCATATATTTCTTGGAGCATATGGAGGATAACCTTATGCACTCTCCCCACACAGCATAGTTTGAGGCTCTCCAGAGAATATCCACATCCACATCCTTGCAAGATATGAGTTACACTCACTGGAGTGTGATCCGATATGACAGTTGAATGTATCTCAGAAGATAGTAGGCTAACAAGACCCTCCTAACTGGTAAGAAAGAAATCTATTCTGGAGAAATACTTATGAGGTGGGAAGTAAAAAAGTAAATTGTTTCTCAGAGGGGTGAGGGAGGTGCAATGGATCAACAAAGTCAGTACTATCTATCAATTCAAGGAGCCCCCTTTCCCCTGGAGAAAGACCCTTTCTGCAGAAATCCAAACTGTCCATATCAGATTCTTAAACTGTATTCCAATCTCCCCCAGACAAAAGAAAATAATTAAATGGAGAACCTAGGAGAGGGGCCAGCTGGGCAAAAAAAGTAGTATAATCAAAGTGTGGACATTAAATGGAACCCACAATAATCTTTGACAACCCAATCTTACCATGCAGAAGGATATAACATTCTTCCAGGTCCCAAGATTTGTTAATCAGTTGAAAAGGGACAGTCTGCACTATTAAAATATCCACACCGCCCGTCTGGAACTAGTGTCTGCCCCATAGACCTGCCCCACCCACTGTTGGTGAAAAAACTGTATTTCCTCTCATTTGAGGTGGGTTTCTTACAGATAGGCAATACTTATCTGACGATATTTAAGGTGATGAAGCACCATATGACATTTACACCTGTCTTAAGCACCTTTAATATTCCAAGTTATCACCTTATAAGGACCTGCCATTCCTCTGCAGTGAAAAATGGGCTAAGATAGCCACCCTCAACTACAGTACAACAAAGAGGAAAACCTACAAGGTTTAATGAGCTACTATAACTACCTCCCACTCCAACCCACAAATTCACAAATAACCAGTAATAAAGTATATTGAAAAAAGGAAAGAAAAAACACTAAGTAGAAGAAATAGAGCTAATATTCCCAGTAATAATGACTGTACCACCAAAATACATGTACCCAGGTCCACAATGAGTTATTAACCCCCAATATAAGCCCCCCACCCCACTCCATCATGTAGAAAAGCATCCCGACTCGAAGGAAGGACCATAATTAAGTCTATATAAAATTCCTAAACTCTGTGGAAAAAACAACAAGAAATATATGCAACAAAGTTTGTTGAACAGGTAAAACAAGGAGGCAAGACATCAACATTTATAATCTCACAGTTCAAAATTTTCCATAAATGAGTGCAGTCAACATGTCAGAATGTCTAATATAAATTAATACTTATTTGAAGAACTAACCATATGTGTCCCATCAAAGCTGTTCTGAGGACAATATAATCTTCTCATTTTAGCATAATATTAACATAAGAAGCCAGGATTGAAGTAAACATTACAGATGTAACACAAATAATTGTAATTAAGCAGCATGTGGTTAAAACACTTGAAAACTAAGATATTAAACACATTCATGGAATTAAACCATTGCTGCCTTAATCAAATAAACATATGAAAGAATCACAATAGAGGTTCTTGTCCTGGCTCTTGGATATAGAAATCAAGAAAACTGTGATGGCTTGTAATTGTCTGAATTAGAAAAAAGAATCAACAATTAGACCATCCTCTGCAGTCCACTGCAAACAGCTGTGCAATATAACATGCAGGTAAGAGAAAGTTCCTCCATCCACCGAATCGGCTATAGAGTCGCTCATGCACACAAAATAAAGAAATTGGACAGATTTCTTCCCAAAAGCACAAAATGATCATACCTTAGTATGACCAAAGTAATTGTAGCAGCCTTCCAGATCCTCTTATACAATCTAACAAGAACATGGTACAAAAGGGAGAATTAGATGCAAGGCTGCACTAGCTACAATTAAAGAGCTCTGTGCAACCCAGAGGCATTAATAACCAATAATCCATAGCCCCTGTATTTTATTATTGAAGAACACCTTACTGGGAGCAGGGAGAAAAAAAAGAAATCTGAATACAATACCTTCAACTGCCATAAAGGAGAGAGAGAGAGTATTGCTCTGGCATTGTGACCAAGGAAGTTAGAATAGAAGTAAATGCTATGCTGCACTCTGTATAAATCTCTAACACCCAGTACAGTCTCCAAAAGAAAGTGATCTCCAAAGAAAAGCTTGGCAGTTTACTGATTCCTTTATAGTGACCAGCAAAAACAAGAGCTGCCTCTTCATAAGTTCAGGTTTGGGGTTTAATGAGATCAGGAAACATTCCGGGGAGTTCTTGTCTGGCTTGATCCTCAGAATCAAAAGAAACAAATTTACCTTTGTAGTCCACTTGCAACTGTGCTAGGTAGTACATGTGGAACCATATTTGTGCAGCCAGCAATTTAGATATAAGGGACATTTGCTGCTCGCTTAAGTCTCACTGATCTGGGGGGGGTGTTGAACAATTCTTGTTTTACTGCCCTCCCTAGTTATTTCTTGCATCCCTCTTGTTTGGGTAAGAATGTGCTGCCTGTCCAGATAATTGAGCACCTTGAAAATAAATGGTCGGGGAGTTGCACCAGGAGAGCATTAGCAGAGGGGCCGGCTATTTTTTCACAAATCTTTTGCATGAATAAAATTGTGTTCAGCTCCTCAATGCCCTCCGGCAGACTGATCATGACAATATTATTTCTGTGGCTTCTGTCCTCCAAGTCTTCAAGCAGCTCCTCCATTTGGGCTACCTTATGCCACAGGGAGGTAGTCTCTGGGTCAACACATTCATGCCAGTCCCCTAGCAAGCTGACTCTAGCTTCTACATCCCCACTCATTGGTCCAGGGCTTTAGATATCAAATGAATACTCTTCAAATCATCAGTGATGGTTTGTAAAGCTTCTTTTAGTGGTGAGAATTCTTGCAAAAGCCATTCTTCAGTTAGAGCCGATGATGAAGCAGAAGGATGAGCAGTTACCAGGGCCTTAGATCTTTTTGAGCTCTTATTTCTTTCTGGCATGCTCAGTGAAGTGTGGTGTATTGCTGCAGTTTTCATGTCTGCATTCATCATGAAACTGGAATTCAGCAGTGGAACAAGCCTGGATCCTTCAGCAGGTTTGATAAGTAAAGTGAGTAGGAATACACTTATTTAAAATAAAGATAAAATATGTACAGTAAAAGTAGAGGAGCGGAGTAGACATTCCGAGCTGCTTACTCTTCACGAGGCATCACATGACTCCCTTCTCAATCTGTCCTATTGCTGATCATAACGTTCTAAGCTTTTTGTATGTTAATTCACTTAGTGGCATTGAAGTGCAGCGCAGCACAGCACCCCCTCCCCCCATTCTTTCTCTTCTAGGTAAGACAGCATGTTTGCAAACCACTCATCTTTTTATAGTGAGTTCAAACCAGAAATTAGGCATGTGCATGCCTGCTAACTTCCATGATCTAATCTCATCACATGGTGCATGGTTGAGCACTGAGGTGCTTGGTGGCATCCCCGATCTGCAAAACTCTGCATCTAGTAGAATAACATGCAAATAATAGGTGTCCTTGATGCATGTGTGGGATTATGTATGGTATCTCAATATTTAAATTTGATTCACATACTTCTCAGTTTTCTTGTATTTCTTGCTTTATGTCTGCTGTTTCTATTTATCTGTTTAGTCTAATTTAAATATTAAAATATTGTGAAAACTACTGGTTCAAAATTGGTACTTCCAACCTCAGAACCATTCTGACAGTCCATGCACTGCCATAACATAAAACAGTAATTCTACCAAATTTCAAGACACATCCAATACAGCTAGATAAAAAATAGTGGGGCCTTTTGGATGACTGAGGGTAGGTTAATTAAAGTAAAGGAGGGGGATCTTAACCAAGAATGTATAAGTAATGGAAACAGTGATGTGTACCCCAATATCAAACACCTCACATTTGTATACTGTCTTTATAAAATTGGAAATAAAAGGCATATTACTCAGCCATATACTACACTGTGATGTTATTAAGAAGCCAAATGGGGAAAATAAAGGAATATACTATAGAGAAAACATGAGGGGGTGGAGACCTCTGATCCCATCTTCTTTAGGTCTAGTTTTCCTTTAACTCTTTTATAATATAGGTTGCCAATCAATAGCATCATTCAAGCCATACTTGGGACTGATTTTCTACAATCTATCTATGTAGAAAGCCTCCCAAAGATTTTTCCAAAATCCCCTCCCAGGGAATTAGGTTCTACATTCTCCAGTCCAAAAAAAATCACAAGTAAGGCAATTGGTGTTGTGCTTCCAGAAAGTGTCTAACTAAGGGTGAAGTAATGCCTTGTCTTTTGATAGCACTTTTGTGCTCACCCACTCTTGTCTTCAAGGCCCTCTCAGTTTTATTGATATATACCTTATCATGAGTACAATTTAACAGATGAATAATTCCAGTTGTTTGGCAATTAATAAAATGTTTAATCTCAGCGTCCTCATATTGGGCAATATTTCCTTTTTTCTTGGTCCTATACGTGTTATTACAATGTGTACAATGACCACATGAGTAATTGCCCCTTATGTCAAATGTTAAGATGTTGTCTATTATGGATACGATGTTTAGTGTGCATTACTCTGTCACCAGTGGACTCATTTGTTTTAGCTACCACCACTGGTCTCTCTGAAAATGCTTGTGTCCCCAAACTATTTGCTCTTAATATATCCCAATGTTTGTTCACTATCTGTTTAATAGAGAAAAAGGTGTCATTATAAGTCATTGTTAATAGAATTGTGTTCTTTTTATTCACTCTATTTCATTTACTAACCTCACTTAGAAAGGATTGTCTCTTTTGGGAGTCCACCCTTGTTAATGCTGTTTCTAAAGCTGTCACTGATGTAATAGTAGGTAGCCACCTGGGGTCCAGTGATAATTGTAAGGTGTGGTTCAGTGTAATAACAGTGAAAGAGTGAAATCACATGAAAGCAAGGGTCCTGAATTTCAAACGCATCGACTTTGAAAAAATGAGAGCATGTCTGAAGAAAGCCTTGGCATGGGAAGAAGAAGGGGGGTGTAGATAAACAATGGTCTAACCTTAGGGGAGCCATAGCAGAGGCAGCAGGCCTTTGTGTTAGGCAACTAAGCAAAACAAAGAGAAAGAAAAATAAACACTATGGTTATCGAAGGACATGGCAGGGAAGGTAAAAGGAAAAAGGCTAGCTTTCAGGAGGTACAAGGAACACAGAAGGGGAAGACAGGAAACTATGTCTGGAAAAGCAGAGTGAGGCAGGGAAAGCAGTCATAAGTGCAAAGGCACAAACGGAGGACAAAACAGCCCAGGCAATTAAGAAAGGAGACAAGACCTTTTTCAGATGCATTAATGAAAGAAAGAAGACCAGGGTGGGATTGTGAAGTTAAAAAGGGAGGGAGGAGTGTGTGTGGTGGGAGACCTAGAAGAAGCAACAATTCTGAACAAATATTTTTGTTCAGTATTCACAGAAAAAGGGAAAGGAGAAGGGCTACTACTGGGTGATGGGGCACCAATGGGAGAAAAGTGGACATCAGCCCGTTTACAGAGGAGAGAGTTCTAAAGAGACTCAAGAATATGAAAGTGTACAAGGTTTATGGGGAAGGATAAGATACATCCCAGAACATTAAAAGAACTTAGAAAGGTGCTGGCTGCACCAATAGCCCTATTCAACAAATCATTAGAGATAGGGGTTGTTCCAGGGGTCTGGAAGAGGGCAAATGTAGTCCCTCTCCACAAAAGTGGGAAGAGGGCAGCACGGTATCCTGTGAGTTGGGCATGTTGCAAGTGGGTGCCTTCTGAAATGGCAACCACTTGCAGTGCATACCCAGACAGCAAGGGAGTAGGGTGGGTGACCGGATGGGTAGGGTTCGTGAATGGTGATAGGATGTCACCATGCATGGTGGGGCAGCACACTGAGCGAGGGGCATGTGTGTTTGTGAGGGGTGGTGCCTTGGTCTGCCACCAAGCTGGCTCCATGGCATGGTGTGGTGGGTGCTGGCCTGGGGTGGCAGGGATGCAGGGTTTGTGTCCGGGTGTAGGTATGTTTTGTTGTGCCTGACCCAAGTATCTGAATTTTTTTTTTCACTGTTGCACCCTGCCCGCAACATGCACCCCCTTGGAGTTAAGAATCTAAAAGTACCCCCCTGCATAAAAGTAAAATACAAGTCCTTGCACCACTGTCTCTGTCGCTGGGGTTGTACATTGCTGAAACTGAATTTCGGCAATGTATACTCATTAAGGATGATCACCTTTCAGAGATCACCCTTATAACATAGAACTGGCTGGCAACTACAGGCCAGTCAACCTGGCCTTGGTAGTGGGGAAATTAATGGAGTCCCTGCTAAAGAAAAGCATTATGATATTTCTTGAATTTAGCAGAGCACAGCATCTGAGGCAGCATGGGTTCACAGCTGGATGGTCTTGGTAAACAAATCTGATAGATTCCTTTGACTGGGTGACCAGGGAAGTAGATCAGGGAGGGGCAGTGGAGGTAGTCTACCTAGATTTCAACAAGGCCTTCAACACTATCCCACATTGAAGGTTGGTAAATGAGCTGGGCAGCCTGGGAGTGGACTCCAAGGTGGTAAACTAGGTCAGAACCTGGTTGAATGACAGGACACAGGTGGTAAATGGCATTCAATCTGAAGAGAGACTACTGACCAGTGGGGTGCCACAGGGATGCTTGCTGAGGCCAGTCCTCTTTAAAGTCTTCATAAGTGACATTGCAGAGGAGCTGAATGGGGAGATATGTCCCTTTGCAGTCAATACTAAGATCTCCAAAAGGGTCAACATTCCAGGGAGTGTGTGGAAAATACGAGAAAGGACCAAAACATGCTTGAGGAGTGGTAGAGAATGTGTCAGCTAAGATTCAATTCAAAGAAGTGCAAAATCATGCATTTGGGGCACAGAAATCCAAGGGAGGAGTACAAGATGGGGGGAGAGGTACTGATGGCCACCAATCAAGAAAGGGACCTAGGCTAATAATATCTGATGACTTAATGGTAACCAAACAATGTGAGAAGGCTGTGGGGAAAGCCAGTGGGATGCTAGGGTGCATAGGGAGAGTTATGACCAGAAGAAAAAAGGAGGTAGTTATGTCACTGTACAAATCAATAGTGAGACCTCATCTCGAGTACTCTGTCCAGTTTGGAAGCTGCAACTCCAGAAGGACATATGCAAAACAGAGGCAGTACAAAGAAGGGCAACACAAATGGTTGAAGGACTGCACCAAAGGTTATATTAGAAAAGACTAGAGAACCCTCAATATGTATTCCCTGTAGAAGTGGAAAGATAGGGGATATGACAGAGACATTCAACTGCCTCTAGGGTATAAACAAGGTACAGTAGGGTACCATCATTCATAAAAGAAGGTGTACAAGAACAAGTGGGAATAGTATGAGGTTGGAGGGGTAGGCTCAGGGCATCGTGAGGAAGTACTTTTTCACAGAAAGAGTAATGGACGCTTTTGTCCTTGGAAAAGGGATTAGAACCTGTAAAATGAAAATATTCTGGAGTGATCCCATTATACAAAGGGGGGCAGGCTTGTGATGTCAAATTACAGGCCTATATCTTTGTTAGCAGTGATCAGCATTTGCTGGAAAAATATGTATTTCGGCAGCTGCTTGACCATCTGGAAGAGTATAGACTGCTCATAAAGCAGCAGCATGGATTTTGGGGGAGGGATGGTCCACTGCAATGGTGCTGGCTGGGTTCTTAGACACTGTGTTCATGGCTAGTGAAAGGTACTGTGCAACTGGTGCAGTGTTCATGGACCTAGCCTGTGCCTTTGACATGGTGGACCATGAGTTGATCCTGTACAAACTTGGCAAACTGGGGGTTGGGGGGATAGCACATGAGTGGTTTAGGAGTTACATAGGTCATCACAGTTGGAGAGTTAACATTAGTGACACATTCTCAGAATCTATGAAAGTGGAGGCTGGTGTCCCCCAGGGATCAGTATTAAGGCCATTGCAATTTTCAGTATTTATGAATGGCTTCCCTAACTCATTTTACATCACAAACAGCATCGTTTACACTGATGACACAGTGATTTGGGAATCAGCACCAACTAGCAGTGCCATACAGGTGTCGCTGCAAAACAAATACAATATCTTGGCCCAATGGCTTAAAGAAAATAAGCTGATATAAATGAGACCAAAACAAAAATCATGTTATTTGGAACATCACAAAAACTGCAAAAAGAAAACAAGTTACAATTCTTGAATCAAAAGGGGATATGCCTAACTCTGGTTTCTTCATTTACATATTTAGGAGTTCTCCTGGATCCCTGTTTAGTTTAGTCCCTCATATGGAAAAAAACAGGAAAGGGGATCAATCAAAAGCTTGGGTTCTTATGTAGGAACTTGAACTCACTGACTGGAGAAACTTGGATAGTCATAGCTAAACAAGTATTGATGCCCTCACTTGAATATGGTAGAATAATGTTCACACATAGTAATGGGGTATTTAAGTCAAAAAACATGACCACATTTAATATTATTTGCAGATTTGCACATTGAGCTCCATTGCAGATGCACCATTGTGAGCTCTATAAGAAATTGGCAGTTTTATCATCGGAGACTTAGATTACAAACAGAGAACTTTGTATTCTGCATATTGAAAGCCACTGATCCCCAAGAGTTTCCAAGGTACTAGTACCAGTAACAAGAGAACAAATCCCTTGGAATAGTGGGGCATCAGATTATGTTGTTCCAAGATTTAAATTACAAATTAGAATGAAAGTCGTCTCTTGATGTGGACTTACTCTCCTAAATGAATATGTTCATTTGACAAAAGGGGTATACAGTGTTGAGTACTTTAGGCAGAGGATCTGCATATTTTTAAAGTATAGAAATGCTTGTAATTGTAAGTGAATGCATTTATTATATGTTTGGTGGTACTTGTTTACATGTTGCTCAGTGTCAGGAGTGGCTGAAAAAAGACTGTGCCCAGTCCACCACCTGGTTGAAAAGAAAACATGAAACAATGAAAAATGCTTGGAACAGTCTTCCTGTGGGGGTGGCAGGGGCACAAATGGTAGGATAATTCAATAATACATGGGGTAGACATAAGAGTACTCTTACAATAGGGAAGAGAAGATAAGCCTCAGATTAACTAGGGTCTGTGGTATTGCATTAAGTAGGGGAAAAGGGCAGACTAGGTGGGCCACAAGATCCTTATTTGCCATCACCTTCTATGTTTCTATGCTTCTATGAGTCTATGTTCTCTGATAACTCCTGCTTTGAAATCTCTCAGTCATTGTTTTAGCCATTTTCTGGAATTCAAGGTTATCTGTACAATTCCTGTTGGCTCTCAAATATTTGCCATATGGAATTGAGTCTATAAATTTCTTGGGGTAAAAACTGTTTGCTCTTAAGATTGCATTATGGTCTTTTGGCTTCCTGTAAAATTTAGTAGCCAATTTACCATCTTGCCTGTAAATCATAAGGTCTAGAAAGGTAATCTCTTTTCACTTTTATTTTATACAAAAATCAAGTGGTCAGTTCTTATGTTTAGATAGTCATGAAAAAAGTCTAGCTGGCATGTGTTTCCTTTTCAGATGACAATGATATCATCAATACAATATTTCCATATGCATATGTCTTGTCTATATGTATTCATGTCACTAAAAACATATTTCCATTCAAGAGTGTCAATATATAGGTTGGCATATGATGGGGCCATACTTAACCCCATTGCTGTGCCACTAATCTATAAGAAGTACTCCCTTTCAAATCTGAAACAGTTTTGAGAGAGAACCACATTTGCAATCCTGGTAATGAGCTCATTTGGATGTCTATGGTCCTGTCTTTTTTTGTTCTTAAATTTTCTTGCAACATAGCACACCCTTCTCTATTTGGAGTTGATGTGTATACATCTTTAAGATCCCATGTTACCAAGAGATACTCCCCCAAATCCTCATCTGTGTTGTTCAGAGATTACAAAATATTAATAATGTCAATTGAGTCGCTTAGGTATGCTTCAATGGTCTCTACTAGAGGTCTAATATGGGGATCTATAAACACTGAAAAAGGCTCCAAAACTGAATTTATGCCCAATACTATTGGTCTGCCTGCTGTCTTATTCTAGTCTTTGTGGATTTTAAAAAGAGTGTAAAACAAAGGGATTGATGGGATCCTCCTATGAAGGACATCCCTTTCTCATTCTTCAATCCAGTTGCTATCATAGGGTCTAGTCAATATACTTTCTACTAAAGCTTTTACTTGAGTCATAGGGTCTCCTGATAATTTTAAGTAGTTACGTGTATCTGACTGTAATGTATAACACATTTTATTGTATTTGGGGTAATCCATCACCACTACTAACCCTCCTTTATCTGCATCCTTGATTACAATATTAGAATAATTTTCCAAGTTCCTTAATGCCCCATACTCTATAGTTGACAAGTAATATTTGGTTTCCAGTCTATATTCCTTTCCTTCACCAATAATTGCTCAACATCCTCTGTAACCATGGATATGTAAGTCTCACTACTGTGCGGTATCAAGCCTTGTGGTGTGAACATAGATTTTAACTTTAATTTCTGACTAAGTATGATCTTTTTCTGTTTATCCAGTGGATTTTCAACTATACTTTCTGGCAGTGTGGCAAGGAAAAATTTCAGACACAATTTCCTACAAAAACTTTCAGGTCTAATTTTAATAAAATTCATTAATTCTAGTTTGTGGACAAAAGGAAAGACCCTTGACTAGAATCCTGATTTCAGTCGGTGTATGTACTCTAGTAGAGATGTTAAATACAAAGCTCTTGGTTGTTGTTGTCTGCAATTTCATTATTTTTTTCTGTCATAGTTCTGAATGTTTCCTGTGTTTTATTCTTGCAGCTTGTCCTGTATTCCCTCCTACATTTGTTCTTCTTGAGGGTCCTGGCTCTAGATCTTCCCTTGTGTTTGTTCCTATATCCTTTATATATTGTTATCCTCTCTTGCCACATTGCCTGATCTGTCTCTGTCCTCAGTAGCCCCCTCTTTTTAAAGGTGATATGCAAAGGTGTCTTATTTTTTTAAATGTTATTGTATTTAATATATACTCGGTGTCCTCAAGAAATGGTCCCCAACATGTTTTCCATCACTTTTGTACCTCCTAGGCAGTGTTTTAACACTTTATTTTTTTGCAGCCGTATCCTGGCTAAAATCTGTCTTTACTTCCTGCTTTGGATCATGGGTCCTCGTGACATCAGTAACACCACTAGCAGAAGTTTTGTTTGATAGCTCAGCAAGGATGGTGGCAGCAGCAAGTAGCAGCAGCTCTGATTTGGACATGGATCTGGACTTAATCGATGTGTCCATGATCAGAACAATTTGTTCATACTCTTTCGAACCACTGTGGAGGTCCTTGAACACTTCTAATGTGTCCTCTAGCTCTGAGGATGAAGATCAGAGCTCCGATGATGAGTCACCACCTCGGCCATTGCAGGAATGGTAATTGTCATAGTTCTATATGGCATTTATTTACTTATTGTTCTGCAGTACAGAACATTTTTTTTTATGTTTTACATGAATTACTGGGACAAATGTACTTTGGGCTTTGACAGTTTATGATTGGAGGGGCAGCTTCCCCAACATTACTCCTGGACATTTTCAGTTGCCTGTATAAAATGTATGTTGTTGTTCTACTGGTGATCTGTCAAACTGTTGTTCATACAGTGAATGAAAGGTCCCATTTTCATAGGCATGACAGCTGAACCATGCTGTATGTTATGCCCTGGATGGAGTACTTCAACTTTTGCTGGTGACAAGTGCACTGGATTTGCCTGTCACTTCCTATGCAGTGATCCCACTGAATCATGAATGTGGACCATGTATGTACAGCTGCTTTGTCATGGATTGCCTGTATTGGTACATCCAGTATACTCACCCCCCCAACAAAGGAATGGAGACATACCAATGCCTTCCTGTGTTCCAGAGTACTCTCTACACCCAGAGTTAATTGACAACCCCAACTACCTACCCCCGACAGTGTATGTGGGTGCATTGCCCATCTTTTCCAGTCAGTTTCTTTTATTTTTTGTGTGGTGGTGCATCTTCTTCAGGGATAGTAATCCTAATGTTTTGTGTGACTGTGGGTAATTTTACTTATCCTGTCCCAGGGTGGGATAGAGGGGGATCTGAAGACTGTTATTGATGCCTGTGCTTCTCCTGGCTCTGAGTGTTGCTGGAGTTGGTGGCAGGGTGCTGTATCTGTATTTCACTGGTCATGCTTTTTCCACTTGTGCTGGCACTTTACCTAACTCCCTTTCCTTCACTTTCTTTGCGGTGCGATAACTGTTTCTTGTTGCATGGGTAATGCTGCGTTTTATTGGTGGTTGGGTGGTGGAACCTCTCTTTTCTTGACTTGGTAGTGGTTCAGGTCTGTTTCTACTGACTTGTTGTATTGAACCTCTTCAGCTATGTGCTTCTGTGTGTATGATCCTGGTTTTCATAGTTTCATGGTGTGTGGCTATGATATTCATGGCTTGGTTGTGGATCATCCTGGCTCTTCACTAAGCCATGGTACCACAACAGAGGCGTGACAGTCATGTCCTTCTCCCTACCTCCAATGGGGGCAGTTAGGTTGAGAACAACCTATCCACACCATCAATTAGTAGTAAGAATGCCCATCACAAACAGAAGACAACAGTGTCAAGCAGACATGTCCATTACACCGATTTTGATCTGTTATACACCTCATGATCTGGACTGAGCAACTGTAGTTGTAGTGCAGCCATGGAGAGGTACACCTGGCACCATTCCATCACTGTGCCCACTGGTGCAGTTGCAAAGTTTCACTCTATGTGACATGGTCAATATGCATGCCATTTTATGTAGCGATACCTGCCAGGGCATACATCTGCATGTATGCAAAGTTACACAAAGGCAGATGAAGGAGAGCACTCAGCTCAGACTGATGATCACAAAGATTTGCAGGACACAGAAACAGATTTTACTGCAAGTTTACTTCCATTTTGTGCAAAAAAGACAACAATACTTGTGGCTTACACAAAAAAACTCTTTGTGTCCTGCAAATCTTTGTGGTCATCAGTCTGGGGTGAGTGCTCTTCTTCATCTATCTCTGTGTAACAAAAGGCTTAGGAGTAGCACCGCAACTCCTGTGCTCAGCACCACTCAAGAAATGCATGCAATGTTGTCAGGAATAGTTACATTTGATAATGGAGTTTGCCTTTAAGGGGCAGACCAAGTTATCCTGGTGGACCCTTTACACCCCCTCAGATGGTTGTGCTTGGAGGGGAAGAGAGGGAGGGTCACAGAGCAGGACAGAGAGGAAGGGACAGGAAAGGGGGAGCTCAGGCAGGAAAAAGACAGGGATAGGGGCAAAAGAGAAAGGGGGGGTTTTGTGCAGGGTACATAATCCCCTGCAATGCAGCATTTCAGCCTCTTTTGCTGGAGTTTTTGATCTACAAACTATAGCATATCAGATTGGCAAAAAAACAAACAAACAAAAAAAACAGAAATATCTTGTTGCAACGTTTCCAGTTAAGACCAGAGGCAAGGTTTGCTTACCTGAAACAACAGAAGGTAAGACAACTGTATTATGTAGCTTTTTGTAATGTGGTCACTATTTAGGAACAAATTGCTGCTAGGAAGAGAACGTGGCCTAGAATTGTGGAACTCAAAAGACTTGCACTTGGTGCATAGATAGAGAAAAGGAGTGGTGAGCTACCCCCTTTGTTGCGTTATGAATTATCAGCCCCCTTTTTTGTGTTTCTTGGTAGGAAGTGAGGCCCTAGTGGCATGATGAAGCATGAGGCCTACTTCTCCCAACAATTAAGGACAGGGAGATCAAAATTGTTGGGGGGTACCTGTAGCATTCGAGAAAAGCTTTGCATTTGTTCATGGGAGGCATGCTGAAGACCGCATGGTAATGGGACCATTGAGAGAGGGCCATTGGTGCAGTTTGATTGTGGTGAGACACGCTGAGGGGGGTTGGTACCTGTAACATTTAAGTGAGAGACATTGCATTTGTTTTGTGGCGAGACACACCAAAAACCATGTGATGCCTCTAGTGATAGAGAAGGCCAGTATGGTAGCTTGGGTCCGGTCGGAATACGCTGAAAGCCACGTGGTACCACAGCCTTGATTAGTAGACTGGTATTGTAGTTTCCAGGGAGCAGGGGGCGAGCTTCACCCCGCCGTTTTTATTAATCCTTGAGGCTAAGAATAAAAGGCAGGATGGGCCAGTTGGTAGCAGGGTGAGACACGAAGAAGGTCACGAGGACCAGTAACTCCAGAGGAGGGGGGGGCACATTCCCCACCCCCACTGCCTCACAAAGAGCAGTGTCACAGCTAGGCACAAAAGCAAGGGGTTGTCTATTCCCATTGTGATAAGTGGGATAGGGTACAATGCAGATTTCTCACCACACCGAATAACTGCCCACCCCCTTCCTCCTTCTCTTTGTTAAGGGCATGCTAGGGAAGCAAGGAAGAAGTTTTTGTAGTAAAAAGAGGGGAAGGGGTGTTCAGCCAAGGAAGACACGTACTATGAACGACATGTGACGTCATGCTGTGTAGCATCACTGTGGAAAGAGCCCCAGGTTAAAAGGAATATTTTGGGGTCAGAAAGCAGACAATTTTAAAATAAAAAATAATAAAAGATACGCTCTGGCAAGTTGAGTTCCCTAACCAAAGGGCAGAAGTTTTTTCTTTCAGCAAGAAGGGAGGGCAGGGGATTAAGAAGGGAATAGCAGAGAAGCCTGGCGGTGGTGAAGGCTGGCTGATGTTACACCAGGGCTGAACGATGCAGGCCAGGAGGGCAGGAGGACATAATAAAGTTATCCAAAAGGGAATTAAAAAAAAAAGGGGGGAGGAGGGATGAGGCAAGAGGACTAAGGGGAGAGGCCACTGCGTGGCACCATGGTTTAAATAATAAGAAGGCCTTGAAGCAGGAATGGAATATGGGGAGAATGGTAACTGAACAATGAAGTTAGCCTGGGTGGGGAGGCATGAAGGGCTCTACTGAATGGTTAAATAATGAAAGCAATTTATCAGTTTATCCACAGGAAATCAGGTGGCAGGATGGCACCAAGGAAGGGCAAACCAATGAAGGAGGAGGTGTACAAGGCCATCACTGAGCTGGCAGAGAAGGACAACTTGATGTGGCAAATGGTGGAGGGAGAAGAACCAGGTAAGTCAGGGGAGAAGTGGAAGGTGGAAACGGGAGCAGGCGGTGGTGGAAAGTGACTGAATGAAAGGCTGTGCAGCCCAAATGGGCCACCACCACAAGCAGTTAGTCCAGCACCTCCACAACCCCTGCTGCCTGAACTGTTAGTACCGCCAGAACCCAGACAGGAACCTTCAGTGGTACCGACCCCTCCTACTGCGATGCCACTGCCAGTAGCCCCGCCAGTGGAAAATGGACAGCCTTAGCCCGAAAACAGCAGGACGCAATGAGGGGACAAGCATACAGGTAGTGTATCAGGTACAGTTGGGGACAGCATAAAAGAATACATTGGGCAAATTATAGAGGCTCTAGGGAGTGGCGGATTAGGTCAAATGGAAAATGCACTAGCGGAGATTAAGGTGGCTAAAGAACCAAGTGCAGGAATAGGCAAGGCGGAAGGGACAGGAAAAGGAACGAGGGATATAGGAGCTCCAGGCATGAGGACAGGGGAACACATGCCGTTGGCCACAAAAAAGAATATACAGAAGGGGGAATACATAGACATATTTGCATTGGTAAGTAGAGAAGTGGCAGCAAAGTATGAGGAGACAGAAAATATAGGAAAAAGCGAGATAGCAGTGGCTGTGGTATTACTGGGGAAAAAGAGGAAGATAAGTTTACAAAAGGAAAGGCCTGAGATGGGTGGTTCATGGGATTTGCTACATATTCAGTCATTGTTCTGGAAAAGACACCTGAACTGGGCATACCACTTATCTCTTATTCCCTGATTATAAGGAGAGCAAAAGGAAAAGAGGAGTGGGTTGGATATATTATGATGAGTTTTTTCTGAAAAAGGATGGCCACCTTCGGATGGCAGTATAGCCTAGAGGTTAGAGGAATGAGGTGTGAACTAGCTTGATACATCCAGCAGACCAGACCCGAGTTTGAGTCTCACAACCTCCACTTGCATACTGTGTGACTCTGAGCAAATTACTAACCGTCCAGTGCTCCCAGGTCACCCCTGAAAACAGGCACTTGTGCCTAGTAGGCTTTACCCAGTTACCAAAGACTAAAATAAAATAAAATAAATAAATAAACCTATGGGGATGTGAGATGGGACACCAAACAGTTAGATTTGTGGATTGATTATGTCACCGACCAATCTAGCCTCAAGGGAGATGAGAAAAGGGGTTATAGAAGTGCTGTTGGATACAATCGGGTATTTTGCTCATGGCCACAATGTCACTTTCAACATGACTGTTCGAAATGCGGGGGATCTCACCAAGCATCAAGGTGCAGGACACATGGGTATCGGGGGCCCAGCCAGGGGGAAACCAGGGGACTGGGCACCAGCCCTTTCAAGAAGGACCAGGATTTAGGGGACGGCAATGGAATAGAGGGTTGAGAAGTAGGGGTTTGGGGAGGGGGCACAGGCCTATTGAAGGAAAGGGCAGAGGAACGAGCAGCCAGAGGGGTAAAGGGGACTGTGGGGGTGGTGTCGTGGTTAGGGGATGATTCCAATTGGCAAAGACACCCATCAGAATTGAAGCATGGGAAAAATGACTCAAGGAGCACCCAGATAGGGATGCAGCAAATAGCATACAAAAAGGATTTAGATCGGGATTCTCGCTACACTGTGAGGGCCGAACTCAAGCAAGAGAGGCCAATAACTTAGCATCAGTCAAAGGAAAGGAGGACATTTTAAGGTGAAAAATACAAAAAGAAAAAGTTGTAGGGAAGGTGGAAGTAACGTATGTGGTTCTTCCATTAGAGAACATGAGTATTTCCACTCTTGGTCTGGTGCCCAAAAAACAAGAAGAGGAATGTAGGGTGATACACCATCTGCCGTTACCAGAGGAACACTCAGTGAATGACTTTATCGGGAAGGAACACAGCCAGGTCACTTATGTGACTTTGGAAGAAGCAGTACAGGTTATCTGGGTGACTCCAGATGCAAGGATGGCAAAAACCAATATAGAAGCAGCTTTTAGGCTGCTCCCGGTGAGGAGGGAAGATTGGGATCTATTAGATTCAAAGTGATGACAGTATTATTTTGATATCAATGGTGTTGCTCCATTGCATGCCACATTTGAAACATTTAGCACCTGCATGCAATAGATATTTCAACAGAAAACAGAGCACAAGTCAGTAATACACTATTTAGTTGACTTCCTGTTGATAGGCAGTGGAAGAGATGAGACGGAGGAGATGTTGCCAAAGTTTCAAGAATTGTGCAAGGAGCTAGGAGTGCCATTAGCTCCCAAAAAAACTGAGGGCCCCAGCAGGGTTATGAGTTTTTAGGGATTTAAATTGATGCCCGTGGGGAATTCTTTAGGTTACCAGATGGGAAGGTACAGAAAGTAAGGGAATTAATTTAGATACACACTAGCAGAAGATGGGTGCAATTAAGGCAGGTGCAACAAGTTCTTGGGCATTTGAGTTTCGCATGCAGGGCAATTGGACTGGGAAGGGCATTCACAAGGAGATTAGCAAGAGCCACTTCTGGGGTAAGAAGGTCACACCACTGGGTGGACATAACCAAAGGGATAAAAGAGAACTTCAAAGTGTGGGAGGAATTTCTAGAAGATTATACTGATCAACTTGGTTTTGGCATGATGAATGGCTCTATAACACAGATTTGAAATTATACATGGATGTGGCAGGAGGGCTAGGAATGGGGGGATATTTGAGAGGAAAATGGTTTTTGGAAACATGGCCAAGAGATCGGTTATGAGAGGGGAAGGTAAAATACATTACACTGCTGGAAATCATGCCTACTTTGGCATGCACCATGGTATGGGGAGAAGATCTGAGGTATCAGAAGGTCACATTCTGGTTCAATAACAAAGCAGTGGTTGAGGTACTAAACAGAAAGGGGGCCAAGTTGGAGACAGTCATGGGAGTATTGAGGTAGTCAGTATTGTGGAGTTTTCAGTTAAACATGTATTTTAAGGCCAGACACATAGATGGGGTAAGAAATATACTAGCTGATAGCCTTTTCCATCTGCAGCTGGATCATTTCTGGATGCTATCACCGACACTGGAGGAGCAGAAAACGGCCATCCCAATGAACATCTGGGATGTTGGCAAGCGGGAGCCAAAACATTGTTCTGTAGCTCATGGGTGCCACGGACTTTGAGGGCTTATGAAGGGGCATGGCAGGCACTGCAAACATTCAGGGAAACATACCGCATGGCGGTAAGTGAGCCAGTAATGGAAGAGCAGTAAGGAAAATTCATGGTAAAGCAGTGGCAGAAAGGGATGGCTCACGCAACAATGGGAGTGTACCTAGCAGGGAACAGCTTGGTGTGCAGTTTAAAGAGGTGGAAAGATCCTATGAGGTCAATGCTGATTCATAGAATGATAAAGGGGTGGAGCAGATTAAAACAGAAGAACAAAGATGGGTGGAGACCAATATCAGACCAATGGCTGGGTAGACTGAGAGGGATATTATCAGCCATTTGTAATTTTAAGGATGAGGCCCAGCTGTTTCAAAAGTTTATTTAGTGACGTTTGCAGGAGCTCTGAGGGTGAGCGAGTCAGTGGGACACAATGGGAGAAACAAAGAGGGAGGTTTAGAATGTGGAGACATAAAGTGGGGAACACAAGAAATACAGCTGAAGATTAACAGATCCATGACAGACCAAGAAGGGAAAGGGTGCATAGTAACCATTAAGGCTCACCCGGACGAGGCCTTGTGCCTGGTAAAGGCTTTGTGGGCTTACGCCGCAGAGCGCAGTAACAAACAAGGAAGATTATTTGTGCACAGGGATGGGAAGAAACTGACGAGTTACCAAGTAACAGCCTTACTCAAAAAAGGCATGGAGTTTCTGGGGGGAGGACCCAAGTAATTACTCGTCCCATTCTTTTCAGATTGGGGCTGCTTAGAAATGAGCAGTAGAAGAGGACACAGTGGCTGCTATGATGGAGAGAGGAAGGTGGCGGTCCGCCTGTTATAAAAGGTACATTAGGGCTTTAAAGAATGGTGATTAACCTGTCAATGTGTTTCATCTTCCAGGATGGAGAGCAGAAAGTGTGTGTTGGGGGGGGGGTAATAAATAAAATGGAAATGGTGTGGTGAGATTAATAACATGCTTGATTTAATAGGACAAGGGAGAATCACAGAAATATGGATTTGCGAGCATTCCTATATTTACTGGGCAGAAAGGAGAGCAGAGAAGAAGGCCGTGGAAAAACAGCTGTACCAAGACTTCAAGAAATGTAGGCTGGTATGGCATGGCATTCGAGGGTTGAGATGGGCATAGTTACTCCCCACCCTAAGAGAAATGAAAGAAAGGTGGCCCTTCCCTAATCTAATCATTTTACAATTTAGGGGCAATGACATTGGGGGGAAGCTGTGGGTTGATACTTATTGGAGGATTAAACAGGATCTTATAAGGATAAAGGAATGGTGGCCAAAAGTAAGCATAGCATGGTCAGACATGATATCAAGGAGTGTATGGAGACAAGAACACAGCCATGTAGCAATAGATAGGGCCAGGAGGAAGATGAATAGAAGGGTGGGGACACTGATAAAGGCTATGGGAGGAAATGTTATATTGAGGGAAGTGGAAGAATGGGTAGATGAATTTTACAGAGCAGACAGGGTACACTTGTTGGATATAGCAATAGACATGTTTAATACAGAAATGATGGATTTTATTGAGGCATGAAGGAAGCAGGTAGGGAGACAATAGGAGGAAGAGGAAGACATAAAGTGGGAAGGCCGGTCATCAAACGCAAGCTGGAGACAGACTGTGGGAAAAAATGAGGGGGAAGGAGAAAAAGAGGGAATGATAAGGGAATATGAGGAGAAGAAGAAGGAACAGAAGGAGAAAAGAGCAATCTCAGTTCTCACCATTACCTACAAGAAAGAGAGAGAAGAAGGCTCCCAGTTTTTCACCTGGGGAGGCCAGAATAAGTGAACAGGAAGGATGGAGGACCAGATATTGATATGTTAAGACAATATGAACAAACAATTGTGAAAATAAATAAGGAAAATGGTGATGGTACATCAAAAGAAAGTGTGAAAAATTAATAAATTAATTGCCAATCTGAGCACAACAACAACTCCGTTGTCCGTCTTTTTGGGAAAAAGGGGGGAAATCTGGGACAATGGAGTTTGCCCTTTAAGGGGCAGACCAAGTTGTCCTGGTGGACCCTTTACACCCCCTCGGATGGTTGTGCTCGGGGTGGGGAGAGGGAAGGCCATAGAGCAGGACAGAGGGGAAAGGACAGGAAGGGGGGACTCAGGCAGGAAAAAGACATGGATGGGGAAAAGAGACAGGGGAAGGTTTTGTGCAGGGTACAGCATTTCAGCCTCTTTTGCTGGAGTTTTTGATGTCTCCCACCCACCCAGCAAAAGAGAGCAGGGAAAGGAGTAAAGGATTTGGCCTGCCAAAAGTGGATGGCAGGGGGGCCTGGTATGGACAATGTTGGATTGCCAGAGGTGGATGGCAGAGAGAGAGAGAGAGGGGAAAAAGGGGGGAGGAGAAAAAGGGGGGAGAGGAATGATAAGTGAATATGAGAAGAAGAAGGAACAGAAGGAGAAAAGAGTGGTCTCGGTTCTCACTGTTATCTACAAGAAAGAGAGAAGAAGAAGACTCCCAGGTTTTCACCTGGGGAGGCCAGAATAAGTGAACAAGAAGGATGGGGGACCAGATATTGATATGTTAAGACAATATGAACAAAGAATTGTGAACATAAATAAGGAAAATGTTGATGGTACATAAAAAGAAAGTGTGAAACATTAATAAATGAATTGCGAATCTGAGCACAACAACAACTCCGTAGTCTGTCTTTTGTGGGAAAATGGGAAAATCCAGGACAATGACTGCAATGCCCTTGTAACCTGCAGTTTTACCCTTCCTACACCAAGAGCCACCGACAATAGTTGCTGTCCATGTTTACTGTATCAATCCGAATACCCTCTTTCATGTATCATTATTGCATGCATGTTTGAATAGCCCCCAACCCCGCTTGATTTCTTCCACCATCCATGCTGGTTTTGTATTCCAGGCCTTCACAAACCTGTTTTGGACAATATACTGTAGTTACTGCTGTTAACTCTTGCACTCCTTACTTCCCAATGTCAATCCACCTCATTCATGGGCATTTCTATTTTCCAAAAGTTGTTAGTGATCATTGCCCTATTTTTTTCCTTGTGGATGTTACTGTCTTTGTGCATCATATCATCTTTGTCTGTGCTTTCTATCAGGGTATATATATTGTGGTGTCCCAATCTCCACTCAGATGACTTTTGGTGCATGTCCTGTTCCATCTTTGTTGGCCTTCTTTGAAATCTCTCCATCTGGTCTGCAACCTTATGGAGTTTGTATATACCAAGCCGTATACTGTATTCCATACTTGGCTCAACCAGTTATCTGTAGTGTATCATTACTATATGCTTCCTTCTGTGAGTGATACCTATCCCCTTTCATGCATGTTACCCACTGGTTCTTCATACATGTCTGGCACATTGTTTTTACATGTCTTAGTCATCATTAGTAAGTTCACACAATTAATTTTCCTCTCTGTTGACGGAAATTTCCCCTGCCCACTTCATGCAATCCTTCCTAGTGTTCTTCTGACACACATGCATGAGTTAGGAGTGTGTTTCATATAATATCAGATGCCACCCTCTTGACCTGCACTCCACCAGTGCAAACTGATTTCAGTGGTACCAACTGTGTTTGAAGTGTCATCAGGCATGACTGCGTTCATGTTTTTTTATATGTGTGAATGCTTTCCAAGCAACCATTGTGATGTCAGTCCATCTTTTTCTGTTTTTATTTCAGATGTTCCTGTTCTCACTGTTCGATAATGCCAATGATACATGAAAACATCTGCTGTTGATATTACAACCCATTTCTAGACAGACTGCACACACACCTACACACGAGCATATCTTCATCACACTGATGACTGGATTCCAGTCCAATTATTTGGAGAGCGACATGCCTGAGAAACTGTACTACACTTTTATCTATGAAGAAGGCCCCCAGGATGATGAACACCCAATTCATTAATAAGTTTTGGTACTTGCAAGAAATGTACATTGATGGAATGTCAGGGTGCTCTTGCCAACCAACTTCCAGAATGAAGTATACCGCCTTCTGTGTCATGACCCTTCAGTCATGCCTGTTCCATTGGTGGAATCTGGTCAGATGGTGACGCATCTGCAACATCTATGTTGTCACCTCCTTTTGTGTGTGTGTGTGTGGGAGGATGTATGAAGCACTCTCCCTTGAGCGTATAGGTTTTCAGGCGATGACTGCTGCCAGTTCTTGTGGGAGGTGGAAACGTAAAATCAATATATGGTGTTGTCTCATGCAATGCCATTTATTGTGTGGTACTTTAATAGGTACCTCAAGGCAAAAGGATAATCTGTACAATTGCATTGGTGTGGACCTGGGTGCAGGTTATGGTAGATTGGACCCTGCTGTATCACCCCTATGTGCCCAGCCAAAGACACAGTGATACCCAACCAGCACCGTAGTAATGCTCACTGCACCACACACACACACACACACACACACACACACACATATACTTGGAGGGCCTGCTGCTGGTCTTTGCACATGTGTGCCTTATCCCCCACACTCAGCAGTGCCATGGCCAGTCCTGCTAGCTCTACTCACCAGACATCCATGGCACAGCAGGCATACATCTGCCACCCCTCAGTGGATCATCAGTCCATGTCTAGTGGGGTGGGCAGGCAGCCCCACCCACCTCCATACCCAGGCACAGGTCACCTGGCAATGGGCGGCCAATGGCATGTCTCTCAACTCACCACCTTGACCAATGGCTGTTCAAGGGCAGCTGGGAGCGGGTCACCATATATAAGCATCGCACTTCCAGCTGCCTGTTGACAGCTGGTGGATGAGGAGGTGTGTGAAGGGTTGTACCGATGTCCATCCCTCACGAGTTGACACCCGTCCGGTGTCCGAGGTGGTGGTGTGGGTGCCAGAGCGGGTGGGGGCCACTGCTACAAGTGACTGGTGGAGGTGCCCCTGCTCCCTGGGGCTTGTGTTTGTGCAGGGGCACATTCTGTACTGGGATGGGGCACAGCCAGATTGGAGGTGGGGGTTCACGCATTATCCAATTGCCTGAGAACTGTTCTCTGTTGTGGGGTTGGGGCCTGTTGTGCATAGCCTGATCAGGCATGTACGTGTGTGTGTCTCGGGTGGGCCACACTTGCTCGAAGTCATAAATGCGCTGTGTGCCTGTGGTGTAACAGCAGCTGGTGACAGGTGCTACCAGAGTGGCTGGGCATGAGTGGTAATGGGTACTGGGTACTACCGAGTTGATTTATCACTACTAAATTCTGTCTTTATCCCCAGTTCTGACACCTGTCTTTTTTTCTGTTTCTGTCTATTGCAGGCAGTAGCATTACCTGGATTACTGCCAGTTTGTCAGGTCAATTTTTGGGAGACTAGGACCAAGGGTACACAAAATACTACCAGCATGTGTGGTTACAGCCATACAAGAGAAGTTCCCATTGGAGGAATATTGTAGATTCAACTATCCACAGTTTCATTTTATTTTATTTTAGTTAGTTTTTGTTTACCAGGTGGGTGCGCTAGCAATAAAGATGGCTGTTTTCAGGCATGACCCAGTTGCTATTAGAAGATTTCCTGTAAATGAGCACCTGAACTATTTTATTTCATTTCTTTACAAAGGAGCTGTTATGATTCACTACATCAAATGCATTAATGAATAGTTATAATTACAAATATAGTTCACTTTTATTAATTAGACAGTGTTTTTTACATTGTTGACTAACATGAACTTGTTTGCATAAAACACCCTTCAGTTTGAAAGTTCATCCTTATTATATTGTCTTCATCAGATTCTTTAAAAAGTTGATGTATTATACAACGTACTCACCGATGATCATTGTCTAACCCTGATCACCAACAATATTGCTGTGTATATGTACTTATTCAGTTTCCTGAATGCGTATACAATTATTTCTTCTTAGTGGGTGTATATGTCATATTATACAATGGTCAAGAAAATACTTGTCCCTTATTAGCTGGCTGGCATGATTTACAACGTGTAGATCCTGCTATTACCCCACAGTGGAACTGCCATCCAATCAGTGTACCAGACCTCCAAGCTGCCAGCTGTCATAATGTTTCCTCACACTAACCCGGAAACTGCAAAACTCAAAATAAGAAATCAAAACTTCTCTCTCCTTCATTTCTTCATTGTATACTGGCAATAATCCATCACAGGGTGTGGGCAGTGTCAAGATTCACCCACTTCTGGTGTAGTTTGCTCCCTCAACTGCTCCTCGTGAGCAAACAACACAGTGCGTGGGTTAATCCTGCCATCACCCATGCCCTGTTGTGGCACATTTCAGCAAAATACCATAACAAGGTGTTGGTGTATGGTTGAATTTGCCATGCCTGGTGTGGTTTGGCCATGAGGTGGAGGGTATACAATAGGTAAATCACCCTGTTGTGGTATATTGGCATTATACAATGTACGTCTTCTGTATGAGAGACAAGTTTTAATTTTTTGTTTGGTTTCTAGTGTTCTGTTCACCATGAAAAAAACAACATGATGTCCAGCAGCTTTGAAGTTTGTCAGGTGATTGGCTGGCACTTGTACCATTGGGTGATGGCAAGATCTATGCTGTTGGAAATCGTGCCATCCAGCCAATCACAAGGAGGTATTTTTTACACATTGTATACTGCTTAATTAAATTGAGGAGAGCACACCATGAAGACTAAACATTGACAAAAAAAATGAAATGATGGTGCAATGGATCCGCCTCCTTGTAATTCCCAAATATACATAACTACCAACATGTACGTACTGTGTAGGCATGTTGTTATATTTGGACAAGCATCTTATATGACACTTGTGTAAGGCACCTACATAACATAGAGGCACCTTTCCTGACTAACATTGCAAAACTGACAATTATTGGCTGAGATATTCAAAGGGGTTGGACCTGGGGCAACTAAGTTGTGCCAGCACAACCCCAGTAATGCACCCCGAGGCAATATTCAAATGGGGGAACTGTGCAGTGCAATTCTTGATGTGCCAGGCTGCAAAGATAATGTATGTGGCACATCTCCAGGGGCGTGCCCATGCATATGTGTCACATCTTGATATTCATCCAAGATGTGTGGTGCATATGATGGCACATCCTGGAGATGTGCCACATACCTGGGCACAAAGTTGAGCATGGTGAAAACATGCTCAAGTGGAAGCCACCCACAGGCAAGCTGCCATAATACAATGTGCAACACAGCAGCCAGCAGCCATAGGTGGCTTCCCACGCCCCAGTACACTGTACACAAGTACCCACATAAATCCCTGGTAGTCTAGTGGTACCCCCCTCCCCATCCTGTAACCATGATCACCCAAAATACATATCTTTATATTGACTGATAGTCTAATGGTACTCCCTCCCCATCCCGTAACCCCAATCACCCAAAGTACATGTCTTTACATTCTCTGGTAGTCTAGTCATACCCGCCCCCATCCCATAACCCTGATCACCTGAAATACATGCCTTTATATTCTCTGGTAGTCTAGTGGTACCCCCTCCCTGCCCGTTGCCCCCATTGCTGTCATTGTGATTCCTTCCTGTTCCCTGGTAGGTTAATGGTAACCCTCACCCACACAACCACCCCCAGTCATCGGTGGCAGCATGCCCACCATCATACCTCTGAGGCTGACTGCTGAATGACAGCTTACAGTATGTGCTGCAAGCTCATTGGTCAACACTGTGGACTAATGGGCTTGCAGTGCATACTGTAATAGTCATTCAGAGTTGTAATGACTATTATAGTATGCATTGCAAGCCCATTGGTCCACAGTGAGGATCAATGAGCTTGCAGCACATATTGTAGCTGTCACTCAGGGGTCAGCCTCGGAGGTATGTGGGTGGGTATGCTGCCTGCGAATGACTGGGGGGCTGTGGCTGGGGGCCCTGTGGGTTGGGAGGAGGGTACCACAAGACTACCAGGGAACAGGAAGGAATCACAATGACAGTGATCGGGGTAATGGGCAGGGTGGGGGTACTACTAGATTACCAGAGAATATAAAGATATGTATTTTGGGTGATCTGGGTTACAGGATGGTAAGGGGGTACCACTAGACTACTGTGAAGGAGGGGATGCCTTTATATGGTGATCAGAGGCATGGGATAGGGCAGGGGGTACCACTGGACCACCAGGGATTTCATATGGCCATTTTTGCAGAGATCACGGTTATGGGCAGGAAGGGGGTATCACTGGACTACCAGGGCTGTTCATATAATTTAAAATCTGTGATTAGGGTTACAGGCAGGGAGAGATATACCACTGTATTACCAGGGCAGTTTATTTAATTCAAAACAGGTGATCAACGTTACTGGCAGGGAGATGGGTACCACTGGACCCCCACTTTCAGCATTGCATGCTATGCAAGGCACTAGGCATATTTAGCTGGCCAGCCCTGCACAAATCATGCAAATGGGACCACAATGATATGCAAATGGCCCCATTTGCACCTTGCATGCATTATGGCCCCATTCACATATTTCTGTCTGAATATCAGGAATTTGTGCACAGCTAATCTCTGATACGCTGGCACATTTCCAATTCCTGGTATTCAGACCTTTCTGGGGGATGCGCCAGTGCATTGTATTTGTGCCCTGGGCATTTTGTGGTATATTCAGGAGAAATGCACCATTGCACATCTCCTTTGAATATATCCCTTTGTTGCTCCAGTGCAACACAGTTGTGCTGTGCAACCACTTGCGCCATTGCCAGGTGCACTTCTGAATATCAGGCCCATTATCTCTACTTATCTTTGGTCAATACACTTGAAAGGGTTGGCAAAGCTGCATCATCTTCTTTTTTTTTTTTTCATGTGCAAATTCGAAGGGTGAAACACTCCCGTATGCAATTTTCCACCTATAGCCACAAACAGATATAATTCCAGAAGAGGCCCTTGACTTCCATAAGTAAACATATGCTTGGAGTCTGGGGGTGATCCTGCTGGTAGTAACAATATTTCTGTACCCGCAGCTACAGCAGCATTGTAGGGATTCAGCACAGTCAGTAACAATGCTTTGACATGCTTCACTGCCTTATGACAGTACCATCCACTGAAGTTCATTACAGCTTACCTGTAACATAAATTTAAATGCCTGCTACCATCACACATACCTTTCTATATTACTCTATGAGTCAGTTTGTGCCATGATCATTATTTGGAGACTACAAGGAACAGTTAAAAACATCACCACCAGTTTTCTGTGAATGCAGCAGTACATGGAGTTGCACAATCAAGTATGAGCAAGTTATTATGTATGGAACACAGTAGAAAGAATGACCACTGGATTCACTGCCAAGCTACAGGCATCACGTATAACTCCAAAATAAAAAATAGCATAGCTCTTGCATTACCGGTACAAAATCAAAGACTATTGGATGTCTTATTCCAAGCTGCACTTTATCAAAGAATATTACAGACAAGCACTGATTGCCGCCAACCATTTTCAAACTACCCTGTGCTCTTTCTCAAGGCAAGTTATTATGTGTATTCCACCCAGTTTGTGATGTGGCAAACATCACCACTGTGAATGGACATTGGTAGATGCTAATTTAAATTTTTCTTGTACATGAACGTGATGTATCAAATCGTACATACAGCAACACCATGACCGGTCCTTGCTATATGTATGATTTCTGTGCACAAAGTACACGTGCAAGCAATGTAGTAAATAATATCAAGCTGAATGCATGCAGTTCATTATCAGTAGGTTTGTTTTCCCAATTTACAAACTGGGTGGAATATGGCCCTCATAATAATCTCCCCAGTCTCAATTTGGATCCTTCAAGAAGCATTTTGATAAAACTTTATGTGCTGTTACCAGCAGCCATGGACTGATGCATCAGTATATAAAGGTACATGACATGGGAGCAGTATGATACATTTATTGTACAGGTGACCTTTCAGGTATGCATACCTGGAGACATCATAATTGTAACAAAGCATCATGTGTCTGCCTTGATCACAATTCCATCACCCACTACATAACAGTGGTGCCTCTACTTTCTACTACATTGGCTTGACAATAATGTTTATGGACTTGGGTGAGAGTATACTTTGTGGCTACAGACATAGTTCATGAGACCATCCTCATGACTTCACTGTAAAGTGTTTACAGTCACAGCACTGAATTGTTACCAAATAGATGAACTCATTGGTAATGTAATACAGTACTGACATGTACAGTGATGGACCCACACATTGCCTGAATGCAAATGACAGTACTATGATGCCAAAGTCACCAATATATATGTTAATTCCTGTCTTTTAGTTACCTACTGAGCTGTCCGTGCAGCAACTGGTTATAATCTATTCATTGAGGGACCACTTGGAATGATGCAGTCCTGAGCATATCACTTCATACTGCTGTTCCATCAATGTTACTGTGCATATACCCATTCTCTTCTTTCATGTTTAGAACTTGTGGTATTGGCCTGTCACAGTATCATTCAATGTGTGTTGCACATATACAGTATGTGTGTTATGTCAACAAAATCAGTGCAATTTGAATAATGAACTAGCCGAGTTATAAGAATCTTTAAACCTTGCACACTTACTGTACATGGAGGCCACTAGTGATACTGCATGACTACACATGCATTTTAAAAAATGAAGTACTAAATCACACATACCAGAAACCCTTGATGTGTGCATTGAATAACAACCTTTTTAATTCTACCAATCATCAGGTCACATAAATTTATTCACTGTCATCCACAATGCTAGTGTGGACTGATGCCTGTGTAAACACTAGTGGACAGTGTGGTGCATCATATGATTGCCATAGTGACGCCAATTTTGTCTGAACACTTATGCTAATACTGTGTTCCTCCACAGTGCTGGTTGACACATGGCAGTTGCATAAATACTGCAGTATCATGCATCACCTATATGGTGAGATAATAATGAAGCTTACAAGTCAGCATTGCAGTTTCATCAACTGCTTTACTGCTGTGCCATACCACATGATTACTGTCTTCAAAATCATACTTTGCATATATTCTGAAAGCAGTAATATCCCTCAATTCATATGCTTTTACCTGATGACACACATGCAATGGTGTCATTTTGTAAGCATTCCCACCTCCACCCAAGATAGTCAGCTACGCTGCAAAGTAAGTTATACCTGATCACTATTGGTCTCCAGTGGCTGTACATTGTGTGACATTTGACATGTAAATCCAACTTTCAAACTTGTGTCAAACATTCTTAAAGTAAACATGTGCATGGTGCCTGCTAGTCTGACATCAGCAAACAAGTTAGTTTTATACTTCATTCCTTCAACTTCTTGTCTGCAACCATTACTGAAATGTTGCAAATAAAACCTGCAGAGGCCCATTTTGTTTTTCCCCTTCCACTTACAAACAATGTTTGTCACTTGTTACAGTTCATTGATAAACCAAGGGGACCCACTGCAGATGTACAGTTCACTTTTTTGAGTCATTGGATGGGGATGGCATGTTTGCGACTTTGAGGGGTCTGTTAAACCAGCTGCAGTGACATTCCACAATATCGGCCTTGGGAACCTTATCAGACTTGTTTGATGGAGGTCTTGGCGCTTTACGCTCACTTTGTTGTACCATCTCCTGGGTCACCCGGTAGCTTGGGTATTTCTGACATACAGTAGACATATGACTTCTGACATGACTGATAACTCACAATCTGTTGGAGGAAATAACAAGTACACATATTAAGGACATTGTAGACAGGGTTACATTACAACTGGAAAAATTAACACGGGATACTTTTTTATCTTGACAGTATGAAATGGAGGATGCAGTACTGTAGTCAGTGTCCTGAAATGTTCTAGAAAGAAAAATAAGACTGGGTGATGGACAATAAGGGGAGTCAGTACTGGCACATGTGATGTATCACTGACCTCATAGATGTCACCATAAAGTTGCTTAAAATAGTGTTCAACTTACATATTCCATCATCTGATGGTAACATGCATGGCCGTAACTTGAAAAAAGATACAGGTGAAGCAGCCAGGGATAGCCATGAGTGGTAAAGAGGGTACAACGAGTGATGGTGGGGGTGGGGGAGTCCATAGCAGGCAGGAATTGAAAGCGGGCTGTGTGGAACATGCTGTAGATTGAGAACCAGAGCACAGTGAGGTTATAATGTCAAACGTGGATGTCTGTCGACTATGACATATGCGTCCTTGGACATAAGGTTCCTCCTCTGGAAGCCTTGTTGGCGGATGCAGATATTGTCATCCTTCCAATAATAGGTAACTGCCACTCTTCTAATTATGGCTGTGAAGTCTGAGTATAACAGGATACACAGTGTTATGGATGGACAGCGAGGGTAACAAAAGTGGTTGTTTGACCTGTAAGTCAATGATCGTATAAATGCCACAAATTAAAGTGAGAACAGGTGGGGTCTAGGCACTGGGTGTCAACAGAGATCAAGGGGACAGAACATCAGTATGAATGAGGGTTATCTGCAGACCTCAAACACAGACAGAGGATGCTGACAGCATAAGTAGTAGAGGAATGTGTAAGGGAAGCATGTAAGGCTGTTAGTACAACAATGCCAAAGGTGGAGAAGGGTGCAGCATGGTCTCTGGAAGAAGAGGACCAGGCATTATTTGGGTACCTCACAGAAAGATGGAAAAACATGGTCTGGTTGATGATCCTCAAAATGGATTAGGGATAGTGTACACATTGTGACCTTTATGAGGCATAACTACTGAACAAATACTTCCGATCGTTATGTAATAAGGAGGGTGATGGTCAAGAACCACAGATGGATATGCGATGCAGTTCTGTGGTGGGGGGAGAAGTGGACACCCCTGCACTCACAGTGTGGAGAGTGAATGAAGAAATCAATAACCAGTACATGAATACTTCCTTGGGTCAAGACAGCATCAGTCCACAAATCTTAAAGCAGCAGTGCAGGAACATGGTTAAATTTTTCAACTATACCCTTTTATTCTATTTCAGATTGCCCCTTATCTACTGACTTGTATGACAGGCTTCTATCCACAATCTGAGGCCTGTTTAGTATATTTTTTTGGGGAGCGATCATTTTAATATGGCTTGGAGCAGGTGTACAATAGTGTTAGTGGCTATTTTTGTACATCACTTGTGCGAAATCACTTCTGTTGTGACTAGAATGAATTAACATGAAGCATGCAGTTCTCCCTGACCTGGTGGAACAGCAGGTTACCAAAAACAGCTGTGAATGTGAAGAAAAACTTGTCTGAGCCACACTGAATGTAATGCTTTTTTGATTATCTCAAATATGAAAGAAGTACTAAAGTAGACCAAAATTCTGGAAAAAAAGGTTATCATACAACTCAGTAGACAAGGGGCAATCTGCAATAGAATAAAAAAGCATGGTTCAAAATGTTCACTTTTTTTCTTGCAATGCTGAACTAAAAGTGTCTGTGGTGACCCAGTCCTTACTCCTAATCTCGGAAAACTGAGCTGAAGTACTCGTCCGTTAGATGAACATTTTCTGCCTCCACCTTTATTTGTTCTCCCCCACCCCTTTTTAGTCTCCTAATACCCATGGTTCTTTTCCCTTCTGTCAGTCACATATCCAAAATACTTCTGTTATCCCATTTTATTTCCTTCACTGTGTTCTCGTGCATATCCATCTTGGCCTCACTAACTAATTTCCAGGTTTGCATAACTGTCCAGTTATAACATTCGTTGTCCTCCTCTCTCTATATCAGAGCAGTTGAATGACTGCAACTTGCAGCAATATTTCACTGGGCACTGTAATTCAGACATGCATTCAGTAAAAAGCATCCCACTTATTATCATTACTTACTGTAGGTGCAGGGTGCCTTCACCTCCTTCACTATGCTCTATCCCTTGCTGTACTTGGGGTAAGAAATTCTCCACTTTGCTTCTCCCTTGCTGTCAACCAACTGTGGCCGATTGTTGTTTTCATTAAAATGAAGGACAGACAGCAAAATGCTAAAAACCACAAAGAAAAGTGATGAAGTCAGTGTTACCCATCACAGCCATTAAACAATTCCTTGAATTGTTAGAAGAATGAAATAACTAATCTACTCAAACTTTGCCAGATTAAGCACACACTCCACCAGCATCTCGTCTCTGAATGCTTCTGTGATTGCTTCATCTAATCCAAGGCATGACTGTCCACATCTCCATGATATATCAACAAAGGTGTATTTAAACTAGGAGTGGGGATGGTGGGGGGGAACTCTGATAGGAAAGGTGTCTAGAAAAGGAAGCCTAGTGAGCTCACCCCCCCTAGTTATGGGTCACGGCAGTGGTGAAGTGGTGCAGGGAGGGATGGGGGGAGAATAGGGGCAACAGAGGGGACGAGACAGGCTGGAGGGTTGTCTCACTGAATGCAAGAAGACTAAGGAATAGAACAACAGAGTTACAGGCTATCTTGGTGGTGGATGGGATGGACATTGTGGCCATTATGGAAACATGGGCCACCCAGTACCAGGACTGGGATATGATGATCCCAGAATTCAGGTTATTGAGAAAGGATTGGGCTAAGGGCAATAGGGCGGGGAGTGGGGAGTTATGTAAGGTAGGGGATAAAGTGCATAGGAGAGGAAGGGGAAGGGGGGTAGGACAGAAGCAGTACTGATGCAGTTCCAAGATGCAAATAATAGGACACTGAGGATGGGGGTGGTGAACAGGCCACTGGATCAGGGGACTGACCTGGATAGGGAATTAGCTGAACAAGTTAGGAGGGTCTGCATGAAGGTGAGCACAGTTGTGGTTGGTGACTTCAAACTACCGTTGGTGGAGTGGGGCATCCAATCCACTACAAGTGCAAGGGTCCTGATAGAAACATTTCAAGACAACTTTCTGACACAGTTGCTTCATGTGCCCACTCATTTATAAAGGACTCTGGACCTTGTACTGCATAACGTGGATGCTGCTAATAATCTTGAAGTGGCAGAACCACTGGCTGGGAGTAACCACTATTCGGTGTGGTTCATGCTCAACACGTGGAGGGAAACAGGGGGCATGGGTACAAGGGTGATTGAGTTTAGGGGGGTGAACTGTAAGAAGAAGGGTGACATTTTGGGCAGGCACCTGGCAGTAATGCAACCACACATGAATGCAGACCAGAAATGGGACATCATAAAGAAAGGGTTGACAGAGGCAATGGAACCTTGCACTAGAAAGAAAAGCAAGAAGGAAAGGGCAAGGAAACACAGTTTGCTGACACAGGAGGTTATGGAAGGGGTGAGAGCTAAAAGGGCAGCATTTCTAAAGTACTTGAAATCTGAGAGAGGTGAAGATAAGGATAAGTACATGGAGAACTTCAAGGAGACTACCAGACAGGTCAGGGTGGCCAAGGCTGACAGGCAAGTACTGATAGGAGGCTGAGGATTAAGGAGTTCAATTAGTGGCTGGTGGAATGGTGCAAGCAAATGGGGTAAGGGTTAATAGGGAACTGGGGATCCACTTGGGGGAATGACAGCCTATTTGCTCCAGACAGACTGCACCAGAATAGGGAGGGTGCAGCAGTACTAGAAAGCAAATTAGTAGAGTTCATAGAATAAACCTACAATTTAAACTATATTGGGGGCAGAGGATGGGAAAAATCTGCACCAAAAGGCAGGAGAAATGGGGGGCTACCAATCTCCCCCACAGGATACTGCTAAAATACTGGGCATGAGGGAGAATAGAGAAGGAGGGGGTGGAGAGGGAACCTGGTGGAATGACCTTGTTTGTTTGTTTGTTTGTAAAAATTTATTCCTTACAAATTCAGGAAGAAGATAACCCTTTGAGTGGTTAGACTCATTTTCAACGGGGTCCAGTACAAGCCATGGAAAGTTTCAGTTACATAAAATAAACAGTTACACTTTAGAAAATACATATTTACAGAAATTTATCTATTACTCCTATAACTTTGTTTATCCTTAAGTATCAACATACATAACAGTTATAAAAGTACAAAGTATAGACTTATCCATCCTACATTTAATAATGGCACAACCATAGCTACAGTATGTAATCATCAGGATGAATCATTAATAATTGATAATGAGTAATAAATATTGAAGAGTGAAAAATTAAAAGTGCTTACTTTTAGCTGGGGGCACTGTCAGTTAATTTGATAAGCTTCTGATTTCAACCATTTCTTAATCTTATGCCAAGAGACAATTATCTTTGTTTTCAAATAATCTGGTAATCTGTTCCAGAATTTAGGCCCACTCACTATTACATAGAAACATAGACTTTGACGGCAGATAAGGACCACTTGCCCACCCAGTCTGCCCATTTCCCTACTTACTGGATAAGCTGCAGATTCTAGTTAACCAACAGCCTACTTCCTGCAACCCCCACTATAATTGCCTTATGTCTGTCCCATACATGTTTGAATTCCCCCACTGTTTTAGACCCAACGACCTCCTTAGGAAGGCGGTTCCATGTATCCACCACACTCTCCGTGAAAAAAACATTTCCTCACATTACCCCTGAGCCGGCCCCCCTCTATCTTTAAATTGTGTCCCCTTGTTCTTACACATCTCTTTTTCTGAAAGATGCTACCCTCCTGGACTTTCTTGATTCCCCTGAGATACTTGAAAGTTTCTATCATGCCCTCTGTCCCTCCTTTCATCAAGAGTATACATATTAAGCGCTCTCAGTCTCTCTTCATATGGTTTCTGCTGCAGACCCTGCACCATTTTAGTTGCCCTCCTCTGGACTGCTTCCATCCTGTCTATGTTCTTGCATAGATGAGGTCTCCAAAACTGCGCACAGTACTCCAGATGGGGTCTCACCAACTGTCTGTACAGAGAGATAACCACTTCCCTTTTTTACTACTTGTTATGCCCCTTCCTATGCATCCCAGTATCTCCCTGGCTCTCTTTACCGACTTTTCACATTGCTTACCCACCTTTAGGTCATCTGATATGACTATCCCCAGGTCCATTTCCATTTTTGTTGTTGTTAGTACCTACTCTACTACTGTGTACTCTTCTCCTGGGTTTTTGTTTCCCAGGTGCATTACTTTGCACTTCTTTGCATTGAATCTAAGTTGCCATATGTCTGACCATTCCTCCAACCTTGCCAAGTCTCTTCTCATCTTTTCTACCCCTTCTTGTGTATCAACTCTGTTACAGATCTTTGTGTCATCTGCAGAGAGGCATACCTTTCCCTCCAAACCCTCTGCCATATCACCTATAAAGATGTTAAAGAGGACTGGACCCAATACTGAGCCCTGAGGTACTCCACTAGTAACCCCCCTTTCTTCGGAATGTGTTCCATTCACTATTACCTTCTGTGTCCTGTTGTGCAGCCAGCTTGCTACCCAGGCTACCACCCTGGGACCCACTCCCAGGCTGGCTAACTTGATTATTAATCTTTTATGCGGGACTGTGTCAAATGCCTTGCTAAAGTCTAGGTAGGCCATATCCACAGCCCCTCCCTGGTCTATTACTTTGGTCACTCAGACAAAGAAATCAATTAGATTCATCTGACATGACCTTCCTGCTGTAAATACATGCTACTTTGGGCCCTGTGCCCTGCTGGTCTCTAGGTACTCAACAATTTTTTCTTTCAGAATTGATTCCTTAATTTTCCCTACCACTGAGGTCAAACTTAGAGGTCTGTAATTTCCTGCTTGTGCCTTGCTCCCACTTTTGTGAAGGGGAATCACATCTGCCCTCCTCCATTCCTCAGATACCACCCCATCCTGCCATGATTTCTTAAAAAGCGTGGTCAGTGGTGTCACTAGGTCCTCCCTTATTTCTTTTAGGATTCTGGGGTGAATCCAGTCAGGCTCCATTGCTTTGTCCACCATGAGTTTTAGGAGTTCTTTCAGGACTCTTTCTTCTGTGAATGGACTGGTGACAACACCCCTTCCCAGAGTGCTTCTATTGTCTGGTTTAGGTAACTCCTCCTCATCTTCTTTTGTGAATACTGAGCAAAAGTATTCATTCAGTATCTCTGCCTTTTCACTGTCTCCCTCTGCCCACCTCCCCTCTCCTTTATTAATCTTCACTATCCCTCCCTTAACCTTTCTATGCTCCCTAATGTAAGTATAAAAGGTTTTATCCCCCTTCTTAACTGAGTTGGTTATTTTTTCTTCGGTTTGGGCCTTTGCTATTCTGACTGCCTTCTCAACTTCTTTCTGCTTTAATTGATACAGTTCCCCATTGTGTTCCTTCTGTGATTCCTTATACTTTCTGAATGCAGCCTTTTTCTCATTAACCTTCCCTGCCACCTCTTTTGAGCACCATAGTGGTTTTTTTACTCCACTTTGTTTTCTTTATTTGTTTCACACAAAGGCTTGTTGTCTCTATGATGGCAGTTTTGGTTTTTCTCTATTGTTCTTCCACCCCTCCTTTTTGGTCATTTGCTAGTGCATTCTTCAGGTATTCACCCATTTTGCCAAAGTCAGCCCTTTTAAAGTCCAGTATCCTTGTTTTTGCATGGCTTATCTCCATGGTTGTGCTCATCGTGAAGCACACTGTGCAGTGGTTGCTTGTTCCCAGAAGTCTACTGACTTCTAAATTTGTGATCCTGTTTCCATTTGAGATTACCAGGTCTAGTATTGCTCCCTCCTGAGTGGGTTCCAACACTAGCTGTCTAAGGCCTACCCCCTGCAGGGCATCGAGAATGACTCTGCTCTTGGATGTGGTTGCAGTACATGTTATCCAGTTAATATCTGGCATATTCTGGTCCCCCATGAACAGTATCTCCCCTTTTTCAGTCATTTTGAGAATGTCCTCTATCATTTTCTTGTCCGTTTCCTCCCCTTGAGATGGGGGTCTGTATACAACCCCTGTGCGGATTGTGATGCCATTCCCTGTCTCCAAGGTGACCCAGAGTGACTCTTGTCCTCCCCTTTACTTTTTAGTTCTATAGCTCTGATCCCTTCCCTTATGTATAGAGCTACTCCACCTCCTTTTTTACCTTCCCTGTCCCTTCTGTAGATTGTGTACCCTGGTATGTTGACATCCCAGTCATGGTTCTCTGGGTACCATGTTTCCGTGACTGCCACAATATCCAACTATTAATGCAGAGTTTGCCTTTACCATTCTAGTTTTCAGAATTGCTAGTTCCAAATTTTGTGCTGATCTCAGATCTGCTTTAGGTGTATATACAGTATCTTGAACAAATTATCCAGGTAAGAAGGAGTCTTTTGGTTCAGTTGTTGATGAACTAGGTGCAATATATGCAGGTTTCTACCCTCAGTGAGGCTAGTCCAGTTTAAGACACTATGCATAGCATGCTGCTGTGCCAAACAAGGTGCATCTAAAGCAAACCTTGCAAATCTATTCAAGGCTGTCTCTTACCTCTCCAGTACAGTTTTTGATGCACCGGCATCCACCACATCCCCATAATCAAATAACTGAATTATTGTAAAGTTGTGTAAATGTGGCCTAACTTTATTAGGTATACAACTTTTTATTCTTTACAAAGATCCTGGCCTACCATGTATTCTTTTAATCAAATTTTCTGTATGTCAGTCCCATTTTCATTTTGTGCCTAACCATATTCCCAAATATCTATACGAGTTCACCTGTGTTAGAATGTGTTTAGTCAGTGTTTTAATTTGAATTAAACTTGTTACAGTTGCCTGTTTGTTTTCAAAAAGCATAACTTGAGATTTTTTACATTTTAATAAGTTTTGAGATTTGTAGTACTTTTGTAAAATGTCAAAATCACCTTGAAGCATTTCCTAGATTTCAATTTACAAAATTACATCATCTGCATACGAATGGTGCTGCACTCATTTTATTAAGGTACCAGCACCATTCGTGTACAAATTAAACAAAAAGCAGGCCAGCACTGATCCCTGAGGAACTCCAGATTTAACAGATGCAAGCTGAGATGTAAATTTTCCCCAAAGTAACCTGCTGGGTCCCACCAGTTAAATAGTCCTTAAACCAGTTCAGGGCCAATGGTCGAGGCCAGTGTCCTTCAATGTGTCTAGCAAAACTATATGACTAAGCATATCAAATGCTTTGGACAGGTCTATAAATATGACCCCAACTAGGAGGCCCCATCCAACGAGGACTGAATATCAGATGTTACCTTTATTAAAGCTGTAGTTGTACTGTAACTAGACTGAAAACCTGACTGATATTAATTATATAATTTGTTATCCTCCAAATAGGTCTGTAGTTGCTTCCCTACAAGTTTTTCAAAAAATTTAGATGTTATTCGAAGTAAGGATATCGGTCTGTAGTTTTGAAATTCATTTTTTTTGTCAGATTTATATGCCAGAATTAATTCTGCCTTCTTTCAGGCACTTGGAAATGTTCCAGTAATCAGGGACAAGTTGTAAATATAAGAAATATATTGTGCTACTACAGGGGATGCAAATTTCAACAGAGACGTAGAGATACCATCTAAACCTGAAGCTTTTTTTACATCTAGTTTTAATAATTCATCTGTGACTTCTTTATTACAAATCAAAACAAAAGTAAAATCCACTTTATTCAATGTTTCCTGTTTGTTTTTAACTTCCTTTCATAGGTCCTGTTCATTTTTATCCCTCGTTGTCTCTTCTTCCAGATCTTTCCCTATCTTACCTCTCTTAATGTCTTCCACCAAACTTCCAAAATCTATAAAAAATCTGTTCAAGGCATTTGCCACCTGATCAGATGTTGGAATATTTTCTCCATTAATGTTAAAGAAGCCAGGGAAATCTTTTGTTTTTTTACCTTTCAATTTAGAATACAATGTCCAGAAGTTACAAGGATCCTTAATATTCTTTTTCTCAAATAAATTGCTAAAATAGCAGTTTTTAGCTTTCTTAACCTCTTTTGAATAATGGTTTCTCAATTGACAGTATTTGACCCATGCCATTTTAGTTTTTATCTTTTTGGCCTCTCTCCACAATTTGTCCATTTTTCCTTATTATACCCAGAGTCCCATTATACCATTCTGCACTTTTTTGTTTCACTCTTCTGTTTAAAACTGGAGCATAAAAATCACAAACCACAGAAAATTCTGAATAGAAATATTCCCAAGCACTTTCTACATCAGGAATAAGAAATTGGAGGTCCTATTTTCTACTCTCTAAATCAATCATAAATGCTAAATAGTCTAAATGCTTCATTTGTCACAATTCTCTAACATCATGTTTTTCCACTTTTAACTTTTGCTTCCAGACACAATACATGACCTGATGGTCACCAAATGCCTCCTGTAATATATCGTGCTAGATATATTTATCAGGATCTGCCATTATAATTAAGTCCAAAATTGAAGACTGATCTTCATTCCTAGGGTTTATTCTAGTTGGGGCCCTAATCAACTGGGTTAACCCTACTCCCAAGGTCAGTTCCAACAACTTACCTTTTAAGGGAGGGCTAGATCAGTCAACATTTAAGTCACCCATCATCAATATTTTGTGACTATCTCTGTGTGGGTACAAAAAGTCCTGAATCATAACAATGTTTTCCTCTCTCCCCTTGGGGGAGAGTAACACCCTAAGATCAGGACAGGTTTATTTCCAGATAACCTTAGTTCTAAAGCAATTTTTTTCATCCCTGGAGTGGGAACACCATTTAGCGCTATAGAAGATAGGTCAAGTGACGTTTGCCCATATATCAACACCCCCCCTCCTCTCTTACCTGTCCTGTCCTGTTTTGATATCCCGGCACATACATTTCTGAATCCTATATTCTATTGTTTAGCCATGTTTCAGTGATAACAACCACTTTTGGGTTGTTCTCAATCATCCAGTACCTAACTTCACTCATTTTAGGAGCTACACTTCATACATTAAAATGTATGAAGGTATCCCCTATACCATTTAAAATATCTTCTCTTTCTCTTATTTCTGTGGATGGGCCTGGGTTTAATTGCACATCTCCAGCCAAAATTAAGCTTAACATGATTAATCCATTAGCTGTTATAATTTTTTTTTATATTTGCCCTTACTCTCAACTTTATCACAAAATGCCTTCCTTTGGGAGACAAAGTTCTCAAGTGGTTTATAAGTCTGGCAATGTTAATTACTGCCTTCACTAAACTTGTAGTTATTGTTTGGGACATCATCCCTGATGCTATCCCACAATTGCAATATGGGTGAGGGAATGGTATTATGTGTGCTGTAACTCCACATGGCTTAAAGTTCAGCTGTATAAGTATATCTCTTTCAGAGTTAGTGTCCTCAATACACATCACATTCCAAATAAATAGCAACACCATCTCATACTAACATACTAAAATGCCAGCAGAATAGGCCTAATGGTCTTTCATGTCTGCTCATTTGGTCAGCCCCCACCGTGGATGCTGACCTTGCTGCCCCCCTTGCCTTCTGTGGCTTCTCCTTTTCCAGTTCCAGATATTCTTGCTGCATTGGATTTTGCTTCCAGAACCCTTCCCCTGTACCTGTCCCACCCCCTCTTGAATCCCTCCACCATCTCTGCCTCCACCAGCCCCCTAGGTAGCGCATTCCATGGCTCCACCACCCTCTCAGTGAAGTAGCACCTCCTTCATTCTCCCCTGAATCCTCCCCCTCCAGCTTCCACCCATGCCATCTAGTGGCCCCCTCCTCCTTCATTCGAAGCACTCTGACTGTTCCTCCCCTATTTACCCTCTTCATGTACCTGAAGACCTCTATCATGTCCCCCCAGTCAATTCTCTCTTCCAATGTGTACATATTTAGCTCTTTGAGCCTCTCCTTATAGGTCCTGTCCCCCAGCCAACCTCCCTAAACAGGGCCTAGCAGCCAAAGTCAGGAGCTTAGCAAATAAGATGGTGGACTTGGAAGCCATCATGGGGGACAAAGGACTAGATATAGTAACTATAAGCAAGACCTGGTGGACACAGCTGCACACCTGGAAAATGACTATCACAGGTTACAGACTGTTCAGAAAAGATAGGGAGGGTAAGAAGGGGGAAAGTATTGCTTTATACATCAGAGAAGACATAAGTGTAACTGAAGGACAAGAAGAAGATGGGGAGACTGAGCTGCTGTGGGTAATGCTAGGCAGGAGGATGGGAGAATCCTTGCAACTGAGGGTGGTATACAGGCCATCTACACAAGGAGAGGAGGATGATCAACAGTTAATTCATGTAGTCACAAGGCTGGCCCTAAAAGAAGAACTACTGCTGGTACAGAGCCTAAACCTCCCAGATGTAGATGGGGAAATCCCAGTTGCAGCATCGTCAAGGAGCAGGGAGATACTAACTGTGCTACAGGTGGTATTCCCTCAACAGGTAGTCAGGGAGTCAACAAGGGGCCATAACATGCTGGATGTGGTCCTGACAAATGGGGTGAGTGTGTCGGAGGTGCATGTGGGAGAAGCCTTGGGCAACAGCAACCACAGCACTATATCTACACTGTCTCTGTCCTTCATGAGATGTGGCCTCCAGAACTGGACATAGTACTTTAGGTGGGGTCTCATGAATGATTTGTACAGTGGTTTCACCACCTCTTCTTCTCTGCTGGTGATATCCCTCCCAATGAACCCCAGCATCTCACTGGCTCTCCCCAGTGCCTTGTCACACTGCTTGCCCACTTTTAGATCATCAGATATGATTGCCCCAGGGTCTCTTTTCTGTTTGGTGGTCATCAGTACCACTCCCCCAACATGTGATGTGCCCCTTGGTTTCTGTGCCCCAAGTGAGCAGAGACAGTCCACAGGATCAACTAAAATCGTGCAGGGTCTGCACTGAAAGCCCTACAAGGAGAGACTAAAGGACCACAGCATGATAAAGTTCAGGACAGGGATGGAGCCAATTAAAATCAGTACTACAGTCATAGATTTCGGACACATGGACTTGGACAAGATGAGAAGAATAGTAACTGAAACAATGGAGGGTACAGAGGATATAAGGTAGTGGAGGATTTATGGCAAGCTATCAAGGAAGGGGTATGAAAGCTGCAATAATGAGCATAAAAAAGGTTAGGAAGAGCAAAAGGGGAGGAGACCACTTTGGTTTACAAAGGAGGTTGTGGTGTCATTCAGGGAAAGGAGGAGGGCTTTCAGAAAATTTAAGAGGACACTCAACAAGGAAGATAAGGAAGAGTATAAGGAAAAGAGGAGTATGGCAGGGAAGAAGATCACAGGGGCAAAAGCAGATACGAAGGATAAAGGTGTCTCAGGCACACCAACACAGTGACCTGCCTGTGAAGTGTCGATTTTGCCAACAGTGAGGTATGTCACTGTATTGGTGTCACCGTCGGGGAGACAACCCAAGATAAAATAACAAAAAATGTGGGGAAACCTTTTTAAGATATGTGAGGGAGAGGAAAAGGGCAAGCCAGAGGATTACTAGACTGAGGGGGGAAGGAGAAATACAATTGGAAAGAAACTGTGAAAAAGCAGTTATTAAAAAAGTACTTTAGCTCATTATTCATGGAGGAGGAGGACAGTAGGGGACCTGAGCTAAAGCTGAAGGGGAAGAAGGGCAAATGGGTGGATCTGCACCCATTTTCTGTGCATAGTGTTAGGGCAAAACTAGATAGATTGAGGGTGGACAAGGCAATGGTGTCTGATGGTTTACACACCAGTGTGATCAGGGAATTGAAGGAGGAGTTGCCCACACCCTTGACAAGACTCTTCAACTTGTCCCTGGATATGCGGAGAGTACTGGAGGACTGGAAGAGGACAGACAGTGCCTTTACACAAGGGATGTACTAAGGAGGTGAAGGGGAACTACTGACCTGTCAGTATCACATCAATGGTGGGAAAGGAAATGGAGGCATTAATCAACGAGAGGGTGGTGGATTACCTAGAGGAGAGTGGCTTGCAGGACAGCCAATAGCATGGCTTCATGAAGGGGAAGTCTTGCCAGTCAAACATAATTCAGTTCTTTGATTAGGTGACTCAGGTGATTGACCAGAGTGGGGTGGTGGACATGGCCTATCCGGACTTCAGCAAGGTGTTTGACACCACCCCCCATAGTAGACTGGTGAGCAAGATGAAAAGCTTGGGGTTGGGTGGGAAAATAACAAGCTGGGTGGAGGCCTTGCTGTCAGGAAGAACTCAGAGGGTGGTGCTAAACAGGGGGCACTCAGGGATGCTCTGGGTGAAGAGTGGAAGTGCAACAGGGGTCAGTTTTGGGTTCGCTTCTCTTCAACATCTACATCAGTAATATTGCTAATGGTTTGAGGGGTAGGGTGTGCCTATTTGCTGATGATACAAAAATATGCAATAATGTAGACACCCAAGGGGGGGGATGAGGGAGGATTTAAAAATGATTGAAAAAATGACTAGAATGTGGCAGCTGAAATTTAATGCCAATAAGTGCAATGTGAAACACTTGGGGAGTAGGAACAGAAGAGCAGGGTACACCCTAGGTGGGGAGGAAATTAAAGTAACAGAACAGGAGAATGATCTGGGGATCATAGTCTCCTCGAACCTTAAGGTAGGAATCCAATGTAGCAGGGTGGCAGGAAAAGCAAATGGAATGTTGGCATGCATAGGCAGGAACATAACTAGCAGAAGGAGGGAGGTAATAATGCACCTTTACAAATATAATAATAAATATTAATACAATTTATTTGATTAAGCGCCTTTCAAATTTCAAAGTGCTGTACAATATTTGTAAAAACAAAACACATGTACAAATATATATAATATAAAATCACAATAAAGCAGGAAATGCCTTCCCCCATAGAAATGTTCAGCATTCTGTAATGAACATGGGCTGATGCAACTTATTACTGAACCAACATGCCCAAACGTGAAGAACCCCAGTAAAAGTACACTTTTGGATGTGCAAATGGTGAGCAAATCTCATCTTTTCTCCCACGCTGATGTCTTCTTCTCAGACGCCAGCGACCATTGTTTTATTGAGGGAGTAAGATCCACCAACAACCCGGCACCCATCAGCAAGTTCTCTATGAAGAGATCCAGGCACAACTTCAATGAACATGCCTACCTAAATGAGCTTAAGTACTCCCCTGAGTGGCAAGATTTCTACCTGGCCAAAACGATCACGTCAGCTTACAATATCTTCCACAACATTCTATCAAGGGCCCTTAATAAGTATGCTCCCCTGATGAAAGTTTGAACCAGGACCAAAACATGTCAATGGTTCACCCCTCAGATCAAGTCCTTGCTTCTAGAAAGAGATAAGATCTGGAAAAAAGCACGCAGACTGAACACTGCAGAGGATTGGAACCAGTTCAGGAGACTACGAAATTTATGTACCAAAACAATCAGAGAATCAAAGGCCATCTTCTTCAAATTTGAACTCGACTCTGCCACAAAGAGCCCAATCAAGCTCTGGAACACAATCAGTGATCTGCTAGGCCACTCTCCAGGAAATTCACTCCCGACCAAGATTACCTCTGGCAACTTGACTATAACCGAAAAGGTGGATATACTTGATGCATTCAATAACCACTTTGCTACTGCAGGCATGGCATTTGGTAACTCCCCTGCAAACATACTTCGCTCCCAGACTGCCAGCCAACTGCCTGAAACTCCAATAGTTTCGCTGCCTTTCTCGCTTTAGGCTCCCCACTGAAAGAGGTAGAGGACCTCTTGCTTCAGTTGGATACTAGAAAAAGTGCTGGGGCTAACACCCTTGACCCTTACTTCCTAAAAATTGCCTACCACGTACTAGCAATACAAATCACCCACCTTTTTAACTTATCCCTGTCTCAGGGCACCTTATCACCTATATGGAAGACAGCACATGTCATACCACTGTTCAAATCAGGTGACCCTGGCGATCTCAATAACTACAGGCCAATTTTCCTCCTTCTGGTCCTGTCCAAGCTCCTAGAGAAAATTGTAAATGCACAGCTGAGGACTCACCTTGAGTCTAGGGAACCGCTAAATCCTATGTAGTCCAGATTCAGAGCTAAACATAGCACTATCTCAGCCCTCACCAAAGTTACTAACGACTGGCAGCGTAATCTTGAGAGCAAAAACTTTATTTGTGCTGTTTTCCTTGATCTAAGCAAGGCTTTTGACACTGTCGACCATAGTCTGCTCCTCTCCTCCCTTCAAACCATAGATGTGGACCCCTACTTTCTGTGTTGGTTTACTGACTATCTTACAGGGCGCCTTCAACAAGTTAAAGCTGAAGGAGGCCTGTCCCCCTTAAAAACTCTGCAAAGAGGGGTACCTCAAGGTTCTATATTAGGACCCTTACTTTTTGCAATCTACATTAATAACATCGACTACTGTATAAAAGAAGCCAACATCCATCTGTTTGCAGATGATACAGTTCTCTACGTGAGTTGCCCAACACCTGAAGCTGCCTGCAATGACCTACAGTCAGAATTCAACCTTTTGCAAAGACAACTCCTCCAAAAAAAGCTACTCCTTAATGCCAAAAAAACTAAAGCGAATGGTCCTCTCCCCTTTTAGCCATACAGCTAACCCTGTGTCCAGTGGGACAGTTCCCCAAATTACCACAGTTCTAGGTGAAAAACTAGAATTTGTTACAAAATTCAAGTATCTGGGAGTTTGGACAGACCAAAGTCTCTCTTTCATTGAACATATCAAGGACTTGCTAAAATGACTTCGGCAAAGGCTTGGATTGTTTTTTAGAATCAACCAATTTCTCACCAGAGATACCAAGAAACAACTGGTCCAATCCATTTTCCTATCATTGGTTGATTACACTGGCTTCCTCTACAGACAATGCCCCGACTCTTACATGGCTAAACTGGACACACTCTACCATCGAGCACTGAGGTTTATAACGGGACTCCCCTTTGACACGCATCACTGCACCCTATATGCGGCAGTGGGGTGGACATCACTAAAGTTCAGGCACCACAGAAAGGCTGCTCTCTGGACCTATAGAGCCATCTCTAATAAGCTGCCTTACTATATCTCCTGCTGTCTTCCCCTGAGTATAATTGGGAAATACGTGTTAAGAAGTTACTCAGCTATTACACTTAAAGTACCCAAAGCAAAATCCCTCTTCGGCAGGGCAGCCATAAGCTTCGTGCTACCTACCTTATGGAACGATCTACAAAAACCCCTCAAATTAAGCACTCTAATCGGTATAAATGCCTTCAAGATGCTTTATTTCGTACAATCAGAGAAGTATGTATCTGCTTCACCCACTCAGACCCAGTACCGGTGTCTGCACTGGTATATAGCCACACCTAGACCCAATTTTTAGTACTGACCCCCCAGCTTGCTCCTCACCAGCCTAATTGTTCTCTCTCTTATCCCCCTGTCTTATCATCACTAGGCCTGTCCATCCCCTTATTCTTCCTTTTCCAACCTCGGATAGGAGCTCACTACCTTGGGTTGTGACATCCTACCATGCCCCGTACTTTATAGCATTCAATCCCGGGGCTCTAACATACTTCTTTTCTCCATTCACCTTCTCTACATCCCATTTTACCAACTCCTTTCTGTGCACCGTGCCCTCCTAGCCTTTCTCCCCCTACCTCCCTCCCTTCCCCCCTACCTTCACCTCTACCTGGTGTATATTTTTAATTTTTTCTTCCGTTACTTCCTCCTGCAACCTTAGATAACCTGCTTTATCTTCCTATAGACACTTCTATGTATGTAAATACCGAGTAATCTGTATGATATCTGTATAATTCTATGTGCATATGAACTTCTTTTTCTTCCTCTCTGTAAAGAGTATTATCTGTATTGCCTTATAAATACCTGTGTTAACCTGTATATACAATTGTTCATGCTCCACCCAGGTCCATCTTGCAAATGAGCTTCTGCTCAACAATGAACGCCTGGTTAAATAAAGACTTGATTGATTGATTAAGTGCCATCTTAAAACTCCCCACCATCCTGCACTCCCAGAGCTGATGAGGGAGAGAATTCCAGAGGGTAGGTGCTGCAAACCCAAAGGCATGTGCACCAGATGACTTTAAGTTAACCCTCGGAATCTCCAGCAACCCCTCGTCAGCCAAGCAGAGCTGTCACAAAGGAGTGTAAGGAAACAGGAGCTCTTTCAAGTAATCAGGATCTGATCCATGTAGGGCTTTGTAAGTCAACAGACCTACTTTAAAGGTGATCCGCCACTGTATTGGCAGCAAGTGCAGAGCATGCAGCATTGGGGTAATATGAGATCTTCAAGATGCCCCAGTCAACAAACATGCTGTCACATTTTGCACTAGCTGTAAGCAGTGGATATCAACCCCAGAAAGCCCTAGATAAAGGGAGTTGCAATAATCAAGGCACAATGTCACAAAGGCATGGACCAAAACAGGCAGGTCACTGGATGGAACAAGGTGCCTAATCCTGGCAATGTTCCTAAGATTGAAAAAGGCCAGCTTGACGACTGCCGATACCTGATGTTGAAGAGTCAGACCATCAGCAAGCACCACTCCCAGGTTACGCACCCATTCAGAAGTGAGAATCCGAGTCTCCCCCAGGACTAAACTGAAAGGGAGACCAATCCTCATCCCCTCTACCCTATGACCCGGGCCATATTGAGGCTGTACCTAGATTACGGGGTTAAGTTCTGATGGCCTTATCTCCACAAGGATATAGATGTGTTGGAGAGGGTTCGGAGAAGGGTAACCAAGATGGTGCAGAGTATGCTGGGAAAGTCATATGAGCACAGGTTTAAGGAGATAGATCTGTACATGCAGGAGACAAGGAGGGAAAGGGAAGACATGACTGAAACTTTTAAATATGTAGCGGGGCTCAATAAAGTGGGAAAAGAGGGCTTAATTAAGAGGAAGGAGGGGGTCAAAACTAGAGGGCACAGCCTCAGACTGCAAGGAAAAAGATAGCGGGGCAATGTGAGAAGGTGTTTCTTCATGGAGAGGGTGGTGGAGCCCTGGAACAGATTACCAGGCAGAGTGGTGAGGTCTAAATCGATGGAATAATTCAAGAGGGCATGGGACAAACATATGGGGCTGAGTATTGTGGGGTGGGTGGGGGCTGGCAGGGAGGTGGAGGTGTTGGTGAAAAAACAAAAGGGCAGACTAGATGTGCTGATGTGGTCCTTTTCTGCCATCAAGCTTCTATGATTCTATGCTATGATACCACAGGACTGGAGAATGGCACATGTGGTGCCCATCCACAAAAGTGGTCAAAAGGATGAAAAAGGAAACTATAGGCCAGTGAGCCTCACCACGATTGAGGGAAATGTCATGGAGACCATAGTAAGAGAGAAGCTAGTGAGCTTCTGAGAGAAAAAATGGAATCCAGGATGGTCACCAGCAAGGGTTTATATTGGGCTGATCATGCCCAACAAACCTTGAACTTTACTATGATTGAGTGACACGGAAACTGGACAAGGGCCATGCAGTGGATGTCCTGTATTTGGAATTAAGCAACGTGTTTGATCCCATGCCACATGTGAGGTCGTGGTGCAAACTGGATCACAAACTGGCTAAGGGCAAGTCAGCTAAGGGTGGTGGTGGTGCAGCATTGATGAGCGGGGTACCACATGGATTGGTACTGGGACTGGTGCTGTTTCAGATTTTTATTGCAGATATCATAAAACAGGATCCACAGCAAGATCAGTCTGTTCACAGATGATACCAAGCTAGGAGCTGTGGTTGATGATATGGAGGGGTTGTAGGGGTTACAGAAGGACCTGACTAAGCTGCAGGAGTGGGCGGAAACATGGCAATTGGGGTTCAATGTCAAGAAGTAAAAGGTTATGCACTTCAGAGCCATGAACAAGTGGAGGGATTATCACCTGAGTGTGGTGCAATTGTGTAGCTCCACAGAGAAGGACCAAGAAGTGATCATTACAGGGGAGCATGAACAACTCTGCTCATTGAAGGAAGGAGGCAGCAAAAGCCAACAAAATGCTGTGGTGTATTGCAAGAGGGATCTCCACCAGAAGGAGGGAGGTTATCCTGCCCTTATATAGGTCATTTGTCAAGCAACACCTGGAGCACTGCATGGAGTTCTGTTGCCCAGGGATTAGAGGGCAAGCCCTGCAAGCAAAGGCTGAGTGAGCTAGATATGTATTCTTTGGAAGAGAGGTGGTATGGGGGACATGATTGAGACTTTTAAGTATCTGAAGGGCATAAACAACACCAACACAGAAGGGATTTTTCCAATGAGAAGTGCAAGGGACATGAGAGGACATGGAATGAGATTGAAAGGGGGGAAGATTCAAAAGGTAGATGAGGAGAGATTTTTTCATGGAGATTGGTGAACAAATGGAACACCTTACCAGATGAGATAGTGTCCTGTAACACAATTGGCAGTTTCAAGAGGGGTTGGGACAAGGGGAGGGGCACCGGAAAGGTGGGACTAGAGGGGGACTGCATGATAAGGGGCTAGCTGCACAGTCAACCAGACTGTATAGACCATGAGTACTGTTTCTGCTGCCAATTTTGTATGTTTGTATTACAGACAACCAGTCACAGTAATATGTACATATATACCTGTATACATTCCTACATGCATTGCTGCATTGTTTACAAAGTACATATATATACTGAGTCAAATACTTAAGCATCACTGCAATCCATTCTGCATTCTAACACTTGTTTTGAAATTTAACATCACTACGGAAGCTCAAGATGGAGAGACAGCTCAGTAATTTCATCATGCACTGAGTAATGAGTGAATAAATATGCAATTGTCACAATAAAAGAAATAATGCATATCACATTCTTGTAAACGATTACTCACCGGGCGGTCATCACTTGGTTAAAGTAATGCACTGCCTTGGGAGCAAAGTGCGTAACAATCTTGTGGAAAGAGTCCACCATGGACATCTGTTCCCCTGGAGAAAGCATTACCACATCAGTGAGAAGGTGTTAGTTCTTCACTATTAGCACGAGCTCCTTGTAAGCTTTAGACCATAGGAAGCACAATACAGAACAGTGACAATACTGCTCCAGGTGGATTATTATTGTTATACATTGAGCATTGGCAAACAACCATCAGCTACCACTACGAAGCCAGTCATGGTCCTCTAGATGGCTGTGCTCACATTTCTTAAATGTCGCGCCATTGTATTCATGGATGTTGATGCTGTGGTTCAACACACTTTCCCATTTCGCTACGACCAATTCTGCATCACCACCACTGCTAGAAGCACACAAGTACAGGTGATTGCTTATTGAGTGACACCAACCAAGGAAGTCCTGACATGTCTTGCACTTTTCTGCAGCCTCTGTCTTCCTTGTGACACCTACAGTATATGGTGAATAAGCTTAATTGTAATAAATTTTTATTCTATAGCATGAAAGATAAGGAACAACAGGCACAGAAGTTTGAAATGCATGACCTCATTTGAAAATGCTAGTAGAAGTTTGGAGTGTGGCCTGATGTAGCATTCTCGCTCAGTTTCATACAATGGCCAGGGCATGATACTTGAATGTTTCAATCATATTACCCCCATTGTTACTGTCCTTCTGGGAGTAAATATGCATGTCAGCTATTCGGTCCTTGTAGGTGTTGCCTCACATCACCCATACCATATGTCTTATCCTTAAGTTGTGCCACCTCTTGCAGCCTAATATCCTTCTTCAAAAACAAATGACAGTACTGCACACGGTACTCTAAATGCAGCCAGACAAAGGACCAGTATAGGTGCAGAATCATTTAACTGTGTCTCAATAATCATCCCCTTGAGATACACCACAACATCTTTTTAGCCTTGGCTGCAGTTGTCCTGCATTCAGCAGCATTGTTAATGATCCCTGTTATCATCAGCAGTATATCTTTCTCTTCCTCGTTCACCCCCACTACAACACCACCAAACAATGTTATACACTGTGGTTCTTGGCACTGAAGTGCATAGCCTTGCACTTATTTATGTTGAAGCACAGCTTCCACTTCAGAAACCACTCCTCTCATTTGGTAAGGTGAACCGACACTTGTTTTCACCCCTCGTCTTAGACCACTAATACCCCCGTTTTACTATCATCTGCAAATAGAGTGATTATACTCCTTACTCCATGTCAGACATTTGATATGAATACCCCAAATAGCAGTGATGTACTGCACAGGACATCAACATATTGCCATGCAATAAAATGTTGAACAAAATGAACAAACTACTACATGTCATTCCATTTGCAGTGCACTGCAAGACCACGCTGACACTGCATATGTGTACATAGACCTTAGACCTTGCAAAAGCATTTGATAAGGTCCCGCATGAACAACTGATTAAAACCATTTCTAACTTAGGGATACATCCTAAAATAGTTAACTGGATAGGGGATTGGTTGTTTGCAAGGAAATAAAGAGTATGCGTCTTGGGAGAGATGTCTGACTGGGCAGCAGTCACTAGTGGGGTCTCACAGGGATCTGTTTTGGGACCATCTTTATTTAATCTCTACATGTCTACTATGCAAGTAACATTAGACACCTGGTTGTGCAAATTTGTGGTCTTCCGGTTAATAGTAAAGCTGATGCTTTAAATCTACAACTAGCTCTTGGTGAACTGGAGATATGGACCAGGGAAAATAGGGTGACTTTCAACACAGACAAGTGCACGGTTATGCACTTCGGTAAAAAAAATCTCGAAGTGAATTATAGTTTGGGTGTGAGTATCCTCAAAGTTGTACATGAGGAAACAGACTTGGGTATAAGGGTCAGCAATGACTTTAAGTTCCACTCGCACTGTAATCAGGTGGTAATGAAGACAAATGGAATCCTGGGTGCATACATAGGCACATCAAAAGTAGGAAAAGAGAGGTATTGCTCTCTCTCTGTATACCTCCCTGGTGAGGCCTCATATGAAGTACTGTGTGCAGTTCTGGGCATCAGGCTACAGGGGGGATATAAAAGCCATATGGAGGGTACAGCGAAGGGCAACCAAAAGAATTAATGAGGTTAAGGATATGGCCAATGAGAATAGATTGAAGAAACTGGACCTCTATACCCATGAATACCGTAGGCTGAGATGGGATATGTGCCTAATCTATCGGGCATTATCTGATAATCAGCTTTGGGGGCAATTAGACTTGCACCTCAGGGTACAGACATATAACACCAGAGCCCACTCCTTACAGCTTAAGGTGGATACATGTAGGACACAGTCTTGTATGTTTTGGTTTTCAAATAGGGTGGCAAGAGTATGGACTTGCCGATTGAGGTTGTAGCTAGTAAAACAATGACATCCTTCAAACAGTCTCTTGATACTTATTTAAGGGGCAGAACTACAGAGGGATACTAAATTAACTGATAAGTGAGCCAAATGGACTTTAATCTTTATAGCGCTCTGTATTACCAATGTTACCAATGTTTTACCAATGTTACATACAGTATCTCACTAGTAACACATAACTGCGTTACCCAATCAACAAATGAAATTTGTACAGACTGTTACCTTTCACCGTATGACACACATCATAACAGTGTTGCACTTCTGGCTTCTTCTCCCTCAGATACTTCCAGACCTGCATGTGGCAGTCTGTGGTAATGCTCTTCAGTGTTACATCTCTCTACTCCAGGTATGACAACCCATGTTTAAGACGTTCCAACTCCATTGCATTAGAACTGTTGACTTTGTTGTACTGAATACAGATACAGAAAGTCACACAGTGTTGGAGTAATATTGTCACTGTTATCATTGTCAACAATGTAAGCCTTGGTTCATCATGTGATGCTGCAACCTGGCAGATATGGCGCAGTGTGTGCAAAATGTCAAATTCATGAGTACCATACCTGAACATTTTCGATGTGTAAAACCCTCTTTGTGTCAAGGTCTATGAATATGTATGTGCCATACTTGGCACTGTGGCCCACAGAGCAGCATCTGGCATCCCCACCAAAGTTCAATGGTGATGTGATGTGAACATCTTTTTCTGCTCATCTTCCCACACTGTGTTTATGGCAGGTATAATATATGATTTCTGTATCAACAGAAATGTTCTTGCAGAAATCATGGGGATGTTACAATGACTGAAAACAGTCAGTGCTTGTTTTGGAAGAGCACTGACCAGAAATATGGATGCTGCAATCTCAAGGTTGCCAGCAGCCGTAAGTCCAAACCTTGGCTGACTTTCCCACATGATCTTGTGACCAAAACAGCACTGACATGTGACTGTCACAAAGAAGCCAAATATTTGCCACACAGTGACCTTACATTGAGACATGCAAGTGGGGCGGGATTCTAGAGCCAATGCCAAGCTGGACTCATACACAAGAAACTTTTGTTTACCATTTATGAGTGAACTGCAGAAGACATTGTCATTCCTAAAAAAAAAAAAAAAAAAAATTAGGTGACAAGTGTTATATGTACTATATTTAACATTGGTTGGACATCTCAACCATTACTCAAGATAAAAACACTGAAATGGTTGTATTTCTGTATTTTCTTATTTATTCTGTATCAATAATTATTTTTCCATTTATTCTTCAGTATACATATATATATATTTATACAATAGTGGTGAGGTGATATGCTATGAAGTAAATGGTGTTATTTTCACAGCCATTGTATAACCACTGTGATGACATCACCACTGTGGATTTATTTCCTGATAAATCCACAGTGTCTACATCACCAGCAAATATACAACAATGGTGATGTCACCAAAGTGAGATCATCTACACTGCAGCCTTCATTCAATAGCTTCACAGTTTCTCTTTCTCACTTAATCCTGCAACTAACTCAATTAGCATTGTAAAAGACAATCACTTGTGTCCCATAGTTATTCTGACAATCCTAGCCCATTACTGTGCTTCCCTAATCTTCAAACCAGCTTCCTTCATAAACCAGTTTCTCTTTCTGAGTGCTGGCTGCAACAGTTTCTCTGTCTCAGTGAAGCCTGCAACTTACTGACTAAACAGTCTGTTTCTCACTCTTAGCTGCAAGTAACACAATTATCATTGCAAATCACATGCACCTTTTTCTCATAGTGTCTAACAGTCTCAGCCCATTCAGAAACATTTACACACACTCAGACCACACACAAACAGTGCTGTCAGTATAGCCTAGAGTTTAGAGTAACAAGCAATGAACAAACTTCCTACATCCAGCAGCCCAGACCAGTGTTTGATTTTCACAACTTCCATTTCAATAATGTGTGACTCTGAACAAATCACTTAACTCCCCAGTGCTTCCAGGTCCCCCACTAAAAACTTACTCAGTTATCAAAATAAATAAAAAAACAGAGTAAACACGGCGAAAACACAGAAAAAAGTTTTCCCAAAGGATACAAGCCCTATTGTACAAATCGCACACATGATGTGCAACTTGTGGAATATGGCAAACATTTCCACTCGTGAAAATATTTTCCATATTCCACAGTCGCCCATCATGTATCCCCTATATATATATTTCCATATGTTTTTCAATAAAGATGTATATTTCCATATCTTTTAACAATACCCCTTTACATTCATTTCAGTGTTAAGGACTGGGAATGTCCCTTCTTCACAACACTTCATTGGGTTATTTTCTAAAATAAAACATAGATAACAAAAAGCCATTAATATTTCAATATATTGTCATTCCTGTTAAGAAATCATATTCATATTTGCATTCTCCAGCTATATCTTCACAGGGGAACATAATTGTGTATATAAATAATCTTTTCATCTTTCAGTGTTTGTATTCTATCTTTTCTGTTCAAGACCTATTTTTAAAAAGAAAGGAAAGTTCAACTGACTGGCCTATTAAATTCAAACAGGCAAGGGAAATGGGGGGTATGAAAATTTTCAAACTTTTATGAACTCATTTTCAATGTAGTCTTATGTAATTTCTTTGCTTACTTCTTATAATAACAAGAAGTTTTTGAATTAATAAAGATGCTTTAACTGATGTGTTGTCTTCTGTTCATTTCTATCTAAAAAATATATAAATAGATTTTTAAGTTTCAGCTGTTCTGTATTATTCAGGCTATATCTAATGTCCCCATGTTTAAATTTAAATCACTTAAATATTCAGTTTTTCCTGTTAAATCTTATACAATTGTATTATACGTTCTTCTAGATGTTAACAGGGAAAGGTTTGAATTTGCTCTGCATTACTTTTTTTTTAAATATTCCCTTATAAAGGACTTAATTTCTTTCTACTCCTACCGTTGTTTTGCAGTTTTCTAGTGAGTTGGCTAAACTCAGAAAAATGTCCTCGATCCTCATTTCAAAAGAATTTTGGGTGCTTAAAGCATCTCAAACCACTGAGGATTGCCACCTTTAACACAAACGTGACTGTGAGTGAGGAGGACTGCTGCTTCTTCCTTGCAGCTGGAAGGGGCTGAGCAGTGGGTTTACACACTCGGGATAGAGTGTGATGACATCCCTAATGACGTGCCCCATGGCTCAGTCCTTAAAGAAGACTATCACTGGTGCCTGTGAAGGCTGACTCATCAAATGAGCCGGTGTAGTCCCCCCCATTCATTAAAATTATAATTTCACCTGCTATTATTGCAAAATATTGTTCTTTTAACTCATAAGATTGATTTCCCATTTTTTTTATACACAGAGGGGATATCACACTAACATTTAGTACATGTTGTAATTGATCTTTGCAGGTCAGGGAATAATCCCAGGGACCAATATGCTGGGTAATTTTAAATTGTTTAGCACACACCATAACTGACTGTATACAACCTTTCAGACAGGCACTAAAAGATGAAGAAATATCTGTATTGAATTTAGGACATAGCTTTGGAGTAACAGAAAAGCTAAATTATTTTGAATTAAAAATTGAACTCCAGAAATTCTATAGAAAACTGAGACTTAAGAACTTTTTTGGCACACAAGAAAAATACTCACCAGCAACACAAGAAACTGAAAACAAATATGCCCTAAAATGAGCTTTGGGCACAAAATAATCTTTTGATTCAAATGGAAATACATCACCCAATATTACAGCTTTTATTGAACAAGTAAAGGGGAAATGGAGGAAACAGTAAAAAAAAAGTGAAACACAAACACCATGGTTTAATCTTATTAAGAAACAACAGAAAATCTTAGATGATCTAGAGCAAGATAAAAACATAGTAATAAAACATTCAGACAAAGGAGGTGGAATAGTCATATTAAAATATGAGAAATATATCTCAGAATGTCTAAAACAGCTTGCAGACAGAATGACATATTAACAAGTTCCTAGAATACCCTTTGAAAACCTAAAATAAGAAATTAGGGAAATTTTAACAGAAGTTCTGGACAGTGGACAAATTCAAGAATGGCTAATTAACAACTTAATAAATCAACACCCACAGATCCCTCTATTCTACTGCCTTCCAAAAATACACAAAGACTCAGAAAATCCAACTGGAAGACCAATAATCTCAGGAACAGAATCTATAACTGAACCTCTGTCCAAATTTGTAGACCATTGCATCAAGGATTTGATACCTCTATCACCATCCTATATTAAAGACTCAAACCATTTTTTACAAATATTAGAGGAATTTAACAAGTCCCATAATGAGAACACAGGCTTCCTTTTAGTGACCTGTGATGCAAAAAATCTTTACACAAGTATTCCACATGAAGAAGGACTAAGATCATTGGACTATTATCTGGGCACCAGAGCTGAAAATAAACCAGACAAGGAATTAATTCTAAAGCTCACTGAATTTGTTTTGAGAAACAATTATTTTAAATTTGAGAAAAAATCATACATACAAACTAAAGGAACAGCCATGGGTGCAACTCTAGCACCTACATATGCAAATTTGACTATGGTAGCATTTGAAAGTCAGTTCATTTACAATGAAAATAATGAATACTGTACAACAATTGAAACATACAAACATTTTATTGATGATATATTCATAATTTGGACCAATACAGAATAAAGGTTGTTGGAATTTAAAAACTACTTACATGATTTTACAGGAAAAACTGAATAGTTAAACAATTTAATTTTAAACATAGGGACATTAGATATAGCCTGAATAATACAGAACAGCTGAAACTTAAAAATCAATTTATATATTTTTTCAGACAAAAATAAGTAGACAACACAACAGATAAAGCTTCTTTATTAATTTAAAAATGTGTTATTATAAGAGGTAAGCAAATAAATTACATAAGACTATATTGAAAATGAGTTCATAAAAGTTTGAAAATTTTCATACACCCTCTCCGTTTGCTTTGCTTGTTTGAATTTAATAGGGCAGTCAGCTGAACTTTCCTTTCTGTTTAAAAATAGGTCTTGAACAGAAAAAATAGAATACAAACACTTAAAGATGAACGGATTATTTATATACACAGGTAAGTTCCACTGAAAAAATATAGCTGATGAATGCAAATATGACTATGATTTCTTGAAATGAATGACAATACATGGAAATACTGATGGCTTTTTATTATCTATGTTTTATTTTAGAGAATAAGCCCATAAAGTGTTTGGAAGAAGGGACATTCTAGTCCTGAAATGTGCATTAACACTCAAATGTAAAGAGGCATTGTTAAAAGATATGGAGATATACATCTCTATTGAAAAACATATGGATATATATAATTGTGTGTGTACTGAAGAATAAATGGAAAAGTAATTACTGATGCAGAATAACTAATAAAATACAGAAATACAACCATTTCAGTTTTTGCATCTTGAAAAATTGTAGAGATGTCCAAATAATGTTAAATGTAGTGTGTCTGTTCTGGAATCATTGGACTCTCCCATTGCATTGAAAACATTAAGAAACAAAGAAAAAAAAGGAACTAACAGAGGTCACCACATACCAGTATAAAATAAGTGTTATATATAGACAGGAACTGCACATATGGTGTGATGTCCCTGTGTGTCTAAATATATATACTGGCCTGGATATTCAAAAGGGTTGCGCCATGCGCAACAGGGTTGCACATGCGCAAGTCCAAAATGCACCATTCTGCGATATTCAGCAGGAGGCAGTTATGCCACTGGCATCAGGTTGCGCAAGAGAGCAATGCAAATGAATGCATGCTCAACAGGAGGGGGAGGATCCATGCATAACCTGCGCAACCCGATATTCAGTCGGGTTGTGCAGAGTTGTGCATGCGCAACCCCCAACCTGCGCCTGCACAACCTTGAGCCCAAAAAGGCTTAAGTTGAGGGCCACCCACAGGTGAGCTGCTGCATTGCAGGGCCGCAACACAGCAGCTGCCACCCCTGGCTGGCCCCCAACTCTTTCCCTGTGCCCCCACCAGCCCGATCGTGGGCATCAGTGTAAACACCCACTCCCCCACACATCTCCCACAGCCCGAACAAGGGCATAGTGTAACACCACCCCCTAATATTTTCCACAAAGTTTATCGCTGGTAGTACAGGTACATAACACCGTCTCGAAGTCGATCAGAGCACCGCAGCAGCCCCATCGCGGTAGAACAACCTTTCAACCAATATCTCGGTGGTCCAGTGATCGAAGCGATCGCCGGCAGAATCATCACAACACTTTCAACATCTTCTCTGGTAGCCCTTTCATCCATGAAGCTCATTCGCCTTCACAGCCGGTGCGGCTTATTAAAGACCAGCCGCCGCCGGGCGCCGCCGATCGTCCGGCAGCACGCTCATTGCGTAGTTACACAATGGGCTTGTAGCCCATATTGGTTACGATAGTTCAGATTTGTGGAATGAACATCATCTGGCTGCACCTTCACAACGGCGGGCTGTCATGTACGGGTATTGGCTGCAAGTGGCTTAGCTCTGCCACCATCGGGCGGCAGCCCCACCGACAGTCAGTCGGCGGGCGGCGGGCGGCAGGCGGGTGGATGCTGTCACCGCCGCCGCGGGGAGCGGGTGGAGGGGCTTCATGGGTGGGGGACACTAGACACCAGGGAGATGTTTGGGGGTTTGTGATGATTCTGCCCGCGATCGGGCTTTATGGTCCACTGACCACCAGGGAGATATTTGGGTTGGGGTTACATTCTACCCGCGATCGGGCACTGGGGGTTCATACACGCTATGCCCGCGCATCGGGCTTCGGGCACGTGGGGTGTTACATGTACCTGTAATGCCCGCACCGGCTGGGCAAGTAGCCGGTCCCTCGATGGCTGCTGCCTGGCAGGGTGGCCAGGCGAAGTCCTCGGGATCGCACACCTACATGCAAATGGATGCAAATGGGGCTATAAATAGATGCAAATGCCCCCGTGCCTTGCATAAATTATGGCCCCATTTGCATGTCACCTTGAATATCGGAAATTTAGCGATGGCACAATGGTACTTGGCGCCACCGCCAAGTTTAATGCTCATCTCTGGCAGCTTGCGTGTGGCGCAAGTTCCACTTTGCGCCGATGTGCGTGCTAGTGTTGTGGTTGGGAGGATATTCAAAGGAGTTGCGCAATAGTGCAACTCCTTTGAATATCACCCCGGCCACACCCCTGCGCAACTATTTTGAGCAGTGCAAGGGCTTGCGCCTCAGAATGACGCAGTTTGAATATCCAGGCCACTGAATTCATTCCATCCATTTTGAATCATCTTCCCAGCAACTTTCAGACCTTCACATCCCCTGGAGGCTTCAAGAATGCTCTCAAGAAGCACCTCTTAAAGCTAAGCCTTAGCATTTGCAATTGCTGAGACTCTGTCTTACCTTGCAAGGAGGTGGCTCACATAAGGGTTCTGGACTCTTTATGGATTAAAAACATTTGTTCTAAGTTTTATGTATTGTTTCTATATTGTGATTAACTGAATGTGATTTCTGGTTGTATTGTCTGTACTGTTCTATTTACATTGTTTATACAATGTTCTTATTGTCCTGATGCTCTCTGGATATGTGTAACAAATACTGGGTCACCCATGAAAAAGGGACTATGATGGTCTCAGTAGGACCACCAGGTTAGCAAACTTTAAATTTTATGTTATGGTATCACGGTAGTGCTACCATAGTTATGGTTGAGTAGCCCTTTTAAGGTTAAATGGTGAAACTTTGCACCTTATTTATTTATTATTTATTTATTGAATTTTGATAACCAGGTAGGCCCACTGGGCCCCAGAGGTCCCTTTTTCAGGGGTGACCCAAGAATAAAAGTATATGAGATTATAGACAGTTGAACATATACATAAAAGGTCATCATGGGTATACAGTATTCGGCTGTTTACACAAAGCAGTTGTTCAATGGATTTAAATATCTTGTTTGCAAGTTGTTGTTCATGTGATCCTTCATTAGCCCTACTTACATGAGATCCTTCATTAGCCATAGCTACTCAAGAGACAGTACTGTTAATTCATTAGGTAATGTAGTTCTAAGAGCATTAGGATTGTTCAGAGAGGGGGAGGGAAAGTTAATGCTGCCTGTTTAGGGATTAGAAAATATTAGTTTGGTAAGGAGGCTATCATAGGGTGCAGTGGCATTGGTATTCGGCCGTTGATAGCAGGTGGGTTTTAAGTCTTGTGTGGAAGCACAGAACCGATGGGGTTTCATGCACCTCCAAAGGGAGGTTATTCCACAAGGAAGGGGCAGTGTGTGAGAAGGATTTGTAGCCTGCCTTTGTCCTAACCTTAGGGACCTCTAGTAATGTTAGGCCTGAGGACCTAAGGCTGCACAGATCAATTTTTACTTTAAGGAGTCCACCGAGACACGAGGGAGGTGTAGGTCTTATTATCTTCTTCACCAGGCAGAGTACAGGGTACCTGAGGTGAGCCTCAAAGGATGGCCAGTTAAGCTTTGCTAATGCCTCACAATGATAGCTCCTGGTGTGGGATAAGGTGGCAAAGCAAGCCACCTTGTTGTATAAAGTCTGTAGTTTACCATACTCCAGCTTTGCGACTCCTGGAGGACCAGAGCAGCATATATTAGTGTTGGGAGTAGGACACTAGCAGCAGTAGTGGTCCAAGCTTCAGGGGTTAACAGTTCCTTGAGCCTATACAGTAATCCGAGTTTTGTATGGATTACTCTTGTGACCTAGTCAACATGTTATTTGAACGTGAGGCCTTGGTCAAGGGTAAGGCCAAGGGACTTAGTTGAAGAAATTACCTCCAATTTAGTGCCCTCCAGGGATGTGAGTTGGAGTAGTTGTGATCTATCTTGTCCAAGGGCTCTTGGTCCAAACAGCATGGCTTTGGTTTTATTGGTATTAAGGACCATTTTGTTCTTGATAAGCCACATCTCCATGATGTGGATATCCTCTTGGAGAGATGCCCTTAGATCATCCAGGTTGTCCGAGGATTTGTAAATGACAGCATCATCTGCATATTGGATTGCATTGCTACTCCCACAATGATTGTGCAGTTCATTTACAAACAGCGAGAACAGGAGGGGCCCAAGTATAGACCCTTGGGGTACTCCATCCATTAGGGGCTTCAGTTTGGAGAGTTTCTTCTGCCACCTAACCCTCTGTGTGCGATCAGAGAGGTAGCTTTCCACCCATCTGTGGGCATGGGAGTCAAGGCCTATGTGGAGGAGTTTTTGGAGTAGCAGTCTGTGATCCACCCAGCCAAAGGCCTTGGAAAGGTCTATGAAAACTGCCCCAGTACTGGATCCAGAGTCTAGTTCTCTGAGTACATCAGATAAGAATTTGGTTAGGGCAGTGTCTGTCCCATGATTGGCTCTAAAGCTGTGTTGCGATGGGGACAGTAGCATATATGTCTCAAGGTATTCCCTGAGTTGGGCATAGACGAGTTTCTCCTGAATTTTTGCCAGGGTACACAGCAGGGAGATAGGCCAGTAGTTCTCAGTTGGTTCAGCAGGCCCGTCCTTGTGAATTGGTACCACATGCGCCTGCTTCCACAGGTCTGGGACATATCCTTCAAGTAAGGACCTGTTGATCAGCCATGTTAGTGGCCACGCAAGTGCCGAGGCCCCATCTTTTAGCAATCTAGCTTTGATTCCATCCAGGCCTCCTGAACCTCTTGTTTTCAGAATTTTTAGCATAGCCAGGACCTCTTTTACCTTTGCCATCTTCGTGTGAAAGAGTGGGCGGCCAAGAAATTGGGGATCAGGTGGAGCGGTCTGATTGTTGGGTACCAATGGTCCTGCCTGATGTATAACAGGGTTAGTGAAGTATGTATTGAGGGTTTCAGCGATTAGTACCTCATCATGTAGTACCTGGCCATTAGTTGAGATAGGGCCCGTGGCTGTCTTTTTATTTCCCTTAATCAGTTCATTGATATGGGACCAGAAAGTCCTTGGGTTACTGAGGTTTGCTTTCTGGAGGTGGTTGAGATACTCCTTTTTCCCCCAGTTTGATGGCCTGTTTACATTGGTTTCAGAGGGCTCTGTAGATTACCCGGTCTGCGTGGAGTGCCGTGTCCCTAAGTTTTTTCTAGGCTTTGTCGCGGCTGGTCATCCGGGCCCTTAAGGGGGGTAATCCACTTGTAGAGTGGCCTTTTACCCAGTAGGACTTGTTTGGGGCCAAGAGGTCGGCGACCCACATGATAGACCTGTTGAAGAAGTCAACCGCCCCCTCCAGGATGGGGAAACTTCTTATCAGGCTCCAATCCAGGTTACCCAAGAGGGCATTGTAGTGCTCCGGGGAGAACTTTGAGTAGTCCCTGGTAGTGAGTATTCTAGGCAGGACCTAAACACAGAAGATGGGTGAGTGGTCACTAACAGCGTCGGCCATGGTGCCCACCGATTGAAAGTTTTGAGGGTTGGATGCCAATACCCAGTCAATGATTGAGTGACTACCCATTTTATAGTTCAACCTTGTGGGTAGGGTGATTAATTGGGAGAGGTTTGCCTCTTGTAGCAAACCGTTATTGAGGACTTGGCCTCTTTGGCCCAGTTCAGGTTGAAGTCTCCAAAGATGATGACTTCGGATGCAGACTGAGCAGTTAGGTTTTTAGTGAGTATCTCGAGGGATTGGAGAGCATCCTTTGGTGGACTATATACATGCCCTACGTTTAAGTGTTTGGCACCACCAAGGGTGATACATATAAAAATAGCTTCAATTTTGGGGGGCAATATTACTTGCAGGTTGATACGCGCAGAGATCAGGGTAGTCTTCAAATAGATGAGTACCCCGCCCCCCCCTTTTCTGGATTCTGTCCTTTTGGAAGCAGATGCATCCTAGGGCAGCAATTTCATGGTCAAGAATCAATGGTTTAAGCCAGGTCTTGGAGACCGCTAGCACATCCAGGTTATAGAAGGCTAGCTACGCTTGTAGTTAGTGAGTTTTTGGCCGAAGACTACAAATATTCATGTGTGCCAGCCTCAGGCCCCTGGGTGCAGTCCAGGTCAGGTCTTGAGAGGTGGAGATAGAGATATTGTCAACACCTGGGTTAGGGTTTGGTTGAATGTGACTGGCCTGCAATAGCAGGGCTGTTAGCAGGAGGCAGAGGATGTAGGTTAGGGTTGGGAACCTGATTTTTTTATTAGGTATGTGGATCATTAGGAGGCTAGCCCTATAGCATATCCCACTTCTACTGAGCTTGATGGCAAGCAGGAGGGCTAAGTTATCCACCAGGTGTGGGCTATGAGAGTGCCTGGTCTGGTGAGTGTCTGGTCCATTCGGGCGCTGTGCAGCAGGGCCTTGTCTCCAAGCTAGCCAGTCCACCCATAGTACTGAGGAGATGTACAGAGCAGCAAGGAGGAATCCCTTGTTAGGCCTGAGCTGGCCCGAGATACAGGTCATCGATGGTGCTTTGTCTGGCATTTTAATCTTAGGAGGCGTTAATAACTTTGCCACCATTCAATGGATTTACCTGAAATTTGGAAGGCTCAGGGCGTAATGATAGTTCTTGGCATCTGCCAACTTTTGTATCAGTGCGGAGTTATTAGGTGACATCCATGCATGCAATTATTTTTTTTTTTTGCACATTCTTTGCTTGTACCTACAGGTCACACAGTTTGCGTGACCGGTCCGAAAACTTCAGAGAACATGTGGCTGGGGTCCCCAATGTGCCTTTTGAAGATTTTGTGAAAAAACATTGAACGGCTCAAACGTTATTAAAAAAACAAGTTCCCATTATGAGTCAAAGGGAAAAGTTAACAAAAAGTTCGACACTTTCGCAAATGCAGTTTTTAGTGTTGCAAATGGCCCTAGTAGTGTCACAAATCCAACAATTTGTTTTCAGCTACTGATCACAGAAATGCTTGCCATTTAAATTTGGGACCATCTAGGGAGATAATTATTTTTGTGTTTACCTATTCGAGCCCTAAAGATGCTAGCCATGTCTTTATTTTGGGGTTAAACACCCCAGAAATATGTTTTTCAAATTTCTCGACGAAAAAGTTGTGTCACAAAGAAGTGTCGCACTTGTGACACTTTTGCAAATGTTTGCAAAAGGTGTCGCAAATCATGACATTACTTTTCTAGACTATGGCTAAAATTACAGGAATTCTTTGCCACCCTGTTGCAACAAAACAGTTTGGTCTTTTGGGCTGAAATTTGGTGGGAAGGCAGGCAACATCTAACAGATGTGCTTTTTTGTGGTTTGGTGACAGAATGTTGCATGGATGCAAAGTTAGGGTACTCCGAATTTGATGTTTTTTTCCCATAGACTAACATGGTGGCATCCGCCGCACCTTTTGCAGCTCGTATCTCGGAAACGGTGTGAGATACGAAATTTTCATCATGACAATGCATAGCCCTATGGGAAAACCTAGACAGGAAAATCATGAATAATGTGAAATTTTAATTTTTTGTTTACGTTATTCGGTTACTGAGATATTACCAATTTAGTATTACAACTGCTCGTTTTCTGCTCCGAGGCCCATTATTGAGCATACATTCTTTGTTTTCATTGTATTTCTCAATGGAGCTTTTGGGGAAAAATATGGTATGCGCTCCAGTGACAGCCCTTCCATTTGTGTTTCTCTTTCATTTTGCGTCATCATTGTTCTTACCGTTACCATTTGCATTTCCAATTGCGTTCCTGTGCGTGTTATGGTTTGCATTTCCATATGCGTTTGTGTTGACATTTCTGTTTCCTTTGGCATTATTGTTGCTGTTACCATTTACCATTTCCATTTAGAAATGTAGTACCGTGACCATGAGTACTACAGTTTGCATTTCTGTATGCGCTTGCATTTGCATTTGAGTTTCTGTTTGCTTTCGCATTATTGTTGCTGTCACAGTTATCATTTGTGTTTACAACAGTGGTACTATGACCGTTCGTGTTACCAGTTGTGTTTCCATATGCGCTTGCATCTCCGTTTGCGTCACTTTTCGCTTCAGCGTCACTTTGTCCCTGCTTTTCTTTTAATGCTTGCTTTACAATTTATGTTTGCGTCACCATGTGCGTAACTATTACTGCTTGCATTTACGCTGCTGTTACCATTACTATGTTACAAAAATCATGTGAGAACGCAGGCTCTGTCCGCCTTTCAATTGACATCAGGGTGTATTGGGTCGTGGTCCCAACTATCACCCCATTTTCCTATATCATAGCTTGTTTACACATGTGATGGGTGAGTTAGGGCCAATGATCCAAACACACACCCCGATGCCGGTTGGGGGGCCGGGATGGTAGGGTACAAGGGGGGCTTTCAACCCTAACACTGAATTTCCTCACTTTTGTCACTATGAAACAACCCTAACTGATGCATTAAATGGATTTTTTTTTGATATATATATATATATATATATGTGTGTATATTCCTTGCAAAATCATCAATTAGGGTGATTACAAGAGCAGAAAAAAGAGGTAGATGAGGCATTATGGTTTTTAACACTTACACCCTACAAGTACCACCACAAAGGAGGTGCTGACAGTCATCAGGGGTATTATTTATGCTCATTGCCAAAGACATCCTACCAACCACAACACCAAACCATCACTTTACCAATGACTGGTGTCAGTGTGTGCCTTTGGATCATTGCCCCTAGTTGTCACCACACTGTACTATGCTGTACCATCTCAGTTCACTTACAAATACAATTGGGTGAGAGTTATGGACAATCTCCCAAAAGGCACATTTCGATGACTGTTTAGGTGTTGTGGGTGGGGTGGTAGTGTGTTAGTAGGGATCACCCAAAACAACAGCATTAACCCCATGGGTTTGAATGACATTGTGTGGTGAGGAAATAGATGGCTAAGAAAATGCTGATGTGCCAGTGTGGAAAGGACATGCCATATGTGCCAGTGATGCACTTGGGGAGGAGGAATACAAATGCCATGTACACCCTCCAGGGTGGGAAATACTGGCTGCAACCATGCAGGAGAAGAATGTAAGAGTCATAATCATAGATAACCTTAGGGTGGGAACCCAGTGCAGCAAGGCCATAGGCAAAGCAAACAGGATGCTGGCATGCATATGGAGGGTGATAAACAGCTGAAGGGGGGTGATGCCAATGCCACTTTACAGCTCCATGTCTAGGCCCCACTTAGAGTATGTGGTACAGTTATGGAGGCCTCATCTACAAAAAGACATAGCTGGTATTGAAATGGTGCATTGAAGGGCCACAAAAATGGTACATGGGCTAAATGAGGAAATCACATGAGGAGAGGTTGAAGGAATTGGATTTATATACTTTGGAAACAAAAGGGGGGGAGATCCTGTTTACAGGTAAGGTAGATACAATAACTAGTGGGCATGGATTGAGATTGGAGAGGGGGAAAGGTTAATGGAATCATTAGGAAGTATTACTTCATAGAGAGGGTGATTGAGCCCTTGAACGGACTTCAAAAGTAGGTGATAGGGGCTAGTACAGTGGAGGGTTTCAAGAGGCCCTCAGACAAATGCAAGGGATTGTCAAGAGGAATGGGGGAGGGAATCTTGGAAGGGGAGAGACAAGACAGGGAGGGGAGTGTATACTTGATGGGCCAGGAGGGTCTTTCTGTGCCAACACATGTGTATAAATGTATGAATCTATGAATGTATAATACAAACTGCCAAGTAAATCAAGTGCATAAATAGGGTTCAAGTGGATGACCGTTTTTTCAATGTAGAACACATAACTGAATGTGACAGCTGGAATACTATTCGCAACAAGTGGGGGGAGAGAGAGACAAACACAGTAGGACATGCCTAAGGGAACAATGGGTAGGGAGGGAGTGATGAAGAGAGGCATTCATAAGCTGGGGTCAGAGGATGCCAAGATGTATATGGTCTACAGGCACAGTTATCAGGCCAAACAGTGCTTATACGCAAACAATTTCACTTTTTACATCAGCAATGAAACATCATGATATTGTTCATATTTTTAATCCAGTGGTATACATCCAGTTGAATATGACAGACTTACTGAGACACAGTTATGTCTGATACATCATTGTCAGTTTCAGCATCATATACATGCTAGTCAGGGTCATTCTGTTCTACCTTTTTCTTCTTCTAAGTCATAATCATACATGTCGATGTCTTCAATGTAGCTGCCATTCAATGATTCAGCTGAAGTCATCAAAGTTGCTGCATCCACCATGACCGGCACACACTCAATGGCAATTTCTTTGGAAGGTGTACTGTACTGTGTAGCTTTGCTCAAACATAGTATGCGTATCTGTGTGGAACGCACAAGTACACGAAAGTAACGTAGAGAGCAACAGAAGTATGTGAATGATGGCTCCTATGAAAATAAACCAAACAAAACCTTTATCTGTGTCAACAACAGCATTTGTGTGTGGCACAGTGCAGCATGAAAGTACATTTTCATACTAACAAGCAAGGGTCAGGGCACAATGACAGTGTTATTCATAAAGTACTGATAGTAAATGACATTCAGTTACATAAGCTGATAGTGGTGCACGACATACGGCAGCATTTCTAAAAGCGACATGAACAGTTCTGTAACTGTCCTGGTTTTCTCTGTAATATGTATGCCTACGTATCCCTCCCCACAACACCCCCAATCAGGCATTGTCATTGCTTTGTCACATTGCTTGAGTATCCTTTAGTTGGATTCTGCACTATCTAATCCCTGTATGTCCCTTTTTTCTCCAGGCATCCTGTTAAGCCCTCTGTTTTTCTCCCACCCCTCCTAGGCCACCTTTAAATACATGTTAACCCTGCCTACTTCACTGTACATAACCGGTACTGAGAAATAGTTCTCTTACTAATCTTCTTAAGGGAACACACAAGTATTCCCTTAACTAAGATACAATCTGTCTCTTCTTGGTCCCACGTTGCTATACTAACTCATGCATTACAGCATACACTGTGACTAGACTTCAGTATGAGGGCTGCTTGTTTGCTACTTCTGTCCTTCCTTCTACTATATCTCATATACCCCCATTTGAATACACAACTTTCTCATACTGATGCTTCCGATTCTAACACCATTGTAGCTTACCAGAGTACTTTTGAATATCCCAACTGGCTTAAGTGTACCCTCAAGTTCTCTATGTTGGAACTGGTTATACACCCACCTTGGCAGGCTGGAATGATCACTGTCTTAGCATTGGCGGGCATGACACTATTTTCCCCTACCCACATTTTCCAGACTCCACTGCTATTTACAGTGAGAGTACTCATATATGTGACATTAGGCCCTTTAGGCTATCATTGCAGGGACCCTCCAATTACACCTATTAACCCTTGCAAGTGTGAATGGGCTAAAACACATAAGTATAGCATAGGAGCCATCAGGAAATTTCTGCTTCTTCTGTTGCAGTGCTCAGGCAATGTTGAGCTCAGTCCTGGTCCTCTGGCAGTTATAACATCTCCTGCAGAATTATCAAGTTGCAATGGTGTGAGCTTTATGAATGTCAATGCATGCAGCCTTTTGAAAAACTCCATTCAGACCTGGGTTTGCTACATTGCACCTGATGTCTTGGTGGTCACCGAGTCTTGGCTTAGACCTGGAACTACAGATTGGGAGGTAAATATTCCTTCCTACTCCCTGTTTAGAACAGACAGGCAGTCTAGAGGAGTAGGAGTTGCCATATATATCAAGGACAAATTATCTGCCACTGTCATGCACTCAACCACAATTCATAAAGAGTTTGAATGCCTGACCCTTAAAGTTGAGATTGTTCCCAAGGTTTCTGTTTGTGCAATAGGATGTTACTGGCCTCCATCAGCAGGACTTCAGCTTCTGAACCACCTAAGTAATTCCTTGGGATCTTTGTCATCGGAGTTTATCATTTTGGGTGACCTCAACCTTGACTGGCAATCTAATGCCTCCACTCCCGTTAAATTTATTTGTGACTCCTTTGGGTTGTCCCAACTAATTACTGAAGCTACACATCCCAAAAAAAAGAACCCTAATAAAGCACGCTGCTGGATCTCATTGTAGTAAGTAAACCTCATCTATTCTCCCACACTGGAGTTTTGTTCTCTGATATTAGTGATTATTGTTTTATCACTTGTGTAAGAGCTACCCTCAAGTTGCCTTCAGCCTCCAACTCTACCCTGAAAAAGGTGCCAAAGATACTTCAATCCTTATGCTTTTTCCTCTGATCTATGAGATTCTTTGCATTGGCAAGACTTTTACCTTGCAAAGCCTGTGTGTGTAGCACACAACATCTTCCAAGAAATTGTAGTAGGGGTGCTGGACAAGCATGCAACACTTACTAAAGTCCAGGCAAAGACAAAAATCTTGCCAGTGGTTTATTGCTGATCTGAAGTCCTTATTGGTTAATAGAGATCGGTATTGGAAATCTCCATGGAAAAGTAAACTACCAACTGACTGGGCTCTTTTTAGGACAGCAAGGAATACTTGCACCAAGATGATCAGAGAGGCTAAGGCAAACTTCTACCATGCTGAACACAAATGTTCCATGAAGTGTTCTTCCAAATCTTGGAAAACTCTAAAGGAGTTACCTGTGGAAGGTTCCACAACCATAAATTCATTGGCAAAGAAAATTATGAATGGTATCTCTACAGTCTCTGATAGGCAAATAATCCTCGGCTCGCTCAATAATTATTTTGCCACTGCAGGTCCAGCCTTAGATTCTTCCCCTGCCAGCAGGCAGTATGGTGCAGTAGTTTAAGGCTCTGAGCTGCAAATCTGGAGACCTGGGTTTGAATCCCACAGCTCCCAGTTGCATACTGTGTGACCCTGAGCAAGTCACTTAACTTCCTTGTGCTCCCATGTTGCACCTGTAAACAAGCTTTCAGCTTAGTGTGTCTCACCTGGTTAAATAATTGGGAAAAAAATCTCTGTGCTCAACTTGGTGTACAGGCCCATGTAGTCCACAGCACTAGCGCAACATTGTCTCTGCCGACTGTAACCCTGAAAGACGTTAGAGACCTTCTGTTACAGCTGGACTTCAGGAAAAGTGCCGGCGCTGACCTCTTTGACCCTTTTTTCCTGAAGATCAGTTTTGATGTCCTGGTGGTGCCAATTACAAACCCCTTTAATTTCTTTCTTTCACAGGGATACCTCCCTCCCATATGGAAAACTGTCCACGTGGTCCCTCTGTTCAAATCCAGAGACCCCAATGACCTCAACAATTGTAGGCCTATCTCCCTGCTTCCCACCCTGTCCAAACTGCTGGAGAAAGTTGTGAGTTCTCAGCTTAGGAACTACTTAGAGAATGCAGATCTGCTTAATCCTCTACAATCAGGCTTCAGACCATGACACAGTACCATCTCAGCTCTAGGAAAGGTAACTAACGATTGGCAGCATGAACTGGATGCAAAGAACTTTGTATGCACCGTATTCTTAGACCTAAGCAAGGCCTTCAATATATTTGAACACGTCTTGCTCCGTTCTTCTATCCAAAGCATCGGACTGGACCATCTATCACTGAGATGGTTCTCTAATTATCTCGCAGACCAGTTTCAACAGGTAAAAGTGGAAGGGGAACTATCACCACTAAAACCCCTATTGAGAGTCATACCTCAGGGGACTATATTGGGTCCCTTGCTTTTCTCAATTAACATCAACAGAATCAATGCCAGTATCAAAGATGCTAACATACACCTCTTTGCAGATGAAACAGTGCTTTATATCAATAGACCTACTCATGGAACAGCTTGTAGTGATCAACAGCAGGAATTCAATAAATTGCAGTTACAGCTCCTAAACCAGAAGTTACTCCTAAATGGCAAAAAAACTAAGGCAATGCTTTTTTCACCCTTTGCTCATGCAACAAATGGAACTTTACCACAGATTACTACACTATTTGGTGAACCTTTGGAATCTGTAGCCAAGTTGAAATATGTGGGGGTCTGGATTGACCACAAACTTTCATTTAATAATTACATTGAAGAGTTATCAAAAAAACTCAGACAGAGACTTGATCTCTTCTATAGGATTAAGCACCTCCTTACAAAGGATGTGAAGAAGAAACTGGTGCAAATCACCTTCCTTTCCTTGCTTGATTACATGGACTCCCTATATAGTCAGGGTTCTGCTACTGTGCTTGCTAACTTGGATATGCTCTACCCCCGAGCCTTAAGGTTTATCAGTGGTCTTCCTTACTCTGTGCATCATTGCTCTCTATATACTGCTGTGGACTGGTCTTCCCTAAACTACAGATGGCAGAGAAATGCCGCCCTATGGACCTATAGCGCTATCATTCAGAAGCTGCCTCTTAATATTTCTGATTGTTTACCACTGAGCATTGTAATCAGGTGTGGGCTGAGAAGTGCCTCATACATCTCTCTGACTGTGCCCAAGGACAGATCATGCTTTGGCTGGACATCCATAAGTTGCATGCTACCATTGCTGTGGAATAAATTGCACAAAACTCTGAAACTGCTTCACCCTGTCAGATAAGCAGCATTCAAATCAAGTTATAATTGCTCCCTCAAGGAATCCTGTAACTGCTTCCCCTGATATTTGCCACCTCCCCAGTTAAATGTATCCTCCTTGATCCTCGTCTCATGCTCTAGAATTCAAATCTTCCTTTTACTGTCCCCTCAACATCCTTTCCCCTCCGCTATTTTGTTTCACCACTCCTTCTTCTATGTAACTGTGTCCCCTTGATCCTCCCCATCTGCCCTGTATTTAAGTCTTCCCTTGCTGCCCTCTTATCATCCTATCCTTTTCTCTACCTATTCCCACTTCTTCTTAGTGTACCTATTTAGTTCTAGCTAGTTGCACTGATTTTGTTAAGGTGAATATTGCCCACACATTGGGCACACCCGCTATTAAATGACCCTTACTACCCCCACCATGGAGACTGCATGCTATCCAGTATGATGCACGTTTAGGTCCCATTTTCCTGTGGCCTCAAATGGGGACTCCTCAGTACATTGAGCTCTCCTTTCTCATCCTCTCCCCTTTTCCTCTTCCCTTACTTCTGTATAATCATCCTATTCCAACATCTAATTTATGGATCCACTCATTCCGATGCTTGGTCCGCCTCAGGTTTACTGTGTAAATATTGTCTATATCTGCGTAAACACTTATATTTTCTTTGTTGTTTGCAATGTTCTATGCTTTCTTGCTTTTCACTGTTAATTTTACTGTTATTTGTATTGTCTCCAGCTCAATTTTCATTGGCTGGTATTGCTGTAACCTCTGTGTCCTATAATGTCTTTTGTTTAATGTCCAGGTCCATCTTAAACATGAGCATTGCTCAATGATGTTCACCTGGTTAAATAAATATTTTGATTGATTGATTGATTGATAGATACAGTACACGATGGCTGCTGTAAGTGACACACCATCCTATGTCCATGGTGGCCATTTCACAGTACCATTTATTGTGATGTGGCTGCACCAACATGAGGGAATATCACCTGCAATGGGGCCAATCACATGCATCACATTCATGGGGACCCCTCCTGCATCAACATCCTTCGTGTTTGAACATTGCTAAATAAAGTTACCTGTTCAGCCACTGATATGTGGTATTGTATGTTACACACAAGCCTGCAAGATGTGCCATACACCTGGTGCATTGGGGGAAGCAGAACCAGCTATAAGCCGATAACAGACAAGACTACAGAAGACAGCGAGAGGGGAATCAGAGGTGATGCAACTGTGGGTGACGGGTCATGGCTATTTGTGTAACACAGAAAGGATGGCTTTTTTTTAATCATGTCACAACATAGCTGGTCAAGTTCATGCTTTTCAAGAACTCACTCTCTCTCCTGCTCTGTTGGGCTTAGAGCTTGGAAGGATCTTCTATTCTTTGTGGGACCACACCTTTTTTCAGATCCATCCTTTTATATCCGCACTGTCTCACAAGGTCAGGCAGCATTGTGAAGTCAGATGCATCAAAGTGGTCCTCACACAGCACTGCTCTGTAACCAGGCATCCAGCTAAGCTTCCTATGACATTCTGTCACCCAGGCAGGTCGCAGCTTCTTGCATTTGGGAGAGTGAAGAAAGACTTTCCACTTTTTTCCCCATTGTTGCAGCCAGAGGCAGCATAGTAAACCATTATGTATAATGGGCAGGTGAACAGCAACAAGAAATAAAGCCTATGACAACTACTTGGCAAGGCATGCTAACCACTTGTCAGGGGTTGAAAAACAACCAAAGAAAAGGAAAGAAGTTTATAATTGATTAATTCATAAATGTCACAACCACAGCACACTCAAATTATTGCCAGTGTGAAACACTGTCAGGGCTCCAAAGAATAAGACACCCACAAAATGAGACAGCACGCAGACTTTCTTTGGGGTTTCAACATGTTTATTTACAGTACATTAAAAAAATAGAAACCAGAACTGTCATTGACTGCCAGACCCTGTCAGCATGATTTTCCCACCACAACTGACACATTTGGTGCTGTTTAAGGTGCTGAAAACAGGACCTGACTTGCACTTTCTGTGGTATTTGGAGGGAGGGGTAAGCATTCGCAGTACCAGAAAGCACCATGGCAAAGTCGGTAAAGAAAACACTTTATTAATCTCTCCACCAACTAAAAAGTACTGTGGTCATCTCCTTGGACACAGTACTGAACAACAACATGGAAAAATAAAGTTAATATGCAGTCTGCGGCTTGGAAAAAAACACAATAGAATACCACTACTGCACTTGCTGACCACCCATAGACATAACATTGGGTATTACTTGGGAGTTTCCGGATTGATGGTAGTGACATGTTAGCTCATCAACACTGACTGAAACTCCCGATCAGCACCATGGTTCATTGCAGCTCTACACATATCAATCAGAGATCACTGCAAAAGCAAAGAAAAAAATGAAGGTAGGAAAAAAATTATAAAAAGAGCATCAATTCAGGGAAAAACAGGGAATGGGGACACACTGGTAAACAAATTATTGAATTGGAGGACTTTACAGGTAACTTTAAGAATCATCTTCCTCTACCTCCATCACTGGTTGTTATTTTTTCTGAGTCACTACCTGAAGAGTAAATGGATGATTCTGAATTCAAGTTATATTTATAACTTCTTAATTGCCCCTTCTATTTTTCATGTATATATACACCTTATTCTGCTTGTAGTCAATTAAATCTCTCTTGAATTTATAAAGATTAGTTGCCCTAATTTCCTCCTCAAATTCATTTAATTGTTTATTAACCTTCTCTAGGTATTCTTTAAATTCATCCATTTAGAATTTTCCTTTAACTTCAGTCTCTATTTGATGTAACTCAGTTTCAACTTTCTGAAGTTCCTTAGTAATGGAGTCTACTATAAACAGCATGAAGTCACTAGAGCATTTATTCCTTACTCCATTCCACAATGTTAATTGGTTCTGATCCTACCTGACAGGCTGTCAACAGTCAGTTCAGCTGGGTGATATACTGTCACCCCCACTCCCTATCATGACTGGTGTCCCTCAAGGTTTTATCCTCTGCCCTATCCTATTCTCCATTTTCCTTGACAACCTTCCCTCAGCCTAATTCTCCTCTAACATACACATGTATGCAAATGACACCACCATCTACAATTCTGCCCCAACAACTGCAGCTGTCAAACTCCCTCTCCAGCGCAACTTTTTCAATATACTCCACTGGCTCAAGCCAAATCAGTTAACAATAAATATGAAAAAAACAATATCCATGACCTTCGGAATACACCAAAAGCTTGCAGAACTCCCAACCCTTCCTACCTTCCTTACTTTAGATGGCACCCAACTTGACAGAGTCTGTGCCTTTAAATACCTGTACATTTGGCTCAACAGCAATTTAGACTTCTCCAGTCACTTTGAAGCAATCCACAACAAGCTCTGTACAAAAATGTAACACCTTATAGAACAATTAGGACTGCTTCCCCTTCATATATCCCAAAAACATGTCAGCAAACTCATACTCCCTATCACTGACTGTGCTGACATGGTCTACAGTTCTGCCCCTTCAACATCCCTTTCCAGATTAGACACTATCTACAATTCATTTTGACAATTTGCCTCCAACTTGCCCCCAGCACTCACTACTGCACATTATACAATGCACTCTGCCTTTCTCCTCTAGCTTATCACCAATCTATCCACAGTTATGCCCTTATTGCCAAGTAGTGGGTTGATTCCTAACCCTCCTACCTATCCTTGCTTCCATCATATACAGCTGTGTCTGATTATGCTCTAAGTTCCAGGGACCCTTGGACTTTCTCCATTACCCAACCACACTCATGTGCAGGACAAGCGACCTTCTCATATTTGCTCCCCATTCTCTGGAATCAACTTCTGTCCTCCCCCTAGGTTTTCTCCCAATCTCTCCTCACTTAAGAATGATAAGAAGACTAAATTCATGGTCTTTTCTAATAAACAAAGAGCTGAGGATCTTATTCCTCTTGTTGACTTAAATGGTTCCCCAATTGACCTTGTCGACCATTTTAAATACTTGGGGTTAATTTTGGGCTCTAAATTATCTTTTGAGAACCATGTTATTAACATTAGGAAGATCATCCATCAGCATCTTGGGGGTCTTTACTATGTTTCAACATGCCTCACAAAAGAATCCAGGTTCCTGTTAGCCCACAGTTTTCTGTTTAGCAAGCTGGTTTATGGTTTATTATTTTATTCATCTGCAGGTAAAATATGTTGAAACATCTCAGGGTAACTTACAACTCAATTCTTCTGTTTATGTTGCAGGTCCCATACCGTACTAATCACTACCTTCTTTTTCAGTAGTCCAATTGTTTATCACTTGATCACAGGATCCAGTTTAAAACATTGCATGTTCCTGTTCAAAATCATATTAGGCCATTTTCCAACTTCTATTTCTAAATTGTTCCCAAGGTTTACTAATGGATGTGGTACCCAATCACAGGACAAATATTCATTTCAGTTACCGCTTTTTTCATAGGGCTATTGGTCAGAGATCAATATTGTATAGGGCCCCAACATTTTTGTAATTCCTTTTGTCCGATTTTTTTTATTTAAAAACAATCTCTAATTTCAAGCACAAACTTTCTATGCACCTTAGAAATTTGTAGAAATGTATTTGTGAATAGATTTTGTTTAAATTTGTATTGTATTACATGTATTTTATTGCTTCTGTTAAGTGTTATTCATTGTCTTTTATATTCTCTGTTTGTTTTTTGTAACTCAGCTTGTCACCTGTGAAAATGGACAGTTTGCTCATCAGGCTGAGAAGGATAAAAAATTAAAAATGAAAAAAAAAGCATCTCCTAAGGCTCTCTCTGCAACCCACGTGCTCCGGCCACCACTTCCTCTAACTCCAGGGCTACTATTACAGGGTGTATCAAATTATCTCCACACTGCTGAACTGCTTTCCTATCACTGCTGTGCTATTATTGTATTACCACTACTTTGTGTATTGATGTATGTCCAAAATATACCACACTTGTATACATTACTATATGAAGTACTCCTACTTGACTGTAATTGCCTAAGTTCTAAGTTATATGTATACGGTACTTTATGAAATGCTCCTACTTGACTGTAATTAAGTTTGCTATGAAATGATGTTGTGTTTAGCCTGTTCTCCAATTGCTCCTATTGTACCCTGTACCAAAGTCACACCTTGAAATGAACCTTGGCTCAGTGTGGCTTTCCTGGTTACAAAATTTTAAGTAAATAAAAATAATCAAATCTAAATCAGGATCAACATAACCTAGATTTCGTTCCACATACACCATTAGACCTCTTGGTATACTCTTTTGTTTCAGATATTCAGTCATAGTTAGTGCATGCCATTCTAATTTTGTTTGCTTTTCTTTTAAAAACTCATATTGGTTTGTTACAGACCTGAGGGATGTGGAGCCCCCATATTCTCTCTTTTTTTCTAAGTTTTGTAGGATCCTTTGCTCAACACCATCTGCTATCAGTAGGGCATGTGACCTAATCTCAGTGATTTTATCTAGTTCATCATAGTTCAACATGTACGTATAGGTTTCTGTTATTCCTTCAGTGAAAAAGTAAATGCAGGCCAGTCTTTGTTGTAGGAGAAGAATCCTCATGGTCATCAAGTCCAATCCTTAATCAGTATCCATGCATCATTAGGGTTCATCTCACTGGTTTCCAAACAAAGTCCTGACTTCTGACTTATGGCCCTTTGAAATTATACCTGTTTTCCAGAGAAAATCAGTCAAAATTGTAAATACTTACATTAAGTCAGTTCAGCTGTACAATCATTCCCCCCCAAAACACACCTTCACACACTTTAAACATCAAGGTCATTAAGGTAATAAATATATATTTTTTACACAAAGATTATAGTTATGTATATAAAATAATTTTTTCATATTACTAAAAAAACTCTCATTGGATCTACTGTAGATACTGTAAATGGTTGTCTCTGCCTGAACTTTAGTGGAATGAATTAATGTTATTGAAATGCATAGTACACAATAGAAATTTTTGTTTTGTCTATTCTAGTTACTCTCCCTAATCAATTCTCAAATACATTAAATAAAACTATCTCTATTTTTTTTTCTGGAAGGCTAAAAACAGAATAGCAATGAATAAATTAATCCAGCCTAAATCTGAAGTTGGCTTTAGCCTGGCCACTTTAAAATATTACTATTCTGCTGGGCATCTTAACCATCTCCAAAACTGGTTCAAAGAACCAGTATCAGCAATCGATATCCTAGAAGCAGATAACACACCATACTAGACACTCAAGTGCATTTTATTTGCCTTCCTTCTGAAAAAAAAAACAACTACAATCTATTTTACACTCTACAGTCTCATCTAGCTATGTTTGTCAGAAAAAAAAATGTTTGCTGCCATACTGTTCCTCGTGAAAAAAGATGCATAAAATAGGTGATTTGATACTTTTTATTGGACCAACAGAGATTTGCAGAAAATTCAAGCTTTCAAACCTACATGGCTCTGCTTCAAAAGGAATATATGTTTGGTCATTGTGCACTCAATTATAGGGAGAAAAACAGAGTATGCTAAATATTTCCCTACATATTAATTATAAATGCTCACCCTTCATAAGAACACTGGAATTTAAGTTAAAGCATTCAAGAGGTCTATTTCTGGTAACCTAATGCCTTAATAATGGTCAGTCTTTTTCTCAGCATCAAAATGAATTTCAGTATCTGAAACATCTTTTTTTATTTATCTGCAATTTAGGGATGTTTATAAAAAAAAACTGAAACTCTGCATGCTGACCTGATTCATTCTCATATGCTGGCCTTACTACATGGATCCCCAAGTAAAATGTAATTTTCAGATTGTACTACATTATTTTGTCTTTGTCTTGGAGGGCTTTCTCATTAAAGTACTTTGTGACAAGTGGCAGTAAGATCTTTGTGTTGAACTTTCAGAACATACTGTATATGGAAAAAATATGAACTTCTCTATTTCATGGAATGTGTTTGACTAAACTGCAACAATTCAATGTAAAATATTACATTGATCATATGAAACCCCTATTAAACTGAATAACATTAATTCTAACATCACAGAAAAGTGCACCAGATGTCAAAATGTATCCGAGACTCCGGTCAATATGTTTGCTTTTTGCCTTAAACTAAAACCACACTGCATAAAATCCTTTCTACTCTTTCTAGAGCTCTGGAAACACAACTAAAGCTAGATGGTATTACAATTACTGTATGTTTCTGCTCTAGAAAAATAGTCAACTATCCTGATCACAGACTAGTGTAGTTTGCTCCTCTTAACTATAATCAATGCCAATAATTTCATATTACTCAAATGGAAGGATAAAATCCCTCTGGAATTTCATATGTGGCTTAATTTATTGCTAGAGCTAGTAAAGATTTAAACTGGTTATTAAAAACAAAACCATGTAGCATGGGACTTAATATGGGAACCATTTAACACTATAAAGATATAAAGGTATTTTGTTTTTGCCTGACTGTTTATTTATTTATTTAAGAATTTTACCAAAAAGTCATGCTGAGTAGAGTACTGCTTGATTCCAGGTGCGTCCTGAGGGAGTGGAGAGGGTACAATAGATACAATTGGTATGCAGATTCAATATAGGTATAGATATACAAATAAACTAATAACAATTTACAATATAGACTGTTCAGGACAAGGTGTTACATCTTTGTTTTTTGTATGTATATTCCTACTTCACTCTATGTGGTAAAAATGTATTAAAGAACAATTCAATAATGTCTTTAAAACATAACAACTAAACAACTTGATTATAAACTAACTGTATACTTGATCCAGGACCTATCAGCCTTCTTTTGGAGTGCTGGAGGAACTGTGTCTGACATTCACGGAGATTGTCAAGTGTTTCCTGAGGGATAGTAGGCTGGATTCTCAAAACATATGGAAGGTGCAAAAAAATGTAGAAGTCCCCAAAAGTTGCGCAGTTGTGGAAAAAAAGGGGTAATTGAGCTAAGTGGTATACACAAAATGTCCACAGTTGTGGGAAAAATACACTGCAGACTGTGGAAAAAAGTGCAGCTGAGAAAATTCCTAAGCAAAAAAAAAAGCCATTGAAAAGTATGGCATATCTCTTTAAAGGCTATTCTCAGCAGGGATCGACAAATTTTAAAATCTCATGCTAGTCCAGGACAAGTGGCCTTGACAAAAATGGTAGTCCTCGAGTTCTGAGTGGTAGTCCAGTACATTTCAATTGCAATATTCAACCGACTTAACAGAAATAAGTTAAATGGTGTGGCTGTGTGGTAGGGCTTATATATTGTACTATTATTTCACAGGATGGATGGAAACATGTAGAAGAACTTCATAAATCAGGAAAAACAATATTTTCATATATTTTTTGTTAATACAGTCCAGGGTAGCACAGGCCGGACACTAGGCACCCCAGGCAGAAGTCTGTATTAGAAGAGATTGGAGAAATGTTACAGAATTAGTTAAGGACAAGTCAAAACCAGCTAGGCCATTGGTTGAGAAGAACATGAAATAGTGATTAAGGACTAGGCCAGGAAGAAGATGATGGGGCACTGGGAGCAGGAGTACTAGCATCAAGAAGATCATCAGCAGCAGAAGCAGCTAAACTAGAAGATAATGTATCAGCAGCAACAGCATGCCCACGAACATGTCAAGTGCCTGGACCAGAGAGCAGAGAGTGGTTAATTGCTGGATCTGGATCAAAGTCATGCAGTTCAGGACCTTCTACTGCTATCTGCAGGAGAGACTGTAGTGAATCATCAGACGGCCTTGTCCTGATTTTTGGTTTGATTAGGTTCTGAACAGAAAAACTCTCTCACATTTTGCAGTCAATACACTCATTGCCATGAGTATTTCAACTAGGTCAAGAATGTGTATGATCTGGGGTGGTTTTTCTTTTAGTAATCTGGTGTATACCTGCTAATAGGGTTTTTCAATGGCAGATTTCAATATTATTTTAAATGCAGCATACTCTGACTTTATATGTTCCTGCTGCTCCTCCGTGAAAAAGTGAAAATATTTTGCCAAGTTTGTAAGTTTAGAGGTCCCAAACACCGCTAGTTTGTCTCTTGGCAGATCAAACTGCTTAAAATCTAAGCAGTTGAACCATTTGAGAGGCACCTCTGAGAAATTGTTAAATCTGTTGTCAGTATACATTATTGCTGCATCTATTAAAGTCTGCAGTTGTCCATCTGTCACAAAATTGATTTCTGGGCAGTTGCCTCTGAATGGGAAATGAACAGTCTTCTCCTCCCCTCCCCTCTTTGTCACAACATATTCCATACATTTCTGTTCTGGTTTGTAATGGCTGAGGAAAGCTGCCATGTATTGCCCTGGCATGGTTTTCAGTTCCATAAGCTGGAGTAGGCAGATCTCAACAAGCTGTGGAACTTCCAGTATTACTGTGCCATCTCGTTGAAACTGCAGTGACAGGTTTTTTAGTATTGGCAGGAAATCTAGCAGTATATGGATAGTTTTTACAAACTGCACACTCTGTGTTTCTTTCAAGAGGCCCTTTGTTTTTGAACTTTCATCACCAGCAGTCAAAAATGCATGTAGGTGTTGTACAACAGGAGGTAGGTTAACCTGAACTGCATGTACTGAACGTGACCTACTGGCAAGCCATCTCACTTGTTTAATTGCAGTAAAGTGCACCCTATCAGTATCCATCACATTAGCAATTTCTTGGAGTGCTCTAATTTTTTGGGGACTAGAGTGATAAAATTTAAATATTCCCTTGAGAGTACTTTCCAGCTTTGATACAAATGGATTTTTTTTAACACATCGAGAACTGCCAGCTCTAGCTTATGGGCAATGCAGTGCATCGCAATTACTTGAGGACAGCAGTGTTCCCACAACTTTGCAATGGTTCCTCCTCTTTCATCCATCATGACACTGGTCCCATCAAAATTTGCTGAAATAAGAAGCAGTCCTGGATTGTTAACATTTTGTAGGTTACTGAGAGGAAGATTTACTGACTCCAATGCAGTTGAAATTGCATGGAATACACCTTCTGCATGTGCATGTTCCAGTGGCACAGCTTGGATAAGCAATATACGCACCTGTTTTGAATAAGGTTCAACAAACCTTAAGAAAACATTTTCCTACTCAGTTATACTGTAATCAGTACTGCTGTCAGCAAGAACTGTCACATACTTAACATTAGCAAGAGTCTGCACCTGTGTTCTGGATATAACTGCTGAAATAGCACTGCAAAAGTCCCTGGCTCACGTATCATTAGTATAATTAGAACCTAGCTTAATGTCATTTTTTTCCTGTAATTCACAGAGCCACTCCATGTCTGAGAAAGGGCGAAGATTTTTGGCTATGGAATACGCTGTGTTAAACAGGCATCTCATCTTTGCTTTTGTGGCCACTTCCAACTGTGCAAAGGCTTGGTAAAGTGGTGACTCACTAATTTCACAACATACTGCTCATTGGCCACTTTCCACAATATGTTGGTTCTGGCATAGCACATGTGGATTGGATTTTTCATGTGCACATAGTGACTCAATATGAAAGTTGTTAGAGCCTGTGGCAAAGACATTTTTTTTTTTTGAAAATGCTGGAGTTGCAATAGTGGGATACTTTTCACATAGTGTGTAGTACATAAGCCCCTTTTTATCATCGATCTCAACCATTTATAAGTGGACAACCAATGACACTGAAATAGTCTGCCCTTTTTCTTGGTCATATTTCTTTGTCTTTACTACTCCCAACTGCCACCTCATTATCAAGCAGTAAACTAAGTTTCTTAGCAAGTGACACAGGGGCTTTTTGAGATAAGGCTACTACGGCTTCTCTGTTTACTTCAAGTACCTGGTCAGCAGTTATATCCAGAACCACAGATGCAGATTCAGTTTCATGACTTTTATCTGTGGAAGTAGTACTTGTACTAGTACCAGACTGTGGACTGCATTTGTCTCGAAAAAGATGGTGCTGCTGCTGACCAGAGAGACAAGAGACTTTGTTGTTTGGCTTTGTTCATCTGCATATTGTCCATATAAATTTGGTGGTCACTTTTTTTTTTTAAAGACTAATGAAACCAATAATAATAAACTTATTTTAAACACTGGTGTCTGTGTGTCCTTTTTCACTGGTGGTTAGTGTGGGCTGGGTCACCAGGGGACAGATTTAGATGTAAATATGCTTTTTTTTCTATACACTGCAAGTTGTCCTGTCCTGTAACAAGTCAGGCAGCTGGCTGCAGAACACTCTCCACGCAATCACTCTCCTCTCTCCCAGCACAGCCCAAGTCCACACCCGCAGTTAGGCTCTCTTATTTTATTTTTCTGTTATTTACACTTATATATATTTTTTTACTATCTTTCTCTTTTGATTTCTTGGGTACTTCAAGTCAACTAACCGGATGCAGAACACTGGGTCCTTCACTCCTTTTCACAAAATCTCTTCCAACAGCCCAACCAAGCCCATAGCATAGCCCCACACACAGTTTGAGTTATAGGCTTATTTCTTCTAAGTTCTTACTATCTTTTTTTTTTTTACTAACTTTCTCAAGTCAGCTGCTGCTGTAGGACACTGGGTCAGTCCTTCGCCCCGCCACTCTCCAACCTCCTCCTTCACTCCTTTACACACAATCTCTATCTGTGCTCTCCTCTTCCAACAGCCCACCAGCCTCTTGTCTTATTTTCTTTCTTTTTTTTAGATTTCTCATATTATTTTATTTTTTCTTTGTTTATGCAGCTAGTAGTCAAATAAACTGCTGTTTTTACTGGTGGGCAACACAAAGCTCCCGGCCCACAGTAGTAGTCCCCTGCTCTTGCTCTCTTCCTCTTTTTTATTTTCTGTAGTCAGTGACACTTTACGCTGCTGATAGTTCTCAGTTGTCAGGGGACCAGGGTTCCCTTCCTTCTTCCACCCTGCTACACAGACAGCAGACAGTACCAGACAGTCCCCCCTCCCAAGTTTCTGTTTTGTTTCTTTTTCTCCTTGTTTGATTGTACTTATTTTTTTTATTTAGTTGTTTACTGAGGTATAGCACACTAAGCTGAAAACTTTTTTACAGCAGTGACCTGGGAGCACAAGGAGGTTAAGTGACTTGCTCAGGCAGTATGCAAGTGGAAGCTGTGGGATTCAAACCCAGGTCTGGTCTGCTGGATGTCACCAGATTTGCAGCTCAGAGCCTTAGACCACTGCACTATACTGTCTACTTATAATTATTTTATATGCTCCTTAGTTTGCTTTTACCCTTGTTATGCCCAGTTCTGTAATAAGGGAACACAAGCCCAGCCTAACCCTTCTCAATATTTACCCTGCCTGCCTACATTGAACACTCCTTATTTACTCAGATTACTCTCTTCTTCATTAATTTTACACTTTTGGCAAAACTGGCATGGCACATGGCAGGTAAATTTGCTTGTCTGCTGCACTAATGCACTTGTGTGCAGTTATCAGTGCTCAGCCACGTTGCCCCCACTCCTTAGTCCTCCTAGCTCCTGCCTTCCCCCTTCCCACTCTTCACTCTCACCCGACCAGCCCTCCCTCCTTAATTCAGTTTAAAATATTTGTTTTCCCAAGTAGTCCACTCCATACATACAAAGTAAGGCAGCACTGATCGCACTCACACTCCCCACTCCCCGATATCCACAACAATGGACTGTTTTGTGTTATCCTCTAGTCTCCACCAACAGACAGTGAATGAGGGGCACTAGCACAATGCACATCTTTACTCTTGTCTCCACTATGTGCAAAATCACTGACGTGGCCAATGGGCAATCTTGGCATCACTTACAGTTCAAGATTGTCGTTCCTCATTTGGCCCCACACCTGCCAGTCCGACAGCTTGCTCCTCCTCCATTTCCTTCAACGAGACACCACTCGTGCTCGCTCCTGATGCCACTTCCCTAGCCTGAGGTAGGTTCACACACTCACCACTTGTTCCCGACCAGTAGGTGCACTGCTCGCTAGGTCAGATGACCACCGGGACAGCCAAAGCAGTGAGCAGCCTACTGGCAGAAGGTAGAACTGCAGCAGCAAGTTTTTAAGATTTTTAAATCAGTGCTAGCCTGTGGACTAGTGGCATAACAGAAAGTGCTTGTCCCTGCACTGTAACTGGTAGCACGGGACATCAGGCAATAGGATTTGTCAAACCCTGATTCTCAGCCACTATTTTTCCACAGTTGTGGAAAAGAATGTTGCACACATGCTGCACCACAGAGAGTGATGTGTGACTCACCCTGAGCAAAAAGTGTACTAAAAAATGGGATGTAATTATAGTGGGGTTTCAGGCACCAGCAACTGAAAACCTTTCAGCTGTATAGTAGTGTCAGTTTTTACAACACAAATAGCACACATTCCCCTTGAAAGACAACAAACCACAAACACAGGACCCAGTGCAGCCCATAAAATAGCTCCACAGGCACTAGGGGCAGAGGTGATAACAGTCAGAAGTGTGTGCTATAGATGCAGGAGGAAGAAACACCTCAGAGAGAGAGACACACACACACACACAATTAACAGATACATATTGCCAGTGGGTGCAAGGTCCTGCTTGTAGAGATGGTGCTAGCATGGTCCCGGTTCTGGGACTGGATTTATGGGACTGGCTGCTTGTCTTGCTGGGAGTGCAGGTTCTGCTACAACTTTTGCAAGGCTATAAAAGTCTCCTGCTCTGCTTAATATGGAGCACCTGTTGTTCTTTCTGCTGGGTCTTTAATATTATTTTCACAGATGTGGAAAATATTGTAAATTTTCAGCACTTGCAGAATTTCACAATTTGCCTGTTTTGCAATTTTCCTCAACTACAGAAGTTTTCTTTCTGAATATGCCATAACTAAATTTCTGCAGTGCTGCAAGCCATTTTTCTGCAGCTACAGAATTTTGGGCTCTCTTTGAGAGTCCAGCCAAGTGTCTTTCTCATCACATTGAAAATAGCATTGAAGTTCCTTCTAAAGAAACCATCTTGGGACCCTGATGTTCTTGTGAACTTATGGCTTGTTTCATACCTTCCCTTGCTGAGTAAGGTTATCAAAAAGGTGGTAGTGGTGCAGTTAGAGCACCACCTGGAACAGTATGACATCTACAAGCAGTTCCAGTCTGGTTTCTGGCCTCATTTAGCACTGATGCAACACTCATTAAGGTGCACCCTGATCTCTTCCTGCTGAGGTATAGTGGACAGTCTTCGGTTCTGTCTCTGCTTGACCTTCCTCAGCATCTGACACTATGGACCACAGAGTGTAGTTTGAATAGCTGAAGCACTTTGTGTCGAGGTGATTTTGAACCCTACTTGTCTGGCAGGTAGCATCAGGTGGCATTGGATCCTGAATCTTCAATAACACTACACCCAGCTGTGGGGTGCCTCAAGGCTTAGTCCAGGCCACCATGATGTACACTGTGTACATGATGTCATTGAGGGAGATAATCTGATGGTAAAGGCAAGGTTTTTATAACTATGCTGATTATACCTAGTTGTACTTGTCTTGTGCTCCAAATAGGGGTGTTGCAGTCAGGGGGCTGAGCAAGTGCCTTTAGAGAATCATGGACTGGATGACTGCCAGCTGGCTTAGTTTGAATTCCACAGAGATGGAGGTGCTGCTGGTCTAACCTGACCAGTGTGGTTTGGCAATGAATGGCAGTGATGTCACTTTACCATCCTTGAATGGAATCAGACTTGGAGTTGTGGATAGGGTGAAGAATCTGGGGATCCTTATAGACTCAAACCTTATGCTAGAACATCAGGAGTTAGTGGTTGTCCATAGTGGCTTTTTCCATCTATGAAACATCATCTGTATCAGAAACATTCTAGTGCCCACCAACTTGGTGACCCTAATGCATGCCTTCATTACTTCTAGTTTGAACTGCTGCAAATTTTTTCTGTCTAGGGCTCTTCATGAGGCTGGTGTTTCATGTACACCGGGAGCAGAATGTGGCTGCATGTTTGATTGCTGGGACTTCCTATTCTGAGAATTTTACACCCAAGTTCTGTGGGCTGCACTGATTGCCAATTCAGTGGTGCATCATCTTCAAGATGTGTTTGTTGTCCTACAAACCCTTGCATGGATTGGGCCCAGGCTACCTGGAAAAACCTTGATACCATATGCCTTCAACCAGTCTTTCTGGTCTTCTGAGGCAGGATTCCTCTCTACCTAGAGAGCCCACCCTCAGTCTTTGGGGCATTGTGCATTCTGGATTGCTGCACTGAGACTCTGTAATGTACTACCCCAAGAAGTTAGATAAGCCTCCTCAGTCAAAACTTCGAAAAATGGCTGAAAACCTATCTCTCTAACACCTGCTATTGGTCTGTAAATATTAGTTAATTAATTATGCTTTAAACTTTGTGCCTGCTATTTTTTCTGTCTTATTTATGCTGTTTTATTCATACAAGGTGCCCACAGCCTCTGGGATTGGATGCCATGAAAGTGCCTTGCTTTGCCTTGCCATTGACAAATCAAGGAATCCAATAAATGTTTTAAACTCTTTAGGAATTAAGTTTATATTGCCAGTAAGCAAAATGAACTGCAACATTTGCCACATGTACAGTATTGGAAATTTGGCACCTGTTTCAGGCCTTAAACCTCCCAATGAGCATTATCTGCCTATTCCAAGGACACCAGTTTTACAGCTATTACAAACTTTTATTTATTTTTAAATTGCACATATAAGCCCCCTCTATGGGGTGGGTTTACTAGTTTTCCTGGTATCCTCTTCCCCCCCATGGTGCTATTTAGTCTGGGAGCATCCTCCTGCCTTTGTTACATATGTTGCCACCAGGGGGCAGCAAGAAGGAAGGTATAAAAGGCCCTGTTTTTTTGCCTGGTAAGAGAGAGAGCAGGATTCAATGGTGGGTGTAGGGACAGTGTCCAGAATGGTGCCTCCCTTTGGCCTAGTAGGTTGGCAGACAGCAGCATTGGTGCGATGAGGGGTATGGTGCTCCATTGGGGGGTTGTAAAGATAGCAGTGGTCATGTGGATCTGGGAGGGATTGCCCCCTGTTTGGTTTGAACATCAGCTGTGGAGAGGAGAACATGCTGGTGGAGGCAAGAGCAAGGTCTGGAGCAAGTGTTGACCCCATGTGAGGAAAAGGGGGTCCCAGTGACCCATTTGAGGCAAGGGGTACCCAGACAGTAGGGCTGCTACAGTGGTGGCAGAACTGTGGCAGGGCATCCTGGAGGTGGCAGTTTTGGGGTGCTTACCCATGTGGCATGCTGCCTGGGAGGAACAGTACCAAGGGTAAGGAGAGTTCTGTCCTGGGATTTGCCATAGAGCCTGCTGTGCCCATCTCTGTGGCAGGCCTTGGAACCTACCATGATGGTGTCCGGGGTAGGTCTGTCACACCCATTAAAGGTCAGGGTTGCCCCATGCAAGAAGTAATTTGAGGAAGAAAAGGTGCCACCATGTGTTACACTTTTATCCCAGTGCTGGTATGGAGAGTCCCCAACATAAAGTGCACCATTTGGCTCAGGGAGTTGTTTGTGGAGGTCCATTGGGAGCAGCCATGGAGGCTTAGGCTGCTAATCTGCCCCTAGGTCTGAATGGCTCGACTGGCATGGGAGGAGTAAGGCACTCCCCCAGCAGAAGGTCTAAGGATTATGGAACTGTGAACAATGGACAGGAAATGGGAAAAAAGATTTCTATGGAAGAACCTGTCAGAGTTCATGGTGCCAGCGTGGTCTGATTAACTTAGATCTGTGTGAACAAAATCTTGCTGCACACTGATTGAGAGAAGCAAAGTAAAACAAATACCTGAACCTACCATTTTGTACTGCCTGTACTCTCAGCCCCATGGAGCTGCTCCAGTTAATTCCTTGATTGAAACCGTCTGGGTCTAATCATTTTCAGGCCCAGAATAAAGTTCTTCATTTCAGAATTTTGTAGTGCTGGTGATTTCTTCTCAACTCTAATGAGGTGGTTACTAATGAATTCTGTTTTAATTGTTCCATCTGTCACTTTGCTTCCGGAGACAAAAACAGTCCAAATCACCCCCCCCCCCAAGTCTGGGAGGTCATGGCAGCTGGCGCTGGTTCATGTCTGGTGCTGATCCTGGTTTCCATCACCACTGGGCCCGAAGAAAGACCAAGCTAGGGAATGAAGAAGACCCTGTGATTCTGAAGATGTCATAAGGTAGGCCACCTGTTTTATTGAGGATTCTGTGCAGCAAAATATGTAGTGGAAGGTTTCTGGTCTATAGCCCTGTCCCTCCCTACAACACCCAGTTCCCCTAGACATAAAGGGATTGGGGGCTACATACAGAACTGTTTAAACTGTCTTCAGTGTTGCTAGGTTCTCTGGAGTGACCGTCACAACCAAAAGAATGTTGTTTACTGAAGCATGCTTCAGACATTTACTAGTCAATAAGTCGTGTTTACCTGACCAGTCACTCACAGCTTTTAGTAGGTAACACTGACAAAAGGTTGAGAATTGCAATATAGTAGTAACACTACATTGTGATGATGTTAGGATTGACAGATAAAGTCCAATCAGTCATAACTATGTAATATTATATATTGCACTTGAGCAAGGCCTTTAAAACCGTACTACATGGAAAACATAAGGAAAAAATAATACAATATGAAGTCAACAAAGTGACAGGAGGTGGATGGAAAACTGTCTGACAGACTGGAAGCAAAGAATAGTGGTATGCAGTCACCATTTAGAATGGAGGAATGTTCTGAGTGGAGTTACCCAGGAAGCTGTGCATGGTCAATTGCTTTTTAGCATATTTATTAATAACCTGTAGGAAGGTACTGGCAGAAGGCTGCTTATGCCTGTGGATAACAATAACATGGCAAGTACACTGCACACCTAAATAGGAGAGCTCTTCCAGGCACTGCACACATTAGGGGTATGGGATGAGAATTTAGGGATTAGAATTTAATGTAGGGCAGTGCAAGATACTACACCAAAGGTATTTGGGTAGCACTTGTGTGGTGCAATAGTGAACAGCAAAACTGAGAAAAGGGTCTGGAGTAGTGAAGGATAATAAGCTGAAGTCAGGCAGGAAATCTGCTGCCACAGCCTAATGAGCACATACAATATCAGAGTGCATTAAGAAGGGGTAAGGTACAGGTCGAGGGAGGGTGATCTTCCCCACTGTGAGGCCTAGTTTAGACCTCACCTGTACAAGTAAACCTAGTTCTGGTCATCACAATATAGAAAGGACCATCTCTCCTGATAACACAGCAGAAGTATTACCACTTGACATGCCGGTGACCCAGTTTCAGGAGCAGACATTGATTGCTTGGGGGCCTCCCCAGGAAGTAATGATCAAGCATCTCATGGGGAACACTCCTTACTTAGGGAGGGGGAATGCAACATTCTGTTTTATGTCTGCTGCCTGACAGAAGCTGTGAGGCAGCACAGTGGAACTACAATATAAGAAGGAGTTGCTGCCGAATGCCAACATGCACAAGTGCCATTGCTTGAGTGCACATCATTGTACCTCGGCACCTTTGGGGAGAAAACCAAGAGCTGGAAGTAAAAGGCCTGACATCCACCACTCATTGGTCCTTGGTAAGTGATGGATAACTGGTAAGTCAATGAGAAGGTTGTTGATGGGGCTGGGAGGGTACTATGGGGTGAGTCAGGGAGAAAAAAAGAGAAAAAAGGCAATTAAAAAAAATAATGCAAAAAAGGATACTGAAGTGTTCAAGGGCATCTACAGTAGGGCCAATAAACTGATTATTGGTATACTGAGAAAAAGCTGAGAGATGAGAAATACTTCAACTACTCACCGTAGAAGAATGAAGAGAAGGCGGAATGTAGACACAATTATGGTGTTCCAAATACTGTACTTACAAGGACTGACAGGGTGTGCTATACACAGTTGTTTCAACTGGTGAGTGGAAGTGTATTAGAACTAGAGCACATTCACTTAGTCTGAGAGGTAGGAAAACCAGAACTTTCGGAAAGTATTATTTTACGCAAAGAGCAGTTAACTTATCCAGGCCCTGCATGGACTGTGCCTGGTCTATCTGCAAGAGCTTCTGTGCCCCTAATGCCCCAGGTGATCACTCCGCTCAGCTGACAAGGGGTTGCTGGAGATTCCCAGGGTGTGCCTTAAGTCATCTGGGGCCTGTGCATTTATATATGTGGCCCCAGCCCTGTGGAATTCTCTTCCCCATCAGATACGTGAGTGCACGACCATGGAGGACTTTAAGAAGGCTTTGAAGACACAACTGTGGCTGAATGCCTATGCAGACTGATTTTTTAGCTATTTTTTTGTTCTGTTGTTTGGTTACATTATTATGTATTTTACTGCTTTTATATGCTCATTTATTGTTCAGCGCATTGGTGCTTGAAAGGCACTTTATAAAAAAAAGTTTATTATAATTGTTTATTATAGATATTAGGTAACTTACAATGCTGCTCAATGATAGCCTCCATTATAACTGAAAATATTCAGATACTACTAGCATGATACCCCAATCTTAAGTACAGTGCTTCTTCCAGGATGAGGTACAATATCACAATTTCTATCAGTGAATTCTTGAAGGATATAACAGGAATCAATATTAAAGGAAAAGACTACTCTATGTTTCTGATTTGGATATGTCTGATGTATTTATTATACATTACATCAGTTACTGTACATATGTCAATAAGGGATCAGTCATTTCTGCTGTTACAACACATATCTAGAGTCTGAAGCTCTGACACAAGGTAGTAAAAGTGTCATTGTGGCTCAATTGGTAGCACATCTGCCTCTGGACCAGAAGGTCGTGGGTTCTCGTCCCACATCGGGATTGGACTTGCACCTAAAAATCGCTGGCATCCGAGTGCAGTATTGGGGGGTGCTGTACTGCTGGGGTGTGCCGTCCTTCAGATGAGACGTTAAACTGAGGTCCCTTCTGCCCATCCTGGTGTTGTCCTGGTGGGTGTCCAGGTGGAAGTAAAAGAACCCAGGGCACTCTTTGCAAAGAGCAGGGAACATTCCCGGTGTCCTGGCCAACATTCCCCTTCCCATAAACCAGTTCATGCAATTACCCAGGCTGTGTGTGGGTGATGATGTGCAATATGGCTGCCACCACACATTCAATCACTTCCCTACCAGTCTAGCATTGCATGTAAAGAGCTTTGGGATACTGTGTATAAAAAGCGCTATATAAATGCTGATTCTTCTTCTTCTTCTTAAAATCTCAAGCAAGAATCCATTTACATGCAAATGGGTCACTTGTAATACAGCCCCTCCTATTCCCTGATGTCACTGCAGCAACAGTGCAGAAGAACACATAAGGGTGTCAATGCTGTCTATCCTGATTTTAGTTTAAGTGTGCAATGGCTTAAGACAGTTCTGTTATGCAGCTCACACAGGGAGTAGTATTTGCAGCCTTCATACTGCATGTGTAGAGCAAATAATACATCTAATAGAATTTCATTCACAGAAAACAGAATCTGTTATTTGTACTGCTCATTTCTCTCTGTGAGACACTTGCAGCATGTTGAGGAGAGCAGTAGAAAGTAAGAATCAATCAATCAATCAATCAGACAGTCAAGCAGTCAATCTAGCAGTCAATGAGTCAATCCGCTCCTTACATCTGGGTTTCTGACTGGAAATACCAAGACACAGAATGCATATGACATGGGAGGAATGAGCTAAGCAAATACAGAGCACTAAAAACACTGAGATTGATTAGTTTCTTTACCTATAACAGCTGAAGTATAGCATCTGATTTGTGAGGGACATCCTATTTCAAATGATGGCATTACAAAGGGGGGGGGGCTGCTACAGCTTGTTTTCAGTACCTTCAAAGTGAAGTGCTGTAGCTCTCACATCACTGCTAATGATTTATAATGGGAATGGGGGCACTTTTAAAGTCATGGACCTGAGGGGTCATCACAGTTCCCAAGGAGATTAGGGAACTTGTTAAGGGGTAGAGAGTAAGGGACCTTAGTAGGATTTGAACCAGAGTTTCCCAGTTCTTGTGCCTGTGCTTTAACCACTAGAGTACCCTTCTTCCATATGCTGCAGCTGATGTCCTGTTAACCTATTCCTTGTTATAGATGAACTCTTTATTGCCTTACATCAGCCATCCAATCACTGACTGCCTAGTTACAAAGGGAAAGGGACATTTTTGCAAGATTGGGTCTCACTGCTAGTGTCAATCAAAACAGAGAATGCTAACACACACGGAACATAATACAACATCTATATAATACCACTTCAGACTCTTGTTGTACCCAGAGTCATTTATTGGGTAAACTGTTTTTGCTAGCAGAAACAGTAACACAACACATACAGGTACTTCCTTATAGGCATATTGTATATCCATGTCAAATCAGTGCTACATCACACTCATATGGTCCTAGTTCCTATTAGACCTGCACTTCAGGCTGTGCACAACACTTAAAGGGTTCCTCCATTACTCAAGTGGGGAACTAATCATTGTGGGTTCTGTTTACTGGTGGAACAGCATTTAGTGCAGCACCATTATATGTTGCTCTGATGACATCATCCTCCAGCAGCATTGATGGTAAAATGGAGGACAAACACATTGACAACTTCTGGGGGCTGTATGTTTTTATTTATAATCTAGATTTGGATAGCAATAGGACTGCTGGCAACTGAAGGAGGCACACAACAGTTACACATAAGGAGTTGGGAAACTATGGGTGTGAAACTATGGGAGACTTCCCCTTTAATCAATGAAAATGACTGTACTTTGTAATGCAGGAAACTGTAACATCTACTTACAGAGCACTTCTCCCTGGCTGATGTCACCGTAATTATAACTCTATAAAGTACTGCATTTAAAATATATTGAAAGTGACAGAATTAACCACTGCTAACTGGAGTTACTGAGAGTTACTAATTGACATGGTGTGCATGATGGAACCTATCACTTTGCATCACTATACCTTGTGAGTTTGTGGAAGCTATCATTATTTATGTTTTCCAAGCATGACTGGACAGATTCCTAAGAGAGAATGGTATTGAGGGTTACAAGCTTGAGCATAGTGTGCATGTAGCATTCTATCTGACAGCCTTGCACATGTGGCCATACTTAGTATAGTCTTTCACTACCATGTAACAGAAGGTTGGACAATATGGACCATAAGTTCATTACATCACCACAATACTGTGTTACTAAATTTTAGTCCAGAAATTCAACAACTGGTTACTGATTACTTATTACTATAAGCTTGTTCTCCCTTTCATTCAGACAGCAGCCAACTAAGGTGACAAGAAGAACATCTCTGCCAGTCACCATCCCCTTACCAAATTGTTGTTTCCATTTGTTGGGTGGCACAGGGAGTTGAAGATGAGCAGGGTGCTGAGCAGGTGCGTGGGAATGGAGTTGTATTTATGTTTTTGGTCAGGGCTGGGAAGGCATGTGTGTGGGATTATTGGGCACTGAGGATCAAGTGGGTGAAGGGCTGTTTAATTCACAATTTTGCAGGGAGTGAGAGGGAAGGGTGCTGAGCGGTGGGGAAGGGGGTAATTTTTTATTGCTGCTAGTCATGGCTGAGGGATGAGGGAGGTAGATGGTGCTACATCAGGGAGTGGGAAAGGGAAATATTTGTTAAAAAACAAAATGAGTGAAGAATTCTGCAATGTGTTGGGTAGTGCTATGCTGTCATATTACCTAGCTGTAAAGTGAAGGAATTCAGGCTAGCTCCACAGAAACCTTCAGCATAGTGTTAGGCAATTACTGTATAACATAATACAAGGATACTAAAGACAGGACTAGCTAGCTAAACAGAGGGGATGGAGTGTATTAAAGAGCCAACTGATGTATTTTTAAACAAATTGTTTTACCAGGATTCACTCTGTATAACAATATAGCCTACCAATTTCAAGTTTAAAACTGAACATTAGTGACAGTCTTCTTCACAGATGATACAAGTTGTTTGATTTTTGAAACCCACACCTCAGTAAACAGGTTTCATGTTTAAATTTTTCAGTGTCTGTAGAGTCTTCAATGTGCACAGTTATTTCTACTTCTCAAGAATGAGTGATGATGGCCATGGTGGTGTCAAAACAGGTGTCTGATGTGCTGTCCTGGAAATGTGTTATCATCCCCCCATCCCCACACTGAACCTAGTAGCTGGCTTGTGTGCTATTTTTAATTTAGTTTTGCCATTCCTCACAGGTCCTTTCTGGTGGTCTGGTGACCCAGAAACACTTATGTAATTCCTGGTGACCAGTGGATTCTCTCCTTCATATCGCCTTGCCAGTGTATATTTGTTTTTTCAGTCCCTCACTGATCTCATTCCCTGGCACTACTTCACTGTTTCCTCACTTTTTTTCACTCTATGGCATGTGTCCATAGGCATGGGGGGTGGTAACTAGCTTTGCATAGCATAGTGCTTCATTAGCGTGCTGGTCCCTACCTCTTTCCCTATGCCAGCAGAATGGGCATTGCGCCAGTATAGGAAAGGCCTCGCAACCCCTGTGCATGGCACAAATGGGTACAAGGTTGAAGACTTAACAAAACAGCCCTTGTGACCACTTTATACCAGTGCTTTTGGTTTGTATATGGGGCAACTGACTTTATTTGTGCCAGAAAGCCTCCTGTACCACAGACCATTCCACTTCGTGAAATGAACTTCACAGGTGACCCCAACTAGAAAACTTCACAAAACATTGCAAAGTGACCCACTTCACAGGATCTTCAGCAGCAAAGTTTTAATTTATTGTTGCTTTATATGTATCCCACTTCCTCTTGAACACTTCTGTCACCTTTGCCTCCATGACCTTGTCAGGTAGTTTGTTTCATCCATACACTACCCTTTCTGTGAATTTGTATATTCTAATGATCTTTTTTTAACCTTCCCCACCAGTTTGATCATATTCCTCCTGGTGGATGCACTGTTTTTTCATTGGGATAGCTTTGATATACCCATACTTTTAAAGCATTTCATGGACTTGAATTTCCCCCTCTCCCTTCTGTCCTGTAGTGAGCACATGTTGAGACTTTCAGTCTCTCATCATACACATTGTCCTTCTGACCATGGGTCATCTTAATGTCCCTTTGCTGAACTGGCTGTAATCAATCCCCATCTTTCTTATATGTGGGTCTGAGAAATGGACATAAAGGCTCACCAGTGATCCATATAGAGGCAATATTGCCTCCCTCTCCCTATTCATTCCAGCATTCTGATAGCCTGCCAGTATATCCTGATGCACTGAGCAGCCGCTGTTAAGCTGTTGCTGTGTACCAGCTCAGGGTCACTGTCCTTTTCTGTGCTACCAGTGATTATCATTACAGCACATTCTTCCAGGATTTCTCCCTCCTATGTGCCTCAGCTTGTACATTTTGGCATTGCATTACAGCTGTCAAATATTGGACAACCTCTCCAGCCTCCTGACATCCTGTCTCACAATTTTAATCTCTTCTCCACTATTGTCCCTCCCATGGAGCTTGGTATCATCTCAGAACAGACTAACCTTGCCCTGGATACCCCTTTCTATTTCAGAGATATACAGATTAAACAGGAGTGGGCAAAAGATGGACCCATGCAGTAAACTTCTAGCCACTGCCCTTTCATCAGAAAATGTATCATTTAGGACCACCATCTGGGTTGTATTAATCCATCAGTTTTTTATCAACTTATTTCTTTCCTAGCCCCAGATCACATACCTTTTTAAGCAGTCTCTTATGTTGTACTGATCCAAAAGCATTTCTTTTTTTTTAATTTAATAAACTTTATTAAGTTTCAGTACACCACAGAGAAACAGACTGTGTTACAATACAATTATATCAGGTGTCAAGTATCCCCCCCTCCCTCCTCCCTTCCCAGACCACACACAATTATTCTTTTTTTTTTTGTAATTAAACATCTTTATTATTTTTACAGACATCCCAACCACACAGTTAGCACATGGAGTGTTCAGCTGAAAGTGCAAAACAATACCATACAAGCCACACAATTACTAACATCACACTTTCCAGTGAGATATAAATCATCCTCCCTCCCCCCCTCTCCCCCCTTTCCCCAAGGTTACAAACAGAAGGGAGCATCCTAATTATATTCCCAGCAGCCTTCTAAGAGCCAGGTTTCCAAGTCATAAGGAGTGCATCTAGGGAACTCCAGAGCGACACATAAGACTCCTGCCTGTGCCGCATATATGCGATGTGCTTCTCCAACTGCAGTGCTAGTGTACATTCACGGTACCACTCCATCAAAGATGGGGGTTTATCAGACGACCAATGTCTTAAAATTAACAATTTTTCCACGGCTGAGACAAGCGACATTTGGGCCTTTCTAACCCTGGGAGTGCCCGCTGGAAAGAAGCACAGCAAACAAGCCTCAGTGGTGAACATATTAGTTAAGCCAAGGATAGGATCCAAGAGACCATTGATGGCATCCCAAAAGCCCTGTATTACCGGGCATGACCATAGCATGTGACATAGAGTGCCATCCTCCTTCTTACATCTCCAGCAAAGAGACGTATCCCTTACCCCACGCCTACCTAGATGGGATGGAGTTAAGTACAAATGGTGCATTATGTTAAAATGCACCATCGTGAGTCTACCTTGTTTTATGTATTTATACATTGTGCTCCAGAGCTTTTTCCAAAGGTCAGGGGCGTCCGGAATATCTAACTCCCTTACCCAGTAAAAACAAACCCCTGAAGGGAGCCTATGATCCCAATCCTGAAGTAACTTGTACACCTTGGAAACTGCCCACGGTTGGACAGCTGCAGCTAAAAGGGCGTCAATATCTTTAACCTCATAATCAGCTGGGGACACCTGAGAGAAAATCGGAGCCAGGGCCATACTAAGTTGCAGCCACTTGAAGAAGTCTCGGTCCGCAACACCATGAGACCTCTTCAAGTGCTCAAAGGGCCGTGGCTCACCATGCACCCAGAAGTCCAAGACGGTAAAGTGACTAATCTGGGGCCAGAAGGCCATGGGTACTGTATTACCCCCCCACCTTAATATGTGGATTTTCAAAGATCGGCTGGCTGCCTGATAGATACCATTTGAACCCGAGATAGTGTTGCAATTGGTGAAATGCTTTTAACGACCATCCCATAGGGTTATCCTTCAAAGGTTTAGGGGTGGCCGACAGGGAACTAAATAGCAAGGCCCGCAGAGAGCTCCTCGCTCTCTTCGCTAGACCACGCTCGATGTCTAACCATAAGGGTAGATAAGCCGAGTGCCTACTCCAATCACTCCAGAGACTCAGTTTACAAGCATGTTGTGCCGCATAATACAGAAAAAGAGAGGGAGCAGCTAGTCCGCCCTTTAGTTTTGAGGTTGTCAATTTGATGTAAGATCTACGGGCACTCTTCCCCTGCCATAGAAAAGAGTTGAACATTCTCTGTAGATTAGAAAACCACCTTCTTGGAAGATGTACCCCAAGCATCCCCAGGGGGTATAATAATCTAGGCAGAATATTCATTTTCAAAACATTCAGCCTACCCCACAAAGACAAGGAGAGTAATCGCCATCTATCCAAGTCTCCCGATATGGCTTGAACTAGAGTGCCTAGGTTGTTCCTAACCATCATACTCAGGTTCGTGCTAATATTGATACCCAGGTATGTTAATGATTTGACTTCCCAGCAGAGACCGAAAGTCAGCAAGTCTGCCTTTATGACATTATGATTTAACGGAAGGATCTTCGCTTTACTCGATTCAACTTATAGTAGGATACCTTGAGAAAAATCGATTTCATCTAAGATGGCCGTAGCGAAATCTCCGGATTTTCAATGTGCAGTAACACATCATCAGCATAAACCGAGTATGCATACCTGACTTCCCCCACCTGTATACCTTTAATGAGCGGATTACCCGCCAATCTGTGCAAGAATGGCTCCAGGTACAAGTTAAATAGCAATGGGGACAAGGGACACCCTTGCCTCATGCCTCGCTCTAGCTTGATTACTGGCGACAGGATCCCATTGCACTTAACCCTAGCAGTGGGAAGGGAATTTAAAATTTGCACACATCTCAAGAAGCCTTCCAGTAGGCTGAAGGCCAACAAAGTAGCAAATAGGTAATCCCAAGACACTCTGTCAAATGCCTTTTCGGCATCCAGAGAAACAAGCACTGCTGGGATTTTGGACTCTTTGACCTCCGCAATGAGGTGCAATAGTTTCCTTAGGTGATCTTGGGGTGTTCTCCCCACCATAAAACCCACCTGTTCCCTGCAAACCAGTCTGTCCATAACTTTGGCCAACTTGTTAGCAAGGACCTTCGCCAAAATTTTTATGTCCGTATTTAGGAGAGAAATGGGGCGGTAGCTATCCAAATTCAAGGGATCCTTCCCTGTTTCAAGATTAGTGAAATCGTTGCTCTTGGAAACTTGGGTCAGACAGTCCATTGTCGAACCAATATTGGAAAACTTCCAGTAAGATTGGGGATACTAATGGGAGGCATGCCTTATAAAAATTACTAGGGAACCCATCGGGACCAGGGGACTTGTCTAAGGGCATCTGTTGAATAGCTTGGTGAATCTCAAGAATCGAGATAGGGGCACACAAGGAGACCATGTCTCCCTCAGTTAACTGTGGTAACGTAACCGACTCGAGATACGAGGTTATATCCGCGGTTGAGGGTTTAGATTCCGGATCTACCGTGTATAACCTCTGAAAATAAGCCCCAAAAGCCTTCACCATTTCCCCCGGATCCGTGCAGACCTGATCACCCTACCCTGTGCAGATGCCTGCTATGTAATGTGCTGAGTCTAGGTGACAGATTCGCATGGCAAGTAACTTCTCAGCTTTCTCCCCTACATCCAGGTATTGGAGCCTCGTCCGTAAAAGGGCCAGCTCCGCCTGCTGTAAAATGAGGCTCGAGGATTGAGCCTGCAATTGATGCAGCCTTGCCCAATTTGCCTCTGTTGAGAAGCGGATGGCTATTCTCCACGTCCCTAATCGATGTTAACAGGGAGTCCAGTTTCTCCTCTGAGCACGTTTCTTTCTGAAGCAATCTTAATTAGCTCTCCCCTTAAAGAGCATTTTAAGGCAGCCCAAATTAGGTCCCTTTGATCTACTGAGTCTTGGTTATCATCCAAGAAGCGCTTAATGAACTCTTCAATGCACCTCAGGGAGGATTCTTCCTTTAACATCTGACAGTTTAGTCTCCACTGTGTGGAGCGTCTACACCCCAAAGTTGGTCTATATGCCACACTAACCGGCGCATGATCAGATATTACTCTGGCAAATATATCCGCCTGGATTATACCGGGCATTGCAAATGAGCTGACCAAAATGTAATCTATTCGTGAATAAGTCTTATGTACTGGTGAGAAGAAAGTATATAGTCGTAACCCAGGATTAATTATGCGCCAAGCATCGACCAAGGCGGCCTTGGCAATGAGGTCCTTCAAGGCCCTTTGTGCCGGGGATAAGCCACGCTTCTCTTTACATGATCTGTCTAGATCATTCTGAAGAGCCAAGTTCCAGTCTCCCCCCAAAATCGTAAGCTTTTTGGGATCAGATACTACCAGACGCACCAATTTCATGAAAAAAGCTGGGGAGTCACCATTAGGGCCATATATAGAACCCAATACAATTGGTTGAGATTCAAGCAAACCATGTACAATAACATATCTGCCTTCAGGGTCCCAACTCTCATTTACTAACTTGAAAGGGATGTTCCTAGCAACTAGGATGGCAACCCCTCCTCTCTTCGTAGATGTCCCTGCCCCAAAAACTTGTGATACCCATGCCCTTCTGAAGTAATGAATGTCACTTCTTTTTAAGTGTGTCTCTTGGAGGAACACGATTTGCGCTCCCAATTGCCTTAGGTGTCTTAAAATAATTTGTCTCTTGACCCTATCCTTGGCTCCTTTGACGTTCCAGCTAATAGATTTATACAAATTACTCATTAACCGCAACTATATAATAAGGAAGCAATGCATACAGAATACCTCAGTAGGCTGATCCATAACATTCCACAGGAGTGCCACGAGCTCCTTGACATAACAAATCAATGTTAGGCTAATCAAAAAGTAACCTTGTAGCCCCCAGCGTCTCCAATCAATCCCATTCCTATAAACCCAACCCGTCCCCCTGTATAAAACATCACAACAAAGACCTCCCACCCCAAAACAGTGTACATACCCCAGTTCCCAGGAACCGTCCTCCTAAACACAACACGCCACGTGATCTACTTCCAAACAACCCGATCTGCTCGACTCCACCCCCGGCCCCCCTCCCTCGATTGAAACCTACCATAATACAACTACTCTATGATATCTAACTAACCTCAGTATGGGGCACTTATGCCCTAACTATATAAAGACTAACCCTCGCGACCTATCGCCATCTACTGGCCAATAATTAGCATACAGCCATAGCAGACCCTCTTCAGGTGGTCCTGATAGACCAGAACCAGAATTAATTAACACCCTCGTAGTCAGACCCTTTGTTCATATGCATATTTACGAGAAAAAAAAAAGGGGGGGAAGAAGGGGGGACGCAAAAGGAGGGGAGGGAAGGGGAAAGGCGAGGGTGAGGGGAAGGGGAAAGTCCATCCTGTACAAGTCCTGCAGACGAGTCCAGAGCACATCGCGCACTGCAAAGAATCCAGATGGGAGGTTCAGTAAAAAAAAAAAAAAAAAGCAGTTCTCCTCCCAACAACTTCAGCAGTAGGCCCTCAAAAGTTGACGGATCCAAGCGTCAGTTAGTGTTAGTCCATGGACTCCACTCAATCCAGCTCTCTCGTTGGGCAAGACTCCTGCCATATACTGTGCTCTCCCAAGAGCGACACCAGCCCTCAGGAGGGACTGGCTAATCTGAGTCACATCTTCAGCCAGAAATGTCCACAGTCAAAAAGAAAGCACCAGCAAAGTCAGAGATGCTCAGTGTCACGCGGAACTTGGCACCAATAAAAAGGAGCTATCATTCAGCCAAACCCATAACCCAAACGCAATAATCACCAACAGAACATATGAAGATTTCGGCATGCATAGCCGCAAACCGCCACCAGGGGGCGCAGGACGTAACTCCTCAGACAGCCTGCGGGCGCCCTACTCAGGGCTTCTTAGTATGTCCACCAATGGGGTTAATTATTTATCCCTTGAGGTCCTCAGGGCTCTCAATTAAACCAATGAAATCGCCAGTTACACAATTCCAATCTAGAGAGAAATCACGAAGTGCATTCACTTAAAAAGGTCCGGGAAAATGGACTTCAACTCTTGTATTGCTTGAGAGTAAGATTCAAACGACAGCCACTTCTCCTCGTGTTTAACCAACAATATTGCAGGATATTTAACCTTATATGACTTAGATGCTGCCACTAGCTTAGAGACAATCGGGTGCAATTCCTGCCTTCGCACTCTCACCGAATGTGGTAAATCCTGGATGATACGAATCCTCTTGCCCTCCTTCACCTCTCGTGCTTTAGCAAAAACATGTTGCTTATCTAAATAATTCAAGAACCTCAGAATTAGTGGCCTAGGTGGCTGGCCCTGGGTAGGTGGCGGGCGCAAGGCTCGGTGGGCTCTCTCAATTACATACTCCCCCAGGGGAGCGCCGGTGATTTTATGGCATAATTTCTGGAGAAAAGTGATTACTGCATTCCCTTCTTCTTTTTCTGGTATCCCAATAATTACAAGGTTATTCCTTCTGCTGCGGCCTTCTAAATCCTCTAATTTCTCTTCTAGTTTCTTCATTCTCCGTTTTACAGTGCCAGTTTCAGTTTCATTCCTATCACACTTGCTTTCCAACGATGTGATTCTAACTTCTGTGTCTCCAACTCTTCTGGACAGGGCATCCACCGCTTTCTTAATATCTTGCAGATCTTCTGCAATAGACGCTACAGTCGTCTGAAGAGGCTGCATGATTTCCAAAAACTTGGATTCCGATAGAGGCGCATCAGACATGGGTAGTTTAGATAGGCTAGCGGCCTGCTGTTTGGCCCACTTTGCGGCCTTTTCCTTCTCTGGAGTCCGCGGAGGCGAATGCCTCGGCGGTGCCTTCTTCATGTATATTTCCATTCACTGACTAAATACTGGCTCCAGAACGAAGGCAACAAGCACACCACTCTATTTGAAAGACTCTAACAATATGAACACCGCTATATTAGGCCAAAAAGAGGAGGTAGATTGCGGAGCTCCGGGAGTATACTGCCTGCTCTCAGGCTGCCATCACGTGACCCCCCACAATTATTCTTAAACATAGAGCTCAGAGATCATCCACACTATCAGGGTTTCCAGACCGCCAGAAGGGCCTCTAGGTTTCCCCACATCTCTAAGTAGGTTACTAATCTATTCTTCATAGAGGCAATATGTCTTTCTAGCTGCAGGGCAAGCATAATCTCCCTGTACCATTCCAGTGTGGTGGGGGGGGGATGTCGTGCAGCCAATGCCTCACAATAACTAGCTTAGCCGTCGCCGAGATGAGTAACATATGTGCTTTCCTAACTCTAGGGGTATCACTGGAAAGATAACTTAACAAGCACACCTCCGGGATAAACAAAGAGTCCAATCCCAGAATGAGATCGAGTGTTTCTCTGATAGATTGCCAGAATTTTTGCACCTTATGGCAAGTCCATAACATATGATAGAGAGAACCCTTATCTTCCTTACACTTGCCACAAAGTGGAGTGGCCAACCTCCCCATTCTGAACAACTTCATTGGGGTCAGATAGATAATATGCATAATATTGAAATGAATTAACCCGCAATCTATCCTGTTTAACATATCTGTATATTGCCTGCCAGAGACTTCCCCATAGGACCGGATCTTCTGGTATACTCAGTTCATTAACCCAATAATAGCAAACCCCAGTTGGTAATCTGGAATCTAAGGCTTGTAAGGTTTTGTAACACCTGGAAACCGGGTGGGACTGAGAGGCTGCTTGCAGCAATGCGGCCGCTTCTACACTCAATAAATCTTTCAACAGAAAAAGGGCATTCAAGGTACTAAGGGCTTTACAAACCTGGGCATACCTAAAGGCATTTTTCTCAGACGTCCCAGTGATGCTCTGAAAATGGGCAAAAAGAACAGGCCTCCCATTTACCCAGATATCCAAAACCTTAGAGCCATTCAATTGAGGCCAGAAGGAGGAAGATATCGGTGTCCCTCCAATCTTAACTTGCGGGTTACCTATAATAGGTTGGTCCACCAATTGGCACCATCTTACTCCCAAATATTTTTGAATCTGCAGAGAGGCCTTTAGAGACCGTCCCATATGGTTATTCCTCAAGGGCTTAGGCAAGTGGACCGGGGAGGTATATAAGAGGGCCCCTAAAGAGCATTTAACTCTGTTCGCCAAGTGCTTCTCTATATTGAGCCATAAAGGGGTGTAATCTGACGGCTCAGGTTCTTTATACCAAAAGGCCAATTTACTCATGCGGAACGCTATGTAATATAGAAAGAGGGGGCAGCTAGTCTTCCCCTAGACTTAGGAGCAGTCAATTTAAAATAGGACCTACAGATACTCTTCCCCCTCCACAGAAACCTGTTCAATAACCTCTGAAATTTGGAGAACCACGTTTTGGGTAGACAGCCCCCTAGCATTCCCATTGGACATAAAATTCTTGGCAGAATATTTATTTTTACCACGCTTAATCTCCCCCACAAAGAGAAGGGGAGCAGGCCCCATCTCTCCATATCTCCAGTTATCGTTTTAATTGCAACACCGATATATCCTTGATCATGGTTCCCATGTCTCTAGAAACTTTAATACCCAAATATACCAATGACCTTGCTTCCCAGGAAAGCCCATAAGGAGCCAACTCCACTCTATTCACTCTATTATTTAAGGGAAAAATCTTGGATTTATCCCGGTTCAGCTTATAAAATGACACCTTTGCAAATTCCTCTACTTCACCTAGTATAGCTGGGATTGATATACTAGGCTCTTCAACATGAAATAAAATATTATCTGCATAAGCTGACAGGGAGTATCTCGTGGTTCCCACGAGAATCCCTCTAATACTGGAATTACTTAGTAATCTACAGCATAAAAGCTCTAGGTATAAATTAAAAAGTAATGGAGACAAGGGGCACCCTTGACTTGTACCCCTAAACAGCTGAAAAGCGGGAGACAACACACCGTTACACTTAACTTTAGCTGAAGGAGCAGCATAGAGAAGTTTTATCCATCTCAGGAATGCCTCAGGCATGCCAAATCGGGCTAGGGTGGCAAAAAGGAAATCCCAGGAGACCCTATTGAATGCCTTTTCCGCGTCCAGAGACACCAGGACCATAGGCATGTCGGCATCTCTGGCGGAGGAAATAAGATGTAACAATTTCCTCATATGATCTCCAGACGTCCTTCCAGCCATGAATCCCACCTGTTCAGAACCTATGAGTTTACCCATTACTCTTAAAAGTCTGACAGCTAAGAGATTCGCCAGTATTTTAATATCCGAATTTAATAGGGAAATAGGATGGTAACTACTGCATTTAAGTGGGTCTTTTCCCGGCTTCAAGATTAGTGATACTACTGCTTCTTGAAAGCTGGTGTCTAATATGCCATTATCATACCAATAGTTAAATACGTCCCATAAAATTGGACTTAATATAGGTAGATACATCTTATATAAATTATTTGGGAGTGCGTCCGGCCCCGGAGACTTATCCTCCGGTAGCTGGTGGATAGTCTGTTGGATTTCCACTAAAGATATTGGCTCACCCAAGAAAGCTGCCTCTACAGGTGTAATCGTAGGCAAGCTCACCGAATCAAGATAACGTCCAACATCTACCTTACTGGGGCACACTGACGTACCTGCAGCATAAAGTTCCTGAAAATATTTACCCAACTCTATTGCGATTTCTTTCGGGTCAGTACACACTGGACCCTCCTGACTTTCTCTAATCCCTACAATGAATTGAGAGGACTCTAGCTGCCAAATGCGTAGAGCAAGAAGCTTTCCTGGCCTCTCCCCCAACTCTAAATATCTAAATTTGGTTCTCCGGAGGGCTAATTCGGCTCTCTGGGAAATGAGTCCCATATACTGAGCCCGCAGCTGGTGTAACCTAGCCCAAGTATCTGTCGAGGAGTTCCTAGACAAATTACACTCGAGACTTGTAATAGAAGCCAGGAGAGAATCGATTTGAGTCTTTTGAGAGTGGGCCCTTTTTGCCGCCATTCTTATAAACTTGCCCCTCAATGAGCATTTTAGTGCTGCCCAGACCAGATCAAATTTGGTGACCGAACCCTGATTGATAACCAGGAAGGAAGGAAGTCAGAAAGTCTCTAATGTGTTCCTGGGAAGCATGGTCTCGCAGTAACTGAGTATTCAATCGCCACAATGGTGACCGTTTACATCCTGCCTCTAACCAGCAACTCATACTGACAGGGGCATGGTCAGACAGAACCCTGGCTGTTATCTCCACCCGAGAGACCCCTGCTATTGCAACAGCACTTAGTAGCAGATAATCAATTCTAGAATAAGTTCCATGTGCTGAAGAATAGAAGGTGTATTGCCTCTCTGTGGGATTGAGGATTCTCCACACATCCAGCAGAGCTTCCCCATTAAGCAACTCTTTCATGACACGCTGGGCTGGAGAAAGACCCTGTTTACTAGAATCTGATCTATCAAGCTCCACCTGGAGCACCAGATTCCAATCCCCGCCCAGAACTGTTAACTTTAGAGGATTAGTCGCCACTAAGTTTAACAGATTAACGAAAAAAGAGGGCGAATCGATGTTAGGTCCTTAAATCGACCCAAACAATACCGGCTGGGACTCTAACATACCATGAATCAGGACATAACGGCCCTCTGGGTCTCAGATTTCTTGAGTTAACTTGAAAGGGACTCCCTTAGCTAACAAAATTGCCACACCCCCTTTATTTGTTGCTCTCCCTGCTCCAAAGGCTTGTCCTACCCATAGCCTTCTAAAAAGAGTGATGTCCTCCCTCTTCAAATGTGTTTCCTGAAGAAACGCTATTCTAGCTTTTAATTGTACTAAATGTTTTAGAATTATTTGCCTCTTGACTCTATCATTGGCCCCTTTAACATTGCAGCTTACGAACTGATATTGGTTACTCATAACCCTGGAATGAAACAGCGGATGGGAAGGCCTGAAGAATCAAGTTGTGCTTGCCAGCGAAGCACTCCATATTCAAAATCAACCTGTGAATTCACTGAGAAGGGTGCGATGACCCCTAAAGCCTTCCTAAACTCACAAAAATAAAAGTGCGTGGACATATCCCATTCCTCCCAGCCCCTCCCCCTACTCATCTCCCCAATATCTACCCTAAACCCTCCAGAACCCCCCTTAGCAAGTGATCCCCAGTTCAAAATAACTGCGTTCCAACCATCTACATGCCACATGATGTTAAAAACAAGCAACCTGGCATGGCTATTCATCCCCCAAGGCTCCCCCCCACCCAACAACCATTTATATCCCAACAGCTTTGTAGCTCGCCACCCCATAGTTTACAGTAACCTTATACCGCAATAAAGTTGCCCTAGAAAAACCAAAACCAAGAGGAAAAAAGGGAACAAACAACAGCAACCCCCCTACAGGGGCGTCTTCTCTATTGCCCCTCCCTGTAATCACCATAATAAGCCATGAGTACCAAATGATACTTTACTTCAAATTGGTGTATTTAGCCTGTGAACCCCCCCCCCCCATGCACAGGCAATCAGTCTTTTAATAATGAGGTACTAAGTCCCCAGTCCATCCATCACCTTCTGGAACACTGACATGCAGGGCACAAGGTAGCAGTCCAAATAAAGGCTCAGTAACTTAAAGGACTGTAAAAGGTCTCTTTCCTCCACTCGATCCATACCAGTGATGGCTAACTATAACTCAAAACTGCAACCAACAAATCCAAGCATCCTTACTTGCCGATTTCCTTCATCTGTAACCCACAGCGAGCAGGAATCAAAGCAGGCATGTTTCTCAGCTCCGATGTGCTATTATCCCTGCAACAAATACCCAATTTCAAAGTGTCTCCCTCCAACTGTCATTAATTACATCACGAATACGCGGTTCCATTCACCGTAACAGAAATCTGAACTACAGGGACTTCAGCTGCGTTCCTGCGGCTCTCTCATTTTTGCCCTCTCAGTAACACGAGGCAAAAAGGAAATGGTAGTGAAACATACTGATATCAGAGATTCGGGGCTCGTACCATCCATTCATTTGAATAGGTCAGGGACAAGACTTTTTAATTCTTCCAGAGCTTGTGCAGGGGAATCGAAGGAGTGCCAACTGTCATCCAGCTTGACCAACAGGATTGCTGGGTATTTCACCCAAAAGACTTTACCTGCTGCCAGCAGCTTGGAAACAACAGGATGAAGCTCTTGCTTCCTCAGCCGCACTGAAAAGTGTAAATCTTGAGTAACCCGGATTTTCCGATCTTCCCACACAACTTCCTTTGAGCTCTTTTCACCCCATAGCACATGCTGCTTATCTTGATAATTTAATAATTTCAGGATGACTGGTCTGGGTGGCTGTCCACTTGCTGGCATCAGGCGTAAGGCTCGGTGAGCCCTCTCAATTATGTAATCTCCACCAGTCGGGGATGGCCCCACAATCTTGGCACTTAATTTTTGTAGAAAAGTAATCGGAGCATTCCCCTCTTCTTTTTCTGGCAGACCAACAATAACTAGGTTGTTTTGTCTACTACACCCCTCCAGGTCCTCAAGTTTATCTTCAAGTTTTTTAAGCCTGCGGACAAAATTCATTGTTTCCTTTCCAGCTTTTTCCTGTTTCTTCTCTATGGATGAAATCCTCACTTCTGAATCTCCCACTCTGGCAGAGAGTGAGGCAACCAAGCTCTTGATCGTTTGCAAATCTTCCGATATCGTATCAACTGCGAGCTGTAACTGTTGCATAATTTCTAAAAACCTCTCTTCTGATAGAGCTGTTGCGGGCATCTTTTGTAAGCTAGCAGCTTGCTGTTTGGGCCTCTTCGCTGCCTTGTCCTTCTCGGGTGTGTGAGGGAGACCAAAAGCATTTCTAAAATCTAGATATAGCACATGCTCTGCCTGATCCCTATGTGTCTTTTGTGTTGCTACATTAAAAGTGACCATTAATTAGGCCATCCCAGTGGCATGAAGTGCTGAGGCAGTGAATGTCTCACCTCCTGCCACACTGATGCCCATGTTTTGGGAACAGAGCAGGATCACTTGGGATCTAGCCATGGGACTTAGGATTGAGCATCCCTAGGGCAGCTCTCCTCCCTGAGGGAGAGAAGACTGTGTCTCACTGCTCATCTGCCACCTGAAGGAACATAGGTGGCAGCACAGCAGAACTACAGAAGACGTGGGACCCCACATGCAGGATACTGGGAGAATCTCCATGGAGGTGCAGCACACACATTGTGTCCATTACATGTACGGTGTACCCGGTGCAGAAAATGCAGGAAAATGCCCAGTCCACAGGATGAAGCCTGATCCCCTGCAGGTCCCAAACCAGTTAATGGGCACCTCCAAGAGGGTACTGTGGTATGGAAAAATGGAGCAAGGTAAGCCTGGGAGAAGATGGGTGATGGGCTGGGGGACTGGTCTGATAGAGGCAGTTGAGTAGAGCACACAGTACAAACTGCAAATAAAAAATGTCTATTAAGTTAGTCTGAAAAAATGGGCCTTGGGAACCCATGCTGGTTCCCATCTATTAATCACGTTTCCTCACAGAATCCAATAATCCTTTTCTTAATACAGTGGTCTCTTGCTACTGTATAATGAACAAAACAGGAGTCATTGCAAATATTCATTATAGCAGCTTGTTCGTTATATTGAGGGACACTGCCACTGCTACTAAACTGCTGCTAAAACCTGTGATGAAAAAAAACAAAAAACAGACCAAGACTTTAAGGAAAGTACAGTACATTATTTAACATTATTAAATTTTATTAAACTTTTTGTTTAAAACAAAATCACAAAGCAGCACAGTTTATGCATCTCTGTTCACTCCTTATTTAAAACAAGCCATGGTTTTGGCTTACTTAGTTAATTTCCAGACATAGATACCATATTTGTTCTTTGCTGGGAAAACTACATCTGAGTGGTGTGATTGATTTCTCCTTCACCAGGATGTCCTAGCTTTTCATGTCAGGCCATCAGACTCTTTGCACTCATTTGCAAAATCTCAGTATGCAACCTCCTACTTGCATCAGGCTTAGATAGTAGATTTAGGTTACTCAGTTTCAAGACATACAGATTTAGTCTTTGTTGTATTGGTCCTTGTAAATTCAGATCCATAAGCAAATGATTTGATACATTTTATTGGACCAACATAGATGTTTTAAAAAGAACAAAGAGCTTTAGCTTTTGGACCAACCCAGTCCTTCTGAGGAAGGACTGGGTTGGTCCAAACGCTAAAGCACTTTGTTCTTTTTAAAACATCTATGTTGGTCCAATAAAAGGTATCAAACCATTTGCTACTGGACCAGTTTCAAGAGATATTTCTGACAAACTCTCTTCTGCTTTATATCTGTCTTACATGACTAACTTGATATTGATGGTATAATTGGTTCATTTGATTGCAATGTGAGCTTGTGTACTGCCAGGGGGAAAACTGCAACTGGTGACTGTATTTCTGCTATCTGACCTGATTGTACACTTGTGAGCTGCAAACTACAAGGTAGCTTCAAACAGCTGTGGACCAGGGCCAGAAGCCACACAAAGGCATTCATAGTCTCCAAAAACTTGGCTCCACAGTCTCCACTCCAAAGTAAAACATACTAGTGCTGTGTCTCAGATAACTTTATTGTTGGTAAAATAACAGCAGCAAGTTGCTGAGTGCACCCTCCTGTAATGCAGCCAAATGTTTCCATGTTACACTAGCACTTTCTCAAGCATTGTTTTACTTTGGAGTACAGACTGAGGAGCTGAGCTAATGGGGACTGTGAGTAAACTTGTGAGTGTTAATTAAATAACAGTCAGTAGGTTCCTGTAATTACAGTACATGAATGTGAATGACAGTAACCTGATTGACTGATTGTCAACTAAACTGAAACCATGAGTAACCTCAAGGCTGGTCAGTAGTGCTGTGCAGAATGTGGAATTCTGCCAGTAGAATTAGTGCAGAATGACCATTCTGCTGGTGGAATTTCCACTGGAATTTCACTTTTTTGCCTAAAGAATTCCATCTACTGTGATCTGTGGAATATTCCTTGGAACACAAATTTTTGCATGGAAAATTATTCTGCAACAATTTCTGTGGAAAATATTGAGATCTGCAGAGTGATTTTTCCATGGAAAATCATGTCACAACTATTTCATGCTGCAGAATTTTGCCATTCCATTTCCGACGGCATTTAGTGGAAGTTCAGCAGAATTTTGAATATTCCACAGAATTCTGTTCCACCAGAATTTGAAAGTTCCACACAGCATTACTGGTTAGCTGTTTCTAGGAGTCAACATCCCTGTTTTTTATAGCCAGGGTTTCATTATAGCAGGGTTCACTATAACAGGGGATCATTGTAATTGTTTCCAGAATATTTCCCCACTATCAGTGTCATCCTCTCAGGCCTGTAGTTTCCCAGATTTTCCCTATCGCTTCCTTTGTATAGCATAGTGGTTAAGGGCACTGAGCTTCAAACCTGGAGACCTGGTTTTGAATCCCAACAGCTCCCGCTTGCATACTGTGAGACCCTGAGCAAGTCACTTAACTTCCCTGTGCTCCCAGGTTGCACCTAGAAACAAGTTCCGGCTTAGTGTGCCTTTCATGGTTAAACAATTTTCCCGTTCCTTTCCCTTCCCTTTCCCTTTGTGCAATGGAACCACGTTTGCCACCCACCAGCCCTCAGGAATTACATCTGTTGCTACTGATTCTCCATAGAAGACTACCAGTAGCTCTGCTAGCACCTGCAATGTTTTCTTCAGTACCCTAGGCTGACTCTCACCTGGCTCTGGCAATTTATTGTTTTTTACATTCTCTAGTCCCTTTAGTACCTGTTCCCTTGCTATTTGCCACTTCTCAAATTTGACCTCTGCATTACCCTTGAATTGTTTCCTGCTGCTTGTGAGTTGGTCTGCCATCTTGCTTGTGAATATTGAACAGAATAACTCATTTAGAATACATGCCTACTCTCCATTCTCTCTGTCCTCATACTACTTTTATGTTTTCCATTTTCTTTTCCCATTGACTAATGTATCTTTTTATCTAATGAAGGCTTTGTTGTTCTCCTTGTCCCTTTCCACCAGCCTTAATTCTGCCTTTGCATCCTTGATAAGCATCTTTCTTGCAGTTTCTCTTTCTACCTACACAATCTCTGTTTGCCTCACTCTGTTTCTTCTTGTAAGTCCTAAGTACCCCTTAAGCTCCTGACACAGCTTTGGGTGACCTGGCTATAATATCAACTGCTAGAGTGTGAGTTAATTGGTTCAGCTATTGGTGCGGTTCTTTGAACAGTAATCTTATACTGTGATGTACCTGAGTGTAAGAGAACGAGACTAATCTACCAGCAAATAATTAATGCTTTCCTTCTTAAGAATTTATAAACAAAAATTTAACTAAATAGTGGAAAAATTAAAAATCACTTATCTCTAAGCACCGAGAAATTATACTAATTTATCATCTTTAATCCAAGTAGAAATAATTTTCTGCATCATTTAATGAGACAGTGCCATTGATTGAGTACACCTGTTTTCCAAAATCATTTGCAAAAGTCTTTAATAACAATTCCCTCATTATTGTGTGCATCCATCATTTAATTAAAATTAATTAAACTCTAATACTTTTCTGTGGAAGGAATGCAGTGAAGCACGTCATATAGTTACTCAAAGCCAGTTTATCCAGTTTTAAATTTAACATTTCTGTATTTACCTATGTAATTATAGTATCAGTTGAATAAGGAAGTTTTGCCTTTCAGAAATTGTTTAAACATAGTGTACAGTACTAGACTGTTAATTGAATGGAGTCTGAACATTTCATACTAAGTATCTAGAATTTCACCAGATTCACCTTTCTTCTAGGACAGGACATACAACTGAATCAACTAGCTGAGCCAGGGTTAGATGCCCTATTTTGGATTCAAACTGAATTTCATAAGTCAATTATGCTTATACTATCTGGCACACTATCAGACAACATTAAAAATGGTTGCTTGATTGATGCAAAGCACTAAGGAATAGGGAATAAGGGATATAAGCATTGTCAGTGGCTCAGTAGGTAGCACACTCGCCTCTGATGCTGGGAGATCAGAGGGCTGTGGGTTTAGTTCCCACATCTGGCACTTGGGTTAATATCACAGTACTGACACTGTAGTGCAGCATGAGAGGGGTGCTGCACTTCTGAGGTGCCGTCTTTCAGATGAGACATTAAACTGAGGTCCCATCTGCCTGGATTGGTGGTAGTTCAGGTGGATGTTAAAGATCCCATGGCACTTATCGAAAAGAGTAGGGGAATTTCCCGTGTCCTGGCCAAATTTCACTCATTCACTAAAAATACCACCAACGGCTTAATCTGGTTCAAGATCAGTTGGCCTTCATCTGTATTTCCCCTCCCCTCCGGGTTGTGCCTGAAAATAAGCAGGATTTGTCTAGTGCACTTACCCGGTCAACAAAAAATAAATAAATAAATATGCAAAGTGACCTAAAAAAACTAGAGGGGTGGTCAAAGGTCTGGCAGTTAAAATTCAATGCTAAAAAGTGCAAGGTATTGCACCTAGGGGAAAGGAACCCCAAGAAGGAGTACTGAATGGGTGGGGTGAGACTTAGCACTACAGAAGAGGAAGATGATCTAGGAGTTATCATCAGTAACTCCCTTAAGCAAATCAGCCAGTGCAACAAGGCCTATAGCAAGGCTAACAGGTTGCTGGGATGTACCAGGAAGGGTATTGCTAGCAGAAGAAATGAAGTAATATTTCCCGTACACAGATCCCTGGTGAGGTCTCGCCTGGAATACTGTGTCCATTTCTGGAGCCTTCACCTCAGAAAGGACAGGGATAGGTTGAAAACAGTGCAGTGCAATGTAACAAAACAGATTCAGGGCCACCAGGGCAGATCCTATGAGTAGGGCCTCAAGGCACTAAATATGTATTCACTGGAAACCAGAAAGGAGAGGGGAGATATAATAGAGACCTTCAAGTTCCTTAAATGAATTAACAAGGTAAACTGTAAGGAATTATTTACCCTGAATACAATCTTGAAGTTACGTGGTCACGAGTGAAAATTAACAGGAGGGAGGTTCAGGAGGAACGTGAGGAAGTACTACTCTTCAGAAAGGGTGGTGGAACCTTGGCACAGTCTGTCAGCTGAGGTGGTGGATACAAACATGGCCAGGGGATTTAAGCAGGCATGGGATAGAATGAAGGGAATAGTGGTCACCAGGGGTGACAAGACCAGGGAGGAGAATGGGGATAGATGGGGAGGGTTAGTACCCTGGAGGAACAATAGTTTCCAGGGAAGGTTCCAGAGACTATAGAGAATACAGGCAGATTGGGTGGACCTCTTGTCTTTTTCTGCAGTCATGGTCTGTGTTTCTGTGTTAATAAATCTAATGGTTGCCTGGCCAATCAATAACAATAACCAGCCATATCCAGCCATGGCTTTTAATCTCTGCCATTGAACTACATGACTTATGATATAATTACTAATGTCAGTGGCTATTACTGTAACGGCAATATATAAACACTGACATCAATAACAACTCCTTGGTACATGACAAAACTTTGGGAATGATACAAAGTCACATCAACTGGTAGTGAAAAACTAAGGTGCTAGAGCAAGTGATACTGTAACTGATTTTGAACCTATTGAATTGTAAATAGCCTATACACATACTCGTTCACAAGGGCGCAGTGTACACATATATGGAACTCAAACAAATAGAAGAGAGAAAGAAATAAGAAATTCAGCTGGGATTTGATGCCATGCCACCCAGGATCCTATTCCTCTTGCACTATCAGCAGCACCACCAACATCCCAGGTTTCCAGTTGCCTTGGTGGCACAGCTGGTTGGGGTGTTTGGCATGTCTGTCTTAATCTGTTTGTATTAATTTAAATTAAAACCTTTTTATCTTCCAGGGACAGTGCAAGCACCTGTTTGTTTTTTTTTGCCTGAACATATTCAAAAGGACTGGTCGTTGAACTGATCCCTGTGGTACCACACTTGTGACCTCCCTTTTCACCATAAGAGCCTGTTCATCAACACCCTCTTCTGCCCCCCCAAACCAATGTACTGCCTGTCTTACTAGGTCCTTTGCTGCTCCCACATACTCTACTTACTATAGCAACCTTCTGTGTGGTATCAAGTCGAATGCCTTGCTGAAGTTGAAGAAGAGTAAAACTACTACTTGTTTCTTATCCTCCTGCCTGTTACCCAGTCAAAGAATACTATCAGGTTGATCTGACATGGCCATCCTAACACAGACCCATGCTGCTTACTGTTCTTCAGCCCACTTCTCTCCAGGTTAGTGTTGCAGAAACATTTTATTTTGCTGGCAAAATTTAGGGAAAATCACTAATTTCACAGTGCAAAATATTTCACGCAATTATGAAGGCAAGGTGAAATTTCACCAATAAATTACTTTTTGCATTACTATTTTGTGAAATCAGGCAAAATCATTGTGAAATTGGGCTTTCTACATGACATACTCTCTGCAGGTCACATAGGTTGACTGTATACAGGCAGGAAGTGAGTGATTCATTTCCTTTCTGTGTAGCTGGAGACTTGAAGAGGAGAAGCAGGCAGCCAGCAGCAGAGACTTTAAAATGAAGATTCTTTACTTTGTCTGTGTGCCACTGTTTCGTTGTGTGTGTTTTTTACACACTTTTTTGTTTAAAAATAATATATTAGATTGTGTTTCTGTTCTTTGCTTATAGTTTCTGTTTGGTGTCTGTAGCGTAGATTGATATATGTGTGTGTGTGTGTGTGTGTGTGTGTGTGTGTGTGTGTGTGTGTGTGTGTGTCTGTGTGTGTGTATGTAAGTAACTCCATCTCTCTCCCTTTCTGTTAGGAATCTGTGTTTGTTTGTTTTTTCAGAGATAGAAAGGATGGATGCTAAACAGCAGGGCAAGGTGACTGGGAGTAAGGCACCCATTGTTCATCTCAACAGACGGGAGTTCCAGCAAGATCAGGTGGCCTCCCCGACAGCAGCATGTGGCCCCCATTCCCCAGCAGCATGAGCCCATTGTTCCCTCTCTGCAGCAACGTGGCCATGAGGATGATGTGGTCCCCAGTACCAGCCAGCCACAGAATCCTGTAGCCCCCCCCCCAGCAGCAGGAGCATTTGGCCCCTCCCCCCAGCAGCAGTCAGACACTAATGCTTCCCCCTGCAGGAGCATGGATCCCTCCACCTCCCCCCAGCTTAAAGGGTCTGCTGTATGGTGTTTCTTTGATTGAAACACCAGTAACAGCATGGTGGTCATCTGCAAGTTGTGTGGGGGATCCATGAGAAGGGGCAAACAAGGGGCCATTTGGAACTGGTATCCAGAGGAGCCATCTGCAGAATCACCATGCTGCAGAGTGGCTCAAGAAACAAAAGAAGTTGGCAGCAGCAGGAGGCAGTGGGGCCCAAGAAAAAGAGGGTCATCAGGAGGATGGGGCCAGTGGTCAGGTGGAGCCTGGAAGGTGCTGCAGCAGCAGGAGAAAGTAGCAGGAGGCAGCAGAAGCACCCTCATCCACCTCACCTCACATCAACTGGCAGCACCGGGTTCATGGTGGTGGTGAACCTGCACAGCCTGCAGCAATCCTAGCTGCTCCTCCAGTTAGCCACGAAGACCTGGAAGCTGCACAAGCAGAGGTGTCCACTCTCCACTGTGACTATTATAAGTTCCGCCAGAAGATCGGGGGGACCTCAGAAAAATAATGGAGGAACAACATAAAGTGTTGGACCTCCTTGCAGAACTTTTTCATGGGAGTATTAGTAGTGGCAGGTCAGAAGAATCTGGGCCTGTTTCCGGTGCCATTTAATTACGGTCTGGAAATTGTAAAAATGTACTTGCTAATTTGCAAGTGAGGCAGGCAGTGCAGCACCTGAATTTTCTTCTCTTTTCTTTTTCTTGCCCTTGCTTAGTTACTGTCACTCTTATCTCATGCACACTCCCTAAAAATAACAAAAACAAATCAAAAAAAAGAAAAAAAAATTCTTTGCTGTCCTCTTCCTCTTTCGATATCCTTGTGTTTCTTTTTGTGTCCAGCATTTTGTGTGTTATTATGTAATGTTTATGCTTCCTATCTTTCCCATCATTTGAGTACCCTACCCTTGCACTTACCCTTCATTTCCTCCCTGTTGTGTGTGAAACTCTAACTTACTGTTAGTCCTTTAGTCTGTTCCCATACACTGTATCTTTCTTCTTGTTTTAACTTACTCCTTCTGTATTTCCTCCTCCTCCTATCCATAGATATCAAGTATATTGTAATGTGTTCGTATGAACAAATTTTTTTTCCCAAAGCTATGTGGTTCAAGCTGATGTCATGGACTTCAGTTGTTTTGACTGTGTGCAGCATCAGTCCGAATACATACACAACAATCATGGAAACATAAGCACTTTTACTGTGAAGTTACACATAAATATGTTTTTGTGCTTAACAGCACATGTCCCCTTGCCCTTCCACCCACAAATGTTAACTTTGTGTCCCTCCCCTCCATTCATGATGATGTTTAGTGTCCCAACACCACCACCCGGGTGACCCAGTCCAAAATGTGCAATTTGGCCACAGTTTAGCACAGCCTCTTGCTGCTATATCGTGCAGAACAGGCATGTTAAGGTGAGAAATATAACAGGAGAAATGGTACATAAAACTGAAACAGAAATATGGTCCAAGTCAGGATAAGATGTGGTGCCCCCACCCACCACCACCCAGACATTAAATTGCTGTTTTGGGCTGTGTTCAGCAATGATTTCAGCCTGAATCTCAGTGCTGCTTGTGCCAAACAGGGCCTATAAATCCAGAAATGTTTCCAAAAAAATGTTACAGTAAATTCAGACAGAAATCAGGTCACAGCTATGTTGCTAAAGCCACCACCCGAACCAAACCATGGTCTTTGGTCCACTGTCTACATGCCATCTCATACCGAATCTCTGTTCTGAAGACACAGAACAGGCTGTACATGTCCAGAGATATGTCAGGAGAAATGGTACATAAAATTGAGACAGAAATATGGCCTGAGTCAGGATGTGATATGGTGCCACCCCCACCACCCACACGTTAAATTACTGTTTGGGGCCATATTCAGCAATGATTGCAACCTGAATCTTACTACTGCTTGTGCCAAACAGGGCCTACAAGTTCAGAAATGTTTCCAAAAAAATGTTACAGTAAATTCAGACAGAAATCAGGGTCTCAGCCATGTTGTTATATGGTGCCAAAGTCACCACCCAAACCAAAACATGGTATTTGGTCCACTGTTTACAAGTCATCTCATGCTGAATCTCTGTACATGACCAGAAATGTTTCCCAAAAAATGTTACATCAAACTGAGATTGAAATCTGGTGTCAGTCCTGATGTTAAATGCTGTGCCACCACCTCACAGACCTGAAAAGGGGTGCCATGCATAGAAAATGAATTTGTCCTGCAAAATACTGCTGCTACTTGCAATTGTTTCCTCCTGCTGCTGCTTTTTCAATTGATTGAGATAGAAATGTAGAATTATCATTTCCCTATACCACAGTCCTGACTGGCTATGTTGACTGATTCTGTGGTTGTAACTTGCATGGTGGTGGGGAGGGAGTGAATGACATTATGGTGCACTGTAGCTTGCTGCCTGCTGCTGTGTCTGACTACTTCTTGCCAAGTTGCCACAAGAATTACCATGTTGGATGGCTGATGGTGAATCAGCTTTATGGTGTCCATTCTGCTGCTGCTGCACACGTAAGTATTTGTCTTTATTTTTTTTTTCCTGTGCAACATAATGGTGTTGGTGGCTTGGTATTGTGGCATCTTGAGTTCTAATATATTTTTACTGCTTTTATATTACTTTTCAGTGTGCTGTGGATGATGACATCATGCCAGGCCGGGATTAGTATCTAGGCATGTTGAAACACACCACATTTCTAATCCCAAGGCAGACGGTAGGTATTTAATTTTTTATTACTAGTGGGGTACTTCTGTTACTGCCATCTGGATGTCTGAGTTTGATAGTAATTATGTTCTTTGCTGCTTTTGTCAACATTAGGAATTCCGATGAAGTTAAGTCTCACTCCTACTGCCGCTGCTGCTGCTGCTGCTCAACCAGATGTGGGAGATTTATGTAATTGTACAATGGTTCCACTTTCACAGTTCCTGAGGTAAGTATTTCTTCATTTTTGTATGGTCTTCTGTGGGTGGGGGGAGAATGTTGGTGGGGGGGGATGGGGCTGGATCTTTTTACAATCCTCAAAATTTGTTCTGCTTTTTATCTTATTTCCAGGTACACAGTACTGATAGGGGAAGGGGAATGCCTGCTACTGTGTTTCATCGTAGTCTGGAATCATGTGCCCTGCCCAGTAGCATGTTCCTTCTGAGGGCAATTTCAGCAGTTTAATGACATCATGTGGTATGGTAAGTATACATTTTTTTTCTCTGCTAGTTCTAATTTTCTTGTAAAAAACAGGTATGCAGATGGATGAGTATTTGTCATTTTTTCTTATCTTTGGTCTTGCTTAGGTCATTTTCCTCTGTTGAGGTTTCATCCTGTTTCTGTGGGATGACTATATCCAACCAGGCCCTGCAGGAGCTGTGTTGTGTGGAAGACAGGGGGCATTGCTTGAACTGCAATGTTGGCCACTAGTGTCCATACCATTAATGAATAAACACCACCCACATCAAGGTAGGAACTATATGTGGAAATGGATGGTTGAGATAGTGTTTAGTAAATAATTAGATGGAGGGGGCTATTGTCTTGTGTAATCATTTGAGGTGGCATAGCTGCATTAATCATGAAAATTTGGGGATCCAAACTGCGGACAGCAAGCACCTCCCCCTGCCCTGACCCAGCAGCCATCACAGTTTCGGTTCAAGAACGTTAACCTGGTAGTATAGCATAAGAAACCTTTTTGGAGGAATTGGATGTTTTAAGTTGTTAAGCCTTTTCATGATTACTTTTGTAATTAATGATTCACATCATTAAAGATGGCCACCATTTTTCAAAATTTGTTCAACTTGTGGTGTTAATGGTTGAATGAAAGTGTTACATTAATATGCTTCTTGTACTAGGAGCCAGGGTTCTTCGGCATGTCACCTATAATAAGTGGCAGAAAATTATTTCTTGGTCACATGGAGTGCATTGGTGTGTCAAGTGATGGTGGGGGGGATGTTTGTCATGGCACGTGCCAGCATGAGCACTTTTAAGCACATCAAGACAACATATCTTGCTGTAAGATGGGGTTGATAGTCGACATAAAAAGTAAAATGTGTAACTTAATATTTTTGGCAACAAAAGACAGTACAAGATCCAAAGTACTTTCCAGCCATGTCGGCCCCTGTACCAGATGTGTCAAGAAACTGTTCTAAAAAGTTTCCAACAGGACCTCATCTCTTGCATTCATAGTGGCAGGCGTACTCCAATCCACCCCTGGTAGGCTGAAATCCCCCACCACTACCTTACTTTCCTTCCTGCTTACCCTTCAAATTTGATCTGCCACTCCCTGGTCCAGGTCACAAACCTGTGATGGTGGCCTGTACACTACCCATATCCTCATTGTCCTATTCCTCACATCCTGGAACTGCATCCACAGAGCTTCTGTCCTCCCTCCTCCCCTTCTCCCCTTCCTCCCTTATGCACTTCATCCCCTCCCTCACATAGATCACCATGCCTCCCCATTCCCCTTGGCCCTATCCTTTCATCATAACCCAATCCTGTTACTGGATGGCACATGTTTCTGTGATGGCTGCTATGTCCGACAATCGAACCCCAAGAGAGCCTGTAACTCCACAGTTCTGTACCTTAGACTTCTTGCATTCTGTGAAACCATCTTCCAGTCTGTTGCCTCCCCAACATTACCATTCCTCTTCCCCCTTTTGGTCCTCTCTGTGCCTCCTCCTCACTACTTTCACCTCTAACTAGGGGGGTGATCACCCTATGCTCCCCTTTCTGGAAGTTGTTTCTAACAATGGTCCCCATGCCACCCCCTTCCTAATTTAAATGCACCCTTGTTGAAATATACTCCTCCAATCCCTGTTTGAGTATGCTTTTCCCCCTTTTCTCAAATGTAACCTGTCCTCTGCATGTAGGTTGCTGTTGTCCCAGGTCCTGCCCCAGTCTGACACCAGTCAATATTTCCTGGTTCAGCACCAGCCCTCAGCTACCCATTGAACTCCTGTATCCTTTTTTTCTCCCTGTACAGTACTTGCAGTTGGTACCAGTAGCACCTCAGAGAATGCCAACGATACACCCACCTCCTCACACTGTCTACCTAATTCCTAGACCCTCCCCTTTACCACCTCCACTGTTTCCCTAGCCAAGTAATTTGTTCCCACATGCACCACCACATGTGATTTCATGCTCTCTCTTCTTTCTCAATTAAGAAGTGCCTGCCCTACCCTGTCTGCAGTCAACCCCAGAATTGCCTCGACCCACATATGACTGTGCCTTCCCCCTTCCTCCACATCTTATCCACTTCAATATGGAGTCTCCCAACACCATCACCCCCCCATTATTCTGATCCTGACCCCACCTTCCACTGTGATCCCTGTCCACTCCCCCGGAACCCCGCTGCCTCCCTCCTTACATCCCTCATCTGCATCTTTTGTGCTCTTTGCATCATTCCCTCCTGCTGCCTCCCCTCCTGTTACCACCTCTCCCTCCTCCTCTACCCTACCCTTCCTCTCCAATCTCTGTTTCCCACTTTAATTCCTGCCTCTTGGACCTTCCCTACCCCTCTCCACCCTCTCTCGCAGCTCCGATACCTTCCCTTCCTCTACCATCACTGCAAACATATTGCTTGATAACCCCGCAATGGTGTCCATCATCTCCTTCCTCCTTCTCTGATCCCTCCCTCCCTCCTCCTACTGCACCTCCACTCACCTCCTCCATCCTTCTTATATCCCTATATCTAGCTCTACAGTTCCCTCCCTGCATCTCCCCGCCCATCCTTAGCGGTGTTGTGAGTGATCTGTTTGTAAAAGGCTAGAAATAGCCTGCACTGGTTGATACTCCTACCCTACACCAGGACCCCTAGTGCTCTGTGGTAGAATTTTCTTATTTCAGTGGCAGGGCTCCTTTGCTTCTGTGGCAGCTTTTTCTGATTTCTGCAGCACGATTTATTCATTTCTCTGGCAGAACGGAGTCTTGCCATTGGCTAAATATGATGTGATGTCATCGATGACATCACATGCTAAGCATAAAGGAGGGGCTTCAGGATTAAGGAGATGGGAAAGAAAGCCTGACACTACAGAAAAACAGTATATTTTAATTAAAAATTCACCAAAAACAATTAATTCTGTGGCACTATATATATATTCTGCAACATGATGCAAATTCTGTGGAAAATTCCACGATCGCAGAATCACAGAATTACAGGGTCCTTGCCCTACACCCACTCAACTCCTTCAAAGACACAGACAAAAGTAAAACCTAATTAAACTAAGTACTGTATTATGCAAAAATCCATAAAATTAGAAAATATTCCCTAGCAGTACTTGGAAAAAAATGTATATTTTGGAGCAATTAGTGCTCAAAAACAAATTTTAAAGAGGTTTTAAAAGGCTTTATTGGCTCTGATTCACCACAACAGACTGATCTTCAACTCAACATGCAGCAGAATGAGCTGTAAACAAGCCGCACATGATAGTTGTGTGTGCACGGTTCCCAGTGATATTTTTTCCATATGTTCTTCACCATTGTTGTAGTTTATTGCAGGAATAACTCCATTGAGCAAGCTCATTCACAAGGAGGTCCTGAGAACGTGTAACAGTTAAATATACAGACAAGGCAAATTATATACAACCAGTCAAATTCCAAGGATAAAGTATATGATACATATAAAAAAGCACCCACAAAAAATGTAGTAAATATACAACTTGATAATAGAATATACTGACTGCATTGTAGTAAAAAGGGGTAGCAACATTCAAGGACATGGAGATGAGTACATATCAAATGAGATAAAAGTGAAAAGAGTGTGAGAAGGAGAGAGGAGAGAGGAGAAGAACAGTTGATGAAGATCCAGAAGAAAGGAGAACACAGTGTTCAGATAGTAAGGCATGAATGGGCCAGCATGGCAAAGATGAGGAGGGGGAAAGAAACACTGGGTATGAAGGAGGAATAGCGAGGGGAAGGGGGATATTGATTGTGAGACAGTGGTCAAAGAAGACTAGTGGCAGCAACATGTTTCTTTCAGTTTGGTTACAGCTAAGGTTTTAAAGGAGGTGATAGAGACTAGGCTGGAGAATTTGAATACAGACTGAAGTTGATTCCAGGCAGCAGAAAGGGTACAAGAGATGGCATGTTTATCAAAAGAGGTACACGTCCTACTCACCTCTAACAGGATAAGGTAGAGTTCCTAAGGGAATGAAAACTGTGGGAGATGCGAACAAGGGAGGTCAAATATTCTGGGAGTTGTTCAAGAGGATTTTGAGTGTCCAGGTACCTGAATGGATCAGATGACTGTTGATGAGTGTGGTCCAACCGACAGCTACATACGATTGCAGTGATGAGTATGAAAGGGGGAACTGGTTATGAAACATAGGGCACAGTGATAGAGGACATCCAGCTTGTTCAAACACACAGCAGGGCAGGAATTATAGATTATGTCACCATAGTGAAGTAAGGGCAGGAATGTAGCCTGGACAAGGCTGATTCTAGTCTCAGTTGGGAAAAGGGACCTATGCCTAAAGAAAACAAAAATTCTAGACTTCAAATTACCAATAAGATCATCAATGCGGGTGTTGAAGGTGAGTTTATTATCTAGCCAAATGCCCAGATATTTTAATTTGGGATCAACCTCGAGAGGTTCACCTAGGGAGGTAGAAATAAACTCATTAGGTAGGTGGAAGGTGGAGGAGTTTTTCAGGGTAAAGATCATTTCCTTCATTTTTTTGGCATTGAGAAGAAGTTTAGTCTTTACAAGGTTCTGTTCAAGCTATGCAAAGTCAGCTTGTAGCATATTCTTATGTCGGATAAAGTTGAGCCAGCGGTGTACAGGACTGTATCATCAGCAAAAAAGTGGAGTTTGGATTTGGTGATGTTATAGTCAAGGTTATTTTTACAAAGGGAAAAAAAGATAGGACGCAAGGTAGAGACTTGTGGAACACCACTTGAAACTGGGAGGGAAGTTGAGAAAAGACCATTAGCTTTAACTTTCTGGACCCTCGCTGACAGATAGCTGGTAAACTACTTGGCAGTGGAAGGAGTGGCTCCAACGTTAATAAGGCTGCTGACAACTAGGTTATGATCGACAGTGTCAAACGCGTTACTAAGGTCTAAGAATACGGCACCTGTGGTCATTTTAGAGTCCAAGGAGGTGACCCAGTCATTGGTTACTTTTGCGAGGGTGGAGATAGTCCTGTGTTTGGATCAGAACACAGATTGTGCTGTGTTAAGGAGGGATTAGGTTTCAAGATGGTGTCTAAGTTGACAGTAGATCAGCTTTTAAAAGATTTTGGAGATGGTAAGAAGGATAGAGATGGGCATATAATTGTTTATGTCACAGGGGTCACCAGATTTAAATAAAGGGAGAATGTGCACAGATTTCCAGCAGGCTGGTACTATGGCCGAGTCATTTGAAAGATTGAATATATGGAGGATGGAGGCAGTTAAATAGCGACTCGCAGTAGGAGATGAAATATAGAAGGAACACGAGGCAAGATATGTCTGTTAGTTTTTGCAGGTACACCAGGCACTGGATTGACAGTGAGGAAAGGGGTAGGGAGTCACAAAGGGGCCTGAAGAGGTTAGCAGATTTGTCCAAGATCTGACAGTTGAAATTCAATGCCAAAAAGTGCAAAGTAATGGACGTAGGGAACAAGAACCTCAGGACAGAATACTAGATGGGAGGGGTTAAGGTGGCCATACTTCATAGGAAAGGGCCGGGGGTCATCACAAGTGACTCCCTTAAAGGGGAACAGGCAGTGCAAAAGGACCAATATTCAAGTGTGGGCCTGGTCTCAATGTGCACTTTTTGTGCAAAAACATTTTGGTTTGATTACTGTTTTCTATAGTATAGTACATTCTATCAGATTATTTTGCTTGCTGCTAGGTGACGTCTCCTGGTACTACAAACTCTAAAATCCCCTACAGATGACACCAGAGCAGCAGGCAGTAGTGGGAGATTTAATACTCTGCACTGCATGTTAGAGATTTATAATCAATATTCAGATGTTTTCCAGTTCTGATTTTCTTGAGCAACTAAGTACAGTCCTCTGTGACTGAATTGAGCCCAGGGAGGACAGTGGGATGCCTTACTGTTTTCAGCTCCACCTCTTCTGCTGGTTGTCTGTTCTAGTCATCCTCCACTCTTTCAGTGAAGTAATACTACCACACATCCCTCTTAAACTTCACCCCATCTCGCTTCATTTTAACTTGGTGGTCTTGCTGCTGTTTCTCATTTGAAAGAGACTCCCATCCTGCACCCTGCTTATCCCCATAAATTACTCATAGGTCTCTATCATGTCCCCTCTTGCTCTCCTGTCTTCCAGGGTGTGCATGTTGAAGATCCTCAGTCTCTCCTTATAGGATTTTTGGTGCAACACTTGCACCATTTTAGTTGCCCTCATCTGGACTGTCTAAGTGCTTTTTAAGATGCAGCCTCCAGAACTGGACATAATACTCCAGGTGGAGTCTCATCAGTGAGTGATGCAGTGGCAATACAACATCCCTTCTCCTGATGGAGACACCTCTCTATATGCATCTCAGCATTAGTGCTATGTTGAATGTGGAATTCTACTGGCAAAAGTAGCAAAGAATGATCTTTCCACTGGTGGAATTTCACTGGTTCTTCTGCAGAATTCCACCAGCTGCGATCCACAGAATAATATTCTGTGGAACAGCATTTTTTTCTATGGAAAATCATTCTGCAACCATTTCCATGGAAAATATTGAGATCTGCAGAATAATATTCCATGGAGCAGCATTTTCCACAGAAAACCATTCCGTAAACATTTTCATAGAAAATATTGAGATCCTTAAAGTAGATTCCACAGAAATATTGAAGAAAAAAATTCAGCATTTTTCTGCCATGGAATTCTGCCATTCCATTTCAAGTGATATTTGGTGGATTTTCAGTAGAATTTAAAAAACTTCTGTGAAATTTTGATCCACTAGAATATGAAAATTCTGCACAGCACCACTCAGTATCAGCTGGCTCTACCCACTGATTTGTCACACTGCCCTGCCACTGTAAGGTCATCAGGTATGATAACCCCACAGTCCCTTTCCTGCATAGTGACTGACCGTACCCCCACCATCCTATACACAGTTCTTGGGTTCCTATGCCCTAGGCACATGACCTTCTACTTATTGGCATTGAACATAGAAACACAGAATCTGATGGCAGATAAGGACCGCTTGGCCCACCTAGTCTGCCCACTTCCCTACCTGATGGATACACTGCAGATTCTAGTTAACCAACAGCTTACTTCCTCCTACCCCCCACTAGAATTGCTTTATGTCTGCCACATGCATTCTTAAATTCTCCCACTCTTCTTGACTCCACAACCTCCTCAGAAAGGCTGTTCTTTGCAGAAACAACCCTCTCCATAAAAAAATACTTTCTAAAATTACCTCTGAGCCATTCCCCCTCTATGTTCAAATTGTGCCCCCTTGTTCTTGCACATCTCTTTTTCTAAAAAGATGCTACCCTCTTGGACTTTGTTAATTCCCTTGAGGTACTTGAAAGTTTCTATCATGTCCCTCCTCTCCCTCCTTTCCTCGAGAGTATACATATTAAGCTGCTTTAGTCTCTCTTCATATGACTTCTGGTGCAGACCCTGCACCATTTTGGTTGCCCTTCTCTGAACAGCCTCCACTCTGTCTATGTCTTTGCAGAGAAGGGGTCTCCAGAACTGCACACAGTACTCCAGATGGGTTCTCACCAACTGCCTGTACAGAGGGATAACAGCTTCCTGTTTTCTACTGTTCATGCCTCTCCCTTTGCATCCCAGTATCCCCCAGCCCTCCTTACTGCCTTCTCAGATTGCTTGCCCACTTTAAGGTCATCTGATATAATTACTCCCAGGTCCCTTTCGATCTTTGTTGTTGTTAGTATCTCACCCCCCCAATGTGTACTCTTCCCCCAGGTTTTTGTTTCCCAGGTGCATTACCTTGCACTTCTTTGCATTGAATTGAACTGCCATACATTTGATCATTCCTCCAACCTTGACAAGCCCCTTTTCATCCTTTCTACCTCACCTTGTGTATCAACCCTGTTGCAGATCTTTTTGTCATCTGCAACAAGACATACTTTTCCTTTTAGGTGCTCTCCAATGTCACTTATAAAGACATTAAAAAGGACTGGTCCCAGTACTGAAACCTGTGGTAATCCACTAGTTACCCTCCTTTCTTCACTGTGATCTCTATTTATTATTATCCTTTGTGTGCTGTTGTCCAGTCAAATTTTATCCTGGCTGCCACCTTAGGACCCACTCCAAGGCTGGCTAACTTGTATATTAATATTTTGTGTGAGACTGTGTCAAACACCTTGCTAAAATCTAGGTAAGCCATATCCACAGCCCCTCCCTGGTCTACTACTTTGGTCACCCAGTCAAAGAAATCTATTTGATTCATCTGATGTGACCTTCCTGCTGTGAATCCATGCTGCCTTGGGTCCTGTGCCCTGCAGGCCTTTAGGTATTCAACAATTCTTTCCTTCAGAAGTGATTCCATCACTTTCCCTACCGCTGAGGTCAAACTAACCATCTGTAGTTTCCTGCCTCTGCCCTGCTCCCACTTTTGTGAAGTGGAATCACATCTACCCTCCTCCAGTCCTCAGGTACCACCACCCCATCCTCCCATGATTTGTTAAAGAGAGTAGTCAGTGGTGTCACTAGTTCTACCCTTAGTTTTTTAGAATTCTGGGGTGAATCCCATAATGCCCCTTTGCTTTGTCCACCCTCAGTTTCAAGAGTTCTTTCAAAACCCTTTCTTCTGTGAATGGACTGCTATCATCCCCCCCCCATCCAGAGTGTTTCTCTTGTTTGGTTTAGGTACCTCCCCCTCCTCTTCTGTTGTGAATACTGAGCAGAAATATTCATTCAGTATCCCTGCTTTTTCACTATCACCCTCTGAACACATCCCCTCACCTTTATTAAGTCTCTGTATCCCTCCCTTGGTCTTTCTTCACTCCCTTATGTACCTATAGAAGGTTTTATCCCCCTTCATAAAGGAATTGTCTATCTTTTCCTCTGCTTGGGCCATTGCTATTCTGACTGCCTTCTCTGTCTCATTCTGCTTTAACTGATAAAGTTCTCTGTCCTGCTCCTTCTCAGTTTCCTTATATTTCCTGAATGCTGTCCTTTTCTCCTTAACCTTCCCTGCCACCTCTTTTGAGAACCATAGTGTTGTTTTTTTCCTTCATTGTGTTTTATTGATTCGCTTCACATAAAGGCTTGTTGCTTCTGGTGATGGTTGTTTTCATTCTTCCCCATTGTTCCTCCACCCCTTCTTCTTGCCCATTTACTAGTGCTTTTCTGAGGCACTCTCATTTTCCCAAGATCAGCTCTCCTAAAGTCCAATACTATTGCATTTGTTTGGCTTGACTCTATGGCTGTGTTTATTGTGAACCACATTGTTTGATGGTTGCTTGTTCCCAGATGGCTACCCACTTCTAAATCCGAGATCCTTTCTCTGTCCCCATTTGAGAGTACCAGCTCTAAGATTGCTTCCTCCCAAGTGGGTTCCAATACTAGTTGTCTGAGGCATGCCCCTTGTAGGGCATCAAGAATGACCCTGCTCCTGGATGTGCCTGCAGCAAAGGTGCTCCAGTTAACATCTGGCATATTCAGGTCCCCCATTAACAATATCTCCCCTTTTTCTGCCATTTTAAGGATACCTTCTACCATTTCATTGTTGATTCCCTACCCCTGAGATGGATGTCTGCACACAACTCTCATGTGGAGTGAGGTGCCATTTCCTGTCTCCAGGATGACCCATAGTGACTCAGCTACTTCATGTTTACTCTTTAGTTCTGTTGCTTTAATCCCTTCCCTTACATAGAGAGCTACTCCTCCTCTTTTACCCTCCCTGTCTCTCCTGTACACTGTGTATCCTGGTATGTTGACATCCCAGTCATGGTTCTCTGTATACCATGTTTCAGTGACTACCACAATATCCAGGCATCCCTCTTCCATCAAGGCCACTTGTTCAGGGAGCTTGTTACACAAACTACAGGCATTGGTACTCATCACCCTCCATTTTTTGAGGGCATTACCCCTTTTAGCCCCATCCCTGTCCTTACTGCCTTTTTTTTTGCATTTACCCCAAACTGCTCCAGAATGACTTCTCAGCCTTGATGTTTACCTCAATAATTATTGAGCTTTGTGGGAGGGGGGCTTGGATTTCCATGCTCCTTTTCAGTGCCTCCCCTCTTGGCTATTTAAAATGCTTGCCAATGAAGCATTTAAACCTATCACCTAGGATCCTGGTCCCCCCCCCCCGGGCAAATGCTGACCATCACACCAATATAGGCCTGCATCCCTCCAGGTGACTCCCCAGTCACAAATGAAGCCAAAACCTTGAGCTCCACACCAGTTTTTCAACCATTCATTGAATCCCATGGTGAGGAGTACCCTACCATCATCCTTGCCATAGGCAGGCATCACCTTCAAGAAGATTACTGAACATGCTACTTGTCTAAGGCCCCTCCCCAACTCTACAAACTTCTCTTGCACTATTCTGATCCCATTCCCAGCCAGGTAATTTGTCCCTAGGTGGACAATGACATCCAGCTCCCTCCCTCGTGCAGCTGCTCCAGTGATTCTGAGGATTCACTTCCTGTCCCCTGAGCCATGGTGCCAGGCAGGCACCTTATCTCCCTCTCCCTTTCATCCCCGACTTCTACACCCCATTGATTGAGTCCCCCACCAAGAGTTGTTTCCTTCCCCTGTGGGTTTTCGTGCCACCCTCCAGTGGGTCCCTTTTGTGGAGGTTCCCAGCATCCTCCTTTGTCTCCACTGCAGGTGCCTGCATAGAAGAATCACTCTTCACCAGAACAGCATATGAATTGTGAAGAGGTACAGCTGGAGGGATGCACCTCTGTTCCACCACCCTCTTCCTGTCTCAGCACACATTGATCCAACTGCTCCTCTTTCTTGGCAGCCTCTGAGGTGGCAGTGGTGGCCCTGGTGCTCCCTGGGTGGGAGAAGAGGTTTCACAATTCCTAGCCATGTCAGCCTGGAGACAGGCAATGTCCTCCATCAGACCAGAGAGGTGCCTGCAAATAGGGCAGCATCGCAACCTCCAGAATGTCTCCAGGAAGACTTATGCCACATTGCCATTGCACTGCTAGACTCCCATTATGACTTATTTTGTGCCCCCTCTCCTGTTGCATTTTATGCTTACTCTCTCTCCCCTGTATGTATTTTTCTACCTACTTTCCTACTGCCTACGTACCCTTACAACTCTCTTGCATCCTGTTCTGGGACCGGAACCTCCTGTAGTCTTCAGTAGCCTCCTTCCTCCTTGCTTGGACTCAAATCAAATCAAATCAAATCAAATAAACTTTATTTTTATAGCACCTTTTAAAGCCAAGGCACTGTACATAAAACCAAACACAGCAAAAACAAATAGGATTAAAAACAAGAACAGTAAAAACAAATTAGCCACATTTAAGGAAGGTTAAATTAAATAAATACATTTTGAACGCAGTTTTAAACCTCAGACCTCCAGCAGCTGGGGGTGGAAAAAGAGCTATTTTCTTCAATTCAAGGTTCATGAAACTAATGTGTCTCAATGATCCTTCCCATCCTACTGCCAAGCAGGATGTTCTGGCAGTCAGTCAAATCTAGTAACTATAAAAGTAGAACTGGCTTGGGTGAGGAGGAGGGCAATTAGAAAGAAAATATGTAGCTTTTTTAGTCAGCTGCTTGCTCTGAAAGCAAGATTGTCTGTGCCAGAAATTAGCAGCAGGAAGCTGTAATTGGAGACAGCTGCTTTTCTACTGCTCAAGCCACACGCCAATTAACTTCTCACCTCTGCTCCTGATTTAGCAAACTATGTTGATACAGCCCTCTTCCCCAAACAGAGAAACACACAGTGATTTTCTTCTTTTTTAACTAAAATGAGACCCATTTCTTCTAATAAAGTATCTGTTTGCTTAATCCAAAAGGCACTGACTAGTGCTGAGATAGAAGTGATTTATCAGTAAGAACATCTGTACCTTTTTTAGTCAGCTGCTTGAACTGAAAGCAAGATTCCCTCTGGCAGAAACTAGCAGCAGGAAGCTGTAATTGGAGACAGCTGCTTTTCTACTGCTCAAGTCACACCCCAATTGACTTGTCTCCTCTGCTCATGATTTAGCAAACTAAGTTGATACAACACCATTCCCCAAACAGAGAAAAACACAGTGAATTTCTTTTTTTTACTCAGATGAGACCCCCAACTTCTAATAAAGTATCTGTTTGCTTAATCTGTAACAGGCAATGACTCCTGCTGAGATAGAAATGATTTATTAGTTAAATAATCTGCATTATTTTTAAGTCAGCTGCTTACAATGAAAGCAAGATTCCCTCTGCCAGAGACTAGCAGCAGGAAGCCGCAATTGGAGACTTTTGCTTTTCTACTGCTCAAGCCACACCCCCAATTAACTTCTCTCATCTGCTTCTGATTTAGCAAACTAAGTTGATTCAGCCCCTTTCCCAAAACAGAGAAACACACTGTGGCTTTCTTCATTTTTTTTTTACTAAAATGAGAATCCATGCTTCTAATAAAGAATATGTTTGCCTAATCCGAACAGGCACTGACTCCTGCTAAGATAGAAGTGATTTATGAGAGAGAAAATTTGTAGATGTATTAGTCATTTGCTTGCTCTGAAAGCAAGATTCCATCTGCCAGGATCTAGCAGCAGGAAGTTGTATTTGGAGACATCTACTTTTCTACTGCTCATGCCACACCCCAATTAACTTCTCTCCTCTGCTCATGATTTAGCAAACTACAGTGGTAGCCACAGACACTGCCAGCTATTTCCAGAAATTTCTGTGATATTTCCAGAAATATCTGATGCTTTTTGCATTTAAACAGTATGGGCAGCAGAGAGAAACTCTTCAGAAATGTTGCAAAATATCTGGAAATAGCTGGCAATGTCTGTGGCTACCACTGTAAGTTGATACAACCCTTTCCCCAAACAGAGAAATACACAATGACTTTCTTCCTTTTTTTTACTTAAATGAGACCCCCAGCTTCTAAGAAAGTATATGTTTGCCTAATCCTAACAGGTACTGACTCCTGCTGAGATAGAAGTGATTTATCAGTAAGAAAATTAATAGCTTTTTTAGTCAGCTGCTTGCACTGGAAGCAAGATTTCCTCTTCCAGAAACTTGCAGCAGAAAGCTGTACTTGGAGACTGCTGCTTTCCTATTGCTCAAGCCACACTGCACCTTAAATTGTCTTCTCTGCTCCTGATTAAGCAAACTAAGTTGATACAGCCCCTTCCCCAAACAGAGAAACACAGTGAATGTCTTCTTTATTTTTACTTAAATGAGACACCCTGCTTCTGATAAAGTATCTGTTTGCTTAATCTGCAATAGGTCCTGACTCCTGGTGAGATAGAAGTTATTTATCAGTAAGAAAATCTGTAGTTTTTTTTTTAGTCAGCTGCTTACACTGAAAGCAAGATTTCTTCTGCCAGAATCTAGCAACAGGAAACTGTAAATGGAGAGCTGCTTTTCTACTGCCGAAGCCAAGCACCCAATTTACTTATCTCCTCTGCTCCTGATTTAGCAAAATAAGTTCATACAGCCCCTTCCCCAAACAGAGAAACACAGAATGAATTTCTTCTTATTTTTACTTAAATGAGACCTCCTGCTTCAAATAAAGTATCTGTTTGCTTAATCGTAACAAGCATTGAATCCTGCTGAGAGAGAAGTGATTCATCAGTAAGAAAATCAGTAGCTTTTTTAGTCAGATGCTTGCTCTGAAAGCAAGATTCCCTCTTGCAGAAACTAGCAGCTGGAAGCTGTAATTGGCAACAGCTGCTTTTCAACTGCTCAAGACATACCCCAATTCACATATCTCCTATGCTTCTGATTTAGCAAACTAAGTTGATACAGCCCCTTCCCCAAACAGAGAAACACAGATTGAATTGCTTTAAATAAAGTATCTGTTTGCTTAATCGCAATAGGCATGGACTCCTGCTGAGGTAGAAGTGATATCAGTAAGAAAACCTGTAGATTTTTTAGTCAGCTGTCTGCAGTAAAAGCAAGATTCCCTCTGTCAGATACTAGCAGCAGGAAGCTGTAATTGGAAACAGCTGCTTTTCTATTGCTCAACCAACATGACAAATTAACTCCTCTCCTCTGATTCCAGTTCAGCATAATAAGTTGATTCAGCCCTCCCACAAACAGAGAGACACAGTGGCTTTCTTCTTTTTTTTTACTTAAATAAGACCCCCAGCTTCAAATAAAGCATATGTTTTCTTAATCCCAGCAGGCCCTGACTACTGCTGAGATAGAAGTGATCAGTAAGAAACTCTGTAGATTTTTTATTCAGATGCTTGCTCTGAAAACAAGATTCCCACTGCCATGAACTAGCAGCAGGAAGCTTTAATTGGAGACAGCTGCTTTTCTACTGCTCAAGCCACACCCCAGTTAACTTCTCTCCTCTGCTCCTGATTTAGCAAACTAAATTGATACAGCCCAAACAGAGAAACACACAGTGACGTTCTTCCTTTTCTTACTTAAGTGAGATCTACAGCTTCTAAATAAGTATATGTTTGCTTAATCCCAAAGGGCACTGATTCCTGTTGAGATAGAAGTGATTTATCAGTAAGAAAATCAATAGCTGTTTTAGTCAGCTGCTTGCTCTGAAAGCAAGATTGCCATTGCCAGAAACTAGAAGCAGGAAGCTGTACTTTGAAACTTGCAGCTTTACTACTGCTCTAGCCATACCACCAATTAACTTGTCTCCTCTGCCCCTGATTTAGCAAACTTTTTTTTTTATTTAGTTGTTTAACCAGGTATAGCACACTAAGCTGATAGCTTTTTTACAGGAGTGACCTGGGAGCACAAGGAGGTTAAGTGACTTACTCAGGGTCACACAGTATGCAAGTGGAAGCTGTGGGATTCAAACCCAGGCCTGGTCTGCTGGATGTCACCAGATTTGCAGCTCAGAGCCTTAGACCACTGTGCTATACTGCCTCCAAGTTAATACAGCCCCCTTCCCCAAACAGAGAAATGCACAGTGACTTTCTTCCTCTTTTTTTTGCTTAAATGAGATCCCAACTTCTAAGAAAGTATCTGTTTGCTTAAACCCAACAGGCACTGACTACAGCTGAGCTAGAAGTGATTTATCAGTACAAAAAGTAATAGCTTTTTTAGTCAGCTGGTTGCACTTAAAGCAGGATTCCTCCTGACACAAACTAGCAGCAGGAAGCTATATTTGGAATCAGCTGCTTTTCTACTGCTAAAGCCACACCACCAATTAACTTGTCTCCTCTGCTTGTGATTTAGTAAACAAAGTTGATACAACCCCCTTCCCCAAACAGAGAAACACACAAACTTTCTTCTTTTTTTTTTTGCTTAAATGAGACCCCCTGCTCTAATAAAGTATCTGTTTGCTTAATAACAACAGGAATGGACTCCAGCTGAGAAAGAAGTGATTAATCAGTAAGAAAATCTATATATTTTATATTCAGCTGCTTGCACTGAAAGTAAGATTCCTTCTGCCAGAAACTAGGAGCAGGAAGCTGTAATTGGAGACAGCTGATTTTCTACTGCTCAAGCCACACACCTAATTAACTTGTCTCCTTTGCTCCTTATTCAGCAAACTAAGTTGATACAGCCCCCTTTCTCCAAACAGAGAAACACACAGTGATGTTCTTCTTTTTTTTACTTAAATGAGACCTCCTGCTTCTAATAAAGTATCTGTTTGCTTCATCCCAACAGGTACTGACTCCTGCTGAGATAGAAGTGATTTATCAGTAAGAAAATCTGTAGCTTTTTTTAGTCAGCTGCTTGATTTGAAACCAAGATTTCCACTGCCAGAAACTAGCAGCAGGATGGGAGTCACGTGATGCAAGTTCCGTGGTAGCAGTCTGGTCGAATAGCTCCAGCCTCCCACTTCATTATAACCTCTATTTACAGGCATTTCAGAAGACTTATAACAATATTTTTAGCAGTCTGAATCAGCTAAGGCCTCCAGAACATTTTGTGCTGAGATTGGGAGCAGATGGAAGCAGGGATGAAAATAATTATACCCAAACATACCCCGCCAGCTTCCCCCGGCGAAGGCCCTGCCGGAAAAAGCTAGAGTCTCCATTTTTACAGGAGGCCCGGAAGGTGAAAATAATAATCTGGAGAAAGAACCCCTGACTTTAGCACAATTTCTCGCTGAATTTAAGCCTTTTCGCACAGAGCTTTGTACTGTAACCGAGGAGTTGAAGGCAGTAACCCAGGCATTGGAGGAATTATCCCATTGTACCGGGGATACAGAAGTTAAGGTCACCTCACTGGAAAAGCGACTGGCAAAATAAGAACTGGAGATAGTGAACCTGAGACAAAAAATGAATAAGATGGAGCTGAAAATTGAGGATCTGGAGGGACGGAGTAGAAGGAATAACATGATTATTATTGGTCTTTCTCAGAAGGAAGAGGGTGCAGATGTAATTTCGTCCATCCAGAAATTTTTAAAGAAGATTGCTGGCCCTACGCCCTTCGGAGAAAATTACACAATTGAAAGGGCTCATTGGGCGTGCGATCCCACCATCTGGGTCCTCCCCGTGCACTCTGATTTTTCGTTTTTTGAACTTTCAGGAGAGACAATTTGTCTTGTCCAAAGTTAAAGAGCTCAAGGAGGTGAGATGGGTGGGGGTCCTGATAAGAATTACACAGGATCTGCCGTTAACTGTGCGCCAAAGAAGAGCCGAATATCATCCGGTAGTAACAAAATTAATAGCTGCGGGCACTCGCTTCGGAATGGGGTACCTGGCGAAATTGCAAGTATATTTGTCCGGACAGTGGACCAGTTTTGAGGATGTCCAGACAGCGAAGAAGGAGCTGTCGGAAGCCCTCCCGGACTTATTTAAGTAATGTTGAAGGAAGAGAGAAGTAGCAGTCATCTAATGGAAAAATGGAGAGATTAAACAAATAGCAGCTTACTGAATAAAGCAGTGTAATTAGAATACTACGGTTAAATTATTAAGCAATGAATTGATATGGTCCCTCTGTTATCTTAGGTCAAAGCAACTCCATCAAATCAACTTAATTTGTTTCTGCATTGGTTGCGAAGGAGCTATTTTTAGTTCTGGATGTTTAGAAGTAAGACATTATGAATAACTGCTGGGAGAGATCTTTGCAATAGTCAGAACCTGACTGGTATTTGCAGGAGCCCGGAGAATGGAGGTGAGGTCTAGAGGGGAAAGAATGCCAGTGAGAGGAACTGGACCGTGAGTGGCCAAGATTTGATCAGGAATTAGGGTTGTAAGAAGGGCATAACTCCTGTTTTTGGGTCTGGGCAGGGTAAGGGAGCTACAGAGACCAGCAAGGCTCCCAACCCTGCAATCGATCTTTGCTCTTCGGCATCCTCACTTGAAACAAGCACTTCCCCGAATGGGCTTACTTTGTCTGTAGGAGCGATGGAGCCACTCATCACATGGAAGGCAGAATAAGATGCCCATTTCAGAAGTATGTTATTGGGAGGATACAGACGTGCCCGGCAGCTGAGTGGATCATGGAGTACATGGAGAGCTGAGGGGTGATGGAAAGAGTAATGTGCCAGGGGGTAACCTGGACTTTGAGACTGGATCCTGGGGGGTTTTAAGCTAAAGAATCTCCTGAAATGAAGGTCTAGGTTCTGTAAACACTCGAGACTGAATGCATAATGGGTTTTAACCACAAGAGGGAGCTCCCTCACTATTTTCTTTCAGTGACCATGATGTTAACGGTGTGGACTGAATTTCAGTGTTTTTCTTTTTGTTTTTCTTTTTTTCCTTTTTCTTTTCTTCTTCTTTGTTATTAGTTTCTTTCTTGCTGCAGAGGTTAACCCCCCAAATGGCTTTTGGGAAGGATCACAAAGTAAGAGATGGGGAGTGAAAGGCGAGGGGTGTTTGATTGACCTCCTCATATTTGTGGGGGGGTATAGACATCGAGATGGGGCAGTGGGATAGCAGGTTTAGGTAAGGTTTAATGTTTAAGGACACTAAAGAGGAACTGCCTTATAAGGTGTACTGAAGGGAGAGGGGGGTCTGTTTTGTTTTGATGGAGTTTAGTAGGTTAGAGATTCCATTTCAAAGGAACTTGATATACATGTGCTTGTAGCAAGGAATGGGGGGACCCCATGAAGTGGGAGATCAGTCCTGGTTTTAAGTTGTTTATTAAGCAGATTTATGTTTAATAGTTCTTGGAGAAAGTACTTCCTCATTTTAAGCTAAAGGGGGAGCTATCCTTTGAATATAGGATTAAGGATTTTTTGGGGGGGAGAGTTGGTAGTCATATAGAAGGTTTCAAGGGGGTTTGCTTAGTTTGGAGTTAGGCACTAATGGCTAGAGGGAGGGGCAGGCTGGAGGGAGATCAGAAAGAAGGGAACTTTGGACATCATGGGCCGTAAGGTGGATTGGTGGGGAAAGGGGGGGGGATGGAAAGTACCTGAAACATATGTGGATCATGGTGGTATTCCTAATTAAGGACAAAGGGGTTAGAGGGGTAGTATCTGGGATTTTAAGGGAGAAGGGGGGCTTGGAAAGGGTGGTTAGTAGAGGTGGATTAAATGGAAAGGGTAGCAGAAGATTTGTTCACCAAGTAGGGTTAAAAGCAGAAGGGAATGATGTTACAGGTATTAAGGTCCGATGGTCTTACATTGGATATTTGGAAAATGGGTAGCGCATGCGAGTTTCTTAAGTGGAATATCAAAGGGGCCAGGCAAAAAACAAAGAGATATAAAATATTGAAACATTTGCAATCGCAAAGGGGCCAGATAATATGTTTGCAGGAAACACACTTACTTGAAAAGGAATCGAATTTGTCCAGATGTCAGTTCGTTGGTCAGGTATATACAGCTGGGGATAGTACAGCTAGTGGGGGGTGGTGATACTAATTCACAGGAGCATTGCTTTCGTATGTGAGAAGCAAATAGCAGATCCTGGTGATCACTATATAATTGTAATAGGTCTCTTGAATCAGACAAGGATAGTGTTAGGTAATGTATATGGCCCAAATGCAGATTCACCGGGTTTTTTATGGACTTGTTAAAGGTTCTATTTTCATTTCATCACCTTCCAATGCTGTTGGGCGGAGATTGGAACTTGCCATTTACTCCAGAACTGGACAAGGAAGGTAAGTGAAACAAAGGCCTTTTACCGGCACAGAGAGCTATTAGGGATCTGTCTGATAATCTGGGTTTGTGTGACCAGTGGAGGGTCTTGTCTCCTTCAAGTAGGGAGTATACATTTTTATCGGAGGTCACAAGTCCAGATCCCAAATTGACTATTTTTTGATGAGTCAATGTTTGCTTCCTGGACTGGCACATAGTAATATTATTCCGGGGAGCATCTCGGATCACTCTATGGTAAGCTGCTCCCTTAATCTGGCCCCTAACACCCCTAGACAGACCATTTGGAAGCTAAACAACCAACTCCTCCATTTAGTGGAGATAAAGCAGTATATTGTTCAGAGGATTGAACAATTTGAGAAAGAGAACCGGAATTCAACAGATAGAGGGGGCATAGAATGGAGTGCACTAAACTGCGTATTAAGAGGTGAGCTTATTCAACTTGCAGTCACAAGGAAGAAAAAGAAAGCGGATAGGATCAGGCAGTTGTTGGCACAAATTAGAGATATAGAAAAGAATTTCTCAAAGAATACATCAGTTGAGATTAGAGAGGAGTTAGTTAAACTGTGTCATCAGTATGATGAGATTTTGAGAGATAAAGCAGAGTATGCTGTCAATAAAACAAAGGCTTTATATTTGGATCAGGGTGAAAAATAAGGACGGCTTCTTGCTATGCATTTGAAGGCAGCGGAAGCATCCAGAATTGTCCAGAGCATTACTTCTCTAACAGATGGGTCTGTCAAAACTTCACCTTATGAAATTGTTAAAGAATTTGAGGAGTATTACAAGGCATTATATAGCCCTATGACTTCCCGACCCAGTGTTGAAGAAGTAAGGGAATATCTTTCTTCCTGCAAGTTGCCTCTGGTAGCAGAGGACCAGAAGGAGGAGCTCTCATTACCCATCTCGGAAGCGGAGATTTTGGGGGGCAATCTGGATGCTTTCAAGTGACAAAGCTCCGGGACCAGATGGGTTTTCGCCAAATTTTTATAAATGTTTTGCGAGCCAGTTATGCTCTGACTTACAAAGATTATTTCAGAGTATACTTACTTCGGATGCAGTAGATAATCATCTTTTTGAAGCCCTGATAGTGCTCATTCCAAAAGAAGGGAGGGAACTGGATAAGGTCTCAAACTACAGGCCTATTTCATTGACTAACTATGATGTTAAAATTTTAGCGAAAACTCTAGCGACCCGTTTGGCTAAAGTTATGCCTAGACTAATCCATCACAATCAGGTTGGGTTTATGAATGGCAGGATGGCCTCAGACCATCTGAGTAAGTTATCTCACATCTTCTCTGCATCCAAGGACAGTAAATTTTCCTTGTGGGTTGATGTCGGTGGATTCAGAGAAGGCTTTCGACAGAGTGGATTGGAGGTTTTTATCTTTGACTATGGAGAAATTTGGCTTCCCGCTCTCATTTATTAATAGTGTTTTTGCCCTATATAAGTATCCATGTGCGAAAAAATATTGTAATGGGGTATTCTCGACAGGATTCTTTCTTTATTTGGGCACTAGACAAGGCTGCCCCCTGTCACCTCTTTTGTTCAATTTATATTTAGAGCCTCTCCTTTCTAAAATCAGATGAGACCCTAGGGTTATGCGGATAAAGACTGGGTCGCAGGAGTTTAAAATTTCTGCATATGACATTTTGCTTCATGTTATCCACCCCCGAAGTTCAATTCCGGCTGTGATGGGAATCATTGTAGAACATAGCAGGCTATCCAATTACAAGATTAATGTAGAGAAAACCCAGATATTTCCACTCAATATGAAGGTATATAGGTCAGATGCAACGGTTATGGGTATGAAATGGGCTCCGCATACATTAAAGTATTTGGGAATTTTTTTGGCAAGAACGGATTCTAAATTAGTGAAACTTAATCTGGACACCACTAAGAATATTATTAAGCAAGATCTTAAGAGGTGGGTCAGACTTCCGCTCTCTCTCTGGGGGAGGATTAATATAGTTAAAATGAACATTTTTCCTAGGCTTTACTACCCACTCAATATGCTTAATGTATGGTTGCCCCTAAAATGGAATGAGGAGATACATTTGATTATTTCAGACTTTATTTGGAGAGGGAAAACTCCCCGTAGGGCTTACTACAAACTAGCTGCTCCCAGGGAGAAAGCGGGGTTGAGACTACCACACTTTGGATTACATTACTGGGCAAGTAATGTTTGTAAATATCTGCAATGGCTGGTGCCCTCCACAGAACTTGAGTCTCTGACCTATGTACCTTCTTGGGTTAAATTGGAAATAGAGCTGATAAGGGAGGCTGGTATAGACCCGATAGCTCTTCTTTACTCCACATCAAAAGCATTGCCCCCTAAGTTAGCAGTTACCCCAATAATGAAGTCCCTACTTATTCATAATCAGCTAGGTGCTATTTTAAGTTAGTTTCTGAGTAGGGATAGACACCAGCCAATATGTCACAACCCCAATTTGAGGATTGGAGGGAAAATGATATCGGAATCCTGGCTTCCCCAGCTGAAAGGATGGAGGATAGAGGATATTTTACAGGGGGATAGAAACCTCCCAATAACAGAACTATTAGTCAGGTACCATATGGAACATAGGCATATTTTTAAGGTATATCAGCTCACACACTTATTGGAGCAAGTTAGGAACAAGCTTAGTAATGGGCGTATGACTGGAGGTTGGTTTGAATCTTTGGTTCAGATAGGATGGGAACCACACACGGTCTCCAAAATATATAAGACATTGTTTGATCAAGTATAAGTAGAATTGGATCACAAGTCTAGATTCTGGTTAGGTCAGCTGGGGGGCCAAGAGTGGAACTGGGATGGCATTTGGAGCCATATATACCGATATCTTACTCATGATTAGCTGCGGGTAATGCAGTTTCATTTTTTAAACAATTTGTATTGCACGCCTTCTAAATTATATAAAATTGGACACAGACCTGATCAAACATGTCTCCGATGTCATCGGGCAGTCAGGGATTTATATCATATTTTTTGGGAACGCCCGCCGATAAAAATGTTGTGGAAGCAAATTAAGCATAAGGCAGACCCATTACTGGGCATTGACCAGTATTTTACCTCAGAAATCTGTCTGATAGGTGATTATTCTGGCATCAAGTTTAAAGTGCGAAGATACTATATGGCTCTGATATCATCCTCGCTTAAGAAGGTAGTGTTAAGACACTGGCTGGATGATACCCCAATTACTTACACTGAATGGTTACAGGAATTGTTATATAATTTGAATATGGAGAAATTCAGGGCTGTGAGATGGGACAGTCTTTTAAAATATGAATCAATATGGAGTCATTTTCAAATGCTTAACCTCCTCCAATCTAGGCCGAGGGCAGGAAGGTAGTACGGTATTGGTAGAATACGGATGAACAGATCTTCCTAAGTTGTCTTAGTAAGGGAGGGCTGAGAGGAGGGAGGGAGTGGGGGCAGGGGGAAGGGGAGTAAAAATGTCTCGTTCCCTTTATTTTGTGATATGTGTCATTATGAAATATGGTGTCATGGAGATGTTTTTTGCTCTGTTTATGGTAAAATTCAATAAAATGTGAATTAAAAAAAGAAACTAGCAGCGGGATGCTGTAATTGGAGGCAGCTGCTATTCTACTGCTCAAGCCACTACCCCATTAACTTCTCTGTTTTGCTCCTGATTAAGCAAACTAAGTTGATACAGTCCCTTCCCCAAACAAAGAAACACACAGAGACGTTCTTCTTTTTTCATAAATGAGACAATCTGCTTCTAATAAAGTATCTTTTTGCTTAATCCCAACAAGCACTGACTCCTGCTAAAATAGAAATGATTTATGAGTAAGAAAATCTGTAGATTTTTTAGTCAGTTGCTTGCTCTGAAAAGAAGATTCCCTCTGCCAGGAAGTAGCAGCAGGAAGCTGTAATTGGAGACAGCAGCTTTTCTACTGCTCATGTCACACACCTAAATAACTTGTCTCCTCTGCTCCAGATTAAGTAAAACTAAGTTGACACAGCGCCTTTCACCAAACAGGGAAAAACTCAGTGACTTCCTTCTTTTTTTAACTAAATTAGACCCCATGCTTCTAATAAAGTATCTGTTTCCTTAATCCCAACAGGCACTGACACCAGCGGAGATAGAAGTGATTTCTCAGTAAGAAAATCTATAGCTTTTTTAGTCAGATGCTTGCACTGAAAGCAAGATTCCCTCTGTCAGAAACTAGCAGCAGGAAGCAGGAATTGGAGACTGCTGCTTTTCTACTGCTCAAGCCACTACCCCAATTAACTTCTCTCTTTTGCTCCTGATTAAGCAAACTAAGTTGATACAGCCCCTTCCCCAAACAAAGAAACACACAGAGACATTCTTCCTTTTTTCATAAATGAGACAACCTGTTTTTAATAAAGTATATTTTTGCTTAATGCCAACAAGGACTGACTCCTGCTAAAATAGAAATGATTTATGAGTAAGAAAATCTGTAGATTTTTTAGTCAGTTGCTTGCTCTGAAAAGAAGATTCCCTCTGCCAGGAAGTAGCAGCAGGAAGCTGTAATTGGAGACAGCTGCTTTACTACTGCTCATGTCACACAACCAAATAACTTGTCTCCTCTGCTCCAGATTAAGCAAACTAAGTTGACACAGCACCTTTCGCCAAACAGAGAAAAACTCAGTGACTTTCTTCTTTTTTTAACTAAATTAGACCCCATCCTTCTAATAAAGTATCTGTTTCCTTAATCCCAAGAGGCACTGACTCCAGCTGAGATAGAATTGATTTCTCAGTAAGAAAATCTGTCACTTTTTTAGTCAGATGCTTGCACTGAAAGCAAGATTCCCTCTGTCAGAAACTAGCAGCAGGAAGCAGTAATTGGAGACAGCTGCTTTTCTACTGCTCAAGCCACTACACCAATTAACTTCTCTCTTTTGCTCCTGATTAAGCACACTTAGTTGATACAGCCTCTTTTCCCCAACAGAGAAACACACAGTGACTTTTTTCTTGTTTTACTTAAATGAGACACCTAGCTTCAAATAAAGTATCTGTTTGCTTAATGCCAACAAGCACTGACTTCTGTTGACATACAAGTGATTTATCAGTAAGAAAATATGTAGCTTTTTTTAGTCAGCTGCGTGCACTGAAAGCAAGATTGCATCTTCCAGAAACTAGAAGCAGGAAGCTGTAATTGGAGATGGCTACTTTTCTACTGCTCAAGCCACACCCCAATTAACTTATGCCTTCTGCTCCTGATTTAGCAAACTATGTTGATACAGCCAACTTCCCGAAACAGAGAAATGCACAGTGACTCTCTTCCTATTTTTTTACTTATATGAGTCCTCCAGCATTCTAAGAAAGTATCAGTTTACTTAATCCCACCAGGCACAGACTGCAGCTGAGATAGAAGTTATTTATTAGTACTTGAAGATAATCTGTAGTTTTCTTAGTCAGTTGATATCACAGAATGTAAGATTCCCCTCTGATAGGAACTAGTAGAAGGAAGCTGTAATTGGAGACAGCTGCTTTTCCACTGCCCAAGCCACACCACCTATTAACCTGTCTCCTCTCCTCCTGATTTAGCAAACTACGTTGATATAGCCCCTTCCACAAACAGAGAAACATAGTGACTTTCTTCTTTTACTTAAATGAGAACCCCAGTTTCTAATAAAGTATCAGTTTGCTTAATCACAAAAGCCACTGAATCCAGCTGAAATGGAAGTGATTCATGAGTAACAACATTTGTAGCTTTTTTAGCCAGCTGATTGCACTTAAAGCAAGATTCCCATTGACACAAACTAGCAGCAGGAAGCTGTACTTGGAAACAGCTGTTTTACTACTGCTCAAGCCACACCCCCAATTAACTTATCTCCTCTACTCCTGATTCAGCAAACTAAGTTGATACAGCCCCTTCCCCAAATAGAGATAAACACATTGAATTTCTTCTTTTTATTTTACTTAAATGAGACCCCCTGCTTCTAATAAAGTATCTGTTTACTGCATCCCAAAAGGTACTGACTCCTGCTGGGATAGAAGTGATTTATCAGCAAGAAAATCTGTAGCTTTTTTAGTCAGCTGCTTGATTTGAAAGCAAGATTTCCTCTGCCAGAAACCAGACAGCAGGAAGTTGTAATTGGAGACAGCTGCTTTTCAACTGATCAAGTGATGCCTCAATTAATTTCTCTCCTCTGCTCCTGACTCAGCAAACTAAGTTGATACAGCCCTATTCCCAAACAGAGAAACACACAGTGACTTTAATCTTTTTTTACTCAAATGAGACACCCAGCTTCTAATAAAGTATCTGTTTGCTTAATCTGTTACAGGAAATTATTCCTGCTGAGATAGAATTGATTTAGCAGTTAAAAAAATCTGTATTTTTTTAAGTCAGCTGTTTGCACTGAAAGCAAGATCCACTCTGCAGAGACTAGCATCAGGAAGCTGCAATTGGATATTTTTGCTTTTCTACTGCTCAAGCCATACCTGCAATTAACTTCTCTCCTCTGCTCCTAATTTAGCAAACTAAGTTGATACAGCCCCTTTCCCAAAACAGAGAAACACACTGTGACTTTCTGTTTTTATACTTAAATGTGAATCCCTGCTTCTAATAAATAATATGTTTACCTAATCCAAACAGGCAATGACTCCTGCTAAGAAAGAAGTGATTTATAAGAGTGAAATGTTGTAGATTTATTAGTCACTGGCTTGCTCTGAAAGCAAGATTCCATCTGCCAGGAACTAGCAGCAGGAAGTTGTAATTGGAGACATCTGCTTTTCCACTGCTCAAGCCACACCGCAATTAACTTCTCTCCTCTGATCATGATTTAGCAAACTACAATGGTAGCCACAGGCACTGCCAACTATTTCCAGAAATGTCTGTGATATTTCCAGAAATATCTGATGCTTTTTGCATTTAAACAGTATGGACAGCAAAGACAAACTCTTCAGAAATGCTGCAAAATATCTGGAAATAGCTGGTAATGTCTGTGGCTACCACTGTAAATTGATACAGCCCCTTCCCCAAACAGAGAAATGCACAGTGACTTTCTTCCTATTTTTTTACTTATATGAGACCTCCAGTATTCTAAGAAAGTATCGGTTTACTTAATCCCACCAGGCACAGACTGCAGCTGAGATAGAAGTTATTTATTAGTACTTGAAGATAATCTGTAGTTTTCTTAGTCAGTTGATATCACAGAATGTAAGATTCCTCTGATAGGAACTAGTAGAAGGAAGCTGTAACTGGAGACAGCTGCTTTCCACTGCCAAGCCACACCCACTCATTAACCTGTCTCCTCTCCTCCTGATTTAGCAAACTACGTTGATATAGCCTTCCACAAACAAAGAAACATAGTGACTTTCTTCTTTACTTAAATGAGAACCCCAGTTTCTAATAAAGTATCAGTTTGTTAATCACAAAAGCCACTGAATCCAGCTGAAATGGAAGTGATTCATGAGTAACAACATTTGTAGCTTTTTAGCCAGCTGATTGCACTTAAAGCAAGATTCCCATTGACACAACTAGCAGCAGAAGCTGTACTTGGAAACAGCTGTTTTACTACTGCTCAAGCCACACCCCAATTAACTCTATCTCCTCTACTCCTGATTCAGCAAACTAAGTTGATACAGCCCTTCCCCAAATAGAGATAAACACATTGAATTTCTTCTTTTATTTTACTTAAATGAGACCCCTGCTTCTAATAAAGTATCTGTTGGCTGCATCCCAAAGGTACTGACTCCTGCTGGATAGAAGTGATTTATCAACAAGAAAATCTGTAGCTTTTTTAGTCAGCTGCTTGATTTGAAAGCAAGATTTCCTCTGCCAGAAACCAGACAGCAGGAAGTTGTAATTGGAGACAGCTGCTTTTCAACTGATCAAGTGATGCCTCAATTAATTTCTCTCCTCTGCTCCTGACTCAGCAAACTAAGTTGATACAGCCCTATTCCCAAACAGAGAAACACACAGTGACTTTATTCTTTTTTTACTCAAATGAGACACCCAGCTTCTAATAAAGTATCTGTTTGCTTAATCTGTTACAGGAAATTACTGCTGCTGAGATAGAATTGATTTAGCAGTTAAAAAAATCTGTATTTTTTTAAGTCAGCTGTTTGCACTGAAAGCAAGATCCACCCTGCAGAGACTAGCATCAGGAAGCTGCAATTGGATATTTTTGCTTTTCTACTGCTCAAGCCATACCTGCAATTAACTTCTCTCCTCTGCTCCTAATTTAGCAAACTAAGTTGATACAGCCCCTTTCCCAAAACAGAGAAACACACTGTGACTTTCTGTTTTTATACTTAAATGTGAATCCCTGCTTCTAATAAATAATATGTTTACCTAATCCAAACAGGCAATGACTCCTGCTAAGAAAGAAGTGATTTATAAGAGTGAAATGTTGTAGATTTATTAGTCACTGGCTTGCTCTGAAAGCAAGATTCCATCTGCCAGAACTAGCAGCAGGAAGTTGTAATTGGAGACATCTGCTTTTCACTGCTCAAGCCACACGTGCATTAACTTCTCTCCTCTGATCATGATTTAGCAAACTACAATGGTAGCCACAGGCACTGCCAACTATTTCAGAAATGTCTGTGATATTTCCAGAAATATCTGATGCTTTTTGCATTTAAACAGTACGGACAGCAAAGACAAACTCTTCAGAAATGCTGCAAAATATCTGGAAATAGCTGGCAATGTCTGTGGCTACCACTGTAAATTGATACAGCCCCTTCCCCAAACAGAGAAATGCACAATGACTTTCTTCCTTTTTTTACTTAAATGAGACCCCCAGCTTCTAAGAAAGTAAACGTTTGCTTAATCCTAACAGGCACAGACTCCTGCTGGGATAGAAGTGATTTATCAGTAAGAAAATCTATCTCACTTTTTAGTCAGATGCTTTTTCAAAGCAAGATTCCCTCTGTCAGAAACTAGCAGCAAGAAGCAGGAATTGGAGACTGCTGCTTTTCTGCTCAAGCCACTACCCCAATTAACTTCTCTCTTTGCTCCTGATTAAGCAAACTAAGTTGATATAGCCCCTTCCCCAAACAAAGAAACACACAGAGACATTCTTCCTTTTTCATAAATGAGACAACCTGTTTCTAATAAAGTATATTTTGCTTAATGCCAACAAGGACTGACTCCTGCTAAAATAGAAATGATTTATGAGTAAGAAAATCTGTAGATTTTTAGTCAGTTACTTGCTCTGAAAGAAGATTCCTCTGCCAGGAAGTAGCAGCAGGAAGCTGTAATTGGAGACAGGCTTTTCTACTGCTCATGTCACACAACCAAATAACTTGTCTCCTCTGCTCCAGATTAAGCAAACTAAGTTGACACAGCACCTTTCACCAAACAGAGAAAAACTCAGTGACTTTCTTCTTTTTTTAACTAAATTGGACCCCATGCTTCTAATAAAGTATCTGTTTCCTTAATCCCAAGAGGCACTGACTCCAGGTGAGATAGAATTGATTTCTCAGTAAGAAAATCTGTCACTTTTTTAGTCAGATGCTTGCACTGAAAGCAAGATTCTCTCTGTCAGAAACTAGCAGCAGGAAGTAGTAATTGGAGACAGCTGCTTTTCTACTGCTCAAGCTACTACTCCAATTAACTTCTCTCTTTTGCTCCTGATTAAGCAAACTTAGTTGATACAGCCTCTTTTCCCCAACAGAGAAACACACAGTGACTTTTTTCTTTTTTTACTTAAATGAGACCCCTAGCTTCAAATAAAGTATCTGTTTGCTTAATGCCAACAAGCACTGACTTCTGTTGACATACAAGTGATTTATCAGTAAGAAAATATGTAGCTTTTTTAGTCAGCTGCGTGCACTGAAAGCAAGATTGCATCTTCCAAAAACTAGAAGCAGGAAGCTGTAATTGGAGATGGCTACTTTTCTACTGCTCAAGCCACACCCCAATTAACTTATGCCTTCTGCTCCTGATTTAGCAAACTATGTTGATACAGCCAACTTCCCAAAACAGAGAAATGCACAGTGACTTTCTTCCTATTTTTTTAATTATATGAGACCTCCAGCATTCTAAGAAAGTATCGGTTTACTTAATCCCACCAGGCACAGACTGCAGCTGAGATAGAAGTTATTTATTAGTACTTGAAGATAATCTGTAGTTTTCTTAGTCAGTTGATATCACAGAATGTAAGATTCCCTCTGATAGGAACTAGTAGAAGGAAGCTGTAATTGGAGACAGCTGCTTTTCCACTGCCCAAGCCACACCACCTATTAACCTCTCTCTCCTCCTGATTTAGCAAACTACGTTGATATAGCCCCTTCCACAAACAAAGAAACATAGTGACTTTCTTCTTTTACTTAAATGAGAACCCCAGTTTCTAATAAAGTATCAGTTTGCTTAATCACAAAAGCCACTGAATCCAGCTGAAATGGAAGTGATTCATGAGTAACAACATTTGTAGCTTTTTTAGCCAGCTGATTGCACTTAAAGCAAGATTCCCATTGACACAAACTAGCAGCAGGAAGCTGTACTTGGAAACAGCTGTTTTACTACTGCTCAAGCCACACCCCCAATTAACTTATCTCCTCTACTCCTGATTCAGCAAACTAAGTTGATACAGCCCCTTCCCCAAATAGAGATAAACACATTGAATTTCTTCTTTTTATTTTACTTAAATGAGACCCCCTGCTTCTAATAAAGTATCTGTTTGCTGCATCCCAAAAGGTACTGACTCCTGCTGGGATAGAAGTGATTTATCAGCAAGAAAATCTGTAGCTTTTTTAGTCAGCTGCTTGATTTGAAAGCAAGATTTCCTCTGCCAGAAACCAGACAGCAGGAAGTTGTAATTGGAGACAGCTGCTTTTCAACTGATCAAGTGATGCCTCAATTAATTTCTCTCCTCTGCTCCTGACTCAGCAAACTAAGTTGATACAGCCCTATTCCCAAACAGAGAAACATACAGTGACTTTATTCTTTTTTTACTCAAATGAGACACCCAGCTTCTAATAAAGTATCTGTTTGCTTAATCTGTTACAGGAAATTTCTCCTGTTGAGATAGAATTGATTTAGTAGTTAAAAAATCTGTATTTTTTAAGTCAGCTGTTTGCACTGAAAGCAAGATCCACTCTGCAGAGACTAGCATCAGAAGCTGCACTGGATATTTTGCTTTTCTACTGCTCAGCCATACCTGCAATTAACTTCTCTCCTCTGCTCCTAATTTAGCAAACTAAGTTGATACAGCCCTTTCCCAAAACAGAGAAACACACTGTGACTTTCTGTTTTTATACTTAAATATTGAATCCTGCTTCTAATAAATAATATGTTTACCTAATCCAAACAGGCAATGACTCCTGCTAAGAAGAAGTGATTTATAAGAGTGAAATGTTGTAGATTTATTAGTCACTGGCTTGCTCTGAAAGCAAGATTCCATCTGCCAGGAACTAGCAGCAGGAAGTTGTAATGGAGACATCTGCTTTTCCACTGCTCAAGCCACACACGCAATTAACTTCTCTCCTCTGATCACGATTTAGCAAACTACAATGGTAGCCACAGGCACTCGCCAACTATTTCAGAAATGTCTGTGATATTTCCAGAAATATCTGATGCTTTTGCATTTAAACAGTATGGACAGCAAAGACAAACTCTTCAGAAATGTTGCAAAATATCTGGAAAAGCTGGCATGTCTGTGGCTACCATTGTAAATTGATACAGCCCCTTCCCCAAACAGAGAAATGCACAATGACTTTCTTCCTTTTTTTACTTAAATGAGACCCCCAGCTTCTAAGAAAGTAAACGTTTGCTTAATCCTAACAGGCACTGACTCCTGCTGGGATAGAAGTGATTTATCAGTAAGAAAATCTATCACTTTTTTAGTCAGATGCTTGCACTGAAAGCAAGATTCCCTCTGTCAGAAACTAGCAGCAAGAAGCAGGAATTGGAGACTGCTGCTTTTCTACTGCTCAAGCCACTACCCCAATTAACTTCTCTCTTTTGCTCCTGATTAAGCAAACTAAGTGGATACAGCCCCTTCCCCAAACAAAGAAACACACAGATACATTCTTCCTTTTTTCATAAATGAGACAACCTGTTTCTAATAAAGTATATTTTTGCTTAATGCCAACAAGGACTGACTCCTGCTAAAATAGAAATGATTTATGAGTAAGAAAATCTGTAGATTTTTTAGTCAGTTGCTTGCTCTGAAAAGAAGATTCCCTCTGCCAGGAAGTAGCAGCAGGAAGCTGTAATTGGAGACAGCGGCTTTTCTACTGCTCATGTCACACAACCAAATAACTTGTCTCCTCTGCTCCAGATTAAGCAAACTAAGTTGACACAGCACCTTTCACCAAACAGAGAAAAACTCAGTGACTTTCTTCTTTTTTTAACTAAATTGGACCCCATGCTTCTAATAAAGTATCTGTTTCCTTAATCCCAAGAGGCACTGACTCCAGGTGAGATAGAATTGATTTCTCAGTAAGAAAATCTGTCACTTTTTTAGTCAGATGCTTGCACTGAAAGCAAGATTCTCTCTGTCAGAAACTAGCAGCAGGAAGTAGTAATTGGAGACAGCTGCTTTTCTACTGCTCAAGCTACTACTCCAATTAACTTCTCTCTTTTGCTCCTGATTAAGCAAACTTAGTTGATACAGCCTCTTTTCCCCAACAGAGAAACACACAGTGACTTTTTTCTTTTTTTACTTAAATGAGACCCCTAGCTTCAAATAAAATATCTGTTTGCTTAATGCCAACAAGCACTGACTTCTGTTGACATACAAGTGATTTATCAGTAAGAAAATATGTAGCTTTTTTAGTCAGCTGCATGCAGTGAAAGCAAGATTGCATCTTCCAAAAACTAGAAGCAGGAAGCTGTAATTGGAGATGGCTACTTTTCTACTGCTCAAGCCACACCCCAATTAACTTATGCCTTCTGCTCCTGATTTAGCAAACTATGTTGATACAGCCAACTTCCCAAAACAGAGAAATGCACAGTGACTTTCTTCCTATTTTTTTACTTATATGAGACCTCCAGCATTCTAAGAAAGTATCGGTTTACTTAATCCCACCAGGCACAGACTGCAGCAGAGATAGAAGTTATTTATTAGTACTTGAAGATAATCTGTAGTTTTCTTAGTCAGTTGATATCACAGAATGTAAGATTCCCTCTGATAGGAACTAGTAGCAGAAATCTATAATTGGAGACAGCTGCTTTTCCACTGCCCAAGCCACACCACCTATTAACCTGTCTCCTCTCCTCCTGATTTAGTAAACTACGTTGATATAGCCCCTTCCCCAAACAGAAACATAGTGACTTTCTTCTTTTACTTAAATGAGAACCCCAGTTTCTAATAAAGTATCTGTTTGTTTAATCAAAAAACCACTGAATCCAGCTGAAATGGAAGTGATTCATGAGTAACAACATTTGTAGCTTTTTGCCAGCTGATTGCACTTAAAGCAAGATTCCCATTGACACAAACTAGCAGCAGGAAGCTGTACTTGGGAACAACTATTTTACTACTGCAAGCCACCCCCCAATTAACCTCTCCTCTACTCCTGATTCAGCCTCTGCCAATTAGAGATAAACACATTGAATTTCTTCTTTTATTTTACTTAAATTAGACCCCTGCTTCTAATAAAGTATCTGTTTGCTGCATCCCAAAGGTACTGACTCCTGCTGGGATAGAAGTGATTTATCAGTAAGAAAATCTGTAGCTTTTTTAGTCAGCTGCTTGATTTGAAAGCAAGGTCTCCTCTGCCAGAAACCAGACAGCAGGAAGTTGTAATTGGAGACAGCTGCTTTTCAACTGATCAAGTGATGCCTCAATTAATTTCTCTCCTCTGCTCCTGACTCAGCAAACTAAGTTGATACAGCCCTATTCCCAAACAGAGAAACACACAGTGACTTTATTCTTTTTTCACTCAAATGAGACACCCAGCTTCTAATAAAGTATCTGTTTGCTTAATCCGTTACAGGAAATGACTTCTGCTGAGATAGAAATGATTTAGCAGCTAAAAAAATCTGTATTTTTTTAAGTCAGCTGCTTGCACTGAAAGCAAGATCCCTCTGCCAAAGACTAGCATCAGGAAGCTGCAGTTGGAGATTTTTGCTTTTACTGCTCAAGCCATACCTGCAATTAACTTCTCTTCTGCTCCTAATTTAGCAAACTAAGTTTATACAGCCCCTTTCCCAAAACAGAGAAACATACTGTGACTTTCTGTTTTACTTAATGTGAATCCCTGCTTCTATAAAAATATGTTTACCTAATCCAAACAGGCAATGACTCCTGCTAAGAAAGAAGTGATTTATAAGAGTGAAATGTTGTAGATTTATTAGTCACTGGCTTGTCTGAAAGCAAGATTCCATCTGCAGGAACTAGCAGCAGGAAGTTGTAATTGGAGACATCTGCTTTTCCACTGCTCAAGCCACAATCCAATTAACTTCCTCCTCTGTTCATGATTTAGCAAACTACAATGGTAGCCACAGGCACTGCCAACTATTTCAGAAATGTCTGTGATATTTCCAGAAATATCTGATGCTTTTGCATGTAAACAGTATGGACAGCAAAGACAAACTCTTCAGAAATGCTGCAAAATATCTGAAATAGCTGGCAATGTCTGTGGCTACCACTGTAAATTTATACAGCCCTTCCCAAACAGAGAAATGCACAATGACTTCTTTCCTTTTTTACTTAATGAGACCCCAGCTTCTAAGAAAATAAATGTTTGCTTAATCCTAACAGGCACTGACTCCTGCTTGGATAGAAGTGATTTATCAGTAAGAAAATCTATCACTTTTTTATTCAGATGCTTGCACTGAAAGCAAGATTCCCTCTGTCAGAAACTAGCAGCAGGAAGCAGTAATTGGAGACAGCTGCTTTTCTACTGCTCAAGCCACTACTCCAATTAACTTCTCTCTTTTGCTCCTGATTAAGCAAACTTAGTTGATACAGCCTCTTTCCCCAAACAGAGACAAACACAGTGACTTTTTTCTTTTTTATTTAAATGAGACCCCCAGCTTCTAATAAAGTATCTGTTTGCTTAATGCCAACAAGCACTGACTTCTGTTGACATACAAGTGATTTATCAGTAAGAAAATATGTAGCTTTGTTAGTCAGCTGTGTGCACTGAAAGCAAGATTGCATCTTCCAAAACTAGAAGCAGGAAGCTGTAATTGAGATGGCTACTTTCTACTGCTCAAGCCACACCCCAATTAACTTATGACTTCTGCTCCTGATTTAGCAAACTATGTTGATACAGCCAACTTCCCAAAATGGAGAAATGCACATTGACTTTCTTCCTATTTTTTTACTTATATGAGACCTCCAGCATTCTAAGAAAGTATCGGTTTACTTAATCCCACCAGGCACAGACTGCAGCAGAGATAGAAGTTATTTATTAGTACTTGAAGATAATCTGTAGTTTTCTTAGTCAGTTGATATCACAGAATGTAAGATTCCCTCTGATAGGAACTAGTAGCAGAAATCTATAATTGGAGACAGCTGCTTTTCCACTGCCCAAGCCACACCACCTATTAACCTGTCTCCTCTCCTCCTGATTTAGTAAACTACGTTGATATAGCCCCTTCCCCAAACAGAAACATAGTGACTTTCTTCTTTTACTTAAATGAGAACCCCAGTTTCTAATAAAGTATCTGTTTGCTTAATCAAAAAAGCCACTGAATCCAGCTGAAATGGAAGTGATTCATGAGTAACAACATTTGTAGCTTTTTTAGCCAGCTGATTGCACTTAAAGCAAGATTCCCATTGACACAAACTAGCAGCAGGAAGCTGTACTTGGGAACAACTATTTTACTACTGCTCAAGCCACACCCCCAATTAACTTATCTCCTCTACTCCTGATTCAGCCCCTTCACCAATTAGAGATAAACACATTGAATTTCTTCTTTTTATTTTACTTAAATTAGACCCCCTGCTTCTAATAAAGTATCTGTTTGCTGCATCCCAAAAGGTACTGACTCCTGCTGGGATAGAAGTGATTTATCAGTAAGAAAATCTGTAGCTTTTTTAGTCAGCTGCTTGATTTGAAAGCAAGGTCTCCTCTGCCAGAAACCAGACAGCAGGAAGTTGTAATTGGAGACAGCTGCTTTTCAACTGATCAAGTGATGCCTCAATTAATTTCTCTCCTCTGCTCCTGACTCAGCAAACTAAGTTGATACAGCCCTATTCCCAAACAGAGAAACACACAGTGACTTTATTCTTTTTTCCCTCAAATGAGACACCCAGCTTCTAATAAAGTATCTGTTTGCTTAATCCGTTACAGGAAATGACTTCTGCTGAGATAGAAATGATTTAGCAGCTAAAAAAATCTGTATTTTTTTAAGTCAGCTGCTTGCACTGAAAGCAAGATCCCCTCTGCCAAAGACTAGCATCAGGAAGCTGCAGTTGGAGATTTTTGCTTTTCTACTGCTCAAGCCATACCTGCAATTAACTTCTCTCTTCTGCTCCTAATTTAGCAAACTAAGTTTATACAGCCCCTTTCCCAAAACAGAGAAACATACTGTGACTTTCTGTTTTTTTACTTAAATGTGAATCCCTGCTTCTTATAAAAAATATGTTTACCTAATCCAAACAGGCAATGACTCCTGCTAAGAAAGAAGTGATTTATAAGAGTGAAATGTTGTAGATTTATTAGTCACTGGCTTGCTCTGAAAGCAAGATTCCATCTGCCAGGAACTAGCAGCAGGAAGTTGTAATTGGAGACATCTGCTTTTCCACTGCTCAAGCCACAATCCAATTAACTTCTCTCCTCTGTTCATGATTTAGCAAACTACAATGGTAGCCACAGGCACTGCCAACTATTTCCAGAAATGTCTGTGATATTTCCAGAAATATCTGATGCTTTTTGCATGTAAACAGTATGGACAGCAAAGACAAACTCTTCAGAAATGCTGCAAAATATCTGGAAATAGCTGGCAATGTCTGTGGCTACCACTGTAAATTTATACAGCCCCTTCCCCAAACAGAGAAATGCACAATGACTTTCTTCCTTTTTACTTAAAATGAGACCCCAGCTTCTAAGAAAATAAATGTTTGCTTAATCCTAACAGGCACTGACTCCTGCTTGGATAGAAGTGATTTATCAGTAAGAATCTATCACTTTTTATTCAGATGCTTGCACTGAAAGCAAGATTCCCTCTGTCAGAAACTAGCAGCAGGAAGCAGTAATTGGAGACAGCTGCTTTTCTACTGCTCAAGCCACTACTCCAATTCTCTCTCTTTGCTCCTGATTAAGCAAACTTAGTTGATACAGCCTCTTTCCCAAACAGAGACAAACACAGTGACTTTTTTCTTTTTTATTTAAATGAGACCCCCAGCTTCTAATAAAGTATCTGTTTGCTTAATGCCAACAAGCACTGACTTCTGTTGACATACAAGTGATTTATCAGTAAGAAAATATGTAGCTTTGTTAGTCAGCTGTGTGCACTGAAAGCAAGATTGCATCTTCCAAAAACTAGAAGCAGGAAGCTGTAATTGGAGATGGCTACTTTTCTACTGCTCAAGCCACACCCCAATTAACTTATGACTTCTGCTCCTGATTTAGCAAACTATGTTGATACAGCCAACTTCCCAAAATGGAGAAATGCACATTGACTTTCTTCCTATTTTTTTTACTTATATGAGACCTCCAGCATCTGAGAAAGTATCGGTTTACTTAATCCCACCAAGCACAGACTGCGGCTGAGTTAGAAGTGATTTATTAGTATTTGAAGATAATCTGTAGTTTTCTTAGTCAGCTGATATCACAGAATGCAAGACTCCCTCTGATAGGAACTAGTAGCAGGAAGCTGTAATTGGAGACAGCTGCTTTTCCACTGCCCAAGCCACACCACCTACTAACCGGTCTCCTCTTCTCCTGATTTAGCAAACTACTTTGATACAGCCCCCTTCCCCAAACAGAGAAACATAGTGACTTTCTTCTTTTACTTAAATGAGAACCCCAGTTTCTAATAAAGTGTCTGTTTGCTTAATCACAAAAGCCACTGAATCCAGCTGAAATGGAAGTGATTCAACAGTAACAACATTTGTAGCTTTTTTTAGCCAGCTGATTGCACTTAAAGCAAGATTACCACTGACACAAACTAGCAGCAGGAAGCTGTTCTTGGAAACAGCTGTTTTACTACTGCTCAAGCCACACCCCCAATTAACATATCTCCTCTACTCCTGATTCAGCAAACTAAGTTGATATAGTCCCGTCCCCAAACAGAGAAAAACACATTGAATTTCTTCTTTTTATTTTACTTAAATGAGACCCCCTACTTCTAATAAAGTATCTGTTTGCTGCATCCCAGAAGGTACTGACTCCTGCTGGGATAGAAGGGATTTATCAGTAAGGGAATCTGTAGCTTTTTTAGTCAGCTGCTTGATTTGAAAGCAAGATTTCCTCTGCCAGAAACCAGACAGCAGGAAGTTGTAATTGAGACAGCTGCTTTTCAACTACTCAAGCCACACACCAATTCACTTATCTCCTCTGCTCCTGACTAAGCCAACTAAGTTGATACAGCCCCATCCGCAGAGAAACACACAGTGACTTTATTCTTTTTTTTACTACATTGAGAACCCCAGCTTCTAATAAAGTATCTGTTTGCTTAACCTGCAACTGGTAATGAATCTTGTTGAGATAGAAATTATTTATTATTTAAAAAATCTGCATTTTTTTAAGTCAGCTGCTTGCACTGAAAACAAGATTCCCACTGCCAGAGACTAGCACCAGGAAGCTGCAATAGGAGACTTTTGCTTTTCTACTGCTCAGGCCACACCCGCAATTAACTTCTCTCATCTTCTCCTGATTTAGCAAACTAAGTTAATACAGCCCCTTTCCCAAAACAGAGAAACACACTGTGACGTTCTTCATTTTTTTTTACTAAAATGAGAAGCCCTGCTTCTAATAAAGAATATGTTTGCCTAATCTGAACAGGCACTGACTCCTGCTAATATAGAAGTGATTTATGAGAGATAAAATTTGTAGATTTATTAGTCATTTACTTGCTCTGAAAGCAAGATTCCATCTGCCAGGAACTAGCAGCAGGAAGTTGTAATTGGAGACATCTGCTTTTCCACTGCTCAAGCCACAATCCAATTAACTTCTCTCCTCTGTTCATGATTTAGCAAACTACAATGGTAGCCACAGGCACTGCCAACTATTTCCAGAAATGTCTGTGATATTTCCAGAAATATCTGATGCTTTTTGCATGTAAACAGTATGGACAGCAAAGACAAACTCTTCAGAAATGCTGCAAAATATCTGGAAATAGCTGGCAATGTCTGTGGCTACCACTGTAAATTTATACAGCCCCCTTCCCCAAACAGAGAAATGCACAATGACTTTCTTCCTTTTTTTACTTAAATGAGACCCCCAGCTTCTAAGAAAATAAATGTTTGCTTAATCCTAACAGGCACTGACTCCTGCTTGGATAGAAGTGATTTATCAGTAAGAAAATCTATCACTTTTTTATTCAGATGCTTGCACTGAAAGCAAGATTCCCTCTGTCAGAAACTAGCAGCAGGAAGCAGTAATTGGAGACAGCTGCTTTTCTACTGCTCAAGCCACTACTCCAATTAACTTCTCTCTTTTGCTCCTGATTAAGCAAACTTAGTTGATACAGCCTCTTTCCCCAAACAGAGACAAACACAGTGACTTTTTTCTTTTTTATTTAAATGAGACCCCCCAGCTTCTAATAAAGTATCTGTTTGCTTAATGCCAACAAGCACTGACTTCTGTTGACATACAAGTGATTTATCAGTAAGAAAATATGTAGCTTTGTTAGTCAGCTGTGTGCACTGAAAGCAAGATTGCATCTTCCAAAAACTAGAAGCAGGAAGCTGTAATTGGAGATGGCTACTTTTCTACTGCTCAAGCCACACCCCAATTAACTTATGACTTCTGCTCCTGATTTAGCAAACTATGTTGATACAGCCAACTTCCCAAAATGGAGAAATGCACATTGACTTTCTTCCTATTTTTTTTACTTATATGAGACCTCCAGCATCTGAGAAAGTATCGGTTTACTTAATCCCACCAAGCACAGACTGCGGCCGAGTTAGAAGTGATTTATTAGTATTTGAAGATAATCTGTAGTTTTCTTAGTCAGCTGATATCACAGAATGCAAGACTCCCTCTGATAGGAACTAGTAGCAGGAAGCTGTAATTGGAGACAGCTGCTTTTCCACTGCCCAAGCCACACCACCTACTAACCGGTCTCCTCTTCTCCTGATTTAGCAAACTACTTTGATACAGACCCCTTCCCCAAACAGAGAAACATAGTGACTTTCTTCTTTTACTTAAATGAGAACCCCAGTTTCTAATAAAGTGTCTGTTTGCTTAATCACAAAAGCCACTGAATCCAGCTGAAATGGAAGTGATTCAACAGTAACAACATTTGTAGCTTTTTTTTAGCCAGCTGATTGCACTTAAAGCAAGATTACCACTGACACAAACTAGCAGCAGGAAGCTGTTCTTGGAAACAGCTGTTTTACTACTGCTCAAGCCACACCCCCAATTAACTTATCTCCTCTACTCCTGATTCAGCAAACTAAGTTGATATAGTCCCGTCCCCAAACAGAGAAAAACACATTGAATTTCTTCTTTTTATTTTACTTAAATGAGACCCCCTACTTCTAATAAAGTATCTGTTTGCTGCATCCCAGAAGGTACTGACTCCTGCTGGGATAGAAGGGATTTATCAGTAAGGGAATCTGTAGCTTTTTTTAGTCAGCTGCTTGATTTGAAAGCAAGATTTCCTCTGCCAGAAACCAGACAGCAGGAAGTTGTAATTGGAGACAGCTGCTTTTCAACTACTCAAGCCACACACCAATTCACTTATCTCCTCTGCTCCTGACTAAGCCAACTAAGTTGATACAGCCCCATCCGCAGAGAAACACACAGTGACTTTATTCTTTTTTTTACTACATTGAGAACCCCAGCTTCTAATAAAGTATCTGTTTGCTTAACCTGCAACTGGTAATGAATCTTGTTGAGATAGAAATTATTTATTATTTAAAAAATCTGCATTTTTAAGTCAGCTGCTTGCACTGAAAACAAGATTCCCACTGCCAGAGACTAGCACCAGGAAGCTGCAATAGGAGACTTTTGCTTTTCTACTGCTCAGGCCACACCCGCAATTAACTTCTCTCATCTTCTCCTGATTTAGCAAACTAAGTTAATACAGCCCCTTTCCCAAAACAGAGAAACACACTGTGACGTTCTTCATTTTTTTTTACTAAAATGAGAAGCCCTGCTTCTAATAAAGAATATGTTTGCCTAATCTGAACAGGCACTGACTCCTGCTAATATAGAAGTGATTTATGAGAGATAAAATTTGTAGATTTATTAGTCATTTACTTGCTCTGAAAGCAAGATTACATCTGCCAGGAACTAGCAGCCGGAAGTTGTAATTGGAGACATTTGCTTTTCCACTGCTCAAGCCACACCCCAATTAACTTCTCTCCTCTGCTCATGATTTAGCAAACTACAGTGGTAGCCACAGACACTGCCCGCTATTTCCAGAAATTTCTGTGATATTTCCAGAAATATCTGATGCTTTTTGCATTTTAACAGTATGGGCAGTAGATAGAAACTCTTCAGAATTGTAGCAAAATATCTGGCAATGTCTGTGGCTACCACTGTAAATAGATACAGCCCCTTCCCCAAAAAGAGAAACACACAATGTCGTTCTTACTTTTTTTACTTAAATGAGACCCCCCAGCTTCTAAGAAAGTATATGTTTGCTTAATCCTAACAGGCACTGGCTCCTGCTGAGATAGAAGTGATTTATCAGTAAGAAAATTAACAGCTTTTTTAGTCAGCTGCTTGCATTGAAAGCAAGATTTCCTCTTCCATAAACTAGCAGCCGGAAGCTGTAGTTGAAAACAGCTGCATTTTTACTGCTCAAGCCACACCACCAATTAACTGCTCTTCTCTGCTCATGATTTAGCAAACTAAGTTGATACAGCCCCTTCCACAAGCAGACAAACACAAAGTGACTTTCATCTTTTTTTTATTTAAATGAATGACTTTGCTTCTAATAAAGTATATGATTGCTTAATCCAAACAGGCACTGACTCCTGCTTAGAGAGAAGCGATTTATCAGTAAGAAAATCTGTAGATTTTTTAGTCAGCGGCTTGCACTGAAAGCAAGATTCCCTCTGCCAGAAACTAGAAGCAGAAAACTGTAATTGGAGACAGCTGCTTTCTTATTGCTCAAGCCACACTCCATATTCAATTGTCTTCTCTGCTCCTGATTCAGCAAACTAAGTTGATACTGCCCCTTCCCCAAACAGAGAAACACAGTGAATTTCTTCTTTATTTTTACTTATAAGAGACGCCCTGCTTCTGAAAAAGTATCTGTTTGCTAAATCTGCAACAGGCCCTGACTCCTGCTGAGATAGAAGCCATTTATCAGTAAGAAAATCTATAGTTTTTTAAGTCAGCTGCTTACACTGAAAGCAAGATTTTCTCTGCCGGAATCTAGCAACAGGAAGCTGTAAATGGAGATAGCAGCTTTTCTACTGCTCAAGCCAAGCACCCAATTCATTTATCTCCTCTGCTCCTGATTTAGCAAACTAAGTTGATACAGCCCCATCCCCAAACTGAGAAACACACAGTGACTGCATTCTTTTTTTTCCTCAAAGGAGGCTCCCAGCTTCTAATAAAGTGTATATTTCCTTAATCTGCAACTGGCAATGACTCCTGCTGAGATAGAAATGATTTATCAGTTGAAAGATCTGCATTTTTTTAAGTCAGCTATGTGCACTGAAAGCAAGATTCCCTCTGTCAGAGACTAGCAGCATGATGCGGCATTTGGAGACTTTTGCTTTTCTACTGCTCAAGCCACACCCGCAATTAACTTCTCTCATCTGCTCCTGATTTAGCAAACTAGGTTGATACAGCCCCTTTCCCAAAACAGAGAAACACACTGTGACTTTCTTCTGTTTTTTTTTACTTAAATGAGAATCCCTGCTTCTAAAAAAGAATATGTTGGCCTAATCTGAACAGAAACTGACTCCTGCTAAGATAGAAGTGATTTATGAGAAAGAACATTTTGTAGATTTATTAGTCATTTACTTGCTCTGAAAGCAAGATTCCATCTGCCAGGAACTAAAAGCAGGAAGCTGTAATTGGAGACAGCTGCTTTTCCATTTCTCAAGCCACACCCCCAATTAACTTATCTCCTCTACTCCTGATTTAGCAATCTCAGTTGATACAGCCCAAATCCTCAAACAGAGAAAAATAGAGTGACTTTCTTCCTCTTTTTTAACTTAAATGAGATCCCCAGCTTCTAAGAAAGTATCTGTTTGCTTAATCCCAACAGGCAAAGACTCCTGCTGAGATATAAGTGATTCATCAGTAAGAAAATCAATAGCTTTTTAGTCAGCTGCTTGCACTGAAAACAAGATTCCCTCTGAGAGGAAACTAGCAGCAGGAAGCTTTATTTGGAAACCGCTGCTTTTCTACTGCTGAAGTCACACCATCAATTAACCTGTCTCATATGCTCCTGAATTAGGAGACTGAGGTGATAAAGCCCCCTTCCCCAAACAAAGAAACACTCAGTTACTTTCTTATTTTTATTTTACTTCAATGAGACCTCCTGCTTCTAATAAAGTGTCTTTTTGCTTAATCCCAACAGGCACTGACTCCTGCTTTTTTAGTCAGATTCTTGCACTGAAAGTAGGATTCACTCTGCCAGAAACTAGCAGCAGGAAGCTGTAATTGGAGACAGCTGATTTTCTACTGCCCAAACCACACCCCTAATTAAGTTCTCTTCTCTGCTTCTGATATAGCAAACAAATTTGATACAGCTCCCTTACTCAAACAGAGAAACACAGAGTGACTTTCTTGTTTTTCAACTACAGTTAAACCCCATTTATCTGACCCCAAAATACCGAACCTCCCTATGTAGTGAACCCGATCTGTGTCCCCCAATATTACAGCTTCCCTGTCATGTTTTGCCTGTCAGTTCAACTTTGCTTCTGAATTGCAGTAATTGACTTGTAAGCTGACCTCCTCGACCTGGCGAACACAGATGTCTCCTCAGCAGAAATTTAAATCCTTGCTGCTGACCTTCCTGATCCTCCCTATGCAGAAGAAGTGCTGATCACAATAAGAACCAGGCAAGGAACCCGATGATAATGAATCGGAGACAGAAGCATCTCACATTTGTTCTCAGTGTCTGGCGCTACACAGGGTTAATGCTGATCTCTCCTTCCCCCTTACCCCTTACCTTATTTTGGGATTTCAGTCTAGATCTGATACAGCCCCCTTCCCTAAACAGAGAAACACACTGTGACTTTCTTCTTTTTCTCTTAGAAAATCTGTAGCTTTTTTAGTCAGCTGCTTGCAATGAAAGCAAGATTCCCTCTTCCAGAAACTAGCATCAGCAAGCTATAATTTTAGCAGCTGCTTTTCTACTGCTCCAGACAAATCCCCAATTAACTTCTCTCCACTACTCCTGATTCAGCAGACTTAGTTAATACAGCCCCCTTCCCCAAAAAGAGAAACACACAGTGGCTTTGTTCTTTGTTTTACTTAAATGAGGCCCCCTGCTTCTAATAAAGTATCTGTTTGCGTAATCACTACACGCACTGACTCCTGCTGAGAAAGAATTGATTGATCTATAAGAAAATGATTAGCTTCTTTAGTCAGCTTCTTGCACAAAAAGCAAGATTTTCTCTGAAAGAAACTAGCAGCAGGAAGCTGTAAATATAGACAGCTGTTTTTCTTCTGCTCAAGCCACCCCCAATTAACTTCTTTCTTCTGCTCCTGATTTAGCAAACTAAGTTGATACAGCCTCCTTCCCCAAACAGAGAAACACAACGTGACTTTCTTCTTTTTTTACTTAAATAGGACCCACTTTTTCTCATAAAGTAACTGTTTGCTTAATTCCAACAGGCACTGACTCCTGTAGTGATAGAAGTAATTTATCTGTATAAAAATCAGTAGCTTTTTGAGTCAGCTGCATGCACTGAAAACAAGATTCCCTCTGCTAGAAACTAGCAGCAGGAAGCTGTAAATATAGCCAGCTGCTTTTCAACTGCTCAAGCCACAACCCAATTAATTAATCTGCTCTGCTCATGATATAGCAAATTAAGTTGCTAGAGCCCCCTTCTCAAAAAAGAGAAATACAGACTAAATTTCTTCTTTTGTACTTAAAGGAGACCCCTCATTCTAATAAAGTACCTGTTTGCTTAATCCCAAAGGGCACTGACTCCTGCTGAGAAAGTACTGATTCATCAGTACGAAAATGATTACCTTTTTTAGTCAGCTGCTTACACTGAAAGCAAGATTCCCTGTGCCAGAAACTAGCAACAGCAAGCTGTAATTGGAAGAAGATGCTTTTCAACTGCACGAGACACACCCCAATTCATTTCTCTCCTCTGCTCTTGATTCAGCAAACTAAGTTTATACAGCTCACTTCCCCAAACAGAGAAACACACAGTGACTTTCTTTTTTTACTTAAATAAGACCCTAGGCTTCTAATAAAGTATATGTATGCTTAATTCCAGCAAGCACTGACTCCTGCTGAAACAGAAGTGATTGATCAGTAAGAAAATGATTAGCTTGTTTAGTCAGCTGCTTTCACTGAAAGCAAGAGTCCCTCTGTCAGAAACAAGCAGCAGGAAGCTGTAAATGGAGACAGCTGATTTTCTACTGCTCGAGCCACACCCCAATAAAATTCTCTTCTCTGCTAATGACTTAGCAAAATTAGTTGATACGGACCACTACCCCAAACAGAGAAACACACAGTGACTTTCTTCTTTTGTTTTACTTAAGACTACCAGCTTCTAGTAAAGTTTGCTCAATTTCAACAGGCACTGGATCCTACTGAGAAAGAAGCGATAATCAATAAGAAAATCTGTAGAATTTTTAATCAGCTGATTACACTGAAAGCAAGATTCACTCTGCCAAAACCTAACAGTAGGAAGCTGTAATTGGAAAAAGTTGCCTTTCTTCCACTCAAGCCACACCACCAATTAACTTCTCTACTCTCCTCCTGATTTAGCAAACTTAGCTGATACAACCCCTTTCCCCAAACAGAGAAACACATTAGCTATCTTCTTTATATTTTCATAAATGAGATCCACTTTTTCTAATAAAGTATCTGTTTGCTTTATCCCAACAGGCACTGACTAATGCTGAGATAGAAGTAATTTATCAGTAAGAAAATCTGTAGCTTTTTTACTCAGCTGCTTTCACTGTAAGCAAGATTTCCTCTGCCAGAAACTAGCACCAGCCATCTGTAATTGGAGGCAGCTGCTTTTCTATGGCTCATGCCACCACCTATTTAACTTCTCTCCTCTGCTCCTGCTCCTGATTCAGCACACAAAGCTGATCCAGCCCCCTACCCCAAACAGAGAAACACACAGTGACTTTCTTCTTTTTTTACTTAAATGAGACCAACTGCTTCTAATAAAGTATCTGTTTGCTTAATCCCAACAGACACTGACTGCTGCAGAGATAGAAGTTATTTAGCAGTAAGACAATCTGTAGATTTTATAGTTAGCTGCTTGCTCAGAAAGCAAGATTTCCTCTTCTAGAAACCAGCAGCTGAAAGCCGTTAATGGAGATAGCTGCTTTTCCATTGTCAAGCCACAACTCAATTAACTTCTTTCCTCTGCTCATTATATAGTAAATTAAGTTGATACATCCCCTTCTCCAAAAAGAGAAATACAGACTGAATTACTTCTTTCTTAGTTAAGTGAGACCCCCTCATTCTAATAAAGTACCTGTTTGCATAATCCCAAGAGGAACTGACTCCTGCTGAGAAAGAACTGATTTATCAGAATGAAAATGATGACTTTTTTAGTCAGCTGCTTGCTCTGCAAGCAAGATTCCCTGTGCCAGAATCTAGCAGCAGTAAGCTGTAATTGGATGCAAATGCTTTTCTTCTGCACAAGACACATTCCCAATTAACTTCTGTCCTCTGCTCCTGATTCAGCAAACTAAGTTTATACAGTTCACTTCCCCAAGCAGAGAAACACAAAGTGACTTTCTTTTTTTTACTTAAATAATACCCTCAGCGTCTAATAAAGTATTTGCATGCTTAATTCCAGCAGGCACTGACACTTAGAAGTGATTGATCAGTAAGAAAATGATTTGCTTGTTAAGTCAGCTGCTTGCACTGAAAGCAAGCATCCCTCTGCCAGAAACAAGCAGCAGGAAACTGTAAACAGAGGCAGCTGCTTTTCTACTGCTCAAGGCACACCCCCAATTAACTTCTGTCCTCTGCTCCTGTCATCTAACAAACTTAGTTGATACAGACCACTTCCCCAACAGAGAAACATACAGTGATTTTCTTCTTTTGTTTCACTTAAGTAAGACTCCCAGCTTCTAGTAAATCATCTGTTTGCTTAATTCCAAAAGGCACTGACTCCTGCTGAGACAGAAGTGATGAATCAGTAAGAAAATTTGTAGCATTTTTAATCAGATGATTACACTGAAAGCAAGATTCCCTCTGCCAAAACCTAACAGTAAGAAGCTGTAATTGGAGAAAGTTGCCTTTTTTCTGCTCAAGCCACACCACCAATAAACTTCTCTACTCTGCTCCTGATTTAGCAAACTTAGTTGATAGAGCCCCTTTCCCCAAACAGAGAAACACACAGTGACTATCTCTTTTATTTTTACATAAATGAGACCCACTTTTTCTAATAAAGTATCTGTTTGCTTTATCCCAACAGGCACTGACTAATGCTGAGATAGAAGTAATTTATCAGTAAGAAAATCTGTAGCTTTTTTACTCAGCTGCTTTCACTTTAAGCAAGATACCCTCTGCCAGAAACTAGCACCAGCCAGCTGTAATTGGAGGCAGCTCCTTTTCTACTGCTCATGCCACCCCATTTAACTTCTCTTCTCTGCACCTGATTCAGCACACTAAGCTGATCTACCCCCTTCCCCAAACAGAAAAACACACAGTGACTTTCTTCATTTTTTACTTAAATGAGACCAACTGCTTCTAATAAAGTATCTGTTTGCTTAATCCCAACAGACACTGACTATTGGAGAGATAGAAGTTATTTAGCAGTAAGACAATCTGTAGCCTTTTTAGTTAGCTGCTTGCTCTGAAAGCAAGATTTCTTCTGCTAGAAACTAGCAGAAGAAAGCCATAAATGGAGACAGCTGCTTTTCTACTGCTCAAGACACAACCCAATTAATTTCTCTGCTCTGCTCATTATATAGGAAATTAAGTAGATACAGCCCCGTCTCCAAAAAGAGAAATACAGACTGAGTTACTTCTTTTTTATTAAATGAGACCCACTCATTGTAATGAAGTACCTGTTTGCTTAATCCCAACAGGCACTGACTGCTGCGGAGATAGATGTTATTTACCAGTATGAAAATATGTAGCTGTTTTAGTGAGCTGCTTTCTCTGAAAGCAAGATGTCCTCTGCTAGAAACTAGCAACAGGAAGTTGTAAATGGAGATAACTGCTTTTCTATTGCTCAAGCCACAGCCCCCATTAACTTCTGTCCTCTACTTATGATAAAGCAAATTAAGTTGATTCAGCCCCCTTCTCAAAAAAGAGAAACACTAAGTGATTTTTTCCTTTTTAAACTCAAATGAGCCCCCCTCAATCTAATAAAGAATGTTTTTGCTTAATCCCAAAAGGCACTGACTCTTGATGAGAAAAAAACTGATTTAGCTGTAAGAAAAGTATTACCTTTTTAGTTAGCTGCTTACAATGAAAGCAAGATTCCATCTGCCAGAAACTAGAAGTAGCAAGCTGTAATTGGAAGATGTGGTATTTCTACTGCTCAGGCAACCCAATGATTTATTTCACTCCTCTGCTTCTGATTCAGCACAGTAAGTTGATACTTCACCCTTCCCCAAACAGAGAAACACACATTGATTTTCTTCTTTTCTTTACTTAAATTAGACCCATTGCTTCTAATTATCAGTTTTAATCCCAGCAGGAACAGACTCCTGCTGAGATAGAGGAGATTTATCAATATGAAAATCTGTAGTTTTTTTAGTCATCTGCTTGCACTGAAAGGAACATTCCCTACACCTGAAACTAGCAACCATAAGCTGTAATTGGAGGCAGATGCTTTTCTACTGCACAGGACACACCCCCTATAAACTTCTCTCCTCTGGTCCTGACTCAGCAAACTAAGTTGATACAGCCCACTTCCCCAAACAAAGAAACACACAGTGACTTACTTTTTTTACTTACAGAAGTCCCCCAGCTCTCAGTAAATTATATGTTTTCTTAATTCCAGCAGGCACTGACTCCTGCTGAGACAGAAGAGATTTATCAGTAAGAAAATCTGAAGCATTTTTAATCAGCTGATTACACTGAAAGCAAGATTCCCTATGCCAGAAAATAGCACCAGCCAGCTGTAATTGGAGGCAGCTGGTTTTTTACTGCTCATGCCACCACCATTTAACTTCTCTCCTCTGCTACTGATTCAGGACACTAAGCTGATCCAGCCCCCTTCCCCAAACAGACAAACACACAGTGACTTTCTTCTTTTTTACTTAAATGAGACCAACTACTTATAATAAAGTATCTGTTTGCTTAATCCCAACAGGCACAGACTGCTGCAGAGATAGAAGTTATTTAACAGTAAGAAAATCTGTAGCATTTTTAGTTAGCTACTTGCTCTGAAAGCAAGATTTCCTCTGCTAGAAACTAGCAGCAGAAAGCTGTAAATGGAGACAACTGCTTTTTACTAATGTCAAGCCACAACCCAATTAATTTCTCTCCTCTGCTCATTATATAGCAACATAAGTTGATACTGCCCCTTTCTCCAAAAAGAGAAATACAGACAAAATTACTTCTTTCTTATTTAAATGGAACCTCCTCATTCTAATAAAGTACCTGTTTACTTAACCCCTACAGGCACTGACTCCTGCTGAGAAAGAACTGATTCATCAGTAAGAAAATGATTACCTTTTTTAATTAGCTGCTTGCACTGCAAGCATGATTCCCTGTGCCAGAAACTAGCTGCAGCAAGCTGTAATTGGATGCAGATGCTTTTCTTTTTCGCAAGACACACTCCCAATTAACTTCTCTCCTCTGCTCCTGATTCAGCAAACTAAGTTTATTGAGCTCACTTCCCAAAACAGAGAAACACACAGTGACTTGCTTTTTTTTCTTAAATAATACACAAAGCTTCTAATAAAGTATTTGCATGCTTAATTCCAGCAGGAAATGACTCCTGCTGAGATAGAAGTAATTGATCAGTAAGAAAATGATTAGCTAGTTTAGTCAGCTGATTGCACTGAAAGTAAGCATCCCTCTGCCAGAAACAAGCAGCAGGAAGCTGTAAACAGAGGCAGCTGCTTTTCTACTGCTCGAGGCACACCCACAATCAACTTCTGCCCTCAGCTCCTATTTAACGAACTTAGTTGATACAGACCACTTCCCCAAACAGAGAAACACACAGTGACTTTCTTCTTTTGTTTCACTTAAGTAAGACTCCCAGCTTCTAGTAAATTATCTGTTTGCTTAATTCCAAAAGGCACTGACTCCAGCGGAGACAGAAGTGATGAATCAGTAAGAAAATCTGTAACATTTTTAATCAGATGATTACACTGAAAGCAAGACTCCTTCTGCCAAACCTAACAGTAGGAAGCAGTAGTTTGAGAAAGTTTCCTTTCTTCTGCTCAAACCACACCACCAATTAACTTCTACTCTGCTCCTGATTTAGCAAACTTAGTTGATACAGCCTCTCCCCAAACAGAGAAATACGCAATGACTATCTTCTTTATTTTACATAAATAAGACCCACTTTTCTAATAATGTATCTGTTTTCTTTATCCCAGCAGGCACTGACTAATGCTGAGAGGAAGTAATTTATCAGTAAGAAAATCTGTAGCTTTTTTACTCAGCTGCTTTCACTTTAAGCAAGATACCCTCTGCCAGAAACTTGCACCAGCCAGCTGTAATTGGAGGCAGCTCCTTTTCTACTGCTCATGCCACCACCAATTTAACTTCTCTTCTCTGTGCCTGATTCAGCACACTAAGCTGATCCAGCCCCCTTACCCAAGTAGAGAAACACACACTGACTTTCTTCTTTTTTTCTTAAATGAGACCAACTGCTTCAAATAAAGTATCTGTTTGCTTAATCCCAACTGACACTGACTGCTGCAGAGATAGAAGTTATTTAACAGTAAGAACATCTGTAGCTTTTTTAGTTAGCTGCTTGCTCTGAAAGCAAGATTTCCTCGCTAGAAACAAGCAGCAGAAAGCCATAAATGGAGACAGCTGTTTTTCTACTGCTGAAGCCACAACCCAAATGATTTCTGGCTTCTGCTCATTATACAGCAAATTAAGTTGATACAATCCCTTCTCCAAAAAGAGAAATAAAGACTGAATTACTGTTTTTTTTACTTATATGAGACCCCCTCATTCTAATAAAGTACCTGTTTGCTTAATCCCAACAGGCACTGACTCCTGCTGAGAAAGAACTGATTTATCAGTAAGAAAATGATTACCTTTTTAGTCAGCTGCTTGTACTGTAAGCAAGATTCCCGTGCCAGTAACTAGCAGCAGCAAGCTGTAATTGGGTGCAGATGCTTTTCTAATGCGCAGGGCCTAACCAAATTAACTTCTCTCCTCTGCTCCTGATTCAGCTAATTAAGTTTATGCAGCTCACTTCCCCAAACAGAGAAACACACTGTGACTTTCTTTTTTTTACCTAAATAAGACCTTCAGCTTCAAATAAAGTATTTGCATCATTAATTCCAGCAGACACTGACTCCTGCTGAGATAGAAGTGATTGATCAGTAAGAAAATGATTAGCTTGTTTAGACCACTGCTTGCACTGAAAGCAAGAGTACCTCTGCCAGAAACAAGCAGAAGGAAACTGTAAACAGAGACAGATGCATTTCTACTGCTAGAGCCACACCCCCATTTAACTTCTGTCCTCTGCTTCTGACTTAGCAAATTTAGTTGATATGGACCACTTCCTCAAACAGAGAAACACACAGTGACTTTTTTCTTTTTTTACTTAAATGAGACCAGCTACTTATAATAAAGTATTTGTTTGCTTAATCCCAACAGGCACTGACTGCTGCAGAGAAAGAAGTTATTTAGCAATAAGAAAATCAGTAGCTTTTTTAGTTAGCTGGTTGCTCTGAAAGCAAGATTTCCTCTGCAAGAAACTAGCAGCAGAAAGCTGTTAATGGAGAAAGCTGATTTTCTACCGTCAAGCCACAACCCCATTAATTTCTTTCCTCTGCTCATTATATAGCATAATAAGTTGAAACAGCACCTTTCTCCAAAAAGAGAAATACAGACTGAATTACTTCTTTCTTCTTTAACTGAGATCCCCTCATTCTAATAAAGTACCTGTTTGCTTAATCCCAACAGGCACTGACTTCTGCTGAGAAAGAACTGATTCATCCATAAGAAAATGATTACCTGTTTTAGTCAGCTGCTTGCACTGAAAGCAAGATTCCCTGTGCCTGAAACTAGCAGCAGCAAGTTGTAATTGGAAGCAGATGCTTCTCTACTGCACAAGAACCACTCCCAATTAACTTCTCTCCTCTGCTCCTGATTCAGCAAACTAAGTTTATACAGCTCACTTCACCCAAACCGAGAAACACACAGTGACTTTCTTTTTTTACTTAAATTAGACCCTCAGCTTCTAATACATTATTTGAATGCTTAATTCCTGTTTGCACTGACTCCTGCTGAGGTAGATGTGATTGATCATTAAGAAAATGATTAGCTTGTTTAGTCAGCTGCTTGCACTGAAAGCAATCATCCTTCTGCCAGAAACAAGCAGCAGGAAGATGTAAATGGATACAGCTGCTTTTCTACTGCTCGAGCTACACACCCAATTAACTTCTGTCCTCTGATCCTGTCATTTAACAAACTTAATTGTTACGGACCACTTCCCCAAACAGAGAAACACACAGTGACTTTCTTCTTTTGTTTTACTTAAGTAAGACTCCCTTCTTCTAGTAAATTATCTGTTTGCTTAATTCCAAACGGCACTGACTCCTGTTGAGACAGAAGTGATTAATCCATCAGAAAATCTGTAGAATTTTTAATCAGCTGATTACACCGAAAGCAAGATTACCTCTGCCAAAACCTAACAGTAGGAAACAGTAATTTGAAAAAGTTGTCTTTCTTCTGCTGCAGCCACACACCGATTAACTTCTCTACTCTGCTTCTGATTTAGCAAACTTAGTTGATACAGCCCCTCTCCCCTAACAGAGAAACAAACAATGACTATTTTCTTTATTTTTACATAAATGAGACCCACTTTTTCTAATAAAGTATCTGTTTTCTTTATCCCAGCAGGCACTGACTAATGCTGAGAGGAAGTAATTTAACAGTAAGAAAATCTGTAGCTTTTTACTAAGCTGCTTTCACTTTAAGCAAGATTCCTTCTGCCAGAAACTAGCACCAGCCAGTTGTAATTGGAGGCAGCTGTTATTCTACTGCTCATGCCACCCCATTTAACTTCTCTCCTCTGCTGCTGATTAAGCACACAATGCTGGTCCAGCCCCCATCCCACAAACAGAGAAACACACAGTGACTTTCTTCTTTTTTTACTTAAATGAGACCAACTGCTTCTAATAAAGTATCTGTTTGCTTAATCCTAACAGACACTGACTGCCGCAGAGATAGAAGTTATTTAGCAGTAAGACAATTTGTAGCTTTCTAGTTAGCTGCTTCCTCTGAAAGCAAGATTTCCACTGCTAGAAACTAGCAACAGAAAGCCATAAATGGAGACAGCATCTTTTCTACTATCAAGCCACAACCCAATTAATTTCTCTCTTCTGCTCATTAAGCAAATTAGTTGATACAGCCTCTTCTCCAAAAGAGAAATACAGACTGAATTACTTCTTTCTTTAAGTGGTTAAATGAGACCCCCTCATTCTAATTAAGTACCCGTTTGTGTAATCCCAAATGGCCCAGACTCCTGCTGAGAAAGAACTGATTCATCAGAAAGAAAATAATTACCTTTTTTAGTCAGCTGCTTGCACTGAAAGCACGATTCTCTGTGCCAGAAACTAGCAGCAGCAAGCTATAATTGGATGCAGATGCTTTACTATTGCACAAGACACACTCCCAATTAACTTCTTTCCTCTGCTCCTGATTCAGCAAACTAAGTTTATACAGCTCACTTCCCCAAACAGAGATACACACAGTGACATTCTTTTTTATAAATGAGACCCTCAGATTCTAATAAAGTATTTGCATACTTAATTCCAGCAGAAACTGACTCCTGCTGAGATAGAAGTGATTGAGCAGTAAGAAAATAATTAGCTTGTTTAGTCAGCTGCTTGTAATGAAATCAAGCATCCCTCTGCCAGAAACAAGCAGCAGGAAGCTGTAAACGGAGGCAACAGATTTTCTACTGCTCAAGCCTCATCCCCAATTAACTTCTGTCATCTGCTCCTGTCATTTAACAAACTTAGTTGATATGGACCACTTCACCAAACAGAGAAACACACTGCGACCTTCTTCTTTGTTTTACATAAGTAAGACTCCCACCTTCTAGTAAATTATCTGTTTCCTTAATTCCAAAGGACACTGACTCCTGCTGAGAAGGAAGTGATTAATCAGTAGGAAAATCTGTATCATTTTAATCAGCTGATTAAACTGAAATCAAGATTCCTCTGTAAAACCTAACAGTAGGAAGCTGTAATTGGAGAATGTTGCCTTTCTTCTGCTCAAGACACACAACCAAATAACTTCTCCACTCTGCTCCTGTTATAGCAAACTTAGTTGATTCTGTTCCTTTATCCAAACAGAGAAACACACAATGAATATCTTCTTTATTTTACATAAATGAGACCCACTTTTTCTAATAAAGAATCTGTTTGCTTTTTCCCAACAGGCACTGACTAATACTGAGCTAGAAGTAATTCATCAGTAAGAAAATCTCTAGCTGTTTTACTCAGCTGCTTTCACTGTAAGCAAGATTCCCTAGGCCAGAAACTAGCACCCCAGCTATAATTGTAGGCAGCTGCTTTTCTACTGGTCATGCCACCCCCTATTTAACTTCTCTCCACTGCTGCTGATTAAGCACACTAAGCTGATCCGGCCCCTACCCCAAGCAGAGAAACACACTGTGACTTTCTTCTTTTACTTAAATGAGAAAACTGCTTCTAATAAAGTATCTGTTTGCTTAATCCCAACAGACACTGACTCCTGCAGAGATAGTTATTTAGCAGGAAGATAATCTGTAGCTTTTTAGTTAGCTGCTTGCTCAGAAAGCAAGATTTCTCGCTAGAAACTACCAGCAGCAAGCAGTAAATGGAGACAGCTGCTTTACTACTGCTCAAGACACAACCCATTAATTTCTCTTCTTCTGCTCATTATATAGCAAATTGTTGATACAGCCCCTTCTCCAAAAAGAGAAATACAGACTGAATTAGTGCTTTTTACTTAAATGAGACCCCTCTTTCTAATAAAGTACCTGTTTGCTTAATCCCAACAGGCACTGACTCCTGCTGAGTAAGAACTGATTCATCAGTAAGAAAATGATTACCTTTTTTAGTCAGCTGCTTGCACTGAAAGCAAGATTCCCTGTGCCAGAAACTAGCAGCAGCAAGCTGTAATTGGACGCAGGTGCTTTTCTACTGCTCAAGACCCACCCCTAATTAACTTCTCTCCTCTCCTCCTGATTCAGCTAATAAAGTTTATGCAGCTCACTTCCCCAAACAGAGAAACACACAGTGACTTTCTTTATTTTTTACTGAAATATGACCGTCAGCTCAAATAAAGTATTTGCATGACTAATTCCAGCAGGCAGTGACTCCTGCTGATATAGAAGTGATTGATCATTAAGAAAATGATTATCTTGTTAAGTCCGCTGCTTGCACTGAAAGCAAGAGTACCTCTGCCAGAAACAAGCAGCAGGAAGCTGTAAAATGAGACAGATTCTTTTCTACGGCTCGAGAAACACCCCAATTAACATTCTCCTCTGCTCCTGACTTAGCAAATTTAGTTGATATGGACCACTTCCTCAAACAGAGAAACACACAGAGACTTTCTTCTATTTTTACTTAAATGAGACCAAATACTTATAATAAAGCATTTGTTTCCATAATCCCGACAGGCACTGACTACTGCAGAGATAGAAGTTATTTAGCTGTTAGAAAATCTGTAGCTTTTTAGTTAGCTGCTTGCTCTGAAAGCAAGATTTCCTCTGCTAGAAACCAGCAGCAGAAAGCTGTTAATGGAGACAGCTGCTTTTCTACTTTCAAGCCACAACCCAATTACTTTTCTCCTCCGCTCATTATATAGCAAATTAAGTTGATACAACCCCTTTCTTTAAAAAGAAATACAGACTGAATTAATTATTTCTTTTTAGATTAGACCCCTCATTCTAATAAAGTACCTATTTGCTTATTACCAACCAGCACTGACTCCTGCAGAGAAAGAACTGATTCATCAGTTAGAAAATGATTACCTTTTAGTCAGCTTTGCACTGAAAGCAAGATTCCTGTGCCAGAAACTGGCAGCAGCAGGCTGTAATTGTATGCAGATGTTTTCTACTGCACAAGACACACTCCCAATTAACTTCTCTCCTCTTCTCCTGATTCAGCAAAATAAGTTGATACAGCTCACTTCCCAGAGAAACTCACAGTGACATTCTTTTTTTACTTAAATTAGACCCACAGCTTCTAATACATTATTTGAATGCTTAATTCCTGCTTGCACTGACTTCTGCTGAGATAGATGTGATTGATCAGTAAGAAAATGATTAGCTTGTTTAGTCAGCTGCTTTCACTGAAAGCAATCATGCCTCTGCTAGAAACAAGCAGGAAGATGTAAGCGGAGACAGCTGATTTTCTACTGCTCGAGCCACACCCAATTAACTTCTGTCCTCTGATCCTGTCATTTAACAAACTTAGTTGATACGGACCCCTTTCTCAAACAGAGAAACTCAGAGTGACTTTCTTCTTTTGTTTTACTTAAGTAAGACTCCCACCTTCTAGTAAATTATCTGTTTGCTTAATTCTAAAAGGCACTGACTCCTGTTGAGACAGAAGTGATTAATTAGTAAGAAAATCTGTAGCATTTTTAATCAGCTGATTACATCGAAAGCAAGATTTCCTCTGCCAAAACCTAACAGCAGGAACCTGTAACAGGAGAAAGTTGCCTTTCTTCTGCTCAAGCCACACCACTGATTAACTTCTCTATTCTGCTGCTGATTTAGCAAACTTAGTTGATACAGCCCCTCTCCCCAAACAGAGAAACACACAATGACTATCGTCTTTAGTTTTACATAAATGAGACCCACTTTTTAATAAAGTATCTGTTTGCTAAATCCAACAGGCACTGACAAATGCTGAGATAGAAGTAATTTATCAGTAAGAAAATCTGTAGCTTTTTACTCAGCTGCTTTCACTTTAAACAAGATTCCTCTGCAAGAAACTAGCACCAGTCAGCTGTATTTGGAGTCAGCTGCTTTTCTACTGCTCATGCCACCCATTTAACATCTCTCCTCTGCTCCTGAATAAGCACACAAAGCTGATCCAGTCCCTTCCCAAACAGAGAAACACACAGTGACTTTCTTCTTTTTACTTAAATGAGACCAACTGCTTCTAATAAAGTATCTGTTTGCTTAATCCTAACAGACACTGACTGCTGCAGAGAAAGAAGTTATTTAGCAGTAAGACGATTTGAAGCTTTTTAGTTAGCTGCTTGCTCTAAAAGCAAGATTTCCACTGCTAGAAACTAGCAACAAAAAGCCATAAATGGTGACAGCAACTTTTCTACTGTCAAGCCACAACCCATTTCTCTTCTGCTCATTATAAAGCAAATTAAGTTGATACAGCCCCTTCTCCAAAAAGAGAAATACAGACTGAATTACTTTTTCTTTAAGTGGTTAAATGAGACCCCTCATTTAATTAAGTACCCGTTTGTGTAATCCCAAATGGCCCAGACACCTGCTGAGAAAGAACTGATTCATCAGTAAGAAAATAATTACGTTTTTAGTCAGCTGCTTGCACTGAAAGCAAGATCTTCTGTGCCAGAAACTAGCAGCAGCAAGCTGTAATTGGATGCAGATGCTTTACTATTGCACAAGACACACTCCCAATTAACTTCTTTCCTCTGCTCCTGATTCAGCAAACTAAGTTTATACAGCTCACTTCCCCAAACAGAGATACACACATTGACATTCTTTTTTTTTTAAATGAGACCTCAGATTCTAGTAAAGTATTTGCATACTTAATTCCGGCAGAAACTGACTCCTGCTGAGATAGAAGTGATTGATCAGTAAGAAAATAATTAGCTTGTTTAGTCAGCTGCTTGCAATGAAATCAAGCATCCCTCTGCCAGAAACAAGCAGCAGGAAGTGTAAACGGAGGCAGCAGATTTTCTACTGCTCAAGCCTCATCCCCAATTAACTTCTGTCATCTGCTCCTGTCATTTAACAAACTTAGTTGATATGGACCACTTCCCCAAACAGAGAAACACACTGTGACTTTTCTTTTGTTTTACATAAGTAAGACTCCACCTTCCAGTAAATTATCTGCTTGCTTATTTCCAAGGACACTGACTCCTGCTGAGAAGGAAGTGATTAATCAGTAGTAAAATCTGTATCATTTTTAATCAGCTGATTAAACTGAAATCAAGATTCCTCTGTAAAACCTAACAGTAGGAAGCTGTAATTGGAGAATGTTGCCTTTCTTCTGCTCAAGCCACACAACCAAATAACTTCTCCACTCTGCTCCTGATATAGCAAACTTAGTTGATACAGTTCCTTTATCCAAACAGAGAAACACACAATGAATATCTTCTTTATTTTACATAAATGAGACCCACTTTTTCTAATAAAGTATCTGTTTGCTTTATCCCAACAGGCACTGACTAATACTGAGCTAGAAGGAATTCATCAGTAAGAAAATCTCTAGCTTTTTTACTCAGCTGCTTTCACTGTAAGCAAAATTCCCTCTGCCAGAAACTAGCACCAGCCAGCTATAATTGTAGGCAGCTGCTTTTCTACTGGTCATGCCACCCACTATTTAACTTCTCTCCACTGCTGCTGATTAAGCACACTAAGCTGATCCGGCCCGTACCCCAAGCAGAGAAACACACTGTGACTTTCTTCTTTTTTCACTTAAATGAGAAAAACTGCTTCTAATAAAGTACTGTTTGCTTAATCCCAACCGACACTGACTGCTGCAGAGATAGAAGTTATTTAGCAGGAAGATAATCTGTAGCTTTTTTAGTTAGCTGCTTGCTGAGAAAGCAAGATTTCCTTGGCTAGAAACTACCAGCAGCAAGCAGTAAATGGAGACAGCTGCTTTACTACTGCTCAAGACACAACCCAATTAATTTCTCTCTCGCTCATTATATAGCAAATTGTTGATACAGCCTCTTCTCCAAAAAGAGAAATACAGACTGAATTAGTGCTTTTTACTTAAATGAGACCCTCTTTCTAATAAAGTACCTGTTTGCTTAATCCCAACAGGCACTGACTCCTGCTGAGAAAGAACTGATTCATCAGTAAGAAAATGATTACCTTTTTAGTCAGCTGCTTGCACTGAAAGCAAGATTCTGTGCCAGAAACTAGCAGCAGCAAGCTGTAATTGGATGCAGGTGCTTTTCACTGCACAAGACCCACCCCTAATTAACTTCTCCTCTCCTCCTGATTCAGCTAATAAAGTTTATGCAGCTCACTTCCCCAAACAGAGAAACACAGTGACTTTCTTTATTTTTACTTAAATATGACTGTCAGCTACAAATAAAGTATTTGCATGACTAATTCCAGGCAGTGACTCCTGCTGATATAGAAGTGATTGATCATTAAGAAAATGATTATCTTGTTAAGTCCGCTGCTTGCACTGAAAGCAAGAGTACTCTGCCAGAAACAAGCAGCAGGAAGCTGTAAAAGGAGACAGATTCTTTTCTACAGCTCGAGGAACACCCCCAATTAACATATCTCCTCTGCTCCTGACTTAGCAAATTTAGTTGATATGGACCACTTCCTCAAACAGAGAAACACACAGTGACTTCTTCTATTTTTACTTAAATGAGACCAAATACTTATAATAAAGCATTTGTTTCCTTAATCCCAACAGGCACTGACTACTGCGGAGATAGAAGTTATTTAGCTGTTAGAAAATCTGAAACTTTTTTAGTTAGCTGCTTGCTCTGAAAGCAAGATTTCCTCTGCTAGAAACCAGCAGCAGAAAGCTGTTAATGGAGACAGCTGCTTTTCTACTTTCAAGCCACAACCAAATTACTTTCTCTCCTCCACTCATTATATAGCAAATTAAGTTGATACAACCCCTTTCTTTAAAAATAGAATTGCAGACTGAATTAATTATTTCTTATTTAGATTAGACCCCCTCATTCTAATAAAGTACCTATTTGCTTATTACCAACAGGCACTGACTCCTGCAGAGAAAGAACTGATTGATCAGTTAGAAAATGATTACCTTTTAGTCAGCTTTGCACTGAAAGCAAGATTCCCTGTTCCAGAAACTGGCAGCAGCAGGCTGTAATTGATGCAGATGCTTTTCACTGCACAAGACACACCCCAATTAACTTCTCTCCTCTTCTCCTGATTCAGCCAAATAAGTTTGTACAGCTCACTTCCCAGAGAAATATACAGTGACTTTCTTTGTTTTACTTAAATTAGACCCACAGCTTCTAATACATTATTTGAATGCTTAATTCCTGCTTGCACTGACTTCTGCTGAGATAGATGTGATTGATCAGTAAGAAAATGATTAGCTTGTTTAGTCAGCTGCTTTCACTGAAAGCAATCATCCCTCTGCTAGAAACAAGAAGCAGGAAGATGTAAACGGAGACAGCTGATTTTCTACTGCTCGAGCCACACACCCAATTAACTTCTGTCCTCTGATCCTGTCATTTAACAAACTTAGTTGATACGGACCCCTTTCTCAAACAGAGAAACTCAGAGTGACTTTCTTCTTTTGTTTTTCTTAAGTAAGACTCCCACCTTCTAGTAAATTATCTGTTTGCTTAATTCTAAAAGGCACTGACTCCTGTTGAGACAGAAGTGATTAATTAGTAAGAAAATCTGTAGCATTTTTAATCAGCTGATTACATCGAAAGCAAGATTTCCTCTGCCAAAACCTAACAGCAGGAACCTGTAACAGGTGAAAGTTGCATTTCTTCTGCTCAAGCCACGCCACTGATTAACTTCTCTCTTCTGCTGCTGATTTAGCAGGCTTAGTTGATACAGCCCCTCTCCCCAAACAGAGAAACATACAGTGACTATCTTCTTTAGTTTTACATAAATAAGACCCACTTTTGAAATAAAGTATCTGTTTGCTAAATCCCAACAGGCACTGACAAATGCTGAGATAGAAGTAATTTATCAGTAAGAAAATCTGTAGCTTTTTTACTCAGCTGCTTTCACTTTAAACAAGATTCCCTCTGCAAGAAACTAGCACCAGCCAGCTGTATTTGAGTCAGCTGCTTTTCTACTGCTCATGCCAATTCATTTAACATCTCTCCTCTGCTCCTGAATAAGCACACAAAGCTGATCCAGTCCCTTCCCCAAACAGAGAAACACACAGTGACTTTCTTCTTTTTTTACTTAAATGCGACCAACTGCTTCTAATAAAGTATCTGTTTGCTTAATCCTAACAAACACTGACTGCAGCAGAGCTAGAAGTTATTAGGCAGTAAGACAATTTGTAGCTTTTTTAGTTATCTGCTTGCTCTGAAAGCAAGATTTCCACTGCCAGAAACTAGCAACAGAAAGCCATAATGGAGACAGCAGCTTTTCTACTGTCAAGCCACAACCCAATTAATTTCTCTCTTCTACTCATTATAAAGCAAATTAAGTTGATACAGCCCCTTCTCCAAAAAGAGAAATACAGACTGAATTACTTCTTTCTTTAAGTGGTTAAATGAGACCCCCTCATTCTAATTAAGTACCCGTTTGTGTAATCCCAATAGGCCCGGACTCCTGCTGAGAAAGAACTGATTCATCAGTAAGAAAATGTTTACCTTTTTTAGTCAGCTGCTTGCACTGAAAGCAAGATTCTCTGTGCCAGAAACTAGCAGCAGAAAGCTGTAATTGGATGCAGATGTTTTACTATCGCACAAGACACACTCCCAATTAATTAAATTCTTCTGCTCCTGATTCAGCAAACTAAGTTTATATAGCTCACTTCCCCAAACAGAGATACACACAGTGACATTCTTTTTTTTTTCTTAAATAAGACCCTCAGATTCTAAAAAAGTATTTGCATACTTAATTCCAGCAGGCACTGACTCCTGCTGAGATAGAAGTGATTGATCAGTAAGAAAATAATTAGCTTGTTTAGTCAGCTGCTTGCAATGAAATCAAGCATCCCTCTGCCAGAAACAAGCAGCAGGAAGCTCTAAATGGAGGCAGCAGATTTTCTACTGCTCAAGCCTCATCCCAATTAACTTCTGTCATCTGCTCCTGTCATTTAACAAACTTAGTTGATATGGACCACTTCCCCAACAGAGAACACACTGTGACTTTCTTCTTTGTTTTACATTAGTAAGACTCACACCTTCTAGTAAATTATTTGTTTGCTTAATTCCAAAGGACACTGACGCCTGCTGAGAAGGAAGTGATTAATCAGTAGGAAAATCTGTATCATTTTTAATCAGCTGATTAAACAGAATTCAAGATTCCTCTGCAAAAACCTAACAGTAGGAAAATGTAATTGAGAATGTTGCATCTTCGCTCAAGACACACAACCAAATAACTTCTCCACTCTGCTCCTGATATAGCAAACTTAGTTGATACAGTTCCTTTATCCAAACAGAGAAACACACAATGAATATCTTCTTTATTTTTACCTAAATGAGACCCACTTTTTCTAATAAAGTATCTGTTTGCTTTATCCCAACAGGCACTGGCTAATACTGAGCTAGAAGTAATTCATCAGTAAGAATATCTCTAGCTTTTTACTCAGCTGCAGTCACTATAAGCAAGATTCCTCTGCCAGAAACTAGCACCAGCCAGCTATAATTGTAGGCAGCTGCTTTTCTACTGGTCATGCCACCCCAATTTAACTTCTCTCCACTGCTGCTGATTACACACTAAGCTGATCCGCCCCTACCCCAAGCAGAGAAACACACTGTGACTGTCTTTTTTACTTAAATGAGAAAACTGTTTCTAATAAAGTATCTGTTTGCTTAATCCCAACAGACACTGACTGCTGCAGAGATGGAAGTTATTTAGCAGGAAGATAATCTGTAGCTTTTTAGTTAGCTGCTTGCTCAGAAAGCAAGATTTCTCGGCTAGAAACTACCAGCTGCAAGCAGTAAATGGAGACAGCTGCTTTAATACTGCTCAAGACACAACCCATTAATTCTTCTTCTGCTCATTATATAGCAAATTAAGTTGATACAGCCTCTTCTCCAAAAAAGAGAAATACAGACTGAATTAGTGCTTTTTACTTAAATGAGACCCCTCTTTCTAATAAAGTACCTGTTTGCTTAATCCCAACAGGCACTGACTCCTGCTGAGAAAGAACTGATTCATCAGTAAGAAAATGATTACCTTTTTTAGTCAGATGCTTGCACTGAAAGCAAAATTCCCTGTGCCAGAAACTAGCAGTAGCAAGCTGTAATTGGATGCAGATGCTTTTCTACTGCACAAGTCCCACCCCTAATTAACTTCTCTCCTCTCCTCCTGATTCCGCTAATAAAGTTTATGCAGCTCACTTCCCCAAACAGAGAAACACACAGTGACTTTCTTTATTTTTTACTTTAATATGACTATCAGCTACAAATAAAGTATGTACATGACTAATTCCAGCAGGCAGTGACTCCTGCTGATATAGAAGAGATTGATCATTAAGAAAATGATTATCTTGTTAAGTCCGCTGCTTGCACTGAAAGCAAGAGTACCTCTGCCAGAAACAAGCAGCAGGAAACTGTAAAGGAGACAGATTCTTTTCTACACCTCAGAAACACCCCAATTAACTATCTCCTCTGCTCCTGTCTTAGCAAATTTAGTTGATATGGACCACTTACTCAAACAGAGAAACACACAGTGACTTTCTTCTATTTTTACTTAAATGAGACCAAATACTTATAATAAAGCATTTGTTTCCTTAATCCCAACAGGCACTGACTATCATGGAGATAGAAGTTATTTAGCTGTTAGAAAATCTGTAGCTTTTTAGTTAGCTGCTTGCTCTGAAAGCGATTCCATCTGCCAGAAACTAGTAGCAGCAAGATGTAAATGGATGCAGATGCTTTTCTTCTGCATAAGACCCACCCCATTAACTTCTCTCCTCTAATCCTGATTCAGCTAATTAAGTTTATGCAGCTCACTTCCCAAACAGAGAAACACACTGTGACTTTATTTTTACTTAAATATAACTGTCAGCTACAAATAAAGTATTTGCATGACTAATTCCAGCAGGCACTGACTCCTGCTGAGATAGAAGTGATTGACCATTAGGAAAATGATTATCTTGTTAAGTCTGCTGCTTACTGAAAGCAAGAGTACCTTGCCAGAAACAAGCAGCAGGAAGCTGTAAACGGAGACAGATTATTTTCTACAGCTCGAGAAACTCCCCCAATTAACTACTCTCCTCTGCTCCTGACTTAGCAAATTTTGTTGATATGGATCACTTACTCAAACAGAGAAACACACAGTGACTTTCTTCTATTTTTACTTAAATGAGACCAAATACTTATAATAAAGCATTTGTTTCCTTAATCCCAACAGCCACTGACTACTGCGGAGATAGAAGTTATTTAGCTGTTAGAAAATCTGTAACTTTTTAGTTAGCTGGTTGCTCTGAAAGCAAGATTTCTCTGCTAGAAACCAGCAGCTGAAAGCTGTTAATGGAGACAGCTGCATTTCAACTTTCAAGCCACAACCCAATTAATTTCTCTCCTCTGCTCGTTATATAGCAAATTAAGTTGATACAACCCTTTCTTTAAAAAGAGAAATACAGACTGAATTAATTATTTCTAATTTAGATGAGACCCCTCATTCTAATAAAGTACCTGTTTGCTTATTACCAACAGGCACTGACTCCTGCAGAGAAAGAACTGATTCATCAGTTAGAAAATGATTACCTTTTTAGTCAGCTTTGCACTGAAAGCAAGATTCCTGTGCCAGAAACTGCAGCAGCAAGCTGTAATTGGATGCAGATGCTTTTCTGCTGCACAAGACACACTCCCAATTAATCTCTCTCCTTTCTCCTGATTCAGCAAAATAAGTTTATACAGCTCACTTCCCCACAGAAACACACAGTGACTTTTTTTTTACTAAAATTAGACCCTCAGCTTCTAATACATTATTTGAATGCTTAATTGCTGCTTACACTGACTTCTGCCTGGATAGTTGTGATTGATCAGTAAGAAAATGATTAGCTTATTTAGTCAGCAGTTTGCACTGAAAGCAATCATCCTCGGCTAGAAACATGCAGCAGGAAGCTGTAAATGGAGGCAGCTGCTTTTCTACTGCTCAAGCCACACCCCAATTAACTTCTGTCCTCTGCTCCTGTCATTTAACAAACTTAGTTGATACAGACCACTTCCAACAGAGAAACACACAGTGATTTTCTTCTTTTGTTTCACTTAAGTAAGACTCCCAGCTTCTAGTAAATTATCTGTTTGCTTAATTCCAAAAGGCACTGACCTGCTGAGACAGAAGTGATGAATCAGTAAGAAAATCTGTAGCATTTTAATTAGATGATTACACTGAAAGCAAGATTCCTCTGCCAAACCCTAACAGAAAGAAGCTGTAATTGGAGAAAGTTGCCTTTCTTCTGCTCAAGTCACACCAAATTAACTTCTACTCTGCTCCTGATATAGCAAACTTAGTTGATAGAGCCCTTTCCCCAAACAGAGAAACACACTGTGACTATCTCCTTTATTTGTACATAAATGAGACCCACTTTTCTAGTAAAGTATCTGTTTGCTTTATCCCAACAGGCACTGACTAATGCTGAGAGGAAGTAATTTATCAATAAGAAAATCTGAGCTTTTTTTTACACAGCTTCTTTCACTTTAAGCAAGATACCCTCTTCCAGAAACTAGCACCAGCCAGCTGTAATTGGAGGCAGCACCTTTTCTTCTGCTCATACCACCCCATTTAACTCTTCTCTGCACCTGATTCAGCACACTAAGCTGATCCAGCCCCCTTCCCTAAACAAAAAAACACAGTGACTTTCTTTGTTTCTTACTTAAATGAGACCAACTACTTCTAATAAAGTATCTGTTTGCTTAATCCCAACAGACACTGACTGTTGGAGAGATACAAGTTATTTAGCAGTAAGACAATCTGTAGCCTTTTTAGTTAGCTGCTTGCTCTGAAAGCAAGATTTCTTCTGCTAGAAACTAGCAGCAGAAAGCCGTAAATGGAGACAGCTGCTTTTCTACTGCTCAGGACACAACCCAATTAATTTCTCTGCTCTGCTCATTATATAGGAAATTAAGTAGATACAGCCCTGTCTCCAAAAGAGAAATACAGACTGAGTTACTTCTTTTTATTAAATGAGACCCACTCATTGTAATAAAGTATCTGTTGTTAATCCCAACAGGCATTGACTGCTGCGGAGATAGAGTTATTTACCAGTATGAAAATATGTAGCTGTTTTAGTGAGCTGCTTTCTCTGAAAGCAAGATGTCCTCTGCTAGAAACTAGCAACAGGAAGTTGTAAATGGAGACAACTGCTTTTCTATTACTCAAGCCACAGCCCCCATTAACTTCTGTCCTCTACTTATGAAAAAAGCAAATTAAGTTGATTCAGCCCCTTCTCAAAAAGAAACACTAAGTGATTTTTCTTTTTAAATTCAAATGAGACCCTCTCAATCTAATAAAGAATGTTTTGCTTAATCGCAACAGGCACTGACTCTTGTTGAGAAAAAACTGATTTATCTGTAAGAAAATTATTACCTTTTTAGTTAGCTGCTTACAATGAAAGCAAGATTCCATCTGCCAGAAACTAGTAGCAGCAAGCTGTAATGGAAGATGTGGCATTTCTACTGCTCAGGCCACCCTATGATTTATTTCACTCCTCTGCTTCTGATTCAGCACAGTAAGTTGATACTTCACCCTTCCCCAAACAGAGAAACACACATTGATTTTCTTCTTTTCTTTACTTAAATTAGACAAATTGCTTCTAATTAAGTATCTGTTTTAATCCCAACAGAACAGACTCCTGCTGAGATAGAGGAGATATATCAATAAGAAAATCTGTAGTTTTTAGTCATCTGCTTGCACTGAAAGGAACATTTCACCCACCTGAAACTAGCAACCATAAGCTGTAATTGGAGGCAGATGCTTTCTACTGCACAGGACACACCCCAATAAACTTCTCCTCTGGTCCTGATTCAGCAAACTAAGTTGATACAGCCCACTTCCCAAACAGAGAAACACACAGTGACTTACTTTTTACTTACAAAAGTCCCCAGCTCTCAGTAAATTATATGTTTTCTTAATTCCAGCAGGCACTGACTCCTGCTGAGACAGAAGAGATTTATCAGTAAGAAATTCTGAAGCATTTTTAATCAGCTGATTACTCTGAAAGCAAGATTCCCTCAGCCAGAAACTAGCACCAGCAAGCTGTAATTGGAGGCAGCTGCTTTGTTACTGCTCATGCCACCACCATTTAACTTCTCTCCTCTGCTACCGATTCAGCACTCTAAGCTGATCCAGCCCCCTTCCCCAAACAGAGAAACACACAGTGACTTTCTTATTTTTTTACTTAAATGAGACCAACTACTTACAATAAAGTATCTGTTTGCTTAATCCCAACAGGCACAGACTGCTGCAGAGATAGAAGTTATTTAGCAGTGAGAAAATCTGTAGCTTTTTTAGTTAGCTGTTTGCTCTGAAAGCAAGATTTCCTCTGCTAGAAACCAGCAGCAGAAAGCTGTGAATGGAGACAGCTGCTTTTACTAATGTCAAGCCACAACCCAATTAATTCTCTCCTCTGCTCGTTATATAGCAAAAGAAGTTGATACTGCCCTTTCTCCAAAAGAAATACAGACAGAATTACTTCTTTCTTATTTAAATGGGTCCCCTCATTCTAATAAAGAACCTGTTTACTTAACCCTAAAGGCACTGACTCCTGCTGAGAAAGAACTGATTCATAAGTAAGAAATGATTACCTTTTAATTAGCTGCTTGGACTGCAAGCATGATTCCCTGTGCCAGAAACTAGCTGCAGCATGCTGTAATTGGATGCAGATGCTTTTCTTCTGCACAAGACACACCCAATTAACTTCTCTCCTCTGCTCCTGATTCAGCAAACTAAGTTTATTCAGCTCATTTCCCAAAACAGAGAAACACACAGTGACTTTCTTTTTACTTAAATAATACACAAAGCTTCTAATAAAGTATTTGCATGCTTAATTCCAGCAGGCAATGACTCCTGCTGAGATAGAAGTGATTGATCAGTAAGAAAATGATTAGCTAGTTTAGTCAGCTGATTGCACTGAAAGCAAGCATCCCTCTGCCAGAAACAAGCAGCAGGAAGCTGTAAACAGAGGCAGCTGCTTTTCTACTGCTCGAGGCACACCCACAATTAACTTCTGCCCTCAGCTCCTATTTAACGAACTTAGTTGATACAGACCACTTCCCCAAACAGAGAAACACACAGTGACTTTCTTCTTTTGTTTCACTTAAGTAAGACTCCCAGCTTCTAGTAAATTATCTGTTTGCTTAATTCCAAAAGGCACTGACTCCAGCGGAGACAGAAGTGATGAATCAGTAAGAAAATCTGTTGCATTTTTAATCAGATGATTACACTGAAAGCAAGACTCCTTCTGCCAAAACCTAACAGTAGGAAGCAGTAGTTTGAGAAAGTTGCCTTTCTTCTGCTCAAACCACACACCAATTAACTTCTCTACTCTGCTCCCATTTAGCAAACTTAGTTGATACAGCCCCTCCCCAAACAGAGAAATACGCAATGAATATCTTCTTTATTTTACATAAAAGAGACCACTTTATCTAATAAAGTATCTGTTTTCTTTATCCCAGCAGGCACTGACTAATGCAGAGAGGAAGTAATTTATCAGTAAGAAAATCTGTAGCTTTTTACTCAGCTGCTTTCACTTTAAGCAAGATACCCTCTGCCAGAAACTTGCACCAGCCAGCTGTAATTGGAGGCAGCTCCTTTTCTACTGCTCATGCCACCACCTATTTAACTTCTCTTCTGCACCTGATTCAGCACACTAAGCTGATCCAGCCCCTTTCCCAAGTAGAGAAACACACACTGTCTTTCTTCTTTTTCTTAAATGAGACCAACTGCTTCTAATAAAGTATCTGTTTGCTTAATACCAACTGACACTGACTGCTGCAGAGATAGAAGTTATTTAAGAGTAAGAACATCTGTAGCTTTTTAGTTAGCTGCTTGCTCTGAAAGCAAGATTTCTTCTAGAAACTAGCAGCAGAAAGCCATAAATGGAGACAGCTGCTTTTCTACTGCTGAAACCACAACCCAAATAATTTCTCTTATGATCGTTATATAGCAAATTAATTTGATACAGCCCTTCTCCAAAAAGAGAAATACAGACTGAATTACTGCTTTTTTACTTATATGAGACCCCCTCATTCTAATAAAGTACCTGTATGCTTAATCCCAAAAGGCACTGACTCCTGCTGAGAAAGAACTGATTTATCAGTAAGAAAATGATTACCTTTTTTAGTCAGCTGCTTGTACTGAAAGCAAGATTATCTGTGCCAGTAACTAGCAGCAGCAAGCTGTAATTGGATGCAGATGCTTTTCTACTGCACAGGACCTAACCCAATTAACTTCTCTCCTCTGCTCCTGATTCAGCTAATTAAGTTTATGCAGCTCACTTCCCAAAACAGAGAAACACACAGTGACTTTCTTTTTTTTTACCTAAATAAGACCATCAGCTTCGAATAAAGTATTTGCATCTTTAATTCCAGCAGGCACTGACTCCTGCTGAGATAGAAGTGATTGATCAGTAAGAAAATGATTAGCTTGTTTAGACCACTGCTTGCACTGAAAGCAAGAGTACCTCTGCCAGAAACAAGCAGCAGGATACTGTAAACAGAGACAGATGCTTTTCTACCGCTAGAGCCACACCCCCATTTAACTTCTGTCCTCTGCTCCTGACTTAGCAAATTTAGTTGACATGGACCACTTCCTCAAATGGAGAAACACACAGTGACTTTCTTCTTTTTTTACTTAAATGAGACCAACTACTTATAATAAAGTATTTGTTTGCTTAATCCCTACAGGTACTGACTGCTGCGGAGAAAGAAGTATTTAGCAATAAGAAAATCTGTAGCTTTTTAGTTAGCTGGTTGCTCTGAAAGCAAGATTTCCTCTGCTAGAAACTAGCAGCAGAAAGCTGTTAATGGAGACAGCTGCTTTTCTACTGTCAAGCCACAACCCCATTAATTTCTCTCTTCTGCTCATTATATAGCAAATTAAGTTGATACAGCCCCTTCTCCAAAAAGAGAAATACAGACTGAATTACTGCTATTTTACTAATATGAGACCCCCTCATTCTAATAAAGTACCTGTTTGCTTAATCCCAACAGGCACTGACTCCTGCTGAGAAAGAATTGATTTATCATTAAGAAAATTATTACCTTTTTTAGTCAGCTGCTTGTACTGAAAGCAAGATTCCCTGTGCCAGTAACTAGCAGCAGCAAGCTTTAATTGGATGCAGATGCTTTTCTACTGCACAAGACCTAACCCAATTAACTGCTCTCCTCTGCTTATGATTCAGCAAACTAAGTTTATGCAGCTCACTTCCCCAAACTGAGAAACACCGTGACTCTTTTTTTACTTAAATTAGACCCTTAGCTTCTAATACATTATTTGAATGCTTAATTCCTGCTTGCACTGACTCCTGCTGAGATAGATGTGATTGATCAGTAAGAAAATGATTTGCTTGTTTTGTCAGCTGCTTGCACTGAAAGCAATCATGCTTTTGCCAGAAACAAGCAGCAGGAAGATGTAAACGGATACAGCTGCTTTGCTACTGCTTGAGCCACACACCCAATTAACTTCTGTCCTCTGATCCTGTCATTTAACAAACATAATTGTTAAGGACCACTTCCCCAAACAGAGAAACACACAGTGACTTTCTTCTTTTGTTTTACTTAAGTAAGACTCCCAGCTTCTAGTAAATTATCTGTTTACTTAATTCCAAAAGGCACTGACTCCAGCGGAGACAGAAGTGATGAATCAGTAAGAAAATCTGTAGAATTTTTAATCAGATGATTACACTGAATGCAAGACTCCTTCTGCGGAAACCTAACAGTAGGAAGCAGTAGTTTGAGAAAGTTGCCTTTCTTCTACTCAAACCACACCACCAATTAACTTCTCTACTCTGCTCCTGATTTAGCAAACTTAGTTGATACAGCCCCTCTCCCCAAACAGAGAAATACGCAATGACTATCTTCTTTATTTTTACAGAAATCAGACCCACTTTTTCTAATAAAGTATCTGATTTCTTTATCCCAACAGGCACTTACTAATGCTGAGAGGAAGTAATTTATCAGTAAGAAAATCTGTAGCTTTTTTACTCAGCTGCTTTCACTTTAAGCAAGATACCCTCTGCCAGAAACTTGCACCAGCCAGCTGTAATTGGAGGCAGCTCCTTTTCTACTGCTCATGCCACCACCTATTTGACTTCTCTTCTCTGCACCTGATTCAGCACACTAAGCTGATCAATCCCCCTTCCACAAGCAGAGAAACACACACTGACTTTCTTCTTTTTTTCTTAAATGAGACCAACTGCTTCTAATAAAGTATCTGTTTGCTTAATCCCAACTGACACTGACTGCTGCAGAGATAGAAGTTATTTAGCAGTAAGAAAATATGTAGCTATTTTAGTTAGCTGCTTGCTCTGAAAGCAAGATTCCATCTGCAAGAAACTAGCAACAGAAAGCATAAATGGAGAGGCTGCTTTTATACTGCTGAAGCCACAACCCAAATAATTTCTCTCTTTACTCATTATATAGCAAATTAAGTTGATACAGCCCTTCTCCAAAAAGAAATACAGACTGAATTACTGCTTTTTACTTATATGAGACTCCTCATTCTAATAAAGTACCTGTTTGCTTAATCCCAACAGGCACTGACGCCTGCTGAGAAAGAACTGATATAACAGTAAGAAAATAATTACCTTTTTAGTCAGCTGCTTGTACTGAAAGCAAGATTCCCTATGACAGTAACTAGCAGCAGCAAGCTGTAATTGGATGCAGATGCTTTTCTACTGCACAAGACCTAACCCAATTAACTTCTCTCCTCTCCTCCTGATTAAGCTAATTAAGTTTATGCAGCTCACTTCCCCAAACAGAGAAACACACAGTGACTTTCTTTTATTTTACCTAAATAAGACCCTCAGCTTCGAATAAAGTATTTGCATCATTAATTCCAGCAGGCACTGACTCCTGCTGAGAGAGAAGTGATTGATCAGTAAGAAAATGATTAGCTTGTTTAAACCACTGCTTGCACTGAAAGCAAGAGTACCTCTGCCAGAAACAAGCAGCAGGAAACTGTAAACAGAGACAAATGCTTTTCTTCTGCTTGAGCCACACCCCCATTTTACTTCTGTCCTCTGCTCCTGACTTAGCAAATTTAGTTGATATGGACCACTTCCTCAAACACAGAAACACACAGTGATTTTCTTCTTTTTTTACTTAAATGAGACCAACTACTTATAATAAAGTATTTGTTTGCTTAATCCCAACAGGCACTGACTACTGCGGAGAATGAAGTTATTTAGCAATAAGAAAATCTGTAGCTTTTTTAGTTAGCTGGTTGCTCTGAAAGCAAGATTTCCTCTGCTAGAAACTAGCAGCAGAAAGCAGTTAATGGAGACAGCTGCTTTTCTACTGTCAAGCCACAACCCCATTAATTTCTCTCCTCTGCTCATTATATAGCATATTAAGTTGAAACAGCTCCTTTCTCCAAAAAGTGAAATACAGAGTGAATTACTTCTTTCTTATTTAAATGAGATCCCCTCATTCTAATAAAGTACCTGTTTGCTTAATCCCAACAGGCACTGACTCCTGCTGAGAAAGAACTGATTCATCCATAAGAAAATTGTTACCCTTTTGAGTCAGCTGCTTGCACTGAAATCAAGATTCCCAGTGCCTGAAACTAGCAGCAGCAAGTTGTAATTGGATGCAGATGCTTCTCTACTACACAAGACCCACTCCCAATTAATTTCTGTCCTCTGCTCCTGATTCAGCAAATTAAGTTTATACAGCTCACTTCCCCAAACCGAGAAACGCACAGTGACTTTCTTTTTTTTACTTAAATTAGACCCAAAGCTTCTAATACATTATTTGAATGCTTAATTCCTGCTTGCACTGACTCCTGCTGAGATAGATGTGATTGATCAGTAAGAAAATGATTAGCTTGTTTAGTCAGTTGCTTGCACTGAAAGCAATTATTCTTCTGCCAGAAACAAGCAGCAGGAAGATGTAAACAGATACAGCTGCTTTTCTACTGCTTGAGCCACACATCCAATTAACTTCTGTCCTCTGATCCCTCATTTAACAAACTTAATTGTTACAGACCACTTCCCCAAACAGAGAAACACACAGTGACTGTCTTCTTTTGTTTTACTTAAGTAAGACTCCTCCTTCTAGTAAATTATCTGTTTGCTTAATTCCAAATGGCACTGACTCCTGTTGAGACAGAAGGGATTAATCAGTCAGAAAATCTGTAGAATTTTTAATCTGCTGATTACACCAAAGCAAATTCCTCTGCCAAAACCTAACAGTAGTAAACAGTAATTTGAGAAAGTTGCCTTTCTTCTGCTGAAGCCACACCACCAATTAACTTCTCTCTGCTTCTGATTTAGCAAACTTAGTTAATACAGCCTCTCCCTAACAGAGAAACAAACAATGATTATTTTCTTTATTTTTACATAAATGAGACCCACTTTTTAATAAAGTATCTGTTTTTCTTTATCCCAGCAGGCACTGACTAATGCAGAGGAAGTAATTTATCAGTAAGAAAATCTGTAGCTTTTACTAAGCTGCTTTCACTCTAAGCAAGATTCCTTCTGCCAGAAACTAGTACCAGCCAGTTGTACTGGAGGCAGCTGCTTTTCTACTGCTCATGCCACCCCATTTAACCTGTCTCCTCTGCTGCTGATTAAGCACACAATGCTGGTCCAGCCATATTCCACAAACAGAGAACACACAGTGACTTTCTTCTTTTTTACTTAAATGAGACCAACTGCTTCTAATAAAGTATCTGTTTGCTTAATCCTAACAGACACTGACTGCGCAGAGATAGAAGTTATTTAGCAGTAAGACAATTTGTAGCTTTTTAGTTAGCTGCTTGCTCTGAAAGCAAGATTTCCACTGCTAGAAACTAGCAACAGCCATAAATGGAGACAGCATCTTTTCTACTATCAAGCCACAACCCAATTAATTTCTCTCTTCTGCTCATTATAAAGCAAATTAGTTGATACAGCCCTTCTCCAAAAGAAATACAGACTGAATTACTTCTTTCTTTAAGTGGTTAAATGAGACCCTCTCATTCTAATTAAGTACCTGTTTGTGTAATCCCAATAGGCCCGGACTCCTGCTGAGAAAGAACTGATTCATCAGTAAGAAAATGATTACCTTTTTTAGTCAGCTGCTTGCACAGAAAGCAAAATTCTCTGTGCCAGAAACTAGCAGCAGAAAGCTGTAATTGGATGCAGATGCTTTACTATTGCACAAGACACACTCCCAATTAACTTCTTTCCTCTGCTCCTGATTAAGCAAACTAAGTTTATACAGCTCACTTCCCCAAACAGAGATACACACAGTGACATTTTTTTACTTAAATAAGACCATCAGATTCTAATAAAGTATTTGCATGCTTAATTCCGGCAGGCACTTACTCCTGCTGAGATAGAAGTGATTGATCAGTAAGAAAATAATTAGCTTGTTTAGTCAGCTGCTTGCAATGAAATCAAGCATCCCTCTGCCAGAAACAAGCAGCAGGAAGCTGTAAACAGAGGCAGCAGATTTTCTACTGCTCAAGCCTCATCCCCAATTAACTTCTGTCATCTGCTCCTGTCATTTAACAAACTTAGTTGATATGGACCACTTCACCAAACAGAGAAACACACTGTGACTTTCTACTTTTGTTTTACATAAGTAAGACTCCCAGCTTCTAGTAAATTATCTGTTTGTAATTCCAAAGGACACTGACTCCTGCTGAGAAGGAAGTGATTAATCAGTAGGAAAATCTGTATCATTTTAATCAGCTGATTAAACTGAAATCAAGATTCCTCTGCAAAAACCTAACAGTAGGAAGCTGTAATTGGAGAATGTTGCTTTTCTTCTGCTCAAGCCACACAACCAAATAACTTCTCCCTCTGCTCCTGATATAGCAAACTTATTTGATACAGTTCCTTTATCCAAACAGAGAAACACACATTGAATATCTTCTTTTATTTTTACCTAAATGAGACCCACATTTTCTAATAAAGTATCTGTTTGCTTTATCCCAACAGGCACTGGCTAATACTGAGCTAAAGTAATTCATCAGTAAGAAAAATCTCTAGCTGTTTTACTCAGCTGCTTTCACTGTAAGCAAGATTCCCTATGCCAGAAACTAGCACCAGCCAGCTATAATTGTAGGCAGCTGCTTTTCTACTGGTCATGCCACCCCCTATTTAGCTTATCTCCTCTGCTGCTGATTAAGCACACTAAGCTGATCCGGCCCCTACCCCAAGCAGAGAAACACACTGTGACTTTCTTCTTTTTTTACTTAAATGAGAAAAACTGCTTCTAATAAAGTATCTGTTTGCTTAATCCCAACAGACACTGACTCCTGCAGAGATAGAAGTTATTTAGCAGGAAGATAATCTGTAGCTTTTTTAGTTAGCTGCTTGCTCAGAAAGCAAGATTTCCTCGGCTAGAAACTAGCAGCAGCAAGCAGTAAATGGAGACAGCTGCTTTTCTACTGCTCAAGACACAACCCAATTAATTTCTCTCTTCTGCTCATTATATAGCAAATTAAGTTGATACAGCCCCTTCTCCAAAAAGAGAAATACAGACTGAATTAGTGCTATTTTACTTAAATGAGACCCCCTCTTTCTAATAAAGTACCTGTTTGCTTAATCCCAACAGGCACTGACTCCTGCTGAGAAAGAACTGATTCATCAGTAAGAAAATGATTACCTTTTTTAGTCAGCTGCTTGCACTGAAAGCAAGATTCCTGTGCCAGAAACTAGCAGCAGCAAGCTGTAATTGGATGCAGATGCTATTCTACTGCACAAGACCCACACCCAATTAATTTCTCTCCTCTCCTCCTGATTCAGCTAATTAAGGTTATGCAGCTCACTTCCCAAACAGAGAAACACACAGTGACTTTCTTTATTTTTACTTAAATATGACTGTCGCTTCGAATAAAGTATTTGCATGACTAATTCCAGCAGGCCTGACTCCTGCTGAGATAGAAGTGATTGATCATTAAGAAAATGATTATCTTGTTTAGATCCGCTGCTTGCACTAAAGCAAAGTACCTCTGCCAGAAACAAGCAGCAGGAAGCTGTAAACGGAGACAGATTATTTTCTCGACTCGAGAAACACCCAATTAACTCTCTCCTCTGCTCCTGACTTAGCAAATTTAGTTGATAGGACCACTTCCTCAAACAGAGAAACACACAGTGACTTTCTTCTATTTTTACTTAAATGAGACCAAATACTTATAATAAAGCATTTGTTTCTTAATCCCAACAGACACTGACTACTGCAGAGATAGAAGTTATTTAGCTGTTAGAAAATCTGTAGCTTTTTTAGTTAGCTGCTTGCTCTGAAAGCAAGATTTCCTCTGCTAGAAACCAGCAGCAGAAAGCTGTTAATGGAGACAGCTGCTTTTCTACTTTCAAGCCACAACCCAATTACATTCTCTCCTCCTCTCATTATATAGCAAATTAAGTTGATACAACCCCTTTCTTTAAAAATAGAAATACAGACTGAATTAATTATTTCTTATTTAGATTAGTCCCCCTCATTCAAATAAAGTACCTATTTGCTTATTACCAACCGGCACTGACTCCTGCAGAGAAAGAACTGATTCATCAGTTAGAAAATGATTACCTTTTTTAGTCAGCTTTGCACTGAAAGCAAGATTCCCTGTGCCAGAAACTGGCAGCAGCAGGCTGTAATTGGATGCAGATGTTTTTCTACTGCACAAGACACACTCCCAATTAACTTCTCTCCTCTTCTCCTGATTCAGCCAAATAAGTTTGTACAGCTCACTTCCCCAGACAAACATACAGTGACTTTCTTTGTTTTACTTAAATTAGACCCACAGCTTCTAATACATTATTTGAATGCTTAATTCCTGCTTGCACTGACTTCTGCTGAGATAGATGTGATTGATCAGTAAGAAAATGATTAGCTTGTTTAGTCAGCTGCTTTCACTGAAAGCAATCATCCCTCTGCTAGAAACAAGAAGCAGGAAGATGTAAAGGAGACAGCTGATTTTCTACTGCTAAGCCACACACCCAATTAACTTCTGTCCTCTGATCCTGTCATTTAACAAACTTAGTTGATACGGACCCCTTTCTCAAACAGAGAACTCAGAGTGAGTTTCTTCTTTTGTTTACTTAAGTAAGACTCCCACCTTCTAGTAAATTATCTGTTTGTTTAATTCTAAAAGCACTGACTCCTGTTGAGACAGAAGTGATTAATTAGTAAGAAAATCTGTAGCATTTTTAATCAGCTGATTACATCAAAGCAAGATTTCCTCTGCCAAAACCTAACAGCAGGAACCTGTAACAGGAGAAAGTTGCATTTCTTCTGCTCAAGCCACGCCACTGATTAACTTCTCTATTCTGCTGCTGATTTAGCAAACTTAGTTTATACAGCCCCTCTCCCCAAACAGAGAAACACACAATGACTATCTTCTTTAGTTTTACATAAATGAGACCCACTTTTTTAATAAAGTATCTGTTTGCTAAATCCCAACAGGCACTGACAAATGCTGAGATAGAAGTAATTTATCAGTAAGAAAATCTGTAGCTTTTTTACTCAGCTGCTTTCACTTTAAACAAGATTCCCTCTGCAAGAAACTAGCACCAGACAGCTGTATTTGGAGTCAGCTGCTTTTCTACTGCTCATGCCACCCCATTTAACATCTCTCCTCTGCTCCTGAATAAGCACACAAAGCAGATCCAGTCCCTTCCCCAAACAGAGAAACACAGAGACTTTCTTCTTTTTACTTAAATGAGACCAACTGCTTCTAATAAAGTATCTGTTTGCTTAATCCTAACAGACACTGACTGCCGCAGAGAAGAAGTTATTTAGCAGTAAGACAATTTGTAGCTTTTTTAGTTAGCTGCTTGCTCTGAAAGCAAGATTTCCACTGCTAGAAACTAGCAACAGAAAGCCATAAATGGAGACAGCATCTTTTCTACTATCAAGCCACAACCCAATTAATTTCTCTCTTCTGCTCATTATAAAGCAAATTAAGTTGATACAGCCCCTTCTCCAAAAAGAGAAATACAGACTGAATTACTTCGTTCTTTAAGTGGTTAAATGAGACCCTCTCATTCTAATTAAGTACCTGTTTGTGTAATCCCAATAGGCCCGGACTCCTGCTGAGAAAGAACTGATTCATCAGTAAGAAAATGATTACCTTTTTTAGTCAGCTGCTTGCACAGAAAGCAAGATTCACTGTGCCAGAAACTAGCAGCAGAAAGCTGTAATTGGATGCAGATGCTTTACTATTGCACAAGACACACTCCCAATTAACTTCTTTCCTCTGCTCCTGATTAAGCAAACTAAGTTTATACAGCTCACTTCCCCAAACAGAGATACACACAGTGACATTCTTTTTTTTTACTTAAATAAGACCGTCAGATTCTAATAAAGTATTTTCATGCTTAATTCCGGAAGGCACTTACTCCTGCTGAGATAGAAGTGATTGATCAGTAAAAAAATAATTAGCTTGTTTAGTCAGCTGCTTGCAATGAAATCAAGCATCCCTCTGCCAGAAACAAGCAGCAGGAAGCTGTAAACGGAGGCAGCAGATTTTCTACTGCTCAAGCCTCATCCCAATTAACTTCTGTCATCTGCTCCTGTCATTTAACAAACTTAGTTGATATGGACCACTTCACCAAACAGAGAAACACACTGTGACTTTCTTCTTTTGTTTTACATAGTAAGACTCCCACTTCTAGTAAATTATCTGTTTGCTTAATTCAAAGGACACTGACTCCTGCTGAGAAGGAAGTGATTAATCAGTAGGAAAATCTGTATCATTTTAATCAGCTGATTAAACTGAAATCAAGATTCCTCTGCAAAAACCTAACAGTAGGAAGCTGTAATTGGAGAATGTTGCTTTTCTTCTGCTCAAACCACACAACCATATAACTTCTCCACTCTGCTCCTGATATAGCAAACTTAGTTGATACAGTTCCTTTATCCAAACAGAGAAACACACAATGAATATCTTCTTTATTTTTACCTAAATGAGACCCACTTTTTCTAATAAAGTATCTGTTTGCTTTATCCCAACAGGCACTGGCTAATACTGAGCTAGAAGTAATTCATCAGTAAGAAAATCTCTAGCTGTTTTACTCAGCTGCTTTCACTGTAAGCAAGATTCCCTATGCAGAAACTAGCACCAGCCAGCTATAATTGTAGGCAGCTGCTTTTCTACTGGTCATGCCACCCTATAGCTTATCTCCTCTGCTGCTGATTAAGCACACTAAGCTGATCGCCCTACCCCAAGCAGAGAAACACACTGTGACTTTCTTCTTTTTACTTAAATGAGAAAAACTGCTTCTAATAAAGTATCTGTTTGCTTAATCCCAACAGACACTGACTCCTGCAGAGATAGAAGTTATTTAGCAGGAAGATAATCTGTAGCTTTTTAGTTAGCTGCTTGCTCAGAAAGCAAGATTTCTCGGCTAGAAACTAGCAGCAGCAAGCGTAAATGGAGACAGCTGCTTTTCTACTGCTCAAGACACAACCCAATTAATTTCTCTCTGCTCATTATATAGCAAATTAAGTTGATACAGCCTCTTCTCCAAAAGAAATACACACTGAATTAGTGCTTTTTACTTAAATGAGACCCCTCTTTCTAATAAAGTACCTGTTTGCTTAATCCCAACAGGCACTGACTCCTGCTGAGAAAGAACTGATTCATCAGTAAGAAAATGATTACCTTTTTTAGTCAGCTGCTTGCACTGAAAGCAAGATTCCCTGTGCCAGAAACTAGCAGCAGCAAGCTGTAATTGGATGCAGATGCTATTCTACTGCACAAGACCCACCCCAATTAATTTCTCTCCTCTCCTCCTCATTCTGCTAATTAAGGTTATGCAGCTCACTTCCCAAAACAGAGAAACACACAGTGACTTTCTTTATTGTTTACTTAAATATGACTGTCAGCTACGAATAAAGTATTTGCATGACTAATTCCAGCAGGCTCTGACTCCTGCTGAGATAAAGTGATTGATCATTAGAAAATGATTATCTTGTTTAGTCTGCTGCTTGCACTGAAAGCAAGAGTACCACTGCCAGAAACAAGCAGCAGGAAGCTGTAAACGGAGACAGATTATTTTCTACGGCTCGAGAAACACCCCCAATTAACTTCTCTCCTCTGCTCCTGACTTAGCAAATTTAGTTGATAAGGACCACTTCCTCAAACAGAGAAACACACAGTGACTTTCTTCTATTTTTAATTAAATGAGACCAAATACTTATAATAAAGCATTTGTTGCCTTAATCCCAACAGACACTGACTACTGCAGAGATAGAAGTTATTTAGCTGTTAGAAAATCTGTAGCTTTTTTAGTTAGCTGCTTGCTCTGCAAGCAAGATTTCCTCTGCTAGAAGCCAGCAGCAGAAAGCTGTTAATGGAGACAGCTGCTTTTCTACTTTCAAGCCAAAACCCAATTAATTTCTCTCCACTGCTCATTATATAGCAAATTAAGTTGCTACAACCACTTTCTTTAAAAAGAGAAATACAGACTGAATTAATTATTTCTTATTTAGATGAGACCCCCTCATTCTAATAAAGTACCTGTTTGCTTATCACCAACAGGCACTGACTCCTGCAGAGAAAGAACTGATTCATCAGTTAGAAAATGATTACCTTTTTTAGTCAGCTTTGCACTGAAAGCAAGATTCCCTATGCCAGAAACTGGCAGCAGCTAGCTGTAATTGGATGCAGATGCTTTTCTACTGCACAAGACACACTCCCAATTAACTTCTCTCCTCTTCTCCTGATTCAGCAAAATAAGTTCATACAGCTCACTTCCCCAGAGAAACTCACAGTGACATTCTTTTTTTTACTTAAATTAGACCCACAGCTTCTAATACATTATTTGAATGCTTAATTCCTGCTTGCACTGACTTCTGCTGCGATAGATGTGATTGATCAGTAAGAAAATGATTAGCTTGTTTAGTCAGCTGCTTTCACTGAAAGCAATCATCCCTCTGCTAGAAACAAGAAGCAGGAAGATGTAAATGGAGACAGCTGATTTTCTACTGCTCGAGCCACACACCCAATTAACTTCTGTCTTCTGATCCTGTCATTTAACAAACTTAGTTGATATGGACCTCTTTCTCAAACAGAGAAACTCAGAGTGACTTTCTTCTTTTGTTTTACTTAAGCAAGACTCTCACCTTCTTGTAAATTATCTGTTTGCTTATTTCTAAAAGGCAGTGACTCCTGTTGAGACAGAAGTGATTAATTAGTAAGAAAATCTGTAGCATTTTTAATCAGCTGATTACATCAAAGCAAGGTTTCTCTGCCAAAACCTAACAGCAGGAACCTGTAATAGGAGAAAGTAGCATTCTTCTGCTCAAGCCACACCACCGATTAACTTCTCTATTCTGCTGCTGATTTAGCAAACTTAGTTGATACAGCCCCTATTCCCAAACAGAGAAACACACAATGACTATCTTCTTTAGTTTTACATAAATGAGACCCACTTTTTTAATAAAGTATCTGATTGCTAAATCCCAACAGGCACTGACAAATGCTGAGATAGAAGCAATTAATCAGTAAGAAAATCTGTAGATTTTTTACAAAGCTGCTTTCACTATAAAAAAAGATTCCCTCTGCCAGAAACTAGAACCAGTCAGCTGTATTTGGAGTCAGCTGCTTTTCTACTGCTCATGCCACCCCCTATTTAACATCTCTCCTCTGCTCCTGATTAAGCACACTAAGCTGATCCAGTCCCTTCCCCAATCAGAGAAACACACAGTGACTTTCTTCTTTTTTTACTTAAATGAGACCAACTGCTTCTAATAAAGTATCTGTTTGCTTAATCCTAACAGACACTGACTGCTGCAGAGATAGAAGTTATTTAGCAGTAAGACAATTTGTAGCTTTTTTAGTTAGCTGCTTGATCTGAAAGCAAGATTTCCACTGCTAGAAACTAACAACAGAAAGCCATAAATGGAGACAGCAGCTTTTCTACTGTCAAACCACAACCAATTAATTTCTCTGTTCTGCTCATTATAAAGCAAATTAAGTTGATAAAGCCCTTCTCCAGAAAGAGAACTACAGTCTGAGTTACTTATTTCTTTAAGTGGTTAAATGAGACACCCTCATTCTTATTAAGTACCCGTTTGTGTAATCCTAATAGGCCCGGACTCCTGCTGAGAAAGAACTGATTCATCAGTAAGAAAATGATTACCTTTTTTAGTCAGCTGTTTGCACTGAAAGCAAGATTCTCTGTGCCAGAAACTAGCAGCAGCAAGCTGTAATTGGATGCAGATGCTTTACTATTGCACAAGACACACTCCCAATTAACTTCTTTCCACTGCTCCTGATTCACCAAACTAAGTTTATACAGCTCTCTTCCCAAACAGAGATACACAGTGAAATTCTCTTTTTTACTTAAATAAGACCCTCAGATTATAATAAAGTATTTGCATGCTTAATTCCGCAGGCACTGACTCCAGCTGAGATAGAAGTGATTGATCAGTAAGAAAATAATTAGCTTGTTTAGTCAGCTACTTGCAATGAAATCAAGCATCCCTCTGCAGAAAAAAGCAGCAGGAAGCTGTAAATGGAGGCAGCTGATTTTCTACTGCTCAAGCCTCATCCCAATTAACTTCTGTCATCTGCTCCTGTCATTTAACAAACTTAGTTGATATGGACCACTTCCCCAAACAGAGAAACACACTGTGACTTTCTTCTTTTGTTTTACATTAGTAAGACTCACACCTTCCAGTAAATTATCTGCTTGCTTATTTCAAAGGACACTGACTCCTGCTGAGAAGGAAGTGATTAATCAGTAGTAAAATCTGTATCATTTTAATCAGCTGATTAAACTGAAATCAAGATTCCCTCTGCAAAAACCTAATAGTAGGAAGCTGTAATTGGAGAATGTTGACTTTCTTCTGCTCTAGCCACACAACCAAATAACTTCTCCACTCGGCTCCTGATATAGCAAACTTAGCTGATACAGTTCCTTTATCCAAACAGAGAAACACACAATGAATATCTTCTTTATTTTTACCTAAATGAGACCCACTTTTTCTAATAAAGTATCTGTTTGCTTTATCCCAACAGGCACTGGCTAATACTGAGCTAGAAGTAATTCAGCAGTAAGAAAATCTCTAGCTTTTTTACTCAGCTGCTTTCACTGTAAGCAAGATTCCTATGCCAGAAACTAGCACCAGCCAGCTATAATTGTAGGCAGCTGCTTTTCTACTGGTCATGCCACCCCTATTAAACTTATCTCCTCTGCTGCTGATTAAGCACACTAAGCTGATCGGCCCCTACCCCAAGCAGAAACACACTATGACTTTCTTCTTTTTATTTAAATGAGTAAAACTGCTTCTAATAAAGTATCTGTTTGCTTAATCCCAACAGACACTGACTCCTGCAGAGATAGAAGTTATTAGCAGGAAGATAATCTGTAGCTTTTAGTTAGCTGCTTGCTCAGAAAGCAAGATTTGCACTAGAATCTAGCAGCAGCAAGCAGTAAATGGAACAGCTGCTTTTCTACTGCTCAAGACACAACCCAATTAATTTCTCTCTTCTGCTCATTATATAGCAAATTAAGTTGATACAGCCTCTTCTCCAAAAAGAAAAATACAGACTGAATTAGTGCTTTTTTACTTAAATGAGACCCCCTCTTTCTAATAAAGTACCTGTTTGCTTAATCCCAAAAGGCACTGACTCCTGCTGAGAAAGAACTGATTCATCAGTAAGAAAATGATTACCTTTTTTAGTCAGCTGCTTGCACTGAAATCAAGATTCCCTGTGCCAGAAACTAGCAGCAGCAAGCTGTAATTGGATGCAGATGCTTTTCTACTGCACAAGACCCACCCCCAATTAACTTCTCTCCTCTCCTCCTGATTCAGCTAATTAAGTTTATGCAGCTCACTTCCCAAAACAGAGAAAAACACAGTGACTTTCTTTATTTTTACTTAAATATGACTGTCAGTTTCGAATAAAGTATTTGCATGACTAATTCCAGCAGGCACTGACTCCTGCTGAGATAGAAGTGATTGATCATTAAGAAAATGATTATCTTGTTTAGTCCGCTGCTTGCACTGAAAGCAAGAGTACCTCTGCCAGAAACAAGCAGCAGGAAGCTGTAAACGGAGACAGATTCTTTTCTACGGCTCGAGAAACACCCCAATTTAATTTCTCTCCTCTGCTCCTGACTTAGCAAATTTAGTTGATATTTACCACTTCCTCAAACAGAGAAACACACAGTGACTTTCTTCTATTTTTACTTAAATGAGACCAAATACTTATAATCAAGCATTTGTTTCCTTAATCCCAACAGACACTGACTACTGCGGAGATAGAAGTTATTTAGCTGTTAGAAAATCTGTAGCTTTTTTAGTTAGCAGCTTGGTCTGAAAGCAAGATTTCCTCTGCTAGAAACCAGCAGCAGAACGCTGTTAATGGAGACAGCTGCTTTTCTACTTTCAAGCCACAACCCAAATTAATTTCTCTCCACTGCTCATTATATAGCAAATTAAGTTGATACAACCCCTTTCTTTAAAAAGAGAAATACAGACTGAATTAATTATTTCTTATTTAGATGAGACCCCCTCATTCTAATAAAGTACCTGTTTGCTTATCACCAACAGGCACTGACTCCTGCAGAGAAGAACTGATTCATCATTTAGAAAATGATTACCTTTTTAGTCAGCTTTACACTGAAAGCAAGATTCCTGTGCCAGAAACTGGCAGCAGTAGCTGTAATTGGATGCAGATGCTTTACTATTACACAAGACACACTCCCAAATAACTCTTTCCTCTGCTCCTGATTCAGCAAACTAAGTTTATACAGCTCACTTCCCAAACAGAGATACACACAGTGACATTCTTTTTTTTTACTTAAATAAGACCCTCAGATTACAATAAAGTATTTGCATGCTTAATTCCGCAGGCACTGACTCCAGCTGAGATAGAAGTGATTGATCAGTAAGAAAATAATTAGCTTGTTTAGTCAGCTGCTTGCAATGAAATCAAGCATCCCTCTGCCAGAAAAAGCAGCAGGAAGCTGTAAACTGGAGGCAGCTGATTTTCTACTGCTCAAGCCACATCCCCAATTAACTTGTCATCTGCTCCTGTCATTTAACAAACTTAGTTGATACAGACCACTTCCCAAACAGAGAAACACACAGTGACTTTCTTCTTTTGTTTCATAAGTAAGACTCCCAGCTTCTAGTAAATTATCTGTTTGCTTAATTCAAAGGCACTGACTCCATGCGTGAGACAGAAGTGATGAATCAGTAAGAAAATCTGTAGCATTTTTAATCAGCTGATTAAACTGAAATCAAGATTCCCTCTGCAAAAACCTAATAGTAGGAAGCTGTAATTGGAGAATGTTGACTTTCTTCTGCTCTAGCCACACAACCAAATAACTTCTCCACTCGGCTCCTGATATAGCAAACTTAGCTGATACAGTTCCTTTATCCAAACAGAGAAACACACAATGAATATCTTCTTTATTTTTACCTAAATGAGACCCACTTTTTCTAATAAAGTATCTGTTTGCTTTATCCCAACAGGCACTGGCTAATACTGAGCTAGAAGTAATTCAGCAGTAAGAAAATCTCTAGCTTTTTTACTCAGCTGCTTTCACTGTAAGCAAGATTCCCTATGCCAGAAACTAGCACCAGCCAGCTATAATTGTGGCAGCTGCTTTTCTACTGGTCATGCCACCCCTATTAAACTTATCTCTCTGCTGCTGATTAAGCACACTATGATCTGGCCCCTACCCCAAGCAGAGAAACACACTATGACTTTCTTCTTTTTTATTTAAATGAGTAAAACTGCTTCTAATAAAGTATCTGTTTGCTTAATCCCAACAGACACTGACTCCTGCAGAGATAGAAGTTATATAGCAGGAAGATAATCTGTAGCTTTTTAGTTAGCTGCTTGCTCAGAAACAGATGATTCCCTGTGCCAGAAACTAGCTGCAGCAAGCTGTAATTGGATGCAGATGCTTTTCTTTTGCAAGACACACTCCCAATTAACTTCTCTCCTCTGCTCCTGATTCAGCAAACTAAGTTTATTGAGCTCACTTCCCAAAACAGAGAAACACACAGTGACTTGCTTTTTTTTCTTAAATAATACACAAAGCTTCTAATAAAGTATTTGCATGCTTAATTCCAGCAGGAAATGACTCCTGCTGAGATAGAAGTAATTGATCAGTAAGAAAATGATTAGCTAGTTTAGTCAGCTGATTGCACTGAAAGTAAGCATCCCTCTGCCAGAAACAAGCAGCAGGAAGCTGTAAACAGAGGCAGCTGCTTTTCTACTGCTCGAGGCACACCCACAATCAACTTCTGCCTCAGCTCCTATTTAACGAACTTAGTTGATAAGACCACTTCCCCAAACAGAGAAACACACAGTGACTTTCTTCTTTTGTTTACTTAAGTAAGACTCCCAGCTTCTAGTAAATTATCTGTTTGCTTAATTCCAAAAGGCACTGACTCCAGCGGAGACAGAAGTGATGAATCAGTAAGAAAATCTGTAACATTTTTAATCAGATGATTACACTGAAAGCAAGACTCCTTCTGCCAAACCTAACAGTAGGAAGCAGTAGTTTGAGAAAGTTTCCTTTCTTCTGCTCAAACCACACCACCAATTAACTTCTCTACTCTGCTCCTGATTTAGCAAACTTAGTTGATACAGCTCCTCTCCCCAAACAGAGAAATACGCAATGACTATCTTCTTTATTTTTACATAAATAAGACCCACTTTTTCTAATAATGTATCTGTTTTCTTTATCCCAGCAGGCACTGACTAATGCTGAGAGGAAGTAATTTATCAGTAAGAAAATCTGTAGCTTTTTTACTCAGCTGCTTTCACTTTAAGCAAGATACCCTCTGCCAGAAACTTGCACCAGCCAGCTGTAATTGGAGGCAGCTCCTTTTCTACTGCTCATGCCACCACCAATTTAACTTCTCTTCTCTGTACCTGATTCAGCACACTAAGCTGATCAGCCCCTTCCACAAGTAGAGAAACACACACTGACTTTCTTCTTTTTCTTAAATGAGACCAACTGCTTCTAATAAAGTATCTGTTTGCTTAATCCCAACTGACACTGACTGCTGCAGAGATAGAAGTTATTTAACAGTAAGAACATCTGTAGCTTTTTAGTTAGCTGCTTGCTCTGAAAGCAAGATTTCCTCGCTAGAAACAAGCAGCAGAAAGCCATAAATGGAGACAGCTGTTTTTCTACTGCTGAAGCCACAACCCAAATGATTTCTGGCTTCTGCTCATTATACAGCAAATTAAGTTGATACAATCCCTTCTCCAAAAAGAGAAATAAAGACTGAATTACTGTTTTTTTTACTTATATGAGACCCCCTCATTCTAATAAAGTACCTGTTTGCTTAATCCCAACAGGCACTGACTCCTGCTGAGAAAGAACTGATTTATCAGTAAGAAAATGATTACCTTTTTTAGTCAGCTGCTTGCACTGAAAGCAAGATTCCCGTGCCAGAAACTAGCAGCAGCAAGCTGTAATTGGATGCAGATGCTTTTCTACTGCAGGGCCTAACAAATTAACTCTCTCCTCTCTCCTGATTCAGCTAATTAAGTTTATGCAGCTCACTTCCCAAACAGAGAAAACACACAGTGACTTTCTTTTTTTACCTAAATAAGACCCTCAGCTTCGAATAAAGTATTTGCATCATTAATTCCAGCAGACACTGACTCCTGCTGAGATAAGTGATTGATCAGTAAGAAAATGATTAGCTTGTTTAGACCACTGCTTGCACACAAAGCAAAGTACCTCTGCCAGAAACAAGCAGAAGGAAACTGTAAACAGAGACAGATGCATTTCTGCTCAGAGCCACACCCCATTTAACTTCTGTCCTCTGCTCTGACTTAGCAAATTTAGTTGATATGGACCACTTCCTCAAACACAGAAACACACAGTGACTTTCTTTTTTACTTAAATGAGACCAACTACTTATAATAAAGTATTTGTTTGCTTAATCCCAACAGGCACTGACTGCAGAGAAAGAAGTTATTAGCAATAAGAAAATCAGTAGCTTTTTAGTTAGCTGGTTGCTCTGAAAGCAAGATTTCCTCTGCAGAAACTAGCAGCAGAAAGCTGTTAATGGAGACAGCTGATTTTCTACTGTCAAGCCACAACCCCATTAATTTCTTTCCTCTGCTCATTATATAGCATAATAAGTTGAAACAGCACCTTTCTCCAAAAGAAATACAGACTGAATTACTTCTTTCTTCTTTAACTGAGATCCCTCATTCTAATAAAGTACCTGTTTGCTTAATCCCAACAGGCACTGACTCCTGCTGAGAAAGAACTGATTCATCCATAAGAAAATGATTACCTGTTTTAGTCAGCTGCTTGCACTGAAAGCAAGATTCCTGTGCCTGAAACTAGAGCAGCAAGTTGTAATTGGATGCAGATGCTCTCTACTGCACAAGAACCTCCCAATTAACTTCTCTCCTCTGCTCCTGATTCAGCAAACTAAGTTTATACAGCTCACTTCACCCAAACCGAGAAACACACAGTGACTTTCTTTTTACTTAAATTAGACCCTCAGCTTCTAATACATTATTTGAATGCTTAATTCCTGTTTGCACTGACTCCTGCTGAGATAGATGTGATTGATCAGTAAGAAAATGATTAGCTTGTTTAGTCAGCTGCTTGCACTGAAAAGCAATCATCCTTCTGCCAGAAACAAGCAGCAGGAAGATGTAAATGGATACAGCTGCTTTTCTACTGCTTGAGCACACACCCAATTAACTTCTGTCCTCTGATCCTGTCATTTAACAAACTTAATTGTTACGGACCACTTCCCAAACAGAGAAACACACAGTGACTTTCTTCTTTTGTTTTACTTAAGTAAGACTCCTTCTTCTAGTAAATTATCTGTTTGCTTAATTCCAAACGGCACTGACTCCTGTTGAGACAGAAGTGATTAATCCATCAGAAAATCTGTAGAATTTTAATCAGCTGATTACACGAAGCAAGATTACCTCTTGCAAAACCTAACAGTAGGAAACAGTAATTTGAGAAAGTTGCTTTCTTCTGCTCAAGCACACCACCAGATTAACTTCTCTACTCTGCTGCTGATTTAGCAAACTTAGTTGATACAGCCCTCTCCTAACAGAGAAACAAACAATGACTTATTTTCTTTATTTTTACATAAATGAGACCCACTTTTTAATAAAGTATCTGTTTTCTTTATCCCAGCAGGAACTGACTAATGCTGAGAGGAAGTAATTTAACAGTAAGAAAATCTGTAGCTTTTTACTAAGCTGCTTTCACTTTAAGCAAGATTCCTTCTGCCAGAAACTAGCACCAGCCAGTTGTAATTGGAGGCAGCTGTTATTCTACTGCTCATGCCACCCCATTTAACTTCTCTCCTCTGCTGCTGATTAAGCACACAATGCTGGTCCAGCCCCCATCCCACAAACAGAGAAACACACAGTGACTTTCTTCTTTTTTTACTTAAATGAGACCAACTGCTTCTAATAAAGTATCTGTTTGCTTAATCCTAACAGACACTGACTGCCGAAGAGATAGAAGTTATTTAGCAGTAAGACAATTTGTAGCTTTCTTAGTTAGCTGCTTCCTCTGAAAGCAAGATTTCCACTGCTAGAAACTAGCAACAGAAAGCCATAAATGGAGACAGCAGCTTTTCTACTGTAAAGCCACAACCCAATTAATTTCTCTCTTCTGCTCATTATAAAGCAAATTAAGTTGATACAGCCCCTTCTCCAAAAAGAGAAATACAGACTGAATTACTTCTTTCTTTAAGTGGTTAAATGAGACCCCCTCATTCTAATTAAGTACCCGTTTGTGTAATCCCAAATGGCCAGACTCCTGCTGAGAAAGAACTGATTCATCAGAAGAAAATGATTACCTTTTTAGTCAGCTGCTTGCACTGAAAGCACGATTCTCTGTGCCAGAAACTAGCAGCAACAAGCTATAATTGGATGCAGATGCTTTACTATTGCACAAGACACACTCCCAATTAACTTCTTTCCTCTGCTCCTGATTCAGCAAACTAAGTTTATACAGCTCACTTCCCCAAACAGAGATACACACAGTGACATTCTTTTTTTACTAAATGAGACCCTCAGATTCTAATAAAGTATTTGCATACTTAATTCCGGCAGAAACTGACTCCTGCTGAGATAGAAGTGATTGAGCAGTAAGAAAATAATTAGCTTGTTTAGTCAGCTGCTTGCAATGAAATCAAGCATCCCTCTGCCAGAAACAAGCAGCAGGAAGCTGTAAACGGAGGCAACAGATTTTCTACTGCTCAAGCCTCATCCCCAATTAACTTCTGTCATCTGCTCCTGTCATTTAACAAACTTAGTTGATATGGACCACTTCACCAAACAGAGAAACACCTGCGACCTTCTTCTTTTGTTTTACATAAGTAAGACTCCCACCTTCTAGTAAATTATCTGTTTCCTTAATTCCAAAGGACACTGACTCCTGCTGAGAATGGAAGTGATTAATCAGTAGGAAAATCTGTATCATTTTAATCAGCTGATTAAACTGAAATAAAGATTCCTCAGTAAAACCTAACAGTAGGCTGTAATTGGAGAATGTTGCTTTCTTCTGCTCAAGCCACACAACCAAATAACTTCTCCACTCTGCTCCTGATATAGCAAACTTAGTTGATTCTGTTCCTTTATCCAAACAGAGAACACACAATGAATATCTTCTTTATTTTTACATAAATGAGACCCACTTTTTCTAATAAAGAATCTGTTTGCTTTTTCCCAACAGGCACTGACTAATACTGAGCTAAGTAATTCATCAGTAAGAAAATCTCTAGCTGTTTTACTCAGCTGCTTTCACTGTAAGCAAGATTCCCTGCCAGAAACTAGCACCAGCCAGCTATAATTGTAGGCAGCTGCTTTTCTACTGGTCATGCCACCCCCTATTTAACTTCTCTCCACTGCTGCTGATTAAGCACACTAAGCTGATCCGGCCCCTACCCCAAGCAGAGAAACACACTGTGACTTTCTTCTTTTTTTACTTAAATGAGAAAAACTGCTTCTAATAAAGTATCTGTTTGCTTAATCCCAACAGACACTGACTCCTGCAGAGATAGAAGTTATTTAGCAGGAAGATAATCTGTAGCTTTTTTAGTTAGCTGCTTGCTCAGAAAGCAAGATTTCCTCGGCTAGAAACTAGCAGCAGCAAGCAGTAAATGGAGACAGCTGCTTTACTACTGCTCAAGACACAACCCAATTAATTTCTCTCTTCTGCTCATTATATAGCAAATTAAGTTGATACATCCTCTTCTCCAAAAAGAGAAATACAGACTGAATTAGTGCTTTTTTACTTAAATGAGCACCCCTCTTTCTAATAAAGTACCTGTTTGCTTAATCCCAACAGGCACTGACTCCTGCTGAGTAAGAACTGATTCATCAGTAAGAAAATGATTACCTTTTTAGTCAGCTGCTTGCCTGAAAGCAAGATTCCCTGTGCCAGAAACTAGCAGCAGCAAGCTGTAATTGGATGCAGTGCTTTTCTCTGCTCAAGACCCACCCAATTAACTTCTCTCCTCTCCTCCTGATTCAGCTAATAAAGTTTATGCAGCTCACTTCCCAAACAGAGAAACACACAGTGACTTTCTTTATTTTTACTGAAATATGACCGTCAGCTCAAATAAAAGTATTTGCATGACTAATTCCAGCAGGCAGTGACTCCTGCTGATATAGAAGTGATTGATCATTAAGAAAATGATTATCTTGTTAAGTCCGCTGCTTCACAAAAGCAAAGTACCTCTGCCAGAAACAAGCAGCAGGAAGCTGTAAAAGGAGACAGATTCTTTTCACTGACGAGAAACACCCCAATTAACATATCTCCTCTGCTCCTGACTTAGCAAATTTAGTTGATATGGACCACTTCCTCAAACAGAGAAACACACAGAGACTTTCTTCTATTTTTACTTAAATGAGACCAAATACTTATAATAAAGCATTTGTTTCCATAATCCCGACAGGCACTGACTACTGCAGAGATAGAAGTTATTTAGCTGTTAGAAAATCTGTAGCTTTTTTAGATCGCTGCTTGCTCTGAAAGCAAGATTTCCTCTGCTAGAAACCAGCAGCAGAAAGCTGTTAATGGAGACAGCTGCTTTTCTACTTTCAAGCCACAACCCAATTACTTTCTCTCCTCCGCTCATTATATAGCAAATTAAGTTGATACAACCCCTTTCTTTAAAAATAGAAATACAGACTGAATTAATTATTTCTTTTTTAGATTAGACCCCCTCATTCTAATAAAGTACCTATTTGCTTATTACCAACCAGCACTGACTCCTGCAGAGAAAGAACTGATTCATCAGTTAGAAAATGATTACCTTTTTGAGTCAGCTTTGCACTGAAAGCAAGATTCCCTGTGCCAGAAACTGGCAGCAGCAGGCTGTAATTGTATGCAGATGTTTTTCTACTGCACAAGACACACTCCCAATTAACTTCTCTCCTCTTCTCCTGATTCAGCCAAATAAGTTTGTACAGCTCACTTCCCCAGACAAACATACAGTGACTTTCTTTGTTTTACTTAAATTAAACCCACAGCTTCTAATACATTATTTGAATGCTTAATGCCTGCTTGCACTGACTTCTGCTGAGATAGATGTGATTGATCAGTAAGAAAATGATTAGCTTGTTTAGTCAGCTGCTTTCACTGAAAGCAATCATGCCTCTGCTAGAAACAAGAAGCAGGAAGATGTAAACGGAGACAGCTGATTTTCTACTGCTCGAGCCACACACCCAATTAACTTCTGTCCTCTGATCCTGACATTTAACAAACTTAGTTGATACGGACCCTTCTCAAACAGAGAAACTCAGAGTGACTTTCTACTTTTGTTTTACTTAAGTAAGACTCCCACCTTCTAGTAAATTATCTGTTTGCTTAATTCTAAAAGGCACTGACTCCTGTTGAGACAGAAGTGATTAATTAGTAAGAAAATCTGTAGCATTTTTAATCAGCTGATTACATCGAAAGTAAGATTTCCTCTGCCAAAACCTAACAGCAGGAACCTGTAACAGCAGAAAGTTGCATTTCTTCTGCTCAAGCCACGCCACTGATTAACTTCTCTATTCTGCTGCTGATTTAGTAAACTTAGTTGATACAGCCCCTCTCCCCAAGCAGAGAAACACACAATGACTATCTTCTTTAGTTTTACATAAATGAGACCCACTTTTTTAATAAAGTATCTGTTTGCTAAATCCCAACAGGCACTGACAAATGCTGAGATAGAAGTAATTTATCAGTAAGAAAATCTGTAGCTTTTTTACTCAGCTGCTTTCACTTTAAACAAGATTCCCTCTGCAAGAAACTAGCACCAGTCAGCTGTATTTGGAGTCAGCTGCTTTTCTACTGCTCATGCCACCGCATTTAACATCTCTCCTCTGCTCCTGAATAAGACACAAAGCTGATCCAGTCCCTTCCCAAACAGAGAAACACACAGTGACTTTCTTCTTTTTTACTTAAATGAGACCAACTGCTTCTAATAAAGTATCTGTTTGCTTAATCTAACAGACACTGACTGCTGCAGAGAAAGAAGTTATTTAGCAGTAAGACGATTTGAAGCTTTTTAGTTAGCTGCTTGCTCTAAAAGCAAGATTTCCACTGCTAGAAACTAGCAACAAAAAGCCATAAATGGTGACAGCAACTTTTCTACTGTCAAGCCACAACCCAATTAATTTCTCTCTTCTGCTCATTATAAAGCAAATTAAGTTGATACAGCCCCTTCTCCAAAAAGAGAAATACAGACTGAATTACTTCTTTCTTTAAGTGGTTAAATGAGACCCCCTCATTTTAATTAAGTACCCGTTTGTGTAATCCCAAATGGCCCAGACACCTGCTGAGAAAGAACTGATTCATCAGTAAGAAAATAATTACGTTTTTTAGTCAGCTGCTTGCACTGAAAGCAAGATTCTCTGTCCCAGAAACTAGCAGCAGCAAGCTGTAATTGGATGCAGATGCTTTACTATTGCACAAGACACACTCCCAATTAACTTCTTTCCTCTGCTCCTGATTCAGCAAACTAAGTTTATACAGCTCACTTCCCCAAACAGAGATACACACATTGACATTCTTTTTTTTTACTTAAATGAGACCCTCAGATTCTAGTAAAGTATTTGCATACTTAATTCCGGCAGAAACTGACTCCTGCTGAGATAGAAGTGATTGATCAGTAAGAAAATAATTAGCTTGTTTAGTCAGCTGCTTGCAATGAAATCAAGCATCCCTCTGCCAGAAACAAGCAGCAGGAAGCTGTAAACGGAGGCAGCAGATTTTCTACTGCTCAAGCCTCATCCCCAATTAACTTCTGTCATCTGCTCCTGTCATTTAACAAACTTAGTTGATACGGACCACTTCCCCAAACAGAGAAACACACAGCGACCTTCTTCTTTTGTTTTACATAAGTAAGACTCCCCCCTTCTAGTAAATTATCTGTTTGCTTAATTCCAAAGGACACTGACTCCTGCTGAGAAGGAAGTGATTAATCAGTAGGAAAATCTGTATCAATTTTAATTAGCTGATTAAACTGAAATCAAGATTCCCTCTGTAAAAACCTAACAGTAAGAAGCTGTAATTGGAGAATGTTGCCTTTCTTCTGCTCAAGCCACACAACCAAATAACTTCTCCACTCTGCTCCTGATATAGCAAACTTAGTTGATACAGTTCCTTTATCCAAACAGAGAAACACTCAATGAATATCTTCTTTATTTTTACATAAATGAGACCCACTTTTTCTAATAAAGTATCTGTTTGCTTTATCCCAAAAGGCACTGACTAATACTGAGCTAGAAGGAATTCATCAGTAAGAAAATCTCTAGCTTTTTTACTCAGCTGCTTTCACTGTAAGCAAAATTCCCTCTGCCAGAAACTAGCACCAGCCAGCTATAATTGTAGGCAGCTGCTTTTCTACTGGTCATGCCACCACTATTTAACTTCTCTCCTTGCTGCTGATTAAGCACACTAAGCTGATCGGCCCTTACCCAAGCAGAGAAACACACTGTGACTTTCTTCTTTTTCACTTAAATGAGAAAAACTGCTTCTAATAAAGTACTGTTTGCTTAATCCCAACCGACACTGACTGCTGCAGAGATAGAAGTTATTTAGCAGGAAGATAATCTGTAGCTTTTAGTTAGCTGCTTGCTCAGAAAGCAAGATTTCCTGGCTAGAAACTAGCAGCAGCAAGCAGTAAATGGAGACAGCTGCTTTTCTACTGCTCAAGACACAACCAATTAATTTCTCTCTTCTGCTCATTATATAGCAAATTAAGTTGATACAGCCTCTTCTCCAAAAAGAAATACAGACTGAATTAGTGCTTTTTACTTAAATGAGACCCCTCTTTCTAATAAAGTACCTGTTTGCTTAATCCCAACAGGCACTGACTCCTGCTGAGAAAGAACTGATTCATCAGTAAGAAAATGATTACCTTTTTAGTCAGCTGCTTGCACTGAAAGCAAGATTCCTGTGCCAGAAACTAGCAGCAGCAAGCTGTAATTGGATGCAGGTGCTTTTCTACTGCACAAGACCCACCCAATTAACTTCTCTCCTCTCCTCCTGATTCAGCTAATAAAGTTTATGCAGCTCACTTCCCCAAACAGAAACACACAGTGACTTTCTTTATTTTTACTTAAATATGACCGTCAGCTACAAATAAAGTATTTGCATGACTAATTCCAGCAGGCAGTGACTCCTGCTGATATAGAAGTGATTGATCATTAAGAAAATGATTATCTTGTTAAGTCCGCTGCTTGCACTGAAAGCAAAGTACCTCTGCCAGAAACAAGCAGCAGGAAGCTGTAAAGGAGACAGATTCTTTTCTACAGCTCGAGGAACACCCCAATTAACATATCTCCTCTGCTCTGACTTAGCAAATTTAGTTGATATGGACCACTTCCTCAAACAGAGAAACACACAGTGACTTTCTTCTATTTTACTTAAATGAGACCAAATACTTATAATAAGCATTTGTTTCCTTAATCCCAACAGGCACTGACTACTGCGGAGATAGAAGTTATTTAGCTGTTAGAAAATCTGAAACTTTTTAGTTAGCTGCTTGCTCAAAGCAAGATTTCCTCTGCTAGAAACCAGCAGCAGAAAGCTGTTAATGGAGACAGCTGCTTTTCTACTTTCAAGCCACAACAAATTAATTTCTCTCCTCCGCTCATTATATAGCAAATTAAGTTGATACAACCCCTTTCTTTAAAATAGAATTACAGACTGAATTAATTATTTCTTATTTAGATTAGACCCCTCATTCTAATAAAGTACCTATTTGCTTATTACCAACCGGCACTGACTCCTGCAGAGAAAGAACTGATTGATCAGTTAGAAAATGATTACCTTTTTTAGTCAGCTTTGCACTGAAAGCAAGATTCCCTGTTCCAGAAACTGGCAGCAGCAGGCTGTAATTGGATGCAGATGTTTTTCTACTGCACAAGACACACTCCCAATTAACTTCTCTCCTCTTCTCCTGATTCAGCCAAATAAGTTTGTACAGCTCACTTCCCCAGAGAAATATACAGTGACTTTCTTTGTTTTACTTAAATTAGACCCACATCTTCTAATACATTATTTGAATGCTTAATTCCTGCTTGCACTGACTTCTGCTGAGATAGATGTGATTGATCAGTAAGAAAATAATTAGCTTGTTTAGTCAGCTGCTTTCACTGAAAGCAATCATCCCTCTGCTAGAAACAAGAAGCAGGAAGATGTAAGCGGAGACAGCTGATTTTCTACTGCTCGAGACACACCCAATTAACTTCTGTCCTCTGATCCTGTCATTTAACAAACTTAGTTGATACGGACCTTTCTCAAACAGAGAAACTCAGAGTGACTTTCTTCTTTTGTTTTTCTTAAGTAAGACTCCACCTTCTAGTAAATTATCTGTTTGCTTAATTCTAAAGGCACTGACTCCTGTTGAGACAGAAGTGATTAATTAGTAGAAAATCTGTAGCATTTTTAATCAGCTGATTACATCGAAAGCAAGATTTCCTCTGCCAAAACCTAACAGCAGGAACCTGTAACAGGTGAAAGTTGCATTTCTTCTGCTCAAGCCACGCCACTGATTAACTTCTCTCTTCTGCTGCTGATTTAGCAGGCTTAGTTGATACAGCCCCTCTCCCCAAACAGAGAAACATACAGTGACTATCTTCTTTAGTTTTACATAAATAAGACCCACTTTTGAAATAAAGTATCTGTTTGCTAAATCCCAACAGGCACTGACAAATGCTGAGATAGAAGTAATTTATCAGTAAGAAAATCTGTAGCTTTTTTACTCAGCTGCTTTCACTTTAAACAAGATTCCCTCTGCAAGAAACTAGCACCAGCCAGCTGTATTTGGAGTCAGCTGCTTTTCTACTGCTCATGCCACCCCCATTTAACATCTCTCCTCTGCTCCTGAATAAGCACACAAAGCTGATCCAGTCCCTTCCCCAAACAGAGAAACACACAGTGACTTTCTTCTTTTTTACTTAATGAGACCAACTGCTTCTAATAAAGTATCTGTTTGCTTAATCCTAACAAACACTGACTGCAGCAGAGCTAGAAGTTATTAGGCAGTAAGACAATTTGTAGCTTTTTAGTTATCTGCTTGCTCTGAAAGCAAGATTTCCACTGCCAGAAACTAGCAACAGAAAGCCATAATGGAGACAGCAGCTTTTCTACTGTCAAGCCACAACCCAATTAATTTCTCTTCTACTCATTATAAAGCAAATTAAGTTGATACAGCCCCTTCTCCAAAGAAATACAGACTGAATTACTTCTTTCTTTAAGTGGTTAAATGAGACCCCCTCATTCTAATTAAGTACCCGTTTGTGTAATCCCAATAGGCCCGGACTCCTGCTGAGAAAGAACTGATTCATCAGTAGAAAATGTTACCTTTTTAGTCAGCTGCTTGCACTGAAAGCAAGATTCTCTGTGCCAGAAACTAGGCAAAAGCTGTAATTGGATGCAGATGTTTTACTATCGCACAAGACACACTCCCAATTAATTAAATTCTTCTGCTCCTGATTCAGCAAACTAAGTTTATATAGCTCACTTCCCCAAACAGAGATACACACAGTGACATTCTTTTTTTTTTCTTAAATAAGACCCTCAGATTCTAAAAAAGTATTTGCATACTTAATTCCAGCAGGCACTGACTCCTGCTGAGATAGAAGTGATTGATCAGTAAGAAAATAATTAGCTTGTTTAGTCAGCTGCTTGCAATGAAATCAAGCATCCCTCTGCCAGAAACAAGCAGCAGGAAGCTCTAAATGGAGGCAGCAGATTTTCTACTGCTCAAGCCTCATCCCCAATTAACTTCTGTCATCTGCTCCTGTCATTTAACAAACTTAGTTGATATGGACCACTTCCCCATACAGAGAAACACACTGTGACTTTCTTCTTTTGTTTTACATTAGTAAGACTCACACCTTCTAGTAAATTATTTGTTTGCTTAATTCCAAAGGACACTGACGCCTGCTGAGAAGGAAGTGATTAATCAGTAGGAAAATCTGTATCATTTTTAATCAGCTGATTAAACAGAATTCAAGGTTCCCTCTGCAAAAACCTAACAGTAGGAAAATGTAATTGGAGAATGTTGCATTTCTTCTGCTCAAGACACACAACCAAATAACTTCTCCACTCTGCTCCTGATATAGCAAACTTAGTTGATACAGTTCCTTTATCCAAACAGAGAAACACACAATGAATATCTTCTTTATTTTTACATAGATGAGATCCACTTTTTATAATAAAGTATCTGTTAGCTTTATCCCAACAGGCACTGACTAATACTGAGCTAGAAGGAATTCATCAGTAAGAATATCTCTAGCTTTTTTACTCAGCTGCAGTCACTATAAGCAAGATTCCCTCTGCCAGAAACTAGCACCAGCCAGCTATAATTGTAGGCAGCTGCTTTTCTACTGGTCATGCCACCCCCAATTTAACTTCTCTCCACTGCTGCTGATTAAGCACACTAAGCTGATCCGGCCCCTACCCCAAGCAGAGAAACACACTGTGACTGTCTTCTTTTTTTACTTAAATGAGAAAAACTGCTTCTAATAAAGTATCTGTTTGCTTAATCCCAACAGACACTGACTGCTGCAGAGATGGAAGTTATTTAGCAGGAAGATAATCTGTAGCTTTTTTAGTTAGCTGCTTGCTCAGAAAGCAAGATTTCCTCGGCTAGAAACTACCAGCTGCAAGCAGTAAATGGAGACAGCTGCTTTAATACTGCTCAAGACACAACCCAATTAATTTCTCTCTTCTGCTCATTATATAGCAAATTAAGTTGATACAGCCTCTTCTCCAAAAAGAGAAATACAGACTGAATTAGTGCTTTTTTACTTAAATGAGACCCCCTCTTTCTAATAAAGTACCTGTTTGCTTAATCCCAACAGGCACTGACTCCTGCTGAGAAAGAACTGATTCATCAGTAAGAAAATGATTACCTTTTTTAGTCAGATGCTTGCACTGAAAGCAAAATTCCTGTGCCAGAAACTAGCAGTAGCAAGCTGTAATTGGATGCAGATGCTTTTCTACTGCACAAGTCCCACCCCTAATTAACTTCTCCTCTCCTCCTGATTCCGCTAATAAAGTTTATGCAGCTCACTTCCCCAAACAGAGAAACACACAGTGACTTTCTTTATTTTTACTTTAATATGACTATCAGCTACAAATAAAGTATGTACATGACTAATTCCAGCAGGCAGTGACTCCTGCTGATATAGAAGAGATTGATCATTAAGAAAATGATTATCTTGTTAAGTCCGCTGCTTGCACTGAAAGCAAGAGTACCTCTGCCAGAAACAAGCAGCAGGAAACTGTAAAAGGAGACAGATTCTTTTCTACACCTCGAGAAACACCCCCAATTAACATATCTCCTCTGCTCCTGTCTTAGCAAATTTAGTTGATATGGACCACTTACTCAAACAGAGAAACACACAGTGACTTTCTTCTATTTTTACTTAAATGAGACCAAATACTTATAATAAAGCATTTGTTTCCTTAATCCCAACAGGCACTGACTACTGCGGAGATAGAAGTTATTTAGCTGTTAGAAAATCTGTAGCTTTTTTAGTTAGCTGCTTGCTCTGAAAGCGATTCCATCTGCCAGAAACTAGTAGCAGCAAGATGTAAATGGATGCAGATGCTTTTCTTCTGCATAAGACCCACCCCCAATTAACTTCTCTCCTCTAATCCTGATTCAGCTAATTAAGTTTATGCAGCTCACTTCCCAAACAGAGAAACACACTGTGACTTTATTTTTTACTTAAATATAACTGTCAGCTACAAATAAAGTATTTGCATGACTAATTCCAGCAGGCACTGACTCCTGCTGAGATAGAAGTGATTGACCATTAGGAAAATGATTATCTTGTTAAGTCTGCTGCTTGCACTGAAAGCAAGAGTACCTCTGCCAGAAACAAGCAGCAGGAAGCTGTAAACGGAGACAGATTATTTTCTACAGCTCAGAAACTCCCCAATTAACTACTCTCCTCTGCTCCTGACTTAGCAAATTTTGTTGATATGGATCACTTACTCAAACAGAGAAACACACAGTGACTTTCTTCTATTTTTACTTAAATGAGACCAAATACTTATAATAAAGCATTTGTTTCCTTAATCCCAACAGCCACTGACTACTGCGGAGATAGAAGTTATTTAGCTGTTAGAAAATCTGTAACTTTTTTAGTTAGCTGGTTGCTCTGAAAGCAAGATTTCCTCTGCTAGAAACCAGCAGCTGAAAGCTGTTAATGGAGACAGCTGCATTTCAACTTTCAAGCCACAACCCAATTAATTTCTCTCCTCTGCTCGTTATATAGCAAATTAAGTTGATACAACCCCTTTCTTTAAAAAGAGAAATACAGACTGAATTAATTATTTCTAATTTAGATGAGACCCCCTCATTCTAATAAAGTACCTGTTTGCTTATTACCAACAGGCACTGACTCCTGCAGAGAAAGAACTGATTCATCAGTTAGAAAATGATTACCTTTTTTAGTCAGCTTTGCACTGAAAGCAAGATTCCCTGTGCCAGAAACTGGCAGCAGCAAGCTGTAATTGGATGCAGATGCTTTTCTGCTGCACAAGACACACTCCCAATTAACTTCTCTCCTCTTCTCCTGATTCAGCAAAATAAGTTTATACAGCTCACTTCCCCACAGAAACACACAGTGACTTTTTTTTTACTAAAATTAGACCCTCAGCTTCTAATACATTATTTGAATGCTTAATTGCTGCTTACACTGACTTCTGCTGCGATAGTTGTGATTGATCAGTAAGAAAATGATTAGCTTATTTAGTCAGCAGTTTGCACTGAAAGCAATCATCCCTCGGCCAGAAACATGCAGCAGGAAGCTGTAAATGGAGGCAGCTGCTTTTCTACTGCTCAAGCCACACCCCCAATTAACTTCTGTCCTCTGCTCCTGTCATTTAACAAACTTAGTTGATACAGACCACTTCCCAACAGAGAAACACACAGTGATTTTCTTCTTTTGTTTCACTTAAGTAAGACTCCCAGCTTCTAGTAAATTATCTGTTTGCTTAATTCCAAAAGGCACTGACTCCTGCTGAGACAAAGTGATGAATCAGTAAGAAAATCTGTAGCATTTTTAATTAGATGATTACACTGAAAGCAAGATTCCCTCTGCAAAACCTAACAGAAAGAAGCTGTAATTGGAGAAAGTTGCCTTTCTTCTGCTCAAGTCACACCACCAATTAACTTCTCTACTCTGCTCCTGATATAGCAAACTTAGTTGATAGAGCCCCTTTCCCCAAACAGAGAAACACACTGTGACTATCTCCTTTATTTGTACATAAATGAGACCCACTTTTTCTAGTAAAGTATCTGTTTGCTTTATCCCAACAGGCACTGACTAATGCTGAGAGGAAGTAATTTATCAGTAAGAAAATCCGTAGCTTTTTTACACAGCTTCTTTCACTTTAAGCAAGATACCCTCTTCCAGAAACTAGCACCAGCCAGCTGTAATTGGAGGCAGCACCTTTTCTTCTGCTCATACCACCCCATTTAACTTCTCTTCTCTGCACCTGATTCAGCACACTAAGCTGATCCAGCCCCCTTCCCTAAACAAAAAAACACAGTGACTTTCTTTGTTTCTTACTTAAATGAGACCAACTACTTCTAATAAAGTATCTGTTTGCTTAATCCCAACAGACACTGACTGTTGGAGAGATACAAGTTATTTAGCAGTAAGACAATCTGTAGCCTTTTTAGTTAGCTGCTTGCTCTGAAAGCAAGATTTCTTCTGCTAGAAACTAGCAGCAGAAAGCCGTAAATGGAGACAGCTGCTTTTCTACTGCTCAGGACACAACCCAATTAATTTCTCTGCTCTGCTCATTATATAGGAAATTAAGTAGATACAGCCCTGTCTCCAAAGAGAAATACAGACTGAGTTACTTCTTTTTATTAAATGAGACCCACTCATTGTAATAAAGTATCTGTTTACTTAATCCCAACAGGCATTGACTGCTGCGGAGATAGAAGTTATTTACCAGTATGAAAATATGTAGCTGTTTTAGTGAGCTGCTTTCTCTGAAAGCAAGATGTCCTCTGCTAGAAACTAGCAACAGGAAGTTGTAAATGGAGACAACTGCTTTTCTATTACTCAAGCCACAGCCCCCATTAACTTCTGTCCTCTACTTATGAAAAAGCAAATTAAGTTGATTCAGCCCCTTCTCAAAAAAGAGAAACACTAAGTGATTTTTTCCTTTTTAAATTCAAATGAGACCCTCTCAATCTAATAAAGAATGTTTTTGCTTAATCGCAACAGGCACTGACTCTTGTTGAGAAAAAACTGATTTATCTGTAAGAAAATTATTACCTTTTTTAGTTAGCTGCTTACAATGAAAGCAAGATTCCATCTGCCAGAAACTAGTAGCAGCAAGCTGTAATTGGAAGATGTGGCATTTCTACTGCTCAGGCCACCCTATGATTTATTTCACTCCTCTGCTTCTGATTCAGCACAGTAAGTTGATACTTCACCCTTCCCCAAACAGAGAAACACACATTGATTTTCTTCTTTTCTTTACTTAAATTAGACAAATTGCTTCTAATTAAGTATCTGTTTTAATCCCAACAGGAACAGACTCCTGCTGAGATAGAGGAATATATCAATAAGAAAATCTGTAGTTTTTAGTCATCTGCTTGCACTGAAAGGAACATTTCACCCACCTGAAACTAGCAACCATAAGCTGTAATTGGAGGCAGATGCTTTTCTACTGCACAGGACACACCCCCAATAAACTTCTCTCCTCTGGTCCTGATTCAGCAAACTAAGTTGATACAGCCCACTTCCCCAAACAGAGAAACACACAGTGACTTACTTTTTTTACTTACAAAAGTCCCCCAGCTCTCAGTAAATTATATGTTTTCTTAATTCCAGCAGGCACTGACTCCTGCTGAGACAGAAGAGATTTATCAGTAAGAAATTCTGAAGCATTTTTAATCAGCTGATTACTCTGAAAGCAAGATTCCCTCAGCCAGAAACTAGCACCAGCAGCTGTAATTGGAGGCAGCTGCTTTGTTACTGCTCATGCCACCACCATTTAACTTTCTCTCTGCTACCGATTCAGCACTCTAAGCTGATCCAGCCCCCTTCCCAAACAGAAAACACACAGTGACTTTCTTATTTTTTACTTAAATGAGACCAACTACTTACAATAAAGTATCTGTTTGCTTAATCCCAACAGGCACAGACTGCTGCAGAGATAGAAGTTATTTAGCAGTGAGAAAATCTGTAGCTTTTTTAGTTAGCTGTTTGCTCTGAAAGCAAGATTTCCTCTGCTAGAAACCAGCAGCAGAAAGCTGTGAATGGAGACAGCTGCTTTTTACTAATGTCAAGCCACAACCCAATTAATTTCTCTCCTCTGCTCGTTATATAGCAAAAGAAGTTGATACTGCCCCTTTCTCCAAAAAGAGAAATACAGACAGAATTACTTCTTTCTTATTTAAATGGGTCCCCCTCATTCTAATAAAGAACCTGTTTACTTAACCCCTAAAGGCACTGACTCCTGCTGAGAAAGAACTGATTCATAAGTAAGAAAATGATTACCTTTTTTAATTAGCTGCTTGGACTGCAAGCATGATTCCCTGTGCCAGAAACTAGCTGCAGCATGCTGTAATTGGATGCAGATGCTTTTCTTCTGCACAAGACACACTCCCAATTAACTTCTCTCCTCTGCTCCTGATTCAGCAAACTAAGTTTATTCAGCTCATTTCCCAAAACAGAGAAACACACAGTGACTTTCTTTTTTTACTTAAATAATACACAAAGCTTCTAATAAAGTATTTGCATGCTTAATTCCAGCAGGCAATGACTCCTGCTGAGATAGAAGTGATTGATCAGTAAGAAAATGATTAGCTAGTTTAGTCAGCTGATTGCACTGAAGCAAGCATCCCTCTGCCAGAAACAAGCAGCAGGAAGCTGTAAACAGAGGCAGCTGCTTTTCTACTGCTCGAGGCACACCACAATTAACTTCTGCCCTCAGCTCCTATTTAACGAACTTAGTTGATACAGACCACTTCCCAAACAGAGAAACACACAGTGACTTTCTTCTTTTGTTTCACTTAAGTAAGACTCCCAGCTTCTAGTAAATTATCTGTTTGCTTAATTCCAAAAGGCACTGACTCCAGCGGAGACAGAAGTGATGAATCAGTAAGAAAATCTGTTGCATTTTTAATCAGATGATTACACTGAAAGCAAGACTCCTTCTGCCAAAACCTAACAGTAGGAAGCAGTAGTTTGAGAAAGTTGCCTTTCTTCTGCTCAAACCACACCACCAATTAACTTCTCTACTCTGCTTCCCATTTAGCAAACTTAGTTGATACAGCCCCCTCCCCAAACAGAGAAATACGCAATGAATATCTTCTTTATTTTTACATAAAAGAGACCCACTTTATCTAATAAAGTATCTGTTTTCTTTATCCCAGCAGGCACTGACTAATGCAGAGAGGAAGTAATTTATCAGTAAGAAAATCTGTAGCTTTTTTACTCAGCTGCTTTCACTTTAAGCAAGATACCCTCTGCCAGAAACTTGCACCAGCCAGCTGTAATTGGAGGCAGCTCCTTTTCTACTGCTCATGCCACCACCTATTTAACTTCTCTTCTCTGCACCTGATTCAGCACACTAAGCTGATCCAGCCCCTTTCCCAAGTAGAGAAACACACACTGTCTTTCTTCTTTTTTCTTAAATGAGACCAACTGCTTCTAATAAAGTATCTGTTTGCTTAATACCAACTGACACTGACTGCTGCAGAGATAGAAGTTATTTAAGAGTAAGAACATCTGTAGCTTTTTTAGTTAGCTGCTTGCTCTGAAAGCAAGATTTCCTCTTCTAGAAACTAGCAGCAGAAAGCCATAAATGGAGACAGCTGCTTTTCTACTGCTGAAACCACAACCCAAATAATTTCTCTCTTATGATCGTTATATAGCAAATTAATTTGATACAGCCCCTTCTCCAAAAGAAATACAGACTGAATTACTGCTTTTTACTTATATGAGACCCCTCATTCTAATAAAGTACCTGTATGCTTAATCCCAAAAGGCACTGACTCCTGCTGAGAAAGAACTGATTTATCAGTAAGAAAATGATTACCTTTTTAGTCAGCTGCTTGTACTGAAAGCAAGATTATCTGTGCCAGTAACTAGCAGCAGCAAGCTGTAATGGATGCAGATGCTTTCTACTGCACAGGACCTACCCAATTAACTTCTCTCCTCTGCTCCTGATTCAGCTAATTAAGTTTATGCAGCTCACTTCCCAAAACAGAGAACACACAGTGACTTTCTTTTTTTACCTAAATAAGACCATCAGCTTCGAATAAAGTATTTGCATCTTTAATTCCAGCAGGCACTGACTCCTGCTGAGATAAAGTGATTGATCAGTAAGAAAATGATTAGCTTGTTTAGACCACTGCTTGCACTGAAAGCAAGAGTACCTCTGCCAGAAACAAGCAGCAGGATACTGTAAACAGAGACAGATGCTTTTCTACCGCTAGAGCCACACCCCCATTTAACTTCTGTCCTCTGCTCCTGACTTAGCAAATTTAGTTGACATGGACCACTTCCTCAAATGGAGAAACACACAGTGACTTTCTTCTTTTTTTACTTAAATGAGACCAACTACTTATAATAAAGTATTTGTTTGCTTAATCCCAACAGGTACTGACTGCTGCGGAGAAAGAAGTTATTTAGCAATAAGAAAATCTGTAGCTTTTTTAGTTAGCTGGTTGCTCTGAAAGCAAGATTTCCTCTGCTAGAAACTAGCAGCAGAAAGCTGTTAATGGAGACAGCTGCTTTTCTACTGTCAAGCCACAACCCCATTAATTTCTCTCTTCTGCTCATTATATAGCAAATTAAGTTGATACAGCCCCTTCTCCAAAAAGAGAAATACAGACTGAATTACTGCTTTTTTACTAATATGAGACCCCCTCATTCTAATAAAGTACCTGTTTGCTTAATCCCAACAGGCACTGACTCCTGCTGAGAAAAGAATTGATTTATCATTAAGAAAATTATTACCTTTTTAGTCAGCTGCTTGTACTGAAAGCAAGATTCCCTGTGCCAGTAACTAGCAGCAGCAAGCTTTAATTGGATGCAGATGCTTTCTACTGCACAAGACCTAACCCAATTAACTGCTCTCCTCTGCTTATGATTCAGCAAACTAAGTTTATGCAGCTCACTTCCCCAAACTGAGAAACACCGTGACTCTTTTTTTACTTAAATTAGACCCTTAGCTTCTAATACATTATTTGAATGCTTAATTCCTGCTTGCACTGACTCCTGCTGAGATAGATGTGATTGATCAGTAAGAAAATGATTTGCTTGTTTTGTCAGCTGCTTGCACTGAAAGCAATCATGCTTTTGCCAGAAACAAGCAGCAGGAAGATGTAAACGGATACAGCTGCTTTGCTACTGCTTGAGCCACACACCCAATTAACTTCTGTCCTCTGATCCTGTCATTTAACAAACATAATTGTTAAGGACCACTTCCCCAAACAGAGAAACACACAGTGACTTTCTTCTTTTGTTTTACTTAAGTAAGACTCCCAGCTTCTAGTAAATTATCTGTTTACTTAATTCCAAAAGGCACTGACTCCAGCGGAGACAGAAGTGATGAATCAGTAAGAAAATCTGTAGAATTTTTAATCAGATGATTACACTGAATGCAAGACTCCTTCTGGAAACTAACAGTAGGAAGCAGTAGTTTGAGAAAGTTGCCTTTCTTCTACTCAAACCACACCACCAATTAACTTCTCTACTCTGCTCCTGATTTAGCAAACTTAGTTGATACAGCCCCTCTCCCCAAACAGAGAAATACGCAATGACTATCTTCTTTATTTTTACAGAAATCAGACCCACTTTTTCTAATAAAGTATCTGATTTCTTTATCCCAGCAGGCACTTACTAATGCTGAGAGGAAGTAATTTATCAGTAAGAAAATCTGTAGCTTTTTTACTCAGCTGCTTTCACTTTAAGCAAGATACCCTCTGCCAGAAACTTGCACCAGCCAGCTGTAATTGGAGGCAGCTCCTTTTCTACTGCTCATGCCACCACCTATTTGACTTCTCTTCTCTGCACCTGATTCAGCACACTAAGCTGATCAATCCCCCTTCCACAAGCAGAGAAACACACACTGACTTTCTTCTTTTTCTTAAATGAGACCAACTGCTTCTAATAAAGTATCTGTTTGCTTAATCCCAACTGACACTGACTGCTGCAGAGATAGAAGTTATTTATAGTAAGAAAATATGTAGCTATTTTAGTTAGCTGCTTGCTCTGAAAGCAAGATTCCATCTGCAAGAAACTAGCAACAGAAAGCCATAAATGGAGGAAGCTGCTTTTATACTGCTGAAGCCACAACCCAAATAATTTCTCTCTTTACTCATTATATAGCAAATTAAGTTGATACAGCCCTTCTCCAAAAGAAATACAGACTGAATTACTGCTTTTTTACTTATATGAGACTCCCTCATTCTAATAAAGTACCTGTTTGCTTAATCCCAACAGGCACTGACGCCTGCTGAGAAAGAACTGATATAACAGTAAGAAAATAATTACCTTTTTTAGTCAGCTGCTTGTACTGAAAGCAAGATTCCCTATGACAGTAACTAGCAGCAGCAAGCTGTAATTGGATGCAGATGCTTTTCTACTGCACAAGACCTAACGCAATTAACTTCTCTCCTCTCCTCCTGATTAAGCTAATTAAGTTTATGCAGCTCACTTCCCCAAACAGAGAAACACACAGTGACTTTCTTTTATTTTACCTAAATAAGACCCTCAGCTCGAATAAAGTATTTGCATCATTAATTCCAGCAGGCACTGACTCCTGCTGAGAGAGAAGTGATTGATCAGTAAGAAAATGATTAGCTTGTTTAAACCACTGCTTGCACTGAAAGCAAGAGTACCTCTGCCAGAAACAAGCAGCAGGAAACTGTAAACAGAGACAAATGCTTTTCTTCTGCTTGAGCCACACCCATTTAACTTCTGTATTCTGCTCCTGACTTAGCAAATTTAGTTGATATGGACCACTTCCTCAAACACAGAAACACAGTGATTTCTTCTTTTTTTACTTAAATGAGACCAACTACTTATAATAAAGTATTTGTTTGCTTAATCCCAACAGGCACTGACTACTGCGGAGAATGAAGTTATTGCAATAAGAAAATCTGTAGCTTTTTTAGTTAGCTGGTTGCTCTGAAAGCAAGATTTCCTCTGCTAGAAACTAGCAGCAGAAAGCAGTTAATGGAGACAGCTGCTTTTCTACTGTCAAGCCACAACCCCATTAATTTCTCTCCACTGCTCATTATATAGCATATTAAGTTGAAACAGCTCCTTTCTCCAAAAAGAGAAATACAGAGTGAATTACTTCTTTCTTATTTAAAAGAGATCCCCTCATTCTAATAAAGTACCTGTTTGCTTAATCCCAACAGGCACTGACTCCTGCTGAGAAAGAACTGATTCATCCATAAGAAAATTGTTACCCTTTTGAGTCAGCTGCTTGCACTGAAATCAAGATTCCAGTGCCTGAAACTAGCAGCAGCAAGTTGTAATTGGATGCAGATGCTTCTCTACTACACAAGATCCACTCCCAATTAATTTCTGTCCTCTGCTCCTGATTCAGCAAACTAAGTTTATACAGCTCACTTCCCCAAACCGAAAGCTACAGTGACTTTCTTTTTTTTACTTAAATTAGACCCAAAGCTTCTAATACATTATTTGAATGCTTAATTCCTGCTTGCACTGACTCCTGCTGAGATAGATGTGATTGATCAGTAAGAAAATGATTAGCTTGTTTAGTCAGTTGCTTGCACTGAAAGCAATTATTCTTCTGCCAGAAACAAGCAGCAGGAAGATGTAAACAGATACAGCTGCTTTTCTACTGCTTGAGCCACACATCCAATTAACTTCTGTCCTCTGATCCCTCATTTAACAAACTTAAATGTTACAGACCACTTCCCCAAGCAGAGAAACACACAGTGACTGTCTTCTTTTGTTTTACTTAAGTAAGACTCCCTCCTTCTAGTAAATTATCTGTTTGCTTAATTCCAAATGGCACTGACTCCTGTTGAGACAGAAGGGATTAATCAGTCAGAAAATCTGTAGAATTTTTAATCTGCTGATTACACCGAAAGCAAGATTCCCTCTGCCAAAACCTAACAGTAGTAAACAGTAATTTGAGAAAGTTGCCTTTCTTCTGCTGAAGCCACACCACCAATTAACTTCTCTACTCTGCTTCTGATTTAGCAAACTTAGTTAATACAGCCCCTCTCCCCTAACAGAGAAACAAACAATGATTATTTTCTTTATTTTTACATAAATGAGACCCACTTTTTTAATAAAGTATCTGTTTTCTTTATCCCAGCAGGCACTGACTAATGCAGAGAGGAAGTAATTTATCAGTAAGAAAATCTGTAGCTTTTTTACTAAGCTGCTTTCACTCTAAGCAAGATTCCCTCTGCCAGAAGCTAGTACCAGCCAGTTGTACTTGGAGGCAGCTGCTTTTCTACTGCTCATGCCACCCCCATTTAACCTGTCTCCTCTGCTGCTGATTAAGCACACAATGCTGGTCCAGCCCATATTCCGCAAACAGAGAAACACACAGTGACTTTCTTCTTTTTTTACTTAAATGAGACCAACTGCTTCTAATAAAGTATCTGTTTGCTTAATCCTAACAGACACTGACTGCCGCAGAGATAGAAGTTATTTAGCAGTAAGACAATTTGTAGCTTTTTTAGTTAGCTGCTTGCTCTGAAAGCAAGATTTCCACTGCTAGAAACTAGCAACAGAAAGCCATAAATGGAGACAGCATCTTTTCTACTATCAAGCCACAACCCAATTAATTTCTCTCTTCTGCTCATTATAAAGCAAATTAAGTTGATACAGCCCCTTCTCCAAAAAGAGAAATACAGACTGAATTACTTCTTTCTTTAAGTGGTTAAATGAGACCCTCTCATTCTAATTAAGTACCTGTTTGTGTAATCCCAATAGGCCCGGACTCCTGCTGAGAAAGAACTGATTCATCAGTAAGAAAATGATTACCTTTTTAGTCAGCTGCTTGCACAGAAAGCAAAATTCTCTGTGCAGAAACTAGCAGCAAGCTGTAATTGGATGCAGATGCTTTACTATTGCACAAGACACACTCCCAATTAACTTCTTTCCTCTGCTCCTGATTAAGCAAACTAAGTTTATACAGCTCCTTCCCCAAACAGAGATACACACAGTGACATTTTTTTTTTACTTAAATAAGACCATCAGATTCTAATAAAGTATTTGCATGCTTAATTCCGGCAGGCACTTACTCCTGCTGAGATAGAAGTGATTGATCAGTAAGAAAATAATTAGCTTGTTTAGTCAGCTGCTTGCAATGAAATCAAGCATCCCTCTGCCAGAAACAAGCAGCAGGAAGCTGTAAACGGAGGCAGCAGATTTTCTACTGCTCAAGCCTCATCCCCAATTAACTTCTGTCATCTGCTCCTGTCATTTAACAAACTTAGTTGATATGGACCACTTCACCAAACAGAGAAACACACTGTGACTTTCTACTTTTGTTTTACATAAGTAAGACTCCCAGCTTCTAGTAAATTATCTGTTTGCGTAATTCCAAAGGACACTGACTCCTGCTGAGAAGGAAGTGATTAATCAGTAGGAAAATCTGTATCATTTTTAATCAGCTGATTAAACTGAAATCAAGATTCCCTCTGCAAAAACCTAACAGTAGGAAGCTGTAATTGGAGAATGTTGCTTTTCTTCTGCTCAAGCCACACAACCAAATAACTTCTCCACTCTGCTCCTGATATAGCAAACTTATTTGATACAGTTCCTTTATCCAAACAGAGAAACACACATTGAATATCTTCTTTATTTTTACCTAAATGAGACCCACATTTTCTAATAAAGTATCTGTTTGCTTTATCCCAACAGGCACTGGCTAATACTGAGCTAGAAGTAATTCATCAGTAAGAAAATCTCTAGCTGTTTTACTCAGCTGCTTTCACTGTAAGCAAGATTCCCTAGGCCAGAAACTAGCACCAGCCAGCTATAATTGTAGGCAGCTGCTTTTCTACTGGTCATGCCACCCCCTATTTAGCTTATCTCCTCTGCTGCTGATTAAGCACACTAAGCTGATCCGGCCCCTACCCCAAGCAGAGAAACACACTGTGACTTTCTTCTTTTTTTACTTAAATGAGAAAAACTGCTTCTAATAAAGTATCTGTTTGCTTAATCCCAACAGACACTGACTCCTGCAGAGATAGAAGTTATTGTAGGAAGATAATCTGTAGCTTTTTAGTTAGCTGCTTGCTCAGAAAGCAAGATTTCCTCGGCTAGAAACTAGCAGCAGCAAGCAGTAAATGGAGACAGCTGCTTTTCTACTGCTCAAGACACAACCCAATTAATTTCTCTCTTCTGCTCATTATATAGCAAATTAAGTTGATACAGCCCCTTCTCCAAAAAGAGAAATACAGACTGAATTAGTGCTTTTTTACTTAAATGAGACCCCCTCTTTCTAATAAAGTACCTGTTTGCTTAATCCCAACAGGCACTGACTCCTGCTGAGAAAGAACTGATTCATCAGTAAGAAAATGATTACCTTTTTTAGTCAGCTGCTTGCACTGAAAGCAAGATTCCCTGTGCCAGAAACTAGCAGCAGCAAGCTGTAATTGGATGCAGATGCTATTCTACTGCACAAGACCCACCCCAATTAATTTCTCTCCTCTCCTCCTCATTCTGCTAATTAAGGTTATGCAGCTCACTTCCCAAAACAGAGAAACACACAGTGACTTTCTTTATTTTTTACTTAAATATGACTGTCCTTCTAGAATAAAGTATTTGCATGACTAATTCCAGCAGGCTCTGACTCCTGCTGAGATAGAGTGATTGATCATTAAGAAAATGATTATCTTGTTTAGTCTGCTGCTTGCACTGAAAGCAAAGTACCTCTGCCAGAAACAAGCAGCAGGAAGCTGTAAACGGAGACAGATTATTTTCTACGGCTCGAAAACACCCCAATTAACTTCTCTCTCTGCTCCTGACTTAGTAAATTTAGTTGATATGACCACTTCCTCAAACAGAGAAACACACAGTGACTTTCTTCTATTTTTACTTAAATGAGACCAAATACTTATAATAAAGCATTTGTTTCCTTAATCCCAACAGACACTGACTACTGCAGAGATAGAAGTTATTTAGCTGTTAGAAAATCTGTAGCTTTTTTAGTTAGCTGCTTGCTCTGAAAGCAAGATTTCCTCTGCTAGAAACCAGCAGCAGAAAGCTGTTAATGGAGACAGCTGCTTTTCTACTTTCAAGCCACAACCCAATTACATTCTCTCCTCCTCTCATTATATAGCAAATTAAGTTGATACAACCCCTTTCTTTAAAAAAGAAATACAGACTGAATTAATTATTTCTTATTTAGATTAGACCCCTCATTCAAATAAAGTACCTATTTGCTTATTACCAACAGGCACTGACTCCTGCAGAGAAGAACGATTCATCAGTTAGAAAATGATTACCTTTTTAGTCAGCTTTGCACTGAAAGCAAGATTCCTAGTGCCAGAAACTGGCAGCAGCAGGCTAATTGGATGCAGATGTTTTTCTACTGCACAAGACACACTCCCAATTAACTTCTCTCTTCTCCTGATTCAGCCAAATAAGTTTGTACAGCTCACTTCCCCAGACAAACATGACTTTCTTTGTTTTACTTAAATTAGACCCACAGCTTCTAATACATTATTTGAATGCTTAATTCCTGCTTGCACTGACTCTGCTGAGATAGATGTGATTGATCAGTAAGAAAATGATTAGCTTGTTTAGTCAGCTGCTTTCACTGAAAGCAATCATCCCTCTGCTAGAAACAAGAAGCAGGAAGATGTAAACGGAGACAGCTGATTTTCTACTGCTCGAGCCACACACCCAATTAACTTCTGTCCTCTGATCATGTCATTTAACAAACTTAGTTGATACGGACCCCTTTCTCAAACAGAGAAACTCAGAGTGAGTTTCTTCTTTTGTTTTACTTAAGTAAGACTCCCACCTTCTAGTAAATTATCTGTTTGTTTAATTCTAAAAGGCACTGACTCCTGTTGAGACAGAAGTGATTAATTAGTGAAAATCTGTAGCATTTTTAATCAGCTGATTACATCAAAGCAAGATTTCCTCTGCCAAAACCTAACAGCAGGAACCTGTAACAGGAGAAAGTTGCATTTCTTCTGCTCAAGCCGCCACTGATTAACTTCTCTATTCTGCTGCTGATTTAGCAAACTTAGTTTATACAGCCCTCTCCCAAACAGAGAAACACACAATGACTATCTTCTTTAGTTTTACATAAATGAGACCCACTTTTTAATAAAGTATCTGTTTGCTAAATCCCAACAGGCACTGACAAATGCTGAGATAGAAGTAATTTATCAGTAAGAAAATCTGTAGCTTTTTTACTCAGCTGCTTTCACTTTAAACAAGATTCCCTCTGCAAGAAACTAGCACCAGCCAGCTGTATTTGGAGTCAGCTGCTTTTCTACTGCTCATGCCACCCCATTTAACATCTCTCCTCTGCTCCTGAATAAGCACACAAAGCAGATCCAGTCCCTTCCCCAAACAGAGAAACACAGTGACTTTCTTCTTTTTTTACTTAAATGAGACCAACTGCTTCTAATAAAGTATCTGTTTGCTTAATCCTAACAGACACTGACTGCCGCAGACATAGAAGTTATTTAGCAGTAAGACAATTTGTAGCTTTTTTAGTTAGCTGCTTGCTCTGAAAGCAAGATTTCCACTGCTAGAAACTAGCAACAGAAAGCCATAAATGGAGACAGCATCTTTTCTACTATCAAGCCACAACCCAATTAATTTCTCTCTTCTGCTCATTATAAAGCAAATTAAGTTGATACAGCCCCTTCTCCAAAAAGAGAAATACAGACTGAATTACTTCGTTCTTTAAGTGGTTAAATGAGACCCTCTCATTCTAATTAAGTACCTGTTTGTGTAATCCCAATAGGCCCGGACTCCTGGTGAGAAAGAACTGATTCATCAGTAAGAAAATGATTACCTTTTTTTAGTCAGCTGCTTGCACAGAAAGCAAGATTCACTGTGCCAGAAACTAAAAGCAGAAAGCTGTAATTGGATGCAGATGCTTTACTATTGCACAAGACACACTCCCAATTAACTTCTTTCCTCTGCTCCTGATTAAGCAAACTAAGTTTATACAGCTCACTTCCCCAAACAGAGATACACACAGTGACATTCTTTTTTTTTACTTAAATAAGACCGTCAGATTCTAATAAAGTATTTTCATGCTTAATTCCGGAAGGCACTTACTCCTGCTGAGATAGAAGTGATTGATCAGTAAAAAAATAATTAGCTTGTTTAGTCAGCTGCTTGCAAAATCAAGCATCCCTCTGCCAGAAACAAACAGCAGGAAGCTGTAAACGGAGGCAGCAGATTTTCTACTGCTCAAGCCTCATCCCCAATTAACTTCTGTCATCTGCTCCTGTCATTTAACAAACTTAGTTGATATGGACCACTTCACCAAACAGAGAAACACACTGTGACTTTCTACTTTTGTTTTACATAAGTAAGACTCCCAGCTTCTAGTAAATTATCTGTTTGCGTAATTCCAAAGGACACTGACTCCTGCTGAGAAGGAAGTGATTAATCAGTAGGAAAATCTGTATCATTTTTAATCAGCTGATTAAACTGAAATCAAGATTCCCTCTGCAAAAACCTAACAGTAGGAAGCTGTAATTGGAGAATGTTGCTTTTCTTCTGCTCAAGCCACACAACCAAATAACTTCTCCACTCTGCTCCTGATATAGCAAACTTATTTGATACAGTTCCTTTATCCAAACAGAGAAACACACAATGAATATCTTCTTTATTTTTACCTAAATGAGACCCACTTTTCTAATAAAGTATCTGTTTGCTTTATCCCAACAGGCACTGGCTAATACTGAGCTAGAAGTAATTCATCAGTAAGAAAATCTCTACCTTTTTTACTCAGCTGCTTTCACTGTAAGCAAGATTCCCTAGGCAGAAACTAGCACCAGCCAGCTATAATTGTAGGCAGCTGCTTTTCTACTGGTCATGCCACCCCTATTTAGCTTATCTCCTCTGCTGCTGATTAAGCACACTAAGCTGATCTGCTACCCCAAGCAGAGAAACACACTGTGACTTTCTTCTTTTTTACTTAAATGAGAAAAACTGCTTCTAATAAAGTATCTGTTTGCTTAATCCCAACAGACACTGACTCCTGCAGAGATAGAAGTCATTTAGCAGGAAGATAATCTGTAGCTTTTAGTTAGCTGCTTGCTCAGAAAGCAAGATTTCCTCGGCTAGAAACTAGCAGCAGCAAGCAGTAAATGGAGACAGCTGCTTTTCTACTGCTCAAGACACACCAATTAATTTCTCTCTTCTGCTCATTATATAGCAAATTAAGTTGATACAGCCCCTTCTCCAAAGAAATACAGACTGAATTAGTGCTTTTTACTTAAATGAGACCCCTCTTTCTAATAAAGTACCTGTTTGCTTAATCCCAACAGGCACTGACTCTGCTGAGAAAGAACTGATTCATCAGTAAGAAAATGATTACCTTTTTAGTCAGCTGCTTGCACTGAAAGCAAGATTCCTGTGCCAGAAACTAGCAGCAGCAAGCTGTAATTGGATGCAGATGCTATTCTACTGCACAAGACCCACCCCAATTAATTTCTCTCCTCTCCTCCTCATTCTGCTAATTAAGGTTATGCAGCTCACTTCCCAAAACAGAGAAACACACAGTGACTTTCTTTATTGTTTACTTAAATATGACTGTCAGCTACGAATAAAGTATTTGCATGACTAATTCCAGCAGGCTCTGACTCCTGCTGAGATAGAAGTGATTGATCATTAAGAAAATGATTATCTTGTTTAGTCTGCTGCTTGCACTGAAAGCAAGAGTACCACTGCCAGAAACAAGCAGCAGGAAGCTGTAAACGGAGACAGATTATTTTCTACGGCTCGAGAAACACCCCCAATTAACTTCTCTCCTCTGCTCCTGACTTAGCAAATTTAGTTGATAAGGACCACTTCCTCAAACAGAGAAACACACAGTGACTTTCTTCTATTTTTAATTAAGTGAGACCAAATACTTATAATAAAGCATTTGTTGCCTTAATCCCAACAGACACTGACTACTGCAGAGATAGAAGTTATTTAGCTGTTAGAAAATCTGTAGCTTTTTTAGTTAGCTGCTTGCTCTGCAAGCAAGATTTCCTCTGCTAGAAGCCAGCAGCAGAAAGCTGTTAATGGAGACAGCTGCTTTTCTACTTTCAAGCCAAAACCCAATTAATTTCTCTCCACTGCTCATTAAATAGCAAATTAAGTTGCTACAACCACTTTCTTTAAAAAGAGAAATACAGACTGAATTAATTATTTCTTATTTAGATGAGACCCCTCATTTCTAATAAAGTACCTGTTTGCTTATCACCAACAGGCACTGACTCCTGCAGAGAAAGAACTGATTCATCAGTTAGAAAATGATTACCTTTTTAGTCAGCTTTGCACTGAAAGCAAGATTCCCTATGCCAGAAACTGGCAGCAGCTAGCTGTAATTGGATGCAGATGCTTTCTACTGCACAAGACACACCCCAATTAACTTCTCTCCTCTTCTCCTGATTCAGCAAAATAAGTTCATACAGCTCACTTCCCCAGAGAAACTCACAGTGACATTCTTTTTTTATAAATTAGACCCACAGCTTCTAATACATTATTTGAATGCTTAATTCCTGCTTGCACTGACTTCTGCTGCGATAGATGTGATTGATCAGTAAGAAAATGATTAGCTTGTTTAGTCAGCTGCTTTCACTGAAAGCAATCATCCCTCTGCTAGAAACAAGAAGCAGGAAGATGTAAATGGAGACAGCTGATTTTCTACTGCTCGACCCACACCCAATTAACTTCTGTCCTCTGATCCTGTCATTTAACAAACTTAGTTGATATGGACCTCTTTCTCAAACAGAGAAACTCAGAGTGACTTTCTTTTTTGTTTTACTTAAGCAAGACTCTCACCTTCTTGTAAATTATCTGTTTGCTTATTTCTAAAAGGCAGTGACTCCTGTTGAGACAGAAGTGATTAATTAGTAAGAAAATCTGTAGCATTTTTAATCAGCTGATTACATCGAAAGCAAGGTTTCCTCTGCCAAAACCTAACAGCAGGAACCTGTAATAGGAGAAAGTAGCCTTTCTTCTGCTCAAGCCACACCACCGATTAACTTCTCTATTCTGCTGCTGATTTAGCAAACTTAGTTGATACAGCCCCTATTCCCAAACAGAGAAACACACAATGACTATCGTCTTTAGTTTTACATAAATGAGACCCACTTTTTTAATAAAGTATCTGATTGCTAAATCCCAACAGGCACTGACAAATGCTGAGATAGAAGCAATTAATCAGTAAGAAAATCTGTAGATTTTTTACAAAGCTGCTTTCACTATAAAAAAGATTCCTCTGCCAGAAACTAGAACCAGTCAGCTGTATTTGGAGTCAGCTGCTTTCTACTGCTCATGCCACCCCTATTTAACATCTCTCCTCTGCTCCTGATTAAGCACACTAAGCTGATCCAGTCCCTTCCCCAATCAGAGAAACACACAGTGACTTTCTTCTTTTTTTACTTAAATGAGACCAACTGCTTCTAATAAAGTATCTGTTTGCTTAATCCTAACAGACACTGACTGCTGCAGAGATAGAAGTTATTTAGCAGTAAGACAATTTGTAGCTTTTTTAGTAAGCTGCTTGATCTGAAAGCAAGATTTCCACTGCTAGAAACTAGCAACAGAAAGCCATAAATGGAGACAGCAGCTTTTCTACTGTCAAACCACAACCCAATTAATTTCTCTGTTCTGCTCATTATAAAGCAAATTAAGTTGATAAAGCCCCTTCTCCAGAAAGAGAACTACAGTCTGAGTTACTTATTTCTTTAAGTGGTTAAATGAGACACCCTCATTCTTATTAAGTACCCGTTTGTGTAATCCTAATAGGCCCGGACTCCTGCTGAGAAAGAACTGATTCATCAGTAAGAAAATGATTACCTTTTTTAGTCAGCTGTTTGCACTGAAAGCAAGATTCTCTGTGCCAGAAACTAGCAGCAGCAAGCTGTAATTGGATGCAGATGCTTTACTATTGCACAAGACACACTCCCAATTAACTTCTTTCCACTGCTCCTGATTCACCAAACTAAGTTTATACAGCTCTCTTCCCCAAACAGAGATACACACAGTGAAATTCTCTTTTTTTACTTAAATAAGACCCTCAGATTATAATAAAGTATTTGCATGCTTAATTCCGGCAGGCACTGACTCCAGCTGAGATAGAAGTGATTGATCAGTAAGAAAATAATTAGCTTGTTTAGTCAGCTACTTGCAATGAAATCAAGCATCCCTCTGCCAGAAAAAAAGCAGCAGGAAGCTGTAAATGGAGGCAGCTGATTTTCTACTGCTCAAGCCTCATCCCCAATTAACTTCTGTCATCTGCTCCTGTCATTTAACAAACTTAGTTGATACGGACCACTTCCCCAAACAGAGAAACACACTGTGACTTTCTTCTTTTGTTTTACATTAGTAAGACTCACACCTTCCAGTAAATTATCTGCTTGCTTATTTCCAAAGGACACTGACTCCTGCTGAGAAGGAAGTGATTAATCAGTAGTAAAATCTGTATCATTTTTAATCAGCTGATTAAACTGAAATCAAGATTCCCTCTGCAAAAACCTAATAGTAGGAAGCTGTAATTGGAGAATGTTGACTTTCTTCTGCTCTAGCCACACAACCAAATAACTTCTCCACTCGGCTCCTGATATAGCAAACTTAGCTGATACAGTTCCTTTATCCAAACAGAGAAACACACAATGAATATCTTCTTTATTTTTACCTAAATGAGACCCACTTTTCTAATAAAGTATCTGTTTGCTTTATCCCAACAGGCACTGGCTAATACTGAGCTAGAAGTAATTCAGCAGTAAGAAAATCTCTAGCTTTTTACTCAGCTGCTTTCACTGTAAGCAAGATTCCTATGCCAGAAACTAGCACCAGCCAGCTATAATTGTAGGCAGCTGCTTTTCTACTGGTCATGCCACCCCTATTAAACTTATCTCCTCTGCTGCTGATTAAGCACACTAAGCTGATCTGACCTCCCCAAGCAGAGAAACACACTATGACTTTCTTCTTTTTTATTTAAATGAGTAAAACTGCTTCTAATAAAGTATCTGTTTGCTTAATCCCAACAGACACTGACTCCTGCAGAGATAGAAGTTATATAGCAGGAAGATAATCTGTAGCTTTTTTAGTTAGCTGCTTGCTCAGAAAGCAAGATTTCCGAGGCTAGAATCTAGCAGCAGCAAGCAGTAAATGGAGACAGCTGCTTTTCTACTGCTCAAGACACAACCCAATTAATTTCTCTCTTCTGATCATTATATAGCAAATTAAGTTGATACAGCCCCTTCTCCAAAAAGAAAAATACAGACTGAATTAGTGCTTTTTTACTTAAATGAGACCCCCTCTTTCTAATAAAGTACCTGTTTGCTTAATCCCAAAGGCACTGACTCCTGCTGAGAAGAACTGATTCATCAGTAAGAAAATGATTACCTTTTTTAGTCAGCTGCTTGCACTGAAATCAAGATTCCCTGTGCCAGAAACTAGCAGCAGCAAGCTGTAATTGGATGCAGATGCTTTTCTACTGCACAAGACCCACCCCCAATTAACTTCTCTCCTCTCCTCCTGATTCAGCTAATTAAGTTTATGCAGCTCACTTCCCAAAACAGAGAAAAACACAGTGACTTTCTTTATTTTTTACTTAAATATGACTGTCAGTTTCGAATAAAGTATTTGCATGACTAATTCCAGCAGGCACTGACTCCTGCTGAGATAGAAGTGATTGATCATTAAGAAAATGATTATCTTGTTTAGTCCGCTGCTTGCACTGAAAGCAAGAGTACCTCTGCCAGAAACAAGCAGCAGGAAGCTGTAAACGGAGACAGATTCTTTTCTACGGCTCGAGAAACACCCCAATTAATTTCTCTCCTCTGCTCCTGACTTAGCAAATTTAGTTGATATTTACCACTTCCTCAAACAGAGAAACACACAGTGACTTTCTTCTATTTTACTTAAATGAGACCAAATACTTATAATCAAGCATTTGTTTCCTTAATCCCAACAGACACTGACTACTGCGGAGATAGAAGTTATTTAGCTGTTAGAAAATCTGTAGCTTTTTAGTTAGCAGCTTGGTCTGAAGCAAGATTTCCTCTGCTAGAAACCAGCAGCAGAACGCTGTTAATGGAACAGCTGCTTTTCTACTTTCAAGCCACAACCCAAATTAATTTCTCTCCACTGCTCATTATATAGCAAATTAAGTTGATACAACCCCTTTCTTTAAAAAGAGAAATACAGACTGAATTAATTATTTCTTATTTAGATGAGACCCCCTCATTCTAATAAAGTACCTGTTTGCTTATCACCAACAGGCACTGACTCCTGCAGAGAAAGAACTGATTCATCATTTAGAAAATGATTACCTTTTTTAGTCAGCTTTACACTGAAAGCAAGATTCCCTGTGCCAGAAACTGGCAGCAGTAAGCTGTAATTGGATGCAGATGCTTTACTATTACACAAGACACACTCCCAAATAACTTCTTTCCTCTGCTCCGGATTCAGCAAACTAAGTTTATACAGCTCACTTCCCCAAACAGAGATACACACAGTGACATTCTTTTTTTTTTACTTAAATAAGACCCTCAGATTACAATAAAGTATTTGCATGCTTAATTCCGGCAGGCACTGACTCCAGCTGAGATAGAAGTGATTGATCAGTAAGAAAATAATTAGCTTGTTTAGTCAGCTGCTTGCAATGAAATCAAGCATCCCTCTGCCAGAAAAAGCAGCAGGAAGCTGTAAACTGAGGCAGCTGATTTTCTACTGCTCAAGCCACATCCCCAATTAACTTCTGTCATCTGCTCCTGTCATTTAACAAACTTAGTTGATACAGACCACTTCCCCAAACAGAGAAACACACAGTGACTTTCTTCTTTTGTTTCACTTAAGTAAGACTCCCAGCTTCTAGTAAATTATCTGTTTGCTTAATTCCAAAAGGCACTGACTCCAGCGGAGACAGAAGTGATGAATCAGTAAGAAAATCTGTTGCATTTTTAATCAGCTGATTAAACTGAAATCAAGATTCCCTCTGCAAAAACCTAATAGTAGGAAGCTGTAATTGGAGAATGTTGACTTTCTTCTGCTCTAGCCACACAACCAAATAACTTCTCCACTCGGCTCCTGATATAGCAAACTTAGCTGATACAGTTCCTTTATCCAAACAGAGAAACACACAATGAATATCTTCTTTATTTTTACCTAAATGAGACCCACTTTTTCTAATAAAGTATCTGTTTGCTTTATCCCAACAGGCACTGGCTAATACTGAGCTAGAAGTAATTCAGCAGTAAGAAAATCTCTAGCTTTTTTACTCAGCTGCTTTCACTGTAAGCAAGATTCCCTATGCCAGAAACTAGCACCAGCCAGCTATAATTGTAGGCAGCTGCTTTTCTACTGGTCATGCCACCCCCTATTAAACTTATCTCCTCTGCTGCTGATTAAGCACACTAAGCTGATCTGGCCCCTACCCCAAGCAGAGAAACACACTATGACTTTCTTCTTTTTTTATTTAAATGAGTAAAACTGCTTCTAATAAAGTATCTGTTTGCTTAATCCCAACAGACACTGACTCCTGCAGAGATAGAAGTTATATAGCAGGAAGATAATCTGTAGCTTTTTTAGTTAGCTGCTTGCTCAGAAAGCAAGATTTCCGCGGCTAGAATCTAGCAGCAGCAAGCAGTAAATGGAGACAGCTGCTTTCACTGCTCAAGACACAACCCAATTAATTCTCTCTTCTGATCATTATATAGCAAATTAAGTTGATACAGCCCTTCTCCAAAAGAAAAATACAGACTGAATTAGTGCTTTTTACTTAAATGAGACCCCTCTTTCTAATAAAGTACCTGTTTGCTTAATCCCAAAAGGCACTGACTCCTGCTGAGAAGAACTGATTTATCAGTAAGAAAATGATTACCTTTTTAGTCAGCTGCTTGCACTGAAATCAAGATTCCCTGTGCCAGAAACTAGCAGCAGCAAGCTGTAATTGGATGCAGATGCTTTTCTACTGCAAAGACCTACCCCAATTAACTTCTCTCCTCTCCTCCTGATTCAGCTAATTAAGTTTATGCAGCTCACTTCCCAAAACAGAGAAAAACACAGTGACTTTCTTTTTTTTACTTAAATATGACTGTCAGTTCGAATAAAGTATTTGCATGACTAATTCCAGCAGGCACTGACTCCTGCTGAGATAGAAGTGATTGATCATTAAGAAATGATTATCTTGTTTAGTCCGCTGCTTGCACTGAAAGCAAAGAGTACCTCTGCCAGAAACAAGCAGCAGGAAGCTGTAAACGGAGACAGATTCTTTCTCACGACTAGAAACACCCCAATTTAATTTCTCTCCTCTGCTCCTGACTTAGCAAATTTAGTTGATATTTACCACTTCCTCAAACAGAGAAACACACAGTGACTTTCTTCTATTTTTACTTAAATGAGACCAAATACTTATAATCAAGCATTTGTTTCCTTAATCCCAACAGACACTGACTACTGCGGAGATAGAAGTTATTTAGCTGTTAGAAAATCTGTAGCTTTTTTAGTTAGCAGCTTGGTCTGAAAGCAAGATTTCCTCTGCTAGAAACCAGCAGCAGAACGCTGTTAATGGAGACAGCTGCTTTTCTACTTTCAAGCCACAACCCAAATTAATTTCTCTCCACTGCTCATTATATAGCAAATTAAGTTGATACAACCCCTTTCTTTAAAAAGAGAAATACAGACTGAATTAATTATTTCTTATTTAGATGAGACCCCCTCATTCTAATAAAGTACCTGTTTGCTTATCACCAACAGGCACTGACTCCTGCAGAGAAAGAACTGATTCATCATTTAGAAAATGATTACCTTTTTTAGTCAGCTTTACACTGAAAGCAAGATTCCCTGTGCCAGAAACTGGCAGCAGTAAGCTGTAATTGGATGCAGATGCTTTACTATTACACAAGACACACTCCCAAATAACTTCTTTCCTCTGCTCCGGATTCAGCAAACTAAGTTTATACAGCTCACTTCCCCAAACAGAGATACACACAGTGACATTCTTTTTTTTTTACTTAAATAAGACCCTCAGATTACAATAAAGTATTTGCATGCTTAATTCCGGCAGGCACTGACTCCAGCTGAGATAGAAGTGATTGATCAGTAAGAAAATAATTAGCTTGTTTAGTCAGCTGCTTGCAATGAAATCAAGCATCCCTCTGCCAGAAAAAAGCAGCAGGAAGCTGTAAACTGAGGCAGCTGATTTTCTACTGCTCAAGCCACATCCCCAATTAACTTCTGTCATCTGCTCCTGTCATTTAACAAACTTAGTTGATACAGACCACTTCCCCAAACAGAGAAACACACAGTGACTTTCTTCTTTTGTTTCACTTAAGTAAGACTCCCAGCTTCTAGTAAATTATCTGTTTGCTTAATTCCAAAAGGCACTGACTCCAGCGGAGACAGAAGTGATGAATCAGTAAGAAAATCTGTTGCATTTTTAATCAGATGATTACACTGAAAGCAAGACTCCTTCTGCCAAAACCTAACAGTAGGAAGCAGTAGTTTGAGAAAGTTGCCTTTCTTCTGCTCAAACCACACCACCAATTAACTTCTCTACTCTGCTTCTGATTTAGCAAACTTAGTTGATACAGCCCCTCTCCCCAAACAGAGAAATACGCAATGACTATCTTCTTTATTTTTACATAAAAGAGACCCACTTTATCTAATAATGTATCTGTTTTCTTTATCCCAGCATGCACTGACTAATGCTGAGAGGAAGTAATTTATCAGTAACAAAATCTGTAGCTTTTTTACTCAGCTGCTTTCACTTTAAGCAAGATACACTCTGACAGAAACTTGCACCAGCCAGCTGTAATTGGAGGCAGCTCCTTTTCTTCTGCTCATGCCACCACCTAATTAACTTCTCTTCTCTGCACCTGATTCAGCACACTAAGCTGATCCAGCCCCTTTCCCAAGTTGAGAAACACACACTGTCTTTCTTCTTTTTTCTTAAATGAGACCAACTGCTTCTAATAAAGTATATGTTTGCTTAATCCCAACTGACACCTGCTGCAGAGATAAAGTTATTTAACAGTAAGAACATCTGTAGCTTTTTAGTTAGCTGCTTGCTCTGAAAGCAAGATTTCCTCTTCTAGAAACTAGCAGAGAAAGCCATAAATGGAGACAGCTGCTTTTCACTGCTGAAACCACAACCCAAATAATTTCTCTTATGATCATTATATAGCAAATTAAGTTGATACAGCCCTTCTCAAAAGAAATACAGACTGAATTACTGCTTTTTACTTATATGAGACCCCCTCATTCTAATAAAGTACCTGTTTGCTTAATCCCAAAAGGCACTGACTCCTGCTGAGAAAGAACTGATTTATCAGTAAGAAAATGATTACCTTTTTTAGTCAGCTGCTTGTACTGAAAGCAAGATTCTCTGTACCAGTAACTAGCAGCAGCAAGCTGTAATTGGATGCAGATGCTTTTCTACTGCACAGGACCTAACCCAATTAACTTCTCTCCTCTGCTCCTGATTCAGCTAATTAAGTTTATGCAGCTCACTTCCCAAAACAGAGAAACACACAGTGACTTTCTTTTTTTTTTACCTAAATAAGACCCTCAGCTTCGAATAAAGTATTTGCATCTTTAATTCCAGCAGGCACTGACTCCTGCTGAGATAGAAGTGATTGATCAGTAAGAAAATGATTAGCTTGTTTAGACCGCTGCTTGCACTGAAAGCAAGAGTACCTCTGCCAGAAACAAGCAGCAGGATACTGTAAACAGAGACAGATGCGTTTCTACCGCTAGAGCCACACCCCCATTTAACTTCTGTCCTCTGCTCCTGACTTAGCAAATTTAGTTGACATGGACCACTTCCTCAAACGGAGAAACACACAGTGACTTTCTTCTTTTTTTACTTAAATGAGACCAACTACTTATAATAAAGTATTTGTTTGCTTAATCCCAACAGGTACTGACTGCTGCGGAGAAAGAAGTTATTTAGCAATAAGAAAATCTGTAGCTTTTTAGTTAGCTGGTTGCTCTGAAAGCAAGATTTCCTCTGCTAGAAACTAGCAGCAGAAAGCTGTTAATGGAGACAGCTGCTTTTCTACTGTCAAGCCACAACCCCATTAATTTCACTCTTCTTCTCATTATATAGCAAATTAAGTTGATACAGCCCCTTCTCCAAAAAGAGAAATACAGACTGAATTACTGCATTTTTACTTATATGAGACCCCCTCATTCTAATAAAGTACCTGTTTGCTTAATCCCAACAGGCACTGACTCCTGCTGAGAAAGAATTGATTTATCATTAAGAAAATTATTTCCTTTTTTAGTCAGCTGCTTGTACTGAAAGCAAGATTCCCTGTGCCAGTAACTAGCAGCAGCAAGCTTTAATTGGATGCAGATGCTTTTCTACTGCACAAGACCTAACCCAATTAACTGCTCTCCTCTGCTTATGATTCAGCAATCTAAGTTTAAGCAGCTCACTTCCCCAAACAGAGAAACACACAGTGACTTTCTTTTTTTACTTAAATTAGACCCTTAGCTTCTAATATATTATTTGAATGCTTAATTCCTGCTTGCACTGACTCCTGCTGAGACAGATGTGATTGATCAGTAAGAAAATGATTTGCTTGTTTTCTCAGCTGCTTGCACTGAAAGCAATCATCCTTCTGCCAGAAACAAGCAGCAAGAAGATGTAAACGGATACAGCTGCTTTTCTACTGCTTGAGCCACACACCCAATTAACTTCTGTCCTCTGATCCTGTCATTTAACAAACATAATTGTTACGGACCACTTCCCCAAACAGAGAAACACACACTGACTTTCTTCTTTTGTTTTACTTAAGTAAGACTCCCTCTTTCTAGTAAATTATCTGTTTGCTTAATTCCAAAAGGCACTGACTCCAGCGGAGACAGAAGTGATGAATCAGTAAGAAAATCAGTTGCATTTTTAATCACATGATTACACTGAAAGCAAGACTCCTTCTGCTAAAACCTAACAGCAGGAAGCAGTAGTTTGAGAAAGTTGCCTTTCTTCTGCTCAAACCACACCACCAATTAACTTCTCTACTCTGCTTCTGATTTAGCAAACTTAGTTGATACAGCCCCTCTCCCCAAACAGAGAAATACGCAATGACTATCTTCTTTATTTTTACATAAAAGAGACCTACTTTATCTAATAATGTATCTGATTTCTTTATCCCAGCAGGCACTGACTAATGCTGAGAGGAAGTAATTTATCAGTAACAAAATCTGTAGCTTTTTTACTCAGCTGCTTTCACTTTAAGCAAGATACCCTCTGACAGAAACTTGCACCAGCCAGCTGTAATTGGAGGCAGCTCCTTTTCTTCTGCTCATGCCACCACCTATTTAACTTCTCTTCTCTGCACCTGATTCAGCACACTAAGCTGATCCAGCCCCTTCCCAAGTTGAGAAACACACACTGTCTTTCTTCTTTTTTCTTAAATGAGACCAACTGCTTCTAATAAAGTATCTGTTTGCTTAATCCCAACTGACACTGACTGCTGCAGAGATAAAAGTTATTTAACAGGAGAACATCTGTAGCTTTTTTAGTTAGCTGCTTGCTCTGAAAGCAAGATTTCCTCTTCTAGAAACTAGCAGCAGAAAGCCATAAATGGAGACAGCTGCTTTTCTACTGCTGAAGCCACAACCCAAATAATTTCTCTCTTATGATCATTATATAGCAAATTAAGTTGATACAGCCCCTTCTCCAAAAAGAGAAATACAGACTGAATTACTGCTTTTTTACTTATATGAGACCCCCTCATTCTAATAAAGTACCTGTTTGCTTAATCCCAAAAGGCACTGACTCCTGCTGAGAAAGAACTGATTTATCAGTAAGAAAATGATTACCTTTTTTAGTCAGCTGCTTGTACTGAAAGCAAGATTCTCTGTGCCAGTAACTAGCAGCAAGCTGTAATTGGATGCAGATGCTTTTCTACTGCACAGGACCTAACCCAATTAACTTCTCTCCTCTGCTCCTGATTCAGCTAATTAAGTTTATGCAGCTCACTTCCCAAAACAGAGAAACACACAGTGACTTTCTTTTTTTTTTTACCTAAATAAGACCCTTAGCTTCGAATAAAGTATTTGCATCTTTAATTTCAGCAGGCACTGACTCCTGCTGAGATAGAAGTGATTGATCAGTAAGAAAATGATTAGCTTGTTTAAACCACTGCTTGCACTGAAAGCAAGAGTACCTCTGCCAGAAACAAGCAGCAGGAAACTGTAAACAGAGACAAATGCTTTTCTTCTGCTCGAGCCACACCCCCATTTAACTTCTCTCCTCTGCTCCTGACTTAGCAAATTTAGTTGACATGGACCACTTCCTCAAACACAGAAACACACAGTGACTTTCTTCTTTTTTTACTTAATTGAGACCAACTACTTATAATAAAGTATTTGTTTGCTTAATCCCAACAGGCACTGACTGCTGCGGATAAAGTAGTTATTTAGCAATAAGAAAATCTGTAGCTTTTTTAGTTAGCTGGTTGCTCTGAAAGCAAGATTTCCTCTGCTAGAAACTAGCAGCAGAAAGCAGTTAATGGAGACAGCTGCTTTTCTACTGTCAAGCCACAACCCCATTAATTTCTCTCTTCTTCTCATTATATAGCAAATTAAGTTGATACAGCCCCTTCTCCAAAAAGAGAAATACAGACTGAATTACTGCTTTTTTACTTATATGAGACCCCCTCATTCTAATAAAGTACCTGTTTGCTTAATCCCAACAGGCACTGACTCCTGCTGAGAAAGAATTGATTTATCATTAAGAAAATTATTACCTTTTTTAGTCAGCTGCTTGTACTGAAAGCAAGATTCCCTGTGCCAGTAACTAGCAGCAGCAAGCTGTAATTGGATGCAGATGCTTTTCTACTGCACAAGACCTAACCCAATTAACTGCTCTCCTCCGCTTCTGATTCAGCAAACTAAGTTTATGCAGCTCACTTCCCCAAACTGAGAAACACACAGTGACTTTCTTTTTTTTACTTAAATTAGACCCTTAGCTTCTAATACATTATTTGAATGCTTAATTCCTGCTTGCACTGACTCCTGCTGAGATAGATGTGATTGATCAGTAAGAAAATGATTTGCTTGTTTTGTCAGCTGCTTGCACTGAAAGCAATCATCCTTCTGCCAGAAACAAGCAGCAGGAAGATGTAAACGGATACAGCTGCTTTTCTACTGCTTGAGCCACACACCCAATTAACTTCTGTCCTCTGATCCTGTCATTTAACAAACATAATTGTTACGGACCACTTCCCAAACAGAAAACACACAGTGACTTTCTTCTTTTGTTTTACTTAAGTAAGACTCCCAGCTTCTAGTAAATTATCTGTTTACTTAATTCCAAAAGGCACTGATGCCAGCGGAGACAGAAGTGATGAATCAGTAAGAAAATCTGTAGAATTTTTAATCAGATGATTACACTGAATGCAAGACTCCTTCTGCGGAAACCTAACAGTAGGAAGCAGTAGTTTGAGAAAGTTGCCTTTCTTCTACTCAAACCACACCACCAATTAACTTCTCTACTCTGCTCCTGATTTAGCAAACTTAGTTGATACAGCCCCTCTCCCCAAACAGAGAAATACGTAATGACTATCTTCTTTATTTTTACAGAAATCAGACCCACTTTTTCTAATAAAGTATCTGATTTCTTTATCCCAGCAGGCACTTACTAATGCTGAGAGGAAGTAATTTATCAGTAAGAAAATCTGTAGCTTTTTTACTCAGCTGCTTTCACTTTAAGCAAGATACCCTCTGCCAGAAACTTGCACCAGCCAGCTGTAAATGGAGGCAGCTCCTTTTCTACTGCTCATGCCACCACCTATTTAACTTCTCTTCTGTGCACCTGATTCTGCCCACTAAGCTGATCAAGCCCCCATCCACAAGCAGAGAAACACACACTGACTTTCTTCTTTTTTTCTTAAATGAGACCAACTGCTTCTAATAAAGTATCTGTTTGCTTAATCCCAACTGACACTGACTGCTGCAGAGACAGAAGTTATTTAGCAGTAAGAAAATATGCAGCTATTTTAGTTAGCTGCTTGCTCTGAAAGCAAGATTCCATCTGCTAGAAACTAGCAGCAGAAAGCCATAAATGAAGGCAGCTGCTTTTCTACTGCTGAAGCCACAACCCAAATAATTTCTCTCTTGTATTCATTATATAGCAAATTAAGTTGATACAGCCCCTTCTCCAAAAAGAGAAATACAGACTGAATTGCTGCTTTTTTAATTATATGAGACTCCTGCATTCTAATTAAGTACCTGTTTGCTTAATCCCAACAGGCACTGACTCCTGCTGAGAAAGAACTGATTTAACAGAAAGAAAATAATTACTTTTTTTAGTCAGCTGCTTGTACTGAAAGCAAGATTCCCTATTACAGTAACTAGCAGCAGCAAGCTGTAATTGGATGCAGATGCTTTTCTACTGCACAAGACCTAACCCAATTAACTTCTCTCCTCTGCTTCTGATTCAGCTAATTAAGTTTATGCAGCTCACTTCCCAAAACAGAGAAACACACAGTAACTTTCTTTTTTTTTACCTAAATAAGACCCTCAGCTTCGAATAAAGTATTTGCATCTTTAATTCCAGCAGGCACTGACTCCTGCTGAGATGGAAGTGATTGATCAGTAAGAAAATGATTAGCTTGTTAGAACCGCTGCTTGCACTGAAAGCAAGAGTACCTCTGCCAGAAACAAGCAGCAGGATACTGTAAACAGAGACAGATGCTTTTCTACCGCTAGAGCCACACCCCATTTAACTTCTGTCCTCTGCTCCTGACTTAGCAAATTTAGTTGACATGGACCACTTCCTCAAATGGAGAAACACACAGTGACTTTCTTCTTTTTTTACTTAAATGAGACCAACTACTTATAATAAAGTATTTGTTTGCTTAATCCCAACAGGTACTGACTGCTGCAGAGAAAGAAGTTATTTAGCAATATGAAAATCTGTAGCTTTTTTAGTTAACTGGTTGCTCTGAAAGCAAGATTTCCTCTGCTAGAAACTAGCTGCAGAAAGCTGTTAATGGAGACAGCTGCTTTTCTACTGTCAAGCCACAACCCCATTAATTTCTCTCTTCTTCTCATTATATAGCAAATTAAGTTGATACAGCCCCTTCTCCAAAAAGAGAAATACAGACTGAATTACTGCATTTTTACTTATATGAGACCCCCTCATTCTAATAAAGTACCTGTTTGCTAATCCCAACAGGCACTGACTCCTGCTGAGAAAGAATTGATTTATCATTAAGAAAATTATTTCCTTTTTTAATCAGCTGCTTGTACTGAAAGCAAGATTCCCTGTGCCAGTAACTAGCAGCAGCAAGCTTTAATTGGATGCAGATGCTTTTCTACTGCACAAGACCTAACCCAATTAACTGCTCTCTTCTGCTTCTGATTCAGCAAACTAAGTTTAAGCAGCTCACTTCCCCAAACTGAGAAACACACAGTGACTTTCTTTTTTTACTTAAATTAGACCCTTAGCTTCTAATACATTATTTGAATGCTTAATTCCTGCTTGCACTGACTCCTGCTGAGACAGATGTGATTGATCAGTAAGAAAATAATTTGCTTGTTATGTCAGCTGCTTGCACTGAAAGCAATCATCCTTCTGCCAGAAACAAGCAGCAAGAAGATGTAAACGGATTCAGCTGCTTTTCTACTGCTTGAGCCACACACCCAATTAACTTCTGTCCTCTGATCCTGTCATTTAACAAACATAATTGTTATGGACCACTTCCCCAAACAGAGAAACACACAGTGACTTTCTTCTTTTGTTTTACTTAAGTAAGACTCCCAGCTTCTAGTAAATTATCTGTTTACTTAATTCCAAAAGGCACTGACTCCAGCGGAGACAGAAGTGATGAATCAGTAAGAAAATCTGTAGAATTTTTAATCAGATGATTACACTGAATGCAAGACTCCTTCTGCGGAAACCTAACAGTAGGAAGCAGTAGTTTGAGAAAGTTGCCTTTCTTCTACTCAAACCACACCGCCAATTAACTTCTCTACTCTGCTCCTGATTTAGCAAACTTAGTTGATACAGCCCCTCTCCCCAAACAGAGAAATACGCAATGACTTTCTTCTTTATTTTTACAGAAATCAGACCCACTTTTTCTAATAAAGTATCTGATTTCTTTATCCCAGCAGGCACTAACTAATGCTGAGAGGAAGTAATTTATCAGTAAGAAAATCTGTAGCTTTTTTACTCAGCTGCTTTCACTTTAAGCAAGATACCCTCAGCCAGAAACTTGCACCAGCCAGCTGTAATTAGAGGCAGCTCCTTTTCTACTGCTCATGAAACCACCTATTTCACTTCTCTTCTCTGCACCTGATTCAGCACACTAAGCTGATCAAGCGCCCTTCCTCAAGCAGAGAAACACACACTGACTTTCTTCTTTTTTCTTAAATGAGACCAACTGCTTCTAATAAAGTATCTGTTTGCTTAATCCCAACTGACACTGACTGCTGCAGAGACAGAAGTTATTTAGCAGTAAGAAAATATGTAGCTATTTTAGTTAGCTGCTTGCTCTGAAAGCAAGATTCCATCTGCTAGAAACTAGCAGCAGAAAGCCATAAATGGAGGCAGCTGCTTTTCTACTGCTGAAGCCACAACCCAAATAATTTCTCTCTTCTACTCATTATATAGCAAATTAAGTTGATACAGCCCCTTCTCCAAAAAGAGAAATACAGACTGAATTACTGCTTTTTTACTTATATGAGACTCCCTCATTCTAATAAAGTACCTGTTTGCTTAATCCCAACAGGCACTGACTCCTGCTGAGAAAGAACTGATATAACAGTAAGAAAATAATTACCTTTTTTAGTCAGCTGTTTGCACTGAAAGCAAGATTCCCTATGACAGTAACTAGCAGCAGCAAGCTGAAATTGGATGCAGATGGTTTTCTACTGCACAAGACCTAACCCAATTAACTTCTCTCCTCTCCTCCTGATTAAGCTAATTAAGTTTATGCAGCTCACTTCCCCAAACAGAGAAACACACAGTGACTTTCTTTTATTTTACCTAAATAAGACCCTCAGCTTCGAATAAAGTATTTGCATCATTAATTCCAGCAGGCACTGACTCCTGCTGAGAGAGAAGTGATTGATCAGTAAGAAAATGATTAGCTTGTTTAAACCACTGCTTGCACTGAAAGCAAGAGTACCTCTGCCAGAAACAAGCAGCAGGAAACTGTAAACAGAGACAAATGCTTTTCTTCTGCTCGAGCCACACCCCCATTTAACTTCTGTATTCTGCTCCTGACTTAGCAAATTTAGTTGATATGGACCACTTCCTCAAACACAGAAACACACAGTGACTTTCTTCTTTTTTTACTTAAATGAGACCAACTACTTATAATAAAGTATTTGTTTGCCTAATCCCAACAGGCACTGACTACTGCGGATAAAGAAGTTATTTAGCAATAAGAAAATCTGTAGCTTTTTTAGTTAGCTGGTTGCTCTGAAAGCAAGATTTCCTCTGCTAGAAACTAGCAGCAGAAAGCAGTTAATGGAGACAGCTGCTTTTCTACTGTCAAGCCACAACCCCATTAATTTCTCTCCACTGCTCATTATATAGCATATTAAGTTGAAACAGCTCCTTTCTCCAAAAAGAGAAATACAGAGTGAATTACTTCTTTCTTATTTAAAAGAGATCCCCTCATTCTAATAAAGTACCTGTTTGCTTAATCCCAACAGGCACTGACTCCTGCTGAGAAAGAACTGATTCATCCATAAGAAAATGATTACCCTTTTTAGTCAGCTGCTTGCACTGAAAGCAAGATTCCCTGTGCCTGAAACTAGCAGCAGCAAGTTGTAATTGGATGCAGATGCTTCTCTACTGCACAAGATCCACTCCCAATTAATTTCTGTCCTCTGCTCCTGATTCAGCAAACTAAGTTTATACAGCTCACTTCCCCAAACCGAGAAACGCACAGTGACTTTCTTTTTTTACTTAAATTAGACCCTCAGCTTCTAATACATTATTTGAATGCTTAATTCCTTCTTGCACTGACTCCTGCTGAGATAGATGTGATTGATCAGTAAGAAAATGATTAGCTTGTTTAGTCAGCTGCTTGCACTGAAAGCAATTATACTTCTGCCAGAAACAAGCAGCAGGAAGATGTAAATGGATACAGCTGCTTTTCTACTGCTTGAGCCACGCACCCAATTAACTTCTGTCCTCTGATCCTGTCATTTAACAAACTTAATTGTTACAGACCACTTCCCCAAACAGAGAAACACACAGTGACTTTCTTCTTTTGTTTTACTTAAGTAAGACTCCCTCCTTCTAGTAAATTATCTGTTTGCTTAATTCCAAATGGCACTGACTCCTGTTGAGACAGAAGGGATTAATCAGTCAGAAAATCTGTAGAATTTTTATTCTGCTGATTACACCAAAAGCAAGATTCCCTCTGCCAAAACCTAACAGTAGTAAACAGTAATTTGAGAAAGTTGCCTTTCTTCTGCTGAAGCCACACCACCAATTAACTTCTCTACTCTGCTTCTGATTTAGCAAACTTAGTTAATACAGCCCCTCTCCCCTAACAGAGAAACAAACAATGATTATTTTCTTTATTTTTACATAAATGAGACCCACTTTTTTAATAAAGTATCTGTTTTCTTTTTCCCAGCAGGCACTGACTAATGCAGAGAGGAAGTAATTTATCAGTAAGAAAATCTGTAGCTTTTTTACTAAGCTGCTTTCACTCTAAGCAAGATTCCCTCTTCCAGAAACTAGTACCAGCCAGTTGTACTTGGAGGCAGCTGCTTTTCTACTGCTCATGCCACCCCCATTTAACTTCTCTCCTTTGCTGCTGATTAAGCACACAATGCTGGTCCAGCCCCCATTCTTCAAACAGAGAAACACACAGTGACTTTCTTCTTTTTTTACTTAAATGAGACCAGCTGCTTCTAATAAAGTATCTGTTTGCTTAATCCTAACAGACACTGACTGCTGCAGAGATAGAAGTTATTTAGCAGTAAGACAATTTGTAGCTTTTTTAGTTAGCTGCTTGCTCTGAAAGTAAGATTTCCACTGCTAGAAACTAGCAACAGAAAGCCATAAATGGAGACAGCATCTTTTCTACTATCAAGCCACAACCCAATTAATTTCTCTCTTCTGCTCATTATAAAGCAAATTAAGTTGATACAGCCCCTTCTCCAAAAAGAGAAATACAGACTGAATTACTTCTTTCTTTAAGTGGTTAAATGAGACCCTCTCATTCTAATTAAGTACCTGTTTGTGTAATCCCAATAGGCCCGGACTCCTGCTGAGAAAGAACTGATTCATCAGTAAGAAAACGATTACCTTTTTGAGTCAGCTGCTTGCACAGAAAGCAAGATTCTCTGTGCCAGAAACTAGCAGCAGAAAGCTGTAATTGGATGCAGATGCTTTACTATTGCACAAGACACACTCCCAATTAACTTCTTTCCTCTGCTCCTGATTAAGCAAACTAAATTTATACAGCTCTCTTCCCCAAACAGAGATACACACAGTGACATTCTTTTTTTTACTTAAATAAGACTGTCAGATTCTAATAAAGTATTTGCATGCTTAATTCCGGCAGGCACTTACTCCTGCTGAGATAGAAGTGATTGATCAGTAAGAAAATAATTAGCTTGTTTAGTCAGCTGCTTGCAATGAAATCAAGCATCCCTCTGCCAGAAACAAGCAGCAGGAAGCTGTAAACAGAGGCAGCAGATTTTCTACTGCTCAAGCCTCATCCCCAATTAACTTCTGTCATCTGCTCCTGTCATTTAACAAACTTAGTTGATATGGGCCACTTCACCAAACAGAGAAACACACTGTGACTTTCTTCTTTTGTTTTACATAAGTAAGACTCAACGCTTCTAGTAAATTATCTGTTTGCATAATTCCAAAGGACACTGACTCCTGCTGAGAAGGAAGTGATTAATCAGTAGGAAAATCTGTATAATTTTTAATCAGCTGATTAAACTGAAATCAAGATTCCCTCTGCAAAAACCTAACAGTAGGAAGCTGTAATTGGAGAATGTTGCTTTTCTTCTGCTCAAGCCACACAACCAAATAACTTCTCCACTCTGCTCCTGATATAGCAAACTTATTTGATACAGTTCCTTAATCCAAACAGAGAAACACACAATGAATATCTTCTTTATTTTTACCTAAATGAGACCCACTTTTTCTAATAAAGTATCTGTTTGCTTTATCCCAACAGGCACTGGCTAATACTGAGCTAGAAGTAATTCATCAGTAAGAAAATCTCTAGCTGTTTTACTCAGCTGCTTTCACTGTAAGCAAGATTCCCTATGCCAGAAACTAGCACCAGCCAGCTATAATTGTAGGCAGCTGCTTTTCTACTGGTCATGCCACCCCCTATTTAGCTTATCTCCTCTGCTGCTGATTAAGCACACTAAGCTGATCCGGCCCCTACCCCAAGCAGAGAAACACACTGTGACTTTCTTCTTTTTACTTAAATGAGAAAAACTGCTTCTAATAAAGTATCTGTTTGTTAATCCCAACAGACACTGACTCCTGCAGAGATAGAAGTTATTTAGCAGGAAGATAATCTGTAGCTTTTTTAGTTAGCTGCTTGCTCAGAAAGCAAGATTTCCTCGGCTAGAAACTAGCAGCAGCAAGCAGTAAATGGAGACAGCTGCTTTTCTACTGCTCAAGACACAACCCAATTAATTTCTCTCTTCTACTCATTATATAGCAAATTAAGTTGATACAGCCCCTTCTCCAAAAAGAGAAATACAGAATGAATTAGTGCTTTTTTACTTAAATGAGACCCCCTCTTTCTAATAAAGTACCTGTTTGCTTAATCCCAGCAGGCACTGACTCCTGCTGAGAAAGAACTGATTCATCAGTAAGAAAATGATTACCTTTTTTAGTCAGCTGCTTGCACTGAAAGCAAGATTCCTTGTGCCAGAAACTAGCAGCAGCAAGCTGTAATTGGATGCAGATGCTATTCTACTGCACAAGACCCACCCCAATTAATTTCTCCTCTCCTCCTCATTCTGCTAATTAAGGTTATGCAGCTCACTTCCCAAAACAGAGAAACACACAGTGACTTTCTTTATTTTTACTTAAATATGACTGTCGATTCTGAATAAAGTATTTGCATGACTAATTCCAGCAGGCACTGACTCCTGCTGAGATAGAAGTGATTGATTATTAAGAAAATGATTATCTTGTTAGTCCGCTGCTTGCACTGAAAGCAAGAGTACCTCTGCCAGAAACAAGCAGCAGGAAGCTGTAAACGGAGACAGATTCTTTTGACTCGAGAAACACCCCAATTAACTTCTCTCCTCTGCTCCTGACTTAGCAAATTTAGTTGATATTTACCACTTCCTCAAAGAGAGAAACACACAGTGACTTTCTTCTATTTTTACTTAAACGAGATCAAATACTTATAATAAAGCATTTGTTGCCTTAATCCCAACAGACACTGACTACTGCAGAGATAGAAGGTATTTAGCTGTTAGAAAATCTGTAGCTTTTTTAGTTAGCTGCTTGCTCTGCAAGCAAGATTTCCTCTGCTAGAAGCCAGCAGCAGAAAGCTGTTAATGGAGACAGCTGCTTTTCTACTTTCAAGCCAAAACCCAATTAATTTCTCTCCACTGCTCATTATATAGCAAATTAAGTTGCTACATCCCCTTTCTTTAAAAAGAGAAATACAGACTGAATTAATTATTTCTTATTTAGATGAGACCCCCTCATTCTAATAAAGTACCTGTTTGCTTATCACCAACAGGCACTGACTCCTGCAGAGAAAGAACTGATTCATCAGTTAGAAAATGATTACCTTTTTTAGTCAGCTTTGCACTGAAAGCAAGATTCCCTATGCCAGAAACTGGCAGCAGCTAGCTGTAATTGGATGCAGATGCTTTTCTACTGCACAAGACACACTCCCAATTAACTTCTCTCCTCTTCTCCTGATTCAGCAAAATATGTTGATACAGCTCACTTCCCCAGAGAAACTCACAGTGACATGCTTTTTTTTACTTAAATTAGACCCACAGCTTCTAATACATTATTTGAATGCTTAATTCCTGCTTGCACTGACTTCTGCTGCGATAGATGAGATTGATCAGAAAGAAAATGATTAGCTTGTTTAGTCAGCTGCTTTCACTGAAAGCAATCATCCCTCTGCTAGAAACAAGAAGCAGGAAGATGTAAATGGAGACAGCTGATTTTCTACTGCTCAAGCCTCACACCCAATTAACTTCTGTCCTCTGATCCTGTCATTTAACAAACTTAGTTGATATGGACCTCTTTCTCAAACAGAGAAACTCAGAGTGACTTTCTTCTTTTGTTTTACTTAAGCAAGACTCCCACCTTCTTGTAAATTATCTGTTTGCTTATTTCTAAAAGGCAGTGACTCCTGTTGAGACAGAAGTGACTAATGAGTAAGAAAATCTGTAGCATTTTTAATCATCTGATTACATCGAAAGCAAGATTTCCTCTGCCAAAACCTAACAGCAGGAACCTGTAATAGGAGAAAGTTGCCTTTCTTCTGCTCAAGCCACACCACCGATTAACTTCTCTAATTTGCTGCTGATTTAGCAAACTTAGTTGATACAGACCCTCTCCCCAAACAGAGAAACACACAATGACTATCGTCTTTAGTTTTACATAAATGAGACCCACTTTTTTAATAAAGTATCTGTTTGCTAAATCCCAACAGGCACTGACAAATGCTGAGATAGAAGCAATTAATCAGTAAGAAAATCTGTAGATTTTTTACAAAGCTGCTTTCACTATAAAAAAAGATTCCCTCTGCCAGAAACTAGAACCAGTCAGCTGTATTTGGAGTCAGCTGCTTTTCTACTGCTCATGCCACCCCCTATTTAACATCTCTCCTCTGCTCCTGATTAAGCACACTAAGCAGATCCAGTCCCTTCCCCAAACAGAGAAACACACAGTGACTTTCTTCTTTTTTTACTTAAATGAGACCAACTGCTTCTAATAAAGTATCTGTTTGCTTAATCCTAACAGACACTGACTGCCGCAGAGATAGAAGTTATTTTGCAGTAAGACAATTTGTAGCTTTTTTAGTAAGCTGCTTGCTCTGAAAGCAATATTCCCACTGCTAGAAACTAACAACAGAAAGCCATAAATGGAGACAGCAGCTTTTCTACTGTCAAACCACAACCCAATTAATTTCTCTGTTCTGCTCATTATAAAGCAAATAAAGTTGATACAGCCCCTTATCCACAAAGAGAAATACAGACTGAATTACTTCTTTCTTTAAGTGGTTAAATGAGACACCCTCATTCTTATTAAGTACCCGTTTGTGTAATCCCAATAGGCCCGGACTCCTGCTGAGAAAGAACTGATTCATCAGTAAGAAAATGATTACCTTTTTTAGTCAACTGCTTGCACTGAAAACAAGATTCTCTGTGCCAGAAACTAGCAGCAGCAAGCTGTAATTGGATGCAGATGCTTTACTATTGCACAAGACACACTCCCAATTAACTTCTTTCCTCTGCTCCTGATTCAGCAAACTAAGTTTATACAGCTCACTTCCCCAAAAAGAGAAACACACAGTGACATTCTTTTTTTTTTACTTAAATAATACCCTCAGATTATAATAAAGTATTTTCATGCTTAATTCCGGCAGGCACTGACTCCAGCTGAGATAGAAGTGATTGATCAGTAAGAAAATAATTAGCTTGTTTAGTCAGCTACTTGCAATGAAATCAAGCATCCCTCTGCCAGAAAAAAGCAGCAGGAAGCTGTAAACGGAGGCAGCTGATTTTCTACTGCTCAAGCCTCATCCCCAATTAACTTCTGTCATCTGCTCCTGTCATTTAACAAACTTAGTTGATATGGACCACTTCCCCAAACAGAGAAACACACTGTGACTTTCTTCTTTTGTTTTACATAAGTAAGACTCCCACCTTCCAGTAAATTATCTCCTTGCTTATTTCCAAAGGACACTGACTCCTGCTGAGAAGGAAGTGATTAATCAGTAGTAAAATCTGTAACATTTTTAATCAGCTGATTAAACTGAAATCAAGATTCCCTCTGCAAAAACCTAACAGTAGGAAGCTGTAATTGGAGAATGTTGCCTTTCTTCTGCTCTAGCCACACAACCATATAACTTCTCCACTCGGCTCCTGATATAGCAAACTTAGTTGATACAGTTCCTTTATCCAAACAGAGAAACACACAATGAATATCTTCTTTATTTTTACCTAAATGAGACCCACTTTTTCTATTAAAGTATCTGTTTGCTTTATCCCAACAGGCACTGGCTAATACTGATCTAGAAGTAATTCAACAGTAAGAAAATCTCTACCTTTTTTACTCAGCTGCTTTCACTGTAAGCAAGAGTCCCTATGCCAGAAACTAGCACCAGCCAGCTATAATTGTAGGCAGCTGCTTTTCTACTGGTCATGCCACCCTCTATTAAACTTATCTCCTCTGCTGCTGATTAAGCACACTAAGCTGATCCGGCAACTACCCCAAGCAGAGAAACACACTATGTCTTTCTTCTTTTTTTATTTAAATGAGAAAAACTGCTTCTAATAAAGTATCTGTTTGCTTAATCCCAACAGACACTGACTCCTGCAGAGATAGAAGTTATTTAGCAGGAAGATAATCTGTAGCTTTTTTAGTTAGCTGCTTGCTCAGAAAGCAAGATTTCCTCGGCTAGAAACTTGCAGCAGCAAGCAGTAAATGGAGACAGCTGCTTTTCTACTGCTCAAGACACAACCCAATTAATTTCTCTCTTCTGCTCATTATATAGCAAATTAAGTTGATACAGCCTCTTCTCCAAAAAGAGAAATACAGACTAAATTAGTGCTTTTTTACTTAAATGAGACCCCCTCTTTCTAATAAAGTACCTGTTTGCTTAATCCCAAAAGGCACTGACTCCTGCTGAGAAAGAACTGATTCATCAGTAAGAAAATGATTACCTTTTTTAGACAGCTGCTTGCACTGAAAGCAAGATTCCCTGTGCCAGAAACAAGCAGCAGCAAGCTGTAATTGGATGCAGATGCTTTTCTACTGCACAAGACCCACCCCCAATTAACTTCTCTCCTCTCCTCCTGATTCAGCTAATTAAGTTTATGCAGCTCACTTCCCAAAACAGAGAAACAAACAGTGACTTTCTTTATTTTAAACTTAAATATGACTGTCAGTTACGAATAAAGTATTTGCATGACTAAGTCCAGCAGGCACTGACTCCTGCTGAGATAGAAGTGATTGATCATTAAGAAAATGATTATCTTGTTTAGTCCGCTGCTTGAACTGAAAGCAAGAGTACCTCTGCCAGAAACAAGCAGCAGGAAGCTGTAAACAGAGACAGATTCTTTTCTACGGCTCGAGAAACACCCCCAATTAACTTCTCTCCTCTGCTCCTGACTTAGCAAATTTAGTTGATATTTACCACTTCCTCAAACAGAGAAACACACAGTGACTTTCTTCTATTTTTACTTAAATGAGACCAAATACTTATAATAAAGCATTTGTTTCCTTAATCCCAACAGATACTGACTACTGCGGAGATAGAAGTTATTTAGCTGTTAGAAAATCTGTAGCTTTTTTAGTTAGCAGCTTGCTCTGAAAGCAAGATTTCCTCTGCTAGAAACCAGCAGCAGAAAGCTGTTAATGGAGACAGCTGCTTTTCTACTTTCAAGCCACAACCCAATTAATTTCTCTCCACTGCTCATTATATAGCAAATTAAGTTGATACAACCCCTTTCTTTAAAAAGAGAAATACAGACTGAATTAATTATTTCTAATTTAGATGAGACCGCCTCATTCTAATAAAGTACCTGTTTGCTTATCACCAACAGGCACTGACTCCTGCAGAGAAAGAACTGATTCATCATTTAGGAAATGATTACCTTTTTTAGTCAGCTTTGCACTGAAAGCAAGATTATCTGTGCCAGAAACTGGCAGCAGCAAGCTGTAATTGGATGCAGATGCTTTTCTACTGCACAGGACACACTCCCAATTAACTTCTCTCCTCTTCTCCTGATTCAGCAAAATAAGTTTATACAGCTCACTTCCCCAGATAAACACACAGTGACTTTCTTTTTTCTATTTAAATTAGACCCACAGCTTCTAATACATTATTTGAATGCTTAATTCCTGCTTGCACTGACTTCTGCTGCGATAGATGTGATTGATCAGTAAGAACATGATTAGCTTGTTTAGTCAGCTGCTTTCACTGAAAGCAATCATCCCTCTGCTAGAAACAAGAAGCAGGAAGATGTAAACGGAGACAGCTGATTTTCTAAGGCTTGAGACACACACCCAATTAACTTCTGTCCTCTGATCCTGTCATTTAACAAACTTAGTTGATACGGACCCCTTTCTCAAACAGAGAAACTCAGAGTGACTTTCCTCTTTTGGTTTACTTAAGTAAGACTCCCACCTTCTAGTAAATTATCTGTTTGCTTAATTCTTAAAGCCACTGACTCCTGTTGAGACAGAAGTGACTAATTAGTAAGAAAATCTGTAGCATTTTTAATCAGCTGATTACATCAAAAGCAAGATTTCCTCTGCCAAAACCTAACAGCAGGAACCTGTAATAGGAGAAAGTTGTCATTCTTCTGCTCAAGCCACACCACCGATTAACTTCTCTATTCTGCAGCTGATTTAGCAAACTTAGTTGATACAGCCCCTCTCCCCAAACAGAGAAACACTCAATGACTATCTTCTTTAGTTTTACATAAATGAGACCTACTTTTTTAATAAAGTATCTGTTTGCTAAATCCCAACAGACACTGACAAATGCTGAGATAGAAGTAATTTATCAGTAAGAAAATCTGTAGCTTTTTTACTCATCTGCTTTCACTTTAAGCAAGATTCCCTATTACAGAAACTAGCACCAGCCAGCTGTATTTGGAGTCAGCTGCTTTTCCACTGCTCATGCCACCCCCTATTTAACATCTCTCCTCTGCTCCTGATTAAGCACACAAAGCTGATCCAATCCCTTCCCCAGAGAAACACAAAGTGACTTTCTTCTTTTTTTACTTAAATGAGACCAACTGCTTCTAATAAAGAATCTGTTTGCTTAATCCTAACAGACACTGACTGCTGCAGAGATAGAAGTTATTTAGCAGTAACACAATCCATAGCTTTTTTAGCTAGCTGCTTGCTATGAAATCAAGCTTTCCTCTGCTAGAAACAAGCAGCAGAAAGCCGTAAATGGAGACAGCTGATTTTCTACTGTCAAGCCACAACCCAATTAATTTCTCTCTTCTGCTCATTATAAAGAAAATTAAGTTGATACAGCCCCTTCTCCAAAAAGAGAATTACAGACTGAATTACTTCTTTCTTAGTCAAATGAGACCCCCGCATTCTAAATAAAGTACCTGTTTGTGTAATCCCTACAGGCACAGACTCCTGCTGAGAAAGAACGGATTCATCAGTACAAAATTGATTACCATTTTTAGTCAGCTGCTTGCACTGAAAGCAAGATTCCCTGTGCCAGAAACTAGCAGCAACAAGCTGTAATTGGATGTAGATGCTTTACTACTGCACAAGACACACTCCCAATTAAATTCTCTCCTCTGCTCCTGATTCAGCAAACTTAATTTATACAGCTCACTGTCCCAAACAGAGATACACACAGTGGCTTTCTTTTTTTTTCACTTAAATAAGACCCTCAGCTTCTTATAAAGTGTGTTCATGCTTAATTCCAGCAGGCACTGACTCCTACTGAGATAGAAGTGATTGATCAGAAAGAAAATAATTAGCTTATTTAGTCAGCAGTTTGCACTGAAAGCAATCATCCCTCTGCCAGAAACAAGCATCAGGAAGCTGTAAACGGAGGCAGCTGCTTTTCTACTGCTCAAGCCACACCCCCAATTAACTTCTGTAATCTGCTCCTGTCATTTAACAAACTTATTTGATACGGACCACTTCCCCAAACAGAGAAACACACAGTGACTTTCTTCTTTGTTTTACATAACTAAGACTCCCAGCTTCTAGTAAATTATCTGTTTGCTTAGTTACAAAAGACACTGACTCCTGCTGAGACTGAAGTGATTAGTTAGTAAGAAAATCTGTAGCATTTTAATCAGCTGATTAAACTGAAAGCAAGATTCCTCTGCCAAAACCTACCAGTAGGAAGCTGTAATTGGAGAAAGTAGCCTTTCTTCTTCTCAAGCCACAGCACCAATTAACTTCTCTACTCTGCTCCTGATTTAGCAACTTAGCTGATACAGCACCTTTATCCAAACAGAGAAACACACAGTGCCTACCTTCTTTAGTTTTAAATAAATGAGACCCACTTTTTTAATAAAGTATCTGTTTGCTAAATCCCAACAGGCACTGACAAATACTGAGATAGAAGCAATTTATCAGTAAGAAAATCTGTAGATTTTTTACAAAGCTGCTTTCAATTTAATCAAGATTCCCTCTGCCAGAAACTAGAACCAGTCAGCTGCAGTTGGTGTCAGCTGCTTTTCTACTGCTCATGCCACCCCCTATTTAACATCTCTCCTCTGCTCCTGATTAAGCACACAAAGCAGATCCAGTCCCTTCCCCAAACAGAGAAACACACAGTGACTTTCTTCTTTTTTTACTTAAATGAGACCAACTGCTTCTAATAAAGTATCTGTTTGCTTAATCCTAACAGACACTGACTGCCGCAGAGATAGATGTTATTTAGCAGTAAGACAATTTGTAGCTTTTTTAGTAAGCTGCTTGCTCTGAAAGCAAGATCTCCACTGCTAGAAAATAGCAACAGAAAGCCATAAATGGAGACAGCAGCTTTTCTACTGTCAAGCCACAACCCAATTAATTTCTCTCTTCTGCTCATTATAAAGCAAATTAAGTTGATACAGCCCCTTCTCCACAAATAGAAATACAGACTGAATTACTTCTTTCTTTAAGTGGTTAAATGAGACACCCTCATTCTTATTAAGTACCCGTTTGTGTAATCCCAATAGGCCCGGACTCCTGCTGAGAAAGAACTGATTCATCAGTAAGAAAATGATTACCATTTTAGTCAGCTGCTTGCACTGAAAGCAAGATTCTCTGTGCCAGAAACTAGCAGCAGCAAGCTGTAATTGGATGCAGATGCTTTACTATTGCACAAGACACACTCCCAATTAACTTCTTTCCTTTGCTCCTGATTCAGCAAACTAAGTTTATACAGCTCTCTTCCCCAAACAGAGATACAGACAGTGACATTTTTTTTTTTTACTTAAATAAGACCCTCAGATTATAATAAAGTATTTGCATGCTTAATTCCGGCAGGCACTGAATCCTGCTGAGATAGAAGTGATTGATCAGTAAGAAAATAATTAGCTTGTTTAGTCAGCTGCTTGCAATGAAATCAAGCATCCCTCTGCCAGAAAAAAGTAGCAGGAAGCTGTAAACGGAGGCAGCTGATTTTCTACTGCTCAAGCCTCATCCCCAATTAACTTCTGTCATCTGCTCCTGTCATTTAACAAACTTAGTTGATACGGACCACTTCCCCAAACAGAGAAACACACTGTGACTTTCTTCTTTTGTTTTACATAAGTAAGACTCCCACCTTCTAGTAAATTATCTGTTTGCTTATTTCCAAATGACACTGACTCCTGCTGAGAAGGAAGTGATTAATCAGTAGTAAAATCTGTAACATTTTTAATCAGCTGATTAAACTGAAATCAAGATTCCCTCTGCAAAAACCTAACAGTTGGAAGCTGTAATTGGAGAATGTTGCCTTTCTTCTGCTCTAGCCACACAACCAAATAACTTCTCCACTTTGCTTCTGATATACTAAACTTAGATGATACAGTTCCTTTATCCAAACAGAGAAACACACAATGAATATCTTCTTTATTTTTACCTAAATGAGACCCACTTTTTCTAATAAAGTATCTGTTTGCTTTATCCCAACAGGCACTGGCTAATACTGAGCTAGAAGTAATTTATCAGTACGAAAATCTCTAGCTTTTTTACTCAGCTGCTTTCACTGTAAGCAAGATTCCCTATGCCAGAAACTAGCACCAGCCAGCTATAATTGTAGGCAGCTGCTTTTCTACTGGTCATGCCATCCCCTATTTAACTTATCTCCTCTGCTGCTGATTAAGCACACTAAGCTGATCCGGCCCATACCCCAAGCAGAGAAGCACACTGTGACGTTCTTCTTTTTTTATTTAAATGAGAAAAACTGCTTCTAATAAAGTATCTGTTTGCTTAATCCCAACAGACACTGACTCCTGCAGAGATAGAAGTTATTTAGCAGGAAGATAATTTGTAGCTTTTTTAGTTAGCTGCTTGCTCAGAAAGCAAGATTTCCTCGGCTAGAAACTAGCAGCAGCAAGCAGTAAATGGAGACAGCTGCTTTTCTACTGCTCAAGACACAACCCAATTAATTTCTCTCTTCTGATCATTATATAGCAAATTAAGTTGATACAGCCCCTTCTCCAAAAAGAGAAATACAGACTGAATTAGTGCTTTTTTACTTAAATGAGACCCCCTCTTTCTAATAAAGTACCTGTTTGCTTAATCCCAAAAGGCAATGACTCCTGCTGAGAAAGAACTGATTCATCAGTAAGAAAATGATTACCTTTTTTAGTCAGCTGCTTGCACTGAAAGCAAGATTCCCTGTGCCAGAAATAGCAGCAGCAAGCTTTAATTGGATGCAGATGCTTTTCTACTGCACAAGACCCACCCCAATTAACTTCTCTCCTCTCCTCCTGATTCAGATAATTAAGTTTATGCAGCTCACTTCCCAAAACAGAGAAACACACAGTGACTTTCTTTATTTTTTACTTAAATATGACTGTCAGCTACGAATAAAGTATTTGCATGACTAATTCCAGCAGGCACTGACTCCTGCTGAGATAGAAGTGATTGATCATTAAGAAAATGATTATCTTGTATAGTCTGCTGCTTGCACTGAAAGCAAGAGTACCTCTGCCAGAAACAAGCAGCAGGAAGCTGTAAACGGAGACAGATTCTTTTCTATGGCTCGAGAAACACCCCCAATTAACTTCTCTCCTCTGCTCCTGACCTAGCAAATTTAGTTGATATGGACCACTTCCTCAAAGAGAGAAACACACAGTGACTTTCTTCTATTTTTAGTTAAATGAGACCAAATACTTATAATAAAGTATTTGTTTCCTTAATCTCAACAGACAATGACTACTGCGGAGATAGAAGTTATTTAGCTGTTAGAAAATCTGTAGCTTTTTTTAGTTAGCAGCTTGCTCTGAAAGCAAGATTTCCTCTGCTAGAAACCAGCAGCAGAAAGCTGTTAATGGAGACAGCTGCTTTTCTACTTTCAAGCCACAACCCAATTAATTTCTCTCCACTGCTCATTATATAGCAAATTAAGTTGATACAACCCCTTTCTTTAAAAAGTGAAATACAGACTGAATTAATTATTTCTAATTTAGATGAGACCCCCTCATTCTAATAAAGTACCTGTTTGCTTATCACCAAAAGGCACTGACTCCTGCAGAGAAAGAACTGAGTCATCATTTAGAAAATGATTACCTTTTTTAGTCAGCTTTGCACTGAATGCAAGATTATCTGTGCCAGAAACTGGCAGCAGCAAGCTGTAATTGGATGCAGATGCTTTTCTACTGCACAAGACACACTCCCAATTAACTTCTCTCCTCTTCTCCTGATTCAGCAAAATAAGTTTATATAGCTCACTTCCCCAGAGAAATTCACAGTGACTTTCTTTTTTCTATTTAAATTAGACCCACAGCTTCTAATACATTATTTGAATGCTTAATTCCTGCTTGCACTGACTTCTGCTGCAATAAATGTGATTGATCAGTAAGAAAATGATTAGCTTGTTTAGTCAGCTGCTTTCACTGAAAGCAATCATCCCTCTGCTAGAAACAAGAAGCAGGAAGATGTAAACGGAGACAGCTGATTTTCTACTGCTCGAGCCACACACCCAATTAACTTCTGTCCTCTGATCCTGTCATTTAACAAACTTAGTTGATAAGGACCCCTTTTTCAAACAGAGAAACTCAGAGTGACTTTATTCTTTTGTTTTACTTAAGTAAGACTCCCACCTTCTAGTAAATTATCTGTTTGCTTAATTCTAAAAGGCACTGACTCCTGTTGAGACAGAAGTGATTCATTAGTAAGAAAATCTGTAGCATTTTTAATCAGCTAATTACATCAGAAGCAAGATTTCCTCTGCCAAAACCTAACAGTAGGAACCTGTAATAGGAGAAAGTTGTCTTTTTTCTGCTCAAGCCACACCACCGATTAACTTCTCTATTCTGCAGCTGATTTAGCAAACTTAGTTGATACAGCGCCTCTCCCCAAACAGAGAAACACTCAATGACAATCTCCTTTAGTTTTACATAAATGAGACCTACTTTTTTAATAAAGTATCTGTTTGCTAAATCCCAACAGGCACTGACAAATGCTGAGATAGAAGTAATTTATCAGTAAGAAAATCTGTAGCTTTTTTACTCAGCTGCTTTCACTTTAAGCAAGATTCCCTATGACAGAAACTATCACCAGCCAGCTGTATTTGGAGTCAGCTGCTTTTCTACTGCTCATGCCAACCCCTATTTGACATCTCTCCTCTGATCCTGGTTAAGCACACAAAGCTGATCCAGTCCCTTCCCCAAACAGAGAAACACAAAGTGACTTTCTTCTTTTTTTACTTAAATGAGACCAACTGCTTCTAATAAAGTATCTGTTTGCTTAATCCTAACAGACACTGCCTGCTGTAGAGATAGAAGTTATTTAGCAGTAACACAATCCTTTTCTTTTTTAGCTAGCTGCTTGCTCTGAAATCAAGCTTTCCTCTGCTAGAAACTAGCAGTAGAAAGCCGTAAATGGAGACAGCTGATTTTCTACTGTCGAGCCACAACCCAATTAATTTCTCTCTTCTGCTCATTATAAAGCAAATTAAGTTGATACAGCCCCTTCTCCATAAAGAGAATTACAGACTGAATTACTTCTTTCTTGGTCAAATGAGACCCCCTCATTCTAAATAAAGTACCTGTTTGTGTAATCCCTACAGGCACTGACTCCTGCTGAGAAAGAACGGATTCATCAGTACAAAATTGATTACCATTTTTAGTCAGCTGCTTGAACTGAAAGCAAGATTCCCTGTGCCAGAAAATAGCAGCAACAAGCTGTAATTGGATGCAGATGCTTTACTACTGCACAAGACACACTCCCAATTAAATTCTCTCCTCTGCTCCTGATTCAGCAAACTAAATTTATACAGCTCACTGTCCCAAACAGAGAAACACACAGTGACTTTCTTTTTTTTCACTTAAATAAGACCCTCAGCTTCTAATAAAGTATGTTCATGCTTAATTCCAGCAGGCACTGACTCCTACTGAGATAGAAGTGATTGATCAGTAAGAAAATAATTAGCTTATTTAGTCAGCAGTTTGCACTGAAAGCAATCATCCCTCTGCCAGAAACAAGCATAAGGAACCTGTAAACGGAGGCAGCTGCTTTTCTACTGCTCAAGCCACACTCCCAATTAACTTCTGTAATCTGCTCCTGTCATTTAACAAACTTATTTGATACGGACCACTTCCCCAAACAGAGAAACACACAGTGACTTTCTTCTTTTGTTTTACATAACTAAGACTCCCAGCTTCTAGTAAATTATCTGTTTGCTTAGTTACAAAAGACACTGACTCCTGCTGAGACTGAAGTGATTAGTTAGTAAGAAAATCTGTAGCATTTTTAATCAGCTGATTAAACTGAAAGCAAGATTCCCTCTGCCAAAACCTAACAGTAGGAAGCTGTAATTGGAGAAAGTAGCCTTTCTTCTTCTCAAGCCACAGCACCAATTAACTTCTCTACGCTGCTCCTGATTTAGCAACTTAGCTGATACAGCACCTTTATCCAAACAGAGAAACACACAGTGACTATCTTCTTTATTTTTACATAAATGATACCCACTTTTTTAATAAAGTATCTGTTTGCTAAATCCCAACAGGCACTGACAAATGCTGAGATAGAAGTAATTTCAGTAAGAAAATCTGTAGCTTTTTTACTGAGCTGCTTTCACTGTAAGCAAGATTCCCTCTGCCAGAAAGAAGCACCAACCAGCTGTAATTGGGGGCAGCTGCTTTTCTACTGCTCATGCCACACCCTATTTAACTTCTCTCCTCTGCGGGTGATAAAGCACACTAAGCTGATCCATCCCCCTACCCCAAACAGAGAAACACAAAGTGACTTTCTTTTTTTACTTAAATGAGACCAACTGCTTCTAATAAAGTATCTGTTTGCCTAATCCAAACAGACACTGACTGCTGCAGAGATAGAAGTTATTAAGCAGTAAGACAATCTGTAGCTTTTTTAGTCAGCTGCTTGCTCTGAAAGCAAGATTTCCTCTGCTAGAAACTAGCAGCAGAAAGCCATAAATGGAGACAGCTGCTTTTCTACTGCTCAAGCCACAACTCAATTAATGTATCTCCTCTGCTCATAATATAGCAAGTTAAGTTGATTCAGCACCTTCTCCAAAAAGAGAAATACAGACTGAATTACTTCTTTTTAATTAAATGAGACCCCCTCATTCTAATAAAGAACCTGTTTGCTTAATCTCAACAGGCACTGACTCCTGCTGAGAAAGAAGTGACTCATCAGTAAGAAAATGATTACCTTTTTTAGTCAGCTGCTTGCACTGAAAGCAAGAGTACCTCTGCCAGAAACAAGCAGCAGAAAGCTGTAAATTGAGACTGATGCTTTTCTCTTGCTCGAGCCACACCCCCAATTAACTTCTCTCCTCTGCTCCTGACTTAGCAAACTTAGTTGATAATGACCACTTCCTCAAACAGAGAAACACACAGTGACTTTCTTTTTTTGTTTTACTTAAGTAAGATCACCAGCTTCTAGTAGATTGTCCATTTGCTTAATTTCAAAAGGTAATGACTCCTGATGAGATAGAAGTGATTAATCAGTAAGAAAATCTGTAGCATTTTTTATCAGCTGATTATACTGAAACCAAGATTCCCTCTTCCGAAACCTAACAGTAGCAAACTGTAATTGGAGAAAGTTACCTTTCTTCTGCTCAAGCCACACCACCAATTATCTTCTCTACTCTACTCCTGATTTAGCAAACTTAGTTTGTACAGCCCTAATATCCAAACATAGAAACACACAGTGAGTATCTTCTTTATTTTTACATAAATGAGACCTACTTTTTCTAATAAAGTATCTGTTTGCTTAATCCCAAAAGGCACTGACTAATGCTGAGATAGAAGTAATTTATCAGTAAGAAAATCTGTAGTTTTTTTACTTAGCTGCTTTCACTGTAAGCAAGATTCCCTCTGCCAGAAACTAGCACCAGCCAGCTGTAATTGGAGTCAGCTGCTTTTCTACTGGTCATGCCACCCCCTATTTAACTTCTCTCCTCTGCTGCTGATTAAGCACACTAAGCTGATCTAGCCCCCTACCCCAAACAGAGAAACACACAGTGACTTTCTTCTTTTTTTACTTAAATGAGACCAACTGCTTCTAATAAAGTATCTGTTTGCTTAATCCCAACAGGCACTGACTGCTGCAGAGAGAGAAGTTAATTAGCAGTAAGAAAATCTGTAGCTTTTTTAGTTAGCTGCTTGCTCAGAAAGTAAGATTTCCTCTGCTAGAAACTAGCAGCAGAAAGCTGTAAATGGAGACAGCTGCTTTTCTACTGTCAAGCCACAACCCAATTAATTTCTCTCCTCTGCTCATTATTTAGCAAACTAAGTTGATACAGCCCCTTTCTCCAAAAAGAGAAATACAGACTGAATTGCTTCTTTCTTATTTAAATGAGACCAACTGCTTCTAATAAAGTATCTGTTTGTCTAATCCCAACAGACACTGACTGTAGCAGAGATAGAAGTTATTTAGCTGTAAGACAATCTGTATCTTTTTTAGTTATCTGCTTGCTCTGAAAGCAAGATTTCTTCTACTAGAAACTAGCTGCAGAAAGCCAGAAATGGAGACAGCTGCTTTTCTACTGCTCAAGCCTCAACCCAATTAATTTCTCTGCTCTTCTCATTATATAGCAAATTAAGTTGATACAGCCAATTCTCCAAAAAGAGAAAAACAGACTGAATTACTTCTTTTTTACTTAAATGAGACCCCCTCATTCTAATAAAGTACCTGTTTAGTTAATCACAACAGGCTCTGACTGCTGCAGAGATAGAAGTTATTTACCAGTAAGAAAATATGTAGCTATTTTAGTGAGCTGCTTTCTTTGAAAGCAAGATGTCCTCTGCTAGAAACTAGCAGCAGGAAGCTGTAAATGAAGACAACTGCTTTACTATTGCTCAAGCCACACCCCTCATTAACTTCTGTCCTCTCCTTATGATATAGCAAATTAAGTTGATACAGCTCCCTTCTCCAAAAAGAGAAACACTAAGTGATATTTTTCTTTTTTAAACTCAGATGAGAACCCCTCACTCTAATAAAGTATTTGTTTGCTTAATCCCAACAGGCACTGACTCTTGATGAGAATGAACTGATTTATCTGTAAGAACATTATTACCTTTTTCAGTTAGCTGCTTGCACTGGAAGCATGATTCCATCTGCCAGAAAATAGTATCAGCAAGCTGTAATTGGAAGATGTGTCATTTCTACTGCACAGGCCACCCGCTAATTTATTTCACTCCTCTGCTCCTGATTCAGCACAATAAGTTGATACTTCACCCTTCCCCAAAAAGAGAAACAAACATTGATTTTATTCTTTTCTTTACTTAAATTAGACCCATTGCTTCTAATTAAGTATCTGTTTTAATCCCAGCAGGAAAAGACTCCTGCTGAGATAGAAGATATTTATCAGAAAGCAAATCTGTAGCTTTTTTAGTCGTCTTCTTGCACTGAAAGGAACATTCCCTCTGCCAGAAACTAGCAACCGTAAGCTGTAATTAGAGGCAGATGCTTTTCTACTGCACAGGAGAGACCCCCTATTAACTTCTCTCCTCTGCTCCTGATTAAGCAAACTAAGTTGATACAGCCCACTACCCCAAACAGAGAAACACACAGTGACTTTCTTTTTTTTCTTAAAGAAGTCCCCCAGCTCACAGTAAATTGCATGCTTTCTTAATTCCAACAGGCACTGACTCCTGCTGAGACAGCAGTGATTTATCAGTAAGAAAATCTGTTACATTTTTAATCAGCTGATTACACTGAAAGCAAGATTCTCTCAGCTGGAAACTAGCACCAGCCAGCTGTAAGTGGAGGCAGCTGCTTTTCTACTGCTCATGCCACCACCATTTTACTTCTCTCCTCTGCTCCTGATTCAGCACACTAAGCTGCTCCAGCCCCCTTCCCCAAACAGAGAAACACACAGTGACTTTCATCTTTTTTTACTTAAATGAGACCAACTACTTATAATAAAGTATCTGTTTGCTTAATCCCAACAGGCACAGACTGCTGAAGAGATAGAAGTTATTCAGCAGTAAGATACTCTGTATCTTTTTTAGTTAGCTTCTTGCTCTGAAAGCAAGATTTCCTCTGCTAGAAACTAGCAGCAGAAAGCTGTAAATGGAGACAGCTGCTTTTCTACTGTGAAGCCACAACCCAATTAATTTCTCTCTTCTGCTCATTTTATAGCAAATTAACTTGATACAGCCCCCTTTCTCCAAAAAGAGAAATACAGACTGAATTACTTCTTTCTTATTTAAATGAGACTCCCTCATTCTAATAAAGTACCTGTTTGCTTAATCCCAACAGGCACTGACTCCTGCTGAGAAAGAACTGATTCATCAGTAAGAAAATGATTACCTATTTTAGTCAGCTGCTTGCACTCCAAGCAAGATTCCCTGTACCAGAAACTCACAGCAGCAAGTTGTATATTGGATGCGGATGCTTTTCTTCTGCACAAGACATTCTCACAATTAAGTTCTCTCCTCTGCTCCTGATTCAGCAAACTAAGTTTATACAGCTCACTTTCCCAAACAGAGAAACAGACAGTAACTTTCTTTTTTTTTACTTAAAATTGACCCTCAGCTTCGAATAAATTATAGGCATGCTTAATTCCGACAGGAACTGACTCCTGCTGAGATAGATGTGATTGATCAGAAAGAAAATGATTAGCTTGTTTAGTCAGCTGCTTTCACTGAAAGCAATCATCCATCTGCCAGAAACAAGCACCAGGAAGATGTAAACGGAGACAGCTGCTTTTCTACTGCTCGAGCCACACACCCAATTAACTTCTGTCCTCTGATCCTGTCATTTAACAAGCTTAGTTGATACAGACCACTTTCCCAAACAGAGAAACACACAGTGATTATCTTCTTTTGATTTACTTTAGTAAGACTCCCACCTTCTAGTAAATTATCTGTTTGCTTATTTCCAAAAGGCACTGACTCCTGCTGAGACAGAAATGATTAATCAGTAAGAAAATCTGTAGCATTTTTAATCAGCTGATTACACAGAAAGCAAGATTCCCTCTGAGAAAACCAAAGAGTAGGAAGTTGTAATTGTAGAAAGTTGCCTATCTTCTGCTCAAGCCACACCACCAATTAACTTCTCTACTCTGCTCCTGATTTAGCAAACTTAGTTGATACAGCCGCTCTCCCCAAATAGAGAAACACACAGTGATTATCTTCTTTATTTTTACATAAATGAGACCCAGTTTTTCTAATAAACTATCTGTTTGCTTTATACCAACAGGCACTTTCTAATGCTGAGATAGAAGTAATTTATCAGTAAGAAAATCTGTAGCTTTTTTACTCAGATGCTTTCACTCTAAACAAGATTTCATCTGCTAGAAAGCAGCACCAGCCAGCTGTAATTGGAGGCAGCTGCTTTTCTACTGCTCATGCCACCCTTATTTAACTTCTCTCCTCTGCTCCTGATTCAGCACACAAAGCTGATCCAGCCCCTTCATGAAACAGAGACACACACAGTGACTTTCTTCTTTTTTTACTTAAATGAGACCAACTGCTTCTAATAAAGTATCTGTTTGCTAAATATCAACAGACACTGACTGCTGAAGAGATAGAAGTTATTTAGCAGTAAGAAAATCTGTTGCTTTTTAGTTAGCTGCTTGCTCTGAAAGCAAGATTTCCTCCCCCAGAAACTAGCAGCAGAAAGCCGTAAATGGAGACAGCTGCTTTTCTATTGTCAAGCCATAACTCAATTAATTTCTCTCTTCTGCTCATTATATAGAAAATTAAGTTGATACAGCCCCTTCTCCAAAAAGAGAAATACAGACTGAATTACATCTTTCCTAGTTAAATGAGAACCCCTCATTTTGATAAAGTCCCTGTTTGCGTAATCCGAACAGGCACTGACTCCTGCTGAGATAGATGTGATTGATCAGTAATAAAATGATTAGCTTGTTTAGTCAGCTGCTTTTACTGAAAGCAATCATCCCTCTGCCAGAAACAGGCAGCAGGAAGATGTAAACGGAGACAGCTGCTATTCTACTGATCGAGCCACACACCCAACTATCTTCTGTCCTCTGTTCCTGTCATTTAACAAACTTATTTGATATGGACCACTTCCCCAAACAGAGAAACACAGTGACTTTCTTCTTTTGTTTTACTTAAGTAAGACTCCCACCTTTTAGTAAATTATCTGTTTGCTTAATTCCAAAATGCACTGACTCCTGTTGAGACAGAAGTGATTAATCAGCAAGAAAATCTGTAGCATTTTTAATCAGCTGATTGCACCGAAAGCAAGATCCCCTCTGCCAAAACCTAACAGTAGGAAGCTGTAATTGGAGAAAGTTGCCTATCTTCTGCTCAAGCCACACCACCAATTAACTTCTCTACTCTGCTCCTGATTTAGCAAACTTAGTTGATACAGCCCCTCTCCCCAAACAGAGAAACACACAGTGACTATCTCCTTTATTTTTACATAAATGAGACCCACTTTTTCTAATAAAGTATCTGTTTGTTTTATCACAGCTGGCACTGACTAATGCTGAGATAGAAGAAATTTGTCAGTAAGAAAATCTGTAGCTATTTTACTCAGCTGCGTTCACTTTAAGCAAGATTGCCTCTGCCAGGAAATAGCACCAGCCAGCTGTAATTAGAGGCAGCTGCTTTTCTACTGTTCATGCTACCCCCTATTTAACATCTCTCCTCTGCTTCTGATTCAGCACAGAAAGCTGATCCAGCCCCTTCCCCAAACAGAGAAACACACCATGACTTTCTTCTTTTTTACTTAAATGAGTCCAACTGTTTCTAATAAAGTATCTGTTTGCTTAATCCCAACAGACACTGACTGCTGCAGAGATAGAAGTTATTTAGCAGTAAGATAATCTGTAGCTTTTTTAGTTAGCTGCTTGCTCTGAAAGCAAGATTTCCTCTGTTAGAAACTAGCAGCAGAAAGCCGTAAATGGAGACAGGTGCTTTTCTACTGCTCAAGCCACAACTCAATTAATTTCTGTCTTCTCCTCATTATGAAGCAAATTAAGTTGATACAGCCCCTTCTCCAAAATGAGAAATACAGACTGAATTACTTGTTTAGTTAAATGATACCACCTCATTCTAATAAAGTACCTGTTTCTGTGATCTCAACAGGCACTGACTCCTGTTGAGAAAGAACTGATTCATCAGTAAGAAAATGATTACTTTTTTTAGTCAGCTGCTTGTACTGAATTCAAGATTCCCTGTGCCAGAAACTAGCAGCAGCAAGCTGTAATTGGATGCAGATGCTTTACTACTGTGCAAGACACACTCCCAATAAATTTCTTCCCTCTGCTCCTGATTCAGCAAACTAAGTCAATACAGCTCACATCCCAAAACAAAGAAACACACAGTGACATTCTTTTTTTCTACTTAAATAAGATCCTCAGCTTCTAATAAAGTATTTGAATGCTTAATTCCAGCAGGCAGTGACTCCTGCTGAGATAGAAGTGATTGATCAGCAAGAAAATAATTAGCTTGTTTAGTCTGCTGCTTGCACTGAAAGCAAGCATACCTCTGCCAGAAACAAGCAGCAGGAAGCTGTAAACAGAGGCAGCTGCTTTTCTACTGGTCAAGCCACACCCCCAATTAACTTCTGTCATCTGCTCTTGTCATTTAACAGACATAGTTGATATGGACCACTTCCCCAAACAGATAAACACAGTGACTTTCTTCTTTTGTTTTACTTAAGTAAGACCACCAGCTTCTAGTAAATTGTCTGTTTGCTTAAATCCAGCAGACACTGACTCCTGCTGAGACAGAAGTGCTTAATCAGTAAGAAAATCTGAAGCATTTTTAATCTGCTGATTAAACTGAAAGCAAGATTCCCTCTGCCCAAACATAACCGTAGGAAGATGTAATTGGAGAAAATTGCCTTTCTTCTGCTCAAGCCACACCACCAATTAACTTCTCTACTCTGCTCCTGATTTAGCAAACGTAGTTGATACAGCCTCTTACCCATAAAGAGAAACTCACAATGCCTTTTTTCTTTTTCTTTACTTAAATGAGACCCACTGCTTCTAATAACCTATCTGTTTTCTTAATCTCAACAGGTACTCACTCCTGTTGAGATACAAGTGATTTATCAGTAAGAAAATCTGTAGCTTTATTACTCAGCTAATTACACTGAAAGCAAGATTCCCTGTGCCAGAAACTAACAGCAGGAAGGTGTAACTGGAGACAGTTGCCTTTTCGCTGATTAGGCCTCACCTCCAATTAACTTCAATCCTCTGCTTCTGATTAAGCAAACTAAGTTGAAGCAGCATCCTTCCCCATACTGAGAAACTCAAAGTGAATTTCTTCTGTTTTTTTACTTAAAGGAGACTCCCTGCTTCTAGTAAAGTATGTGTTTGCTTACTCCTAACAGTCACTGACTCCTGCCGAGATAGACGTGATTGATCAGTAAGAAAATCTGTAGCTTTTTTAGTGAGCTCCTTGCACTGAAAGCAATAATCCCTCTGCCATAAAGTACCAACAGCAAGCTGTAATTGCAGGCAGCTGCTTTTCTCCTGCTTAAGCCTCACCCAATTAACTTCTCTCCTCTGTTCCTGATTTAGCAAATGAAGTTGTTACAGGCCCCTTCCCCAATCAGAGAAACACAAAGTGACTTTCTTCTTTTTTTTACTTATGTGAGACCCACTGTTTTTAATGAAGTATCTGTTTACTTAATCCAAACTGACACTGACTAATGCTGAGATAGAATTAATTCATCAGTAAGAAAATCTCTAGCTTTTTTGCTCAGATGCTTTTACTGAATACAAGATTCCCCCTACAGAAACTAGCAGCAGCAAGCTGTAATTCGAGGCAGCTGCTTTTCTACTGCTGAGGCCATTGCCTAATTAACTTATTTCCTCTGCTCCTGATTCAGCACACTAAACTGATAAAGCCACCTTCCCTAAACACAGAAACAGATAATGACTTTCTTCTCTTTTTTCTTAAATGAGACCAACTGCTTCTAATAAACTATCTGTTTTCTTTATCCCAACCAGCACTGACAGCTCAGAGATAGAAGTTATTTATCTGTAAGAAAATATGTAGCATTTTTAGTGAGCTGCTAGCTCAGAAAGCAAGATGTCCTCTGCCATATACTAGCAGCAGGAAACTGTAAATGGAGACAACTGCTTTTCTATTGCTCAAGCCACAGCCCCCATTAACTTCTGTCCTCTACTTATGATATAGCAAATTAAGTTGATACAACCCCTTCTCCAAAAAGAGAAACACTAAGTGATTTTTTCCTTTTTAAACTCAAATGAGACTCCCTCATTCTAATAAAGTGTTTGTTTGTTTAATTCCAAAAGGCACAGACTCTTGATGAGAGAGAACTGATTTATCTGTAAGAAAATTATTACCTTTTTTAGTTAGCTGCTTGCACTGAAAGCAAGATTCCATCTGCCAGAAAGTAGCAGCAGCAAGCTGCAATTGGAATATGCTGTATTTCTACTCCTCAGGCCACCCCCTAATTTATTTCACTCCTCTGCTCATGATTCAGCACAGTAAGTTGATACTTTACCCTTCCCCAAACAGAGAAAAACACATTGATTTTATTCTTTTTTTACTTAAATTAGACCCATTGCTTCTAATAAAGTTTCTGTTTTTAATCCCAGCAGGAACTGACTGCTGCTGAGATAGAAGTGATTTATCAGTAGAAAATCTGTAGCTTTTTTAGTCATCTGCTTGCACTGAAATTAACATTCCCTCTGCTGGAAACTAGCAACCGCAAGCTGTAATTGGAGGCAGTTGCTTTTCCACTGCACAGGACACACCCCCAATTAACTTCTCTCCTCTGCTCCTGACTCTGCAAACTAACTTGATACAGCCCACTTCCCCAAACAGAGAAACACACAGTGGGTGGGATATTCAAAAGGGTTGTGCCATGCGCAATAAGGTTGCGCATGCGCAAGTCTGAATTTGCACCATTCTGCAATATTCAGCAGGAGGCATTTGCGCCACTGAAAACAGGCTGAGCAACAGCGCAATGCAAATGAAGGCATGCGCAACCGAAGGGGGCGGATCCATGCATAAAGAGTGCAATGCGATATTCAAAGGGTTGCGCAATGTGCAATAGCAGAACAGCCGGAAGTTGTGCCACAGTGGAAATGAGCCTAAATAAAAAGGCTCAAGGAAGAGGCGCAAGTACGCTAAAGGGATGCCAAGCGAGACAGACAGAGAGAGACAGACAGCGACAGTCCAGAACAGGGCAGGCAAGGGAAGTTGTGTGGGCAATAGGCTGCAGAGGCCAGTGGGGGTACCCAGTGCAGTGGAGGTAGCAGTCAGGACAGTGGGGTAACAGAGCAACATCAACCAGGGGGTCACAAGCCAGGGAGATGGACAGTGCTAGCTTCCACATGGGAGCTGTAATGAGGGGTGAGAATGCATGCTGCAGGGGGCGTGGCGTAGAAGTGCCTGTCGGTGGTACCTCCCAACAGGCAGTACCGTGCCCGCATCAGCTTTGAGCTGTACACAGATGTAGAGATTGTGGGCTGGTACCACCTGAACAGGGCAATACTGAGGCGGCTCTGTGAGCTGTGCAGTGATGTGATGTAGGCACCCTCACGTCGGAGTCACGCTCTGTCGGTGGAGACCAAGGTGACAGCCTGCATGTGCCTGCTTGCCACGGGCACCTTTCAGAGGCTGACAGAGGACACCACAGGCATCACACAGTCGGCCACGTCATGCATCCTCACCCAATTCCTCAGCGCACTGCTGCCTCATGCTCCGGCGCACATCCATTTCCCCAGCACCGTGGCAGAGCGTACAGCAAACATGCAGGGGTTCCACAGGGTAGCACGTATGCCTGGCATGCTAGGGGCCATAGACTGCACCCATGTGGCCATTCGCACATCACCTGGCTCTGATGGGGCTGCATATAGGAACAGGAAGGGCTATTCCAATGTCAACTGCCAGGTGGTGTGTGTGATGCCACTGGGCGCATAATCAATGTCTGTGCCACACACCCTGGTGGAGCACGTGATGCCTTCATATGGTATCAGTCCACACTGTGCCATCGATTCGAGAGTGGGGACATCCCCACAGGCCATCTAGTGGGTGAGTACGCATGTAGGAATTGCAAACGTGGGGCAAGGGTGGGAATGCCACAGGTGCTATGGTAGTGGCACACAGGGATATTGGTAATATGGACCTGAATATGATACTCATCTCCACCATCTCCACACAGGTGACAGGGGATACCCACTCCATCCCTGGCTGCTCACACCATACCGGTGCCCCATGACCCCATCGCAGCAACACTATAATGAGGCGCATGCCGCCACATGCAACATCATCGAGCAGGTGTTTGGGATGCTCAAGGCATGCTTGTGATGCCTAGACACCTCCCGGCGGTGCCCTACAGTACAGCCCCTCAAAGGCCTGTGGGATATTCCTGGCCTGTTGTATCCTGCACAACATGGCCAAAGACTGTGGGATAGCCATTCAGGTTGAGGAGGGGGACAGTGATGGGCACACCAGTGGCACTGGTGATGATGGTGATGAGCAGCCCCCCCTTGGACGGCGGGACCCCCGACTGATCCGGCAGGCCCAGCTGCACCGGGACACCATCACGGAGGAGCATTATGCACGACACAGGTAAGTCAAGGGGCCATGTGCAACCAACACTGTCCTGGCGCAACCCACAGGCACACAGAGCAACACACCAGGGGTGCATGATGGCAAGGGGAGTGGAAGGGACCAGGCACACAAACACACCATCAGGGAGGGGTGAACAGTCATATGGACACCACACACACACACACACACCAGGCACAAAGCGTACATTGGCAGGTGCACAGCAGAGCAGGAACAGACATGGCAAACACACAGATCCACAGACCACACCCACCACCTGTACTGTCCAAGTACATGTGTCAGATACTGGGCACCCTTGCACCTTGGTGTACAGTACAATGCAGGCATCATCATGCACACACACCTGTGGACAGCAGTCAGGATGGTGTGCAGGTGGTCCGTGTGTCAGCATGATGGGCAGGGCACCCACCAGTGCACTGCCCACCATGACGCACATTGCACACAGGGCAGCACCAGACAGGGCCACACTGGGAGACAGGTCAGTCATGCTGCACTGTTCCACGGCCACCGTGGATGCATGGGCAGCCCCGCTGTGACCCAACATCACTGGCAGGCTGAGCAGGGGCCACATGGGGTGGCACCAATGGACCACCAGGGGTCCCACTGCATGATCGCGACCTTGTCCGCACTGGGGTCTGTAGTATGCCAAACATACCTGCACCAGGGGTGCTTGGGATGCCTAAAGCAGAACCCGGCGTCGACAGGCTGGGTGTCGCATGACGCCGGGAATGTGGAGTGGAGAGTGTACTGTGTGGGGTGCGTGGTACAGGGGCACCTGCTTGTGTGCCCAATGCAGCCACGACAGCGACCAATGCCTGAGTCTGCCTGTCAATGGCGGCGGTCACATCCATCCACATATGGACCATCTCTGCAAGGATCAGAGCACAGTCCCTGCTGTGCCGCTCCACAGCCATGCACAGTGCCTCCACGGATGTTGCAACCCGCCTTTGCTGCTGTACTGATTCCCGCAGCAGGTGGGTGTGCTCTTCAAATGGGTAGTGTGCCACAACGGCATCCTGTCCCCCAGGGTATGGAAGGTCCTGATGCTCAACACCCCTTGAGGGTGGGCGCTGTTCTCCAGGACCAGGAATGGGCATATCAAAGGGTGGTGGGCATGTGCCACCGCTTGACACTGTACCCCCAGACCTGGTGGGTGACTGCTGCTGCTGCCCCTACAACCTCTGTGCCCCAGGAACCACTCGTTCCACTGCTGTGGCCACAAAAGTGCCAGACACCTGCACAGCCACTGGTTCTGCCCCACCAGTGCTGACAGGCACAGCCTGGAACTGTGCCAACATGCTGGCACACATGTTGGAACCAGCTAGGCCCAGGGGCACATGCTGGCCTGCTGTGTGTCCATCATGGAACATACACATGTCACTGCCCATTACAGTCCTTGCATCATCAATGGTGCAGGTACGTGCTATGGCCACAGTCACAGCTTGCTGGCATGCTTGAATGCCAGACTGCTGAGACACAGGCTGTGCACCCCCACACCTGACTCACCGACAACAGAGTTGGCAGCCAGGCGTGCATGCTGGCTGGTGACAGAGGTGGATGGACCCTCCTCCAACTCCAGCAGGTCTTCCTCACTGCCTGAACCCACCACCACCATCCCCTGAAGATGAACAGGGTCTGTAACAGAAAGTGAGGACATGTGAGTGCATGTGAACAACCTTCCCCCCCAACACCACCACCATGTCATACCGTGCAGTGATGGGCTTCCACCTGTCTGGAATCCACCTCCTGGTATGCCCTCAATAGCACTCCACTGCATTGATGCAGCCAGTCGGTCCTCAGTCGGGGTCAGCTCCGCCACCTCTGGCTGGCCCCCGCCTGTGCCAGCACGTGCCACCCTGAGGGCTGCCACCTTCTCCTTCACCCTCCTGCGGTCTGTCCCCATCTTCTTTTTGCATTCCTGCACGGAGCACTGGTGGCTTCCGTGCAGGTTCACTGCCCGAGCTACCCCCTCCCATGCAGCCACACGGGCCTGAGGGGTGCCCTGCCATCCACTCAGTAGTGGCTCCTCCTCCAGGTAGGCCTGGAAGAGGGCCTCTGTCTCCGCCGTGGTGAAGTTGGGCCTCCTCCTCCACCCACCATCCTCACCCTCACCTTGTCTCTGCTCGGTCATGTCGGTCTGTATGGGTTGAAGTGGACACCTGTCACTGTGCAGTCTACAGCGTTATCCCATAACCATTGTCCAGAACATCACACAGCATGCAACCCACCTCTCACCTGCAGTAACCGAATCTGGCCAGCGCAGCCCAATGTCGCACATTTATAGTGCAATGCATGCAAATTAGGAGTGGAGCAACTGTAATGAGATGCTAATCATGCCACTGCGCCTTTGAATGGCTGATCAGATGATTTGCATGTGTCGGCTGAATATCGCTCCGTTGCACTTTGCGCAATACAGTTGCGCCGGCTGAGCCAATGGCGCATTTCCGTGACTGTGTAGTACACCACATTGCGCATGCCTGGGTAGCTTACTCAGGCATCTGCCGCACTGATGACGTGCTGTGTGCGATGAGCAGTGCAGGACACGGCCACCATTGTGCCAGTGGCGCTGCAGCGCTGGTCACCTCATAGCGCTGTGGCACAAATGCGCAATAGAACACTGTGGCACTGGCACGCAGGTGACCGATTGCACAGGACATGTAGACATCCCGATGGCGCTATGTGTGGCCTTGCGCCACAGACCCCTGACCTTGTGCCTGACCTTTGCCCCCTGGCGCTGTTCTCCGGCATGTGTCCGGCTCTGTCACGCTGTTCAGTGACAGCGCGATGTGAACCGACAGCGCTATACAAACAGCGTGATAGGAACTAATGGTGTTCTATTGCACAAAATTTCCATGTGGGGCTGCCGCACTGCAGGGCGCCATATTGCCTACTATATAACTCCAGTAATGGCACGCAGGAGATCTCCACAGTGGAGTCCGTTGGAGGTGGCCAACCTGGTGGCTGTGGTGGAGCCTCACTTTGGGCCACTGTTTGGGGGAGATCCCCTCAACATGGCATGCACCCGTGTGTGTGGCAGCAGGTGGCCACTGCACTGGAGCAGGTCACAGGGTGGTGCAAGACGGCAGAACAGTGCAGACACCGCTATAGTGACCTCTGCAGGAGGGAGCAGGCACTGCTGGAATGCCTCAGGTCCCATGCCAGGAGGGGCATTGTGCCTAGGCCAGGTGGGTGACCCATCACTGCACCTGTATTGTTCATAGGGGTGTGACTGTGTATTGGTGGCAGTGCATGCGGAGGGCTCTACCATGGTTGGCTGTGTCAGTGTGTGCAAGTGTGTGGTGCATGGGTCTGGCTGTGTGGGCAGGCACACTCACTGGGGCAGGGGGCTGTCTGCTTTGGGTTCACACTGATGTGTTTCTCAACATTTGTTGCCCACAGGCATGGAGGAGTGCAGGCAGGCCCGGGCTGAGGAGGGCCGTGGCGGGGCACAGGTGGAAGCCAGAGGTTGCATGATGGTTGGGCCACAGCGGCAGCAGCAGGAGCAGCGCAGCAGCAGCCACAGCTGCTTGATGAGGGTGAGTGTCATTACATCATGGATGCTATTGCATGCTGGTGGGGGGGGCATGACCACCAGCCATGGACAACACATCCATGCATGACACAGGGGACAGTCATCACTGTCCAGTGTCACTGCATGTCTGTGTGTGTGTCACTGGTGGTCCATGCATGCACTGGGCACATGGCTGTGGAACTAGCATCCCACCATGTAGCCATGTCACTTGACAGCCTTGGTTGTGCTGTGATGGACATGGGCAGTGTGTGTGTGCATTGGTACACATAGCTGGTGCTGCCTGGTTGGGAGTGTCATGTGCACGTTCACTGTGGGTGGGTGCATACCATCACAGGTGCAGGGCACTTGGCTATATGCCTTGCATGATGGGTGGGGTTCAGGGATATGGACAGTCACAGCCATTGACTCTGTTCCCTTGTCCTAGGTATCCAAATCATGCGACGCATGGAACGTTCCCTACAGTAGCTGACACGGGTGTCGATTGCCATGCTTGACATTCTCATGGAGATGCAGCGCCATGGCATGAGGCGCTGTAGGAGACCCCGGGACCAGCAACGGGCAGCAGGAGGGAAGCCTGCCAGGTGCTAGCTGTGCATCATGTACCCACTTCACCCATTCCTCACACCCTGCCTTCCCTCTCCCAATTGTTCACCCCTACCCCTTGCCCACCCCTACCTTGTACCCCTACCCCCCCTTGTATTGTAAATATGTAAATAGTTCTGTTTGTTCCTTTTGGTGTTGTACATTTATTTTTTTGAATATATATATATTTTGATATGAATACTGTGGTGGTCTCTGATTTGCAGCTGGCTATGGGTGCTCAGTTGCAGTGGTGTGCATGGCATCTGGGGTGGTATTGTCCTGTGTATGTGTGTGTGTGTGTGTGTGTGTGTATGGGGAGGTGTCTCCGGTGTGGGAGTGGCTTTCAGTCGGTCTTGCCATCTGCTGCCGCCCACTATTGGGTGCTCATGGTGGGTCTGGCTTATATGGTTCTATGGTACACAAGATTGCAGTGTGCCAGGGGGGGATGCATGGGGATTCCTGCAGTGACAGTCACTGCACATGGGTGGTGTCTTGGAGTCACAGTGCAGGGTGTGCTATGCACAAGGGGGGGATGCTGTGCACTGTGGTTGTCGACCCCCTATGTGTGGCAGTCTCAGCCTGCCAGTGGGTGTGCTGGGGCAACATGGCCCCGCTGTGCTTTGTTGGCTTGTCCCCATGGGCTGGTGGATATTCCATCCTCCCAGTGATGCTGTGCTTAGGGTGTGGGGGTGTATTGTTAGTTCTGCATTGTGTTCCTGTGCCCATCTGTGGCATGGGTGGTGGGCCCCAGCCTACCTCCCTGTTTGTGCAGTTCCATTGCTCTGCTGCTGGGGGGGCTCTCTGCGTAATGGCACCTCTGGACTGCTCAGCTGGGCTGGCCTTGTTGCGCTATGGCGTATCATATCTGCTCAGCTTCCCCTTCCTGGTTGCGCTATGGTGCAGGTTGTGCGATATTCAGACGTTGGCTGGATGAGCAATTGGCCTTGCTCCATGTTTGAATATCATCTATTCGCATGTACGCGCAATGGACTTGTGCTTGCTCCTGCTCTTTCGCACATTGTGGGCGCAGTTTGAATATCTGGCCCAGTGACTTTTTTTTACATAAAGAAGACCCCCAGATTCCTGTAAATTGTGTGTTTTCTTAATTCCAGCAGGCACTGATTCCAGGTGAGACAGAAATGATTTATCAGTAAGAAAATCTGTAGTATTTGTGATCAGCTGATTACACTGAAAGCAAGATTCCCTCTGCCAGAATCTACCACCGCCCAGATATAATTGGAGGCAGCTGCTTTTCTACTGCTCATGCCACCCCCAATTTAACTTCTCTCCTCTGCTTCTGATTCAGCACATTAAACTGATTCAGCCCCCTTCCCCTAACAGAGAAACACACAGTGACTTTCTAATTTTTTTACTTAAATGAGAACAACTATTTATGATAAAGTATCTGTTTGCTTAATCCCAACAGGCAATGACTGCTGCAGAGATAGAAATTATTTAGCAGTAAGAAAATCTGAAGTTTTTTCGTTAGCTTCTTGCTCTGAAAGCAACATTTCCTCTGCTAGAAACTAGCAGCAGAAAGCTGTAAATTGAGACAGCTGCTTTTCTACTGTCAAGCCACAACCCAATTAATGTCTATCCTCTGCTCATTATATAGCAAATTAAGTTGATACAGCCCCTTTATCCAAAAAGAGAAATACAGACTGAATTACTTCTTTCTTAGTTAAATGAGACCCCCTCATAATAATAAAGTACCTATTATCTTAATCCCAACATGCACTGACTCCTGCTGAGAAAGAACTGATTCATTAGTAAGAAAATGATTACCTTTCCGTCAGGTGCTTGCACTGAAAGCAAGATTCCCTGTGCCAGAAACTAGCAGAGCAAGACGCTTTTCTACTGCACAAGACACACTCCCAATTAACTTCTCTCCTGTGCTCCTGATTCAGCAAACTAAATTCATAGAGCTCACTTCCCCAAACAGAGAAACACAATGACTTTCCTTTTTTTACTTAAATAAGACCCTCAGCTTCTAATAAAGTATTTGCATGCTTAATTCCAGCAGACACTGACTCCTGCTGAGATAGAAGTGATTGATCAATAAGAAAATGATTAGCTTGTCTAGACAGCTGCTTGCACTGAAAGCAAGCCTCCCTCTGCCTAAAACAAGGAGCAGGATGCTGTAAACGGAGACAGCTGCTTTTCTGCTGCTCGAGACACACCACCAAATAACTTCTGTCCTCTGCTCCTGTCATTTAACATACTTAGTTGAAATGGACCACTTACCCAAAGAGAGAAACACACAGTGACTTTGTTCTTTTGTTTTACTTAAGTTAGACTCCCTACTTCTAGTGAATTATCTGTTTACTTAATTCCAAAAGGCACTGACTCCTGCCAAGACAGAAGTGATTAATCAGTAAATAAATCTGTAGCATTTTTAATCAGATGATTACACTGAAAGCAAGATTCCCTCTGCCAAAACCTAACAGTAGGAAGCGGTAATTGGAGAAAGTTGCCTTTCTTCTACTCAAGCCACACACCAATTAACTTCTCTACTCTGCTCCTGATTTAGCAAACTTAGTTGATAGAGCCCCTTTCCCCAAACAGAGCAACACACAGAGACTATCTTCTTTATTTTTACATTAATGAGACCCACTTTTTCTAATAAAGTATCTGTTTGCTTTATCCCAACATGCTCTGACTAATGCTGAGTTAGAAGTAATTTATCAGTAAGAAAATCTGTAGCTTTTTTAATGAGCTGCTTTCACTATAAGCAAGATTCCCTCTGCCAGAAACTAGTACCAGCCAGCTGTATTTGCAGGCAGCTGCTTTTCTACTTCTCATGCCACCACCTATTTAACTTCGCTCCTCTATTCCTGGTTCAGCACACTAAGCTGATCCAGCCCCCTTCCCCAAACAGAGAAACCAGCAGTGACTTTCTTCTTTTTTTACTTAAATGAGAAAAACTGCCTCTAATAAAGTATCTGTTTGCTTAATCCCAACAGACACTGACTATTGCAGAGATAGAAGTTATTTAGCAGTAATGCAATCTGTAGCTTATTTAATTAGCTGCTTGCTCTGAAAGCAAGATTTCCTCTGCTAGAAACGAGCAGCAGAAAGCCATAAATGGAGACAGCTGCTTTTCTACTACTCAAGCCACAACCCAATTAATTTCTCTCCTCTGCTCATTATATAGCAAATTATGTTGCTACAGCCCCTTCTCCAAAAAGAGAAATACAGACTGGATTACTTATTTTTTTACTTAAATGAGGCCCCCTTATTCAAATAAAGTAATTATTTGCTTAATCCCAAAAGGCACTGACTCCTGCTGAGAAAGAACTGATTCATCAGTAAGAAAATGATTACCTTTTTTAGTCAGCTGCTTGCACTGAAAGCAAGATTCCCTGTGCAGGAAGCTAGCAGCAGCAAGCTGTAATTGGATGCAAATGCTTTTCTACTGCACAAGACCCACCCCTAATTAACTTCTCTCCTCTCCTCCTGATTCAGCAAATTAAGTTTATAAAGCTCACTTCACCAAACAGAGAAACACTAAGTGACTTTATTTTTTTTTTTACTTAAATAAGACCCTCAGCTTCTAATAAAGTGTTTGCATGATTAATTCCAGCAGGCACTGACTCCTGCTGAGATAGAATTAATTGATCGGTAAGAAAATTATCTTGTTTAGTCAGCAGCTTGCACTGAAAGCAAGAGTACCTCTGCCAGAAACAAGCAGCAGGCAGCTGTAAACAGAGACAGATGCTTTTCTACTGCTCGAGACATACCCCAAATTAACTTCTCTCCTCTGCTCCTGACTTAGCAAACTTAGTTGATACTGACCACTTCCTCAAACAGAGAAACACATAGTGATTTTCTTCTTTTGTTTTATTTAAGACCCCCAGCTTCTAGTAAATTATCTGTTTGCTTAATTCCAACAGGCACTGACTCCTGCTGAGATAGAAGTGATTAATCAGTAAGAAAATCTGTAGCATTTTTAATCAGCTCATTACACTGCAAGCAAGATTCCCTCTGCCAAAAACTAACAGTAGGAAGCTGTAATTGGACACATCTGCTTTACTACTGCCCAAGTCACATCCCAATTAACTTCTCTCATCTGCTCCTAATTTAGCAAACTTAGTTGATACAGCCCCTTACCCAAAAAGAGAAACTCAAAGTGTATTTTTTCTTTTTCTTTACTTAAATGAGACCCACTGCTTCTAATAACCTATCTGTTTTCTTAATCCCAACAGGTACTCACTCCTGCTGAGATATAAGTGATTTATCAGTAAGAAAATCTCTAGCTTTATTACTCAGCTAATTACACTGAAAGCAAGATTCCCTGTGCAAGAAACTAACAGCAGGAAGCTGTAACTGGAGACAGTTACTTTTTCACTGCTTAAGCGTCACCACCAATTAAGTTCACTCCTGTGCTCCTGATTAAGCAAACTAAGTCAATGCAGCATCCTTCCCCATACAGAGAAACACAAAGTGACTTTCTTCTTTTTTTTACTTAAAGGAGACTCCCTGCTTCTAGTAAAGTATGTGTTTGCTTACTCCTAACAGACACTGACTCCTGCTGAGATAGAAGTGATCGATCAGTAAGAAAATCTGTAGCTTTTCAAGTGAGCTCCTTGCACTGAAAACAAGATTCCCTCTGCCATAAAGTAGCAGCAGCAAGCTGTAATTGCAGGCAGCGGCTTTTGTGCTGCTCAAGCCATATCCAATTAATTTCTCTCCTCTGTTCCTGATTTAGCAAATGAAGATGTTGCAGGCCCCTTCCCCAATCAGAGAAACACAAAGTGACTTTCTTCTTTTTTTTACTTGAATGAGACCCACTTTTTCTAATAAAGTATCTGTTTGCTTTATCCCAACATGCTCTGACTAGTGCTGTTAGAAGTAATTTATCAATAAGAAAATCTGTAGCTTTTTTAGTCAGCTGCTTTCACTGTAAGCAAGATTCCATCTGCCAGAAACTAGCAACAGCCAGCTGTATTTGGAGACAGCTGCTTTTCTACTTCTCATGCCACCACCTATTTAACTTCACTCCTCTGCTCCTGATTCAGCACACTAAGATGATCCAGCCCCCTTCCCCAAACAGAGAAACCCGCAGTGATTTTTTTCTTTTTTTACTTAAATGAGACCAACTGCTTCTAATAAAGTATCTGTTTGCTTAATCCCAACAGACACTGACTGCTGCAGAGATAGAAGTTATTTAGCAGTAATACAATCTGTAGCTTAATTAGTTAGCTGCTTGCTCTGAAAGCAAGATTTCCTCTGTTAGAAACTAGCAGCAGAAAGCCATAAATGGAGACAGCTGCTATTCTACTACTCACCCACAACCCAATTAATTTCTCTCCTCTGCACATTATATAGCAAATTAAGTTGCTACAGCCCCTTCTCCAAAAAGAGAAATACAGACTGGATTACTTTTTTTTTACTTTAATGAGACCCCCTTATTCTAATAAAGTAATTATTTGCTTAATCCCAACAGGCACTGACTCCTGCTGAGAAAGAACTGATTCATCAGTAAGAAAATGATTACCTTTTTTAGTCAGCTGCTTGCACTGAAAGCAAGATTCCCTGTGCCAGAAACTAGCAGCAGCAAGCTGTAATTGGATGCAAATGCTTTTATACTGCACACAACCCACCCCCAATTAACTTCTCTCCTCTGCTCCTGATTCAGCAAATGAAGTTGTTACAGGCCTCTTCCCCAATAAGAGAAACACAAAGTGATTTTCTTCTTTTCTTTACTTGAATGAGACCCACTGTTTCTAATGAAGTATCTGTTTACTTAATCCAAACTGGCACTGACTATTGCTGAGATAGAAGTAATATATCAGTAAGAAAATATCTAGCTTTTTTACTAAGATGCTTTTACTGAATGCAAGACTCCCCCTACAGAAACTAGCAGCAGCAAGCTGTAATTTGAGGCAGCTGCTTTTCTACTGCTCAGGCCATTGCCTAATTAACTTTTTTTGTCTGTTCCAGATTCAGCACACTAAACTGATACAGCCCCCTTCCCCAAACACAGAAACAGACAATGACTTTCTTCTCTTTTTTACTTAAATGAAACCAACTGCTTCTAATAAACTGTTTTCTTAATCCCAACCAGCACTGACTGCTGCAGAGATAGAATTTATTTATATGTAAGAAAACATGTAGCTTTTTTAGTGAGCTGCTTGCTCTGAAATCAAGATGTCCTCTGCCCGAAACTAGCAGCAGGAAGCAGTAAATGGAGACAACTGCTTTTCTATTGCTCAAGCCATACACCCCCATTAACTTCTGTCCTCTACTTATGATATAGCAAATTAAATTGATACAGCCCCTTCTCCAAAAAGAGAAACACTAAGTGATTTTTTCTTTTTTAAACTCAAATGAGACCCCCTCATTCTAATAAAGTGTTTGTTTGTTTAATCCCAACAGGCACTGACTCTTGATGAGAAAGAACTGATTTATCTGTAAGAAAATTATTACCTTTTTTAGTTAGCTGCTTGCTCTGAAAGCAAGATTCCATCTGCCAGAAACTAGCAGCAGCAAGCTGTAATTGGACGATGCTGTATTTCTACTGCTCAGGCCACCGTCTGATTTATTTCACTCCTCTGCTCCTGATTCAGCACAGTAAGTTGATACTTCACCCTACACCAAACAGAGAAACACAAATTGATTGTATTCTTTTCTTTACTTAAGTTAGACCCATTGCTTCTAATAAAGTATCTGTTTTTAATCCCAGCAGGAACTTACTGCTGCTGAGATAGAAGTGATTTAATAGTAGGAAAATCTGTAGCTTTTTTAGTCATCTGCTTGCACTGAAAGGAACATTCCCTCTGCCAGAAACTAGCAACATCAAGCTCTAATTAGAGACAGATGCTTTTCTACTGCACGGGACATGCCCCCAATTACCTTCTCTCCTCTACTCCTGATTTAGCAATCTAAGTTGCTACAGCCCGCTTCCCCAAACAGAGAAATACACAGTGACTTTCTTTTTTTTACTTAAAGAAGATCCCCAGCTTCCAGTAAATTATCTGTTTTCTTAATTCCAGCAGGCACTGACTCCTGCTGAGCCAGAAGTGATTTTTCAGTAAGAAAATCTGTAGCATTTTTTATCAGCTGATTACACTGGAAGCTAGATTCCCTCTGCCAGAAACTAACAGCAGGAAGCTGTAATTGGAGACAGCTGCTTTTCTACTGCACAAGTCACACCCCCAATTAGCTTCTCTCCTCTCCTCCTAATTTAGCAAACTTAGTTGATACAGCCCCTTACCCAAAAAAAGAAACACACAGTGTTTTTTCTTTTTCTTTACTTAAATGGGACCGCCTGCTTCTAAAAAATAATCTGTTTTCTTAATCGCAACTGGAACTCACTCCTGCTTTGATAGAAGTGATTTATCAGTAAGAAAATATCTAGCTTTATTACTCAGCTAATTGCACTGAAAGCAAGATTCCCTGGGCCAGATACTAACAGCAGGAAGCTGTTACTGGAGACAGTTGCCTTTTCACTGCTCAAGCCTTACCACCAATTAACTTCACTCCTCTGCTCCTGATTAAGCAAACTAAGTCGATTCAGCATCCTTCCCCATACAAAGGAACACAGAGTGACTTTCTTTTTTTTGACATAAATGAGTCCAACTGCTTCTAATAAAGTATCTGTTTTGTTAATCCCAACAGGCACTTTCTGCTGTTGAGATAGAAGTTATTTAGCAGTAAGAAAATCTGTAGCTTTTTTATTTAGCTGCTTGCTCTGAAAGCAAGATTTCTTCTTCTAGAAACTAGCAGCTGAAAGCTGTAAATGGAGACAGCTGCTTTTCTACTGTCAAGCCTTAATTTCACTCCTCTGCTCATTATATAGCAAATTAAGTTGATACTGCCCCTTTCCCAAAAAGAGAAATACAGACTGAGTTATGTCTTTCTTAGTTAAAGTAGACCCCCTCATTCTAATAAAGTACCTGTTTCCTTAATCCCAACAGGCACTGACTCCTGCTGAGAAAGAACTGATTCATCAGTAAGAAAATGATTACCTTTTTTAGTCAGCTGCTTGCTCTGAAAGCAAGATTCCCTGCGCCAGAAAATGGCAGCACAAGCTGTAATTGGATGCAGACACTTTTCTACTGCACAAGACACACTCCCAATTAACTTCTCTCTTCTGCTCCTGATTCAGCAAACTAAGTTCATACAGCTTACTTCCCCAGACAGTGAAACACACAGTGACTTTATTTTTTTGATTAAATAAGACCTTCAGCTTCTAGTAAAGTATTTGCATACTTAATTCCAGTAGACACTGACTCCTGCTGAGATAGGAGTGATTGATCAGTAAGAAAATGATTAGCTTATTTAGACAGCTGCTTGCACTGAAAGCAAGTGTATCTGTTCCAGAAACAAGCAGCAGGAAGCTGTAAACAGAGACAGCTGCTTTTCTACTGCTCGAGAGACACCTCCAATTAACTTCTGTCCTCTGCTCCTGTCATTTAACAAACTTAGTTGATATGGAACACTTCCCCAAACAGAGAAACACACAGTGACTTTGTTATTTTGTTTTACTTAAGGAAGACTACCTGCTTCTAGTGACTTATCAGTTTGCATAATTCCAAAAGGCACTGACTCCTGCTGAGACAGAAGTGATTAATCAGTAAGAAAATCTGTATAATTTTTAATCAGCTGATTACACTGAAAGCAAGATTCCCTTTGGCAAAACCTAACAGTAGGAAGCTGTAATTGGAAAAAGCTGTCTTTCTTCTACTCAAGCCACACCACCAATTAACTTCTCTACTCTGCTCCTGATTTAGCAAACTTCGTTGATACAGCCCCTTTATCCAAACAGAGAAACACACAGTGACTATCTTCTTAATTTTTACATAAATGAGACCCACTTTTTCTAATAAAGTATCTGTTTGTTTTATCCCAACATGCTCTGACTAATGCTGAGATAGAAGTAATTTATCAGTAAGAAAATCTATAGCTTTTTTACTTAGCTGCTTTCACTGTAAGCACGATTCCCTCTGCCAGAAATGAGCACCATAAAGCTGTAATTGGAGGCAGCTGCTTTTCTATTGCTCATGCCACCACCTATTTAACTTTGCTTCTCTGCTCCTGATTTAGCAGACTAAGCTGATCCAGCCCCCTTCCCCAAACAGAGAAACACACAGTGACTTTCTTCTTTTTTTACTTAAATGAGACCTACTGCTTCTAATAAAGTATCTGTTTGCTTAATCCCAACAGACACTGACTGCTGCAGAGATAGAAGTTATTTAGCAGTAAGACAATCTGTAGCTTTTTTAGTTTGCTGCTTGCTCTGAAAGCAAGATTTCATCCGCTAGAAACTAGCAGCTGAAAGCCATAAATGGAGACAACTGCTTTTCTACTGCTCAAACCACAACTCAATTAATTTATATTAAATAGCAGTGTCAGTGGCTCAGTAGGTAGCACACTCACCTCTGAGGCCGGGAGATCAGAGGGCTGTGGGTTCAGTTCCCACATCTGGCACTTGGGTTAATATCCCAGTACTGACACTGTAGTGCAGCATGAGAGGGGTGCTGCACTTCTGAGGTGCCGTCTTTCGGATGAGACGTTAAACTGAGGTCCCATCTGCCTGGATTAGTGGTAGTTCAGGTGGATGTTAAAGATCCCATGGCACTTATCGAAAAGAGTAGGGGAATTTCCCCGTGTCCTGCTAAAATTCCCTCATTCACTAAAAATACCACCAACAGCTTAATCTGGTTCAAGGCCAGTTGGCATTCATCTGTATCCCCCTCCCCCGGGTCGTGCCTGAAAATAGGCAGGATTTGTCTAGTGCACTTACCTGGTCAACAGAAACTAAATAAAATAAAATTTCTCTCCTCTGCACATTATAATGCAGATTAAGTTGCTACAGCCCCTTCTCCAAAAAGAGAAATACAGACTGAATTACTTAGTTTTTTACTTAAATGAGACCTCCTCATTCTAATAAAGTAACTATTTGCCTAATCCCAACAGGCACTGACTCCTGCTGAGAAAGAACTGATTCATCAATAAGAAAATGATTACCTTTTTTAGTCAGCTGCTTGCACTGAAAGCAAGATTCCCTGTGCCAGAAACTAGCAGCAGCAAGCTGTAATTGGATACAGATGCCTTTCTGCTGCACACGACCCACCCCCAAGTAACTTCCGTACTGTGCTCCTGATTCAGCAAATTAAGTTTATACAGCTCACTTCCCCAGAGAAACACTAAGAGACTTTCTTTTTTTATTACTTAAATAAGACCCTCAGTTTCTAATAAAGTGTTTGCATGATTAATTCCAGCAGGCACTGACTCCTGCTGAGATATAAGTAATTGATCAGTAAGAAAATGATTATCTTGTTTAGTCAGCAGCTTGCACTGAAAGCAAGAGTTCCTCTGCCAGAAACAAGCAGCAGGAAGCTGTAAACAGAGTCAGATGCTTTTCTACTGCTTGAGACACACCCCAAATTAACTTATCTCCGCTGCTCCAGACTTAGCAAACTTAGTTGATACAGCCCCTTACCCAAAAAGAGAAACTCAAAGTGTCTTTTTTCCTTTTCTTTACTTAAATGAGACCCACTGCTTCTAATAACCTGTTTTCTTAATCCCAACAGGTACTCACTCCTGTTAAAATATAAGTGATTTATCAGTAAGAAAATCTCTAGCTTTATTACTCAGCTAATTACACTGAAAGCAAGATTCCCTGTGCCAGAAACTAACAGCAGAAAGGTGTAATTGGAGACAGTTGCCTTTTCGCTGCTCAAGCCTCACCACCAATTAACTTCACTCCACTGCTCCTGATTAAGCAAACTAAGCTGATACAGCATCCTTCCCCACACAGAGAAACACAAAGTGACTTTCTTCTTTTTTTTACTTAAAGGAGACTCCCTGCTTCTAGTAAAGTATGCGTTTTCTTACTGCTAGCAGACACTGACTCCTGCTGAGATAGAAGTGATCGATCAGTAAGAAAATCTGTTGCTTTTTTAGTGAGCTCCTTGCACTGAAAGCAAGATTCCCTCTGCCATAAAGTACCAGCATCAAGCTGTAATTGTAGGCAGCTGCTTTTATACTGCTCAAGCCACATCTAATTAACTTCTCTCCTCTGTTCCTGATTTTGCAAATTAAGTTGTTACAGGCCCCTTCCCAAATCAGAGAAACACAAAGTGACTTTCTTCTTTTTTTTACTTGAATGAGACCCACTGTTTCTAATGAAGTATCCGTTTACTTAATCCAAACTGGCACTGACTAATGTTGAGGAAGAAGTAATATATCAGTAAGAAAATCTCTAGCTTTTTTACTAAGATGCTTCTACTGAAAGCAAGATTACCCCTACAAAAATTAGCAGCAGCAAGCTGTAATTTGAGGCAGCTGCTTTTCTACTGCTCAGGCCATTGCCTAATTAACTTATTTCCTCTGTTCCAGATTCAGCACACTAAACTGGTACAGCCCCCTTCCCCAAATACAGAAACAGACAATGACTTTCTTCTCTTTTTTTACTTAAATGAGACCAACTGTTTCTAATAAACTATCTGTTTTCTTAATCCCAACCAGCACTGACTGCTGCAAAGATAGAATTTATTTATATGTAAGAAAATATGTAGCTTTTTTAAGTGAGCTGCTTGCTCTGAAATCAAGATGTCCTCTGCCAGAAACTAGCAGCAGGAAGCTGTAAATGGAGACAACTGCTTTTCTGTTGCACAAGCCACACACCCCCTATTAACTTCTGTCCTCTACTTATGATATAGCAAATTAAATTGATACAGCCCCTTCTCCAAAAAGAGAAACACTAAGTGATTTTTTCTTTTTTAAACTCAAATGAGACCTCCTCATTCTAATAAAGTGTTTGTTTGTTTAATCCCAACAGGCACTGACTCTTGATGAGAAAGAACTGTTTTATCTATAAGAAAATTATTACCTTTTTAGTTAGCTGCGTTCTCTGAAAGCAAGATTCCATCTGCCAGAAACTAGCAGCAGCAAGCTGTAATTGGACGATGCTGTATTTCTACTGCTCGGGCCACCTTCTGATTTATTTCACTCCTCTGTTCCTGATTCAGCACAGTAAGTTGATACTTCACCCTACACCAAATAGAGAAACACAAATTGATTTTATTCTTTTCTTTACTTAAATTAGACCCATTGCTTCTAATAAAGTATCTGTTTTTAATCCCAGCAGGAACTTACTGCTGCTGAGACAGAAGTGATTTATCAGTAGGAAAATCTGTAGCTTTTTTAGTCATCTGCTTGCACTGAAAGGAACATTCCCTCTGCCAGAAACTAGCAACAGCAAGCTCTAATTGGAGGCAGATGCTTCTCTACTGCACAGGAAATGCCTCCAATTAACTTCTCTCCACTACTACTGATTTAGCGAACTAAGTTGCTACAGCCCACTTCCCCAAACAGAGAAACACACAGTGACTTTCTTTTTTTTACTTAAAGAAGATCCCCAGCTTCCAGTAAATTATCTGTTTTCTTAATTCCAGCAGGCACTGACTCCTGCTGAGCCAGAAGTGATTTATCATTAAGAAAATCTGTAGCATTTTTTATCAGCTGATTACACTGGAAGCAAGATTCCCTCTGCCAAAAACTAACAGCAGGAAGCTGTAATTGTAGACAGCTGCTTTTCTACTGCACAAGTCACACCCCCAATTAACTTCTCTCCTCTCCTCCTAATTTAGCAAACTTAGTTGATACAGCCCCTTACTCAAAAAGAGAAACACACAGTGTTTTTTTTTCTTTTTCTTTACTTAAATGGGACCCCCTGCTTCTAAAAAATTATCTGTTTTCTTAATCGAAATAGGAACTCACTCCTGCATTAATAGAAGTGATTTATCAGTAAGAAAATCTCTAGCTTTATTACTCAGCTAATTGCACTGAAAGCAAGATTCTCTGGGCCATAACAGCAGGAAGCTGTTACTGGAGACAGTTGCCTTTTCACTGCTCAAGCCTTACCACCAATAAATTTCACTCCTCTGCTCCTGATTAAGCAAACTAAGTCGATTCAGCATCCTTCCCCATACAAAGGAACACAGAGTGACTTTCTGTTTTTGTACTTAAATGAGACCAACTGCTACTAATAAAGTATCTGTTTGGTTAATCCCAACAGGCACTTTCTGCTGTGGAGATAGAAGTTATTTAGCAGTAAGAAAATCTGTAGCTTTTTTGTTTAGCTGCTTACTCTGAAAGCAATATTTCTTCTGCTAGAAATTAGCAGCTGAAATCTGTAAATGGAGACAGCTGCTTTTCGACTGTCAAGCCTCAACCCAATTAATTTCACTCCTCTTCTCATTATATAGCAAATTAAGTTGATACAGCCCCTTTCCCAAAAAGAGAAATACAGACTGAGTTATGTCTTTCTTAGTTAAAGTAGACCCCCTCATTCTAATAAAGTAGCTGTTTCCTTAATCCCAACAGGCACTGACTCCTGCTGAGAAAGAACTGATTCATCAGTAAGAAAATGATTACCTTTTTTAGTTAGCTGGTTGCACTGAAAGCAAGATTCCCTGTGCCAGAAACTAGCAGCAGCAAGCTGTAATTGGATGCAGACACTTTTCTACTGCACAAGACACACTCCCAATTAATTTCTCTCTTCTGCTCCTGATTCAGCAAACTAAGTTCATACAGCTCACTTCCCCAGAAAGAGAAACACACAGTGACTTTCTTTTTTTACTTAAATAAGACCTTCAGCTTCTAATAAAGTATTTGCATACTTAATTCCAGTAGACACTGACTCCAGCTGAGATAGTAGTTATTGATCAGTAAGAAAATGATTAGCTTGTTTAGACAGCTGCTTGAACTGAAAGCAAGCTTCCCTCTGCCAGAAACAAGCAGCAGGAAGCTGTAAACAGGGACAGATGCTTTTCTACTGCTCGAGAGACACCTCCAATTAACTTCTGTCCTCTGCTCCTGTCATTTAACAAACTTCGTTGATACGGACCACTTCCCCAAAGAGAGAAACACACAGTGACTTTGTTATTTTGTTTTACTTAAGTAAGACTCCCTGCTTCTAGTGACTTATCAGTTTGCTTAATTCCAAAAGGCACTGACTGCTGCTGAGACAGAAGTGATTAATCAGTAAGAAAATCTGTATAATTTTTAATAAGCTGATTACACTGAAAGCAAGATTCCCTCTGCCAAAACCTAACAGTAGGAAGCTGTAATTGGAAAACATTGCCTTTCTTCTACTCAAGCCACACCACAAATTAACTTCTCTACTCTGCTCCAGATTTAGCAAACTTAGTTGATACAGCCCCTTTCCCCAAACAAAGAAACACATAGTGACTATCTTCTTAATTTTTACATAAATGAGACCCACTTTTTCTAATAAAGTATCTGATTGCTTTATCCCAACATGCTCTGACTAATGCTGAGATAGAAGTAATTTATCAGTAAGAAAATCTATAGCTTTTTTACTTATCTGCTTTCACTGTAAGCAAGATTCCCTCTGCCAGAAACTAGCACCATAAAGCTGTAATTGGAGGCAGCTGCTTTTCTATTGCTCATGCCACCACCTATTTAACTTTGTTTCTCTGCTCCTGATTTAGCAGACTAAGCTGATCCAGACCCCTTCCCCAAACAGAGAAACACACAGTGACTTTCTTCTTTTTTTACTTAAATGAGACCAACTGCTTCTAATAGAGTATCTGTTTGCTTAATCCCCATAGACACTGACTGCTGCAGAGATAGAAGTTATTTTGCAGTAAGACAATCTGTAGCTTTATTAGTTAGCTGCTTGCTATGAAAGCAAGATTTCATCTGCTAGAAACTAACAGCAGAAAGCCGTAAATGGAGACAACTGCTTTTCTACTGCTCAAACCACAACCCAATTAATTTCTCTCCTCTGCACATTATATTGCAAATTAAGTTGCTTCAGCCCCTTCTCCAAAAAGAGAAATACAGACTGACTTACTTAGTTTTTTACTTAAATGAGACCCCCTCATTCTAATAAAGTAACTATTTGCTTAATCCCAACAGACACTGACTCCTGCTTAGAAAGAACTGATTCATCAGTAAGAAAATGATTACCTTTTTTAGTCAGCTGCTTGCACTGAAAGCAAGATTCCCTGTGCCAGAAACTAGCAGCAGCAAGCTGTAATTGGATACAGATGCTTTTCTACTGCACACGACCCACCCCCAAGTAACTTCTCTCCTGTGCTCCTGATTCAGCAAATTAAGTTTATGCAGCTCACTTCCCCAGAGAAACACTAAGTGACTTTCTTTTTTTTACTTAAATATGACCCTCAGCTTCTAATAAAGTGTTTTCATGATTAATTCCAGCATGCACTGACTCCTGCTGAGATAGAAGTGACTGATCAGTAAGAAAATGATTATCTTGTTTAGTCAGCAGCTTGCACTGAAAGCAAGAGTTCCTCTGCCAGAAACAAGTAGCAGGAAGCTGTAAACAGAGACAGATGATTTTCTACTGCTCAAGACATACCCCAAATTAACTTCTCTCCTCTGCTCCTGACTTAGCAAACTTAGTTGATACTGACCACTTCCTCAAACAGAGAAACACATAGTGATTTTCTACTTTTGTTTTATTTAAGTAAGACCCCCAGCTTCTAGTATATTATCTTTTTGCTTAATTCCAACAGGCACTGACTCCTGCTGAGATAGAAGTGATTAATCAGTAAGAAAATCTGTAGCATTTTTAATCAGCTCATTACACTCAATGCAAGATTCCCTCTGCCAAAAACTAACAGTAGGAAGCTGTAATTGGACACAGCTGCTTTACATCTGCCCAAGCCACACCCCAATTAACTTCTCTCCTCTGCTCCTAATTTAGCAAACTTAGTTGATACAGCCCCTTACCGAAAAAGAGAAACTCAAAGTGTTTTTTTCCTTTTCTTTACTTAAATGAGACCCACTGCTTCTAATAACCTGTTTTCTTAATCCCAACAGGTACTCACTCCTGTTGAGATATAAGTAATTTATCAGTAAGAAAATCTCTAGCTTTATTACTCAGCTAATTACACAGAAAGCAAGATTCCCTGTGATAGAAACTAGCAGCAGCAAGCTGTAATTGGATACAGATGCTTTTCTACTGCACATAACCCACCCTCAAGTAACTTCTCTCCTGTGCTCCTGATTCAGCAAATTAAGTTTATGCAGCTCACTTCCCCAGAGAAACACTAAGTGACTTTCTTTTTTTTGCTTAAATATGACCCTCAGCTTCTAATAAAGTGTTTGCATGATTAATTCCAGCAGGCACTGACTCCTGCTGAGATAGAAGTGATCAATCAGAAAGAAAATCTGTAGCTTTTTTAGTGAGCTCCTTGCACTGAAAGCAAGATTCCCTCTGCCATAAAGTACCAGCATCAAGCTGTAATTGCAGGCAGCTGCTTTTCTACTGCTCAAGCCACATCTAATTAATTTCTCTCCTCTGTTCCTGATTTATCAAATGAAGTTGTTACAGGTCCCTTCCCCAATCAGAGAAACACAAAGTGACTTTCTTCTTTTTTTTACTTGAATGAGACTCACTGTTTCTAATGAAGTATCTGTTTACTTAATCCAAACTGGCTCTGACTAAAGCTGAGATAGAAGTAATATATCAGTAAGAAAATCTCTAGCTTTTTTACTAAGATGCTTTTACTGAAAGCAAGATTCCCCCTACAGAAACTAGCAGTAGCAAGCTGTAATTTGAGGCAGCTGCGTTTCTACTGCTCAGGCCATTGCCTAATTAACTTATTTTCTCTGTTCCAGATTCAGCACACTAAACTGATACAGCCCCCTTCCCCAAACACAGAAACAGACAATGACTTTCTTCTCTTTTTTTACTTAAATGAGACCAACTGCTTCTAATAAACTATCTGTTTTCTTAATCCCAACCAGCACTGACTGCTGCAGAGACAGAATGCATTTATATGTAAAAAATATCTAGCTTTTTTAGTGAGCTGCTTGCTCTGAAAACAAGATGTCCTCTGCCAGAAACTAGCAGCAGGAAGCTGTAAATGGAGACAACTGCTTTTCTATTGCTCAAGCCACACCCCCATTAACTTCTGTCCTCTACTTATGATATAGCAAATTAAATTGATACAGCCCCTTCTCCAAAAAGAGAAACACTAAGTGATTTTTTTTCTTTTTTAAACTCAAATGTGACCTCCTCATTCTAATAAAGTGTTTGTTTGTTTAATCCCAACAGGCACTGACTCTTGATGAGAAAGAACTGATTTATCTGTTAGAAAATTATTACCTTTTTGAGTTAGCTGCTTGCTCTAAAAGCAAGATTCCATCTGCCAGAAACTAGCAGCAGCAAGCTGTAATTGGACAATGCTGTATTTCTACTTCTCAGGCCACCCCGATTTATTTCACTCCTCTGCTCCTGATTCAGCACAGTAAGTTGATACTTCACCCTACACCAAACAGAGAAACACAAATTGATTTTATTCTTTTCTTTACTTAAATTAGACCCATTGCTTCTAATAAAGTATCTGTTTTTAATCCCAGCAGGAACTTACTGCTGCTGAGATAGAAGTGATTTATCAGTAGAAAAATCTGTAGCTTTTTTAATCATCTGCTTGCACTGAAGGGAACATTCCCTCTGCCAGAAACTAGCAACAGCAAGCTCTAATTGGAGGCAGATGCTTTTCTACTGCACTGGACATGCCCCCAATTAACTTCTCTCCTCTGCTTCTGATTCAGCAAACTAAGTTGCTACAGCCCACTTCCCCAAACAGAGAAACAAACAGTGACTTTCTTTTTTTTACTTAAAGAAGATCCCCAGCTTCCAGTAAATTATCTGTTTTCTTAATTCCAACAGGCACTGACTTCTGCTGAGTCAGAAGTGATTTATCAGTAAGAAAATCTGTAGCATTTTTTATCAGCTGATTACACTGGAAGCAAAATTCCCTCTGCCAGAAACTAACAGCAGGAAGCTGTAATTGGAGACATTTGCTTTTCTACTGTACAAGTCACAACCCCAATTAACTTCTCTTCTCTCCTCCTAATTTTGCAAACTTAGTTGATTAAGCCCCTTACCCAAAAAGAGAAACACGCTGTGTTTTTTCCTTTTCTTTACTGAAATGGGACCCCCTGCTTCTAATAAATTATCTGTTTTCTTAATCGCAACAGGCACTCACTCCTGCTGAAATACAAGTAATTTATAAGTAAGAAAATCTGTAGCTTTTTTAGTCAGCTGCTTGCAACGAGAGCAAGATTACTTCTGCCAGAAACTAGCAGCAGCAAGCTGTTATTGGAGGAAGCTACTTTTATACTACTCAAGACCCATCCCCAATTAACTTTTCTCCACTACTCCTGTTTCAGCAGACTAAGTTGATATAGCCCCTTCCCCAAACAAACTCTCAATGACTTTCTTCTTTGTTCACTTAAATATGACTCCCAGCATCTATTAAACTATCTGTATGCTTAATCCCAACATGCACTGACTTCTGCTAAAACTGAAGTGCTTTATCAGTAAGAAAATCTATCGCTTTTTTATTCGGCTGATTGCACTGAAAGCAGGATTCCCTCTGCCAGATAATAGCAGCAGGGAGCTTCAAGTGGAGAGAGTTTCCTTTCTACTGCTCAAGCCACACACCAATTAAGTTCTCTCCTCTGCTCTTGATTAAGCAGACTAAGTCAATACATTCCCCTTCCCCAAAAAGAGAAACAGAAAATAACTTTCTCTTTTTTCTTTTCTTAAATGAAACCAACTGCTTCTAATGTAGTATCTGATGGCTTATTCCCAACAGGCAATGACTCTTGCTGAGATGGAAGTGATTACTCAGTAAGAAAATCTGTAGCTTTTTTAAACATCTGGTTTCACTGAAAGCACCACTCCCTCTGCAAGAAACTACCAGCAACAAGCTGTAACTGGAGGCAGATGCTTCTCTTCTGCAGAAGACACCCCTCAATTAACTTCTCTCTTCTGCTCCTCATTCAGCAAGCTAAATTGATACAACCCACTTCCCCAAACAGAGAAACAAACAGTGACCTTCTTATTCCTTTTTCACTTAAATAAGACCACACAGCTTCTAATAAAGTATGCATATTCTTGATCCCTACAGACACTGACTCCTGCTGAGATATATGTGATTTATCAGTAAGAAAATCTGTAGCTTTGTTAGTCATCTGATTGCACTGAAAGCAAGATTCCCTGTGCTGGAAACTAGCAGTAAGAAGCTGTAACTGGAAACAGTTGCCTTTCCACTGCTGAAGCCACATCACTAATTAAGTTCACTCCTCTGCTCCTGATTAAGCAAACTAAGTCGATGCAGCCCCATTCCCCAAATAGAGAAACACATAGTGACTTTCTTCTTTTTTGTTACTTAAAGGGGACTCCCTGCTTCTAGTAAAGTATCTGTTTGCTTACTCCCAACAGGCACTGACTCCTGCTGAGATAGAATTGATCAATCAGTAAGAAAATCTGTAGCTTTTTTAATGAGCTCCTTGCATTGAAAGCGAGATTCCCTCTTCCAGAAAGTAGCAGCAGCAAGCTGTAATTGCAGGCAGCTTCTTTTCTACTGCTCAGAGCACCCCCAATTAACTTCATTCCTCTGCTCCTAATTCAGCACACTGAGCTGATCCAGGCCCCTTCCCCAAACAGAGAAACATACAGTGACTTTCTTCTTTTTCTACTTAAATGAGACCAACTGCTTCTAATAAAGTACATGTTGGCTTAATCCCAACAGGCACTGACTCCTGCTGAGAAAGAATCAATCAGTGAGAAAATCTGTAGCATTTTTAGTCAGTTGATTACAGTGAAAGCAATATTCCCTCTGCCAAAAACTAATAGTATGAAGCTGTAATTGGAGTAAGTTGCCTTTCTTCTGCTCAAGCCACACCACCAATTAACTTCTTTACTCTGCTCCTGATTTTGTAAATTTAGTTAATACAGCCCCTTCCCCAAACATAGAAACACACAGTGACTATCTTCTTTTTCTACTTAAATGAGACCAACTGCTTCTAATAAAGTACATGTTGGCTTAATCCCAACAGGCACTGACTAATGCTGAGATAAAAGTAATTATCAGTAAGAAAATCTACAGTTTTTTTATTCAGCTGCTTTTACTGTAAGCAAGATTCCCTCTGCCAGAAACTACCACCAGCCAGCTGTAATTGGAGACAGCTGCTTTTCTACCGCTCATGCCACCCCATTTAACTTCTCTTCTCTGCTCCTGATTCAGCACACTAAGCTGATCCATCCTGCTTCCCCAAAACAGAGAAACACACAGTGATTTACTTCTTTTTTACTTAAATGAGACCAACTGCTTCTAATAAAGTTTCTGTTTGCTTAATCCCAACAGGCACTGACTGCTGTGGAGATAGAAGTTATTTAGCAGTAAGAACATCTGTAGCTTTTTTTATTTAGCTGCTTGCTCTGAAAGCAAGATTTCCTCTGCTAGAAACTAGCAGCAGAAAGCTGTAAATGGAGACAGCTGCTTTTCTACTGCTCAAGCCACACCCCAATTAATTTCTCTCCTCTGCTTATTATATAGCAAATTAAGTTGCTACAGCCCCCTTTTCAAAAAAGAGAAATACAGACTGAATTTATTCTTTTTTACTTAAATGAGACCCCCTCATTCAAATAAAGTACCTGTTTGCTTAATTCCAACAGGCACTGACTCCTGCTGAGAAAGAACTGATTCATTAGTAAGAAAATGATTACCAGTTTTAGTCAGCTGCTTTCACTGTAAGCAAGATTCCCTGTGCCAGAAAGTACCACCAGCCAGCTGTATTTGGAGGCAGCTGCTTTTCTACTGCTCTTGCCACCCCTATTTAATTTCTCTCCTCTGCTTCTGATTCAGCACACTAAGCTGATCCAGCCTCCTTCCTCAAACAGAGAAACACACTGTGACTTTCTTCTTTTTTAACTTAAATGAGACCAACTGCTTCAAATAAACTGTCTGTTTTCTTAATCTCAACAAGCACTGACTGCTGCGGATATAGAAGTTATTTATCAGTCAGAAAGTATGAAGATTTTTTAGTGAGCTGCTTGCTCTGAATGCAAGATTTCCTCTGCCAGAAACTAGCAGCAGGAGCTGTAAATAGTGACAGCTGCTTTTCTACTCCTCAACCCACACCCCCATTAACTTCTCTCCTCTACTTATGATATAGAAAATTCAGTTGATACAGCCGCCTTCTACAAAAAGAGAAATACACAATGAATATCTTCTTTTTTAATTTAAAAGAGACCCCCTCATTCTAATAAAGTATCTGTTTGCTTAATCCCAACAGGCACTGACTCCTGCTGAGAAAGTACTGATTTATCAATGATAAAATGATTACCTTTTTAGTCAGCTGCTTGCACTGAAAGCAAGATTCCATCTGCCAGAAACTAGCAGCCACTAGCTGTTATTGGAGGTAGCTACTTTTATATTACTCAAGACACAGCATCAATTAACTTCTCTCCACCACTTCTGATTCATCAGACTAAGTTGGTGCAGCCCCCTTCTCCAAACAGAGAAACACAGAATGACTTTCTTCTTTTTTTACTGAAATATGGCTCCCAGTTTCTATTAAAGTGTCTGTATGTTTAATCCCATCAGACACTGACTTCTGCTGAAATAGAAGTGCTCTATTAGTAAGAAAATCTATAGCTTTTTTATTCAACTGATTTCACTGAAAACAGGATTCCCTCTGCCAGACAATAGCAGCAATGAGCTGTAATTGGAGAGAGTTGCCTTTCTACTGCTCAAGCCACACACCAATTAACTTCTCTTCTCTGCTCTTGATTAAGCAAACTAAGTCGATACATACCCCTTCCCCAAACAGAGAAACAAAAAGTAACTTTCTCCTTTTTTCCTTTTTAAATAAGACCGCCTGCTTCATATATAGTATCTGTTTGCTTAATCTCAACAGCCAATGACTCCTGCTGAGATAGAAGTGATTAATCAGTAAGAAAATCTGCAGCTTTTTAAGTCAACTGCTTGCACTTAAAGCAATGTTTCCTCTGTCAGAAACTAGCAGCAACAAGCTGCAATTGGAGGCTGACGGTTTTCTACTGCAGAAGGCACACCCCATTGACTGCTGCTGAGATAGAAGTTATCTATCAGGAAGAAAATATGTAGCTTTTTTAGTGAGCTGCTTGTTCTGAAAGCAAGATGTTCTCTGCTAGAAACTAGCAGCAGGAAGCTGTAAATGGAGACAACTGCTTTTCTATTGCTCAAGCCACACTCCACATTAACTTCTGTCCTTTACTTATGATATAGCAAACTACATTGATACAGCCCACTTCCCCAAACAGAGAAACACACAGTGACATTTTTATTTCTTTTTTACTTAAATAGGATAGCCAACTTCTAATAAAGTATGCATATTCTTAATCCCAACAGACACTGACTCCAGCTGAGAAAGAACTGATTTATCAATAAGAAAACGATTACCTTTCTTAGTCAGCTGTTTGCACTGAAAGCAAGATTCCATCTGCCAGAAACTAGCAGCAGCAAGCTGTAATTGGAAGATGCTGCTTTTCTACTGCTCATGCCACCCCCTGATTTATTTCACTCCTCTGCTCCTGATTCAGCACAGTAAGTTGATACTTCACCCTTCTCCAAACAGACAAACACACATTGATTTTCTTTTCTTTACTCAAATGAGACACATTGCTTCTAATAAAGTATCTGCTTTTTAATCCCAACAGGAACTGACTTCTGCTGAGATAGAAGTGATTTATCAGTAAGAACATCTGCAGATTTTTCAGTCATCTGCTTGCACTGAAAGCAAAGTTCCCCTCTGTCAGAAACTAGAACAGCAAGCTGTAATTGGAGGCAGATGATTTTCTTCTGCACAAGACACAACCCAATTAACTTCTCTGCTCCTTATTCAGCAAACAAAGTTGATACAGCCCACTTCCCCAAACAGAGAAATGCACAGTGATGTTCTTATTCCTTTTTCACTTAAATAAGAACCCCAGCTTCTATTATGCATATTCTTAATCCCTACAGACACTGAATCCTGCTAAGATATAAGTGATTTATTAGTAAGAAAATCTGTAGCTTTGTTAGCCAGCTCCTTGCACTGAAAGCAAGACTTCCTCTGCCAGAAAGTAGTAGCAGCATGCTGTAATTGCAGGCAGCTTATTTTCTACTGCTCAAGCCACACCTAATTAACTTCTCTCCTCTGCTTCTGATTTAGCAAACTAAGTTGTTACAGGCCCCTTCCCCAAACAGAGAAACACACAGTGACTTTGTTCTTTCATTTTACTTAAATGAGACAAACTGTTTCTAATGAAGTATCTGTTTGCTTAATCCCGACTGGCAAAGACTAATGCTGAGATCAAAGTAATTTATTAGTATGAAAATCTGTAGCTTTTTTACTCAGCTGCTTTCATTGTAAGCAAGATTCCCTCTGCCAGAAACTAGCACCAGCCAGCTGCAATTGGAGACAGCTGTTTTTCTACTGCTCATGCCACCCCTATTTAACTTCTCTCCTCTGCTCCTGATTCAGCACACTAAGCTGATCCAGCCCCCTTCCCCAAACAGAGAAACACACAGTGACTTTCTTAATTTTTTACTTAAATGAGACCAACTGCTTCTAATGAAGAATCTGTTTGCTAAATCCTAACAGGCACTGACTGCTGCAGAGATAGAAGTTATTTAGCAGTAAGAAAATCTGTAACTTTTTTAGTTAGCTGCTTGCTCTGAATACAAGAGTTCCTCTGCTAGAAACTAGCAACAGAAAGCTGTAAATGGAGACAGCTGCTTTTCTACTGCTCAACCCACACCCCATTAGCTTCTCTCCTCTACTTATGATATAGAAAATTCAGTTGATACAGCCGCATTCTACAAAAAGAGAAACACACAGTGAATATCTTCTTTTTTTAACTTAAAAGAGACCCCGTTCTAATAACATATTTGTTTGTTTAATCCCAACAGGCACTGATCCTGCTGGGAAAGTACTGATTTATCAGCAAGAAAATGATTACCTTTTTAGTCAGCTGCTTGCACTGAAAGCAAGATTCCATCTGCCAGAAACTAGCAGCAGCAAGCTGTAACTGCTCAGGCCACCACCTGATTTATTTCCTCTGCTCCTGATTCAGCCCAGTAAGTTGATACTTCACCCTTCCACAAACAGAGAAACACACAGTGACTTTCTTTCTATACTAAAATGAGACCCACTGCTTCTAATAAAGTATTTGTTTGTTAATCCCAACAGGCACTGACTCCTGCAGAGATAGAAGTGATTTATCACTAAGAAAATCTGTAGCTTTTTTACTCAGCCGCTTTCACTGAAAGCAGGATTCCCTCTGCAGAAACTAGCAGCAGCAAGCTGTTATTGGAGGAAGCTGCTTTTCCACTGCTCAGGCCACCCCCTAATTAACTTCATGCCTCTGCTCCTAATTCAGCACACTAAGCCGACCCAGACCCCTTCCCCAAGCAGAGAAACACACAGTGACTTTCTACTTTTTCTTACTTAAATGAGACCAACTGCTTCTAATAAAGCATCTGTTTGCTTAATCCCAACAGGCACTGACTCCAGCTGAGAAAGAATTAATTTATCAGTAAGAAAATCTGTAGCATTTTTTAATCAGCTGATAACACTGAATGCAAAATTCCCTCTACCAAAAACTAACAGTAGGAAGCTGTAATTGGAGAATGTTGCCTTTCTTCTGCTCAAGCCACACCACCAATTAACTTCTCTACTTTGCTCCTGATTTAGCAAACTTAGTTGATAGAGCCCCTTTCCCCAAACAGAGAAACACACAGTGACTATCATCTTTATTTTTACTTAAATGAGACCCACTTTTTCTAATAAAGTATCTGTTTGCTTTATCCCAACAGGCACTGACTAATGCTGAGATAGAAGTAATTTATCAGTAAGAAAATCTGTAGCTTTTTTACTCAGCTGCTTTCATTGTAAGCAAGATTCCCTCTGCCAGAAACTAGCACCAGCCTGCTGTAAATGGAGAACGGCTGCTTTTCTACTGCTCATGCTACCCCCTATTTAACTTCTTTCCTCTGCTCCTGATTCAGCACACTAAGCTGATCCAGCCCCCTTCCCCAAACAGAGAAACACAACGTGACTTTCTTCTTTTTATACTTAAATGAGACCAACTGCCATATGAGACCATAACGTATCTGTTTGCTTAATCCAAACAGGCACTGACTGCTGCAGAGATAGAAGTTATTTAGCAGTAAGAAAATCTATAGCATTTTTAGTTAGCTGCTTGCTCTGAAAGCAAGATTTCCTCTGCTAGAAACTAGCAACAGAAAACTTTGATTGGAGACAGCTGATTTTCCAATGCTCAAGCCAGACCCCATTTAACTTCCCTCCTCTGCTCCTTGTTTAGCAAACTAAGTTGATACAGGCCTTCCCCAAACAGAGAAACACACAGTGACTTTCTTCTTTTTTACTTATATGACACTACCTGCTTCTAATAAACTATCTATTTGTTTAATCCAAACCTACACTGACTCCTGCTGAGATAGAAGTGATCTAATAGAAAGCAAATTTGTAGCTTTTTGTAGCTTTTTTAGTCAGCTGCTTGCACTGAAAGCAAGATTCAATCTATGAGAAACAAGCAGCAGAAATCCTTAACTGGAGACAGCTGCTTTTCTACTGCTCATGCCACACCTTCAATTGAATTATCTCTTCTGCTCCTGATATAGCAAACTAAGGGAAACCGACCCTTTCTGAAACAGAGAACCACACAGTTACTTTCTTCTTTTCTAATTAAATGAGACCTGCTTCTTCTAATAAAGTATATGTTTGCTTAATCCAAACAGGCACTGACTCTTCCTGAGATAGAGATGATTGAGCAATTAGATAATTTGTAGCTTTTTTAGTCATTTTCTTGCACTGAAAGCAAGATTCTTTCTTCCAGAAACTAGCAGCAGGAAGCTGTAATTGGAGACAGCTGCTTTTCTACTGCTCAAGCCACAACCCTAATGAACTATTCTCCTCTACTGCTGATTTAGCAAACTAAGTTGATACAGCCCCAGTTCCAAAACAGGGAAACACATAGTGACTTTGTTCTTTTTTAACTTAAATGAGACCCTCTGCTCATAATAATGTATTCCTTTGCTTAATCTCAACAGGCACTGACTTGTGCTGAGATGGAAGTGATTTACCAGTAAGAAAATATGTAGATTTTTTAGTCAGCTGTTTGCTCTGAAAATAAGATTCCCACTGCAAGAAAGTAGTATCAGGAAGATGTAATTGTAGACAGCTGATTTTCTAATGCTCATGTCAGACACCCACTTAACTTCTTTCCTCTACTTCTGATTTAGCAAACTAAGTTGATACATCCCCTTCCCAAAACAGAGAAACACACAGTGACTTTTTTTACTTATGTGAGACCACCTGCTTCTAATAAACAATTAGTTTGCTTAATCCAAACCTACACTGATTCCTGCTGAGATAGAAGTGATCCAACAGAAAGCAAATGTGTAGCTTTTTTAGTCAGCTGCTTGCACTGAAAGCAAGATTCTATCTGCCAGAAACTAGAGGCAGGAAGCTGTAATTGGAGACGGCTGTTTTTCTAATGCTCAAACGACACCCAAATTAACTTCTTTCTCCTGCTCCTGATTTAGTAAACTATGTTGATACAGTCCCCTTCCCCAAAGAGAGAAACATACTGACTTTCTTCATTTGTTTTTTAAATGAGACACTCTGCTTATAAGAAAGTATGTGTTTGCTTAATAACAAGAGGCACTGACTCATGCTGAGATAATGTATCAGTAAGAAAATCTGTAGCTTTTTTAGTCAGCTGCTTGCACTGAAAGCAAGATTCTTTCTGCCAGAAACTAGCAGAATGAAGCTGTGTTTGGAGACGACTGCTTTTCCATTATTCAAGCTACAACCCCAATTAACTTCTCTCCTTTGCTCCTGACTCAGCAAACTTAGTTGATACAGACCCCACTCCAAACAAAGAAACACAGAGTGACTTTTGTTCTTTCTTTTCTTACTTAAACGAGATCCTGAGCTTCTAATAAAGAATCTGTTTGCTTAATCCCAACAGGGACAGACTCCTGCTGAGGTAAAAGTGATTTATCACTAAGAAAAGCTGTAGTTTTTTTAGTTAGCTTCTTGCACTGAAAGCAAGATTCTCTCTCCAGAAACCAGCAGCAGGAAGCTTTAATTGGAGACAGCTACTTTTCTATGGCTCAAGCCACACTCCACATTAAATTGTCTCCTCAGCTCCTGCTTTTGCAAAACTAAGTTTATAAAGCTCTTTTTTTCCCAAACAGAGAAACACACAGTGACTTTCTTCATTTTGTTTTTACTTAAATAAGATCTTCTGCTTCTTAAAAAAAGTATCTCTTTGCTTAATCCCTACAGGCACTGACTTGTGCTAAGATGGAAGTGATTTGCCAGTAAGAAAATATGTAGATTTCTTAGTCAGCTGCTTGCTCTGAAAGCACGATTCCCTCTTCCAGAAACTAGTAGCAGGAAGCAATAATTGGCAACATCTAATTTTCTAATTGTCAAGCCACACCCCAAATTAACTTCTTTCCTCTGCTCCTGATTTACCAAACTAACTTGATACAGCCCCCTATCCAAACTGAGAATCACACAATGACATTCTTCATTTTAGTTTATGTAAATGAGACACCCTGCTTCTAAAAAAGTATCTGTTTGCTTAATATCAAGAGGCACTGACTCCTGCTGAAATGAAAGTGATTCATCAATAAGAAAATGTTTAGCTTTTTTAGATAGCTGTTGCATTGAAAGCACAATTATCTCTCCCAGAAACCAGCAGCAGGAAGCTGTAAATAGAGACAGTTGCTTTTCTTCTGCTCAAGCCACACACCCAATTATCTTCTCACCTCTGCTCTTGATTTAGCAAACTAAGTTGATATAGCCTTCTTCCACAAACAGAAAGACACACAGTGACTTTCTCCATTTTGTTTTCACTTAAATAAGACCCTCTGCTTTTAAAGAAAGTGTCTGTTTGCTTAATCACAACAGGCACTGACTAATGCTGAGATAGAAATGATTTACCACTAAGAAGATATGTGGATTTTTTAGTCAGCTCCTTGCTCTGAAAGCAAGATTCTCCCTGCTACAAATTAGCAGCTGGAAGCTGTAATTGGGGACAGCAGCTTTTTTACAGCTCAAGTCACACCCCCAATTATCTTCTCTAATCTGCTCCTGATTTAGCAAACTAATTTGATACAGCACTCTTCCTCAAATAGAAAAACACACAGTGACTTTATTCATTTTGTTTTTACTTAAATAAGGTCCTTTGCTTCAAAAAAAAAGTATATATTTGCTTGATCCCAACATGCACTGACTTGTACTGAGATAGAAGTTATTTACCAGGAAGAAAATACGTAGATTGTATTAGTCAGCTTCTTGCTCTGAAAGCAAGATTCCCCCTGCCAGAAACTAGTAGCAGGAAGCTGTAATTGGAAACAACTGATTTTTTAATGCTCAACCATACCCCCAAATTAACTTCCCTCCTCTGCTCCTGATTTAGCAAACTAAGTTGAAACAGCCCCCTTCCCCAAACAGAGACACACAAAGTAACTTTCTTTAGTTTTGTTTATGTAAATTAGACCCCTGTTTCTAATAAAGCATTTGTTTCCTTAATCCCAAGAGACACTGACTGCTGCTGAAATGAAAGAGATTTATCAGTAACAATACCTGTTGCTTTTTAGATAGCTGCTTTCACTGACAGCACACTTCTCTCTCCCAGAAACCAGCAGCAGGAAGCTGTAATTGGAAACAGCTGCTTTTCTACTGCTCAAGCCACACCACCAATTATCTTCTCTCCTGTGCTTCTGATTTGGCAAACTAAGTTGATACATCCCTCTTCCCCAAACAGAGAAATACACAGTGACTTACATTTTGTTTTTACTTAAATAAGACCAACTGCTTCTAAAGAAAAAGTGTCTGTTTGCTTAATCCCAACAGGCACTGACTTCTGCTGAGATAGAAGTGATTTAGCAGTAAGAAGATATATAGATTTTTTAGTCAGCTGCTTGCACTGAAGGTAAGATTCCCTCTGCTAGAAACTAGCAGCAAGAAGCCATAAATGGAGACAGCTGCTTTTTTTACTGCTCAAGCTACTCCCCCAATTATCTTCTCTCCTCTGCTCCTGATTTAGCAAACTAAGTTGATGCAGCCCCTATCCCCAACCAGAGAAACACACAGTGACTTTCTTCATTTTTGTATACGTAAATGAGACCTCTGCTTCTAAAAAAGTATCTGTTTGCTTAATCCCAAGAGGCACTGACTCCTGCTAAAATAAAAGTGATTTATCAGTAAGAAAATATGTAGGTTTTTTAGATAACTGCTTGAACTGAAAGTACAATTCTCTCTCCCAGAAACCAGCAGCAGGAAGTTGTAAATAGAGACAGCTGCTTTCTTACTGCTCAAGCCACGACACAATTATTTCTCTCCTCTGCTGCTGATTTAATAAACTAAGTTGATATAGCCCTCTTTCACAAACAAAGAAACACACAGTGACTTTCTTAATTTTGTTTTTACTTAAATAAGACCCACTGCTTTAAAGAAAAACTGTCTTTTTGCTTAATCCCAACAGGCACTGACTTCTGCTGAGATATAAATGATTTACCAGTAAGAAGAAGTAAGAGGATATGTAGATTTTTTAGTCAGCTGCTTGCTCTGAAAGCAAGATTCCCTCTGCTAAACACTAGGAGCCAGAAGTTGTAATCGGAGACAGCTGCTTTTCTTCTACTGAAGCTTCAACCCCATTTAACCTCTCTCCTTTGCTCCTGATTAAGCAAACTAAATTGATACAGCCCCCTTTCCCAAACAGAGAAACACACAGTAACTTTCTTCTCTTTCTATTTACTTAAATGAGATCCCTTACTTCTAATAAAGTATCTGTTTGCTATGTCCCAACAGGCACTGACTCCTGTTGAGATAGAAGTGATTTATGAGTAAAGAAATCTGTAGCTTTTTTAGTGATCTGCTTGCTCTGAAAGTAAAAGTCCATCTGCCTGAAAGTAACAGCAGGAAGCTGTAATTGCAGAAAGCTGCTTTTCTACTGCCTAAGGTACACCCCGAATTAAATTCTCTCCTCTGCTCCTGATTTAGCAAACTAAGTAGATACAGCTCCTTCACCAAATATAAAAACACACAGTGACTTTCATCTTTTTTTTTTACTTAAAAGAGACCCTCTGCTTCTAATAAAGTATCTGTTTGCTTAATCCAAACAGGCACTGACTCCTGCTGACATAAAAGTAATCTATCAGTAAGGAAATCTGTTGCTTTTTTAGTCAGCTGCTTCCACTGAAAGCAAGGTTCCTCTGCAGAAACTAGTACAAGGAAACTATAATTGCAGGCAGCTGATTTTCTAATGCTCAAGCCACACGCCCAATTAGCTTCTCTCCTCTGTGCCTTGTTTAGCAAACAAAGTTGGTACAGCCCCTTCCCCAAACAGAGAAACACACAGTGGCTTCCTTAGTTTTATACTTATATGGGAACACCTGCTTCTAATAAACTGTTTGCTTAATCCAAACCTACACTGACTCCTACGGAGATAGAAGTAATCTAAAAGATAGAAAATGTGTAGCTTTTTTGTCAGATGCTTGCACTGAAAGCAAGATTCATTCTGCCAGAAACAAGCTGCAGAAAGCTGTAATTGGAGAGAGCTGCTGATCTACTGCTCATGCCACACCTTCAATTAAATTATCTTCTCTGCTCCTGATATAGCAAAGTAAGGGAAACAGACCCTTCCTCAAACAGAGAACCACAGTTACTTTCTTCTTTTTTTAATTAAATGAGACCAGCTGCTTCTAATAAAGTATATGTTTGCTTAATCCAAACCTACACTGACTCCTGTAGAGATAGAAGTGATCCGACAGAAAGAAAATTTGTAGCTTTTTTAGTCAGCTGCTTGTTTATAGTTTTATTTATTTGTTGCTATATTAGTAACACTCATTTTTTACGTTGATGTGTTCGTGTATGTGTTAACATGGAAACTTATTGTATGTATTTTTAGATAGGGATTACACAGGTCTGTCTTGTAAACTGGACTTTTGTCCAAATGGCATGTATTACCTGTATAAAAATAAACTTTTACCCTACCTTACCTGCCATTGCTGATGTTCAAAAGCACTGACAAAAAGAGTACTACTACCCCAATACGTCTTCCCAAATCTATAATCTCACAAAAATGGACAACTCTATCCTGCACCTCCCTTGTAATTATTCAAAAACATGGCCACACAGTTTCTAACTTTACCTTGCACCTCTCTTGTGACCTAACCCCTTTTCCCACACACCTTCCAAAAAGCACACTTACCACTACACCTCTCCTAAAATGCATACCTCTGCATCTCTCAAATAAATTGCATGCATCCCTAAATCTGTTCCCTCAAACTTGATATCTGTACTTCTAGCTTGCACACATTCCTATATTTGCCCACTCACCCCTCACACCCCATCCCAGAGGTTGTACTCCCACCCTACTCCAACAAAATGTGTATCCCATCCACACTCAGCCAAGATGTGTGCACATCTGTGTATGTCCCATATTTATACCATACATTCTCCTCTAACAAATTGTACTTCTACCCCATGAATCCTGAATCTTGTACCCCCCTTCATAAGCTATCTAAAATCTACAGTACTGTAGAACCTTTCACAACTTTGCCCCCACACCAACAAACACTAAATCTATACTTCTTCCTCACTCCCTTCCCAAAATTTCTGCCCCATGCACCTGGAACCTTATAAAGTTTTACATCTTATCTACGCTCTGAAAAGTACTTACCCCTACCTCCATTATCTCCCAAGATTTCGACCTCTTCTCCTGTACCCATTACAAAATTAATTCCTTAATCCCTAATCTTACCCAAATGTTTTACACCATTCCCTGCACAAATAGCAAAATTTGCAAGACTGCCAAAAATCTGCATCCCTTTTCTTGTAACCATCACACAATTTACATGCCTAACACTATACCCTTCCAAATATTAGAACTCTTTGCCCCACACTACTCCAAAGGTATGTACTGTACTGTACTTTTCACACACTTCTCCCAATGTCTGTACCACAGCCCTTTGTGCAGTTGAAGAGGTGTGAGAATGTAAAGTTTGGGAGAGATGCCTATTTCAGCAGGGGTACAAGTACAAATTTTGGAAGGGGTGCAAGTACAAATTTCAGGAGGAGTGTATGGGTAGAAATAGACATTTTAGAAGGGGTGCAGGACTGAAATTACAATTTATGGGGCATGTGCAGAAGAACAGTGGCAGTTTTGGGTGGGATATAAACATAGAAAAAGTGATGGCAGAAACAGACCAAGGGTCCATTTAGTCTGCCCATGTGTTCCTGAGATCTAATCTAATCCCAAGACCTAGCCCCCCTTCTCCTTTATGTATCCAACTGTTCTCTATCTTCTACTTTTGCTTTTGTTCTATTCCGCCCAAATTTGAATGATGTCATGGACTCTGCATCCACCACCTCAGTTGGCAGTTGATTCTATGGTTCAATTACTCTTTATGTGAAATCTGCATCCCTGTTCTTGTAACCCACACACAATTTACAGTACATGCCTAGCACTATATCTTTCCACATATTAGAACTCTTTGCCCCACACTACTCCAAAGGTATGTACTGTACCTTTCACACACTTCTCCCAATGTTTGTACCACAGCCCTTTGTGCAGTTTAAAAGGTGTGAGAAGGTAAAGTTTGGAGGAATGGTCAGAAGTATGGCAGCTAGGATTCAATGCAAAGAAGTGCAAAATAATACACCTGGGAAACAAAAAACCAGGGGAAGATTACACAATGGGTGGGGAGGTAGTAACAACAACAAAAAAAGGAAAGAAACCTGGGGGTAATCATACCAGATGACCTTAAGATTAGCAAGCAATGTGAGAAGGCAGTAGAGAGGGCTGGGGGTATACTGGGATGCATAGTTAGAGGCATCACCAGTAGAAAACAGGAAGTTGTTATCCCTCTGTACAGACAGTTGGTGAGACCCCATCTGGAGTACTGCTTCCAGTACTGGAGACCCCATATCCACAATGACATAGACAGGATAGAGGCAGTCCAGAGGAGGGCAACTAAAATGGTGCAGGGTCTGCAAGAGAAGCCATAAGAGGAGAGACTTAAGGAGCTTAATATGTATACACTTGAGGAAAGAAGGGAGAGGGGAGACATGATAGAAACTTTTAAGTACCTCAGCGGAATCAACAGTCCAAGAGGGTAGCATCTTTCAGAAAAAGAGATGTGCAAGATCAAGGGGACGCAATTTAAAGATAGAGAGGGGGCAGTTCCGGGGCAATGTGAGGAAGTATTTTTTCACAGAGATGGTAGTAGTTGCAGTTCCTGTGGAGGTTGTGGGGTCTAAAACTGTGGGAGAATTCAAGAATGCATGGGACAGATATAAGGCAAATCTTGTGGGGGGTAGGAAGAAATAGGCTGTTGGTTAACTAGGATCTGTGGCCTATCCTGTAGGTAGGGAAATGGGCAGACTAGGTGGGCTAAGCGGTCCTTATCTGCCATCAAAGTCTAGGTCTCTTTGTTTCTATGTTTCTATGGTATTTCCTAAGCTCTCTCCTGAATCTGCCCCCCTGACCTCAACTTCAGCTGCGGTGCAACTACAAATTTTGAGAGGGATGCAGGGTAGAAGTACAAATTTTGAAAGGGGTGCAGGGGTGAAATTACAAATCTCCAGAAGGACGTAGGCAAAGTAGAGGCAGTTCAGAGAACGGCAACAAAAATGGTGCAGCGTCTGCACCAAAAGTCATACAAGGAGAGAGTGACTTGAAGACCTCAATATGTATACCCTGGAAGAGATGAGAGAGAGGAGGGATATGATAGAGACCTTTAAATACCTCAAAGGCATAAATAAGGTACAAGAAAGTGGCATCTTTCAGAAAAAAAAGATGTTCAAGATCAAGGGGTCATGATATGAGGTAGGAGGTAGGCTCAGGGGTAACATGAGGAAATATTTTTTTCACAGAAAGGGTGTGGATGAATGGAACAGCCCTCAGAGGATGTGGTGGGGCAAAAACAGTAGGGAATTCAAGAATTCATGGGATGAACACAAGGGAACCCTAGCAATAGGAAAGAGAGGGTAAAAGCCAGAGATCAAGTAGAATCTTTGGTGTTGCAGTTGGTAGGGAAAATGTGCAGACTAGGTGGGCCAAGTGATCCTAATCTGCCATAAATTTATATGTGTCTATGTTTCTATGTTTTCTGCAGTTTATTTGTAATTCATAAAGCCCCATTTTCCTTATACTATCAAAAAGGGTTCATTTTAAAATATATTTGCATTTGATCTTTAATCACTGACCTGCCAAGTTGTTTCCATACCGGTCTTCTTGCTGCTCCTACCATGTCAATCAATTACCTAATGTCAAATCAGCTGTGCCAGAACCTGAGGTAGTCAATGTTCTCCTTGTTAAGGAAGTATTTAAAGGCTTTCTCAGTGGCCTCTTTGAAGCTCATTCATTTCCTTCCTTCCATATCAGTTCCATAGGGATAGCTACCTGAAAATATTCTGGAATTAAATGCCTTATTATCAATCTTCTAGCCCCTTATTCTTCTACAAATCCTAGCATTAATCTCTAATTCCTTCAGAAGACTATTCCCTGGCCTATGCAGGAAAAGACAATGCTATCAAATTCATAAAGCTCACAGGACCTTGTACTTTTTTAACCAAGGCAGGCATGCATCATGGATGACTTCAAACTGTTACCTGTACATCCTTCCCCCTGGTATGTTTATGGGATTTCCTGCATAAACCAGTGTTACTTTACAGTTCATTTAACCTTTGGATGCAAAAGCAGGCTAAGAGTGTTTGACTCCTTTTCTAGGTATCTTTGCTGGATTCTCTTAAACATGTATAGATGCCCTTTTGTGCTGCTCCTTTTTGACAACTTTCTCATCTTTGTCACTTGTTTTCAACACCCAGCATTTCACTGGCTACTTAACTACCATTTTTCTCACCGTCCCAGTGGCACTGGTGGTTGAGGGGCTGGACACCACACCTCAAGCTACACCGGTGACCCAGGTTCAGAAATGGACTAGGGTGCTGGGGGTTGGCAGGGGGTAGGAGAAGATCTAGCATCTGTAAGACTGCTTTCCTCTACTGAGGAGGGAGGTTGCCACTCCATGCAGCTACAACAGCCCCTGGTGAAGGCTGGCAGCTGCAGCTTGATGTGGAGCATGTACAAGGCGTAGGGAGCATCAGCAAGGCATCCAGCAAGTGGGTGTCTGCCCATGTTGGCTGGAAGTCATTGCATGTCTGCACTCTCAGGGGCAAACAATGACAAATTCCTACCCCTGGGGATAGGTAAAGGCACCTCTACCTCTGAGCCACACTCCCAACACCAGACCCTCTCCTCTCCAATCCCCACTTGCAAAGACCAGCATGCTGCACATAAAGATAGAGCACCCTGGGCAGATAATGCAGCCCTTCCCAGGGGTTCAGATCCAGGGGCTGTGCTGGTTGGAGCAAGGGAGAGTGAAGGTCTCAGGTGGAAGGCAGAGATCGAGGTGGGAGGCTACTGGAGAGAGTTCCATAGGAAGTGGCACAGAAACAGAGTTCGAAAAAATATATAAAAACTATCAATTCCTATTGCCGATAGAAATCCTTCTTCTGGCACTTCTACTGAGGATGGAAATCCTGAATAACGAGACAAGTCAAGGTAAGTCAATATAGTTTCATAGGCACTCAACCCGGGCAGTCAGACATCTGAATTCAGAGGTCCCATCCTGCACTTCAGTGGGTGGCTGCCAAACTCTTTCCCTTGCCCTACATAAGCAGGGTATACCATTGTGAGGGCGCCAAAAATAGGGCTCTGTGTTGTGGGAGAGTGAACAAGTTTGTTTGTCATAGTGGTTTTCAGGATGTGAGAGTGTGGTGTATTTAAAGCATGTTAGGATTGCTGTGTTTGACAGGCGTGTGTTGGAGTTAAAGTTGGCACATTGATGGTATTGTATCTGCTGCGTGTTTCTTGCTGTGTGTCCATATTTTCCATGTTCTAACTTAGAAACATAGACGTTGACAGCAGATAAGGACCGCTTGGCCCACCTAGTCTGCCCATTTCCCTACCTTTTGGATAAGCTGCAGATCCTAGTTAACCAATAGCCTACTTCTTCCTACCCCCACCAGAATTGCCTTTATGTCTGTCCCATGCATTCTTGATTCCCCACTGTTTTTGACCCTGTTACCTCCTCAGAAAGGCTGTTCCATGCATCCACCACCTCCTGTGAAAAAATACTTCCTCATGTTGCCTCTGAGCCATCCCTCTGTCTTCTGTCTATTTCTTATTCTTTTCCATGTGGTTTGGATGTGGAGTTTGCTATATTTATTTTGGGTGGTGCCTGGGGAGAGGCCTACAAGGATAAGTATTTTATTTTTATCCTACTTTGATCTTTTAGGGTAAGGGCTTGTTGTGAATCATATATCTTTGTATTTTTTACATGGTTTGCATGGTTCTATTTGGCAGTGTACTTGTCTGGCAGCACAATTGTGTGCCATGATTGGTATTATCAGTATTTTGGTTGCACTCTTATTTATGGTAATATTTACGGTGATACTATGTTATTCGCACCAATGAGGGTGAACCCATAAGCAAGCACACATGCAGCCCTACCTAGTGCATTTTCCCATCCTCCTGCTGCCCCTCCTTATAAGAGGAAATTGTTTAACCAGGAAAGGCACACTAAGCCAAAACTTTTTTCCAGGTGCGTCCTTATTTATGACCTTATCTAACATTCTACCTCTGTTTTGGCTGCTTAGATACCATTTCTTTAGCAGAGAGAAATTGTTCTCCTAACACCTCTACCAAGGGTGTAACAAATCCATAGGAAAGAGACAAGCCAAAGTAAATCAATATAATTGCAAAAGCTCTCTGCACTAGAAGTCATACATTGAATCAGTTTTGAACCTAATTTACCTTTTTGGATGCCAATTCTAGGTAGCTTAATTTATCAGTCTTGTGTGAGACATGGTGTAGAAGGCCATGCTAAAATCTAGATAGGCCACATTCACTGCCTCCCCGGATCTATTTCTCTGGTCACCCAATCAAAGAGCTCTATCAAATTCATCTGGAATGACCCCCCCCCACTCCATGAATCCATGCTGCCTTTAGTCTTGTAGCACGTTAGATTCAAGATACTCTTGAAAAAAAGACAAAATCAATACTCTTTGGCTCCAAATCATTCCTTACCAAAATTGCCAAAACCAACTCCTCCCTCCTTGTACTTACCCCAGCAGCCTTCCCTCGAAAAAGTCCCCTCATTCAAATATCTAGATGTCACCCTCGATCCCTCCCTTACTTTCTCCAAGCATATTAACAGCACTGTGCGGCGAATCCACCAGAAGTTAGGCATTGCCTACCAACTCAAATATCTGCTGATGGCTAAAGCATGTTTTGCCATTGCACAAGGTAACCTACTGCCCCTACTTTACTACTGCTCCCCTGTCTACTCCCTCATGCCCTCTTCACTGCATTCATTGCTAAACACAACATACAATTCCATCTGTTGATTTGTCCTTCAAGCTCCCTACTCTTCCCATCACTGCAACTCTACCAGTCTCTAGGATGGCTAATGCTACAAAGTCATTTTGACTATGCCATGGGCTGCTTGGTGGACAATTCACTCAGGAATGACCATCTGTCCCCCTACTCTTTCCTAATTTTCAAGGACCCTTAAGGCATTCTCAGTCCCCCTGCTGTACTCCCAACAGGCTCTGACTGGTGCTGAGATAGATGTGATTTACCATTAAGAAAATAATGTAGATTTTTTGTCAGTTGCTTGCTCTGAAAGCAAGATTCCCTCTGCCAAAAACTAGTAGCAGGAAGCTGTAATTGGAGACTGCTGATTTTCTAATGCTCAACTCACACCCCAAATTTACTTCTCTCCTCTACTCCTGATTTAGCAAACTAAGTTGATACAGCCCCGTTCCACAAACAGAGAAACACACTGTGACTTTCTTCTTTTTTTACTTAAATGAGACCCCCTGCTTCTAAAAAAGTATCTGTTTGCTTAATCCCAACAGGCACAGACTCCTGTTGATATATAAATGTTTTATCAGTAAGAAAATGTGTAGCTTTTTGAGTATGCTGCATGCACTGAAAGCAAGATTCCCTCTGCCATAAACTAGCAGCAGTAAGCTGTAATTGGAGACAGCTGCTTTTCTACTGTGCAAGAGACACCCCAATTAATGTCTCTCTTCTGCTCCTAATTTAGCAAACTAATTTGAGACAGCCCCCTTTTCCAAACAGACAAACACAGAGTGGCTTTCTTTTTTTTTACTTATATGAGACCCCCTGCTTTTAATAAAGTTTTTGTTTGCTTAATCCCATCAGGCACCTACTCCTGCTGAGACTGAAGTGATTTTTCAGTAAGAAAATCTGTAGCTTTTTTTAGTCAGCTGCTTTCTCTGAATGCAAGATTCCCTCTTCCAGAAACTAGCAACGTCAAGTTCTATGCTCTTGACCACTCCTTGAGTTTCCCAAGATCCATCCTCATTCCTTCCACCCCTTTCTTATTGTCTAGCCTATTTCATAGTTTGGTACCATCTGCTAAACAGCATCCCTTTAGTTCCAGTTCATCTGTAATGTCTTTTGTGAATAAAATGAAGATGGCTGGTCCCACTACTGAACCCTGTGGCACTCTACTGGTAAGTCTCCCATTATTAGAATATGTGCTGTTAATCAGCACCCTTCTATCACCTATCTGATAATTCAAAGGTCCCATCCTGCAGTTCAATGGAGGGTTGACAGTTTCCTCCACCCACCCTATATCAGCAGAACATACACACCTTTCCTAATTAGCATGTTTTCTTGTTTTGTTTCTCACCTCCATGTTGCTTGGCCCTGCTACTTTTCCTTCCATCAATTCTGCTTCTATTTTCTCCATTCTCCTTCACTCCTCATTCCAAGTATTTTTTTGTGCTCCTCTGCTGCTGCCCACTTTGTGTTTTGCTCCCGTCTCAATTTCCCCCTCTGCAACTCCACTGCTACTTTTATTCCTTTTTGTGCTATAGCTCTTCCATGCTCTTCTCTCTCTCTCTCATGTTGCTGCCCACTCCTGCCTGCTGGCTTCACCAGTTTGTCTGCCCACAGCCAGCATTTCCTGTTTTCTGTGCTCCCTCTGTAGCTGCTCCACTCCTTGCTTTCTCTGTCTCCCTTCTGTCCCCTACCCAGCTAACCATTTTTCCTGCAGCTTACCTCTCTGCTCCCTGTCTCTGTTCCCCCATTCCTTGTGGGGACTCTTTTTTGTGGCTCCTCTACTTGTCTGCCCTCCATTGGTCTTGGGCTTGCAGCTGTGTTGCTCACTGGTGCTCCTGCCACTCCTTGCACATGGGTGCCAGTGTTTCATGGGTGCCTGCGTGTCCTCCTGTGCTCTCTTACTCATGCAGTATTATTTTTTTTGTAGCCATGCCCTCCACTAACTACATTCATTCTGGTTATTTAGAGCTAGAGTTAGAGCCTCCTTAGTTCAGGCATAGACAGGTAGTGGCTAAACTTCATCTCCAGATTAATGACTGGACAGTACCTAAGCTCGTGGTCACTCTTCAAGCTGTAACGGTCTCCTTTTTGGCATCTGCTCCAAAGAAGGATCTATTTAATCTCTACATAGCTGCCCCCATTGCCAATTCTGGTCCAGCAACTTCTCACTCTGGCACCCTGTCTCTGCTGTAACCTGCAACACCTGCCACTTCCCAGTTTACCAAACTTTGTAACTTCATTTCAGCTAATTCCAGGTTGAACTCCATGGTCACTGCTTTTGAAACCAGGTTGCTTACAACACCAGAATCAGAACCTTTGCCAGCACCTTCTAGTGTTCCCAAACTCTGTCAGCTGATTCTACCATCTCCAGGTCCTTCAGGTTCCCATTCCAACATCACCATACCCACAACAGGTGGTGTCCTCTCTTTTACCTTACACATTCCAATTCCAGCCAGAGACTGTTCAACCTATTTGGTGCCAAATTACATCAGCAAAGACATTAGTGAAGGGAAGGGCATGATCCAAGTAGTCCTTATTTCATCTCATCAAACCATTTCAAATTGAATTGTTTCTTGTGGTGATATTCCATGGTTTTAAAAGCAAAATATCCTCACCTTCTTAAAAAGCTTACCACTGTGGAATTTGTTGGGACTTTCAGCATCTACTAGGAAACTGTTTGTGAAACTCATCCAGGTAAATGTGAGGAGACTGATACCTATATTTTCTTCTATGATTACCACAAATCATTTTCAGGCAAAGCAGCAGCACACCCATCAAGGTACAACTCATTCATGTCTTGGGTATCACACAACAGTAAGCTTTCTGTAGGCAATTTTTTGTATTTTATTTTCATTGCATTTCATACAAAGCACAAAGTACAATGTAATAAAACCCAGTAGGCAGGTGAGTACAAACATGTCATAACATTATAACATTGTTTGAAATAAACATTTCTATATGATACAACAATATCTGCTTATATATGTTACTACCACAGGGGTACATCACCTCTCAACCATTATAGCACTGTCAGTTCAAAGATACCTACGGCTGCTCATTGCAGTGGATACCCTATTCTAAAGACAATGTCCCAAAAAGTTCCAACCATACTAGCTGGTATAATGACAGAAGGTTCCTGAAAAATAAATACAATAATTTTTACATCTAAAGCATGTCAGAGTCTAAATAACATTTTTGTAACCAATATAAGGGACTCCCCTCAATAATAGATACGCAATTACAGTAACAGTCATATGGTAACACAGCTTTAGAGAAAACAGCAGTTTGATAAACAGTCACATAAGCAATTGAATCATTGGTTATATCAATCCAAGCAACCATCCAGAATTGAACTGCCTTGCAAATCAAAGCAGCAAATATATAAATTCATAAGTAAGTCTGGGAAGATAATGAGCAAAACACAGACTAATATAGTATTTGTCAAACTGAAACTCGGGTACTGAATATAGTAAAATGACTAGTTGATAGAGAAAAGGTGGTCTGTCCTCCACTCCACTCTGCAAGAAAAGGGGTGGGGGGCTCAATTGAAGCCATGCTGATATGGTGCAATGGCACCAGCCAGACTCAGCATACCCAAACATGAAGCAAACTGTGAATCAATGGAACAAAATTGCATATACCTTACAGGGTTTTATTTAACTCTAAAAATTGATTAGTATTTTGCTCATAAAAGTGTTAAAACATTGTGTAAATGCATAGTACTTGCCTTAATGTGTTTAACAAACATAACACTTCAAGAAAATCTATATAAATACTTTCTGTACAGTTAATATTGTCCCAGGAAAAAAACTGCTAATCAATTATTTAAAACCCTGTATACCACTGTCAAGAATCCCAACCCTCCATCCACAGAGCACAAACCAACCCTCCCCACCATGAAAATAAAATCCCATAAACCTTACAGAACATGCCACTACCTATTATATCTGACAGGTTTGCCAGTCTTCATAGCACAATAACACACAAGATATAAAAATGGAAAGGGACCTGGGGGTAATCATATTAGATGACCTTAAGGTTGGCAAGCAATGTGAGAAGGTGGTAGGGAGGGCTGGTGGATACTGGGATGTATAGGGAGAGGTATCACCAGCAGAAAACAGGAAGTTGTTATCCTCCTGTACAGACAGTTGGTGAGACCCCATCTGGAGTACTGTGTCCAGTTCTGGAGACCCCATCTCCACAAGGACATAGACAGGATGGAGGCAGTTCAGAGGAGGGCAACTAAATGGTGCAGGGTCTGGAAAAAGAAGGCATATGAGGAGAGACTAAAGGAGTTCAATATGTATACCCTTGAGGAAAGGAGGGAGAGGGGGGACATGATAGAAATGTTTAAGTACCTCAGTGGAATCAACAAAGTCCAAGAAGGTAGCATCTTTCAGAAAAAGAGATGTGCAAGAACAAGGGGACACAATTTGAAGATAGAGGGGGGACAGCTCAGGGGCAATGTGAGGAAGTATTTTTTCACAGAGAGGGTGGTGGACACATGGAACAGCCTTCCTGAGGAGGTTGTGGGGTCTAAAACTGTGGGAGAATTCAAGAATGCATGGGACAGACATAAGGCAGTTTTTGTGGGGGATAGGAAGAAATGGGCTGTTGGTTAAATAGGATCTGCAGCTTATCCTCTAGGTAGAGAAATGGGCAGACTAAGTGGGCCAAGCGGTCCTTATCTGCCATCAAAGTCTATGTTTCTATGTTTATATATAAGAAAACACAGTGGGGAAATTACATTGTCCTTTAAAATGTTTAAGTCCACCTTTCATCCCACAGGGTCATTATCAGAGTCTTCGGGTTCCTGCCAGGGTCCAAATTCCTGTCTGATCTTGTCCACTAGTTTACCCACTTCACTGGAGTTGAAGAAAAGAAACATCTGACCTCCATACTGGATTTTAAGACAAATAGGAAACACCAAATTATGAGTGACACCAAGCTCACTCAAAAGGGTGCGATCCCATCAAACCTCTTTCTCGATTGGAGGGTACTATAACTGAGGTCAGGGAACATGCAGGCATCTGAGCCAAACTATTTCAACCCTCCTTTTTGCTTAACTGCCAAAAACACTCTGTCTCTGTTCTCATTGCTCCCCAGCACACCCAGAGCAGTTTGCACTTAATCCTCTCGATTGGGACTTCTCCTTGGGTCGATACAATACACCCTTTTTAATATTGATAGGATCCTTCAATTGCAACACCTCTGGAAGCCAAGTATACAAAAGGGTCTGCAGGTCTGATACCTCTGCCTGCTCTAGTAAGCCTAAAATTCTGATATTTATAGAGTGGGTGAAGTTCTCTAAATGCTCCAGCCTTGCTCATAACACACTATTCTCTTTGACCAAACCCACTGCAGTAACTAGTGCCTTTTCAGTAGTCTCGTTCACCAGTCTCTCCTCTTTCTGAGCAGATTCAGCTTTCTTTTTGGTAAGGAATGTTCACTGACTAAAGTCCTCAGTTTTGAGATACAATGTTTGAATGGCCACCAGCAAGGAACTAAGAGTCAGTTTACCAGAGGCAGAAGTGGTAGGCAACAACTCAATTGATCTTGAGAGCAGGCCACTAGATTGCTCGACAGCTACAGGAGTTTTCTTCGACTTCTCCATTGCCAGAAATGCAGGAAAAGCCAATATTCTTTAGAATAAGGCAGGATACTGATGTGAGTACCACACAAGTTGAAACAGACAGCAAACAGGCAACAATTTGTGATATTTCAAAGCAATTTAAGTTTATCAGAGACAGAGCTCTTGATCAGCTAGACAGCCAAGCCATGCCCCCTCTGTTGGCATTTTAACAGTTCAAGAGCCTCAGCCTGTTCTATCTGTGGATCTTTCCCCCATTTTGCTGCCTTGTGTCCTCTTATGATTCATGATATAAGACTATCCACCAGTTCCATTCCTAGTCAAACCTCTTCTACTCAACATGAGTTCTATACTCATAGGATCATAGGAAAGTTATGAGTTAGAAGCATTAGCCATGAGTTACTCATCATTTAACAATGGACTACTGCATACTATTACTTATTAGATATTTATCTAATGATACTTTAAACATAGCCATATTTGGACTGCTTACAATAGACTCAGGTAGACTGTTTCAAACTGCCACAACCCTTTTCTTTTTCCAGGCTCCTCATCTGCTAGTCTATAATTCATTTTCCCTCTTAGTTGATAATTGTGGGCCATAGGATCTCTCTGTGCTGTTTTTCTTTCAAGGCCTATAATCCAAATAATTTCCTGGAGAAATGAGGGTGCATAATTGTATTTCTCACCAAAAGAATGGTATGTAATAATTTCAGTGTATCAGCATGTTTCCCACCTTCATGTACTCTTTCACATATTAACAGCCACTAGTGAGAGGCCCATTCCAAACTGGTTTGTCACCAGAAACCTCCTCTGTTCCAAATTAAAGTCCCAAATGACATTTCTTTCATCCAACTTCCATTTACATTCAATGCCTTCAGCAGCTTTTATCAACACATCCTGCCTAACAGCTCATCCAGTTTATAAAGATCATATGCAGTTTTAAATATGTATCATTACCCCCCAACAACTAGGTATCATTTGTAACAAATAAAGTTCAGAAACTGAAATTACTCATGTATGAATGCTATTCTGTTGCCTCTTTTATTTAATGACCAAGATGTTTCAAACCAGCCAGCAGAATCTTTGGACTAGTGCTGATGTAATTCAAGCAACGGTGACATTGTTTTCCTCCAGGTCCAGTCAGCAAAGTACACACAGTATATCAAAATGTCAAAAACCAGTCTTTGCAACCAGTTTTCTGATGGAGCTTTTATTAATGGACTTCTACCAGTGAAACAAAATGGCCAATATCTGACAAGTTCCTTAGGTAGCTCACCAACCATTTGAGCACCTTATGTCCCTCCCAAAAAAAAAAAAAAACCTCTCATATCCTTCAAATTGTACCTTTGGTTTCTCGTGTTTCCATTGCAGCCCTGAATGAAGCTACCACAACTGAGAGGAAAAATCCCTGAACACCTACTGTTGTCCCTGAGCACCTGGAGTAGGTTTCTCTCCCATGTTTACCTTGTTTATAATTTGTATTTAAAATTGGTATTTATTAGCTTGCAAGTTAAAGTTTTTACCTAGGTGTATGATAGATCTGATTCAGAAATAAGTTTTATTTTGGTTAACCCTATATTGAAAATGTTGATGCCAAACCTTTTAGGTTGTTCGATTCTTTGCTCCCTCCTGAGTGTTGCTGCTACAAATGACTTTAGTATAATTAATAGATCAACAAAAGGTAAATCATTAGTAAATTGGCTAATTCCTTATAGTCAATTACAGAAAAATAATGGTAATAAACTGAGGAGAAATTCCTTTCAGGTTTACTGGGGAAAGCTAAACTCAGGAGGTTGTTATAGATTACCAAATCCCCATAGGTTTAATATTTCAATTACAATTTTTTCTGGTGTATATTATTTGTTATTAATATTGGGGAAGAGATTGGAATAAATCCAGACCATGATGACTTGAATATGAAGTTTTTACATGATAATGCATGAGGTATTGGGGCAAAAAAATGACATCTTGGCAACTTTATTGGCTAACCACAATCCATGTGTATTGGGATTAAGTGAGACATGACTCTCAGATAATCATCATGATAATGAATTTGGCATGCAAAATTATTATGTATGGAGGGCAGATAGGAAATCCAGATTGGGGGGGGGGGGGAGATGATTTTCATAAAATGAACTCTTGGTCACTCAGAAATTCTGCTACAAGGCAGTGACAAGAATATAGAACATCTAGCAGTGAAATTGGAGCAGCTTGGGCTACTTATTTCACTTGTTTAATCACTTTCCAAATCAAATATATCAGATTTAGAAACAATATTAACAAAAATAGCAAATATAGTGGGAAGCAGGCCTCTGATTTTGATGGGTGATCTGAATTGTGACTGGAAAAATTCACAGGGAAAACTCTTAAAGATATAGTTACTACTTTGGGGCTAAAACAACTTATCAAAAGTCCCACTAGATATACATCTAATGTAACAAATGGGTCTATTCTAGATATAATTTTGGTCTCTACTCAAATTGAGATTGAAACATCAGGCATTTTGTCTCCTTGCCTTGGGGATCATAACCTGGTTTGGGTTACTATGCCGTGGTCCCAGTTCCAGTAAGATCTAGTTTATTAAAGTAAAAATTGGACCAGAAACTTTAGAAAGTTTTCTGAGACCTGATGCTTGGACAGTATGAGTAAAGAAAATTGGGATCGCTGCAGATTAATCCCAAACATTGATATTGCGATTGAATACTTTACTTAGACTTTTGAAGAAATTTCTGATCTGCATGCACCTAAAGTTAAAACTCAAAAAAAAAACTTTTAAACTACCTTGGATTAATGATAGACTATTAAAGCAAATCCGAACTAAATATTAAATCTGGAAAAAAGCCTTGAAATCTAAACCAGAAAAGTACTGGATACTTTTTAGGCATCTAGAAATAAGTATAAAAAGCTAGTTAAAACCTCCAGATCTCTTACTATAAAATAAAATTGATATGAGTACTGACCCAAGACATTTTTGGAATGTATTTAAACAATTAACTAAACCAGAAGGAAATTCCCATGAGGAAATAATAAGGTTAAAGAATGGAGACACCTTTATTGAAAATCTGAAGGATATTTCTAAAGCACTAAATGATTTTTTTTTATTAATCTTCCTAATTGTAAGATTCCTTATAAGCAACATTTGGAACATCAAAAAAAAAGTACCCTTACATGATGGATTGGTCCCTTTTAGATTTAAAATCCTCACAAACACTAGTGTTTATAAAGTATTACAAAAAATAAATATTCATAAGGCTTTTGGTAGTGATGGCCTTGAAGGTAGGTTTTTGAAGTTAGCAGCCTTTGATATAGCACCAGTCATTACTTATTTATTTAGGTGGAGCCTTCAAATTGGTTATTTTCCTTTATCTTGGAAAGAAAGTAGAGTAAAACTGATCTACAAGGGGGGAAGGTGTGTTAGAAGTTAATAACTAGGGGCCTATAGATCTGTTACCTCTTTTATCAAAAAGTGTGAAGAAAATTACTTCTGTCCAGGTCACAGATTATCTAAATAGATATAGTCCTTTAACCCCAAATCAATCTGTTTTTTGAAATAATTATTCTACTACAACAGCCCTTTTAGAATTCAGCGACCTGTTAAACAGATCACTGGGAAACAATATGGAGACAGCAATGATCTGTAGACCTCTTGAAGGCCTTTGATCTAGTGGACCCCCCCCCCATTGATCGAGAGACTGCAATGGATGGATAGGTATCAGAAATAGCCATTTAGATTACCTAAAATCTTATTTGGGAAATCGCTTCCAGTGGGTGGAGGTTCTGGGTTATTCATCGGAGAGCAGAGGGGTCACCAGAGGTGTTCCTCAGGGATCAATCCTGGGACCTCTTCTGTTTCTTATTTTTATAACCGATCTTCCACTAGTGGATGAGCATACAGAAATTCGGTTATATGCCGATGATACAATAATTGTTGTATCTGGCCAATCAGATGATGAGTTGCAATTGAACCAGCAGTCTGATTTTTTAAAGCTAGAGGGGTGGTTCACCAGGTCAATGTTGATTATGAATACAAAGAAAACGAAATGTATGAAATGCTTAAAAAAAATTATACTATTTTCAAATGACAAATTTATACAAAGAACTTAATTAAACTAGAACAGGTTAAGGATTATAGTTATTTGGGAGTGATTTTTGATGACAAGATGTCATTTCATCAAATTATGGATCTAGTAAAAAAAGTGAATAAAAGGGTTGGGGCCCTAAGGAGAAATACGGAATGTTTGACATTAATATATAGGAAGAAGTAGGCCGAACAGTTAATTACTCCAGTGCTCGGATATGGCAAATTGATATATAGAAGAGCCAATAAAATACTTTTGGACAGGTTGGATCAAACATTTCCAAGTGGCCAGATATGACTAAAGGGGAACTGTCGTACTCATCACTGTTTATTGTTAAGTAAATTAAATTGGCTCCTTTGGACACAAATTATATCTGTCAATGGTTAATTTTAATTCATAAAATGAAATATGCCTGTTTAAATCATCCAATTTCAATACTACTGTTTCCAGTGAAGCAACATACAAAATAGGTACTAACTAGATCAGTTCATTTAAATAAGATTATTGTAGAAAAATTATGAAATAAATATGGAGTTAGGACTTTAATTAATCAAGCTACTATTTTCTGGAATTCTCATTTTCCTGATGTAAGGGAAATTGTAAATCATTCCACATTTGTTCATACTATAACATATCTGAATGCTCATATCTGTAATTGCAAATTACTCCTTTCAATAAGCTGTAAAGCTGGATAAGTTCTGAATCTTTATGTAAAGATAGAAGGAAGTTCATAGTTTTATTTATTTGTTGCTATATTAGTAACATTCATTTTTTACGTTGATGTGTTTGTGTATGTGTTAACATGGAAACTTATTGTATGTATTTTTAGATAGGGATTACACAGGTCTGTCTTGTAAACTGGACTTTTGTCCAAATGGCATGTATTACCTGTATAAAAAAAAAACTTTTACCCTACCTTACCTGCCATTGCTGATGTTAAAAAGCACTCACAAAAAGAGTACTACTACCCCAAATACCTCTCCCCCAAATCTATAATCTCACAAAAATGGACAACTCTATCCTGCACCTCCCTTGTAATTATTCAAAAACATGGCCACACAGTTTCTAACCTTGCCTTGCACCTCTCTTGTGACCTATACCCCTTTTCCCACACACCTTCCAAAAAGCACACTTAACACTACACGTCTCCTAAAATGCATACCTCTGCATCTCTCAAATAAATTGCATGCATCCCTAAATCTGTTCCCTCAAACTTGATATGTGTACTTCTACCTTGCACACATTCCTATATTTGCCCACTCACCCCTCACACCCCATCGCAGAGGTTGTACTCCCGCCATACTGCAACAAAATGTGTATCCCATCCACACTCACCCAAGATGTGTGCACATCTGCGTATGTCCCATATTTATACCATACATTCTCCTCTAACAATTTGTACTTCTACCCCATGACTCCTGAATATTGTACCCGCCATGCATAAGCTCCCCAAAACCTACAGTACTGTAGAACCTTTCACAACTTTGCTCCCACACCAACAAACACTAAATCTATACTTCCTCCTCACTCCCTTCCCAAAATTTCTGCCCCATGCACCTGGAACCTTATAAAGTTTTACATCTTATCTACACTCATTATCTCCCAAGATTTCTACCTCTTCTCCTGTACCCATTACAAAATTAATTCCCTAATCCCTACTCTTACCCAAATGTTTTACACCATTCCCTGCACAAATAGCAAAATTTGCAAGACTGTCAAAAATCTGCATCCCTTTTCTTGTAACCCTCACACAATTTACATGCCTAGCACTATACCCTTCCACATATTAGAACTCTTTGCACCACACTGCTCCAAGGGTATGTACTGTACCTTTCACACACTTCTCCCAATGTCTGTACAACAGCCCTTTGTGCAGTTTAAGAGGTGTGAGAAGGTAAAGTTTGGGCTGGATGCCTATTTCAGCAGGGGTGCAAGTACAAATTTGAGGAGGAGTGTATGGGTATAAATAGACATTTTGGAAGGGGTGCAGGGGTGCAAGTACAATTTTTGGAGCATATGCAGAAGAATAGTAACAGTTTTGGGTGGGACATAAACATAGAAAAAGTGATGGCAGAAACAGACCAAGGGTCCATTTAGTCTGCCCATGTGTTTCTGACATGTACTCCAATCCTAGGACCTAGCCTCCCCTTTTCCTTTATGTATCCAACTGTTCTCTACCTTCTACTTTTGCTTTTGTACTATTCCACCCAAATTTGAATGATGTCATGGACTCTGCATCCACCACCTCAGTTGGCAGTTGATTCCATGGTTCAATTACCCTTTCTGTGAAATAGTATTTCCTAAGCTCTCTCCTGAAGCTGCCCCCCCCCAGCCTCAGCTTCAACTGGGGTGCAACTACAAATGTTGCTAGGGATGCAGGGGTAGAAGTAGAAATTTTAAAAGGGGTGCAGGGGTGAAATTACAAATCTCCAGAAAGACATAGACGGAGTAGAGGCAGTTCAGAGAACGGCAACAAAAATGGTGCAGCGTCTGCAACAAAAGTCATACAAGGAGAGATTGACTTGAAGACCTCAATATGTATACCCTGGAAGAGAGGAGAGAGAGAGAGGAGGGATATGATAGAGACCTTCAAATACCTCAAAGGCATAAATAAGGTACAAGAGACAGTGGCATCTTTCAGAAAAAAAGATGTTCAAGATCAAGGGGTCATGATATGAGGTAGGGGGTAGGCTCAGGGGTAACATGAGGAAACATTTTTTCACAGAAAGGGTGTGGATGCATGGAACAGCCCTCAGAGGATGTGGTGGGGGCCAAAACAGTAGAGAATTCAAGAATGCATGGGATGAACACAAAGGAACCCTAGCAATAGGAAAGAGAGGGTAAAAGCCAGAGATCAAGTAGAATCTTTGGTGTTGCAGTTGGTAGGGAAAATGGGCAGACTAGGTGGGCCAAGTGATCCTAATCTGCCATAAATTTATATGTGTTTATGTTTCTATGTTTCCTGCAGTTTATTTGTAATTCATAAGGCCTGATTTTCCTTATACTATCAAAAAGGGTTCATTTTAAAATATATTTGCATTTGATCTTTAATCACTGACCTGCCAAGTTGTTCCCACACCAGTCTTCTTACAGTTCCTACCACATCAATCACTTACCCAATGTCAAATCAGCTATGCCAGAACCTGAGGTAGTCAATGTCCTCCTGGCTAAGGAATTATCTAAAGGCTTTCTTAGTTACCCCTTTGCAGCTCATTCATTTCCTTCCTTCCATATCAGTCCCATAGGGATAGCTACCTGAAAATATTCTGGAATGAAATGCCTTATTATCAATCTGCTAGCCCCTTATTCTTCTACAAATCCTAGCATTAATCTCTAATTCCTTCAGAAGACTATTCCCTGGCCTATGCATGAAAAGACAATGCAATCAAATTCATAAAGCTCACAGGACCTTATACTTTGTTAACCAAGACAGGCATCATGGATGACTTCAAACTGTTACCTGTACATCCTTTCCTCTGGTATGTTTATGGGATTTCCTGCATAAACCAGTATTACTTTACAGTTCATTTAACCTTTGGATGCAAAAGCAGGCTAAGAGTGTTTGACCCCTTTTCTAGGTATCTGTGATGGATCCGCTTAAACATGTATAGATGCCCTTTTGTGCTGCTCCTTTTTAACAACTTTCTCATCTTTGTCACTTGTTTTCAACACCCAGCATTCCACTTGCCAATGACAGAACTCAAGGACCCGTTACAATCTTGGAATTTTTAAGCTAGTCCTAGACTCCCTCAGTATAGAAGCCCTTCTTCCCTTAGAGAAACCTCAATGCATATTGGTCCTGGTCCATTCCATTTTGTCAAAACAATCCTGTACCCAAAGAGACCTGTCATTATTGTACTACTCAATTTCACAATGTGAATAATTCCTCAAGGCAGGAACTTTATTGACAGTCTTCTTGATCTAGTCCATTCTGTCTCTGTCCTGGACCACCGCGTTTCCATCACTGCCTCTGCCCATTCAGACCTCTCAATGTGGTTACATTTTATCACAACTTGAAATGGCATATCCAGGTTCAATAAGGATCCGACACCCAACTCAAACTTTGAAGTATTTGCCTATGTAACTCCAGCCTTTGGCTTTTCAGCTATATTTGGTCCTTCCTGGTTTGCTACTCCATTGCATTGCTAAACAGTAGAGTTCCATTATTTTTGTTCTGTTCTTTCCTAATGTGAAATATATCCCATTGCTGCAGCTGCCCTTACCTGGGGAAACCTATGGAGCAATCAACTTGTGACATTCTAGTTAGACAACCAACTAGCAGTAACCATTATTAACAAAGGGCGATCATCCTCACATTTTATAATGAACATCCTGAGAAGATTGACATGGACCTCTTTTAACTCACTACTTCAGAATCTACAGTGTGTATATACCTGGGCCTTCTTAACTTTATAGCAGATTGTCTTTCCCATTTTCATTTTCAGGAATTTAAAGTGGCTTGTCCACAACCTAAAAAAGAGACGACTCCTCTTCTGCCACTCCAAGAATGTCAAATGATCTGGCATTTTATTTAAATAATGCCTGCTTAACTATCTGGACTTCCTTAGCTGCTTCTCCACAATCTACCTACAAATTGGCATGGAAGCAATTCACTTCCTTGTGTGCCCTCCAAAACCTTGATCCATTGCTGTATTTAGTTCCATACATGCTGGCATTTGCTTTTTACTGCTCTCAATCATTTGTTCTTGCAGCCACAACACACAATACATTTCTGGTATTCAATTTACCACCATGTCCATCTGTCCTGATATATCCAACTTCTGCTTGTCTTGTACAGTGATCAAGGCTCTTCTCCAAGGATTTAGAACATCCACCATAAAGATCCTCAGAACAGAAAGCATATAGATTACAAACTCTAGTCCTAAATGTTGAACATGGTACAACATACAGTCTTTGGATCCTTCCCTGATATTAACATCCAAACAGCCATGACCCTGGCATTTTTTTTGAGGGGTGGGGGTTCATGGCCAGGAGAATTTGCAGCAGTGTCTTCTGATTTCAGTCCCGCAATTCACCTCACTAACAACTGTCGCAAGAAAATATTATCAGATCACTTCATCCTCAGCTTGTCTAGATCAAAATCGGACAGAACAAACAAAGAAGTCCACATATCTTATCATTCAACAAACTAACATGGTGACCTATTCAAGTCCTCAACCATATGCAATCCATGGACAACATCCTGATTCTGTTTATCCTCTTCTGTTTTCTAACTACTATTCCATCATGACTTCTTAGTTCATCATTCATGTCAGAATGTTTCTATCCCATCTGGGCCTTAAGGCTTCACAATATTTCAGTCATTCCTTCAGAAATTGAGCTGCCACCACTGCTTCCAAATAGAGCACCCCAGCACATATTATCAAGATCATAAACTATTGGACTTCATTGTGCTTTGAAACATATATTAGAGAACCAAATTCTGAACTCCACCAAGCTTAGTAAGAGTTATCTCATAAGCCATAGAATCCTGGAAGGTAGGCTATTCTGGTAACCTTGGTTCCCCAGAGGTTCCCTCAGAGGGGTTCCTTCCACTTCTGCATTCTGCCAGGCCTATTCTGTGATTTATATTTATTTATTTATTTATTTATTTCATTGATTTGGAAAAAACATCTTTGAACGAAGTGTTCTTTTTCAAAGGTTCCACATCAATAAATAACAAGACATAACATTAAGTTGAGAGTTACACCATAAGAAAAAACATATATCACTAGTCAATGTAACCAGGTGCAGCATGTCTTATGTACAAATTCAAATACAATTGCAGATACTCAGATACAAGATCCAGCATGGCATGCATCTATTGTATAATAAGATTACAGAGGCAACAATAACATAAGTGGAGCAGCATGAGGAACAGGTTTTGTCAAGGTAAGCATCCGGGGGTAAGGCATTGTCAAGGCAGTAATAAGGGGAAGGTGGAGAATGAGGATAGGGATCAGGGATCACTGCAGGCCAGGGAACAGGGATAGCAGTAAGGTAATAAGGGGGTCAAATAGTCAAGGGGTGGTGCCAATAGAGGAGGAAAAAGGGAGATGATGTGTTGAGGGGTGGAGATTCTTGGGGGGAGCGGGACTGAAGTAGGGATGGGGGTGAGGAATTAGGATACAAATGGAGATAAATGCCAATAGGATGTTGCTGGGCTGGGAGCAGAGAGGCATAGTGCCAGTACCAAGTAGACAAAAATCAAATCTTAAGGGAAAGGCAGGAGGTGATAGAAGGTGTCTGTGGATCACTCCACTTTCCTGCACCCATAAGGACCTGAGTCAGAGGAGAAGGTGAGTACTGTTACACCGCTGTCTGGTTGTTTGGCTACTTAACTACCATTTTCTCACCATCCCAGTGGTACTGAGGATTGAGGTGCTGGACACCACACCTCAAGGTACACTGGTGACCCAGGTTCAGAAATGGACTAGGGTGCTGGGAGTCGGCAGGGGGAAGGAGAAGATCTAGCATCTTTAGGACTGCTCTCCTCTACTGAGGAGGGAGGTTGCCACTTCATGCAGCTATAGCAGCCCCTGGTGAAGGCTGGCAGCTGCAGCTTGATGTGGAGCATGTACAAGGGGTAGGGAGCATCAGCAAGACATCCTGCAAGTGGGTGTCTGCCCATGTTGTGCTGGAAGTCAGTGCATGTCTGCACTCTCAGGGTCAAACACGGACAACTCCCTACCCCTGGGAATAGGTAAAGGCACCTCTACCTCTAAGCTACACTCCCAACACCAGACCCTTTCCTCTCCAATCCCCACTTGCAAAGACCAGCATGCTGCACATAAAGATAGAGCAATTTGGCAGATAATGCAGCCCTTCCCAGGGGTTCAGATCCAGGGGATGTGCTGGTTGGAGCAAGGGAGAGTGAAGATCTCAGGTGGAAGGCAGAGATCAAGGAGGGAGGCTGCTGGAGAGAGTTCCCTAGGAAGTGGCACAGAAACAGAGTTTGAAAAAAATATTAAAAAACTATCAATTCCTATTGCCGATAGAAATCCTTCTCCTGGCAGCTCTACTGAGGATGAAAATCCTGAGTAATGAGACAAGTCAAGGTAAGTCAATACAGTTGCATAAGCACTCTACACTGGCAGTCAGACATTTGAATTCAGAGGTCCCATCCTGCAGTTCAGTGGGTGGCTGCTAAACTCTTTCCCTTGCCCTACATAACAGGGTATACCATTATGATGGTGCCAATAATAGGACTCTGTGCTGTGGGAGAGTGAACAAGTTTGTTTTTCATAGTGGTTTTCAGGATGTGAGAGTGTGGTGTTTTTAAAGCATGTTAGGATTGCAGTGTTTGACAGGCGTGTGTTGGAGTTAAATTTAGCACATTGATGGTATTGTATCTGCTGTGTGTTCCTTGCCGTGTGCCCATATTTTCCACGTTCTAACTTAGAAACATAGACTTTGACAGCAGATAAGGACCGCTTGGCCCACCTAGTCTGCCCATTTCCCTACTTTTTGGATAAGCTGCAGATCCTAGTTAACCAATAGCCGACTTCTTCCTACCCACCACCAGAATTGCCTTATGTCTGTCCCATGCATTCTTGATTTCCCCCACTGTTTTTGACCCTGTTACCTCCTCAGGAAGGCTGTTCAATGCATTCACCACCCTCTCCATGAAAAAATACTTCCTCACGTTGCCCCTGAGCCATCCCCCCTCTGTCTTCTGTCTATTTCTTATTCTTTTCCATGTGGTTTGGATGTGGAGTTTGCTATATTTATTTTTGGGTGGTGCCTGGGGGGAAGGGGAGCCCCCTGCAAAGGATAAGTATTTTATTTTTATCCTACTTTGATCTTTTGGGATAAGGGCTTGTTGTGAATCATATATCTTTGTGTTTTTTACATAGTTTGCGTGGTTCTATTTGGTGTTGTACTTGTCTGGCAGCACAATCTTGTACCATGATAGGTATTATCAGTATTTTGGTTGCACACTTATTTATGGTGATATTTATGGTGATACTATGTTATTCGCACCAATGTGGGTGAACCCATAAGCAAGCACACACGACAGCCCTACCTAGTGCATTTTCACATCCTCCTGCTGCCCCTCCTTATATGGGGAAATTGTTTAACCAGGAAAGGCACACTGAGCCGAAGCTTGTTTCCAGGTGCAACCTTGTCTATGACCTTATCTAACATTCTAGCTCTGTTTTGGCTACTTAGATACCATTTCTTTAGCAGAGTGAATTTGTTCTCCTAGCACCTCTACCAAGGGTGTAACAAATCCATAGGAAAGAGACAAGCCAAAGTAAATCAATATAATTGCAAAAGATCTCTGCACTAGCAGTCACACATTGAATCAGTTTTGAACCTAATTTACCTTTTTGGATGTCAGTTCTAGATAGTTTAATTTTTTTTATCAGTCTTGTGTGAGACATGGTGTTGAAGGCCATGCTAAAATCTAGATAGGCCACATTCACTGCCTTCTCAGATCTATTTCTCTGGTCACCCAATCAAAGAGCTCTTTCAAATTCATCTGGAATGACCCCCCCACCCCATGAATCCATGCTGCCTTTAGTCTAGTAGCCAGTTAGATTCAAGATACTCTTGATAAAAAGACAAAATCAATACTCTTTGGCTCCAAATCATTCCTTGCCAAAATCGCCAAAACCAACTCCTCCCTCCTTGTACTTACCCCAGCAGCCCCTCCCCTCGAAAATGTCCCCTCATTCAAATATCTAGATGTCACCCTCAATCCCTCCCTTACTTTCTCCAAGCATATTAACAGCACTGTGTGGCGAATCCACCAGAAGTTAGGCACTGCCTACCAACTCAAACATCTGCTAATGGCTAAAGCATGTTTTGCCATTGCATAAGGTAACCTACTGCCCCTTCTTTACTACTGCTCCCCTGTCTACTCCCTCATGCCCTCTTCACTACATGTTTTGCTAAACACAACATACAATTCCATCTGTTGATTTGTCCTTCAAGCTCCCTATTCTACCCATCACTGCAACTCTACCAGTCCCTAGGATGACTAATGCTACAAAGTCATTTTGACTATGCCATGGGCTGCTTGGTGGACAATTCACTCAGGAATGACCACCTGTCCTCCTACTCTTCCCTCATTTTCAAGGACCCTTAAGGCATTCTCAGCCCCCCTGCTGGAAGTACCACACATCACCACTGCCATGGGTAGTAAAGTGTTCTCTGTTTCTGATCTCTTCCTGTGGAACAGACTCCCATCATTCATCTGCTCATCCCCCTCTCACAAGTCTTTCAAACAAAACTAAAAGACTGGCTCCTGGCTGAAGCCACGTGTCACTGCTCTACACAACAGCTCTAGGGCCTACAAACCGCACATTCACTCTAACATGACGGCTTTGCTGTTTGCCCCCACCACCCTGCCCCTCCCTTTTCTCACCCTCTTATGCCCCCCATTATCCTTCCTGCATCTTACACCCTTGCTCTCTGATCCTGCTTTGATCTCTAAGAAATCCATAAAAGTTTGATTGACAATCTGCACATTCTTTTTATTAGGAACCTGATGTCAATAGGAAAATGGGTCATGTAATTGCATGTAGCTTCTGACTGTTAACTGCACTATTTGCCTACAGCATGTTGTAATCACATGTACTTATCCTATTGCCATTTGTGATTGTAACCAGTTATCTACTGTACATTCTTTCAATCACTTCATGTTGAGGTGTATTTACCCTGTGTTCCTTATTGTACTGTTTTCTCCTGTTTGGATTCATGCTATTGCCACCCTGTGGCCCGGGTCATGTCTGAAAATGGTACTTTGGATCAGCTCACTTACCAGGTTACCAAAGACATATATACATACAATCATACATACATAAATAAATAAATAAACTCTACCAATCTTTCCTTTAACAGTGTTTCCATTAATTTACTCACCAGTGAGGAGAGTCTCAGTGGCTTTAGCTACAAGCTTTTTTCCTGTTGCCACCCTTATGTTGAGTTACCATGTCTGCTGTCTTACAGTCCTGCAGAACCATGCCTGATTCCAGTGAGCTGCTGAATAAGGCCATCAGAGGGGCAGCCAGCACATCCCTGAGTTCTTTCAGCACCCTTGTGTGTATACTGTCCAATTTCATGGCCTTCTCCTCTTTCAGAGTTGTAAATCCTATCAGGACTCTCTTTTGAAAATGGACATTAGTCTGACTCCCCTGCCCCTTTGTTCCTGTTAATCACTGGTGCCCCACCCCTTCACTGTGAAGACTGAGTAGATGTATCTGTTCCTAGGGGCCTCCATTTCTGAGGACCCCCTTTTCCTCTCTTCTCACTGTTGTGGGTGTCCCCTCTGGGCTGCCCTGTCCCAACAGTATGGTTAGTATAGGTAAAGGTTTTATTGCAGTTGAGGTGTGGCAGCAAAGCAAGGAACATGGGGGCAGGAAGCACAGGCACAAATCCTGTGAAGACTCTAGGATTCAGTGGTAGGATAGATATTATGGGCGGACTAGGACCAATGGTCTTTCTCTGGCATGTTTCTAAAATGAAAATGTTAACTATTCTGAAGATAAATTACACAGGTAGAGCTGAAACTACAGATTTGGTCAGATGACTAGTCAGAAAAATATGGTCTATGGTTTTTATGTTCACTTACCAATGGCATAAGCATAATTATTGCTATAGCTGTAAGAGGGGCTTTAAGGATATTGGTCCTGCTCCACTACTCACAGACTTAGCCTTATCAATCTCCTTCCTAAAACAGCCTACTCCACACCTACTATCTGTTGTTCCACTTCATTTCCTTCACCAGTCACAGAGCTGCAAAGTGCAATGAATATGCTGTTGTGAGTATGTGTAGTGCTTTCAAGGTTCCTACTTGGAATGTTTTGCTTTTTGTGCCACACAGCTGTCTCTTGAAGACACTCTGCAGCACTTTCTGTCTTCTTTCTTCCCCCAATAATCAATGGCAATTCCTATCTTTGAAGCCATCACTCAGTGGCACTGCCTGTCATCCCCCTATAAATCATGGCAATGTCAGTCTCTGCAGCTCAGCTGAAGCATGATGTCATTGCTGCTCCTGTTCACATCCCAGTGCCTGTTGGGAAACTATGTTTCATGCCCAGTAATGCTTCTGGTCTTTGATCCTGACTCTGCTACCTGTCATGGAGTCTGGGACTCTTGGAATGAGCAGATACATGGTTCTATATCCAAATTAGAGCACCAGCTTCTTTAATGTGCTGCCTTGCATGCTCCTGTTCTCAGCTCCATTGCCTGTCCTGGGGTCAGAAAAGTGCTTGTTTCACACATGATGACATTTTTGCTGTTTTGTCCAGGCTCTACTTTCTGTACTAGAGTTCAGAACTCTTGAAGAGAGCTGCTGTATTGCCCAGTATGTGAATTGGAAAATTCTCTGGATGTTTTAGTTGGCTGTCACACATGTGCAGCAGCACTCACTCCATTGTTTTGGTTTTCCTTTGTTCCCAACCCAAAGTCTTTACCCCAGTATCTAGTCCGGGGGGGGGTGAAAACTGAGGACCAAGGTGAGTTTGTAAACTAATTATTCAGTCTTTTGCCACAGGTTTCTTTTGTCCTCCAACTATGCTTCCTGGTCTGGCATTAAGTAGTTCCATTGTGCACCCACATGGCACTCCTCAACTTGGTCTTGGCTCCACCACGCAGCCCTGAGCACTGAGAACATGAGTCTGCTATGTAACTGCAGCCATCTTAAGGTTGGTGCAGGGGCTCAACTGTTGCCCAAGGCTCCTTCAGCTATAATTCAGGATGGATGCCCAGCCATACCCCACAGCAGAAAATCCAGTTCTTCATGGATTAAAGGGTGAAGGCTGGACCCAGGATCAAGCTGGTGGCAACAGAGGGCCACTGAGCTCATTACAGGTAAGCCCTCTCAAATATGGGAGCGTTCAACAGAACAAGAGAACCCCACTGATGTGCAATCCTAGTATAAAAACTTGAAAGCAATCATGTTTGGCATTGGCCAGTGCTTGTTCTGTATCCTACCACTCTGGGAAACTGGTCTCTGGGAAACCATCTAACACAGACTATAGACATCTGATAACCTGAGGGAAAGCAAGAGACACTCTCTCTAGGGTAGGGTAAGAAAACAGTTTCAAGGAAGCAAAAGGGAGAGGTAGGAGTACAACAGGAGTATGAAGGTGGTAAAAGGATACAGCTGAGCTTGAATAAATTACAGGCTAAGGAAGTAAATAACACTGGAGTGGTGCAATGCAATGACTGTGAACCTGCAGTCTTTTGGGACACCTTCTGGAGACTGAGATGCTACTCCATATGTACTCTTCTCTCTCGTGGTTACAGACACAGGTTGCTGGACATTGTACTGAACTGGCAGGGTACAGAGTACCTTCTGCCCCACTTGGGGCCACCAGGTCTGCTGCCACTCACCCAAAGGATGCCTAGGCAAAGCAGATGGGCCTTGGTGGGCTCTGGGAAGAGGGAGGTGGTGGGAAAGGTACACACTCCTCAGCATATCCCACAACAGAACTCCATTGCCATACTGGAATGTTGGGGCAGTCAAGAGGAGGCAGCTGGACAAATGTAAAAGGAAGAAGTGAGGGTCCTCAGAAAGAGATGCCCCAAAGTAGGAGGAAGATGCCCACAGTGGAGGAGGAAGCAACTGCTGGTGGGGCACTCTATTGTTATGGTGTAGACTTGGTAGCAGGGGGAGGCAGGGATAGGGAGGTGGTATGAGATAGATAGATAGATAGATAGATAGATAGATAGATAGATAGATAGATAGATAGATAGATAGATAACATTTTTATTTTCATACAAGATATCAAATTCATGTAATTAGGGATAAAATCCCTGTTCACAAGACAGTCCTGTACGATGTTTCGGAAAAGAGAAAAAAATGTAAAGTTACACAGATCAGATTTTTATACAAAACTTGTACAAATATATATATTGCACTGTTATACGAGGTCTTTGCACCCTAATTGATACCCTCAGAGGTACACCGTAGACAGCTAATGCTTAGGCATAGGTTATACTAATACTTAGGGCTAAGGGCATCTACCGTACAAGAGTAGATGCCAGGATATGAATGCATATTGTTGTAATCCACTTTGCTTGCTAATGCACACACATTATACCATGTATTTTCTGTCTATTTCTTACTTGTCAGATGCCAAGACACCTGTCCTTGAAGTAACTATAATATGTAAGGCAACATTACCATCCTTTGGTGATGGGCACCACTACACCTTGTTATGTAAGACTCTGTATAAGAACTTCTTTGTTCTAAAACTGATGACTTTACAGAATTATATAATGTTATCTTGGACCGTGGAGCCACCTCTAATTTAGCCAATAGGGCTCATCTCTGTAACTAGAAATGTTTCTATCTTTTAGTAATCATAGTAATTATCACAGGTATATAATGTTAAGCACAGGCTTTACACCTCGGAGACCCGAGAGATCCCAAGAGACTACAAAGAAACCTCGAGGTGTAGGGAATGCTTAGCACTGGCTCCCGGTTCATATTGGTAAGAACTGCTTAGGGCAACTGTGATTTATCCCTTTTGTAGTAATAAACTTGTTTATTACCCGAATGCAACTTGTTTGTGATTATTTGCATTCCCAATATCATCAAGAATCTGCAAGCGAGGTTTAGACCTCTTACAAATTGGCCAACTTCTACAGGTGTTATTTGGTGTTTGTAAGTTTTCACTTGTTGCTGAAACTTTTCCCTTCCCCACGGGCACTGTAGGTGTACACTCCCGTATCACCTCTCCCATTTTTCCTACTAGTTTGTAGTCACTTGCAAAGTCTGGCTGACTTTTTGGGTGTGGTCAATGCCATCTCAACCCACTCCATAGCAGCCTTGAATTGCAAGCCTACAACTTATACAGTCGCCCGGCTGTGTTTAAAGTACTCGTGTTGTGGATCGATATGCAACACGCTGTCTTTTTCACAGTTTGAATTTTCATTCCTTCCCACACAATGGCCACAGTATCAGATATCTGCGCAGAACTAAGACTCGATGTCTCTAACTTCATTACCTCCCGTAGAGGATGGGCTGACTTTGCACGGGACACAAGTCAATCCATCAACCCTGTACTGGGATTTCAACCCAGTCGAGAGATCGGCTAATCAACCAATAAGCATTGGCGCTGTGGGTTATTTACTCATTTTTGCTTGAAGCTTCCAAAGTGAGGTTTCGCACTTTGATCTACAGCAGATCGCATCTCTTAAGCAAGAGATGGCTTACAGGAACCTGAGTGTGTTAGAATACAGCAGAACTTGGAGTCAGAGCTCCAATCTCTGCGAAATGAAAAGGATTCACTATTGCATCATTCAGCACAGGCTGATGAACAAGAAATGTGTACTCTGAAACAGGAGTGTGAAAGTTTGAGACAGGATAAGAGTCAAGCTGTGCAAATGAATGATTTGTTGAGTGCTGTGAATGCACAGTTGAGTGATGAAATGGGTGAGCTTCAGGACGAGATCAACCAGGTATGTAATGATTTAAAAATAGCCTATAGAGACAATCGCGAATTGAGCGCCGTGTACCGTGTTTTGCAGAAGCAGAAGCAGGATCAGATTGATATGGATGTTGCAAGTGTGAATCATGGTGAATGTAGAGCTAAGATGGATAAACTGCGCCATCAGCGAGAGGTTTTGGCTGGCCACGTTAAGGCAATGGGAGGCGTAGCCCCTGCCTTTCACTAGTCATCAGAAGGGGAGTTATCTGATGATGATGTCTCACAGTACAACGCCCAGTCACGCCCCTACTATGGCCCAGAATCCCCACCCAGCCATCCACAGTATGGCGGGTCCCCACCCACTACTCCTCAGGTCACACGTCGACGACGTTGTGACGCTCATCATGGGAAACACCATCATGGTGGCGCCCATGATGGGGGGGAGCAGGCCCAAGCCTGGTCCTGACGGGGCCTCCGGTAGCCGTTATTAGTGTGGAAGACAGGCAAGAGATTGAAACCATGATTGATAGAGCATTGGGTAATGTTCCTCTTCCTGAAAGGAGCATGAAAGCCATTAAAAGTCAGATTTGACAAATTTTCCAAGAAGCTGGCACTCAGGAAGGTGTCCGCACTGCAGCTGAAGCTGCAGCTCACGCAGCATTGGACGGTGTGTGAGATGCGTTACCTTTGCCTGATCGGCCACCCACTAATCCCCTACAAATGGCCTACTCTGTTCAGCAAATTGCTGACAGTATTGGTCGGATGAGCCCATCCGACAACCTCAGCTGTCACTTGGAGAAGGTGCACTCTAAATGCGAGATGCTCAGCCTCGCTGCAGAATATCAGGTCCAAATACTATGCCAGACCATCGAGCCTGGTTTATGGGCCAAACTCCCCGAAGCAGTTTTCCAGGATGGGAATGCTACCTTTGATGAGGTTGCAGCTGAGCTCATCTCCCCTCATAGCCCAGGTGTAGTAGGAGTGATACTGGCATACCCCGTAAAGCAAAATGCAAAAGAAAGCCCAGCGACCTACCACCAGAGACTCTGGATGGCCTACCGAGCAGGAAAACACCTGGCACAAGAAGCTGCAGATGTAGACCTTATTGAATATAAGACCCTGTTCCTTAGGAACATGATCCCAGCTGTAAGAGAAAAGGTAAAGCCAACCACTTACCCAAATACAGATAGGTTTGCCGATATTCTTCGGAAACCAAGAGGGTGTATCAACTGTACATCTGTGATTTGGGTTCCGGTTCCAAGAAAGTTGCTGCCGTGGAACCCGCCTCCAGGACCGCGACACACTATACCGTGGAAGGGCTAGCCCAGCAACAGCAACCTAAACATCCATCGGCCCCTCCAGCTAGTAACCAACAAAACCCCCAACAAGGCCAACAACAACAGTGGGGTGGGAACTGGAATTGGCCCAAGAACAGGAGGCATAAGGGCAGAGGGAAACCATTACAGAGAACGGGTTCCTCATATAATGAGATAGCTGAAGAAAACCAAAAATTCCGAGAGCTCCTGGGGCAAGTACGCTCCGTAATGGATGCTGTCCCCACACAGACCCTTGTGGCAGTACAACCGGTGACCCATGCCACTACTGGCCATGGAGACACTGGAAGTACGAGCCCTCAGGCCCATACAAGCCTGAACCCAGAAGCTCCTCCCTATATCGCATCAGTACAGCACTGTGAAGTCATTCATGCAAGTCAGGCCCAACCTCTGCATGCCTCCGGCAGTACGGATTGACAATTACAGGCCCCAGTCTGTATTGTAAACAAGCTGGTCTTGGATACAAATGGAAGGCCCTGCAACGAGGCCGAGGTCAGTGGCCGCCAACTGATTGTCTTACTAGATACAGGTGCAGCTGTATCTGTGTTACATGATGAACACCCGGACACGTCCCCTTGGTCTACCGGACGGAAGACCAATATGTCAGGAGTCGATGGTACTAGGCTACCTGCATACCGTTCTCTACCCTTACCGGTAGAGCTAGGCCATTTGAAGGCCTCACATGCGTTTCAATTAATGGTACTGCATGATCATCCTAGTATCATAGGCATTGATTTCCTTGCACCACATGGCTGTGTGGTGGATCTAGCTAACATGCTGTTGATACAGATCCAGGGTCAATACCATACCATCTTGATTCCTGATTCACATGCTGTGGCAACAATATCTATCAATAACAAAGAATATGACGTCATAGATTTGTTCAAGAATCACAAACTTTTTCCGAAACTTTTACCTATTCTGCAATGACATTTAGAAGCATTTGCAGTTAACAAGCATGACTGTGGCAGAATGCATACTGTCATTGAGGTGCCAGGCCCGGCACATGAAAGGCAAAGGCAATACCCTTTTCCGACTGAGGCCTTGGCCTCCCTCCGAGAAACAATCAAGCCACTCCTTAAACAAGGAGTAATCAGAACTTGTGATTCCACTGCCAACTCTCCCATTTGGCCTGTGAAGAAACCCACAGGCACTTGGAGACTTACTATTGACTACAGGAAACTGAATCAGGTCACTCCCAGTTGTTCCCCAACTGTGGCATCGGCACCAGATGTGCTTCGACTTCTAACACCGGATCGAAATGGTTCAGTGCCCTGGACATTTCCAATGGTTTCTGGTCATTGCCATTGGCCCTCAAGAGTCAATATAAGTTTGCCTTCACCTTTGAAGGACGACAATACACGTGGACTTGCTTGCCACAAGGATTCCATAACAGTCCATCCCTCTTCCATCTCCACATGATGGATGCCCTACAGAGTTTCTCAGCCCCCCAATGTCTCTTACAATATGTAGATGACCTGTTGTTGGCCACAGCCATGCAGGAACAACATCTGGATCTCTTGGCCAAACCACTGACTCTCATTCAGAAAGCAGGTCTGAAATGCAACCCAGCAAAAGGACAGTTATGTCAGAAAGAAGTACTCTTTCTGGGTCTGAAAATAACTGACCAAGGCTGAATCCCTACCTGGAAAAAGATACAGGGATTAGAAGACTTGCCATTGCCCACCAGTGTGGCAACTCTTCAAAGGTTTCTAGGTATGGTAAACTATTCAAGAGATTTTATTTTATAATTTTGCCCAGAAAGCCGCTCCTCTGTATGATCTACTCAAAAAGGATGTTCCATGGAATTGGGGTCCTGCCCACACCCAGGCTGTGATGTCACTGAAGCAGGCTCTGGCCTTTGCCCCAGCACTGGTCAACCCCAATCCAGCATTACCATTCCATCTGGAGTGTGCCACCTCTGACATTGCCATGTCAGCAGTGCTGGCCCAGAAGGTGCATGGTACCTTGAGACCCATTGCATATGCATCACAGCTCTTGACCCCAGTGGAACAGAAGTATGACCTTTGTGAAAGGAACCTTCTGGCCACCTACTGGGCTGTCAAGCACTTCCTGTATATCATTGGGTACTCACCACTGATCCTCAACACCAACCACATGCCAACTACCTTTCTACTCTCAGATAAAGTGAAGGATGGGTCAGTCTCTAACACTAGGCTGACACATTGGTCACTTCTCCTACAGGATAGAGATATCCAGGTCCACCAGACCAAAGTTCCGTCTCTACTAGCTCATGGTCTCCTTTTTCAGGGAGAACCCCATGACTGTACACTGCATTCACCTGACCTCCCAGATCCAGGTCCTTTCCTCCCTGCCACACCACAGGTACTTGAGAGTACCTCTCTGTGCCATATTTTCACTGATGGTTCAGCATCATACTATCAGGGAGAACAGATTGCAGGGATAGGTATCTTGGTAGTCTATCCTTATGGGAACACTGTCAAGATATCAAAACGCTGTAGTGTAGCTTCATCGCAATATGCAGAGATGGCAGCGGTGGCCTGTGCCCTTGAGTTCATCCAACATGCGACTCAGGATACCATCATTTTTACAGACTCTAATTGGGTTTGTTGTTCCCTTACAGAATTTTTTCCCTTTTGGCAGAAGAACTCCTTCCTCTCTGCTGACGGTAGCCCAGTGAAGTACAAAGAATTGGTGATTTACATACATGCATTGGCACAAAAATACACACACAAACTTTATGTGCACAAGGTCAAAGCCCACTCTCTTCATGACCCCTATCATGCTTTCAATGACACCGCAGACACCCTTGCTAAGGAAGGGGCCCGAGGGGGGGATGTCTGGATAATGGACCATCCAGAAGCCAATGCAGCTGTACATGTTGCAGCTCTCAAGAAGAAATCTGAGTCTTTTTCTCCCCTGGACCTCTCAGCAGCCCAACACCTGGACACTGAACTGAGAGAGGTGTTCAGATTCCTTGACAAAGGTACTGAAGAAAGACTCCCTACACATAATGCATACCGAAGGCATAAAGGTAAGTTACACTTATCCCCTGATGACAAGCTCATTTGGTTCCAACCAGATGACACTACCACCAAGTTGTGGGTAGTCCCCAGACACCTGAGATCTGAATTTTTGCACCAAGTACATGATACTCCTACCGGTGGACACCAAGGAGCAGAAAACACCCTCCAACAACTTAAGACCACCGCCTGGTGGCCTGGTATTACCAAAGATGTTAAACAATACATCGACAATTGCCTTGTTTGTGCACAAAACAATCCCATACCTACAAAACAAAATGCCAAACTTTTACCACAAAGACACTCTGGCCCTTGGCATGCCATCCAAATTGATTTTATTGGCCCGCTGACCAATACCAGTAGAAACAACAAGTATGCTCTTGTGGTAACTGACCTATTATCTAAGTGGGTTGAGGCTTTCCACACTAAGACATGCACTGCAAAGACAACTGCCAAAATACTGGTAGAACAGATTTTCTCCAGGTGGGGCCTGCCTCTCAAGGTAGACTCTGACAAAGGAACCAGTTTTACAGGTGAGTTGATTAAAGATTCCCTTGAACTCCTTGGGGTTCAACAAAAGTTCCACATACCTTATCATCCTCAATCCTCAGGTCAAGTAGAAAGAGCCAACAGACGGATTAAGCAAATGCTTTCCAAATTCATTGAGGATAATCCCAAAACCTGGGATTCCCCTGTTGCCTTTACTCCTTATGGCAATCAGGGGCACACCCTCAGCCAGTACTCAGTTGACACCCTTTGAGGTGATGCCTGGAAGACAAATGAGATTACCTGAACACTAGCTGTTTGACCTGCACACCCCCCACCACAGACTGTGTTTCTGTGGATCAGTATGTGGAAAAACTTAGAAAAGACCTCATACACACACACTTGTATGCTGCAAACTGCATGGGCAAAGCCCAGCAACAATCCAAAATACAATTTGACAAGCACGCACAAGAAGTGGATTGGCAGGTTGGAGATCAGGTAATGGTACTTCAATTTGCACATCCCACCCACTCCTTCTCCAACAAGTGGGAAGGCCCATACCCCATTGTCAACAAACTCAGTCTGGCAGTCTATCAGGTTAGACTCCTCCACAACAACAAATTCACTGACAAATGGTTGCATGCAAACCAGTTGAAATTGTACAAAGGAACTTAATTTGCTTTTCCCAACCCCATTGGGCAGAATTGTACTAATATACTAGTCTTTGATCTTCCTTTTCAGATACACTGACAAGATGGCTATCTTGTTCCTATACCTCCTCCTTGCAGGAGTGATCCTCTGCATCCCAGGCATGGTACCGGACCTCCTTCGACAATTGGATCCCCAGCACCTCCTACAGAGGGAGTTTCAATCAAAATACCAGATACTATGATCACTGTCCAGGAAGGTTCCGATGCTTACCTCACTGCCTCGGTCATTGCTCCTGACAAATCTACCCTTCAAATTGAGTGGCAAACCACATCACAAGGACAAATTCTCCCTGTGGCCAAACTCTCCAAGGGAACTTTTCAGGGTTGGCCCAACGCTAAATTATCCCCAAATGGTTCACTGTCCTTGTTACAAACAGCACTAAGACACTCTGGTTTGTATAACATCACTGCTTTAATAGATCCTTCTTACTGTAACTCTCTCTCCAAAGATTCTGCTGGCAGATTCTGTGCTGTACACCACATGGCCTCTGCTACCATGTATCTCTCTGTCTTACCGCCCACTGAAAAACAACTTTTGGAATGTCCAAAACATAACCCTGATCCCCGTAGTGGTCTCACAGCCACTGCCCTCCCAGGTTCTTTGATTAATAATTTACAGTTTATGCATATACCTGTTTTGTTTAACTCTACTTACTGGAACATGAAAGAATTTGGTATGTGTCACAATACTAATACATCTGCTTTTTACAGTACACTATTACTTGATAGTTTAGCTGCATTTCAGATTCGTACTAAGGATCCCTTTACTGGGGTTTATTCTACTGAACCTAGAGGTAATTTTAGGAGGAAAACCCCTCCTGGTACTTTCAATCATAAATGTAATAAACGTGAAGTTGACAGTTCTGATGTCACAGGTGCTACAGGTACTGTCACAGGTCTTTTTGGTATGGCTATGTCAATTTGGAATAAAGCAGACATTGCTGCTATAAAAAGTCATTCTGCGAAGTTCTCCACTGGTTTGGTTAATAATGTTTTACCTCCATTATTGCATGGTGTGGATGGTCTTCGTCAGGAAGAAAGATACACTGTATACAACATGCACGATATTGCTAAAGCATTCACTGATTCAAAAGATAAGATTAACGCACTCATACGACAGAATAATAGAGAAGCTGAAAAACAATATATTGGTAGGGAAATACTTTGTTTCGCCTATGGCTCATACATCCTCACTACCATCAACAACCTCTTCCGTGATTTAGAAACTGGAAGAATCCCTGATATCATACATGATAGACACATTTCCAAATGGTATTGTCCCAAATGTAAACTATCTACTTGTGTTTCCCTGTGTATGCAACAAACTTTGTCTATTCCTCTTTCCACAGTGAGAACTTTGGGGTTTGTGACCAGGCACCCTAATACTGGTCCTTGTTTCTCTACTAAGAAATGTTCCATAACAGATACCTTGTTTGTCTCTTTTACTGTCTCCTTACCACGTTTTGATCCCACTACAGCTTTGTTTGACAAGCTTGCACTGGTGCACTCCATAGGGCATTTGGATGAAGATATCTACAGAGAACGCCTGTATCTACCACCTCTACTGGTCTATCATTCCTTCCTGGATGCCTGGGTGGCACCGCATACGGACTGCTGTGTGAAAAAGCAATACATCTACTTGTGCCAATGTGATGTGTTTGATGTCATACACCCTGTTTGTGGCTACTCTCCAGACAGCATTGATTGGACTTTCACTATGGATGATGACATCACTGATAATGGCACCAACTCTTTTGACTCGACTTTGTCTCCTGATCAGCTCTACCAGTCCTATCGTGAGGAAGCTCATCGCCTGTCAATGTGGATTTCGAAGACGACCTACACATGCCCTGTCCAGTAGCAAAAGTGGAGACTGCCTACTGTACGCTCACAGTACAACTCTGATGGCAAGTATTGCATCGTTACAAACTATAAATCTTATACATATGGTTCTGTTACTTGTACTATTGATTACCCCAACTTCTGTTTTGTTCCCCACCAGAAGACTGTCATTGGACATACTGTTATAACACCCGTCCCCCTTATGGATGCAGACATTATTGACTGTAACCCGGATTATTTACTCACACTGTCAGAATACCTACCATACTTTAACGTACACATACACCCACTTACACACACACTGAAATCACTTTTAGATAGAAAGGACACACACCTCATCCACATCAGCAATAATATAACCAAAGCCAATGAAGCTGTTCTTGATTTGATTAACGATGAAGATATGAATAATGCGTTAACTAACACCTGGTTAGAGATTACTTTTAAAGGTTTTGTTATTATACAAGCATTTTTAATATTCACCTTGATTATTATGCTTTGCTGCCTATGATGGACACTACGCCAACACTGTGAGCAGCTCGAGTTCCTTTACAAGGCTTGTGCATTGGGATTGTAAACAACCACTGCTCCCGTCCTTTCCCTGGATTTGCCTGTGTTGCCCTTGGAGGCAACAAGGGGGGGAATTGTTATACGAGGTCCCTGCACCCTAATTGATACCCTCAGAGATACACTGTAGACAGCTAATGCTTAGGCATAGGTTATACTAATACTTAGGGCTAAGGGCATCTACCGTACAAGAGTAGATGCCAGGATATGAATGCATATTGTTGTAATCCACTTTGCTTGCTAATGCACACACATTATACCATGTATTTTCTGTCTATTTCTTACTTGTCAGATGCCAAGACACCTGTCCTTGAAGTAACTATAATATGTAAAGCAACATTACCATCCTTTGGTGATGGGACCCACTACATCTTGTTATGTAAGACTCTGTATAAGAACTTCTTTGTTCTAAAACTGATGACTTTACAGAATTATATAATGTTATCTTGGACCGTGGAGACACCTCTAATTTAGCCAATAGGGCTCATCTCTGTAACTAGAAATGTTTCTATCTTTTAGTAACCATAGTAATTATCACAGGTATATAATGTTATGTACAGGCTTTACACCTCAGAGACCCGAGAGATCCCAAGAGACTACAGAGAAACCTCGAGGTGTAGGGAACGCTTAGCACTGGCTCCCGGTTTGTATTGGTAAGAACTGCTTAGGGCAACTGTGATTTAACCCTTTTGTAGTAATAAACTTGTTTATTACTCGAATGCAACTTGTTTGTGATTATTTGCATTCCCAATATCATCAAGAATCTGCAAGCGAGGTTTAGACCTCTTACAGCACAAACAGATACTCTACAATAAACGCACAGAAATTGGTTTAAGACCCCTCAAGTACATGATCAACACTTTTGGAAATATGCAGGCAGATATAAAACTTACTCAATTGCAATGTACAGGCAGGTGTATAACTACATTAAATACTAGATGGTAATTTGTGAACCAGATTTCAGCCTAATAATTACACACCACTTGAAACATTGTTTTTAAGTCTAAATTGTTTGGGAGATGCCATTACTCTCATTGAATGTGAAAGCATATTCCAAAATTTTGCTGCTTGATATTTTAAGGTTTTTTCACCAAATCTTGTTTTGTTGTAATTTGTCTTTATCTTATTTTTGTATACAGATCTAGTTAAGATCCAGATTGGTTCTACCTGTTTCTTCAGTGCAGTGACCAAAATATAGTGTGCAGGTTGTTTTGTGAAAAAACGATGCGATAAATTTAGCTGTGTCTCCCCATTTCTATGTTCTAAGGTCGTCCACCCCAACATGTTTAATAATGTACAGTGATGTGTCCTATAATGACATCCCAGTACAAATCTTGCAAGTTTAGACTATATTTTATCCAATTTATCCCACATTACTTTTGATGCAACCCTATATATATATTGCTTCCATAATCAATAGAGGGCAATATAATCTGCTCCACAATAGCTTTCCTAGCTCTTTCATCCAGACATTTAGATGTTCATCTAAGTGCTCCTTATTTTTTATTAGCTTTATTTAAAACCTCCCTAATGTGTTCTTGAAAATTTAACTCTGCATCAAATATTAAACCCAAGTATTGATATTCAGTAACCTGTTCTATCTAAATATTTGTTAAAGATGTTATACCTAGACTTGGCTTGTTAGTATTCCCACAATAAAGAACTTTTGTCTTCCTTGTGTTCATCACTAGCCTCAGATCAGTGAATCACTTCACAATGCCACTGAACTCCCTCTGCAATTTAATCTTCAAGTCCAACGCATCTACCCCAGATGCAATCAATGCCATATTATCAGCATACCACCGGATATTAGATGTTTGCACCATCTGGGGAAGATTGTTTTAAAACACTAAAAATAACAAGGGCCCACTTATAGATCACTGACAGACTCCTCTGTCAACTTGTTTCACACTTGACAGAGTCTGAGACACCTATACTTTCTATGATCTTACAGTTAGGTAAGACTTAATCCAGTCCCATGGTCCCTCAGTAATGTCCATAGACCATAGTTTCCCCCAGCAGCAGGGAGTGGTCCACCAGGTCGAAGGCCTTAGACAAATCTACAGACAAGGCGGCAGTCTCCAAACCTGTATCCTAAGAAGTTGCCACTAAATCATTAAATTCAATCAATGTTGAACTAGTAGAAAGACCCTTTCTAAATCCTGCCTGATATGGTGTCAAAATTTTATTTTTTTCTAAATAGTCCATAATTTGTATATGTACTAAGTGGTGCCTAAGTGGTGCCTTGGCTTGGAGGGGTGGAGAGCATATCTAGAGAACTGCAAGGGCTGCAGGAGATGGAAGGGAGCAAAACATCATTATCTATCAGGGACAAATGACCAGTCAAGAGACAAAGTTGGAGTAGTGCAGTGTAATGTCAGGGTGCTAGGGAGGGCCTCCAGCAGGTAACATGCATGGCAACTTTTTCCAAAGTGTTTCCTGTGTACAGTCAGAGAGAGGCAAGGGTTCTCTGCAACAGAGCATTTAACAACTGGTTCAAGACATGATGCATGGAGGAGGGCTCTGGCTACACTGGGAACTAGGGGCCCGCATGGAAGAATATGAGTCTGTAAATGGGAGATGGCCTGCATCCTTCCAGGATTGGGATCACAGTCCTTGATGGAAAATTTAAATGCTGCTTGGATGATCATTTAAATTATCCAGGGGGAGGCAGTAAAACAAAGGGAGGCAACAACCCCCCAATGATGGAGTATCAGTGAAGGAAGGCCAAAGGGGACTAAATTTCCCTAGGGTGGGGGTGCAAAAAGACAGGGCTGGGGCAACACTGAAGAAAATGGGGTACTTCCCTCTTCATAAACAACTTACCAAGCAATGTCTCATCCTGCTCCTCTCTTCTCTATGCTGATGACTTGGTCATCTATGCCAGCTCCCATAACATAGACTACCTAAACTCGTCTCTGACCATGGCCTACAACAGTATTCAAAACTGGCTAAGCTTACATCGACTTGTCCTTAACTCACACAAAACCAAAGCCATGCTCCTGGGCACTGCCCAAAAATTTAGATTCTGCACCTCCCCCTTGAAAGTACTCGACCTGAATGGGAACTCACTAGAGGCTGTCACCTCTTTTCGGTATCTTGGAATTTTGCTTGACCAATCTCTGGACCTTAACCTACACATTCGATCAACCTGCAAAACAGTAAATTGTAGCTGGGGTGGCCTACAGAACTAGCTATATGTTAACGCCATCGGCTAAGCTAGCCATTGCCAGGGGGATCCTTCTACCAACCCTGACTTACTGTGCTCCTATCCTGGCTACTGCCCATAAATCCGCCTTACAGAAACGAGATGTCACCTATAATAATGTCTGTTGTTATGCATCTATGGCCCCTCAGCTTAAGCATCGTTGTCAGCTGTATAGTGACCTAGGCTGGCTCTCCCCCTATACTACCAGACTATACTATCTCGGCTGTCTATGTGACTCCATTATTAGGTTGAAAACCCCAGCATCACTGGCTGAGTTACTACATTCCATCACCTCTAACCATGGTCTGAGGTCAACTGACAAATCACTAATAAGAGTACCCCAGTGTCACACCACCAAAGGCACCGGGGCTTTCGGGTATGCTGCCCCCCAGATGTGGAACATGCTGCCACTGGACCTTAGGCAATCCTCATCTCACTACCACTTTAAACATGGGCTACGACATTACCTAGCTACTACTGAACAGTGTACCTGTTTTGACCCTAGCTGACCGTGCCCATGAAACCCTGCCCCACACCTATCCCCTCCCTACAAACCAATTTCTCCTGCTACCACACCCCTTCCTCCCCTTCCCTCCCTCTAGCATCTCTCTATACTCACCTACTTACTTATTGTCTTCTCTTTCCTGCTTGTTTGTACTTTATGTCTACCTGTAGATCATGGAATAACCCTTCTTCTGAAACTGTAACTACTCTGCTTGTTATATACTGTACTGAACAATGCTGTATTTCTGTACTGACCAGTGCTGTCTTACTTCAATCCGTGCCCTCACTGCTATCTTAGCCACATTGCCTCATGTCATGTACCTGGCTCTACTGTCTAAACACTTTATTGCCATACAATCTGTATTGTCTATGTAAGCACCCACAGTATGTACTGTATTGTCTTGTACTCCCCCGGGTCGTGCCTGAAAATAGTCACCTACTGGCTAGTGCACTTACCCGGTTAACAAAAACTAAATAAATAAATAAAATAAATCAAGTATGCAAAGGGAAAGGAGACAGGGATAGATGAAGGTAAAAAGGGAAGAGGTGGGTTGGGGGAGATTCAGAGAACAACACAGGCAGAAAAAGGGGGAAGTAAGGAAACATGCAAGGAATAAGTAAGGTGTTTAGAGCCATGTGTGCCACTACATAGAATCTTAGAAACTAAATTCCAGATGCAGACACAATTATGGCAGAGACTCACTTGTATTTATTGGTCCTAATGGAAACATGGTGGACTAAACACCGTGAGTGGGACATGACCATATGGGGCTACTCTCTGTTCAGAAGTGACTAGGCAGGGAGAAGGGGTTATAATATATGGGGAGAGAAAGTATCAAGGCCATGGAGGTACAGGGGCACCTGGAGAAAAAGAAGGGCTGGAGGTGCTGTGGGTCATCCTGCAGACAGGCTTTGGGGCCATTATCCATACCAGGGTAGTGTACAGACCTCCAGCACAATGAGAAAAGTTGGGTAAGGCACTTGGAGAAGCCATCATCAGAATTGCAGGTAATGGGGAGATGCTGCTACTTGGTGACTTTAATCTGCCAGACCAGGAGTAGAGCCTTTCAGCTGAGACTTCAGCAAGGAGCAGGGCCATCCCTAACTCTTTACAGATGGCTTTTCTCAGGCAGTTAGTCAAAGAACCCTCATGGGATGGTTGGTATACCGTTATGTGTTCAACCACGATTGAGTGATCCCCGAAAGAGTGACTCAATCACAGCATATGGCACAGGGGCTACCGGGTGACTACAGTGACCGGATGGGTAGGGTTGGTGACCATAGTGATCGGAAGACAGTACAGGTACTCACGTGGGGGTGGCAGGCCACCCAGGTACATACAAGAGACAGCACCCAGTGAGAGGTGGGAGGGGATTTGAGGGGTGGTGCTGCAGTAGGCTGCTGAGCTGGCCCCATGGTGTAGTGGGTTGACTGGTGGCTAGGGTGCTGGGTTCTGGTCCAGGCACAGGCACAGGTCTGATTTTGTTGCACCCGGCCTGAATTTTATTTTGTTTTACATTTTGCAGCCCCCTGCCATGCACCCCCTGGAGTTGAGAATCTCTATAGGGTGGGGCACAGCCCCACATAAATGCAAGCAATGCAAGTCCCTGGCACCATTTTTGTTAGCACAGGAGTCAGAGACAAATAGATTTTGGTGCCTGACTTCAATTGCTACGGTGATCGCTCTTGGCAGTCACCATTATCACATAAAACCAGATGAGGCAGTGTTGGGCCTGGTGCCTACAAACAGGGAGAGCATTGCATTCATCACAGCGGGCTGTCCCCTTGGTACCATTTATCACCGCACAGTGTGGTTTAACATAAAATCTGGAACTGAGGCAAACCACATCAGAACAAGGGTCCTGGACACTAGGAGAGCAGATTTTAATAAAATTGGAGACTGCCTCAGAAACTGCCTTTTTTTGTTTGTTTGTTTCTTACAAGTACAAACATCATTTTTAATTTTGTTTATACAGTTGAGCTCAATGTTAGGCCCAATCTTGTCTAGTCATTGTCAGTCAGGATCTTCACTGAAGAACTGGCATTAATAAACAGAGGTGTTACTTGCTCATTGTTTTATTACCTTATGTTTCCAAACGGTATGAATATTCCTCACTGAGAACATGGTGACAGTAATGTCAGGAGATCGCATAACAATTGGAAACCAGAACACAAAAGCTTCAATAGGAGGGGGAAGGACTCTTAACCACTGGACCATCATTTCTGTACCTTTGAACATCCCAATTTTAGCCTGTGATTTGTAGACATTGAGAGAGTGAATAGAGGAAGAAGAAGAAAAAAAAAATCATGGAGTGGACAAAGAAAATTTTTTTAAAGTAGGAGGCATCAAATCAAATCAAATCAATATTTATTTGTATTGCACTTTTCAAAATGCCAAAGTGCATAACATAACCAAAAACAACATATATTGACAATAAATATAAATATAAAAACAGTTTAAAAAGCAGCAAAATACTTAATCAAAAGCAAGTGCAAATAAGCGGCTCTTCAATAATGCTTTAAATGACTCTGTGGAAAGGCACTCTCTAATCTGATGAGGTAGAGAATTCCACAGGGTTGGGGCCACAGAAGAAAATGCTCTGGCCCCAGATGACTGAAGACAAACCCTGGAAATCTCTAGCAATCCCTTGTTGGTGGAACGGAGTTGGCGGAGAGGGCGGTAAGGCTGAAGGAGATCTTGCAAGTAGCCCAGTCCCTGTCTGAGTAGGGTCTTATAGGTCACCAATGCTACCTTGAAGATGATTCTCCATCGCACTGGAAGCCAGTGCAGTTCATGCAGCACAGGTGTGATATGGCAAGTTCTCAATAGCCCAGTCAACAACCTGGCTGCAGCATTCTGCACCAGCTGCATGCGATGGAGATCCACCCCCGGCAACCCTAGATGAAGAGCATTACAGTAATCAAGACTCGATGAAACAAATGCATGGACCAACACAAAAAGGTCATCGTGTGGAACAAGGTGCTTTATCTGGGCTATATTCCTCAGATGGAAAAAAGAGGACTTGACAACAGCTGACACCTGTGTCTTAAGCATCAGCTCACTGTCAATTATTACACCCAGATTCCGCACCTGTTCAGAAGGTCTCAACTGGTTACCTCCTAACACAAGGCCAGAGGGAGACCCAGGACTCAACTTCTCTGCACAGTGACCTGGATCCACCACCAGCACCTCAGTCTTGTCAGGATTCAGTCTCAACCAGTTAGCACTCATCCAGTCCTGAATCTCAACAAGGCAGTTGTTAAAGACAGATAGTGCATCGTTCTGTTTGGGTTCAAAGGACATATAGAGCTGAGTGTCATCTGCATAGCAGTGAAAACTCAGCCCATAACTCCTTATAATGTCACCCAATGGCAGCATATACACCGTGAACAACATGGGGAAAAGCACAGAGCCCTGTGGCACCCCACAAGGCAGAGCAAAGGGAGCAGAGGAAAAAAATCCTGATACTACCCTCTGAGTTCTGCCCATGAGGAAGGAATGAAACCATCTGAGGACTACCCTGACAGTCCACAGAGTAGCCACAGGTGTTCTAGCAACATCCCATGGTCCACGGTGTCAAACACTGCAGAGAGATCAAGCAGAACCAAGATCGAACGGCTCCTCTGATCTCTCACTATTAGATCATTCAGTACCAGAACCAACGCCATCTCTGTACTGTGCCTCTTCCTGAAACTCTACTGGAGAGGATCATAGATTTCATGGGTGGTAAGAAAGTCATTGAGCTGCAGCGCAACCACTTTCTCAATAACCTTACTCAAAAAGGGCAGTTTAGAGATTGGTCTGTAGTTAGCGAGACAGTCAGGGTCAAGGGAAGGTTTCTTCAAAAGGGGTCCAATGAGTACCAGATTAGCTCATTAAGGACTGTTCCGATCACATCCACTCATCCCACAAGGAGGCGCGTTGGATCAGGATCCAAATTACAGCAAGTTGGCTGCGAACCCTGGACAGTCTTCATGATATCTACAATTGCTGGCTAGTCAAAATCTGTCCAGACAGACCGAGGGCTTGTAACCTCACATTGATCACTGCCATGCCTAGTTGAATATGTTTTGCTGATCTCCGACCTGATCAGTGACACCTTATCATCAAAGAAATGAGTAAACTCATACACTTTATTTGTGAAAAAGCTCTCTGACCCCGCAGACAGGTTGGATTGCACAGCCTGTCCATGACCCGGAAGAGCTGAGCTGGTCGATTTCTTGATGCAACTATCTCCCTGGACAGGAACGCTGCCTTCTTACAGGAGATTTCTGATTGATAGTCCAAATAATAGGCTATCAATCTAAGCCTGTCACCTTCTAGGCCGGATTTAGCCAGTAGCGTTCCAATCTTCGCCCAACCCTCCTCAACTCTCTCAGCGACCCATCAAACCAAGGAGACTGAGGGCAGAGGGAGAGGGGGCAAACTAGGACAGGTGCTATGGAATCTAGAGCCTTCAGCACCATATTATTATAGTCCACCACTAAGACATCTGATTCCATGCACTCCACAGCCAACTCGATAGGTCCAGCACCACCATCAGACCCTCAGGGGTAGCACCCCTCTAAGGTCTGTACTGAACCATCTCCAAAGGGGTTGGTCTAATGGGGGGCCATAAAATTGAACCTTATAGAGTGATGGTCAGACCACCCAATTAGTTCCACCACCAGTTCAGAGATCTCCATCCCCATGGTGAACACCAGATCCAATGAGTGACTCTGAATAGGGGTTGCAGTGGTAACAACCTGTGTGAAGCCCAACAAAATCATTAGTTGGAGGAAGTTTTGACCAAAATGCGAGAGTTCATCATTGACCCAGGCATTGAAGTCCCCCAGGACCAACCACCTGGAGGGTTCCAACACCAGGTCGACAGTGAAGTCTGCAACTTCCTGCAGAAAAATATTCTCATCACTGGGTGGACAGTAAATGAGTAAGATTCTGCTACCCACACCTGCTCCCATGATACATTCAAAGGATCTAGGGATCACCACTAGAACCTCTACAAAGTCCAATTCTGATTTGAAACAAGTAGTGACCCCCCCAACCCTTCAATCCAATCTCGGGTGATGTATCACTGAGTAGGCATCTGAAACAGCTGACTCTAATATAGGACCAGCATTCTCATCCAGCCAGGTTTCAGTGATGAAAGCCAGGTCAGATGAATAAACAAGATCAGCAATAATTGCTGTCTTGTTCCTTATAGACTTGGCATTCCATAACACTGCCTGAGTTGGATGAGAGGCCTTGGAGGAGTGGGTCACTTGCTCACTATCAGTGGAGCCCTTGGGTATGGGAACCAGGCATTGAAAACCCCTATCCTGGACCCATTTTGCCCCAGGGCATCTCCCTGACCTCACCACCCTTATCCGCCCACTGTGCCACCCCAGCTGAGGAACCCCCCTCCCCCTCTGCCTCCTCTGTGCAGTCCCCAAGGCATGACAACACCTATATACCTCGGGTTGCAATGGGGGGCTGACAAAAGGGTGCAGGTCCCTCAGCCTGGAGGGTGAGTAGTGCCAGCCCACAGAGACTTGGTCCTAGCACATACTACCAGTGGTGGAACCCCCTGTCTAACGACGGAATCAGTTTCACCACCAACACCACTAACTCTTTTAAAATAGCTTATATATGTGGCTATTCACTAAAACACAATAACAACAATCACAACAATCACCCCAAAAACTTAACAAATAATGAATAAAACTAAAATTGAATCTCAAAAATAACACAAACACCCATGATAACAAAAATAAAACCTATTTATAAATATCGCCATCTCACAATGTTGAATTAGTTCCCAGTACCCACAATTTTAGTGAGATACTGCATGCCTCCCTCAAAAAATGAATAATAACAACCACTAATAAGAGATATTGTTAAATAATGGAACAGACTAGGTAATGTCCAGATAAAGAAAGGGTTAATATGAGATGTTATAAATTTTTGTTTGGAGATGATTCATAAATATGGGAACCCATTACAGAGCATTACTCTAGATGAAATTTAAAGTGTTACACCCTGCATAAACAATCTCTTACTATATTTATGGAAACTATTTCCTAACCCTCCTCAGAACTGAAAAATAAGCAATTATTTATGAAATCCTTGGGGATGGTATAAATATATTTATCACTATATCTATATCCATATCATCTATAGCTATCTCTCTAGATACATTATTTCTAACCTGATATGTTAATCCATAATGTGTCTTCTGACACCGGGGTCATACAATTCATTCATAATGGGAGACTGACAATAATGTTTATGCATTTTGTATACCTAAATTCCTTTTCCTTATAAATTCTAACAAAGAAAAAATATATTTACAAGAAGGATGAGATGTTCCATTCTGAATAGTATAATACTAATTTGTAGTTAATTTGACATTTTAGCGCTTGGTCTGATTTAAGGTCCCTTCATCACTTTATGTGCTTTAAGCCAAGTTTCATCTTGTAGACAGCAGTGGGATTCACCATTTGTGTCCTTGGTGACTGGGATGCTTTCCTGTCATCAAGTTGCCCAGCTTGTTGACCTGCTGCCCTTTGAACAGAGAAATGAAAAAGATTGAGGCTGCAGGTCTTTCAATTCAGTTTTATCTGCTTGTTAAAGCTGAAACGATTTCTGCAGCATGTAAGGTGACTGCTGAGTGCTAAAGTATAGTGCTTATTCATAATTATTATGATGATTTTGAGAGATGGCATTAGCCACTGAAGATATTATTACTTCTGTGTGGGGATCTCTATTGCAGAATCATTTTAATAAGAACCAGGAAAGACAGCATGATATGGATGTACAGTAGTTACAAAGTGAGCTCTTCCTAAATGATCCTTAATTAAATAGTGCAAAGTACATTTAAATTGTATTTGTAAGTCAGTGTTTTATATTTTTTCAAAGGCAACTTGAGAACCTTGAGAATATAGTAACATTTAATTGTAGAAAAAGAAGGCCTGATTCCAGGATGGGCTACACCGGTGTAAGGCGAGATGTGCCAAACCCCATGGAGTATCTCACCACTTACACCATGTGATATGCCCATTGCAATTCTAAGAGGTGCCTTGCACCATGACGTATGCAGGCTGCAACAATCACAGGTTATGACACCTGTTACGTCGCAGCCCACATACGTCTGGCGCAACTGCAGGTTAAGACAACAACTTCACCCAATTCCAGGAGGATAGCTGTCGTAACCTGCAGTTACAATTCCCAGATCCGCAGTGGCATAGGTAACTTCCAACAGCTCAGAGCTGTCCTAAGTGACATCCAATGGCTGGCACCATTGGATGCTGCCATGCAGCACCCCAGCAATGGTGCCATAGGGACACCCACCCCCTCAAGCACACCCCTGTCTTCCAAGCCCCGATCTTCATGGACCCCCAGGGGTCCGATTCTGGTGTGCTCCCCCCAGATGCCTGTGTCATGTATCTTGCCCCCCATGCCCCCTGGTATGCACTGGAGGTGGTCCAGGTTGGGGCTTTGGGGCCACCTTAGTCGTCGGGCATGAAATGACGATGTGGTTAGCGATACACCATGCATGGCAATGCCACACGATGGCATATCTCACATGTCATAGTGCCGGGACCCTGCCACTTCTGGAATGTGGCATAGGGTCCCTGGTGTAGGGGTGACTGGCATAACTCGCAACTGCATGCAAGTTACACCACTCATCCTGGAATTGGCCCTGAGACCTTAAAATGATTGGCAGTATAGCCTTGCAGTTAGAGTAAGGATGTGTGCATGTGCTTGGCACATCCAGCACACCGGGGTTTGATTCCCACAACCTCTATTGCATACTGTGTGACTCTGAGCAAGTCACTTAACCTCCCTAGTCAGGGGAGTAGCCAGGCTGTAGCCTGTAGGCCTAGGCCTTCAATTGGATTTGAACATTTTGAACAAATATTCCTTAATGTAACTGGCCATGGATACAAATGTGCCCCAAACAGCATGTATATGTCTGTGCCTTCAGTTTTTGAAATCCTGACTACTCGCCTGCCAGTGCACCTTGGTCCCCGAAAGCTTGCACTTGTGCTTAGTGAGCCTTAGCCAGTTACTAAAGAATGAAAAAAAGATAGGATAATATAACTAGGTAATTAAAACTATATATTCCTGATGTATTAAAGGATGAATTTGGGTTAAATAAAAAAATTTGTTTTGTTCCTTTCAGATCAAAAATTCATATACTGTATGTGCAAGGTTTTTTTTCAGTAAAAATTTATTGAAAACATGCTGTAATAAAATACACATAACATAAAAATGCTTTCCAGTGGTAACATGCCCATGACTATCTGATACATAACTTCTGGCACAATAACAGAAATACACATGCGTAGACATGCTTCAAAAAACAGAACCAAAGCAAAGAAAAAGAAGACATAACTAAAAATGGTACCAAATAAAGGAAAATAGCCATCTGATCCACACTTGTATCAACTGATCTGTTACTTTTTAAGGTACCTTAAGCTAGTGTTTATAATGAACCATGTGTGTGCCAAGGTCACTAAAGATGCTCAAGGGGAACACCACCTATACCCATTTACATACTTCTGAAAGGGCACCTCTGGGCAACACTAAGTACACTTTAGGATAGCAGGGAAAAGACTCAAAACCTGCCAATTGCTCCAGCACTGTGTGGCTTGTGAGGCCTTCTAGACGGTTCATAAAAGGCAACCACCTTGCCATACATTTACCTGAGATATAAGTGTGCCATGATAGTCTATCACCTGTACTTGTTTACACACTGCCAACCACTCCCTTCTGTCTGGGGTTCCCTCCTGTAGCCATTTTTGTATCACTGCTTTTGTGGGATAGCTAATTAAAATCTAAAACAAGTACTTGGAGTTTCCCCCCTCAAGCCTGGAGGGGTGACTCGCAAAATCAGATGTATGAATATCCTAAGGATTGGTGTTTCAAATATTTAAGTCAGGGCTCTGGTCTGCTCCTCCAAGAAGTTATGCAAGTCAGGGCACTCCCAGAAGATTTCAGAGTGGTGGGCCTGCATATTATAGCCCCCACCAGTGGCTATCAGTAAAAGAGGTTCCAAAATGTTTTGCAATCACTGGAGATCTAAAAAAATGAATTACCATTTCCATTTCTGTTCCCTCCAGATGTAAGAGGTGTATACTCCAGCTGTACCATCCATTTTCTTTCCAATCCTGCTCAGTAAGTACCGACTCCATTTACTCCTCCTACTTAGCTTGCACCTTCAGTTTGCGTGTCTCATCCTGATCCCCTATCACTTTATACAGGTGAGTAACCCAATGACCCAGATTAGGGGTTGTCAGATATAGGGCTTGGATCTACTGTAGCTCATCCAGTGTTTTTTGCACAGGGCCTTTCTACAAGGTGAGTGTAGTTAACTCCAGAGCTGTAAAAAACAATAAAGTCTGTTTGTGGGAGCTTGTACTCCTGTTTGAGTTGAAGGAGGTTTTAACTGTCCTTGAGATCTTACTTGACCTACCCTGTATAGCCTCATGTGTCCCCCCTTCCCGAAATGTTGCATCTGTCTTCCCTAAGGTGAACTCTGGGCAAGCTCTAATGGGAGTAAGTTCACTGATTCCCTTGCTTCCTTTCATCAATTCCACAGCCTGGAGCCAGGCCCTCACCCAAGAGTTTTGCAAGTGGTGTGTCATGCCCATGGAAAAAATGGAATGTCACCCACTTTATGCAGTGTGGGGCCTCCCTTTTCCAGTACCACCCAATGGGGTGGATTCTCTTCCCAAATATTGGAGAGCATAGCATGTGCTTGTCATGAAAGAAAGTGCTGCCTAAAATTCAGGAAAATCAAATCTCCCATACCACTGCCCAGCTTTAAAAGGATCCATCTCCCCCTAGGTTTACACTTGGCCCAAAGAATTTTAGGTGGTCTATTGGTAGAGTGAAGAAGAAGAAAAGCAGGCTTCTCTGCACATTCATATGAATTACTTTGACCCTCCCCACTAGAGAAAGGGGCAGTTCTGGCTAGAGATGTGCAAAACTGGAAAAACTTTGTTTCATCAGAACTTCACAAAGCTGTTCAACTTTACAAAGTTTGAAATGCTGACTTTGTAGCAGTTTTTGCCAAGTGAAGTGGCACTTTTTAAGACAAAGTAACCAAATGTCATGTATGAAGTTGGCACTTCATGAAAAAGAGTGCCACTTTGCCTGAAAAAATTGCAAAGTCAGCAAAGTTGAAGTTGGTGATGCTAATAGGAACTTTGCAGAGCTTTGCAATGTCAAAGTTTCACACCTGGAGTCTGAGCTGGACGTCATTGTCCACCTATATGACTTGGCTCATCATGAGATTAGAGAAGTGCAGAAGGACTTTGTGGAATTGGGGAGGGGCCTACGACAAGTAGCACACACAATATCCTTCTCCGAGGTGCTGCCTGTCAATGGCATGAGTGAGGCGAGGGTACTTTGCACCATGCAGTTTAATGAATGGTTGAAAAAATGGTGTGGAGCACAGGGGTTTGGCTTCATTGGGGACTGGGGTTCCACCTGGAGGGATACCAGCCTATACTGGCAGGATGGTCTGCATCTGTCCAGGAAGGGAACAAGTCTTTTGAGCAATTGGTTTAAATGCTTCATTGGCAAGCTTTTAAACAAGTCAAGGGGGGAGGCACTGATAAGCAGCAGGAAAATCCCAGCCTCTACCTACAAAACAGGGTACTAAATGAGAAAAAGACCGAGGTAGAAAGGTCAGTGGGGGATGCTGCAAAAGAAGGTAAAGCCATCAAAAAATGGAGAGCAATGAGTACCAATGATCATAGTCTGAGTAACAAGCTTCCTGAATTAGTGGTCTTGATGGAGGAGGAACATCTGGATATCGTGGCAGCCGCAGAAACATGGTACACACAAAACCATGGCTGGGATGTAAACATACCAGGATACACTGTCTACAGGAGGGACAAGGAGGGTAAAAGAGGAGGCGGAGTAGCTCTTTACATAAGGGAAGTAATCAAAGCAACAGAACAAAAGGGAAAACAGGGAGGAGAAGAAGCTCTGTGGGTAAATTTGGAGACCGGCAATGGCACCACAATCTGCACAGGGGTTGTATACAGACCTTCTCAGGGGAGGAAGTGGACAAGGAAATGATAGAAAGAATACTTAGAATGGCAGAAAAAGGGAGATATTGCTGATGGGTAATCTGAATATGCCAGATGTTAACTGGAGTGCAGTTGCAGCAGCCACTTCAAGAGGGGCTATTTTAGATGCCCTACAAGGGCATGCCTTAGACAACTAGTATTGGAGCCCACTCAAGAGGGAGCAATCTAGACCTGGTTCTCTCAAATGGAGATGAAGAGAGGATCACAGATGTAGAAGTGGTAGCCATCTGGGAACTAGCAACCATCGAACAGTATGGTTCACAATAAACACAGCAATAGAGTCAAGCTTTACAAAGGCAAAAGTCTTGACTTTAGGAGGGCTGACTTTGCCAAATGGGTGAGTGCCTAAGGAACGCACTAGCAAATGGGCAGGAAGGAGGGGTGGAAGAACAATGGGGAATAATAAAAACTGCCATCACAGAGGTAACAAGCCTTTGTGTGAAGCAAATAAACAAAACAAAACGATGTAAGAAACCACTGTGGTTCTCAAAGGAAGTGGTAGTGAAGGTTCAAGAGAAAAAGAAAGCATTCAGGGAGTACAAGGAATCACAGAAGGAGCAGGACAGAGAACTGTATCAGTTAAAGCAAAAGGATGCTGGAAGGCAGTCAGAACAGCAAAGGCCCAAACGAGGAAAAGATAGCCAACTCAGTTAAGAAGGGGATAAACCTTTATAGGTACATCAGGGAGCGAAGGAAGACCAAGGGAGGGTTAGTGAGGCTTAATAAAGGGAGGGAGGGTGGGCAGAGGGTGACTGTGAAAAGACAGAGATACTAAACAAATATTTGTGCTCAGTATTTACAAAGGAAGAGGGAGGTACCAAAACAAACAGCAGAAACCTCTGGATACAGAAGTTGATACCAGCCCATTTACAGAAGAAAGGGTTCTGAAAGAACTCTTAAAACTGAAGGTAGACAAAGCAGTGGGGCCTGATGGGATTCATCCCAGAATTCTAAAAGAACTTAGGGTAGAACTAGTGACACCACTGACTACCCTCTTTAACAAATCATGGGAGGATGGGGTGGTACCTGAGGACTGGAGGAGGGCAGATGTGATTCCCCTTCACAAAAATGGGACCAAGGCAGAAGCAGGAAACTACAGACCTGTTAGTTTAACCTCAGTGGTAGGGAAAATGATGGAATCACTTCTGAAGGAAAGGATTGTTGAGTATCTAGAGGCCAGAGGGGCACAGGACCCGAGGCAGCATGGATTCACAGCGGGAAGGTCATGCCAGACAAATCTGATAGATTTCTTGACTGGGTGACCAAAGTAGTAGATCAGGGAGGGGCTGTGGACATGGCCTACCTAGACTTTAGCAAGGCATTTGACACAGTCCCACACAAAAGATTAATATACAAGTTAGCCAGCCTGGGAGTGGGTCCCAAGACGACAGCCTGGGTGAAGAATTGGCTGGAGAATAGAACACAGAGAGTAATAGTAAATGGAGTCCACTCTGAAGAAATGGGGGTTACTAGTGGGGTATCGCAGGGTTCAGTATTAGGACCGGTCCTCTTCAATGTCTTTATAAGCAACATTGCAGAGGAACTGGAAGGAAAAGTATGTCTCTTTGTAGATGACACAAAGAACTGCAACAGAGTTGATGCACAAGGTGTGGTGGAAAGGATGAGAAGGGACTTGGCAAGGTTAGAGGAATGGTCAAATGTATGGCAGCTTAGATTCAATGCTAAGAAGTGTAAGGAAATGCACCTGGGAAACAAAAACCCAGGGGAAGAGTACACGATGGGGGGTGAGATACTAACAACAACAAAAATGGAAAGGAACCTGGGGGTAGTCATATCAGATGACCTAAAGGTGGGAAAGCAATGTGAGTGGTCAGCAAGGTGGGCTGGGGGGATACTGGAATGCATAGGGAGAGGCATCACCAGTAGAAAACAGGTAGTTATTATCCCTCTGTACAGACAGTTGGTGAGACCCCATCTGGAGTACTGCATGCAGTTCTGGAGACCCAATCTCCGCAAAGACATAGACAGGATGGAAGCTGTCCAGAGGAGGGCAACTAAAATGGTGCAGGGTCTGCACTGGAAAACATATGAAGAGAGACTTAAGGAGCTAAATATGTATAGCCTCGAGGAAAGCAGGGAGAGGGGGACATGATAGAAACTTTCAGGTACCTCAAGGGAATCAACAAAGTCCAAGAGGGTAGCATCTTTCAAAAAAAGAGGTGTGCAAGAACAAGGGGGCACAATTTGAAGATAGAAGGGGGCGGCTCAGAGGTAACTTAAAGAAGTATTTTTTCACAGAGAGGGTTGTGGATGCATGAAACAGCCTTCCAGAGGAGGTTGTGGAGTCAAAAACAGTGGTGGAATTCAAGCATGCATGGGACAGTCATAAGGCAATTCTAGGGGGTGGGGGTAGTAAGAAGTAGGCTGCTGGTTAACTAGGATCTGCAGCTTATCCATTAGGTAGGGAAATGGCCAGACTGGGTGGGCCAAGCAGTCCTTATCTGCCATCAAAATCTATGTTTCTATGTTAACTTTGTTGCAGCTTCACCAGTGAAGTTTAACTTGGCTGCATCTCTAGTTTTGACCACCTGTCTAAGTCACTTTGGATCACCTGGGCTAGGGTACATAATTAAAACTATATAGATTGTCCAGATCTTTCTGGATTTGTCCCCACCCCTCGCAAATATTGGAAGTGCTTAGCAACCCATTTAAATGGATACATTCTCTGTGAAGTTGGGGATTTCATGCCACTGAGTTACACGGCCTCGGTCTTGTCAACATTCATTTTAAGCCCTGATGTCACTCCAAACCATAATGTGTCTAGCAGCCTTGGTTAACTGAATTCAGGACTGTGGAAATACAATAAGGTGTCTGCATAAAATGAGACCTTCACCTCTTCTCCTTCTTAAAAAATGCCTTGAATTTTGTGAATCGCTACAGGCCAGGGTTCGATTTTAACATTGTTTTACTTGCCCAAAACCTAGTGCAAATTGACCAAGGCTAGTGCAGCTAACCGTCTACTTGTCCATCTTGACTAGTGCAGGTTTTCCATGGCTGTTGATGAAGTTAAAAATTCCAGGGTTTTATTTAACTCTAAAAACTGATTAGCGTTTTGCTCATAAAAGTGCTAAAACATACATGCATAGCACTTTCCTCTGTGTTTAACAAACATAACACTTCTAGAAAATCTATATAAATACTTTCTGTACAGTTAGTATTGTCCCAGGAAAAAAAACTGCTAATCAATTACTTAAAACCCTGAATTCCCCTGCTTTAGCAGGCACTAGTCCTCATGCGAATTTCTCTGTGTTGTTGATGACCTGGTGTGATTAACACCTTATTAACAGCTGTAGGTATCTGGCAGTTCAAGATGGGGATCCCACAAAAAGTTCAATGTTAGTAATTATCACTCCATTGTTAGAACTTGCAGCTAGTGTCCAGGGTGTGATCAGGGTTAGAGGCTGTTAAATCACTAGCTTCCAGTTTTCTGAATGTCTGTCTGACAATTTGTCCCATATTATTAAGACCAGTGTCCCTCATTTCCCCACATTTCGAGTGTCTGCATCCAACATTTCAGTGACAAAATGCTATGAGCAAGACACGGAGGGGGGGGGTAGGCCCCAGGACACAACTAAAGTTATGGAAACTCATGGACAGACAAGATGGACTTCACAGTCTCCATGTGCAGTCACTTTTTCTATGTTTCTAAGAGGCATACATGGTCTGCTCTGCAGGTGGTGGGTTTTATCCCAGCCTCACCATAGCTACTCTCTTTCCCCTTCAAATCTCTTAACTCTATATGTTCACTATATTTTCTTTCAGTTTGAGTGTCTGTATCCAGCATTCAAGTGACAAAATGCTAAGAGGTATACAGAGTCTGATCTGCAGGTGATGGGTTTAATCCCAGCCTCGCCATAGCTGCTCCCTTTCCCCTCCAGATCTGTCAACTCCATACTTTCCCTGGATACCACTGCAGACCATACTCTGAAATTACTATCCATAGACCCATAGCTGCCATACTGGCAAATGTAGGGGTTCCTAGATCTTCTAAATGAATCATGCCAGCCAAAGCCATCCATACAGTTCCACCCTTATCCTATCCAGCATGTCCTTTCATCCTAAAAACAAAGCTTTGGAGCATGTATGGTACAAAATACCTTAATTAAATGCATAAGTTGAAAGGTTAAAATAAGCATTCCTGGGGTGTATAGATCATCCTATATAGAAACAAGTGTAGTGTAGTATCATGCATGTATACTATTTACCATGGTCTGATGAAAGGAGAATGTTAAAAAAAAATCTGTTATTATTGGGGCATAAGGCTCTATGTTGCCAGTTCGACAAATAATTTGTCGACTGACATTACAGTGATGGATTTATGTCACCCACAATTACAGTTCGCATAAATCTGTCCAAGAACACAGTGTTTTTTTGGGGGGTCTTTGAAACCTAGAAACAGAAATTGTTGACAGATAATGACTGCCTGGTCCATCTAGTCTGCCTGTAAGCCCTTGTACTGGATTACTGCTTCTGATCCACCTGCTGCTTTACCGCTATGGTTCCCCTATGCCTGTCCCAAGTGTGCTTGAATCCATACACAGTGCTCACTCCCACCACCTCCTGAGGCAGACCATTCCATGCATCCACCTTCCTCTCTGTGAAGAAAAACTTCTTCACATTCCCTTTTAACCTCCCACCTTCTAGCCGGCCCAGTGGTGCTAAGGGTTGAGGCACTGGATGCCACACCTTGCACCATGCCAGAAACCCAGGTTTGGGAACAGACTCGGGTCACCGGGGGTTGGCAGGGAAGGAGTAGGATTGAGCATCTGGAGGACAGCTCTCCTTTCCTGGGGTGGGTCGGTCCTTTCTCGCACAGCACAAGTGACCCCTGGGATGTTGGGGGAGTGCTACAGGCTGCATAAGATGTGTAGCAGGGGATTGGGCAGAGGTGGGTGTCTTTCACCCAGGTGTGGGACCATGCCTGAGATGAGCAGGAGAACATTGCACATCCATTCCCAGGTAACATACACACAAGCAGGAAACCTCCCCATCCCTGGATAGGCAAAGGGGCCAACCAGTGCCCCACTGTCACACTCCCAATGCTGGGTACACTCCACTAGCTCTTCTGATCCCCTCATCTGCCCAACAAGATGGAGCCAGACAATAGACTGGGTAGGTGGAAGAGTGTCTGCCCTGATATTCTGGTGGGATGGACTTCAGGTGGGGGGTAGCATGGTAGGAAGTGAGTAGGGGTAGCTCGAGAGAGGTCTAGAGGGATTGAGTGAGAAAAAGAACTAACAAAAAAAAAAACTCCCACCGTCCAATTTTATGTCATACCCCCTTATTCTTGTGCTCCTCCTGTATTGGAAAATGTCACCCCCTGCACCTTGTTTATCCCCTTGAGGTAACTGAATGTTTCTATCATGTCCCCTCTTTCTCTCCTCTCATCCAACAAGTACATATTGAGGTCCCTTATTCTCTTCTCATAACTCTTGTGTTGCAAGCCCTGTACCATCTTACAGTAACATCTTGGCAGTTACATAACATCAAGAAGAAATTGGCCCAGCTAGACAGTGACATCTATTTTCTAACCCAGTGCAAGAGTAGAAACATCCCTAAAGGTCTTACTATTTGGAATACATTAAGAAATACAAACAATTCTATATATGCAGAACAATTTTGTCATAGGACCTCTGAGAAATGGAGAAATCACAGGATTCGCATGTCATATGCCCAAAAAGTTGTTCTTAACAAAGAGTTTGCTGAAATTGTTACCACTTTGGAAAGGGTGTCTGGGGAACCGAATCAGGACATCTTGCGAGAGATACACATTAACTACCAAAGGACATTAAGAAAAGCCATGCTTATGAAAAATAGGAAATTGGATGCCCTTCAACATACCATACTTCCTAACAACCATGAAGAACATAATGGAGTCACTGAACAACAACACAATACTGATGGGCACCTTTCAGTTGTTAATTTGTCCAACCACCCACTGACTACTGGAGAACTAAATGTACTTTCAAAGGGCCTCACTTTCTGCCCAACAAAACCACTGGATAACATACTGTTTTGTGGTGAGCTGGAGGAGTACTTCCCTAGATTGAGACTTAAAGAATTCTTTTATGGCAGGGAAGAAATCACTGGTAGTGAAGACAGTGCAAACAGCAATAATGTAATGGATAAGAAAAAGGAAACTGATTTTACCCCCTCAAGTGGGCGTAACAAAAAACTAGACAATTACATTAATTGTTTCTGCCAACAAGTCAGTGGTCAGATCCTTACCAGGCAAAAACAAACCCGTTATAACCTTTCTCCACTGGAACGGAGAGCTATAGGGACACAAATCAAACCACAACATTGTCATCAAAAAAGCTGATAAAGGCTCTGCAGTGGTGATTTTAAACAGAGAGGATTATATTACTGATGCTAATAGACAGCTAACAGATCTTACATACTACAGAGAACTGGAGAGTGACCCCACTACAAGATATAAAGATGAACTACGTGACTTAATTAAAACTTTTCCAGACCACGTCCAAGAGAAACTAACTCATCTCATCCCTGATGAACCCAGGCCAGGGACATTCTACATGCTGCCTAAAATACATAAACCTGGCAATCCAGGGAGACCCATAGTCTCTGGTAATGGTACCTTAACTGAGGGGATCTCAGGGTAGTAGAGACCATTTTGAAACTGCTGGTTATGGAAAGAGACAGTTATATCCAGGACACTACGCACTTTTTGCCTGTACTTTCTGGTTATAAGGATTTACCACCTGATACCATTTTAGTGACAATGGATGTAAAATCCCTCAACTCTAATATTCCACACACAGATGGCATTGCAGCATGCCTTAAATACATACATGAGAAAGGACCGGAACAACACATCAACCCTGGAGTGCTGGGGGAACTTATGGAATTCATTTTGACACATAACAACTTCAACTTCAATGGTAAACATTATGTTCAAACTCTGGGAACAACAATGGGCACCAAAATGGCTCCACAGAATGCTAACCACTTTATGGCTGACTTGGAGGAGGATTTTTTAAGGCAGCATCCCTACAAACCACTAGCTTATTTCCATTACATTGATGATTTGTTTATCATCTGGACGGAAGGCACAGATGCACTCAAAGATTTTCATCACAAACTTAATAATCTCCACCCCACCATAAAGCTTACCCTGGAGTACTCTACCACCAAGGTTAACTTTCTGGACACCACAGTAATCATTAAGGATGGAACCTTACATACATGTATTTACAGGAAGACAACAGACAGACAGAGATATCTGCACAAGAAAAGTAACCACCCAAACCATACAAAAAAATCTGTCATATACAGTCAAGCACTTCATTGTCATCATATTTGTTCAAATGAGGATGACAGAGATACACATTTGGCAATGTTGAAAAGCACCTTAATTGAGCAGGGGCACTCTTCCAGGGAAATTTACAGGATAACAGAACGGGCAATGCAAGTACCAAGACAACAACTACTTCAATATAAAGAAAAGACAGCTACAGACGGAATACCCTTGGTAGTCACATATCATCCAGAACTTGAATGTCTGTGTAAGATTATTAAAGATCTTCACCCAATATTTAGTGAGGATGAAACCCTTAATTGTATTTTTAAGGAACTCCCACTACTATCTTTTAAACAACCACCAAATTTATCAAGCCTAATTATTAGGAGCAAACTTTCACCGGAACAGAATACCATGCCACACAATGGCACATGACCCTGCAATCAACGCCCCTGTAAAACTTGTGGGCTAATTTCTACCTCAGACTGTGTGGTTACATCACAAAACAGACAATTCCAGGTGCATGGGAGTTATACATGCATGTCACGACATGTTGTTTATTTCACTCAGTGCAAGAGATGTCCACAAACAGGTTATGAAGGAGAGACATGCCAACAGCTCCGCACTAGGATGAACTCACACAGACTTTCTATTACAGCAAGGAAGACTGAAAAACCAGTGCGGCACCACTTCTCCCAGCCTGACCACTCAGTCTCAGATATGTCAGTAATGGTCTTAAAAAGGAAATCTCAAAAACACACAACAGAGATGAGCTTTTGAGATTAAACTTATTTTACATCTCAATATGGTAGCAGATGGGATGAACGTTGATCTTGGCTTTATGGGACGCTATAGAAACTAACATCCACAGACCTTTTCTTCTTCAAACTGACATATTATAGGACTTCAGCATGTGTGGGACGTGGATGCGTGTGTGTATGTTTGTGTTTGGGAATGTGTTGTGAGGTATGTGATATAACAGATGTGGGGATTGCTGTCACATTGAGGTAAGTCTCTATTTAGATATATGGAGTTATAATGTGTTACTATTATTATTTCACACACATAATGAATATTAATTCCTCCTTACTTTTTATCTTTGCCTGGGGGGGGGATTGATTCCATTGCACCATATTCAGATTACCCAGCATGCTAGTGTACATACAGGAGTGTTATCATATACTGTTATATATAATTTTTGTAACTCTGTACATATTGGGGTGTGTGATCTCATTTGCAGGGGGGTACTGCACAGATCTTTTTACATTTGGCTAATATTATAGTAATTTGTGGATATGTAGGTATGTTAGACCTCTGGTCTTATACATATACTTTATATTTACTTCTAGTTACCTATCCTGGGGAGGGTGGTAGGTTTATTTCATGATAGTTCTATGTAGCATCCTTGGAAATGTTACCTTGCAGATAGTAGTATGGTTATATAGTGTTACATTTTTACTCTGTAGATATTAGGAGACATAAGCCCTTTTACTCAGGATTTCATGAGAAGTTAAATTCCTTTGGGGAACAATTGCAGTGACTGAAGTTAATATAGTTTCACGAGGAGAGAGAGTGTGTGTGTGTGTCTGTGTGTGTCTGTGGGAGAGAGAGAGAGAAAAAAAAGGTGGGGAGAGAGAGAGAGAGAGAGAGAGAGAGAGACAACATCTCCTATAAGCTATGTATCTCCCCCACACCCACATTATTGTGATGTGGGGAAGGTTAGGTTGTTTTGTTTGTATGAAGAGGAGGAGAGAAATTACATTTTTATCTCTTTTTCAGATTCCTTAGACGCTTGTGGTACATCAAGTTGCTACATTCTCAGTATATATTGACATCAGTACATATCAGGTTACATGGTCTTAATTCCTTGAGGTTCCTCGACTAGAGTTTTTTTGTTTGACACTAATATTATCAATTTATATTTAAATTATCATTTATACAGTCCTGAGGTTTTTGAAATTTCGTAGGCCTTATATCTAGCTTGAGAATACTGCTGGGGTACAGGCCAGCTAGGTTTTACACATCACACAGTGTGCACTGATGTTTTTAAGACAACTTTACTGGTAAATTCTTGTCTATAATGCTAAAATTGAAATTTCATGAGCCCTATAACAATCTTAGTTTGTCTTTAGTCTGGGTGGGGGTTGCCTTTCAGTAATCACATCCTTATACTAACGGTGACACTCATAGCTTGATTTAGGAGTTATCTGCTTCAGCAGTGTTATCTTATGTCAATTAAATTTATATGCAGTAGGATTCTTTGCATGTGTGTTCACCAAGCGTATCTGACCCAAGGGTCTTTCTGGCTGAAGGCAGTATTGTACTGTTAAACTTCTCTGACATCATCTTCTGTTTTTTTTTTAAATAAGTATTTTAAACCAATGGGGATTTTTTTTCTGTTTTTCTCTGCATTATCTAGCTGTTATAAGTATTGTATTTTCTAAACAACTGCCATGAGCTTCTGAAGAAGGACTGGTTGGTCTGAAAGCTAGAGCACTTTGTTCTTGTTGTTACACCTATGTTGGTCCATTAAAAGGTATCAAATCATTTGCTTCTGGATCTATTCTTACAAGAACCAATACGGCAACTTCTAAATCTAGATTTCAACATGGAAGATACTGGAATTCGACGTACAATATGGCAGTTACATAACATCAAGAAGAAATTGGCCCAGCTAGACAGTGACATCTATTTTCTAACCCAGTGCAAGAGGAGAAACATTATCCCTAAAGGTCTTACTATTTGGAATCCATTAAGAAATACAAACAATTCTACATATGCAGAACAACTTTGTCATAGAACATCTGAGAAACTGAGAAATCACAGGATTCACATGTCATATGCCCAAAAAGTTGTTCTTAAAAAAGTGTTTGCTGAAATTGATACCACTCTGGAAATGGCGTCTGGGGAACCTATTCAGGACATCTTGTGAGAGATACACATTAACTACCAAAGGACCTTAAGAAAAGCCATGCTTATGAAAAATAGGAAATTGGATGCCCTTCAACATACCATACTTCCTAACAACCATGAATAACATAATGGAGTCACTGAACAACAACACAATACTGATGGGTACCTTTCAGTTGTTAATTTGTCCAACCACACACTGACTACTGGAGAACTAAATGTACTTTCAAAGGGCCTCACTTTCTGCCCAACAAAGCCACTGGATAACATACTCTTTTGTGGTGAATTGGAGGAGTACTTCTGTAGATTGAGACTTAAAGAATTATTTCATGGCAGGGAAGAAATCACTGGTAGTGAAGACAGTGCAAACAGCAATAATGTAATGGATAAGAAAAAGGAAACTGATTTTACCCCCTCTAGTGGGCGTAACAAAAAACTAGACAATTACATTAATTGTTTCCGCCAACAAGTCAGTGGTCAGATCCCTACCAGGCAAAAACAAACCCATTATAACCTTTCTCCACTGGAACCGAGAGCTATAGGGACACTGAAATCAAACCACAACATTGTCATCAAAAAAGCTGATAAAGGCTCTGCAGTGGTGATTTTAAACAGAGAGGATAATATCACTGAAAGCTAACAGATCTTACATACTACAGAGAACTTGAGAGTGACCCCACTACAAGATATAAAGATGAACTATGTGACTTAATTAAAACTTTTCCTGACCACGTCCGAGAGAAACTAACTCACCTCATCCCTGATGAACCCAGACCAGGGACATTCTACATGCTGCCTAAAATACATAAACCTGGCAATCCAGGGAGACCCATAGTCTCTCGTAATGGTACCTTAACTAAGGGGATCTCAGGGTTTGTAAAGACCATTTTGAAACTGCTGGTTATGGAAAGAGACAGTTATATCCAGGACACAACGCACTGTTTGCATGTACTTTCTGGTTATAAGGATTTACCACCTGATACCATTTTAGTGACAATGGATGTAACATCCCTCTACACTAATATTCCACACACAGATGGCATTGCAGCATGCCTTAAATACATACATGAGAAAGTACCGGAACAAAACATCAACCCTGGAGTGGTGGGGGAACTTATGGAATTTATTTTGACACATAACAACTTCAACTTCAATGGTAAACATTATGTTCAAACTCTGGGAACAGCAATGGGCACCAAAATGGCTCCACAGTATGCTAACCTCTTTATGGCTGACTTGGAGGATGATTTTTTAAGGCAGTATCCCCACAAACCACTAGCTTATTTCCATTACATTGATGATTTGTTTATCATCTGGACGGAAGGCACAGATGCACTCAAAGATTTTCATCACAAACTTAATAATCTCCACCCTAACATAAAGCTTACCCTGGAGTACTCTACCACTAAGGTTAACTTTCTGGACACCACAGTCATCATTAAGGATGGAACCTTACATACATGTATTTACAGGAAACCAACAGACAGACAGAGATACCTGCACAAGAAAAGTAACCACCCAAACCATACAAAAAAATCTGTCATATACAGTCAAGCACTCCGTTGTCACTGTATTTGTTCAAATGAGGATGACAGAGATATACATTTGCCTATGTTGAAAAACACCTTTATTGAGCAGGGACACTCTTCCAGGGAAATTGACAGGATAACAGAATGGGCAATGCATGTACCAAGACAACAACTACTTCAATATAAAGAAAAGACAGCTACAGACAGAATACCCCTGGTAGTCACATATCAACCAGACCTTGAACGTCTGCGTAAGATTATTAAAGATCTCCACCCAATATTTAGTGAGGATGAAACCCTTAATTGTATTTTTAAGGAACTCCCACTACTATCTTTTAAACAACCACCAAATTTATCCAGCCTAATTATTAGGAGCAAACTTACACCGAACAGAATACCATGTCACACAATGGCACATGACCCGCAATCAACACCCCTGTAAGACTTAGGGCTCATTTCACTTTGACTGCGTGGTTTCATCACAAAACAGACAATTCCAGGTGCATGGGAGTTATACATGCATGTCACGACATGTTGTTTATTTCACTCAGTGCAAGAGATGTCCACAAACAGGTTATGAAGGAGAGACACACCAACAGCTCTGCACTAGGATGAACTCACACAGACATACTATTACAGCAAGGAAGACTGAAAAATCAGTGGGGCACCACTTCTCCCAGCCTGACCACTCAGTCTCAGATATGTCAGTAATGGTCTTAAAAGGAAATCTCAAAAACAAACAACAGAGGCAAGCTTTTGAGATTAAACTTATTTTACATCTCAATATGGTAGCAGATGGGATGAACGTTGATCTTGGCTTTATGGGACACTACAGAAACTAACATCCACAGACCTTTTCTTCTTCAAACTGACATATTATAGGACTTCAGCATGTGTGGGACATTGATGCGTGTGTGCATGTTTGTATGTGGGTATGTGTTGTGAGGTATGTGATATAACAGATGTGGAGCTTGCTGTCACATTGAGGTAAGTCTCTATTTAGATATATGAAGTTATAATGTGTTTCTATTCTTATTTCACACACATAATGAATATTTATTCCTCCTTACTTTTTATCTTTGCCTGGGGGGGTATTGATTCCATTGCACCATATTCAGATTACCCAGCCTGCTAGTGTACATACAGGAGTGTTATCATATACTGTTGTGTATAATTTTTGTAACTCTGTACATATTGGGGTGTGTGATCTCATTTGCATGGGGGTCCTGCACAGATCTTTTTACATTTGGCTAATATTGTAGTAATTTGTGGATATGTAGGTATGTTAGACCTCTGGTCTTACACATCTACTTTTTATTTACTTCTAGTTACCTTATCCTGGGGAGGGTGGTAGGTTTATTTCATGGTAGTTCTATCTAGTATCCTTTTAAATGTTACTTTGCAGATAGTAGTACAGTTATATAGTGTTACATTTTTACTCTGTAGATATTAGGAGACATAAGTCCTTTAACTCAGGATTTCATGACAAGTTGAATTCCTTTGGGGAACAATTGCAGTGACTGAAGTTAATATAGGTTCACTAGGAGAGAGAGTGTGTGTGTCTGCGTGTCTGTGGGAGAGAGAGAGAGAAAAAAGGTGGGAGGAGAGAGGTACAATATCTCCTTTAAGCTTACCCTGGAGTACTCTACCACCAAGGTTAACTTTCTGGACCCCACAGTCATCATTAAGGATGGAACCTTACATACATGTATTTACAGGACCCCAACAGACAGACAGAGATACCTGCACAAGAAAAGTAACCACCCAAACCATACAAAAAAATCTGTCAGATGCAGTCAAGCACTTCGTTGTCACCATATTTGTTCAAATGAGGATGACAGAGATACACATTTGGCTATGTTGAAAAACACCTTTATTGAGCAGGGACACTCTTCCAGGGAAATTGACAGGATAACAGAGTGGGCAACGCAAGTAACAAGACAACAACTACTTCAATACAAAGAAAAGACAGCTACAGACAAAATACCCTTGGTAGTCACATACCATCCAGAACTTGAACATCTGCGTAAGATTATTAAAGATCTCCACCGAATATTTAGTGAGGATGAAACCCTTCATTGTATTTTTAAGGAACTCCCACTACTATCTTTTAAACAACCACCAAATTTATCCAGCCTAATTATTAGGAGCAAACTTTCACCGGAACAGAATACCATGTCACACAATGGCACACGACCCAGCAATCAATGCCCCTGTAAGACTTCAGGGCTCATTTCTACCTCGGACTTTGTGGTTACTCTCAAACAGACAATTCCAGGTGCATGGAGTATGTATGCCATGTCACGACATGTTGTTTATTTAATTCAGTGCAAGAGATGTCCACAAACAGGTTATGTAGGAGAGACACGCCAACAGCTCCGCACTAGGATGAACTCACACAGACATACTATTACAGCAAGGAAGACTGAAAAACCAGTGGGGAACCACTTCTCCCAGCCTTACCACTCAGTCTCAGATATGTCAGTAATGGTCTTAAAAGGAAATCTCAAAAACACACAACAGAGATGAGCTTTCGAGATTAAACTTATTTTACATCTCAATATTGTAGCAGATGGGATGAACGTTGATCTTGGCTTTATGGGACACTACAGAAACTAACATCCACTGACCTTTTCTTCTTCAACCTGACATATTATAGGACTTCAGCATGTGTGGGATGTGGATGCTTGTGTGTATGTATGTGGGTGGGTATGTGTTGTGAGGTATGTGATATAACAGATGTGGTGCTTGCTGTCACATTGAGGTAAGTCTCTATTTAGATATATGGAGTTATAATGTGTTAATATTCTTATTTCACATACATAATGAATATTAATTACTCCTTACGTTTTATCTTTGCCTGGGAAGGATTGATTTCATTGCACCATATTCAGATTACCCAGCCTGCTACTGTACATACAGGAGTGTTATCATATACTGTTATATATAATTTTTGTAACTCTGTACATATTGGGGTGTGTGATCTCATTTGCATTGGGGTCCTGCACAGATCATTTTACATTCGGCTAATATTGTTCTAATTTGTGGATATGTAGGTATGTTAGACCTCTGGTCTTTCACATGTACTTTATATTTACTTCTAGTTACCTTATCCTGGGGAGGGTGGTAGGTTTATTTCATGGTAGTTCTATCTAGTATCCTTGGAAATGTTACTTTGCAGATAGTAGTACGGTTATATAGTGTTACATTTTTACTCTGTAGATATTAGGAGACATAAGCCCTTTTCCTCAGGATTTCATGACAAGTTGAATTACTTTGGGGAACAATTGCAGTGACTGAAGTTAATATAGGTTCACTAGGAGAGAGAGTGTGTGTGTGTGTGTCTGTGTGCGTGTCTGTGGGAGAGAGAGAGAAAAAAAAGGGGGGGGAGAGAGAGACAACATCTCCTTTAAGGTATGTATCTCCCCCACCCACATTATTGTGATGTAGGGTGGGTTAGGTTGTATTGTTTGTACTGAAGAGGAGGAGAGAATTACATTTTTATCTCTCTTTCAGATTCCTTAGACACTTGTGGTACATCAAGTTGCTACATTCTCAGTATATATTGACATCAGTACATCTCAGGTTACATGGTCTTAATTCCTTGAGGTTCCTTGACTAGAGTTTTTTTGATTGACACTAATATTATCAATTTATATTTAAATTATCATTTATATAGTCCTGAGGTTTTTGAAATTTCTTGGGCCTTATATCTAGCTTGAGAATACAGCTGGGTGACAGGTCCAGCTAGGTTTTACACATCACATAGTGTGCACTGATGTTCTTAAGACAACTTTACTGGTAAATTCTTGTCTATAATGCTAACATTGAAATTTCATGAGCCCTATAACAATCTTAGTTTGTCTTTAATCTGGGTGGGGGTTGCCTTTCAGTAATCACATCCTTATACTAACTGTGACACTCATAGCTTGATTTAGGAGTTTTCTGCTTCAGCAGTGTTATCCTATGTCAATTAAATTTGTATGCAGTAGGATTCTTTGTATGTGTGTTCCACCAAGCATATCTGACATAAGGGTCTTTCTGGCTGAAGGCAGTATTGTACTGTTAAACTTCTCTGACATCATCTTCTGTTTTTTTTTTTTGTTTTGTTAAATGAGTATTTTAAACCAATGGGGATTTTTTTCTGTTTTTCTCTGCTTTATCTAGATGTTATAAGTATTGTATTTTCTAAACAACTGCCATGAACTTCTGAAGAAGGACTGGTTGGTCCGAAAGTTAGAGCACTTTGTTCTTGTTGTTACATCTATGCTGGTCCATTAAAAGGTATCAAATCATTTGCTTCTGGATCTATTCTTGCAAAGACCAATACGGCAACTATTAAATCTAGATTTCGACATGGAAGATACCGGAATTCGCCGTAGAATATGGCAGTTACATAACATCAAGAAGAAATTGGCCCAGCTAGACAGTGACATCTATTTTGTAACCCATTGCAAGAGGAGAAACATTATCCCTATAGGTCTTACTATTTGGAATCCATTAAGAAATACAAACAATTCTACATATGCAGAACAACTTTGTCATAGCTCCTCTGAGAAACTGAGAAATCACAGGATTCGCATGTCATATGCCCAAAAAGTTGTTCTTAACAAAGAGTTTGCTGAAATTGTTACCACTCTGGAAAGGGTGTCTGCGGAACCTATTCAGGACATCTTGCGAGAGATACACATTAACTATCAAAAGACCTTAAGAAAAGCCATGCTTATTAAAAATAGGAAATTGGAATCACTTCAACATACCATACTTCCTAACAACCATGAAGAACATAATGGAGTCACTGAACAACAACACAATACTGATGGGCACCTTTCAGTTTTTATTTTGCCCAACCACACACTGACTCCTGGAGAACTAAATGTACTTTCAAAGGGCCTCATTTTCTGCCCAGCAAAACCACTGGATAACATACTGTTTTGTGGTGAATTGGAGGAGTACTTCCGTAGATTGAGACTTAAAGAATTCTTTCATGCAGGGAAGAAATCACTGGTAGTGAAGACAGTGCAAACAGCAATAATGTAATGGATAAGAAAAAGGAATCTGATTTTACCCCCTCAAGTGGGCGTAACAAAAAACTAGACAATTACATTAATTGTTTCCGCCAACAAGTCAGTGGTCAGATCCTTACCAGGCAAAAACAAACCCATTATAACCTTTCTCCACTGGAACGTAGAGCTATAGGTACACTGAAATCAAACCACAACATTGTCATCAAAAAAGCTGATAAAGGCTCTGCAGAGGTGATTTTAAACAGAGAGGATTATGTTTCTGAAACTAATAGACAGCTAACAGATCTTACATGCTACAGAGAACTGGAGAGTGACCCCACTACAAGATATAAAGATGAACTATGTGACTTAATTAAAACTTTTCCTGACCACATCCGACAGAAACTAACTCACCTCATCCCTGATGAACCCAGGCCAGGGACATTCTACATGCTGCCTAAAATACATAAACCTGGCAGTCCAGGGAGTCCCATAGTCTCTGGTAATGGTACCTTAACTGAGGGGATCTCAGGGTTTGTAGACACCATTTTGAAACCGCTGGTTATGTAAAGAGACAGTTATATCCAGGACACTGCGCACTTTTTGCATGTACTTTCTGGTTATAAGTATTTACCACCTGATTCCATTTTAGTGACAATGGGTGTAGCATCCCTCTACACTAATATTCCACAAACAGATGGCATTGCAGCATGCCTTAAATACATACATGAGAAAGGACCGGAACAAAACATCAACCCTGGAGTGCTGGGGGAACTTATGGAATTCATTTTGACGCATAACAACTTCAACTTCAATGGTAAACATTATGTTTAAACTATGGGAACAGCAATGGGCACCAAAATGGCTCCACTGTATGCTAACCTCTTTATGGCTGACTTGGAGGAGGATTTTTTTAAGGCAGTATCCCCATAAACCACTAGCTTATTTCCGTTACATTGATGATTTGTTTATCATCTGGATGGAAGGCACAGATGCACTCAAAGATTTTCATCACAAACTTAATAATCTCCACCCTTCCATAAAGCTTACCCTGGAGTACTCTACCACCAAGGTTAACTTTCTGGACACCACAGTCATTATTAAGGATGTAATCTTACATACATGTATTTACAGGAAGCCAACAGGCAGACAGAGATACCTGCACAAGAAAAGTAACCACCCAAACCGTACAAAAAAATCTGTCATATACAGTCAAGCACTTTGTTGTCACCGTATTTGTTCAAATGAGGATGACAGAGATACACATTTGGCTATGTTGAAAAACACCTTTATTGAGTAGGGACACTCTGCCAGGGAAATTGACAGGAAAACAGAATGGGCAACGCAAGTACCAAGACAACAACTACTTCAATATAAAGAAAAGACAGCTACAGACAGAATACCCATGGTAGTCACATATCATCCAGACCTTGAACGTCTGCGTAAGATTATTAAAGATCTCCACCCAATATTTAGTGAGGATGAAACCCTTCATTGTATTTTTAAGGAACTCCCACTACTATCTTTTAAACAACCACCAAATTTATCCAGCCCAATTTTTAGGTGCAAACTTTCGCTGGAACAGAATACTAAGTCACACAATGGCACACGACCTTGCAATCAATGCTCCTGTAAGATTTGTGGGCTCATTTCTACCTTGAACTGTGTGGTTACATCACAAAACAGACAATTACAGGTACATGGGAGTTATACATGCATGTCACAACATGTTGTTTATTTCATTCAGTGCAAGAGATGTCCACAAACAGGTTATGTAGGAGAGACACGCCAACAGCTCCGCACTAGGATGAACTCACACAGACATACTATTACTGCAAGGTAGACTGAAAAACCAGTGGGGCACCACTTCTCCCAGCCTGACCACTCAGTCTCAGACATGTCAGTAATGGTCTTAGAAGGAAATCTCAAAAACACACAACAGAGATGAGCTTTTGAGATTAAACTTATTTTACATCTCAATATGGTAGCAGATGGGATGAACGTTGATCTTGGCTTTATGGGACAATATAGAAACTAACATCCACAGACCTTTTCTTCTTGAAACTGACATATTATAGGACTTCAACATGTGTGGGATGTGGATGCTTGTGTGTATGTATCTGTGTGGGTATGTGTTGTGAGGTATGTGATATAACAGATGTGGGGCTTGCTGTCACATTGAGGTAAGTCTCTATTTAGATATATGGAGTTATAATGTGTTTCGATTCTTATTTCACATACATAATGAATATTAATTCCTCCTTACTTTTTATCTTTGCCTGGGGGGGAGGGATTGATTCCATTGCACCATATTCAGATTACCTATCCTGCTAGTGTACATACAGGAGTGTTATCATATACTGTTATATATAATTTTTGTAACTCTGTACATATTGGGGTGTGTGATCTCATTTGCATTGGGATCCTGAACAGATCTTTTTACATTCAGCTAATATTGTACTAATTTGTGGATATGTAGGTATGTTAGACCTCTGGTCTTTCACATGTACTTTATATTTACTTCTAGTTTCCTTATCCTGGGGAGGGTGGTAGGTTTATTTCATGGTAGTTCTATCTAGTATCCTTGGAAATGTTACTTTGCAGATAGTAGTACGGTTATATAGTGTTACATTTTTACTCTGTAGATATTAGGAGACATAAGCCCTTTTCCTCATGATTTCATGACAAGTTGAATTCCTTTGGGGAACAATTGCAGTGACTGAAGTTAATATAGGTTCACTAGGAGGAGAGTGTGTGTGTGTGTGTGTGTGTGTGTGTGTGTGTGTGTGTGTGTGTGTCTGTGGGAGAGAGAGAAGGGGGGGAGAGAGCAGAGAGGACAACATCTCCTTTAAGTATGTATCTCCCCACCCATATTTTGTGATGTGGGGTGGGTTAGGTTGTATCGTTTGTATGAAGAGGAGGAGTGAAATTACATTTTTATCTCTTTTTCAGATTCCTTAGACACTTGTGGTACATCAAGTTGCTACATTCTCAGTATATATTGACATCAGTACATATCAGGCTACATGGTCTTAATTCCTTGAGGTTCCTCGACTAGAGTTTTTCCTGTTTGACACTAATATTATCAATTTATGTTTATATTATCATTTATATAGTCCTAAGGTTTTTGAAATTTCTTTGGCCTTACATCTAGCTTGTGAATACAGCTGGGTGACAGGTCCAGCTAGGTTTTAAACATCACACAGTGTGCACTGATGTTTTTAAGACAACTTTACTGGTAAATTCTTGTCTATAATGCTAACATTGAAATTTCATGAGCCCTATAACAATCTTAGTTTGTCTTTAATCTGGGTGGGGGTTGCCTTTCAGTAATCATATCCTTATTCTAACTGTGACACTCATAGCTTGATTAAGGAGTTATCTGCTTCAGCAGTGTTATCTTATGTCAATTAAATTTATATGCAGTAGGATTCTTTGTATGTGTGTTCCACCAAGCGCATCTGACCCAAGGGTCTTTCTGGCTGAAGGCAGTATTGTACTGTTAAACTTCTCTGACATCATCTTCTGTTTTTTTTTTAAAAATGAGTATTTTAAACCAATGTGGATTTTTTTCTGTTTTTCTCTGCATTATCTAGCTGTTATAAGTATTGTATTTTCTAAACAACTGCCATGAGCTTCTGAAGAAGGACTGGTTGGTCCAAAAGTTAGAGCACTTTGTTCTTGTTGTTACATCTATGTTGGTCCATTAAAAGGTATCAAATCATTTGCTTTCTGGATCTGTACCATCTTAGTCACCCTTCTCTGGACTGTATCCAGCCTGTTAATGTCCTTATGAAGGTGTGGCATCCAGAACTGCACACAGTACTCCATGTGAGCCCTCACCATGGTTTCATATATTGGCATCACCGCCTCCCTCTTTCTGCTGGTGATACCCCTGCCTGTGCACCCAAGCATGCTACTGGCCCTGCTTTGACATTTTTAGGTCATCTGAAATAATCTCTGGTCCCTTTCCTCTTTTGTGACTGTTTGCAACCCTCCGCCTCCTCCTGTAGCTTTCCCCAGGGTTTGTGTGTCCCAGGTGCATCATTTTGCACTTTTTTTGAATTAAACTTCAGTTGCCAGTCTTCAATCATTTTTTCAAACTTTCTCATGTCCCTTCTCATTTTCTCCAACCCCTCTGGGGTATCCACTCTGTTACAGATCTTGGTGTCATCTGCAAACAGGCAGACCTTTCCCTCCAGCCCTTCTGCAATGTCACTAATGAAGACATTGTACAGGACTGGCCCCAGGACCAATCTCAGAGGCACCCCACTTGGCACCCCCCTCTCCCCAGACTGCACTCCATTTACCACCACCCTCTGCCTACTGTTTGTTAGCCACTTTTTTAACCTAGTTTACCACCCTGTCCACCATACCCAGCCTACCCAGCTTGTTTATCAGCCTCCTTTGTGGGACGGTGTCAAAGGCTTTGCTAAAATCAAGGTATGCAACATCCCCTGCCCTGCCGTGATTTACTTCCTTTGTCACCCAGTTGAAGAAATCAGCCAGATTTTTCTGACATGACCTCACCACTGTGAATCCATGTTGCCTATGGTCCTGAGCTCTGATGGCTTTTAGATGCCCCACTATCCTTTCTTTAAGCAATGTCTCCATGATCATCCCCACTACTGAGGTGTGGCTGACTGGTTTGTAGTTCCCTGCCCCCTCCCTGCTGCCGGATTTGTGTCAAGGAACCACATGTACCATCCTCCAATCCTCTAGCACCACTCCAGTGTTGAGTGACTCAGTGAACATGGCTGCCAGAGGTTCTGCTATCTCCCCTTCACAGTTCTCTTAATATCCTTCAGTTTATGTCATCCAGTCAAATAGTTTTGTCCACCTTCAATTTAGTGAGCTCCTGCAGGACTCTTTCCCCTGTGAATGGACTATTGTCCACCTCTTCACCCCTTGGCAACCACTTTAATGCTGTGGCCCCTGTCCCTCCCCCTCTTCTTTGAATACTGAACAAAAATATTTATTCAGTATTTCTGCCTTTTCCATGTCGCCCTCCTTGCATTCCCCTTCCTCTCCCTTGAGCTTTGCAACCCCCCCTTGTTTTTCCTACTTTCACTGATGTACCTGAAGAATGTCTTGTCCCCTTTCTTAACTGACTGTGCTAAACCATTCTCAGTCAGTATCTTTGCTCTCCTTACTACCTTTCCCACTTCCCTTAGGTAATCTAGGTATTCCTCCCTGTTCTCCTCACTTTGGGACTCCTTACATTTCCTGAATATACCCCTGATTATCTTAAGTATGCCCCTTGAACCCCACATACTGTACTTAAGATGATCAACTCTGAGTCAGAGTTGATTCTGGGATGGGGTGCAAGACCCTGAGAAAGCAGTGCTGGAGTCCCTCGGTGACAGTACAGTGACCTGTTGCTGTGTCACTGTACTGTCATTCGTGGTAGAGGTGTTAATGTTCAGCTGGCATACGTGGGCATAGCACGATAAAAGCAATAATTTAAAAAACAAAAACGTCATAAAGTTTTCGGTTTTCCAATCCCCATAGGTTTGTGTAGCCCCCTCCTGAAAGAAATCCTAGATGTGCTCTGGCTGTCTTGACACTGTATGAAAACTTCCAGAAGTGCAAGGCTCCAGCTGATCATAGGGTGTTGGCTTAGAGTGTCTTTCTTTGGCTGACTCTGTTCATTGCCCTGTGGGTGATGATAATGTGCATCATGATGCCAGTTATTGTGTGTACAAAGCTAGGTCTGCTTGAAAGAACATTTGCTGCTGTGTTATCCGCTGGTTCGTGGGGTGCAGAAACAGGAAGAGAGGAGGCCATGGTACAAAACAATGGGAGGCACACTATGTGTGATGGCATTGCAGTCTTGTTTTCTGCTGGGGCTGGAAGCAATATGGGAGCAGAATAAATGTACAATAATCTGAGCATTTTCTTGGATTGCATTTTTACCTGTATAAATGATCAACATTTACCATTACAATTGCAGGCTAGTGCAACCACCTGCGGGTTAGTGCAATTTTGAATCAACTTGTCATGTTGGCTAGTGCAGAGAAAAGTTAAGGTTGACCGCTGCCACAGATCCTCTGCCAGAGGCTCCATACTCAGGGCAAACAGCAGATGTGACAGTTGGAACCCCTGTCTTGTGCCTTTATGTATATGAAATTCTGCGAATAGGACTCTATTCACCCTCACGCAAGCCCCTGGGAGGATATTCAGGGTAAGTAGCCATTGCAGAAATATACCCACCTGGCCCATTTTAGTCAGCAATGCCTCCAAGAACCCACAGTCCAGGTGGTCAAATATTTGCCCTCCATCCATTGCAAAAACTATGTTAATATCTTTCCTCCCATTGGTGTGAGAGACCACATTCAATAACTTACTGACATTATCTTGAATTTATCCTCCAGGGATTAACCCTGTTTGGTCCTAGTGCAACAATTCCCCTTCTACCCACTGAAGTCTGGTGATCACTATGTTAGCAAAAATGTTAGTGTCCTGGTTGAGCAGGGACATTGGCCTGAATGCCCTGCACATAGAGTGTTCCTTTCCCCCCTTGGATAGGACTCTGATCATGGCCAAATGCAATGAGTCTGGCATTTCTACATCTTCATGTATTTTGTTAAATAAACATGCAAAGATAGGGGCCATTTCCTCCTGACATGCTTTATAAAAATCTGCCAGAAAGCCATCTGGCACAGAGGTCTTGGCATTTAGTGTTCTAATAGTTCCTATGATCTCTTCCACAATGAGTGGTTGTTCCAAATGGGACAGCTGTTTTGGATCTAGGTTAAGGATGTTCACTTTTCAAGAAAGGAGGGAACTGCTGACTGTCTTATGCCTCCCTTCTTAGTGCATAGCCAGGTGTAGAACCTACCCAAGTACTTTGCTATCCTCAAGGAGATGGTGGAGATCCAGGTTCACTGATCCTCCCCTGATCAAATCTGAGGAATAAAGTGGTCTACCACCTGCCTGCAGTCCTATGGGCCAGAAACTGACCCACTTTACTGCCATGTTCATAACATTTCTAATTGGTAAAACATAACTGACTCTGATCTCTTTTATTTTCCCCATAATCTCAGTGTCCCTGGACCTTTTGTATTTTGATTCCAGAACTGCAAGCTCTGCTATCATTCTATTCTGGGTAAGAAGGTGGAGCTTTTTCTGATTCGATGCATAGATTATCAAAAGGCCTTAAAAATCTGTCTTAACCCATCACAGATATAGTTTATCTTATCATCTTATTCTCCTATTTGTCCTCAAGTAAATGCCCTATCTCCAAGGCCACTGATTTACGGTGATTAAAACAATTAAATTCCGTTTTCAAGACTAAAGATTCCGGAATTTCACCGGTGATTGTTACTCTAATTTCCGGATTTTACCGGGATTCTGTTATTATTCTTTTAGTATGTGCATAAATAATAAGAATTAAAGAAGGCTTAATATACAGAGCATTAAATAAAGCAAACTGAAAATAGTACAGGAAGGAATTAAAAGAAAAACAGACTTTTTTATAGATTTACTGATCTGATAGGAAATGCCAGATTCCATGAAATCTTCATTTTTACCGGTTTTCAGGCAGCCCTAATTCCGGAATTTTACCGGATTTTCCGGTAAAAACCGAAAAACAGTGGCCTTGCCTATCTCCTCCTTTAACTTTACCACTGGTGTCTCATCTGCCCAATCAGTTTACATTAAATCCCCACACTGAGTCACATTGCTTCTGTCCTGAATCAGTTTTAATGGGGAACTCTAGGATGCTGTGCCAGTGCTCATCCAGGACTTGAATCCCAATATACACAGACAAACAAGGAGGTGGCAGTCAGGAAGGAAAAACTGTGATGTTCATAATTCAGAAAGCCAAGTCAGTTTATTCAGGATACAAAAGGCTGAACAATAGCCCCAGCACTTTGACTACCTGGATCTTCCTCAGAGGTGTGTCAGTACAGAAGGACAGGCCTACTCCATTTATAAAGTGTTCAGTTAAAGATACAGACAAATTAATAGCAATCATACATAAAGTTATACAAAACATACCTCACTTTAATGACTTAAATTCCATTTAATGCAGACAACTATATCTAATTTTGGCACATAATATCAAAATATTCTCATGACTTCTGGAGCATAAAAAAAGCCGATCAAATCATCAAAGGTGCAAAATAGAGCTAGGTGCAAATACAGTACATCATACATCACTTCATAATTTACTAAGGGTATCAAATTTAGGAAACCAGATTAAACATATCAGATATACACTATATCAAATACATGTAGCTTTTAAATGCATTTTTTTGTATTTCTGCACCCGATTCTATTAAATGCACTTTACAGCATCTATACTCTGGCAAATCCATTAGCCTGTGATGTACCTTGGCAAATAAATCTACTGTGCAGAGAGTAGAAGCATATATATATTAACTAAGTAGACCAACATGCCATTCCACTCAAAAAATATTAATACCAATCTGCCCATTCCCCTGAGTAGGAATTCAGGATTCTCATTTGGAGCCCCCTTTGTACCAGTATTACCACCCATGCCTTCTTGCTGTATGGGTACAAAGATGCAAAAACCTGACATACCCATCCTCATTTTAGCTTTTGATGTTGCAAGTCTGACAGGTGTAATTCCTGCAACAAAGCCATATCACAATTTCTTTGAGCCAGCTCCCAGATAATCCTGGCCCTCTTCAGCACAGAAGAATGTCCCTTGACATTTTAGCTGTTGTTGTGTTCTACCTTGCAGTCAGAAGTTCCAACATATATAATGTGTGCAGCAGTTCAGTTTATGAAATGATTGATTGCCAAACTTTCTCCAGTGGCCAGATGAACAAAATTAGGACCAAAAACATCAAATATATGCAAGTTACAATTATGACACTTTTGGAATGTTCTTGGAAGGGTTAATTTTATTTCTTTTATCCATATAGTATAGTGACTGTATGTCTTCACATCCCCAGTGTTCCAACCAATGTACTTAATATATTGAGTCCCATGGTTAAAATCTGTGACAAAGGAAACTGGCCTTAGGAGATGCTGTCTATGAGGAATCCAGGATGGGCATTCTATGCCTGAAGCAAGGTGTTGCCTGAAATAGGCTTTATGTATAGTTCCACCTCCACCCCTTTTCAAATGGGTATCCGGAGTGTGGAAATTTTGGATGTCCATTTGTAGAGGTGGTTGAGAAAATGGAGTGGAGGTGGAACCATACAGAAAGCCTATTTCATGCAGCACCCTGCTTTGGGTGGACTGATCCCTTCCTAGGTCCCTGGTCCTCAGCATCCCCAGTTTCTAAGAATTTGCAGAAGGTGTACATGAATGAATTTCTTTGAAAAAGAAGCAGGGGTGCTGTCTGCCAGGTTCAGGGATAGGGGGGTATTTGTACCAAACAATGAACAGCTTTGGGAAAATTTTGTTTAGTGACGGCTCAGGTTCTGCAAATTAGTAGACCAATCCAGGGGAAATTCCAATTCCGGGGAACACTCTCGCTCTATTCCTCTAACAGGAATGCTGTGGAAGGTTGCACACAAACTTTGCAACACCATGACACTTGGTGCCAACATCCAAAGCAGGATGAGAAAAGTAACGACTACCTAGGCACTTATCCAGCCTCCTGATCTAAGAACAAACCAGGTGAACCAGAGGTGGTTGTAGGGAGAATAGCTTAAAGGGTGCCACTGAACCAGCTCAGGCAGCTCAAGGGACCCTTCCTATGAGACCCTCACCCCTCGCCGCTAAAGTCTTAAATGCTATATCTAGAGGTGCTGTCGGTACAGTCAGCAACTATATGCAGGCTCACAGCAGCAAAAGCAGCTGAGCAGCAGCATCTTGTGGCATAAAGAGAAACTGCAGAAAATAGTGCAGAGGCACTGAAACAAAAAAAAGCTTTTTTTTCTGGACAGTGGAGCTAAAGAGCAATGTGCCACTGGTGTCACATTGAAGATGGCACCACATCACTGAATTGCTGGAGCAATGGTGTCAACTGGAAGAGTGCCTGAATTCAATGAATGAAAGAGGACTTTGATTCTTACTTGGAATGCTTGGAATGCTGGTAGGCAGTGAACAAAGTTGCAGATGACAAAACAGCAAATGTCTTCCTGGCAGTTTTGGGACCTATAGAGTAAGGACTCCTCAACAATCTGACTGCACCTGTCAAGTTGGTGGACATGCAGTATGCCCAACTCGCTGAGGCACTTTCATGGCATTTCAAGCCCAAGCCGATTCTCATCGCTGAGCACTTCACATTTCATCATCGGAACCAAGAGGAGGGGGAAGCTCTTGTCAGTGACATCATTGCTTTGAAGCATCTGGCAAGCACTTGTGAGTTTGGCCAGTTTTGGGATGAGGCCATATGGGATCAATTTGTTTGCGGTTTGAGAGGGGAAGCAGTCACAAATAGCTGTTTTCAGAAAAGGACTTAACCTTCATGTCAGACTATGATATTGCACTTGCTCTGGAGCTTGCCCAGAAGGATACCAGGGAGTTAGCTGGACATTCTGAACCACCAAAGAGTGGGGTTCACAGAGTCACCCATGGACCAGGAGCCAAGGGACATTCCAGACCATGTAGTGGTCCACTACCACTACATCAGCAACCACAAGGTCATCAGAAGCCAGCACCACAGGCCAGTTCCACAAGGTCCAAACAACTTTGTTACTGTTGCAGGGGTAACCACCAGCAAAGCACATACAGATTTCATCAAGAAAAATGTCACAACTGTGGGAAAGTGGATGATCTGCAGAGAATGTGCAAAAGTGTGTCATGTGCAGCTCATGCACAGTATGTCACCGACACCATGTCTGAGACTGAACCAGAAGAAAGGTTGTTGAAGCTGTTTACTGTCTACACAGCTCAAGGGACTGCACAAGGAAGTTACCTCCAGTACGAGTTGGCGGGCAAACCAAATAGCATGCAGCTTGACACCGAGGCATCAGTATCACCTGTGCTGGAGCACATCTATAAGGAGAATCTCAGGAAATGCCCACTGCACCCATTGCATATTCAGCTCATGTCTTGCATGCATAACCAAACCCCTCTACTGGGGGAGATTCAGGTACCAGTCAGTTATGAGGGAGGAGTATGGACCCTACATCTAGTAGCAGAGCAAGGAGAGAAACCTGCATTACTGTAAGAAACTGGCTTAAGAAGATCAGGTTGAACTGGGAAAAGATATTTACCTTGTGAACTGTGACAAAAGCACCTCAAGATGCAGTGAGAAAGTTCTGGACAAACATGGTCTTATTTTCCCGGATGGCTATGCTACAATACAGGATTTCAAGTCAAAGGTCCAAGTGCAAACTCCCATCTTCCACAAGTCTCAAGTGGTAGTCTATGCATTACAGAAGTGGTAAGGAAAGAATTGGATAATCTGGAGAAGCATGGTATCATGTCATGAGTAGAGAGGAGAGACTGGGCTGCCCCTATTGTTGTGGTACCAAAGCGAGAGAAAGCAGTGAGGCTGTATGGGGACTGCAAAGTTACAGTAAACCATTGTATAGAACCAGAAGCATATCCATTACCCAAAGCAGAGGAATTGTTTGCCATCTTGGCAGGTGGTAGGTTCTTTAGCAAGTTGGAGTTATCCTTTTCATACCAGCAATTGGAATTGGAGCCAGAATCAGAGATGTATCTCACAATAAACTCTCACAAGGGACTTTACAGATAACATCACTTGGTCTATGGAGTGTCTACAGTGCCAGTAATTTTTCAGCACACTATGGACCAGATACTGCATGGGTTATATGGTGTAGTCTACTTTATGGATGCTACATCAGTGAGCACTCACAGAGGAAGAGCATCTGATAGTCCTGTATGAGGTCATGTCCAGACTGCAGTGGTATGGACTGAGAGTGAAGCTAGTCAAATGTCAGTTTCTACAAGAGTCTGTCTAGTACCTGGGCTGTTGAATCAATGCCTAGGGCCTGCACCCAACTGAGAGCAAAGTGGAAGCAATTGTCAGTGCACCTGTGCTAACTAAATTGATAGAGCTAAGATAATTCTTGGGCCTGTTGAACTACTATGGCTATTTCCTGGCAAAGTTGTCCAGATTGTTGCAACCACTGCACAATTTACTGCAAACAGATGTGAAATGAAATTGGTCACCACAGTGTGAAGAAGCATTACAATCATGCAAGCAATGACTTCTGATCAGCAAGTGGCTTGCTCACTATGACCCAGCAAAACCATTGAGATTGGTATGTGACATGTCCCCGTATGGGGTTGGCACAGTAATCTCTCATGTGTTACCTCCAGGGTGGAATACCCAATCACCTTTGCTTCAAGAATCCTGTCTCCAACTGAAATTATGCTCATATAGAGAAGGAACCATTGAGCATAATCTTCAAGGTCAAAACGTTTCAGAAATAGTTGTGTAGATGGAAATTCAGTTTGATAACAGACCACAAGCCTCTACCAGCAGTTCTGGGGACAAAGTCAGAAATACCTACTCTCACAGCACTAAGGATGCAGCAACGGGCCTTGATTTTGTCGGCCTATGACTGTGACATTGAATACAGATGTTCTCAGGATCACGCAAATGCAGGTGCATAGTCAAGACTGCCATGTAAGTAAGCTACAGAAAAGGAAGACGATAGGCCAGTGTTCCAACTTTTACATGTTGAGGAGCTTCTCAGTATGTAGTAGAGGAAACATGATGGGATCCAGTCCTCTCAAGTTTCTTGGATTTCACCCTTAATGGTTGGCACAACTTTATGACAGATCTGACTCTTTGACCTTTCTTTGATAAGAAGGACCAATTGTCCTCAGATCAAGAATGTATTCTGTGGGGCACCTGAGTTGTGATACCTTGAACGTTCCAAAGCAGGTTACTTTCTGACTTACATGACAGTCATCCTGGAATCTCTCAGATGAAGGCATTTGCCTAGGGATATCTCTAGTGGCCTGGACTTGATCAAGATTCTTGACTATGGAGTACTGGTGTATACAAGTTTAACTAAATCAGCATCGAAAAGAATAGACAAGATAACCAGATATATGGTGGTCCTGGCAGACAGTGACAAGATTAGGGGCCTGGAGGTAAGGGACCCATTGTCGGGGACTGACCATGCCACGGTCTGGTTCTGCCTGGACCTAGGAGGGCTAGAAGGCTGCACAAAGACGGAGGTAACTGACTTTAGGGAAACAGATTTTAAGGAAATGGGAAGGATCCTTAAGGAGCATTTGGATGTGATTGGGTCAGACATGGATGCTGATAGTAGGTGGGAAATCATCAGGAGAGGGGTGCAAGATGCTACCAGCACCTGTGCAAGAGTAAGACAAAAATGCAGTAGGGCCCGAAAACCCTGCTGGTGGACCAGGGAGGTCCAGGAGGTGGTGCGGGGAAAGAAAGCAGCGTATAGGCAATTCAAGTGTTCAAGGAGTGAAAGGGATTGAGGGGAGTATGAACTGATGACTAGAAGGGCCACTAGGGTGGTGAGGGCAGCTAAGGCAAGGAAGGAGCAGAACCTGTCCAGGGAAATTAAGAGAGGGAACAAGGGGTTCTTTAGATACATTGGGGAAAAATGAAGGGTGAAGGGGCAGATTAGCAGGATTAAATCAGGGGAGAGATGGGCACAAGACCCGGGGGAGCAGGCTGAGGTACTAAATGAGTACTTCACCTCAGTTTTCACCAAGGAAAATGGGGTGCTGCATCATACATGGGAGGAGACAGAGATACTGAGGAGGGGCCTACCAATCGGCAGGTCTGGGGAGAGGGGAGGCATCACTGGCAGGAGGGGAGGGCTAAGCAGGGAGAAGAGGTACCGGAAGTGGAAATCACAGCAGAGAGAGTGAGGGAAGCCCTCAGCTCCCTTAAGACGGAGAAAGCACCGGGCCAGATAAATTACTTCCCAGAGTGCTGAAGGAACTTGCAGATGTCCTGGCGAAACCCCTGGTGGAGCTTTTCACCATCTCTCTGAGGACAGGGTGGGTGCCCCAGGACTGGAAGGTGGTGCATATAGTACCTATCCACAAGGGGGGGTTCAAGGGAGGTGGCAGGGAACTACAGGCCTGTCAGCCTGACATCGGTGGCGGGCAAGGTGATGGAGTGCATTGTCAAGGAGAAGCTGGGGGGGACCTGCAAAAATCAGGGTGCCTGGATGATAGACAGCATGGATTTGTCCCGGGGAAATCATGTCAGACAAACCTTGTGGAGTTCTATGACTGGGTGATGAGTGCCTTGGACCTGGGTAGACCAGTGGATGTCCTCTTTCTAGATTTCAGCAAGGCATTTGACTCTGTTCCTCACGTGGGTCTGTTGGATAAGCTGGGAGAAATGGGGGTGGGGAACCAGATGATCAGATGGATAGACAATTGGCTCCAGGACCAGACCCAGAGGGTCGTAGTTGGTGGGATAGTCTCATCCCCAAGGAGGGTCATTAGTGGGGTCCCACAGGGATCAGTCCTTGGGCCCCTCCTGTTCAACACCTACATCTCTGACATAAGGACAAGAATCAGGAGTGAGAGGAGTCTCTTTGCAGATGACTCAAAACTGGGGGCGGTGGTGGATGGGGAGGAGGGGAGGGTGGCCCTACAGGGGGACCTGGAGGCTCTGGAAAGATGGTCTAGAAAGTGGAAGCTGAGGTTCAATGCAGGGAAATGCAAGGTACTCCACCTGGGGACCAGAAACCCGGGCCAAGTGTACACCCTGGGGGGGAAATGCTACAAGTCTCGATGGCTGAGAGGGACCTGGGGGTGGTGGTGGATGTCAAGCTGAACAACTCAGAGACTTGTAGGAGGGCAGCAGCCAAGGCCAACAGGATGCTGGGATACATCGCTAGGGGGATCACCTCCAGAAGGAGGGAAGTGATACTCCCTCTGTATAACTGTTTGTTGAGCCACACCTTGAGTACTGTGTGCAGTTTTGGAGGCCACACTTAAAGAGGGACATTAAACTCCTGGAGAGGGTCCAGAGGAGGGCAACCAAAATGATTTGGGGCTTGGGGGACAGGACCTATGAGGAGAGGCTCGGAAGAGCTAAATATGTACACATTGGAAGAGAGAAGGGACCGGAGGGACATGATAGAGGTGTTCAGGTACATGAAGAGGGTAAATAGGGGAGGAACAGTCAGGGTGCTTTGAAGGAAGGAGGAGGGGCCACTAGAGGGCATGGGTGGAAGCTGGAGGGTGTAAGATTCAGGGGAGAAAGGAGGAGGTGCTACTTCACTGAGAGGGTGGTGGAGCCATGGAATGCACTGCCTAGGGGGCTGGTGGAGGCAGAGATGGTGGAGGGGCTCAAGAGGGGCTGGGACAGGTACAGGGGAAGGGTTCTGGAAGCAAAATCCAATGCAGCAAGAATATCTGAAACTGGGAAGGGAGAAGCCAGAGAAGACGAGGGGGGCAGCAAGGTCAGCACCCAGGGTGGGGGCTGACCAAATGAGCAGACTCGAAATACCGTTAGGCCTATTCTGCTGGCATTTTAGTATGTTAGTATATTGTCTTGCAAATTTGAAACTCATCACCGTGAGATACCTATTCAATTATATTGGCTATTACTATTGGTGAAAAGGGAACTGATTAGGTCTTCATGGATTTATAAACTGCTAAAACAAGCCTCAAATAATCCTCTCAAGAACCTCATAGAAACTGAGAATAAACTTAATTTGCATTATCAGTTTAGACAAACAGAAAATCAAGGCTTAACGGGCCAGATATTCAAAGCTTTGTGATTGGCGCAAAGCCATAGTGCTGGAATAGCACTAGATTTTTGCCAGGCTACAATATTCAGAAGCCCTAATAGCATCAGAATTGTATGATAGTGCCAACATGAAAAGTAAATGTATGCAGGGGCAGGAGTAAGGGGAGTGTTCAGGAATGCAGGCTGCATGGCATATTCAAAAGAATAGTGCTGTGCTACAGGCATTAGCACGACCTGTGGCGTGGTGATAAATACCAGTGAGAAAAAGCTAGCAGTAATGTGGCAGTGCCCCCCGGCATGATCCCTGACCTCTGTAGCCACAGTATTGCAATAGTTTCCCTGGTAGTCTCGTGGTGCCCCCCCAGCATGATCCCCAACCCCCATAGCCATGGTAGTTTAATATTTTACATGGTAGTCTAGTGGTACACCCACCCCCCAACACAATTCCCATCCTCGGATAGCCTTGAGAAATAGTCAGTTTCGTGGTAGTGTAGTGCTCCCCACCCAGCAGTGTGCCTCCTGTTGCCCCTGAATACATCCTACGGAGCCAACGAGTAGCTCAGCCCTCCTCTCACCACCACGGCTGATTGTTGACTGCAGTATGATTGAGAACTACTGAAATGAATGGTCGCACTCGCAAACCATGAACATGTAACTTGTAAACTGTGATAATGTGTTAGATTTTGTAAACTGTGTTGTATGTATGTCTTAATCATCTTTGTTGTTTTACACCTCTGTTTTTATAGTCTACAGTTGAAAATAGGATTTTGTATCCTAATTGTATGTACCTGTATAAAAATAAAGTTTTATGAATGAATGAAAAAAGATTTCCAGCATCTTGACAGTCAATGTGCACCTCGTGTGGTGCTGTCCACAACCAACCTTCAGCTGCACCTCTGCATCCTTAGTCCTGACATACCACACTTTGGGAGCATATCCCTGCTGATTTTGCCAAAGGGGAAAAACAGCATTTCTTAGTGGTGATTGAAATCCACTCCAAATGGATCAAAAAGCTTCCAATGCAAGTAACAACTACAGAAAGGACTTTGAGTCTTCTAAGATATCTCTTTTCATCATATGGACTACCATGGGAGCTAGTGTCAGACAATGGTCCCCAGTTTTCTTCATACTAGTTCAAACTGTTCTTAAAGGAAAATGGATTCTGATATATTTTGTCACCACTGTCCTATCCAGCATCAAATGGTGTTACCAAGCTGGTCCACTGGTGTGGAGGGCTGAGGCATCAATGCCTTACCTCCTGCTATGTTGGTGACCTGTGTTTTCAGTTCAAGGGGTTGCTGTGGGTCAGCTGGGGAGGAAGAGAACAGCTCTCCTCTCCTTGGGAGGGCTACCAGGCTATCTCGCTGAATGACTGCCCCCAGGTGGAGGCCTGAGTGGAGAACAGGTCAGGGACACCAGTGAAGGGAGGGTGCTGCAGGACTCCACAGGGTGCATATGCCTCCACATATGATGCTGATATGTTGCATCCCAGCAACGGGGATGGCAGAAAATCAGGAATCCAGTGGTGACTGACAGGAGCATATTGATTCCCCTCAGTCTCCACGCCCGGCCAGTTAGACACCTCTGATCCAGGAGGTGAGTAAACTGGTGGACATCGGGGGGTGGGGCTGGGGGACTGATAGAAGAAGGGAACTGGTCATCAAAGAGGAGCATAAATAGAGTATAATAAAAAAATGGCGCAACCAAGCGGGCTGTACAGATGATCAAGAAAGCCTAGACAAAACAAAGTTCTCAGTCAATGCCTGGAACCAAAGGCTGGCATGTTTGCTGTTCATGTATGGAATCACTCCACACACCGCAACAGAGTGAACACCTGCTGAACTGTTCCTCAAACATCAGCCCCATACCAATTTGGCAGTGCTCAAGCCAGACTTGTCCAATACAATAGCAAAACATCAACTACAACAACAGAGGGGTTGTGACATATTGACCAATCTAGTTGGGACCTTCCATCCTGGGGAGAGGGAGATGGTTTGTGACTTCAGGCATACGAAGCATCTTTAGATTCCTGTGGTGGTGATGGAAAAAAGTGGACCTTTGACTTACAGAGTCAGTGTGGAACATTGACTTGTTCATGTACTATACATGTGGATTATCTGTTACTTTCAAGGGTTCCATTGCATTCAGCAGATGTCATTCCAGAAGAGGGCATGCTTTTTTTGTGGTTCTGATGATTTCCTTGCCCCACCCCTTTATCACATTACCAAATCAAACAGCCTCTGTACACACCTCCCAGTCACCCAACAGTCTGCGCTCAGGCCCCTAACAGTCCATTCGTATTGAGAAAAAAAAAGGCCTAAAGCACCCAAATACAACAGGACACAGCCACCACAAGAAAAGGGAGTGCTTCCAAGTCACTCCAGTTCCTCCTGGCTCTCATACCCAATGCTCTTTCTTAGACAATCACCATCTTCCATCACATTCTCATTACCCATTTGTACCACCACCTTACTTCACGTCATCAGAGACATTGTGGAAAACTCATGGAATACATGATTTATCTGCACTCGAGCAGTTTGACTTCGGACACCTCACTCATGGCTTATGCCACTTGTGAGGTTACCCGGGGTCAAACTGCTCTTGTGCAGATAAATCATGTATTCCACGCCTTTCCATTGTACTAGATATATATATATATATATATATATATATATATACTGTACATACCTCCATATACAGTATGTGTGCGTGTGTGTGTGTGTGTGTGTGTGTGCGTGTGTGTGTGTGTGTGTGTGCGTGTGTGTGTATTTACTACAGGAAGTAGTCAGGTAGCCATAACTGTTGTAGTTCATGCCTGTCAGTATTGTAGTGCAGTTCCTGTCATGCTCAGTGGGGCACTGGGGTGGCAGTGTGTTCAGTCTGAGAATAAAGATGGCTGCAAGCAAGTTCATCTTTGTCTGAGTCTGTCTGTCTGCCTCAAATTACGACAATGACCAACAGGTTAACTGTCAAATCCTGATTGCTATTAAAATTGGATGTAATTACATACTGTATAGTGGAAATGTTTCCCCTTGCATTTCCCAGTCATTTCTAGTCCCATTACCAACTTTAAATATTTACAAGTAGCAAATGTATACATATATAGGTGTAGCTACAAATTTGACCTGGTCGGTGACTGTTAAAGAGCTGCTGACATCTCAAAGAAAACTTTGAAAAATATAATAATTAGGTACAATTTAGCTTGCATTCTGTATATATTCTATTGATTTCTCCTCCAATTATTTATTACTGAGGAAATGTGCATGCATACATGATCTCTATCCCTTAGAGTTCATCTGCCTCTATAGCTTACTCCCTACTTTAAAGTCATAATCCTGTGTTGTGACATCACAGTGTGTTGCCATAGAATTAACTGTGATGACACAAGCAGTGTATTATGACCTCAGGTAGGGAGAATGCAGCAGGAATAGATAAACTTTTCAGGAGCACATATCCTGTTTTCATGAAAATAACCTCAGTAAAAATTAATGGGCAGGAGAAATATGGAACTAATGTGAAATACAGGCTTTACAGTGTATAAATATTGTGTTTTGTTAAAGTTCTCCTGAAGGCATCAGCTGTTCTTTAAGACTGTCTGTCAATCAATTTATTATAGGCTATGGAAGTCATGGTACATAGGTTTAGGAAAATGCTATGAATATTGTAAATATTGTATATTTGTTTTTGTTTTATGTGAACAAATGTCAATATTTGTAGATAATTGTTTGACATTAAAAGTGGAATCATAACTATCCATACAGGACAATCTGAAAATTGGGCCATCTAGCACTAAGGTTTTTATCCTGTTAAAATAAAGATTTTACTACTACTGCTAGAACATGGTTGTCTCTGGTTGCTGTCCCTGCACATCTGTTTAAACCCAATAATAGTTAATCAGTCTTCTTAATATACTGTAGAATTCATTATTTTAACTATCAATAGGTTCTCGCTATGTTTGTGAGTGTCAGTACTGCAGTAAATTAAACGTTCAGCATACAGTACTTTGATCAGAATTATACTTTATTGGCTATAGACATTAACATTAGAAATCCCCCTTGTTTAACATCATGTGGTTTCAAAACTGTAGTGGGTCCTTTTTTACTAAAACTTATCTCCAGCAATGCCTTATAAGCTTAGATTTCCTTTACAGAAATAATTATAAATGTTTTCATGCTGCATACATAAAACTACCCAAGTGATATGCATGCTGCAAGTATGATTTAAATGTTAAATAGGAACCAATTGCATGGATATGGCATGTGTGGATCAAGTAAGTGTGGAAACTATGATTTTTATGTTAAATTGGGAAAGACTACATGCATGTGTCATGTGCAAAAAGGAAATGGTCACTGATAACTGCACATGAAAAAGTTAAGTGACTTGCTCAGGATAACACCATACACAAGTGGGGGTTGATGAAATTCAAACCCAAGTCTTCATGCCTCCAAGTCTCTTGGCATGCAGTTCAGTGTCTTTAACCACTAAGCCATACTGTCTGTACACATATGACTTGCTTGTACTTTAATACATATCTGAATTCATCTGCAAGCATGCGACATGCATGTAGCCACTGTTATACTTTTCAGTTTTTTCTCTTCCTCATCTCAGTTTCACAGTTGAACTGTAGCACTCATACCAATGAATGCACATGTGTTTTTTCCCACCCCATTACACATACTTACCCACAAAACCACTTAATTGCTTCTTTCTGACCTGTACATCTAATATTTTCTTCATAGTTTTGAATGATTCCACATGAGCAGACTTTAAGGAGCAAACACAAAACTAACAATAACTCAACACACACCCACATGGACAGTTCCGCCCCCCCCATGCACACACACTGTAGTGGGTACAGCCATGCTGCTACAGACAATCTACCAAGTATAGATAGAAGTAAAAAGTATCTTACTTGAGTACTAGAGAGCCACAGACAGGGGTCTTTAAGAGATGATGTCCCTGGGTCAGAGTGCTTGGGCCTACTCTCTTGAAATGAATGAAGTTATTTTGTATTACTATTTTATACATTATCATGGTGAGCTGTAGAATAATGAAGGGCACTGTTCTATTAACAAGGCCCTTGTTAGTCAAGTGGTGACCTTCATCAATCTCCAACTCTCCATCAATAATGTATAAAACAGTAATAAAAAAACACCCCCATTTATTTTGATGGTGCACACATCTGTAGTCTCCTTTTCCCTTTGTCACAATGTGCCTGAGCATGGGAATGTGGAGGTCAGTTTCACTCAGGGGGAGGCATAAGTCTGACTATAGTGGGCTCCAGTAGTCTGTAGTAGTCAGTAGTCCATTCCACTCAACTGTCTGTGAATGCAAGGGACAGCTCTAGAATGCCTGTAACATCTCTAAACGAAAAAATGATTTGTTTTGATTGAAAAGTTTTATGAAAATTAGGAAAAATTTAAATGTATAAGATTCATTTATATATACCCTAGAGCAATGCATCAGATTTGGGCTTAAACCCACCCAGTCACTAACCAATTTTTTTCTTGGCTGAAGTTCTGCCCCTCCCAAAAGAACTTTGTTTGGATTTTTCTTCCTGACTCCATTCCATTCAATACCCATCCCCTATGGGTCATGAAGCCACCCAAAGGTGAAGAGACATGAAAAACACATCAATATTTCAGTCCTTCCTCCTTTCCAGTTCCCCTGTAAAAAAATGATTTACTTTTACTTTCCCGGCCATATGGCCAGAATCTGCAGCCTGGCACAGTCAGCCACCAGCCCCATTTTCAGTCCACTCCCCCTCTCTCCTTCTGCTGGAAGCTCTTTGATAGAACTGACCATCACAGGTCCCCAACATGGTCTGCAATCAAGTCACCTCACCAACCGAACCCACACAACCTGGGTTGCTTGTTTCTTACTTGGTTGCTGCTGTACTGCACTGATCAAGGCCTATGTAGGCTATCCACACCACTGTCACCCCTGCTGCTAAGACTAGCTTGCTGCTGTGGGGGTCTGTGCTGTTTTTTTGCAAGGCTAGCCTAGTAGTGTAAGTAGGTAGCCTAGTCTTGAGTTAGTATCTAGCTCACCCTCTGCCCCTTCAGCTAACAGGGGAGATGCAGATTCACGAAGAGTAGACCAACAAAAATATGCTGCCACAACACTGCTATTGAGAGTTCAGTGCTCACTGACTCCTCCAAGCTGTAGTGTGCAGTCTGTCTACTCTGTGGCAGGAAATACAGTGTCACACTTGCAAGAGTCATGTGCTCTTCCTTGGCTGGAGCTCTTCCTCATCACATGTGAGGGTGCTGCTGCTAATGGGTGGAGAGAGTGGACAACACAATACAGACACATGTCGAATCTAGTGAGTACCTGCAGCATGAGCACACACAGGCCAGGTAGACACATATTGTGCAAAAGATTAAATCCAAATTTATTGTCATTATTGCCATACCATAAGAACAACCTTGGCACAAATATGGGGGGAGGCAACTGCCCCCCTCTGCCATAACTAAATGGCACCCTGCTTTATGGTAGAAATTCATTCTCATGTGCTAATGCAATGGTTTCCACTGTGTTCTGAGGTACTGTATCTCAATGTTTCATGATGTGTCCTGATGTGGGTTAGTGTCCCTCATTGTCCCTCATCATTGTCCCTCATTTTGAGTGTCCATGTCCCTCATTTCAGTGACAAAATGTGAGATATGGTGCATGCTTCCAAGACCCTACTCAGCATGAAGAGTGCTGAGCATTGCCTTAGTGTATATGCTAAATACAAAATGACAAACGGAAAGTAAGTGAGCCTAAACAGTCATGGAGAAACGCATTTGTAGCACTAAATATGCATAAGGAATTTGCATGGTCAAAAAAAAAGGATAGGTTTCACATCACAGAGACCAGTCCTTGCATATCTAGAATGGGAGACGTCAGCAGGCTATATGATAGGTATTTAATGCAGTAAGCATACAATACTTTACAACTTAATGGTGATTTAATGACAAAAATTAAAAACCATTAAAGAACTCGAAAAAGGTTCAGAATTAATGGGTTTATCTCATTTTTGTGGGGATTCAAATAAAAATCTATTTTAATGGGTCTAATTGATAGCAGTATTATAAGAAATATTATAAAAGGGGTCTGAGAAATGGAGCTTTCTGATTGGCTGCAAACATTCCAACAGCCTTATGTTAATCTTTTATTAACATACATGTAGAGCTTAACCATATGCTGAACAAGGTTAAACAATGTTTAAAAAATTGTTTTATTATAATAGCAATAAGGCACTCCCAGGGATCATGTTAATGGTCAGTTAATCACCCTCTAGGGGCATGTGGCACTCGGCTACACCTCGCGCCACAGTACACCCCTAGAAGGTGATTAACAGACCATTAGCATAACCCTTGGTCATGCCTTATTGCTTAAGAAACTGATATGTTTTTTTAGATGGGATTTGTACCAGCTTAGCTGCTGCACACATGGCAAGCATGCAGCATGTGAAACTGATGTGATGTTCAAATGATGTTCACACCAGCTTAACTGCTGCACTCATGTCAAGCATGCAACATGCGAACTTGATGACATTTTTAGAAGATGTTAACACCAGCTAACCTGCTGTGCACATGTCAAGCTTGCAGCATGCGAACCTGATTTGCCTTTTAGACCTGGTTTGCTTAGATTCACTTTTGTGTAGGTGAACCACATGCAAACATTGCACAATTAAGCATGTGGCATGCATTCTGCATGTACACAACACACCTATATTTCTGTAAGAGTTGTTGATATTTTAGTTTACTACATTTAGGCACTTCAAGTGTGCCTCAGTGAACACGACAGGTTCACACCCATGCAAGCAATCCTCCCTCCTCTCACTCAGTTTGGTGAAAGAAGTGACCAGCCGCTCAATGTGTTTGGCTTTAACTGATGCAGACTGTGCGCCATTATTCATCTGTTCTGCAATCAGCCCTGCACACCACTCAGTTCCTTGCACACAGTTCAGTGAATTGCTGTATGTTTTAAGGAAGTTCTTGAACAGTTTGTTTACAGCCACATCAAGTGTATGAGGGTGGCACAGGAAGCCATGACAAACACTGGAACAATAGCAGCCTCTTCCAGTTTTCCCAGGGTGGCAGCTATTGTGTGACCCCCTGCACAACTCACACTTTCATTTACTGTTTTCCATATTTGCTGCTGTAGTAGCGGGTAGAGTTCATAATCACCCTAGTTGCTGCATACTTTACCAACTCAAAATAAATATCAGGTATACAGTGTGAGTACAAAACTATTGCATTCAAATATAATCAGTTAAATAGCATTCAGTAGCATCATTAGTAGGTGATTATAGTTGTTGGCAGTTTGTCACAGTGATAAAAGACAGCTACTGGTGGAACAACTGTTGATCGCTGTCAGAATGTGAAGGTGATTGAAGAGCCTTCTGCATTGCTATACTGTTTGGAGTTGGAAGTCTGGAAAGCAAACAAAAAATACCACTAACAATGTCAGAAGCACTGCTCCCATGAAATTAAGATTGCATTTCCTTTAACAGTTTTATAGTATGTCTGCTTGGTATCCACTGTGCACGGATCCCATGGCCTAAGTTTCTGACTGTACACGTTTTGTGGCATATTACAAATCTATCATGTTTAGCTAATGCAGGCCAGTGTATGTCCTAGCTATTCACAGAAGAAGGCAATGGGAATGGTCCCCCACTAATGGAGAAGAGCTAACAGGGAGAAGGGGTGGACATTAGACCTTTATCAGAGGACAGATTAAAAAGGGCACTATAATGGCTTAGGGTGGATAAAGCTATGGGGCTGGGTGGGATATATCCCAGGATCCTAAATGAGCTCTGAGAGGAACTGGCTAAATCTCTGACTAAGCTGTTCAGTGGATCACTAGAAACAGGCATGATTCTGGAATAGTGGAGGAGGGCACAAGTGGTACCCCTGCACATAAGTGGTAGCAAGAAGGAGGCAGGGAACTACTGCCATTTCAGTTTGACCTCATTAGTAGGTAAAATGATGGAAACCCTGCTTAAGGAAAAGCTAGTGGACTACCTAGAGACAAAAGGGCTGCTGGACTCAAGGCAACATGGATTCATGGCAGTGAGATAAAATCAACTTGATTGATTTCTTTGAGTGGGTGACAAAGGAAATAGACCAGAGAAGAGAGGTAGGTGTGGCCTATCTGGATTTTGGGAAGGCCTTCAACACAGTCCTGCACAGGAGACTAATTCACGAGCTGGAAAATCTGGGGGTGGGTACAGAGGTAGTCACTTGGGTTAGAAACTGGTTGAGTAACAGAACACAAAGTAAATGGGGTTAGCTCACAGGAGGGATAGGTAACAAGTGGTGTACCCCAAAGATCAGTGCTGGAACCAGTGCTCTTCAATGTCATCATAAGCGATATTGCAGATGGTCTAGAAGGGAGGGTTAGCCTGTTCATGGATGATACAAAGCTATGTAACAGAGCAGATACACAGGAAGGTATAGAAAACAATAAGAGACCTGAAGAGGCCAGAAAACTAGTCCAAGGAATGGCACCTGGGTTTCAATGTAAAAAAGTGCAGGATTATGGCTCTGGGGAGAGTGATTCCTAGCATCGAGTATGAATTAGATGGGGTAACATTGGAGGCCATCAAAGAGAAAAGGGATCTTGGGGTAGTCATAGAAGACAACCTCAAAGTGGTTAAACAGTGTGACAAAGCAGTCAGAAAGGCTAAATGAATACTAGGGTACACAGGGAAGGGTATAACAAGTAGAAGGAGGGAAGAGGTAGTACCATTATTCAACTCCCTAGTAAGGCCTCATCTGGAGTACTGTGTTCAGTTCTGGAGGTCTCATCTCTAAAAAGACATAAACAGAATGGAGACAGTACAGAGGAAGGCAAAAGAAAATTTGTCCGGGAATCGGGATGCAGCATAAGTCATATAAGGAGAGACCCAGAGCTCTCAGAAAGTACTTCCTGGAGGAAAGGGGGGGCATGATAGAGACTTTCAAGTATCTGAAGAGAAGCAGCAGGGTACCAGAGGAGAGCATCTTCCACATGAAGGGCAATGACAGAACATGGGGCACAGCATGAGACTAAAAGGGGGAAAACAGGGGGAACTTGAGGAAATTCTACTTCACTGAAAGGGTGGTGGAGAGATGGAACAGTCTCCCCCAGGAAATTGCAGGGTGGACAAGGTTCAGGGATTCAAGAATGCTTGGGATAGGCACATGGGAATTATCAAGCCAGGGCAAAGGGGGGAATTTGTAGCATTTAGGGTACCTTATGCATTAGAAAGAGGGAAAAGGCAGACTGGATGGGCCACAGGGCCCTTATCTGCCAACAACACCTATGTATCTATGTATCCATGCATTTCATTATTGAAATGTGTGACTTAAATGCTCTTAATATTTCCCTGTTTGTAGATCATCCAATATACAGAGTTAGACCAGTTAGCTGTAATTAGATCCACCATGTCAGACATATTTTAATACGTTTCCTTTTCTTCTAGTGTTAAGGAATTGGTAAGCTAGGAATTTCCAGAGGCTAGTGGTTATTGATTATTCTGGCTTTTGTGTGGCCGATATATGGCTTTTAGTCATGGTGGTGAACAGTGGACAAGTGGTACTCTGTTGTGCCCGAGAGTCAGACATTTTTAGTAGTAAGCTTATTACAGCTATATCCTGTTTGACCAATGGCAAGGCAAGGCAAAATTTATTTAAAAGACACCCAATCCCGGAGGCTCTGGGCACCGTACAAACTTTAAAACAAACTTTTGAACATAATAAATATATAACTTATACACAATAAATACAAATCTGGCAAAAACCAAAACCTTAACTATAGATGTCCATCTAGACATTGAATGCTTTAGAAAAAAGGAAAGCCTTCAACTGGGCCTTAAAAATATCTACTGACGAAGCTTCTCTGACCATGGTTGGCAAGGAATTCCACAGAACAGAGGCCGCAGCGCTAAACGCTCTATCGCCAGCGGATTTCAACCTAGTTCTGGGAATGGCCAGGAAGCAATCACTGAAGGAACGAAGAGGGCATGAGGAGAAGACAGGTGACAGAAGGTCTGACAGGTAGGAATGGAAAGAGTATTTCATGTTTGATATATCAGGCTAGAATGGTCTTAATAGTTTTATGCTTTAACCATGCAAAGAGTATCCAATATACTGTACAGACTTTTAACACAATTAGCTGTAATTTGTTCCACCACCTCAGTCACTTTTTAATTCTTTATGCTTTTATGTTAGTATAAAAAAGTGTTAAGCAATGCTTAGCCAGAGGCTAATGGATATTAGTTGGTCTGAAATCCCACTTAAAGCTGAAAGATGTAAAGTATATCATTTCAAGCACAACAATAAATAATTTTTTTTTCTACACAAAAAAATTGTAAAAATGACATACTAATAAACAAGTGCAGCCTCATATAAATAAACATTAAAATACTGCCCTATTCCCTAGCACAAATGCAGGGATGTATTTTGCTGTTTGGCTAACTGTGGCTGTACTCACATATTAGTATGCATTTCCACCATTTTTGAAGAGCAAAACAATTTAAAATTGTTTATCCAAGGTGCATAAGCCCTCACCTGTAAGTGGGATTTACTATTTTTGCAAGCTGCAATACAGGCTGTGGAATGCATCCAATTTCCCTTTTTCTATCTGAAGTATTTCCTGGTCTATCTGCCCCCTTCCAGTGGCAAGAGTCTGTGCAAGAACTCAGGTCACTGACACTTCAGCTTCAAAATACAAAAGTTGTGCTTGCCGTGTGGGTGTTGATATTTCTTGGTAGAACCCCCATCCATCCTCCAGTAAATTCATAGACCTGCCACCATCTACCTTCACCCAGGGACATGGGGATCCAGTGGCAACAGTCTGAGAGCACTGGGGAGACTTGATCCCAGCAGCTCCTTTTATCCTCCAGCATTTTCTTGGCATTCTCCCTCCTAATATCCAGACATCTTGGAAACAGTTTAAAGTGAAATTAGACAGGTTACTACTGGGAAGTTGAAAGTAATTTCCCCCACTATTGTGGGAAAAGTGGTCCCGATGGGCCTAGTGCCTGCTTCCACTTTTAAAAACCGAGAGAGTAATATCCTGGGCTGTACCCAATCAAGGTCCCCAACAACCTCAGGAGCCTCTGTGGTGGCAGATCACAGCACCAGTTCCACTCTGGCTGAGATCTCTACTGTGCAGAATTACCACCCCAGCCCCTTCATCCCAGAAGTATAACCAGAAGTTTTTGTTTCATACACACCATCCAGCTGCTGCCCTCAATGGAGACAAAAAACTTCTACACACTCTTTCTAACTGCTGCCCCTAATAAAAAACAATTCAGATTGCCATATATCTCATCTAATCTCTTGGCAAATTATACACATATCTATGCCATAAATAATAGAAGTTTAAACAGATACAGAAACTACTCAGTGGCCTACACTAACTCAAATATTCCAGACAAGAATGATACTGATAACAAAATGACACACGATTTTGGACAGGTACTGAACAAGCACTTGTCAACGTTGAACGCTTGCTTGCAGTATGAAAAGGATTTAAAGAGTCACTGATGTTGCTGGGGCTACCCTAAAAAACATAATAGCTACACACAATTCATCTTATATTTAACGCTTTTTTTGTAATTGTCACCCTTATTTGTTTATGACTACTGACATTTGAATGGAAAGAGGATATCTGCCCTATTTACTCCATCTGTTGGCTACTTCTGCAGACACTATTTTGTTTATAATATCCCAATCTGTTGCTGTGGAGATAATTATGTCATAAACAGGGGATTATGATGTAATGTGTAAACAAGCAGCCAAGGCTAACAATGTCCAAGGACGGTAATCTTGTTTTTATGTCACTTCTGTGAGTAATAAAGAAAAAAAGGGAAAGGCAAAAATATAGTTCTGGCTGAATGATATAAAAAAAGGGAGTCAAAGGTCATTTTGCCTCTTTGTAAAGCATATATCAGGCCACTTCTGGATTATGGAAGCCTACTATGGGGTCCAATTAAGGGGGCTAATAGAGACAAAGTTGAAAGGGTGCAGAGGCAAACAACAAAGATTATCTACAAATGCAGGGATCTAGGATATAAAGACAGACATGGTATTATGCTATAACTTAATACAGGGCACTGACTTGCTGATTCAACTGAACTTAAGCTTTAAAGATAATCTGAAAGGCACTAGGGGCCATAAACTACAATTAAAACACACTAAATTCAAAACAGAGAAAAGAAAGGCATTTTATACTCAACGAACAATCAACCCATGGAACACTCTACCTGAAGAAGTTGTCTTTGGTAAAGACAAAATTCAATTTAAAAACAGATTAGACAATTACTTGCTAATGGGTAATATTCTGACTTATAGACAATAGTAGGAGCACATATGGGACAACAGCCTTTCTCTTGCTCCTAGGACCTTAGTATGAAATGTAAAAGCACAGAACTGTAAAACAGTGGGTTGCAGATTTAGTCCCCATAGGACCTCAAACAGTATTGTTTAAGAACATCTGAGCTACATTAAACTTGCAGCTGGGCAAGTGGCATGGAGGGTTGAAGCACTGGACATCTTATGTACCACCACACTGGTGATCTGGGTTCAGGAATGGACCAAGGTTGCTTGGGGGCTGGTGGGGGAAAGATGATTCATATCAATCAACAAAGCTCCTCCTCCTTTGGGGTAGGGTAACAGTCTGTACTACTGTCTGGTTGCATTGTAGTAGAGGTTAGGTGGCACAGTGGAGGTCACTAGCATTTAAAGTAGGAGGCAGGCATTGAATGCATGGCATCATTTTCACAGTCTGTGTGTGCACCATTGCATGCCACTGGCTCTGACTCAAAGGGAGTAACAGGTAGAAAAGAACCCCTGTCTACAGGATGATGCTGAAAACCTAAAGGAATTGCACCACCATCATCCATGGCACCCACTCACACAGTGAGGTAAGAAGTAGATGGGATAAGTCCTGGAGGTGGAGTGTATGGGCTGGGGGTCAACAGTAGAAGGAGGCCAATGTGGTGGGACAGGAAAATAAAGTCCATATGAAAAAAAAGGGTTGCAAGCATGTCTGAATGATAAACTGATTTATGACTCTCATTTTGTGCATGAGAATGTGTCAGAACTAACCACTTGTACCTTTGATTCAGCTCAATTTAACTTTCTGGCTACTTTGGATCACTTTGATCTTTGGACAAACACAATAATGAAAACATGACACTGTAGCTATTTCCAGGTAGCCAGGTCTAGGCCTATGGCCAACTGTTTCCTTACCCAGTCATTTTCCACCTTCCTACTCCCTCCACAGACAATTGTTTTACAAAAAATTAATACTGGCTCCTGCTACTGTGCTAGGTGCAGACTGATATTTTTAAAACAAAAACTGACTCGAGAGAGAAATGCAGGACAGTTTTACTTCAATTGCAAAGTTGTAGCAAAGTCACTAACTTCAACTTCTAGAAGCACTTCCCGAAGCTGACCATTTTGGGGCAACTATGACTTCAAAAAACTTCAGTGGCATTTTGCACATGACTTCACCTTAGATGTTGCCTTACAGCAAATTCAGTTGAAGTTTCTTCAGAAAGAGGCTAAAAATCATATGCAACAGTGCCTACAGATCACATGATACAGCTCTATGTACACAGCATCCTTCAGTTTCACTTTGCAGTCTGTGTGAGTGGAAGGATGCATATCTGCTACTTTTTGAGCATTGAAAAGCAATTGAAAAACAACCATTTTCAGTTCTCTTTTTGTATTTTTCTGCAACTTCTTTCACTTAGCAGTTTATTAAGAAGGATTTTCTGTGGTTTAGGTCTTGTATTCTTTATACCAATGTACTTTTTTCTGCAGTTTCTGTCTGTATTGTCCTTTTAATTATGTATTCAGATGCTCTGGTTCTGTGAATTCTTTAGTTATTATTTATAATTTTTTTCCGCCATTTTTCTTTTCCAAATTCCCTTTCTTTATGTTATTTTTACTTTTCATACCTTAATGTTTTAAATAAGAATGAGTGGAGATAGAGAGCAGAGTGTGAGGAGTGGGAGTCAGAGTGAGGAGAGGGAGGAGAAGGAGGAGGAGAGAGGGACAGTCACATTGTCAACAGATGGGACATGGTATCCCATGATGGTCATGGTGTTTAATGGCACAATGGTGCCCCAGACAAAGAGGAGTAGGCATCTTGGTGGTAGAAGGAGGCAGCAGGACAACTAAATCAGGCTCACACAGTATTCAACGTATCTGGCATTTCTACTGGGTTAAGCGTCTGTGTGTTTCTGGAGGAGGAGAACTACATTATTCCAGAGTGAGGAGGACTGTTGGAGGAGTGGAGGCAAAGTGCAGAGTTACACTCACCTCCTTATTTCTATGTCCTGCAAATTAATCGAGCTAGTGCTCCTCAACCTCCACAGAGAATACCCCCTCTGCATCCTTAATATCTGAATTTTCACCACATGGGAATTCTGCATCCAAGAAGTCCACATCTACCTTTGTGATGGGTGATTGTCCTTCCCTTGCTTCATCCTGGTGTGTCAGTGATGCCCACAATGATGTACTTCTATTTGGAGGTATGTGTACATTATTCATTTTAATAAATGTCAACATAAGGACGTTGTTGGGGATAAGTTTGTATGTCAGTCAGTGATTATTACCCCTGCACCACTGAACACATGTTCAGGACTAGCACTAGATGGTGGGCAGATGAAATATTTAAAAGCCACATCTGTAAGTGCAGGCCACTCTTTAAATTTGTTGTTCCAGTACAGCAGGGTTTCATCATCAGCTCCAAGGTGTTTGGGGTCTGCTATATATGCCTCAAGAGATCTGGCTGCTGCCTTTAGTCTAGTATCCTCCAATAGTTCCTCATCCTTCTCTCCCAACAGTCTACAACACCAGCCTGTGTGAGAAATGCCCCTAGAGGATTTGATTTTGTAGGTGGCTTTCTAGTTGTCTTACTGGTATACATATGACAGCCAGTATGCAATGCAGAAATGTTGCAGATTATCACAGAATGCTGCTGTTTACTGCAGGGGCCATTGTAAGTCAATGATAATTAAGCTCTTTTGTCATGCATGATTTTGTGACATGTCATTACTGCAAGTTACTGTGCTTCATCTTGACTCCTCTGTAGATGTCAAAGCTGAATCTCCTCATCTCTCACTTCCCTTGCTGACTGTTGGTGAGGGTGACACACTGTGTCTCATCTCAATATGCACTTTTTTTAGCATTTGCAAACCATGTACATGACTGATCAGTTTTCGCAGATGCTCACCTTTCTGACTAACACCATCAAGTGTGGCTAATAGCCTTGGTTTGTACCATGGATCTAACATTTTTACAAGACTGAAATCCACAGATGTCAGGATAACATTCAGGTGTCTGTTAGGAGTCAATACATTAAGCAGGTTTTCAGACAATGCAGAGCTTATAGAGCCACCTGTTGCCTCAAACTGTTGGTCTGCCTCAGCACCCAGATCAGTGGGATGGCCTGGCTAATAGAGAAGCAGTGTCCCCACTCACTGCCTCTGTGGCTTGTTCAAAAGACCTCAATATCAAAATCATCCCATCCATTAACCACCATTGTTCTGTTGTCAGCAACATAGAAGCTCCAGAACTGTCACAGCTTGTATGAAGCAACACATACTCTGATAAGGCCTTACACTGTTTATACATCCACTCCTGCATATACCAGGCTGAATTCCACCTTGTGTTAACTCCCTGCTTTAATCAGTGCTGAGGAAGACTGTTTTTTATTGCTCTGCACACCTTTCTGGACCATGCTAAATGAGCAGGTTGAGCATTTCTTTAGTGTCATTTTGTGACAAGAAATCTAGTACAATCAAGTTTAGACAGTGTGCAAAGAAGGGCACCTTAATAAATCCCACGTCACTAATAGAAACAGCCTTGACAACATTTTCAACATTGTCACTGGTTATGAAGTCTTCCTTTAAGAACAGTGGGCCCAACCAAGTGTCAGTTTCTTCCAATATTGATGCCAAAATGTTGTCCTCACTGTGTGAATCAAGCATGCCCTTCTTAACTAGTGTTGCATGCTTTTGAACTCCAGGCATGCAGCTTCCATTACAATCAGGTTGCCTGCATTTGCTACCAAGGTAATGATCAGCCTCCTTCAGTTCTACTCAGCATGCTGTTACACACATCAGGGAATTAGCAACTGTTGGCCTACTGCTCCACATATCTGTGATAAGATGGATGTATTCATTGGAGGAATGCTGCAAGGAATAGGAAACTCCTTTTCAGCAACATCCCTCAGTTCAGGAATTTCGCTCTGTGAAAAGTAGGTCTAGGCTGGCACCTTCCACTTGTGGCAAAATTTGGACATAAAGTGAAGCAAACCAGCCTTTTCCACAAAAGAAAATGAGAGAATAGTGAAGATCGCTTCCATGACTGCATTCAATTCCCTGGTCACTGAATGACTGGGGAATAATTTACATTGATAAGGTGGAATGCTAGTAATAGTTGACAAGATCATTATTGGGTGGGTGGTTCTTGGGAACAGGTCTATGTGGGCACTACATTGCTCAGAGGATGTTACAGATGGAGACAGTGTAAAAAAAACTTGTGACTTGGCTGAAGGATTTTGTCGAGAAGATGTTGATGCTGTTGCTCTTGTTGCTGTTGCTTATCAGTGATTTCACACTTTCAGGGGTACTGCTGATCTCATTCTCCTAACCGTCCTTTCCTTCACAATATCTTCTGTCTCATCTCTACCTCCCAAACCACCTGCAGACACTTTCTGTTGATGTCCTAGCCCCCTAGCCATACAGTATATTTGATTTTAAGATGGGTATGCTATCCACCTGTTGCAACAAAAGACCCTTTCTTGCCATGGCTTACTCAGGCCTGACAAAGTTGGCATACAGTATTGCCACAGTGTTACCTTTTGGCTCAGTAATAAAAAAAAAACAACATCCCACACAAGGAATTTTGGAGGATGCACACATTTATGTGGAGCACCAGTTGTGGTGGCCACCACTGACCCACTTGTTTCTGTTGTGGGATATATGTCATCATATGTTATCTTTTATGGCACAGATTGTCTACCATTCAATTTGAAAAATTCATGCACTTTGCTGTCACCCTTTTTTTTGGTTTTCTTTTAAGGCTTCCATGACGGATTGATGACAATATCATCCTCACCTTCACTTTCCATTTCCTCCTCTTCCTGCTTTCACAGGTCTTCCTCTTCCACATTTTTCCAGAGAAAGCAGTCATACACACAACTATGCCACTGCATTATCCCCAGACTCAGATCCAGTGCCACTAACCACTGGGGACTTTTTACATATATTTTTCAAAGCCACAGTGTTCACTCACTGGTGTGGATGGTGTTGAGGAAATTTCAGAAAACACATCTAGGCACTGGCTGCCACTTCCCTATACCAAAAGAGCAGCCAAATCAAGGACTGTAAACATTTTTTAAGAGCACCACTACCATCATAAAACACTGTAGATAAGCTACTACTCTTGCTTTCCAGCTAGAAATGAATATATGATATTAGCAGGATATGATGACCGACTCTCTGACCTTTCACTCATTTCTACTTAAAGCGCACAAACTACAGACTCTTTAAACAACCAGAATGAAGAAGCCTTTTTAACTATAATGTCATGGAATACACTGTAGCAGAGTGGAAAAAAACAGGATACAGACTGGAAAGAATTCATATCTAAAAGTGATATATTATGTATCCATGACTCATGGCATAATGTGCAATCTAAAATTGCACTGAATGGTTTCCAAATGTTTCAGCACACAGGATCTAGGGACTCTAGATATGGTCAAGGTTTAGGTGGGCTATTAGTCTTTTGTAAACTAGAAATGGTCAAAACAGTGCATTGTCTACATAACTCTTTAAACATTATAGCTGTTCTAATGCAAGGTACTAATACTCAAATGGTGATGGTCAACAGCTATATTCCCCCGCAGGGTAAAAATTCTATAACTCAAAGACTCGGCAAACATTAAAAGAACTTTTAACAGAAATCAAGTTTAATCATCCTGATGTAGAAAGACTGTTAATAGGGGACTTGATTGCCCAAATAGGGGAATTTGATGGGCTCATAAACAACTCTGAATTAGTTTGTCTTAATGATTTACCTATTTTTATAAAAAGAACGACAAAAGATAAAAATATAAATAAGTCTGGTAAAGAACTAATCAATATAATGGAAGAATTCAGTCAATTAATCGATCAATCATAATTTATTTGTAAAAAGTGCCTTTCCACAACCAAGGTGCTTGTACAATAACACAACACATACAGTAAATAATTCCAAAAATAATCAGTAGAATCCTATATTTTAAAAGCACTTGCAGTTAAAATACTATCAATTAGAACCACCAAATGCTGATTCAAATAAATAGGTTTTGAGGGCAGTTTTAAACTTCTGGATGGTCAGGCAATCTTGTATCCGGTGAGTTCGAGAATTCCATATGGCCCCAGATGTCTTTAAATGGACCCTGGGAATCTCTATCAATCCCTCATTGGTGGATCATAGAGGACAGAGGGGACAGTAAGGGCGAATGAGATCTTGTAGGTAACTACAGTAGGTCCCTGGTCATGTAGGGCTTTATAGGTCAGCAAAACGACCTTGAAGGTGATCCTCCACTGTTCTGGAAGCCAGTGCAGTCCATGGAGCACAGGCATAATGTGACTGGCTCTAGGTGTACCAGTCAGCAGCCTGGCTGCTGCATTCTGCACTAGCTGAAGGTGGCAGATGTCAACCCCCAGTAGCCCTAGGTACAGTGCATTGTAGTAGTCAAGGTGAGAGGTAACAAAGGTGTGGACCAGTGTTGGAAGATCTTCATAAGGAACCAGGTGTTTCACCAGGGTGATATTCCACAGATGGTAGAAAGAGGTCTTGACGACTGCTGACACCTGTGATTTCAGGGTCAAACCATCATCAACAACAATGCCCAAGTTCTATACCCAATCTGAGGTAGTCAGCACCCTACCCCCAAGACATCTTCCCGAGGATGAATCTGCTGACAAACCTGCCTCACAATGATCAGGGTCCACAACCAGCACCTCAGTTTTGGCTGGGTTCAACCTCAGCCAACTCGCACTTATCCAGTTCTGGATCTCAGTGAGACAGCTGTTAAATACCGAGAGGAACACATCTTGACCAGGTGCAAAGTACATGTATAGCTGAATGTCATCTGTGTAGCAGTGAAAACTCAGACCATACTGCCTAATAATTTTTCATAACAGCAGCATATACACTGCAAACAACATGGTTGACAAGATGGAGCCCTGTGGCACCCCACAGGATAGGGGGAGAGGGGCCGAAGAATAAATTCTAGAGACCACTCTGTGAGTCCTACCCTCAAGGAAAGATTGAAACCAACTGTGGACTGTACCAGACAGTCCACAAATGAGTCACAGGCACTCCAACACTCCATGGTCCACAGTATCAAATGCTGCAGAGAGATCATGGAGGACCAAAATGGAACACGTCTTCCGATCTCTCACTATTAGGAGGTCATTTAGCACCCAGACAAGGGCCATCTTGGTACTATGTTTCTTCCTAAATCCTGACTGGAGAGAATCATAGACATTGTGGCTGGTCAAGTGATCATCCATTGCGATGCAACCACCTTCTCAATAACCTTACCCACAAAGAGTAGATTAGAGACAGGTCTGTAGTTTTCCAAGCAGTCAGGGTCAAGGGAGAGCTTAAGGAGAGGCCAGACTGCCACCTTCTTCAGTGGATCTGGAAAGATCCCCCTCTCCAAAGACCTCCAAACTAGCTCTGCTAGGACTAGGCTAATCTCATCAACGCATCCTACCAGGAGGCATGTAGGGCCTGGGTCCAGTCTACAGCTGGTTGGTCACAATGTCTGGATGATCATCACTATGTCAGTGATTGCAGGTGAGCTAAAATCAGACCAGGTAAATTGAGAGCCTGATATCTCCTTCTGACCACTGCAACTTCCATTAGAGTGAGCCAGACAGATATCGGACCTGATTGTGGCAACCTTATCTGCAAAGAATCGAGCAAACTTGTCACACCATTATTGTGACAAGGCTCCTCCAGCCTGGAGACAGGTTGGATTGCACAATCTGTCCACAGTCTGGAAGAACTGAGCTGGTCAGTTCTGTGCAGCAGCAACATCCCTGGACAGGAATTGTGTCTTCCTATGGGTGATTGCTGATTGATAGACCACACACTGGTCCATCAATCTAAGTTTGTCACAATCCAGGCCCAGTTTCCACCAGCTTCACTCTAGCCTTCACCCCACTCTCCTCAGCTCCTTCATGGTCTCATCAAACCAAGGAGACCTTGGGCAGAGGGTAAGGGGTGAACATGAACAGGTGCTATGGAATCCAGGGCCACCACCACCACCTTATTATACACAAATACTATATCCTCAGGATCCATTCATTGACTCAGTGCACCTGATAGATCCAGAACCTTCATTAGGCCATCTGATGTAACACCCCTTAAAAGACAGTACTGGACCATCTCTGTAGAGGTAGTCTTACTCGGGAGAACCACGAAACTGATCCTGATGGTGTGATGGTCAGACCACCTGACTGGCTCCACCACCAAATAGGATATCTCCATCCCCAGGAGGAACACCAAGTACAATGAGTGCCTTCCAGTATGGGTTGAGGAGATAATAACTTGTGTAAGGCCCAGCAAACTCATTAGCTGGAGGAAGTCTTGACAAAACTGCAAAAGTTCATCATTGAGCCAGGCACTTAAATCCCCCAGGATCAGCCATCTGGAGGAATCCAATGTCTGGTCAACAATGAAGTCCACAACTTCCTGCAGGAAAGCTTTCTCACCTCCTGGTAGACAGTAGATGAGAAGAATCCTGCACCCTACACCCTCACCCAGGATACACTCAAAGGAGTTGGTGGTCCCCACTGGAACCTCCACCAGGCTCAGTGCTGATCTAAAACAGATGGCTACACCCCCACCCCTATGATCCATCCTTGAGTGGTGTATCACCGAGTACCCAGCTGGAACTGCTGAGGCCAAAACTGAGACAGCATTTTCATCCAACCAGGTCTCGGGTGATGCAAGCCAAGTCAGATTATCCAACAAGATCTTCTATTAAAGCAGTCGTGTTCTTAATAGACCTGGCATTGCATAACACCACCTGAGTAGGATGAGTGACCAAGGAAGACTGTGTTACTTTCCTGCCAGTAGCAGAGCCCTTGGTATGGGAATCAGGCAAGGAGGACCCCTTTCCTGAGCCCACTTCACCCTAGGGCATCTCCTTGTTCCCACTACCTCAATCTGCCCACTCTCCTTTTCATTCCTCTGCCAATCTCAGCCCCTGCCTTCCTCCTCCTCACTATTCCCAGAGCTCTACACCACCTATACACCTCCAGGGACAGCAGAGGACAGACAAAACCTCTTCCCATTAAATGGAAGGATTATCGGTGATATAGAAGGTAACTTAACTTATTATAAGTCCACATTAGGCTCAACAATTGTTTTAGTCATCTGGTCAGGTAGGGTGGAATTCTGGCAGTCTTTACAATTCCAGTTAAAGCAGACAGTGACCATATACCACTTATGCTTGGTATTATAAAAAAGGAAAAAAGTGCAATTGATAAGACAAAAGAGATGTCTATTTTTTTACTGAATGCAGGATGAATAAAAGATGACTATGGGATTTAACTTTGGATAGACATATCTCTAGTATGATAACTATTTTTTAAACAACTGGAGTGAGCAGAATTTAGACAAATTAAGATCAAGCGAATTATGGGAATTATTCTCAGATTATATTATGCAATTATAAGAAATTCTGTGCAGACAAGTATTATTAAGTAGGTGGGGTAGTAAACAAACAGATTGGTTTGATCAAGGATGTAAGACACCAAAAAGGGGCTAAGGAAAGTAATAAAGACAAAAGACAAAAAGGACAAAACATTATTCACAGCCTTAAATATTGAAAAGAAAAAATATAACTGGTTTCTAAAAGGGAAAAAAGTCAGCTTACCAACATGAGCTGTGTGGGAAAATGTTCAAATTAATAACAGAAAAAGATAAGAAAGGATTCCAGCAACTGGTTTCAAATGGGGACAGACACCTATAAGAGAAATATAGATACTGACATAATGGAATCCCAGTGATTAGAACATTTTAAAGGTATTTTTTATGCAGAACTGGATAGTCAAGAGTTAAGGGAATAACATAGTCATAACTATCTAACAATAACAAATAAAGAAGTGTATTTTGCAATCAAATCATTAAAAAATAATAAAGCTCTGGGCCTGGATCGGATATCCACAGAGGTGTATCTCTGTAATACTCCAGCCTGGTGCAAACCTTTGGCCACATTTTATAAGAAATGCATTCAAGATAATTTCATTCCAAATTCCTGGAGAGGGGCAGAGATAGTCCCTATACATAAGAAAGGGAGTCTGTCTGACCCAACTATGTAAAGGTCAATAAGCCTGTTGTACACAAATCTTAAAATCTTTTCAAAAATTATATTGGAACATCTAATTATACAAATTGATAAAACCAGGCGCCTATAACAAGTCACAGGCTGGGTTTAGACATGGTTATTCTACTATGGACAACTGTTATCTACCAACTAATTTTATTGAAAAATATGTGAAAATGAAAGCAAAAACTGTATGTTGCATATATACTGTAGGTCTGTCAGCAGCATTCTATACTGTCTCAAGAAACTTAGCCTGGAATACTATGTACAATCCAGACCTAGATCCAGCTATCATAATAATAATTTCAGCCTTATATAGTAACACATGGGCCAAAGTAAGATTAGGTACAATGGTTCAACTATCAAAATTATTTATGATTAATAAAGGGATACGACAGGGCTGTGTATTAGCCCCAATGCTTTTTTGTCTCTATAATGATCACATACCATAAGAATTACAAGAAAAGGGTCTAATTGCCCCAAAAGTTGAAGGACCCCCCCTGCCCAGTACTTGTCTATGCAGGCAATATTATTTTGTTATCATTGACAAGAAGTAGTCTACAAAAGAAATTAAACATCACAGAAACAAACATTCAAATTTGGAGGCAGTATAGCACAGTGGTTTAAGGCTCTGAGCTGCAAATCTGGTGACATCCAGCAGACCAAACCTGGGTTTGAATCCCACAGCTTCCACTTGTATACTGTGTGACCCTGAGCAAGTCACTTAACTTCCCTGTGCTCCCAGGTCGCACATGTAAAAAAGCTTTCAGCTTAGTGTGCTACTCCTGGTTAAACAACTAAAAAAAAAAACAAGAAAAGCTCAAATTATGAATAAATTATAATAAAACAAAAAATATGACTTCTGGTATTAACAAAATGAAGAGCTATTGGCATGTTGGCCCAAACAAATAGAAAGTGTCAATAGCTACACATACCTGAAACTCACTTTTTCATCCTATGGAAATTAGACAAAACATGTCCAAGCAATCATGATGAATGCTAAAAAACTGTCCAGCTTAAGAAAATTAAATTTTTAATATGGAGGGCATTCAATCAAACCCCTGTTAACAGCATTCACAGCAACATTTTTTGTTCAAATTCTATACACATCAGAAATATGGGAAGCAGTCCAAAATAACTGCTAATTCCAGCAAATAAATTGTTGAGAGCAGCTTTGGGAGTTACTCCATCTTGTCTGGTGGAATACCTCATGGCTGAATTAGGATTAATAAACATTACCACAAATATAGATAGAAAAATCAGTTTTTGGTTACATTTAACAAGATTTCCTCAAAACAGGTTGCCAAAAAAATGCCTTAAGGAAAAGGAGATGTGGACACAAAACAACTGTGATCCAATAAACTGGCTAAAGAAAGTTTATCATAAAATGGATAAATATGGACTAAGCATACTTAAATATTATTTTAGCAAAAAAAATTATCTTAGCCTGAAGTATAAAAAATACATTAAAAGTAAAATTGAAAATTACTAGATAGTGGAAGATCTGGAAAATACTGTATATCACTTTCCAAATACTCACTATGGTTTGTAAAAACTAATTAATTTTGAATTTGAATATTATCTGGACATCTTTAAAGATCCTTTATTAAGAAATGCCTTCATTAAAGCTAAACTAGAGGTACTGTATATGAAGGCAACATGCCTAAAACCAGATATAATAATCTACCAAAATCCAATGACAATTGCACATGTATCAAAGGAGGGAACGAAGATCTAAGCTCAGTCTGTTTTGAGGGTGGTGATCAGCTACATTTCTGGAAGTTTCTGTGTTGTGTAACAATTTCAGGTAATCTCTGTGTTTTGTAACAATTTCAGCTAATTAAGTTTAAATTGCTGGGAGTGGAGGCTCTTTTCCTCACTTTGCTTTGGGGGTGGTGAGCAGCTACTGTACCTTTTTGGAAGTTTCTGGGTTGTGTAACAGTTTCAGGTAATCTCTGTGTTTTGTAACAGTTTCAGCTAATTGAGTTTAAATTGCTGGCAGCTGAGGTTCTTTTTCTCAGTCTGTTTTGGGGGTGGTGAGCAGCTTGAGCATGGGACTGGGCTGATTGTCTCATGAACGGAGCACCAGTGTATGCCACCCATCCTCCCCACACCCCACACACCCCTGGGCTCATCCACCTATATAGGGTGTGGGCCCATAGGTATTATGCCTTTCTACCACTAAACAGGAAGTACCAAACTTTTATAGGTTAATTATTTTTAAGACTAAGGGACAAATGTAGGGGCAGCAGCAATGGAGTGGTAGCTTAGCTTGGGGGTGCAGGCAAGCCTTGAGTTTGGTCCATGGGCTTCAAGGGCAAGATGCAGCCTTGGAAGGGAGATAGGGTGCAATGGATGAAGAATGGCCATAGTATTGGCTATAGCATGGTAACTGGGGGGCTGCATGGTATGTAGTCAGCTGCCACAGCTAAGGGTAGAGGTGCTGTGGTTGAGATGGACACTAAGCAGGTTGTGGGAGAGGGGTTTGGGTGCGGAGTAAAGGGGATCTGCAGGGGGAGTAAGATGGGTGAGGGGTAGTAGAAAGAACACAGGGGGAGCAGCAGGGGACTGAAAACAAGAATAGCAATGGACAGGGGAGGAAGGGAGGGGACTGGAAGAGATCAACGGAGTACACAAGCAGGAAGGGAGGAGTAAAAAGGGGCATAAGGAGGGAAGCATGGGACCAAGGAAAAGGCAGTGAGGAAGACATGAGAGGCCAGGGGGAATGGCAAATGATAGAATGCAACGGTGCAAGATCTGCACAGAAAGAAAAAGGGGAGAAAACAAGGAGGGGAGCCCCACTCAGTGGGGTGCAGGAAGTGGGCATAGAGCAGGAAAAAAGATTTGTACCCCTAGGGACACATGTAGAGGAAAAGAGGCCGGAGAAGGTTGGAGAGAAGGCCTTAAGAGAAAAAGGGGAAGCAAAAACAAAGGAATGTTTTGGAGGAAGGGGAAAGGGAGACACCCCTTTGGGAAAGTACCAAGGGAAATGCAAACATAAGAAGAAAGGTGAGGGGGTGAACACACCTCTGGAAGGGACAAGCCCAAGACTTGAGGGGCCAGTCAAAGTAGAGAAGATGGAGGTCACCAGCCACTGAGGTAATCAGTCAAAGCACAAACAACAGAAGGACAAAGAGAGGGTGAAAGTGCTCAAGAAAGGATGGGCAGGGGTGAGTGAAACAGGAAATGGCACTGATGGGGAGGATATGTGGGAGTAGCATTGGGGAACAGGACTCAGGGGGATGCGATAGACAAGGGGAAAATGAAAAAAGGAAGCAGAAGAAATGCTAGGAGCTAGGAATAAAATAAAAGATCAAATAAACAGAGGAGAAGGGTGACAGGGTCCTAGTTTTTTTTGTTTATGTTTAGGAATAATACCTTTGAACCAAGGGCTTGTTTACAAAGGTTCCAAGTCAGTTAATAAAGTACAGTACAAGACATAGCATATCATAACATGACAATGCTTAACAGAGGTTACACAGTACACACAGGTGATGTTGTAACAGCCAATAGGGAAATATGGATGTGTTAGCAGTGTCATCACTTATTGACTAAGGTACAGCACTTTGAGAATGACTACTCATTGGAGACTCAATAACAAAGGGAATAAAACTGGGGACAGGAGAGACAGGAGCAGGGCAGTTTAGGTGGAGTACCTATCAGGTATGACGACACTATAAGTAAGGCACAATATACCCTCATGGGGCAAACAGCAGGATGGGAAAACACATCGGGTGTAACCAGGATTTGGTATGGGGGTATTCACAAACACTTCTACGGGGCTCGAGGGTATGCCCCCTGGACATTTTTTAAAATTTAAAAGTTAAGTGATGCAGTTTTGTGCATTTTAGGCAGTAACTGTTGAGCTGGAAAATGCATCAAATTCAAGTTGTCAGTCTTATCCATCCCCAGTCCTAAGTATTTCAATTGAACTCAGGTTTCTTTTCTCCCTTTTTTGAATTTCCACCTTTCTCTTCTGTAGATCTCTTCACATTCAATGGAGGATAGAAGGGAGCAGGGAGATATGATAGAAATCTTCAAGTACCTTAAGGGCATAAATAAGGTCCAGGTGGAGGACATTTTCCAGTACAGGAGGGTTACGAGAACAAGGTGGCACAATACGAGCGAAGGAGGCCAGTAAAGGGTGAAATGAGGAAGTATTCTTCACTGAGCGGAAGGGGGACACTTGTCTACCACAGGAGGTGATGGGGCAAGCACAGTGAGGGGTTTTCAAACATGTCTGGAACAGGCATAACGGTACCTTATAGGCAGGAAAGAGAGGCTAAGCTGATAACCAAGTCGAGCCACCAAAAAAAGGGAAGAATGGATGGGCTTTGTGGCCCTAATCTGCCAGCAACTTTCTGTGTTGATCTGCATGCTGATAAGCATATAAGAAAGTGCAATTTCTAGGAAATTCACCATGTATTTATTATTTGAATTTAATTTAAAAAAAAAAGGTCCTTGGTCAATGAAGAAGCCAAAGTCTCAATGTGTCCAGGACATTTATTATAAAAACAATTGACTGGCATTGGTGGCTTATTTATAAGCTGAGAGCACAGCCCCCCCACCCCACATTTTTCTTTTTAGGAGCACCAATCTACATAAATTCTGTAGTCCATATGAATCAAGCGGCTGCTATAATTGGTGCAAAGAGGGCTTTGGAGCAGTGGACATAAAACATAACTATCTCCAGGTTTTTAGTAAGTTCATTGCATCAACCCAGGATTTATTAGTTAATAAATATGGTGAAATTAATAAGCTTTGTACGTAATGCTTGCTATTGTATTTCAACTTGCATTGTTTACCATGTGGCATAACTAAGAGTTTTGTATCAGACCATAGCCAGGTAAAATGAAATAAAATTGATAAAATAGATAATATGAAAACACCTTTGTTTGTAAATTTCTTGGTTGCGTCCTGCATGCACATATTCATGCTCTGTGGTCTCAGTTAGCACAGACTGAGGAATGAGACTGATATTTAATGGTAAACTGCTTTCCAGTCTCTGTGTAATCATGCTCATACAATGGCATCTCTTATAGTCTCTATGACCCCTATGTGATAGAGAATACATCCCAGAGGTAGATGGCATTATTTCCCCCCAAGCCATATATTTTTATTCCTTTTTATTCCCATGGCCTCATCTCCATACTGGCAACTCACTTGATACTAATTTATTTTATACAGGACTGATTTTGTTTTTGTGACAAACTCCCAATCAGCCATTTTTTTTCCTTTTTTTCTTAACATCCTGTGTGACATGAGCTCTACCTTGCAAATGTTGCCATCCGGAGTTGTAAGCGCTTCCTGCAGGTTAACCAAATGCTGCTGCAGCCCACAGACTGCATGAACAGTCTAAGTTTCCAGCTCGGGCTTGTCAGCAGCAGCTTAATTTCAGTCAGCCCCCACCCAGTCCCTCACCACCTACAAAGCGTGGCAGAAGGAATGACGGATGACCAATTTTTCAGTTGATTTTTTAATTTTATTAGAGAACCACTGCAAAAATAGCAATAAAATGGCAAAGCACTGCAGCACTGACCAGACACTCCGCTCTCAGACTCACTGACATGGGAAAGTGCTGGAATGTCATGCGAGTCTGCACTAGTCTCCGGCTGCTGAATCACGTGACCACCCCAGTTTATAGTCATGTGATGCAGAATCTGAGGCTCCTTGTCTGTTCCTGGTGGGAGGCAGGGCTCATGCATATTCATAAGCTGACACCCACTTCTCGACTCACTAGTGGCAATTTAAATGGACATGAAACATACTGGAGCCTTTGATGCAGCTCAGAATGTGAGAAAAATCCTTTTGGCTGAGCTGGGAGGAGAGAGATAATGATTTTTAGTCCAGAGTCAGCAGAAAACATAATTTTGACAAGCAGAGGGTTACAGGAAAATTGCAGACTTAAGGAAGAGGTGGGTTTCTGTGCACCCTGAAGCCCCCCATGGGCTTCACCCTTGCTGTAGCAGTCTGGGGTTTCAGTCTTTGGCTTTTTCAGAGGTGTTGCCCATGCCAAAAGTGAGTACTGTGTGGAGCAGAGGATTAAGAAGCTTAATCACTGGCTAGTAGGATGGTGCAGGCAGATGGGATATGGGTTAATGGGGGACTGGGGTTCAACAGGGGAGGATGAGAGCCTGTTTGCCCTGGAAAGACTGTGCCTGAACAGGGAGGGAGCAACAGTGCTGAAAAGTAAATTAGGAGAGTTCATAGAGGGGACGTATAATTGAAACTAAATTGGGAGGGTTAGGAAATGATCCATACCAAAAGTCAGGAGAGATTGGGGGCTACCTGCCTCCCCCCCAGAATAGGGATTGTAAGTTAGACAAAAGCTTGGCAAAGGAAATGGGTGAAGGGGGGATTTGGAAGGGATTAGCAGCTAATGCCAGGAGCTCGGGAACAAAATGGTGGACTTGGAGGCCATCATGGGGGACAAAGAATTGGACATAGTAGTGATAAGCAAGACTTGGTGGACAGAACATCATAACTGGGAGATGACTATCCTGGGCTACAGACTGTTTAGAAGGGACAGGGAAGGAAGGAAGGGGTGATTGCTTTATACATCAAGGACAACATAAGAGTAACCGAGTGGCAGGAGGAAGATAGGGAGGCAGAGCTCCTGTAGGTAACACTGGACAGAAGGACTGGGTAAATCATTGCGGATTGGTGTAGTATATGGACCTCCTATACAGGGGAGGAAGGGGATAGGCAGCTGATACAGGCAGTCACACAGATGGCCCACAAAGGGAAACTGCTACTGTTGCAGGACCAAAATCTCCCAGATGTGGACTGGGACATCCCAGATGGGGTGTCGGCTAGGAGCAGAAGGATACTAGAGGAGCTGCAGGATATATTCTTACAGCATCTGGTTAGATAATCTGCAAGAGAAAACAACCTGCTGGACATAATCCTGACAAATGGAGAGAGTGTGGAGGAGGTAGAGGTGGGAGATGGACTGGGCACCAGTGGTCTCAGGATGGTAAGGTTCAGGGTATGGTCAGGGAGGGAGGTAAACCGAACCAGCACAACAGTTATGGACTTCAGGAACAAAACATAACAGGATGAGAAGAATAGTGAGGAAAGGAATGGAGGGAACGGAGAATATAGGAGGAGTGGAGGAGTTATTGTACATTATTAAATAAGTGGTGCTGAAAGCCACAAAAATGTGCATAAAGAAGGTAATGAAGAACAGAAAAAAAGAGGAGACCGCTTTGGTTTATAAAGGAGGTGGCGGGAGTGGTCGGGGGTAGGAGAAAGGCTTATAAAAAGTATAAGAGGACACAAAGGGAGGATGACAGGGAGGCTTATAGGGAGATGAAGTGATTAGCAGGGCAGAAGATAAGGAGGGCTAAAGCAGATACTGAGGAGAGAATAGCTAAGCAGGCAAAAGTGGAGACAAAATTGTTTTAGATAAGTGAGGAAAAGAAGGAAGGTGAGGCAGAGGATTTCAAGGCTGAGGGGGGAAGCAGGGATATCACTGGAAGGGGACTAGGAAAAAGAAGAGGAACTTAATAAGTACTTTTGCTCAGTATTTATGGAGGAGGAAGAGGGCAGGGGACCTAGGATCGGGGAAGAGACAGTGTGAACAAAAGGATGAACCTGAGTCTGTTCAGTGTAGAAAGGGTTAGGGAGGAACTAGGCAGGTTCAATGTGGACAAGGCAATGGACCAGACGGTTTGCACCCAAGGGTGCTCTGGGAACTGAGGGAGGAGCTGGCTGCCCCACTGATGAGGCTAGTCAACTTATCTCTGAACTTGGGGATGGTGCCGGGGGACTGGAATGATGGCAGATGGTGCTGTTGCACAAGGGTGTAGCAGCGAGGTGATGGAGAACTATTGCCCGGTCCACCTCACCTCACTGGTAGGAAAGATCATAGAGGCACTAATAAAGGAGAGGGTGGTGAACTACCAGGAGGATAGTGGATTGCAGGATGACAGGCAGCATGGCTTCATGAAAGGGAAGACATGCCAGATGAACTTGATTGAGTTCTTCGATTGGGTGATGCAGATGGTTGACTAGGAAGGGGCGGTGGACGTAGCCTATCTGGACTTCAGCAAGGCCTTCAACACCATCCCTCACAGAAGGTTGGTAAGTAAGCTTGAAAGTATAGGGGTGGATGGGAAAATAACCAGGTGGGTAGAGAACTGGTTGGCAGGCAGAAGCCAGAGAGTGGTGGTAAATGGGGTGTACTCCAGGATGGGGGTGATGAATGGGGTTGCCCAGGGATCAGTACTGGGACCCCTCCTTTTTAATATTTACATCAGTGATATAGCAGAAGGGTTAAGGGGGATGATATGTCTATTTGCTGATGATATGAAAATCTGCAGTAGAGTGGACACCCCAGGGTGGGTGGAGGACATGAGGCAGGACCTGAAGATTCTTGAGGGATGGTCAGAGACTTGGCAGCTAACATTCAATGCCAAAAAGTGTGCTGTGATGCACTTGGGGTATAGAAAACCATAAGCAGGATACACCCTAGGAGGGGATGTCATTAAAGTAACGGAGCGGGAGAGGGATCTGGAGATTATAATATCAAGCAACCTTAAGGTAGTTAACCAATATAGCAGGGTGCTGGAGAAGACCAATGGAATGTTGGCATGCAACAGCAGGGGCATTACTAGCAGAAGGAGGGAGGTACTGATGTCCCTCTACAAAACCATGATGAGGCTGCACCTGGAGTATGAAGTCCAGTTCTGGAGACCACAACCTGTGAAAGGGCATAGACAGGATAGAGAGAGTTCAGAGAAGGGCAACCAGGATGGTGCAGGGTATGCAAGGGAAGACATGAGAGCAGAGGTATAAGGAACTGGATCTGTACACATTGGAGACTAGAAGGGAGAGAGGGGACATGATTGAAACTTTTAAGTGTGAAGGGGATCAACAAAGTGAAGGAGGGTTGTTTACTTAAAAGAAAGGAGGATGCTATAACTAGAGGGCATAGCCTAGACTTCAGGGAGGAAGATACAGAGGCAATGTGAGGGGTGAATCTTCATGGAGAGGGTGGTGGAGGCCTGGAACAGATTACCAGAGGAGGTGATGGGGGCTGAAATAGTAGAGGGATTCAAGAGGGCATGGTACACACATATGCGGCTGATTAGCAGGGGGAAGGGGCCAGTGGTAGGAGGGATGAGTAAGGGGGCAAGGGGCAGACTAGAAGGGTCAATGGGGTCCTTTTCTGCCATCAAGATTCTATGATTCACATATAATGTCGGTATGTTCTTGGTATGAAAAAAACAAGAAGCTATTGGCTTGACCCCTTTATGAATTGGTCAAATATAACTCAGGATGATTTAACTTATATTTTGTTTAATAGAGAAGATGAGTGCACAATTATAAGAATTGCTAAATATCTGTATATGATATATAAAATAAGAAAGAAACTACTATGATAAGGTGCTGTATAAAATATAGAGGTTAAACAATGATGCACAATTGTTACTATAAAATGGAAATATTGTGCTCTAGCTAGTAGGACATTGTTTTTCTTTTTTCTTTTAAGGATGCTGTATTTATATGTATATTTTAAGGATGTTGTAGTTATATGTGTCTACATTTTAACATGTAAAATGATATTTTTACAGTCCAGCAATAAACTATGATCTGGTCTACTACTCCTGCATCCATACCACATCCTCACCCACCTTGACTGGTGGTCACCACTGCTGCCTTCCCTGCCATTCCTCCCTATCTGTAATTTCTTCCCCTCTACTACTCATTCTAATGTGGTAATGTGTTGCAGCACTCGTGGGATGAACAATAATAAAAATACTGCAAACAGTAAAATAGTTATAATCAAATAAAAAAATCAAAATGGCAAGAAAGGGTTAAAGTATTAGAGCAAATAATAATCGAAAATATTAACAATTACCTGCCAGAGCCCCATACAGACATTAGTATTTTAGCAGCACTAAAACACTGAGAGTGTACTGAAATTGTTGGACTTAAGAAAAAAATGGGATTTTCAGAACTTGAGAAAAATGAAGTGTCTGAGCGTGACAATGAAAACCAAAAATGCACTGAAAGTTTCTTTTTTTTTCAAATCAAAGTTTATTGCTTTTAGAATACAGAGAACAGATCCAGTATAAACAATTTGTGTAATACATTGAGTCAGAAACAGAACAATCCTATATACACTGGAACTGTCCCTTCCTTCACCCAACCCTAAAACCCAGTCCCCACCACCTAATATACCCCTCCCTCCCAATTCAGCACAGTCTACATCAATCAACATAGTCTGCAGACTCTACCCCTAACATCATGACCTTATATATTAGATGGTGAACAGCATGTGAAGAGGCCCCCATATCTTTTTGTATCAATCCATTCTATTGTTTAGACTAGCCACTATCTTTTCCATTCTGAGGTTGGCAAGTAGCTCTTTCAACCATTCGGAGTATGAGATATCAACACTGTCTTTCCAATGGTGGAGAATAACCTTCTTAACAGATAGGGAAATCAAAGCTATATGATATATCCTGATGGTTACTGGAATCATGGCATAATCACCTAAAAGGCAAACCTTGGGGGTAAAAATATCCGACAGACCTAACAAAGGGTTTGTCTTCCATTGGATATCCTCCCAAAGCATAGAGGCCTTGGGACAGGTCCAAAATACATGATACATAGAGCCCTCTGCCTGCTGGCAATGAGAACAGGTGGGTGAACCAATAAGTTCATATTTATATAATTTTTGAGGGGTATAATATATATTATGTAGTATATGGAATTAACCCGTAATCTGTCCTGAGTAATATGTTTATGACATTTACACCATAATATTGTCCATTCTATTTCTTGATGAGGAAAAAATGAGTCTCAGTACTCCTCCTGCGCAAAACAAGTTGGGTATACACAATTATATAAAACCTTATAAATATTAGATACTGAATAAGCAGAGTTGGACATAAGGATGCTGAATAAGTGGAGTTGGACATAAGGGCCAATTTTTCCAAAAAAACTTTAGTTTCCTTTGGGATAGGTGTCACCCAAAATACCTCCACTAACAGATGCTTAACTGAAACCCCTTAAATGTAAACTTAGTGGAAATATTGAGAGTTTTTAAATTATCAGTGGTTGAAAACCATAAATCATCCGATGTAACTAGATTGGAGAGCCGAGTATCTTGCAATTGGGAAAGCCATTTAAGTGTGATCAGCTTGTTATCTATTTTTAAATTTGGATTCCCTCTAATGGGCTGTAGTAAATCGAGAGTGTGGCTGTACTTCATGAAGGCACATATCTGAGTATGTACTCTAGCAGAAATTGCAATAGGGGTTGATTTTAAACTTGGTGGAATGGCACGGGGATTGATATGAAACAAATCAGCCAGGGTTAAGCCATTTACCTGAATAAGTGATAGTTCAATTTTAAGCCAGACAGGAACAAATACCGAAGGATTAACTTCTTCTGCATGTCCCAACCATTTTATATATTTAACAATGTAACTCTCCCAATAGTAAAATACTAAGTGAGGGAGACGAAGACCTCCTTTATCCTTAGGAGCCACTAACTTGTGAAAGGCAATCTTAGGCTGCCTGTTGGCCCAAATGAATTTTGTAATCAGGCCATTAATTTTACAAAACCATGTCAATGGTAACCAGATGTTGAGTAAGTACAGGGGATAAAAAATCCTGGGAAAGACATTCATTTTAATTAAGTTCACCTGATCCCATAATAAAATGGATAATTTGGACCATCTGTCTAAATCTGCCCCATGGTATTTACTAGCACATCTAAATTTAATTTTTGAAGTGAGGTCGAGTTTCTGGTAATTTGAAACCCTAGGTACCTTAAGGAGTTTGGTGTCCAAGCCAAGCCCAACTCTGTAATAGAGGATTTAAGAACCTTGTAATTAAGAGGAAAGACCAGAGTTTTTTCAATATTTAGTTAATAGTTAGCTAACTGGGAATATTCCTTAATTATAGATAACATAGGAGGGATGGTTGCATTTGGATACGATAGTTGTAACAAGAGATCATCAGCATAAGCCAATACTTTGATATTATGCCCTTGAATATTAATGCCCTGAATCCTCAGGGAGAGGTTTAAATGGCATATAAGGGCTGTAGGTATCAATTAAAAAGCAAAGTGGATAACGGGCAGCCTTGTCTGGTTCCTGAATATAACATAAAAGGCTTGGATACAGCTCCATTAGCCGTCACTCGAGCCGAAGGAATACTATAGAGGGCCATAATCCAATTCAGAAAATGTAAAGGAAACTTATAAGCCTTTAGAGAGGAAAATAAAAAATTCCAGTCAACCCTGTCGAACGCCTTCTCAGCGTCCAGAGAGACCAAAACAGCTGGAAAAGTAGCATCTCTGGACACCGAAAGGAAATGCGACAGGGTCCGAAGGTGATCAATTGAGGAATGACCCTTCATGAATCCAACCTGTTCAGGTCCAGTAAGGTCAGACAAAACTAATGTAAGACAATCAGCTAGCATTTTAGACAATATCTTGATGTCCTGATTCATCAGGGAAATTGGGCGATAACTAGTGGTTAATTCTGGGTTCCTATCTGGCTTCAATATTAGAATTATTAAGGCCTCCCACAATGTATGGTCAGTAGGTGCTCCCGACAAAATATATTGAAAGAAGGGGAGTAATAAAGGAAGCAACTGCTTTTGAAATACTTTATAAAAATTAGCTGAAAAACCATCAGGACCAGGCGATTTGCCAGAGGATAAGTTATTAATAACACCAAGGATTTCTTTAGAGGAAATCGGGGTTATAAGTAGGTTCTGTTGAGAGTCAGAGAACGAAGACAAACCAGATTCCTCCAAATAGGTATCTAAATCCCGGTCTGATGTTGAATTCATCTTAGCACTATATAACTGTGTGTAATACTCTTTAAATTCAGCTACTATCTCCATGGGAGATGTTTTTAGGGAACCGTCAGAGTGAGAACGAATTGAGGAGATGTACCTGTTAGCTTCCTGTTGCTTAACCCAAAGTGCTAATAGTCTCCCTGCCTTTTCTCCCTGATCTGCATAACTTGCCTTTGTTCTCAAAATAGCAAACTCTGCTTTGTCCCTAAATATCTCAAGGTAAGTGTCCTTTAACTTAATCAGATTCTGCTAAAGGGTGTCTGAAAAACCTTGAGAGAGCCTTACCTCTATCGCACAAGTCTGTACAAGTAAGGTATTTAACTCTCTTTCCTTCACTTTTTTCCTTTGCGTAGCCAAACTAATTAAGATCCCCCTAATGAATGCTTTAAATGCTCCCCATATAAGATCTGGTCAGGAAATAGAGTGGAGATTAATTTCAATAAAGTGCACAATATTCTTATTAAGAATTTCTACTATGTGGGGGTCTTTCAGCATTTGATTATTAAATTTTCCACCGGGTAGTTCTCTTGGGGAGAAATGAAAGGGTAATTTGGCAGGATACTAAGGAATGATCGGAAGGGGGACCTGATTGTACAGAAGCATCTGTAAGCCCAGGAAGAAGGGTTTGAGAAAGAAAAATATAATCAATGTGTGAAGCTGTTTTGTGGGCTGGTGATAGAAAGGTATATTCTTTCATCGAGGGATGTAAGACCCTCCAAACATCACACAAAGCATAGTGTTCTACTAGCTCATGTAGGGCTCTTTGAGCCAGTGATCGAGCCTTACGCAAACCAGAAGAACGGTCCGTTAGTGGATCTGTGACAGTGTTTATATCCCCCCCAAAATAATTGGTAGGGATAAGAAAGGATATAGGAGCTCAACCAGCTGCGTAAAGAAATCAGGAGAGTCTATATTGGGCCCATATAGACTACCCAACAATATCTCCGTCGCATACAAAGTGCAATGAATAAAAATGAACCTGCCCTGTGGGTCTTTGATTACCTGCTTAAAAACCAAAGGAACATTCCTAATAATTAATATCAAGACTCCAGCCCTATTGGAAGCAATCCCTGCAGAAAATACACGGCCGACCTGTTGTCGTCTCATAGAACTTGTCTCTGAATCTAATAAGTGTGATTCCTGAATTAAAACAACATCTAAAGATAATAATGCCAGGTGTTTAAGAACCTTGTACTGCTTTACTCGCTGGTGGAGTCCTTTAACATTCCACGTTGCAATCTTAATGTTATTGGACATCATTGCATATACATTATAAATTCAACAGTGCTGGAAATTTATACAGCTTTTTGAAGACCCAAAAATATTTTAATAAGACTGTGCTGAAATCTACCCCCAGAACCTTTATATACCCCTTTTCCTGCCCCTCACCCCAACAACAAACAACACACATCACTAAACTACTAACCCACCCCCCCTCTCCCTCCAAGTTATTACAGGCTTCGATCCGCAGATTACCTACACCATAACTCCCCCTTTCCAGCCACCCTTATATAACATTAATATGTTGTTTACTTCAGGAGAGTATGAGAAATAATCCCTTCATATTAACATAACTAATATTTACAATAGCTGTGCCACCATCCATTATTAGCATGAATGGGACTATTATAGTAATTCCCTAACAGATTCCTGTCCCCTGAGTCCATTTCTCTTAGGAGATATTATAGTCCCCTACACTGTAAAGAGAATAACACAAGTAGCATTATTTTGCTTAGTATACCATATGTCTCCTCTAAAATATGACATCTAGCTAATACTGTGTAACTGTCTTATGCTTACAACCTGAATTAAAAGGCAGGATTTAAGCTTAGTTCTCCCCTTTTTAAGAGATCAGAAAGAGAAGCCTAAGAAACAAAACCCCTGTATAATCATCCACAATCTCCATCAGCCCCTATAATGATGAACAGGTTAAACATTTTAAAAGCAAGTTTAGTTGTCACCCACTATCACTCTACAGCAAACCAGGAAACAGATGCAAAGTTCTCAGGTAGAACAGATCCAGTGATCCTATCTGCAGGCAAATGCAGGCAGATTTTTAGGCTTCAATGCACCACTGCAATCTTCAGAGCTACCGTCCAGCTGCAAGCTCTTCTCACCACACTGCTCATGTGTCCCAAAATAGGTCTGGTAAGGCTTTCTTCAGTCCAGCATGTGCTGCCTCAGGGTCCTCATACTTAAGCCGGGCTCCAGAGACTAAAACTTGCAGCCTCGTCAGATAAATCATTTTTACTCAGATCACTGCAGCTATTAACTTTGACACCAACAGGTGGAAGGCAGTGCGTCGCTGTCTCACTGAGGCTGGGAGATCCTGGGTGATCCTCACTTTGATCCCCTCCCAGCTTAACTCCTGGATTTCTTTAACTTTGTTTAAAAAGTGCTGTCTTTCAAGGAAATTAAGGAAACCGAAAATTGGGGGTCTCCGAGGCGATTCAGCTGGGGGGACTGGTCTAAGGGCTCTATGGGCCCTCTCAATGGAGTAGTTAGCCCTGAATGGCGAGGGTCCTGCAATTTTTTCCACACATTTTTGCATAAACAGGATGACATCTTGACCTTCTTCGGTTTCAGGCAGCCCAATCAGGACTGTGTTATTCCTTCTACTACGACCCTCTAAGTCTTCCAACTTTGCCTCCATCCTAGCGATTTTCTGCCTTGTTGCCATGATCTCTGGATCTACCTTGTCCAGTCTTTTTTCCAACGAATACACTTTTGTCTCCGTGTCTGACATTCATCAGGAGACATCCTCCAGTGCCACAGAAATGGCTTTGATCTCTGAAGTTAGAGATTGCAATTCATCTTTAAAGGGCCTGAATTCGGCTAAAAACCTTGTTAGTGTTAGCGGGTCCTGATCCTCCGACGTGGCAGGCATTTCTGAAGGGGCGGTCGAGCTTGTAGGCCTAGGCTTTTTTTGGGCCTTTCTCTGGAGTGGAGGGGGCATTCTTTTTGGCAAAGCTCTTCTCATATCCACCTCCATTCAAGGTTTTATTAATTGCATTCTCCACTCAATCACTTTAGATGTCTTGCAAAGTACTTTTTAGCTATATTTTTAGTAATATGTCGGGATATGATCGCGAAAATCAAAACAGGTGCCTGGAGCAGACACAGGGAGCTTGCACTTAGCTGCCTACATCACGTGCTTTCTGCACCAAAAGTTTCAGAAAGTAAATCTGTTGCTGGCTGCAGACAAGATTTTGCCCCTCCCCCACACATGGCTCTAGTACAGCACTGCAGTATCAAAAAGAAAGAAAAAGAAAAAAAATAACTAAACTGTAGGCAAAAACATTCAAAATGAAGTCAGCAGATGCAGAAAATCAAGTAAAATATGGATTTTTAAAAAGGAAAATTTATTTTGTGCAATGAACAGCAGTGCTCGGCCCGGTGGTGCTTGGCACACACAGTCTGCCCATTTCCCTACCTAATGGATAAGCTGCAGATCCTAGTTAACCAGCAGCCTACTTCTCTCTACCCCCACCTCCTAGAATTGCCTTATGACTGTCCAATGCATGCTTGAATTCAACCACTGTTTTTGACTCCACAACCTCCTCTGGAAGGCAGTTCCATGCATCCTCAACCCTGTCTGTGAAAAAAATACTTCCTTACATTACCTCTGAGCTGCCCCCCGTCTATCTTCAAATTGTGCCCCCTTATTCTTGCACACCTCTTTTTTTGAAAGATGCTACCCTCTTGGACTTTGTTGATTCCCTTGAGGTACTTCAAAGTTTCTATCATGTCTCCCCTCTCCCTCTAGAAATTTTGATTCCTAGATATCATTCCTGGTTTAAAGATGCCAGTCTTTCTCCTCCTACTCCTTTCCTGTATTTTTCTTTCCTTTGTGCATGACCTTGCACTTTTTGGCATTAAATCTCAGCTGCCACACTCCATTCCTTCTTCTAGTTTCTTGAGGTCATCTTCCATCTTGCTCACTCCTTCTGAGGTGTCCACACTGTTACATATGTTGGTGTAATCTGAGAACATGCACACCTTCCCTTCCAGTCCAACAGCGATGTCTGCCATAAAAGCATTGGAGAGCAGAGGCCCTGGCACTGAGCCATGGGGCGTCCCACTGGTTACCCTGCCCTCCATTGATTGTGTTTCATTAACCAGTACCCTCTGGGTTCTGCCTTGTAACCAGTTTTGTACCCATCTGACTACCTCTGGACCAACCCTTGTTGGGTCAAGCTTCTTTACCAGCCTTCTGTGTGGAACCAAGTCGAAGGCCTTACTAAAGTCAAGGTAGACCACATCTATTGCCCCACCGTCATCCACTATTTTTGTAGAATAGTCAAAAAACTCAAACAGATTTGTCTGGCATGACCTACCTGCTGTGAAACGGTGCTGTTTAGGATCTTATTGCCCACTAGTTTCAAGGATTGTCGTGATCCTCTGTTTGAGTAATTTATCCATTAGTTTCCCTACTATACACGTGAGGCTCACCAGTCTGTAATTACTATCCTCTTTGCAACTGCCTGATTTGTGAAGTGGAACCACTATTGCCTTTTTCCAGTCTTCAGGTACCATACCACTCTAAGGATTTCGTAAATTGAAATACAAGAGGGGAATACATCACAGCATATATCAACAAGCTTGCAGTGTATCAATAATCACATCATAATTATATGTCAATAAATATACTAAAATATTTGCTTATCTCAAATCAATAGCATGAGGTCAGTAGGATCAACCCATAAATGCCACCAGGTTCAGGATCCATATTTCATTCAAATGGTCATTCTGAATATTTGAGGTGTTTTTATGTATATAAAATGTAGCTTAGAGAAATCCCTTTAGGTAGTGATCACTTGCAACCTATACCAGATCTGTACCCCATACCAGGTGACAGAATACATTATTCCTGGGTTGCTCAAGAGCACCCAATAGGAATGACCAGAAAGCAAATATCAGTCCTGAGAAATTTAAACATATGGTTCTAAAACTACTTAGAGTATACACATTGGGCCAGATATTCAAAAGGGTTGCGCCATGCTCTATAGGGTTGCGCCTGCGCAAGTCCAAACTTGCTCCATTCTGTGATATTCAGCAGGAGGCAGTTGCGCCACAGAAAAAATGCTGAGCAACAGCGCAATACAAATGAATGCATGCTGAACTGGAGGGGGAGGAACCATGCATAAACTGCACAGCCCGATATTCAGCCGGGCTGTGCAGAGTTGTGCATGGAAACCCCAACCTGCGCCTGCAGGACTTTGAGCTAAAAAAAAAGGCTTAAGTCGAGGGCCACCCACAGGTGAGCTGCTGTATTGCAGGGCGCAACACAGCAGCTGCCACCTGTGCCTGGCTAACCCAGTCCTATGCCCCACAGCCCGATCCACGGGCATAACGTACTCCCCCACCAGCCCGATCGCGGGCATCAATGTGCTCCCCGCCTCCTCCCGTTCATATCCCTGGTGGTCCAGTGGACGAAATGCCCGATCGCAGGCGGTATGTGTAATAATTCCCACCCCCTCCCGTTCCATCCCTGGTGGTCCTGTGGACCGAAATGCCCGATCAGGCGGGTATGTATAATAATTCCCACCCTCCGTTCACATCCCTGGTGGTCCAGTGGACTGAAATGCCCGATCATGAGGCGGTATGTATAATAATCCCACCCTCCCGTTCATCCCTGGTGGTCCAGTGGACCGAAATGCTTGATCAGGCGGTATGTCAATAATTCCACCCCTCTCGTTCACATCCCTGGTGGTCCAGTGGACGAAATGCCCGATCGCCAGGGCGGTATGTATAATAATTCCCACCCCTCCGTTCCATCCCTGGTGGTCAGTGGACGAAATGCCCGATCGAGGCGGTATGTATAATAATTCCCACCCCTCCTGTTCACATCCCTGTGGTCAGTGGACCAAAATGCCCGATCACGGGTGCTATGTGTGATAAAACCTCCCCGAACATAGCCCTGGTGGCTAGTGTCCCCACCCTACCACCCACGGGCCCCACACCCGCTCCCCGGCGGCCGGCGGGTGGCAGCATCCACCATGCCGCCCCTCCACGGCGACTGACTGCCGGTGAGACTGCATGCCCTTGGTGCAGAGCAAGAGCCAATGGGCGTGCAGCCAACACCATACGACAGTCCAGATTTGTGATGTCATTCCACAGTCTGGACTGCTCGGGCGGCAGGTGTGTGGGGATGCTGCCGCCCACCAGCCGCTGGGGAGCGGGTGGTGGGCTCCATGGGTGGGTAGGGTGGGGTATACTCAGCCACCAGGGCTATGTTCGGGGGTGGTTTATCACACATACCGCCCGCTATCGGCATTTCAACCACTGGACCACCAGGGATGTGGAACGGGAGGGGTGGGAATTATTATACATACCGCCCGCGATCGGGTGGCCTGGACCACTGACCACCAGGGATAAGGTACGGGAGGAGGGGTGGGAGCTACATTGCTGCCCGCAACTGGCTGGTGGGGAGTACACTATGCCCGTGATTGGGCTGCAGGGGCGTCGGTCCCTCGACGGCTGCTGCCTGGTAGGCGCCAGGCACAAGTCCTCGGGGATCGGCGCACCTACATGCTAATGGCATGCAATGGGGACATAATCACATAGCAAATGGCCCCTCTGCACCTTGCATGAATTATAGCCCCATTTGCATGTCACTTTTTGAATATCGTGATTTTAGCATGGCGCCAATGGTACTTTCTTGCCACCCTTAGGTTGGATACTCCGCTCTGTCAGCTTAGCGTTGGCACACGTCCACTGCGCCATGCATAGTGGCTGGTAGTTGGGTGATATTCTGTGCGGAGTTGCCCAATAGCGCAACTCCTTTGAATATCACCCAGGACACACCCCTGCACAACTATTTTCCGCAGCTCAAGGGCTTGCGCCTATGAATGGCGCAGTTTGAATATCCAGCCCATTATCTCTTATCCCTCAAGTATGGTGTTAACTCAAAATAATCATTCAGTACAGGTGGGATAAAGCACCAAGCTTGTGAATTCAAAATTGTTCCCTCTGAGAAAGAAGCAGCTCAACATCATTGCCCCCAAAGCCACCCCCCCGGCCTAGCCTTACTTTCCATATCCCACAAAACAAGAAATGGTGTTGTGAGACATCCCTTACTCTTCTGTGGTGACAGAGGAGGGTATTATGTTCATCTCCTGTCCTGATATCACTCAAATTTTCCCCCACCCATAGTTTAAGCAGTTTTTTTCATTTTTCCCACATTAAACACACCACAGGTGCATAATGCCAGATAAACAACACATTGTGTACTGCAATGTATAAATTCATTAATTCCAAAGGATCCACCACTATTAGCTGTAGAGAACCTCTTGGTCTTCTGTATACAATTACAGAATGTGCACATTCCACACCTGTAACAGCCAGTAGGTGCTGGTGGTAACCAGTGCTTTGTAGGTCTGCTAGGTAGGAAGCTATGCACTAACATATCTGAGAGTTTTTTCCCTCTCCTATATATGTAAGCCTGAATGTTCCTGAAGCTAATGTACTAAGAGCTGGCTCTGTCCCCCAAATGTGCCAATATTTCTGCAGAATTTCCCTGACAATATAACTCTTGGCACAATACTTAGTAATAAAGAGGACATCCTGTGGCATTGTCTCAGTACTGTGTCACCTATATGTAAGACATTATTCCCTGGTAATATCTGGTACCAGATCTTGTTTCTGTTTAACTAGGGTGGGGCTATAGCCCCTATCCACAAACCTCTGATATAACTCCTGGTTATGATTAGTATAGATCTCAGCATACAAACATATTCCCTTGGCCTGCATAAACTGGGATTTCAGGATGTTGTTGATGGTGTGGCATGGGTGGCAATGGCTGGCAAGTAGAAGCCTTTTCTGATCAGTAGACTTCATGCATAGATCAGTCTGTACAGTGCCATCCTATAACCAAAAAATATCTATATCCCAGAAATTTACCTTATCCTCAATATAGTTCACTGTAAATTTTAAATGTGGATTGCACTCTTTAAGATATGGTACAAAATATGCCAGCTGTTCAGTGCTCTATGCCACACCACCAACACATCATCAATGTACCTATGCCACATGCCTAGCTGATCAATACAAGGGTTCCTGTCTGGGTCATAGATCATCTCCATTTCCAAGCAGTGGCCAATATATATAGATTTGCATATGTGGAGGCAAATGTTGCCCCCATAGCTGTTACATTTGTTTATAGAAAGTATTGGCCCTGGAAAATTAAGATTTTTTTGGTGAGCACAAATTATGTTAATAGGCAAAGGAAATCAACAAAGGCTGCATTATATGATGTGGTGTTTTCTAGCCAATAGCGTAAAGCTGTGAGTCCCCCATCATGGGGCACATTAGTGTAGAATGCCTCTATGTCCATCGTAACCAGAGCCCAACCTAGTTACAATTGTAAGTCCCACTGAACATCTAAAATCTGTATGGAATCCCTAACATATGTATGTATGTATGTATAGAAGAACTCTACACTAATGTGCCACATAATGGGGACTAGCAGCTTTATTCTAGTGAATGGAATGGATGGAGGGGCACTGAGACATTCAGGTCAAAGAGAGGTTGTGGACTGGTTTCACACAATGCTTTAGTCTGCATTACAAGGGGAAAGGAAGGCCATGAAGGCAAAAAAATCTAGGCTTAGTTAAAGGGAACGAGGAAGTGGTAAGGAGGAAGATTGAGAAGGAAATAGCTGCAGGAAGGGTCGAAGACAGTACCCCCCTTTTCAGAACTTCAGGTTTCCCAATTGGGTTTGGTGCCAAAATATAAGAAAGTGAATTTAGGCTGATTCACCACCTATCCTACCCGGAATAAACATAGAAATAGAAACATAGATTTTGACGGCAGATAAGGATTGCTTGGCCCACCCAGTCTGCCCATTTCCCTACCTAATGGATAAGCTGCAGATCCTAGTTAACCAGCAGCCTACTTCTTCCAACCCCCACCCCCTAGAATTGCCTTATGACTGTCCCATGCATGCTTGAATTCCACCACTGTTTTTGACTCCACAACCTCCTCTGGAAGGCCGTTCCATGCATCCACAACCCTCTCTGTGAAAAATACTTCTTAAGTTACCTCTGAGCTGCCCCCTTCTATCTTCAAATTGGCCCCTTGTTCTTTACCTCTTTTTTGAAAAATACTACCCTCTTGGACTTTGTTGATTCCCTTGAGGTGCTTGAAAGTTTTCTATCATGTCCCCCTTCTCCTTCTTTTCCTCGAGGCTATACATATTTAGCTCCTTAAGTCTCTCTTCATATGTCTTCCAGTGCAGACCCTGCACCATTTTAGTTGCCCTCCTCTGGACAGCTTCCATCCTGTCTATGTCTTTGCAGAGATTGGGTCTCCAGAACTGCACGCAGTACTCCAGATGAGGTCTCACCAACTGTCTGTACAGAGGGATAATAACTTCCTGTTTTCTACTGGTGATGCCTCCCCATGCATCCCAGTATCCCCCCAGCCCTCCTTGCTGCCCTCTCACATTGCTTGCCCACCTTTAGGTCATCTGTTATGACTACCCCCAGGTCCCTTTCCATTTTTGTTGTTGTAAGTATCTCACCCCCCATTGTGTACTCTTCTCCTGGGTTTTTGTTTCCCAGGTGCATTACTTGCACTTCTTAGCATTGAATCTAAGCTGCCATACATTTGACCATTCCTCTAACCTTGCCAAGTCCCTTCTCATCCTTTCCACCCCACCTTGTGCATCAACTCTGTTGCAGATCTTTGTGTCATCTGCAAAGAGACATACTTTTCCTTCCAGTCCCTCTGCAATGTCGTTTATAAAGACATTGAAGAGGACCGGTCCTAATACTGAACCCTGCGGTAGCCCACTAGTAACCCCCCTTTCTTCAGAGTGGACTCCATTTACTATTATTCTCTGTGTCCTATTCTCCAGCCAATTCTTTACCCAGGCTGTCATCTTGGGACCCACTCCCAGGCTGGCTAACTAATATATTAATCTTTTGTGTGGGACTGTGTCAAATGCCTTGCTAAAGTCTAGGTAGGCCATGTCCACAGCCCCTCCCTGATCTACTACTTTGGTCACCCAGTCAAAGAAATCTATCAGATTTGTCTGCCATGACCTTCCCGCTGTGAATCCATGATGTCTTGGGTCCTGTGCCCTCTGGCCTCTAGATACTCAACAATTCTTTCCTTCAGAAGTGATTCCATCATTTTCCCTACCACTGAGGTTAAACTAACAGGTCTGTAGTTTCCTGCTTCTGCCTTGTTCCCACTTTGTGAAGGGAATCACATCTGCCCTCCTCCAGTCCTTGGGTACCACCCCATCCTCCCATGATTTGTTAAAGAGGGTAGTCAGTGGTGTCACTAGTTCTACCCTTAGTTCTTTTAAATTCTGGGATGAATCATCAGGCCCCAGTGCTTTGTCCACCTTCAGTTTTAAGAGTTCTTTCAGAACCCTTTCTTCTGTAAATGGGCTGGTATCAACTTCTGTATCCAGAGTGTTTCTGCTGTTTGTTTTAGGTACCTCCCCTCTTCCTTTGTAAATACTGAGCAAAAATATTTGTTTAGTATCTTTGCCTTTCACAGTCACCGTCTGCCCACCCTCCCTCCCGTTATTAAGCCTCACTAACCCTCCCTTGGTCTTCTTTCGCTCCTGATGTACCTATAAAGGTTTTATCCCCTTCTTAACTGAGTTGGCTATCTTTTCCTCGGTTTGGGCCTTTGCTGTTCTGACTGCCTTCCCAGCATCCTTTTGCTTTAACTGATAAAGTTCTTTGTCCTGCTCCTTCTGTGATCCCTTGTACTTCCTGAATGCTTTCTTTTTCTCTTGTACCTTCACTGCCACGTCCTTTGAGAACTATAGTGGTTTCTTACATCGTTTCGTTTTGTTTATTTGCTTCACACAAAGGCTTGTTACCTCTGTGATGGCAGTTTTTAGTATTCCCCATTGTTCTTCCACCCCTCCTTCCTACCCATTTGCTAGTGCATTCCTTAGGCACTCACCCATTTTGCAAAGTCAGCCCTCCTAAAGTCCAGTACTTTTGCCTTTGTGTGGCTTGACCCTATTGCTGTGTTTATTGTGAACCATACTGTTTGATGGTCGCTAGTTCCCAGATGGCTACCCACTTCTACATCTGTGATCCTCCCTTCATCTCCATTTGAGAGAACCAGGTCTAAGATTGCTCCCTCTTGAGTGGGCTCCAATACTAGTTGTCTAAGGCATGCCCCCTGTATGGCCGGTTGGTGAATGATGCAATTTAGGATGAGGAAAGGATGATATTATATGTCACTTTACATCAGGCAGTAGAGATGATCAGAGTGGTAGAAGGGGCTTGGCTGGCAAAAACTGACATCATGGCTGCATTCTGGCTGTTGCCAGTAAGGGCAGAGGATTGGGATCCTTTGGGTTTTAATCTTGGTGATAAATGTTATTTTGATAAGGCAATACCTATGGGGTGTTCAGTAGCATGTGCCACATTCAAGACATTTAATACCTGGTTGCAGTGGACTTTTGTGGATAGATATGGGTACAATGAGATCGTGCACTATCTAGATGACTTTCTGCTGATAGGGCAGGGTACAGCAGGGGTCGAAAAGATGCTGTAGAATTTCAAGAAATATGTCTCACCTTGGGGGTCCCACTGGTGAAAGAAAAAACTGAGGGACACACCCATAAGTTGGAGTTTTTGCGGATAGAGGTTGATGCAGAGGCAGGGTATTCAGGCTGCCTCTGGACAAAGTCATGAAGTTGAAGGAACTCATAGCCAGGAGAAATATCAGAGGAGAGTAAGGCTGGCCTTAGTGCAGCAGCTGCTAGGTTATTTGAACTTTGCTTACAGTGTAGTGACCCGGGGGAGAGTTTTTACATGTAGGCTGGCCAGGGCCACAATAAAAGCCAGACCACCACAACACTGGGTGGACATTACAAAACGGGTATGGCAGGATCTGGAAGTCTGGGAGCAGTTTTTGGAAGAATAAAATGGGGTCACCTTTTGGCAAGAGGACTGGTTATTCAAAGTGGATTTGGAACTATACGCGGAAGTGGCAGAGGCCCTGGCTATGGAAGCATACTTTCAGGGAGAACGGATGTCAGAAAGTTGGCCAACAGAATGGGCCAATAGGGATCTGCTGAAGGATATAACCTTCTTTGAGATCTTCCTGATTTGGATGTCAGTCACAGTTTGGGGGGAGCAGTTGAAAAAACAGAAGATAGTTTTCTGGTGTGATGAAAGAGCAGTGATGGAGGTACTAAACAAGCAAAGAGGGACCATGGACACAGTCATGAGGGTGGTGAGCCAGTTTCCACTTGCAGGTCTTTAGCTGAATCTGTCATTCAAAGCCAGACATAGCGAAGGCATTCATAAGGAGATGGCTGACAGACTTTCCGGTCTTCAGTTACACAGGTGCAGGTCATTGGCATCCTAGTCGGCCTTCAGGAAAACAGTGGTCTCACCTTACTTGTGGGAAATTGAATGAAAAGATTCCTGTTGTTGTTCTGAAGCTCTTGGTCCACAAATATGCTGAGGGCATACAACATGGTGTGGAAGGCATTCCAAGAGTCTTGGTAGAAATCTTGGATGGCGGTAAGTGGGCTGATTACTAAAAATCAGATCACTAGCTTCGTGGTACAAAAATAGGATGAAGGTATGGTGCATTCCACCATAGAGATTCACTTGACAGATATAGGACTGGTGCACTCCTTCCAGAGAATTGTGGCCTCAGAGCAGGTGACATGGGGGGGAGGTTGGTGGCTGAATTTAAAGAAGTGGGTAGACGGCAATTGAACTGCTATAAGAATTATATTAGAAAATGAATGAATAACTTTTCTATTTCTTTTCCCCAAATGCAGGACACAGGAGGAATATATGGATCAAAGGGCATGCTTTCATATACTGGGTAGAGAGGCAAGTGTCAAAGATATCTAGTGGGAGACAACTGTGATGGGCAGCAGAGGATGCAAAGTCCACTGGAAGGGTATCAGGGGGATGTGATGGGGGCAGCTGCTGCCACTGCTAGAGGAGCTCAAATTAAAATGGCATAAACCAGAAGTCCTTTTATCCCCATTTGGGGATAATGACTTGAGGGAATGTCCATGGGTAGAGTTATTGCAAGAAATCAAGAGGGACATAGAAGTAGTCAAAGCATGGTGGCCAGAGATGACAGTCGGGTAGTTGGAGGTCATTCTGAGAAGGGTCTGGAAACAGGCGAGAAACATTAAGGCAACTGAGAGGGCAAGGAAAAGACTCAAAAGAAAAATGGTAGCATTTATGGTGGAAATGGGGGGTATATACTTGTCCCATGATATTTCCTATGACAGTCCTGGGGATTATAGATATGTTGAGGTACATCTTTCTAATTTAGACATCACCTTTTTCAACTTACAGTTGAAGGAAGCTATAGAAGAATGAGAAATGAAGGAAAAAGGTTTGGGGGAAGCACATCTTCCATAGTGGGGCTGGAAATGGGCTAATGGAAGAAGGAGGAAAAAGGAGAGGAGGGGAAGAGGTGCTGGGAGATGACTTAGGTAGCACAGGGGGTAAGAGGTGGTAAAGGCTAGGCATGGAATGGGTTGACATCCAGCCTTGTTGGGCATCAATTGGGCTTATCACCCCAGCAGTCCAGAACTGGGATTGAGTTACACATCTGAGCTCAGAAAGAGGAGGAATGAAACTGGCGCACTGGTGCAGCAGCAAGGCATCTGCTCGCGGCGTTGACATCCCATGTTCGGTGACAGACTCAGGAGTCAGAGGGCTAGTGGGAGAAGAAGGCTTGAGCCTCCCAGGGACTGCTCTCCTTCACTGGATGGGAGAGAAAGAGTGTCCAATACCATGCAGACCTCTTGTGGAGGCTGAGGGAACCACCACTGCTGGTGCCTCACACCATGGGCATGCAGGGCAGATGCTGGCATCATTGCACGTCCCCACCCACAGGGATCTCCAACATGTCAAAAAAAAAAATCCTGGCCCATTCACAATATCCCCTGCCTTCACCACCACTCCCTCTGCTACTAATGCCCACCAGGGAGGGTCCCGCTCCCCTGGCCCCACCCTGGGGGGGCAAGCCAGGGCTAAGAGACTGTGTTCTTTGGGGAGGTCAGAACTGGGAGGGAGCCTGAAGACAAAAAAAAAGAGGAGAAATGGAAAAACTTGGTCACTAACTCAAAAGGATCTCGGGTGCACATCCAAAATCATAAAAGAAGACAAGGGTATAGAGATCACAGGAATTATAGGTAATGTGATAGTGGTTACAAAGATAAGAATATACAGTATATACATACGAATATGTTCAAGGACTAGTTTTGATAAATTGTAAATAAAGAAATAAAACATAGAATGTTGGAATAAAAGATTCATGAAGAAAGTAAATAAAATAATAGCCAGTTGAGCATCCAAGATACAGAAGTATTCACTCTCTGCTCTTTGACAGTTTTAAAAGAAATTGTGGAAACATAATCAGTAGATTCCAAGTCTTTCTACATTTTACATAGACAGTGTTTAAAGAGCAGCTGGAAATGTGTCCTGGTCATTACTATAGTTTCCCATAATCACAGGTGGAGTATACATTCTGCAGTTTAAACTAATAACCCTATTCACATTAAAATCATTGTTCATTAATCAAAGTGGTGATTTTAGTGGAATTTTGCAAAGTTCACAGAGTGTAATTTTCATTCAGCTGGAATTCCACACACAGAATTCTTCATTCCACACTGCTCTATATTATAGTCTAGTAAGTAAGTGTAAATTATTTGAATTTCATGATGGCATATGGAAAAATGTCATGAGTTAAATGTACATTTGCTGTAAAATTGGTATCTCAAACACGAAGTATAAACAAAATCTCCTGATAACATTTGTGCACAAAGTTATTTGAATGAAGTATCACTGACATTTTTTACTTATGTCTCCTTCAGTTAGGTCACCAGTTTTGCTATGCACTTACTAATTTTTATAGTTTGGATGTGAAGAGGGATATTTTTTTCTTTAATTTAGAACATTCCTCCCTAAAAATTCCAAGGTTTCAATTTGTGGATTAATTCATTTTGTTTTCTTTTCTTATGCTATGTGCCTCATAACAATAAAATGTTCCAGACACAGTGAGGTCGCAGTGCTTTGACCATTAATTTTTATTCAAATTGCTGGCCAAAGAGCTACCATTTCTTAACAGTTTTCCAAAGCTGAACAGAACTGTTAGACAGGAATGTTATTTTTTTATCCAAGGTAGTTTGAATCACATATAGAGTACCAATGCTGCAGTGTATATTTGTTTGCTTGTAGGTAACACATCGCTTAATTTAAGTTCAATGTTTTGGTGAATAGAGTAGTGCTTGTGTATACTTGTAATGTTTTGAACTTAGGTCTTTCTCTATCCACAACCCTCTCCTTGAAAAAATACTTCCTCACATTACCTCTGAGTCATCCCCCTCTATCTTCAAATTGTGCTCCGTTGTTCTTGCACATCTCTTTTTCTGAAAGATGCTACCCTCTTGGACTTTGTTGATTCCCTTGAGGTATTTGAAAGTTTCTGTCATGTCCCTTCACTCCCTTCTTTCCTCAAGGGTATACATATTAAGCTGCTTTAGTCTTTCTTCGTATTTATTCTGGTGCAGACCCTGCACCATTGTGGTTGCCCCCCTCTGGACAGCCTCCACTCTGTCTATGTCTTTGCGGAGATGGGGTCTCCAGAACTGGACACAGTACTCCAGATGGGGTCTCACCAACTGTCTGTACAGAGGGATAACAACTTCTTGTTTTCTACTAGTGATGCCTCTCCCTGTGCATCCCAGTATCCCCCCAGCCTTCCTTACTGCCTTCTCACATTGCTTGCCCACCTTTAGGTCATCTGATATAATTACCCACAGGTCCCTTTCCATTGTTATTGTTGTCAGTATCACACCCCCCGTTGTGTACTCTTCCCCTGGGTTTTTGTTTCCCAGGTGCATTACCTTGCACTTCTTTGCACAGAATCTGAGCTGTCATACATTTGACCATTCCTCCAACCTTGTCAAGTCCCTTCTTATCCTTTCCACTCCATCTTGTGTATCAGCCCTGTTGCAGATCTTTGTGTCATCTACAAAGAGGCATACTTTTCCTTCCAGTTCCTCTGCAATGTCACTTATAAAGACATTAAAAAGGACCTGTTCCAGTACTGAACCCTCCGGTACCCCACTAGTAACCCTCCTTTTGTCACTGTGGACTCCATTAACTACTACCTTTTGCATCCTGTTGTATAGCCAATTTTTTATCCAGGCTACCACCTTGGAACTCACTCTAAGGCTGGCTAACTTGTGTATTAATCTTTTGTGTGGGACTGTATCAAATGCCTTGCTAAAACCCAGGTAGGCCATGTCCACAGCCTCTTCCTGGTCTACTACTTTGGTCACTCAGTCAAAGAAATCTATTAGATTCATCTGACATGACCTTCCCATTGTGAATCCATGCTGCCTTGGGTCCTGTGCCCCACTGTCCTCTAGGTACTTAACAATTCTTTCCTTCAGAAGTGATTCTATCATTTTCCCTACCACTGAGGTCAAACTAACAGGTCTGTAGTTTCCTGTCTCTGTCCTGATCCCATTTTTGTAAAGAGGAATCACATCAACCCTCCTCCAGTCCTCAGGTACCACCCCATCCTCCCATGATTTGTCAAAAAGAGTAGTCAGTGGTGTCACTAGTTCTACCCTTAGTTCTTTTAGAATTCTTGGGTGAATCCCATCAGGCCCCATTGCTTTGTCCGCCTTCAATTTTATTAGTTCTTTCACAACCCTTTCTTCTGTAAATGGACTGGTATCGACTGTGTTTCTCTTGTTTGGTTTAGGTACCTCCCCCTCCTCTTCCTTCAGGAATAATGAGCAGAAATATTCGTTCAGTATCCCTGCTTTTTCACTGTCACCCTCTGCCCACGTTCTTTCCCCTTTATTAAGCCTCAGTATCCCTCCTTTGGTCTTTCTCCACTCCCTAATGTACCTATAAAAGGTGTTATCCCCCTTCTTAACAGAGTTGGCTATCCTTTCCTTGGTTTGGGCCCTTGCTATTCTGACTGCCTTCCCTGCCTCTTTCCACTTTTACTGATAAAGTTCTCTGTCCTGCTCCCTCTGTGTTTCCTTATATTTTCTGAATGCTATCCTTTTCTCCTTAACCTTCCCAGCCACCTCTTTTGAGAACCGTTGTGTTTTTTTCCTTCATTGTGTTTTGTTGATTTACTTTACACAAAAGCTTGTTGCCTCTGTGATGGCTATTTTAATTACTCCCCATTGTTCCTCCATCCCTCCTTCTTGCCTGTTTGCTAGTGCTTTTCTGAGGCACTCTCTCATTTTCCCAAAGTCAGCCCTCCTTAAGTCCAATACTCTTGCTTTTGTATGGATTGATTGTATGGCTGTGTTTATCGTGAACCACATTGTTTGGTGGTCGCTTGTTCCTAGATGGCTACCCACTTCTAAATCTAAGATTCTTTCTCCATCCCCATTTGAGAGTACCAGGTCTAAGATTGCTCCCTCCTGAGTGGGTTCCAACACTAGCTGTCAGAGGCATGCCCCTTATAGGGGATCAAGAATGACCCTGCTCTTGGATGTGTTTGCATCAAAGGTGCTCCAGTTAACATCTGGCGTATTCAGGTCCCCCATCAACAATATCTCCCCTTTTTCTGCCATTCTAAGGATGCCTTCTATCATTTCCTTGTCCTTCCTTCCCCTGAGATGGTGATCTGTATACAACCCCCATGAAGATTGTGGTGCCATTTCCTGTCTCCAGGGTGACCCAGAGTGCCTCATCTGCTCCCTGTTTACTCTTTACTTCTGTTGCTTTGATCCCTTCCTTTACATAGAGAGCTACTCCTAGTCCTCTTTTACCCTCCCTGTCCCACCTGTATATTGTGTATCCTGGTATGTTGACATCCCAGTCATGGCTCTCTGTGTACCATGTTTCTGTGACTGTCACAATATCAAGGCAACCCTCTTCCATCAAGGCCACTAGTTCAGGGAGCTTGTTACACAGACTACAGGCATTGGTACTCATCACCCTGTTGGTCTTACCCCTTTTAGCCCCATCCCTGTCTTTATTGCCTTTGCCTTTTTTTACATTTACCTCTGTCCTGCTCCCTAATGACTTCTCTACCTTGGTGTTTACATCACTAATTACCCTGCTGTGTGTGGGGAGGCTGGGATTTCCCTGCTCCTTTTCAGTGCCTACCCCTTTGGCTAGTTTAAATGCTTGTCAATGAAGCATTTAAACCCTTCACCTAGGATTTTCATTCCCCCCTGGACAGATGCAGACCATCGCAGCAGTATAGGTCTGCATCCCTCCAGACAGCTCCCCAGTCCCCAATGAAGCCAAAACTCTGAGCTCCACACCAGTTTTTCAACCATTCATTGAATTCCCTGGTGAGGAGTACCCTAGCATCACCCTTGCCATATACAGGCAAAATTTAGCATAGTACTGCATAGATAGTTAGATACAGGTTAAAATACAAAAGGCAAAACAATAAAAAAAACAACAAAAAAATGGAGTGCTGTAAGTACATCCCGACAGTAATCAAAGCAAGCTAATAAGTTGTACATATACAAATGCAAAGTGTATGACCAATGGGGAAGAAAACTAGGGATTCCCACAAACTTATAGGTCTTCTTTGTAAGATGCAGTAAATGTGTAAAACATACTGGGCCCAATTTCAAGATGAATACCCCCTGATGCAGTGCAACTTGCACCAACACATATAGCATAAATCACACTTTATGCTATGGGTTCCGCCAGTGGGAATTCTAAGAGGCGGCCTATGCCATGGTGTAGGCTGCCTGCACCCAGGGGACTTATGCCTCCCAAGGCCACTACAGCATGGTGGAAGGGGGGGTATGGCAGCATCTGCACCCAATTCCAAAAGTGCAGCTGTTGTAACCCCTCAATGCCATTCCAAGAGGCCCTTCAGCACTGTGGGGTTAGACCAGTTATTAGCTGGTGTAAGGGGCTTCTGCTTTGCCCAAATGCCTGATGACACCCCACATGGTCCTCTCCCACTACCATGCCACGCAGACCTCCAGCTGCATAGTAACCCCCCCACCCTCCAGCATTACTGGAATACCACCCTCCAACTCCCAGGACCATGATGTGATGATGCCACCCTATGATGCCAGTGCACATTTGCCAACACCCCCCCATGGCCCACAGGTGCCTGTGGGCATGTCTTTGGGCTTGGGGCTGGGGGTAGCTGCGCCCTGTCATTAGGCATGCTGGAGGCCTGTGGCACCCAGGTCAGGTGAACCCTTCCTGTGGTGCACCACTGGATGTTCTGCAAGCTACAAATCATAGTTGCCAGGGGCCCCTGCCTGTTCTAGAATGTGGCGCAGGGTCCCCAGCATAGCAACATATATCGCAACTCGCATCAGCCAGCGAGCTGCGCCATACATCTTAGAATCGGGCAGTTTTTTTAAGGGGACTTCTAATTCTCTGCCAACACCAGATTTTTATTAGGAATCAGGAAACTGCCTTTTGGCCTCTATGATCAGGCTCAGGAAGATCAACACAGTACTTATTGGCAGAGTGCACTTCAGAGACAGACTGCAAATAGACACAGGCACAAATGATAAAATTACCTTTTTAATAATGAGGTGGTCAGTGTTTCTATAAAAAATAGATTATTGTATTTACAAACAGGATATATTTACAGTCCGACAAAAGGTTTACATGTTTACTAAGGATAGAAAAATAAAGTATGTTAGACAGTTGATGTTTAGAAAAATCTGCACTTTTCTTACCTAAAGCCTCTTTACCTCCCACTAGCTACAGAGACACTTTCCCTAGGCTGTGCTCCAGTCACCATTTAGCTAGCTTCCTGTGGCAGGGCTGCCTTCTTCAGATGTCGGATGTCCGTGAGCGAGAGAAAGAAAGATGGTCCCAGCTCCCCAATTTATGTGCTCAGAGCTGTGGAGGACTGAACTCTTCCTTGAGTGACAATTCCTCCCACCAGTATCCCACCCATGTGAGTATGTGTGTGCATGTGACTTCCTCTCTATCTTCAGTAGTTTTACAACATGCACCTGGGTCCATTGTCTGACATGGGAACATATCCCAGGAAAGACTCCTCACTATGATTATGGCTTGATGGCCTCCTTCCTGCATTTCTTGTCAGTGATTACTACTAACATTCCCATGAGAATGTCAGCACCTCCACAATGAGTGACCCTCTCATGAGATGACTGTACATGTGACCTATCAGCCATTTTGTGCGACCCAAATAGAACCTGTAACAGAAGAATATTTAAACTACAGAAAAGGAATAAATGAATCCTGCAACATTCCCTGTCACATGTGTAGTTTTACATGTCTAGGATAATACTGTAGATATAAACTATAAGAGGGACAGCTTCAATATAATATCACGAATGTTGCTTTGTTTAGAACTTTTTTTGTACTTTTGGTGAAAACTTAGTAATAGCGATAGCAGCAATTCTTACAGATTCTGAATATTATACAAAAATCCTGTTTTACAGGAATATTGGCTTGAATGCCTAATACCTAGTATGTCCATTTGTGCCAGTCTGTGGCATGTTGAATTATATTATTGCTGCCATATCTCTCTGTCATCCAAACAATAGGACTAATTGGGCTGCACTGTGATTTCACATATTTTGCTGGGCACCACCAATCCTGAAGGCCAAATAAACTGGTGTTGGGATTATACTGTACCTATGTTCAACCCCAGCAACGAACCTCATAAAGATAAGTTACTAATCTATGTAGTTAGTTAGTCCATATCATAGTTTGTAACATAAATTTTATTATCTAACGATAGGTGTTGTATAGAATATAAGATGGTCTAACCTGAAATCACTGAAATACATTCAGGAGCTGGTCATTGACCTCTGAGATCTCACAAGCGCAGAAGCCATGAGTGAGGTCATTCAGAGGTCAATGACCAATGCATGTGGTAAATGTTTTTGCTATCTAATTGTTAACCTATGTCATATTTGATTGATAAAATAAAAAGTCACCTCTTGAATCATGGTGCTGATTTTCTTTTTTTTTTAATCTGTATTTTCCACAGCCTATTTCGTGGTCTGGTGTATTCCTCCTCTCTTTTTCATTTTACCATTTTCCAAATAAGGTACTTATGAGTATTAGCAATTTCTTTTTTTTTTTCTTTTTTCTCATTGGTTGTCATTATTCAGCCTTGATTCTGCTTATATAGCTGTTAGTGGGCATAATCTGCACATATTGTGCATTTGTTGAGTCCATCATTGGTGGGACAGCATGAGAGGAACACCTGATAGCATTCTATTTGAGTAGAGTCAGTCTTCCATAAGGTGTCTTCTCCAGTGTTACACTGAATACCAAAATTCTTCTTTGATGCAGATTATTTAGTTGATGCAGTCTTACTTATGGGTACTTCTTATAAAATTGAATTTGCAGTGTCCAGGTGGTTCTTAATTTTGCTGGGGCAACATATTCAAAAATGAACAAAGCAGAGCACAAAGGATTGTGCAGCTGTTGCCCATTGTCCATGACCCTGAGGATATGATATTCAGCTGGGTCGTGCCTCAGCACTATCTGAATGAATACAGGGGTATGTAGGCACAGCTCAAAGTTGAGTAGCACTGCTCCAACATGGATCCTGATGGGGCAGGGATCTGCACTCTCAGACTCAATAGCACTGGTACAATAGCTCCCAGCATGATATTCAGATAGCACCATAAAAATTAGCTCATTGGTCATGCAAAGTGCAAATGGGCCATTTGCAGACCCATTATGGGCACATTTGCATTGCAAGCAGCATCAGGATTGCATTCCTGTGACCAACCCCACCACCACCCTTATTGCCTGGTCCCATTAGAGTCAAGTATTCCCTGATGTCAATTGGTTGACCCTCCGATCGCAGGCCCAGGTATGATAAAAGATATCCCTGGTGTCCAGTTGCCCCCACCCCACTCTCTGATTGCTGGTCCCTGTATGATAAAAGATATTCTAGGTGTCCAGTGGTCACCCTACCCTCCAGTCACCAGCTCCAATATAATAAAAGATGTCCCTGGTGTCCAGTGGTTCCCTCTGCCCTCCAATCACCATACCAGTAATATATCAAATATTCTCTGGCATCTGTGGCATCCGTCACTCACCGTGTCCCTGTTCCAGTGTAAGCTGTCCCTGGCATCTGGTCCCCCTGCACCACTGGCATCATGCAAGCCCCCTGCCACCACCTTATTGATTTCATCAGTGCTACACTGATCCACTACAGACACTGGCACAGCATCCTCTCACCATCTCATCCTATTGCTATATGGATTGACATGTAGCATGCATTCCCTGTGTTGTAAAGGGAACATGCATACTGTTACATTATGCAAACTCCCTTTACAGTAAGGGGACATGTGCTACCTGTCAATCCATACAGCAGCCAGACAAGATGGTGAGAGGGCTGTGCTGGTGACTGTAGTTAATCTGTGCAGCACTAGTGAAACCAGTAAGGGGGGGGTGGCAGGGTTGGTTGCATGATGCCAGTAGTGTAGGGGACCATTAGATGCCAGGGACAGCTTACAATGGAACAGGTATTGAATTGGAGGGTGCAGGGTGTCACTCAACACCAAGGAGTATTTGAAGAAGAAGAAGATCAGCATTTATATAGCGCTTTTCATACACAGTGTATTCCAAAGCACTTTACAAGCAATGCTAGACTGGTAGTGAAGTGACTGAATGTGTGGTGGCAGCCATATCACACATTATCACCCACACACATCCTGGATAATTGCATGAACCAGTTTATGGGAATGGAAAAGTTGGCCAGGACACTGGGAATGTTCCCCACTCTTTGCAAAGAGTGCCCTGGGTTCTTTTACTTCCACCTGGACATCCATCAGGATAACACCAGGATGGGCAGAAGAGACCTTGATTTAACATCTTATCTGAAGGACGGCATGTCCCAGCAGTACAGCACCCTCCAATACTGCACTCAGATGCCAGTGATTTTTTAGGTGCAAGTCTAATCCCGGTGTGGGATGAGAACCACGACCTTCTGGTCCAGAGGTGGATGTGCCACCAACTGAGCCATGCTGACACATTTGATTCATTATGGGCCCAGTGATTGGAAGGCAGAGGGACCAGTAGACACCAGAGATATCTGTTATTATAGTGGGGCCATTGATTTGAGGGCAGAGGGGACCACTGGACACCAGGGATAATTTTATCATACTGGGCCAGCAATCAAAGGCAGGGGACCACTGGACAGCAGGGTTATGTTTTATCATACAAGGGCTAATGTTCAGAGGTGGGGGGACCACCAGACAGCCGGGAATATGTTTAACTTCATGGGGCCAGTGACTGGAGGTTGGGGAGCAACCACTGGGCAGCAGGGAATAAATTTAATTTCATAGGTCCAGGGATCAGAGGGTGGGTGGGCCACTGGGCACCACGGAGCAGGTGTGTTTCCCCCAACACCAATGTGGTTGTTGGCTGTAGCGGCTCTAGCAGCTGCTAGGGTTGCATGGAGTAAGTCAGGACTTCTTCTCAGTGGTGTCTGCGCACCACAAGGTGGCCTGCGGTATTTTCTTTGGGCAGTGCTACCATGCTGAATATTGCAATGCACCACAATTCCTGTCCCTGCCCCTCCCTTTGCCCACCACATACATAGTTTTAGGCATGTGCGCTACTCCTTCTACCACTCACCACAGTCCTCTCTGAATATTGCGCTCATGTGAAAACCCTGGGCAAACAGGGCACAATCACTTTGCCCACCATGCAAAGTTTTGAATATGTAGCCCCTCATGTCTTTCATCATTCTGGAGTTGAGCTTTGCTGGATCCATTTCCCTTGGATTACAAAAGTTAATTGTGTTTCTACATTTTTGAAAGTCATCAGACTTCTCTGTGGATTTAACTCAAGGCCTATATAAATACATGCAAACAATCTTCTGGAATTTATTATGTGTCCTAGGAGAAGATATTGTAAGTGACAAAGGGATTTTTATTTGTTTTTAATAGGTTTTGTGTTTATGCTTCTACAAAGGAATTTTAATATGGTCACTTAGGAGGGGTTCATTTATATTGTCTACAGTGAAAAACATGCAGCAGGTGATTTCAACTTTTTTTTTAACAATGACTGACTTCAAAGGTAGAGGAAAATATTTTTTTTTCTGTGAATCATCAGAGAAAGACAACAAAAGTTCAGCAGATTTGATGATTAATTATAGCTGAATATGCAGGACTGAGAACTTCTAGCTCTCTGTTGGAAATGTGTTTGATATTGCTTTACAGGTTAAGTCTGGATATATTCAGCTGCTTACCTGTGTGTGCTTTTTGAGACTAAAACAGTAAGCAATTCAGATCAATGTAACATCTTGAAACGAGCATTTGTCAATGTCAAATGTTTGCTTGCTGGTATTAGCATTGGAAATGCAGGAGTTAGACAGATGCAGAATAGGAATGGCATTGAAGCTTTGAACTTCACTTGAACCCCACCTCCATCCTGTAGAGACGGACAGGATTTGGGGTAAGTGTTTGGGTCATCACCCACGATGGTCAAGCCATGTAACCTCACCCTATTCTGCAGACATCAACACGTGTTGAGGTGTGCCTTAAGGACATACAGTGAAATGGTGCAGCATAGGAGAGTGGGGTGAAATCTTGGGCCGAAGAGTCCAAGGCACACCTCGATGCCTGTCAGTGGCTGGGGGGTGGGGGTGGGATGGCATGAGCAGTACAGTCGGGAATCTAAAGACACACCCCAATGCCTGTGTGTCTGTACAGGGTAGGACGTTATGGTTAGAAACCCTAATGCCGAGGGCGTTTGTTGGTATTTATAGTACAAATTTTCAACATGGCCTTTTTGTGACCCCACCTTAGGAAAGCATTTGGGACCTCTTCTGATGAAAAGTGACAGTGTGATTTTGTCAATGTGTCCCAAAATCTGACTTGCAACAGTGACGGTGCCATTCTGCACCACATGTACGAAAACACAGATCGGGCAGGATGTGAAGAATGACAGCTGTACCATCCAGAGGGAGGTATGAAGACAAGGCAATGTTGAAAATCTGTAGTGGGAATATTAAAAATGCTCACACTTCGAGCATACGTGGAAACTGCCCAATGCATGTGTGTAACACATTATGGAGTTTTGACGCCAGATTTTCAACATAGGCATTTTACGACCTGTTGTTTATTGTTTATTGAAATCTAGGATTACAAATACCTTTGAGCCAAGGCTCTTTTACAAAGGTTCCACGTCAAGAGAGTAAAAACATTTTAGGCTAATCTACATCGGTCTATACATAGGCAACAGAAAACAACAAAAAAGACAGAGATTAAATAACATTATTCATTGTTCAGAATGTTGCATTGCTGAAATAAAGTAAGGAAACACATAGGTTTGGATAACTTCAAGAGATCTATAAGGAGTTGGGAAGGAGGGGTTGGGGGAGTGGGGGGGGGGCAGCCAATGCGCAGCTAGAGCAGACCTGTGCTCATGAATAGTGTCACTGATTTTCTTAATGTGTCCCAAACACTGATTTCCCACAGCAACCACGGTATTCTGCACCGGAACTGCAAAAACACATTTCGACCAGGATGTGAAAAATGACAACTGTACTGTTCATAAGGAGGTGCGGACATATGGCAGTGTTGACAGTCTAGAGTGGAAATATTGCAAATGTGCAAAGTTACAAGTGTGCATGGAAACTGCACAACACACACTCATAAGACAGTCATTTTATGGATTTTTTCTCAACAAATTTTCAACATAGGTATTTTAGGACCTCTGCTAATGAACAATGTCACTGTGATTTTCATAATTTGTCCCAAACATGGATTTCCCACAGCAACTGCACTATTTTGCGCCGGAAGTGCGAAAACACATTTTGGCCAGGTTGTGAAAAATGACAGCTGCACTGTTCATAAGCGATGCATAAAAATACCAATGTTGAAAATCTGGAGTGAAACTATTGCAAATTCGCCAAGTTACAAGCGTGCGTAGCAACTGCGTAATGCATGCTTGTAAAACAGTCATTTTTTTGATTTTTCTCACCAAATTTGCAACACAGACTTTTTGAGAGCCCACCACATGAACACTACCACTGTAGTTTCATTAATCAGTCCCAAAAGGTGATTCCACACAGTGAACACAAAATCACCTTTCGGGGCCCGATTAACTCCATGACAGAGATAGAATTCATGAGGAGGGGTCCCAAAACCCCATGTTGAAAATTTGGTGCCAAAATTCCCCAAAATGCCTGAGATATGCATCAAAGTTAAAAAACCCTATTTATTCCGTTATACAACTTACCAACATTTCCTCAGTTTGTGGTCGGCTTTGAAAAGTGCAGACGTGTTCCCGGTCCACCGAAGATCATTGAGACAGACTCCGGAGGTAAGTATGGGGTGAGGGGCGAGGGAGGCAAAGGTGCGCAGTGGGTGGGTGGGTGGGGTTGTGGGGGCAGAGACCACGAGGACCGTTTCCTTCTTTACAGGAAAAAAAAAAACATTGCAGGACGGTGATTGCTTAACAGGGACATTTAACTGGACATTTGGCATGCTGGGATGGGCTCCAAGCATGCCAACCTAGTGTTTTGTTGTGGGGCAACTGTAGCCAACAGGGGATTGGGCACCACCATTGGCATATGGGAGGCACAATAGCCGAGGGGGATTGGGCACCTCCTTGGCACAAACATAGGTTTTGTGCATGTGGGGGGGAATTATGCTGACGGAGAGTGGGCGCCCCTGTCGGCACATTAATTGTGGCTAGGAGATGTTATGCCAGTGGGTAGTGGGCTCCCCGTCAGCACATCCAAAAACTCGGACGGACTGAAGCCGGTGGGGATTGGGGCCTCTGTCAGCAAACAAAGACTGGGGGGGTGGCACATGCTGCTGAGGGGGATGGGGCACCCCCTCAGCATGGGGGCTTCATAATACTGTTTGTGAACATGATGGCAAGCTGCCCACCATGTTCACAAACAGTATTAGGCTAACTAATGTTCCACCCTGCAATGACAGGTCACTCCCTCATTGTAGCAGAATGACTGATGCTGCAATGATGAGGCGGCCCCTGATTGCTGTGGCAAAAACCTTTGTACTTGGTGCACTTTTGCAGACCAGTGCCATCAACACACTGTGCCTCCACTGGTCCACCACTGCCAAGCCCCCAAATGCAGTGCCTCCCTTGGCTGTAGCAGTGCCGTGCCTCCACAACCCGCTTCTCTCCTAAGCTGTCACATAATGTTTCTTGCGCATGCCCACAAGCAAACATAAAAATTGGCAGTTGTCTTAATTTTGCAGTCCGTTTTTTTTTTTTTTTGGTTTAGGTCTAAATAAAGATGTTCAAGAGGCTAAACAAAAACAGAACAATATAATAATATGTTCAGTGGTTGCGTACACTGCTATTATTTATTTACTTTTTTTTGGTTTTCATGTTCATTTAGGTCCATTCATGTAGGTTTCATATTAGGTTTCATTTTTATCTAAAATTGTATTGCAGTAACTTAAAATGCTGATAGATACATAGAAATTGACAGCAGTTAAGGACCGCTTGGCCCATATAGACTGCTCATTTTCCCTACATACCATAAAAGCTGCAGACACTACTTGATCTCCAGCTTTACCTCCTTGTTCCTATTGCTAGGGTTCCCCTATGCCTGTCCCATGCATGCTTGAATACCCCCACTGTGTTTGCCCCCACCACCTCTGCTGGGAGTCTATTCCATTCATCCACCACCCTTTCTGTGAAGAAATACTTCCTCACTCTAACCCTTAGTCTATCCCCTTCTAACCTCATGTCATTTCCCCCCATTCCTGGACATCTCCTTTTCTGATACATTTGTCTGATTTTTTTCTGATAAATTTTCTGATGATTTTCAGGTACAGAAGGGCTGTTCAAAGTAAGGGAGGGGAGGGCCACCAGGGGCCATGATATGAGACTGGAGCAAGGAAGGTTCAGGAGGGAGATGAGGAGACACTTTTTTACAGAGAGGGTGGTGGCTGGGTGGAATGCATTACCTGCTGAAGTGGTATGCAGTAAAACAGTGGACTGCTTCAAATGTGGATGGGACAGGACAAGGGGAGGGTTAATGAAGGGGAAGGGTGGAAGGGAGGGGCAGCTGCAGAATAAGGGGTGCTAGTTGCACATTCGAGTAGACTTGATAGACCTCTAGGCCTTTATCTGCTGGCAAATTTTGTATGTTCGTATGAAAGATGCTCCCGTCTGGTACCTTATTTATGCCTTTTAGATATTTGAAGATTTCGATCATATCTCCCCTGTCCCTTCTCTCCTTCAAGGTATACATATTGAGGTCTCCCAGTCTCTCATCATATAACTTACTTTTGGTGCAGGCCCGGCACCATCTTTGTTGCCCTTTTTGAACTGCCTCCACCCTGTTTATGTCTTTATGGAGATGCGGCCTCCAGAACTGGGCAGTGTATTCCAAATGAGGCGTCATCAATGTTCTGTACAGTGACATCACCACCTCCTTTCTTCTGCTGGTGATCTTCCTCCCTATGCACCCCAGCATCCCACTGGCTCTCCCTGCAGCCTTGGCACATTGTTTGGCCACCCTTAGGTCATCAGATATGATGACCCCCAAATCTCTTTCCTGTTTGGTGACCATCTGTTTCTTCCCCTCCATCATGTAATCTTCCCATGAGTTCTTGTTCCCCAAATGTATGATTTTGCACTTTTTCACATTAAATCACAGCTGCCACACTCTGGACCATTCCTCCAGCCTACCTAGGTCCCTTCTCATTTTTTCCACCCCTCCCAGAGTGTCCACCCTGTTGCAGATCTTAGTGTCATCTGCAAAGAGGCAAACCTTCCCCTCCAGCCCCTCCATAGTGTCACTTATGAAGACATTAAACAGGACTGGGCCCAGGACTGATCTCTATGGCACCATGCTGGTCACTCTCCTTTCCTCAGATTGAGCACCATTTACCACCACCCTCTGTCTTCTATCACTCAGCCAGTTTCTAACCACGTTTACCACCTTGTGACCCACTCCCAGGCTGTCCAGCTTGTCCACAAGTCTTCTTTGAGGAACAGTATCAAAGACCTTACTGAAATCCAGGTAGGCTACATCCACTGCTCCCCACTGATGTCACCCAGTCAAATAAATCAATTAGATTTGTTTGACATGAACTTCCTCCTGAGAATCCATGCTGTCTCAGATCCTGTGCTCCTTTGGCTTTAAGATGTTCCACAATCCTTTGTTTAAATAGTGATTCCATAATCTTTCCCACTATTGAGGTGAGGCTGACTGGTCTATAGTTTCCAGCATCCTCCCTACTGCCTCTTTTGTGAAAAGGAACTATATCTGCCCTCCTCTAGTCTTCCAGAACCACTTCCGTATCAAGTGACTCGTTGAACAGTGCTGCCAGTGGTGGTGCCAGCACCTCCCGTAGTTCCCATAATATTCTAGGATATGTCTCATCCAGCCCCATTGCTTTGTCCACTTTCAGTTTTGTGAGTTCTTTTAGGACTCTCTTCTGTAAATGGACTGGTGTCCATCTCCCTTCCATATTTGTTCATGTTGCCTAACTGTGGTCCCTCACCTCCTTCTACTGTGATACTGAACAAAAATATTTGTTCAGTATTGATGCTTTTAACAGGTCCCCTACCATACACTCTCCTTCTCCCCCCCCAAGTCTTACTATCCCACCCCTAGTTTTTCTCCTTTCACTTACGTACCTATAAAAAGTCTTGTCTCCTTTCTTTACTGCCTGTGCTATTTTTTCCTCTGTTTGTGCCTTTGCGCTCCTGACTACTTTCCCTACCTCCCTCTGTCTATCCAGATACACTACACTACACTGTCCTCCTCCTGCTGTGTTTCTTTGTATTTCCTGAAAGCCAACTTTTTCATCCTTACCTTCCCAGCCATTATGTTTGAGAACCATACTGGTTTTCTTTTTCTCTTGCCCTTGTTTACTTGCCTAATGCAAAGGTTTGTCACCTCCACTATGGCTCCTTTCAGAAAAGCCCACTGCTCCTCCTCCTCCCTGCCAGAGCATGCTTGAGACATATCCCCATCTTAGTAAAGTCCACCCTCCTGAAATCCAGGACCCTCGCCTTTGTGTGGTTTGACTCTGCCACTGTACTCATGCTTAACCACACTGTGATATGACCACTGGATCCCAGGTGTTCACTCACTCTGACTTCCTCAATTATGTCCCCATTGGTGAGTACCAGGTCCAAAATTGCACCCTCCCTGGTGTGCTCTAGCAGTAGCTGCCTGAGGCCTGCCCCTTGTACAGCATACAGGATGTCCCTTCTCCTGGCTGAGGCAGCAGCTGGGATGGTCCAATTCACATCTGGCAGATCAAAATCACTTAACAGCAGCACCTTCCCTTTAGCTGCCATCTTGTGGATGGATTCCACTAGAACCTTGTCCACCTCCTCCCTCTGTGCAGGAGGGTCTGGATATCATACCCATGTGAATGGCAGTGCCATTGCCTGTCTCAAGTGTGACCCAAAGTGCCTCCGCTCCCCCTGCATTCCCTGTACCTCAGTTGCTCTAATACCCTCCCTAATGTAAAAGTGCCCCCCTTCCTTTTTACACTCCCTGTCTCTTCTAAACAGAGTATAACCTGGTACTGCTGCATCCCAGTAATGGTTTCCAGTATACCACATTTCAGTAATAGTGGCAATGTCCAGGTCAGCCTCAGTTATCAAGGCCACGAGGTCTGGGATTTTATTCCCTAGGCTGCAGGTATTGGAATACATGGCCTTCCATGTCCTGCCATTTGTTCTTGTATTATCCCCCTCTTCTGTCTTTCTGCCTCCTGTGTTTGTCCTTCCCATTTTAAACTCCCTTCCTCCTGTCCTCTGCTGTTCTCCATTCCATGGGTTTCATTTCCTCTGGCAATACCATAATGTTATGGCTTCCATGTCAAATGCGTGCAAACAAAATTGCCACGGTTGTTTTAAGTGTGGTCATATTAGTGTTAGTAATTAGCATGCTGTACAGTTTCACCACAAACAATCTTGGTGTGGTTAAAAATGTTTAGATCATTTATGTGGCAAAAAATGTTACTGCACAGTATGAGATGTCGGCTCTAACTAAGCCATGGGTGTGTGTGTTCCTGTGATCTCCCTGGTCACTGTGGTTCCATTCAGATCCACTTCCACACTGCATTATGTGGAGTGCAGATACAGAGTCCATAAATATTGAAAAATGGTACTGGCATAAGTGGAATTTCATGTATTTTATCCTGTATTTGTGACCTAAATTAACTCTGGTAGCCAAGTGATTCTACTTGATTTTTTTATCTATCTGCATTGTCTCACTACTTTAGCTGGATTAGATTTAGTTAAGTGTCTGTGGTTCACAGATCCTGTTATTGCCTATGTGGCATATTTCTGTTGTAACCAGTCTCACATTTCATCCCTCTAACCTTTCCTTTTATTTTCCTTCCACCAGAGTAAATTTCTGTAGTCTGCACTAAACGTCTTGCGTCGTGACTGCTTTTGTCTTTGTACTCCTGCCCCTCCTGTGTGGCTGTAGCTCGACCCCCCTCTTCCTCCCCTAGATGTTGGACATCTAACTTCCTCCTAGGTAATCCTCCTTCAGGACCCTTGGTGAGGAATCATTTGTAAACACTTGCTTGGAGGTAGCAGCAGCTACAGTGGAATCTGGTCAAGAAAATGAGAACTTATATAATTGTATAGTTTCTCCAGCATATAAAGTACATATTATCCCTTACTAGGCACCTCATGTTGGCTCAGGGGCTCAAGGGAAGCTTCTGTGAGTTGTGTGACTGAAGGGCAGACTGCATTTGTGGGTTCAGTGAGGCTGACAGAGTGTGATTTGGTATGTCAGCATGTCAACTGTGACCATCTATAATTTTTTCTTACTTATGATGCACAGCAAAGTTTCTTTTTTATTTTCAATGCACCTTTTTTACAGCTGCAGGGAAGAGCTCTGCAGACATTTTGCTAGGACTGTAGAAATAAGGAGCTCACCAAATGTCTAACAGACTTTTTTTTTATTTGAGATTTATAGCAATCCCTACACTCAGCAGTCTGTTTACTGCACTACTTTTGCTCTGTTAGTGTTTCCCAGTGAGGAATAAGGTTCATATTTCTCATATCAACACAGAATTAAGTCTAGTTTTTACTGCAGGAGATCAAGGTTGTCACCTATAACTATGCTATTCTGCATTAGCTGGTATTTTTTCTTTCATTCTGATAGTGTTTATTTATTTATTTATTTATTTAATGTGATCTCGAATTAATACCTCTGAGGACAAGCTCATTACAATAGGTTCCATGTCAGATAAAACAATGATATTGACAACAGTTGGTTTACAGGTAAACAGGTAATTAAAAGACTAGACATACAATGATATACATTACAGAACTACAGAAGAATAGAAAGAATAACGACAACACAGGCAATGTGCAATATATTTCAGTATTTCAGGGAATGGACAGGGTGAAAAGTAAGTGGTATGTATGTAGGGTGAGAGATACTTAAGCTCAGGGCCTTGCCAATAGAGGGTCAGGTGAGTGAACAGGTATGTATGCAGGGTGAAGAGATACTTCAGCTGAAGGGGCCTTGTCAATAGAGGGTCAGGGGAGTGAGACTATCTGAGAAATTGTCACAGTGACTGTCAAGTAGGGAGGGAAGTTAGGAGGGTGTGGTAAGGGGTAGACTAGTGAGGAGAGAGTGAGTGGGGGGAGAAATAGCATGATTGTGGAGGAACAGGTGGGGGGTAAGTTGGAGGAGGTGAAGGATTCCAAGGGAGTTTCTGACAAGTTCAGATTATCTAAAGGGAATCAGGCAGAATTTTGCTAGGTAGTGGATCATAAGATGGATGCCCTCGAGGGTAAAGTAGGTAGGAAAACCACTACTGAGAACCATTCAGAGTTAGAGAGAGCAGTCACAGTAGGCCTTTAAAAAAAGATGATTCCTAAGCTTTTGTTTAAAGAGGCCTAATGAAGTTACAGAGGAGATGTCCTGAGGCAGAGAGTTCAGCCAGTATGGAGCACGGTTAGCAAAAGCCCTCTGATCTAGAGAGGTGCGATAGTGAGGAACTTTGAAAACCATACTGTCAGTGCTTCCAGTACAGTGGCTATGTTCATATGGGGTAAGGAGCTTTTGAATACCAGTGGAAAATCAGGCCTTGCCTAATCTTTTTGGCCCATAAACAGGTTTGGTACCTATGTCTGCCATCGAACTGGATCCAGTTTGCCTGTTCATGCAAATTGCAAGTGTGTGTAAGCCTTGGTGAATTGGTAGCTAAACAGCACACTTTGTTTAATGCTACTATGATGTGGTGGAGGGCTGTGGTCATTGCTGAACCATAGATTACTAGTCCATAGTCAATAAGTGAGATCACTGAACTATGGATGGTCAGATTAAGAGCCTCAAGGAAGAGACTTTGCTTGTATCTATGAAGCGCGCCAATGCATCTGTTAACTGCCTTTGCAATATTATCAATGAGTTGTGAGTAGGACATGGTGCTGTACTTCATAATCCCTAAACATTTAAAGTTTTGGACTAGTTCCAGTGATGTTGAAGGGGCATGTACGATGCCTGTTCTGGGTGCCAGAGAACAACATTGTTTTTGTTTTCTTGTGGTTCAAGATGAGTTTTTGATCACTGAACCATCATTCTGCATCCCAAGAACTTTCTTGTAGCTTCTGCTGTAGGTGCTTAGGGTCAGGGTCACTCATGAACAGGACTGCATCATCGGCATAAAGCAGAATTTGACACTGACAGGAGTACAGGAACCGGTTGAGGAATATGGTAAATAATAACGGACCCAAAATTGAGCCTTGGGGGACACCAGAGCGCACAGGTCTGCTTTCAGATAGGATGTTGTCAATCTTCACTCTCTGTTAGCAGTATTTTTAAGTTTTGATGGGAAATAATGGTCACAGTGACAGTACATGAATTCCAGTCTTAATTTGTGCATCATTTTAAGAGTTTTTCAATAACCCAAAGAAAAAAAACATTTAAAACATGAGTGTGACAGATGAGCATTTAGTCAAGAAATACAGCCAAAGATTAGCAAACATCTCTGAGACTACTAATAAAAGGACACAGAATGGAATGCTATGAACTGACTCCTTAGATGTTCTAAATCTCACTGAAGCCAAAAGTGTGTGTGTGTGTGTGTGTGTGTGTGTGTGTATGTATGTGTGTGTGCTAAAGCATATTAATTAGAAATATGTAAAACACATAACTCTGTTCATTTGTCAATATTATTTGTGAATATTTAGGCTCACGCTGTTTAAAAAATGTTCAGTCTACAATTAGTGTTCATTAGTCAAACTGTGAACTGAAATAGGACCACCTTGTACACAGGGCTCTTTTGCCCTAATGATGTCAGTGTACTCAATATGCCTGAATGAAACTCAAGTCTTTTACTACTAAATAGCAGTTCTGCATATGTGAAGCAAAAGCCCATGGAATCACTACCAACCAATTAGAAACAAACATCTGAACCCATGTTTCAGGATCTTTTTTTGTCTTCACACAACTCAAGAGCAAAGCCTGCTAGAAATTGTAAGTTAATTCTCTGCCCCTTTATTCTATTCTTTTTTGGTAACCAAGTAAGGTCCACTGGGCGAAGGTGCCTGTTTTTAGGGGTGACCCGAGAGCACTGGGGTGGTTAAGTGACTTGCTTAGAGTCACACAGTATGCAAGTGGAGGTTGTGGGAATCAAACCTAGGTCTGCCAGATGTGCCACACTCATTCACAGCTTATTACTTTAATCTCTAGGCTATGCTCCCAGCCCCTTGAGAAAATGATATCTGTCAGTCCAATTCTGGCACCAAACAGCAGAGAACACCAGGATGTTTGGGTCATAGAGACAGGAAAGCAGCATCAGACCATGTTTGTAGAGTGGCTAATTCAGTTCACAAGTGGCTAAAACACTGGGTGCATTTTAGCCAGTGGCTAATTTTTAGACCCTAGCATTTACTCAGCTGGCATGAAGCAGCACTGGACCATTTGCTGGATGTGTAAGTGAAATATTTTGTGCCCCTCTTCACATCATATTCTTTTACACTTTGGAGTTGGACAAATTCAATTTCTATTAGTTCTTAGCCAGCCTGGTGGTGCTGTGGGTTGAAGCACTAGCCTTAACTCATGCCACACCGGTGACCCATGTTCGGGAGTGGACTTGAGTCGCAGGGAGTCAGCCATGGAGGAGAATGCTGAGCATCCGATGGTCTTCTCTCCTCTATTGGGAAGGGTGGGTTGTGAATACCACTGTTCTGGTGGCTCCCAGTGGAGACAGGAAGCATTGCCACTAATGGGGCATGTACACGGAGTATGGAGGAGGTGGTGGACATCTGTCTGATGGGTGTGCTTAGAAACACTCACCGCTCACACTTTAAACACATGGGAAATACAGGATCAACCAGATAAATGATCTAACTTTACTAAAAATGAATTTTACACACAAAGCTACCTACAGCAAATCATCTTTACATTTAAGCCCATGAAACACTCTTATCAAGTTAATGCATTAGCAGCCACAGTGTCTCTGACCGGAGTTTTATTTTTTTGGGGGGGGGTTACTCATGTTGTGCCTGGGGTGGAGGGTTTAATGCAGCTGTTAGAAACATGCAAATCATGCATTTTTATCTAAGTTATGTGATGCAGAATTCCTGTAGTGATAGCTGTATTAACTAATATTAGTATACACTTTGTACAGGTCATTGGTAAGGCCGCATCTAGTGTATGGAGTTCAGTATTGTGCCCATGCCTCAAAAAGGACATTAACCTGCTAGAGAAGGTCCAGAGGAGGGCTATAAAGATGATAGCTGGTCAGCAGAGTAAGGCATATGAGGAGAGGTTGAGGGTACTGAACATGTACTCCCTGGAAGACAGAAGAGAGAGTGGGAAAATGATTGGGACATTCAAGTACTTGAAAGGGATAAATAAGGTTGATGAGGAGACACTCTTTAAGCTGAATGACAACCATAATATGAGGGGGCACAGTCTTAAGCTGGAGGGTGGGAGGTTTAGGAGGGAGGTCAGGAAGCACTTTTTCACAGAGAGGGTGGCAGAAACTTGGAACGTGCTGCCAGAAGAAGTCATCTCATTAAAGACATTGGGCAGCTTTAAGAGAGGATGGGATAGGGATGGGGGAAAGTAAGGATCATGGGTAGGGAGGATGGGAGGAGTGGGGAGGGAGGACAGGGACATTAGCTCAAGCTGTGGACTCTGCAATATGAGCAGACTTGATAGACCAAATGGCCTTCTTCTGTTGGCTTCTTTGTATGTTCATATGTATGTAATCTGATTCAATGCCATTCTCTGTCACATAAATCTTTTTACATTTTTATGGTATGGTGTAGCACCTGGGAAATTCAACTATTGAACACTTGGTTAGATAGTTTCTTTAAGAGCTAGTAGCACCAAAAACAGCAGGCAGTACATTTTATTTATTTTGAAAGTAATCAGTTGATACTTTTATTTCTGAAGTTTTATCTTATTTCGTGTAATCGTTAGAAGATTTTCTACTTGACAGTATAAGGTGTGCTATAAAGAACATTACTTTATATCACACCAAATGCTATTAGTTGTGATATAATGAACTAGTTCTATTCCTCTTTGTACCTGACCTGCATGGATATGTCAATGACTGTGACATCACAAGGGGTTGAGCTGGCAGCAAGTGATTGGCTATTCTTGGCTAGTTGTGATAGTCTTCTTTGACTGGTGACAATGGAATTGGATAGAGATCACACTGTGGATTTACTGTACTTAGACTTAGCAAGAATTTTGACTTGCCGCACTACAGACACTTGCTAAAAAGGTGGAGAATCTGGGTGTGGCTGATATAGTAAACTGGATCAGTAATTGACTAGAAGATGGTGAGGCAAGGAGGGCAGTCAGTGAGGCAAAAGTAGGCACAGAGCTACATATTGCAGATGGGGTCAGGAGAGGAGAAAACAGTTCTTCTGGTATACTAGGAAAAAAGGTAGAAGGGAGGGGGAATTATAAAGCTAGCGGAGTAGGGTATGGTGATAGAGGAGGATGGGTAAAAAGCTGTTTTCCTTAATGATTATCTTTGCTAAGTTTTAGCTAGGGAGGAAGGTGGGCCCTTGCCAGAGAGTGGCAACAAAGTGGCCACTAAGAGGATCCCTGAGATGAAGTAGACAATATATACAAAGTGGACCCAGGGACGATCCAGGTAATTACAGACCAGTCAGCCATGCCTCCATTGTAGGCAAATTAATGGAGACTATACTAATGGAAAGACTAGTAGACTTTCTGGAGGTTATTGGTCCCCAGGATGAAAGGCAACATGGGTTTGTTTTGGGAGATCCTGCCAGACAAATCTAATAGACTTTTTTGATTGTGTCGCAGGGTCCATGATGTCCTGTATCTGGACTTCAGGAAGTCCTTTGACTCTGTGCCACATGGGAGACTGCTCAATAAGTTGCAGGACCTAGGAGTTGGGGAGAAACTGGTGGGGTGGGTCCAGAGCTTGCTACAAGATGTAAACCAGAGGGTGTTAGTAGGGGTGAACTCTTGAAACCTAGGCCTGTAACCAGTGGGGTCCCACAGGACTTAGTGCTTGGACCAAAGTTGTTTAATATTTTTATTGGTGATATAGTGGATGGGGTCAAAGGTAAAAATCTACCTATTTACAGATGACATTGTGCTTTGTGGGACAGTGGACACAGTGGAGGGGAGACAGGAGTTCAGGAAGGACCTGACTATGCTCAAGAAATGGTCGGGTATCTGGCAGCTGTGGTTCAAAGCCAAGAAGTGCAAGGTCATACGCCTGGGAGCTAAGAACCCAGGGGCCATTTACTGGTTTGGAGGGGTACAGGTGTCCAGTTCTGAGGAAGAAAAGGAGCTAGGGGTAATCATCACAAGGGACCTGAGGCACTCTGTGCATTGATGTAAAGCAGCAGCCAAAGCCAGCAGGATGCTGGGATGCATCACCAGAGGGATCACCTCCAGGAAGGGGGAAGTCATTCTGCCATTGTACATGTTCTTGGTGAGAATCCACTTGGAGTATGGAGTGCAGTTCTGGTGCCCATATCTGAAAAAGGACATCAAATTCCGAGAGGGGTTCCGCATAGGGCTACTAAGATGATCCAGGGCCTTCAAGACCAACCCTATGAGGGAGGCTGCAGGAGCTCAATATGTAGTCTCTGGAAGACAGAAGAGAGAGGGGGGACATGATAGAAACCTTCAAGTACCATAAACAAGGTTAGAACGGATGGCATTTTCAAACTCAAGGGGGAATGGTCCACTAGGTGGCACAGTCTAAAATAAGTGGAGAGAAGATTTAAAAGGGAAATGAGGAGGCAATTTTTCACAGAAAGAGTGATGTCCATGTGGAACAAACTACTGGAGGAGGTGGTATCATCGAAAACAGTGGACAGCTTTAAAAGTGGTTGGGACAGAGGAAAAGGGGGAGTCATAACAGGGCAGCTTCAGTATCTTCATCTGTGAGCTACACACTTTAGCAGACTAGATAGACCAAAATGGCCTGTTTCTGCTGGAATTTTCATACGTTTGTAAGTACAGGTGAAAGGGTTAAGAAAGGTCTGGCAGCCCTAAAGATAGATTAGGCACAGGGACTGGGCGTGTTGCTTCCATGATTACTCAGGGAACTGACAGCAGAATTGGCTGCACCCCTGGTAGGTCAATTCAGAAGCTTACTAAGGACAGGGGTAGTTCTGAAAGATTGGAGGGTGGTGGATGTTGTTCTGCTCCATAATGTGGGAGAAGGAACAGTAGGAAACTACAGACCTGTCAGTCTTACCTCTTTTGTAGGGAAACTGATAGGGTCACAAGTCAAAGAGGACCTCATGGACTACTTGGAGATCAATGGTTTCCATAGTAAACAGAACTGATGTGTGGCAGGGAGGTCTAGTCAGACTAACCTGATAGTTTTCCTCAACTGGGTGATGAAGAAATAGGGTACGGACCATGCTGGGGAGTTTCTCTACTTTGACTTCAGTAATGCTTTCAACTTGGTGCCTTAGAGATGCTTGTTTAAGAAGATGGAGGACTTCAGTGTGACTAAGGTCCTAGTAATCTTGGTATGCAACTGGCTAAAGGGAATACAGCTGAGTGTTGTGGTCAATGGGGTCAGATCAGAAGACAGGGAGGTCTCGAGCAGGGTACGACTGAGTTCTTTCCTGGATCTGGTCCTCTTCAATATATTCATCAGTAACACTGGAGAGGGAATCTGCAGCAGGTTGTGCCTCTTTGTAGATTACACTAAGCTCTGTGGGAGGGTGGATAGCCATGAGGGAATCTGAGAAACGCAGAGTGACTTAAAAAGCAAGAGGAATGTTCTAAGGTTTGGCATTTGAAATACAGCACCAGAAAAGTGCAAGTTACTGCACCTAGGGAACAAGAACTAAAGGTTGGAGTACTTTATTGAGGGCAGGGGGAGACTTAGGACTACAGCTGAGGAACAGGGCCTTAGAGTTATCATCAATGACTCCCTCAAACAATTGAGTCATTGCAACAAGGCATACAGCAAAATGAGTGGGATGCTGGAATGTATTAAGAGGGTACTGAGAGCAGAAGGGAAAAGGTAATACTGCCCCTATATAGATCCCTAGTAAAGCCACATCTGGAGTACTGCACCCAGCTCTGGAGTTCTCACTTCAGGAAAGATAGGGATAGACTGGTGCAGCACAGAGCAACAAAAATGATTCCAGGCCAGCACAGCAGGTCATACGAGGAGTGTCTCAAGGCGCTGAACAAGTACTCACTGGAGACCAGAAGGGAGAGGGGAGATATTATAGAGACCTTCAAGTTACTAAAATGAATTAACAAGGTGAACTGCAGGGGACTTTTAAGCTTGAATATTAGCTGGTGATCAAGTGGACATAAGTGGAAACTGATAGCAGGGAAGTTCAGGAAGGACATAAGGAAGTATCATTTTACAGAAAGGGTGGTGGAGCCAGGGAACAGGCTGCCAGCTGAGGGGGTGGGTGATAAAACCACTCATGGTTTCAAGCATGGTTGGGACTGAATGAAGGGTACAGTGGCATGGTAGCAGAAACTGGGAGGGGAATGGGGGGAGGATGGGGAGGGCTAGGACTCTGGAGAACAGTAGATCCTTGGGATAAACAGGGAACTCTGGCAGACTAGATGAACCATTGGTCTTCTTCTGCCATTATTGTCTATATTTCTGCATTTCCAGAGGCAGAATATCCATATGTATATAGTGTGGTGTATCTTGTCATTATCTAGCACTGCACTCTTAAAGTCAAACCTGACATTGGAGCATTGTGTGTTGGTGGGAGTCAGGAGAGTTAGCAGAGTGTCAGGAATATTGCCAAACTCCTCTCGCTTGTTTCAGGGATTTATATGTCCACTTTAATTCATGCATTCAAAGCATTTTATTTGTTTTAGTTCATTAAGCTGTTTAATCCAGAAGAAGAATACAAAGATATATAGGAAATCTCATTTACAGATGTGTCCTGGGGCAAATGGTTGGGATAGCAACATATTGAAAATAAGATACAGGAAATAGCAGCAATTAAATGTAACACTGCAAAATATGCTACAAAATAGCAGGAAATAAAATAAACTGAAGAACAGTTTTGCTAGTGATGCTCAGAGCAAAGAGGTATAGCATAGTTTAGCTAATTAGATTAGCAAGCAGGAGATGAAATGGAGCTCAGTTTCAACTTGATGTTCCAGATGCTGTTTGCACTCCTAATATAAATTGTGAGGCTCTTCCATGTATGAGGAGCCCTGCAGCTCATAGTAGTGTGACCTGATTTATTTATGCAACTGGAAAGCCAGAGTTGTATGGTACAGTATGGGAGGAACTAGGCTGATATGCTGTGAGTGGAACAGGGACCAGTAGGCTACTTAGATTTTGTGGGTACAGGTGACTGAACTGTACATCTAAAAGGGCAGTGTGCATGGTGCATGCTGCTCCTTGGGGAGGGCCACCCCAGTTGCAGTGTTATAAAGCGTTATAAAGCATGTACATTTTGGTCTGTTGAGTTCTGGCCTGCTTACTGTAGTAGGCAAGCCTTAATGCTTGCATATAACAATGCACTCTACAGTGCCACTGTGGAGAAACTCATTCCTGTTGTACAGATAATGAACAACATACTGTAGCTGATAGAGAATTCACTGACGAGTGCCTGAGGGACATTTTCCCTCTATGTGGGAACTGTACTTGCTGTCTGTGGGGCAGCAAATTTGATTTAAGCTTCTGTATTCATTAGTGAGGCTTTACTGTACATTTACTGTTTTCAGCTTATTGTACTTCCACAACCTGCAGGTACCAGTAATACCCATCAGACTCCATCAAGTCAGTGAAAAAGAGGCTGCTATTGTTAATAAATCCATTTCTATAGAAGGAAACATCACTTTTGTGTTGCTAGCTCTAAATCCCTAAAAGCATGTCTCCCCAAGATAAATCAGCCTATGCCATAAAAGCTTTTAAAGCAAGTTTAACCCTGTTTTATTTAATGAATCATTTGAAGGTTTATACTGAATTATTTAATTTGGTACACTATACTGTGTTTATTTTGTGCTTTATTGTGTTGCTCAGTATGGTGTCTGGGTAGCACTGTCAGAAAGGTATAATTCTGAAAGCAATCTATATATCTATCTGTCTATCATACATATACTGTATACAATAAATAATTGGTAATGGTGGTATAAAAGGATGTATACCTATCAAGGAGGCTAATTAGGGCTGTAAGGCCACAAGCCATACTTTTGTCAGTTTAATCTGAATTCTAACTGATGCATTAATTCAGTTAATATATATGTATATTCATGGAAAAAACTCTGCTTAATGCATCAGTTAGGGTTTTTCCACAGTGACAAATGCGAGGAAATTTGGTATTAGGGTTGCCACCCATAGCAGCCCATGCCCACCCACACCACCAATAGGCATAGGGTGTGTGTTGGGGTTGTCAGCTAACTCTCACCCCATTCCATGTGTAAGCAAGTTGAGGTGGTGCAGTATAGGAGAATGGAGTGAGAGTTAGGATCGACAACTCCAATGCACACCCTGATGCATGTTGGTGGGGGCGGCGTGGGTGTGGGGTGCAGGGGTTGGCAACCCTGACACTTAATTTCCTCACTTTTATTGCTGTGGAACAACCCTAACTGATGCATTAAACAGAGTTTTTTCCATGAATTTCCATTCTTTTTGAGAATGTGCTCTATAAAAAATGAAATGACAGCAATGCAAATGCAAGCACACAAGCTAACGAACATGGTGACGCTAATGTAAAAGATAACGCAAATGGTAATAGAAATGCAAGCACAAAAGTTAATGAAAACAGAAATGCAAATGCAAGAGTGTACAGAAACACAAACGGTAATGTGCACAGTCATGGTAACGCAATTGGAAATGCAGACACTTATGGTAACAGCAACGATGATGCCAAAGGAAACAGAAACACAAACACAAACGGAAGCGCGTACGTAAAAGCAAATGGAAATGCACATGGTGGTGCAAAAGGAAATGCAAAGAAAAATAGTAACAGAAATGCAAATGTTAACAGTAATGCAAATGCAGGTGCAAATGAAAATGCAAAGGGTAATGCACACAGTGGCATAGATAGAAATGCTAATGCAAACGGTAACAGAAACGCAAGTGGAAACGCTGACTGTAACAGTAACGAAAATGTGCAGCCTTTTTTCCCCAAAAGCTGCATAGAGAAACATAACGAATACAAAGAATGTATGCATAATAATGGCCCTCAGAGCAGAAAATGAAAACTTGGAATACTAATTTGCTTATATCTCAGGAACCGTATGACGTAGAAAAAAAATAACAATTTCATATGATTTATGACTTTCCTGGCTAGTTTTGCACTTAGCTCCCTGGGGGGCAAGGGTTTTTTCATGAAAAAAGTGCATATCTCAAAGCGTTTTCGAGATAGGGGTCTCAAAATGGGCGGCGGACACCGTAATGTTAGTGTACTGGAAAAATAGTCAACTTTGGAATACCATAATATTGCAGCCCTGTAATATTTTGTGACCAAGGCACTGAAAGGCACATCTGTGGGATGTTCTTCCCTCCAAATTTCAGCCCAAAAGGCCAACCCATTCTTTTGCAGCAGGGTGGCAAAGATTCCCTTCTATTTTGAGCATAGTGTCTCAAAGTACAGTAGTGCTGCAAATCACGACACTTTCGCAAAAAAAAAAATCACGAAAGTGTCACAAGTGCGACACTACTTTGCGATGCTACAGTTTGCAAAAATTTGAAAAACATATTTCTGGGGTGTTTAACCCCCCCAAAAAGACATAGCTAGCATTCTCAGGGCTCAACTAGGTGAACACAAAATTAATTGTGTCCCTAGAGGGTCTCAAATTTAAATGGCAAGCATTTTTGAGACCAGTAACTGAAAAAAAAATGGCTGACTCAAGATACTACAGGGGTCATTAGCAACACTAAAGACTGCATTTGCAACCCTGTCAAACTTTTTATTAACTTTTCCCATTGCCTATAATGGGAAACATTTTTTTGAATAACGTTTGAACTGTTTAATATTTTTTCATAAAATCTTTGAAAGGCACATTGGGAGCCCTGGCTGCAGGTTCTCTGAAGGTTTTGGATCAGTCGCTCAAACCATGTGACCTGTAGGCATGTGCAAAGAATGCACAACAAAGAGTAAATATTACTTATCTATTGTGCTTATTACTCCGCAATCATATATCCGACCATTATGAAACTTGGAAGATCCAGAGATCTATGGTACTGCTCCGTGTCTGCCAAATTTCAGGCACATCCATTATACAGTGGTAAAGTTATTAAGCTGCACAATTTCACACTTTAACCTTAAATAGAGTACTCAGCCATAACTACAGTGGCACTACCGTGCCAGTATAATTTATATATATACATACATATATTACTGAAATACAAAATCAAGCATACCTCCATAATGCAAAGCATCATGGGCTGTATATGCAAATTGCCTCAAAATATAATGCTGGTTTAACTTTAAGCAGAATTGCATGGTGCCGAAAGGCCTCTCACACATTCTACAAAGGGTGCCAACAGAAGACACAGATACATATTTCGTCCTACCAAGACTCATCAGTGTGCCCCATCTGTATGACACCCCAGTGGAATCAATCAATCAATAAATCAATCAAAATATTTATTTAACCAGGCAATCACCGTTGAGCATTTCTCATTTTCGAGGTGGACCTGGGGTTTTCAGGATAAACATGTCAGAAAGATACAATGAACAATGTACAAGGCAGAAATATATACAATAAATAATATCTACAATAATCAACAATAAGAGGCAAGGACAGTAATGAGTGACAGTTGGGATATAGGTCAAGGGATATAAAATAGTAACATGTCATAAAAGCATATATGAGAGTATGCATGTATAAATATGTCAAATGGGTACAACAGATTAAAAAGTGCACAATATACAGTACATGTAGAGGTTCTGAATAGGGGTGAAGGTTACCAGGCTATTCTAGAAGGTATTTTTAAGGAGGGGTTATAGACAGGTTAAGGGTACTGTCAAGACCAGATTCATAGGGGGACTGAATGAAAGAAAAAGCATACAGAGTTGATGTGTGGGCAGCCACAATACCAGGGATTCAAGGTTCAGCCAACAATTGGATTCAGGAGGAGAAAAGAGGTATGTGAGGGATAGGAGAATGGCAAGTAAACTAAGTTCGAGATTATACAAATTGGAGGTGATAGAGGAGGTGAAAGCAAGAGCAGAGGGTAAGGGGAGGCAATGGGGGAGCCCTGATTTATTAATATCAATCACAGTGTATCTGTGGTAGCAATATCTCTATAACCATAGCAACTATGAAAAAAATGCCACTGCAGGTGTAATCTATGACTTTAAAACATCCTTGCTTTTTGACAACATTTGAACTAGCTACCCAAAGTTGGTCTATCTGGGATGGGTTGTGGTGAACCCGATATATTATATCATAGTAGGGCCCCAGTAGGGACAGTATAGTTATGGTTGCATGGCCACTTCTATGTTAAACCCCAAAGTTTGCAGTTTAATAACTTTGCAGCCATTGCCTGATTTGTCAGAAATTTTGCATGCACAGTGTCCAACCATAGATCTCTGGATCTGGAAAGTTTTGTTCTGGTCAAATGTACAGCTAAGGAACCATGGAGCATCCAAAAAGTGAAAATTACCCAACTTTTGCACATTTTTTGGTCAGGCATAAAGGACTGAAGAATGCATCTAAGTGGATTCAAATTTGCATGGCCATATGTGGACTGGGTTAAACTGGTGCCTTTTGAAGATTTGGTGAAAAAATATTAATATCTTCAAAAGTTATGCAAGTTTTTCATGTCCCATTGTAGCCTATGAGAAAATTTATATGTACATTGCAAAAACTTTCACAAAAACTTTTGCAAAGACATTTTTTGTGTGTGACAACATTATTTTTGTGTTTGAAAACATTCCATTATAAGGTATAGGGATGTGATGAAAACATTTTTGTTGTTGCAAAAACATTTTTGTTGTCACAAAAACAATACTTGACAACATTGTCCCATGTGTTGTTTTCTTTGTCACTTCATTGTGCCAAGGTGGATTGTTCTTTTGGGATGAAATTTGCAGGGTGGCAGGCCCTGGTCCCACAAATATGCCTTTAGGTAGTTTAGTCCCAAACCATTCAACGGGCCCATAGTTACAGTATTCCAAAGTTGAGAAATTTCCCATAGGATAACATTGCGGAGCCTGCAGCACCTTCAGCACCCATATCTCGAAAACAATTTGACATATGGATTTTTAACTATCTGCAACTTAATCCACCTAAGGACAAAACTTGCAAGGACATTTCAAATTCATAGATTACACCTGCAGTGGAATATTTTTCATAGCTGCTATGGTTATAGAGATATTGCCAAATATGTGTTACAAGACTTAGTTTACAATACTATGGGGCTGCTGTATGGCTCCGTATTTAAGTGTAAGTGGGAGCACAGGACCCTAAGGACCCACGCTCCCACATACACATGCCATTATGCAAAAAATGGGCAACGTGAAGGGGGCCCGCACTCCCACAAATACATACCACTAACCACTTGCATGACACTTTCTCAAAAAGAAGGGAAATTCATTGCAAAAAAACTCCATTAATACATCAGTTAAGGTTGATGTCACAGTGACAAAAGTTTGGAAATTCGATGTTAGGGTTACCACCCCTCCCACACACACCCACCTGTAAGGCACCAGCAGGCATTGGGGCATGCCATAGGGTCATCAGACCTAACTCTCACCCCATTATCCTATGCTGTAGAGTGTTAGCTTATTTACACATTGAATGGGGTGAAAGTTGGGCCTGACAATCTCATGGCACACCCTGATGTCTGTTGGTGTGTGGAGGATGGCCAGTAGGGTTGGGATATTGGCAAATCAGTGCTACAATGGTTCCTTTTCAGGTCTACAGGGCTACTGAATGGCTTCATTGTTATGTGTAAGTGGGAGCGCAGGGCCTGGAGGGCCAAATCTCCCACAGACACATATTATTATGCACAGATGGGCAGTTTGGTGGGAACATGGGGACGCCGTGGGCTCCCACCAACACATACCATTTACTAGTTACATTTCACTTTTTCAGCAAGTAAGGAGATTCGTTGAAAAAAAACTCCATTATTGCATCGATTAGGGTTGATGTCACAGCAATAAAAGTTTGGAAATTTAATGTTAGGGTTACCCTTTTACCACCCCACACACCCCATCCTCCACACAGCAACAGACATTGGGGAGTGCCATGGGGTCGTCAGCTTTAACTCTCACCCCATTCTCCTATACTGTAGCTTGTCAGCTTGCTTACACATGGAATGGGGTGAGAGTTTGGCCTGAAAATCCCATGGCACACCCTGATGTCTGTTGGTGTGTGGAGGATGGGGGAAGAGGGGTGGGGTGATGGGGGGGTAACACTGCCATCAAAATTTTGTTGCTGTGACATCAACCCTAACTGATGCATTAACAACATTTTTGCAATCAATATATATATATATACACACATATATATATATAAAATGGGTATGAAAAATCCAGGCTGCCACACATAAACACCTGGCATACACAGGCTGCTACAACCATCAGGAAGTAAACCTTTATAGCTGTGCCATACTGCAAAAAATTTTCTGGTTGATCCTGCCACAATTTTTATAGGTAAAAAATAATTCAAAAAACAGACCTGATTGATCCTAGCACTTTTAAGCTGTCTAAAGTGTAATAACTTTCATTTTCTTTCTTTACTGTAGAGTGCCCAAGCAGTGTTTGTAAGCATAAATAATATGCTGCAAAAGCTTTAAAATACTAACATAACATACTAACATAGTAAAACGCCAGCAGAATAGGCCTAACAGTCTCTCGAGTCTGCTCGATTTTCAGCACCCACACTGAGGGTTGATTTTTGTGTCCTCCCTTCCCCTTGGGTTATATCGTCCCCAGTAGTTCCACCTGTATTGGGCCTGGTCAGATTTACCCTTCCCCTGTACCTGTCTCACCCCCTCTTAAACTTGTCCATAGTCTCCACCTCTACCAGCTCCCTGGGCAGTGCATTCCATGGCTCCATCACCCTTTCAGTGAAATAACATCTCCTTCTCTCCCCTCTGAGCCTTCCCCCTTCCAGCTTACACCTGTGCCTTCTTGTTGCCCCACCCTCCTTCCTTTGGTGCACCCTGACTGGGCCTCCTTTATTGATCCCTTTCATGTACTTAAAGACATCTATCATGTCCCCCCGTCCCTCCTCTCCTCCTGGGTGTACATGTCAAGCTCCTTGAGCCTCTCCACATAGGTCTTCTCCCCTAGACCCCAGACCATTTTGGTTGCTCTCCTTTGGACCCTCTCTAGGAGTGTTGTGTCCCTTTTTAAATGTGGTCTCCAAAACTGTACACAATACTCAAGGTGTGGCATAACCAAGCAGTTGTACAGTGGAAGGATCACTTCCATCTTTCTGGATGTAATCCCCCAGGCAATGCATCCCAGAATCCCATTTGCCCTTGCCGCTGCCCTCCTACAGATCTCTGAGTTGTTCACTTTGATATCTACTACATCCCCCAGGTCCTTCTCACCCTCTGTGACTCAAAGCATGTCTCTTCCCAGGGTATGCCCCTGCCCAGGATTTCTGACTCTCAGGTGCAAAACCTTGCACTTCCCCGCATTGAATTTTAGTTACAAATTTTCCAACCACCTTTCCAGAGCCTCCAGGTCCTCCTGCAAGGCCACCCTTCCCTCCTCCCCATCCACCACTGCACCCAGTTTTGAGTCATCTGCAAAGAGACTCATCTCACTCCTGATCCCCCTTATGATGTCTGAGATATAGGCATTGAACAGGAGTGGCCCCAGCACTGACCCCTGGGGAACCCCACTAGCAACCCACCTTGGGGATGAGGCTACCCCTCCAACTACCACCTTCTGAGTATGCTCAGAGAGCTAATTTTCTATCCATCTTAACAACTGTCTTCCTACTCCCCCTTCCTTTAGCTTAGCCAGCAGGCCACTGTGGTGAACTGAATCAAAATCCTTGCTTAAGTCCAGAAAGAGGACATCCACTGGCCTAGCCTGTTCCAGGGTCCTCGTCACCCAGTCATAGAACTCAACAAGATTTGTGTGGCATAATCTTCCCATGACAAAGCCATGCTGCCTATTGTCCAAGTACTCATTTTGCTCCAGTATACCCCCTAGCCTTTCCTTGACAATACCCTCCATCACCTTGCTGACCACCGATATCAGGCTAATGGGCCTGTAATTTCTTGCCTCCTCTCTTGATCCCCCTTGTGGATCAAAATTATATGGGCCACCCCCCAGTTTTGGGGCACCCACCCATTCCTCAGAGAAATGTTGAAAAGCTCCGCTAGAGGGACTGCCAGGACATCTGACAGTTCCCTCAGCACCCTGGTATGTATCTCATCTGGCCCAGGTGCTTTCTCCATCTGAAGGGACCTGAGGGCTTCCCTTAATCTCGCTACTGGGATTTCAGTCTCCACATCCTCACCTTTGTCACCCTGCACTGCTGGGCCCCCATCTGTCTGTGGTGGCCAATCCATTTCCCCAGACCCATCAGGGACCCTGGTTTATACCGGTACCACCCCTTGCTCTGGTTTGCCCCCACTCCCCTCGCAAGACCTAGCCCCTCCATCCCACTGATAAAAACTGAGGCAAAGTACTCATTTAGGGCTTCTGCCTGTTCCCCCACCTCCTGTACCCAACCATCCCCTATCCTAATCTTGCTGATCTGCCCCCTTACTTTCCTTTTTTCCCCATGTGGATAATGAGGATTATGTTCTTCAAAAAGCATCTAAAGTCTTGTGTTTGATGTCCAGACTTTACATGTTGTTGGAACAAAGCAATGCTCATTTTTAGCACTGTGGATGGAGCCTACAGCCAGTTTTCCATCGATCTGCTGCTCCTAAAATGGCCGATAGTGGCACCTTCCATTGCACATTTGGAAGTATCCTTCTGAAAGTCCAATGGAACTTGTAACATTCCACTACAGTTGGCCACTACAAAGTAACAGCTGCACTATTTTGGCCGTTATTTCTGTATTCCTAGCACTGCCATCTTGTGATTCTCAAATCTGCATGCATGGCATTCATGCACGCACAGTTCCATCACTTCCACCATCTTGCAGATGGCACTCCTCCAGCAGCCTTCCACTGCTCCTGTCCTCCCTGCTCCCTCCATTCCCTCACAGCACTGGAGAGTAATGAAACCATTCCCTCCCTCCCACTGCTGCAGTTCTCCCCACTCCCTCCATTTCCCATTTCTGTGCTGACATTGGGGTGCCCATTCCCTGTGTAGGCATCATGTAACCCTTCCAGCTCATGTGGCACACTAGAAGCCCACCCCAGTGTGCCCAATTGTTTTTATTCATCCCCCCACAGACAGCTGGGTGCCTACTCCCCGTGTCAGCATCATGTCCATCCCACCAACTCATGTGACAGAGTGGGAGCCCTCCCCAGTGTGTCCAAATTTGTTTTTCCCCTGTAAATAAAGAAAACAGTTCCTCAACATCTTTTTTTACTTGTAAAAATGTAAATGGTCCCTCATCATCACCCCAGTCTCCCCTCCCCCATCTCCACCCTCCCACTGAGCACCCACCTCCCCTTACCCCCTTATCCCATACTTATATCCAGAGGTCAGCACTGTCATCTTCTCTGGACCAGGACACGTCTGCACTCTTCGAAGCCAAACCGCAAACTGAAGAATCAAAGGTAAGCTCTGTATAATGGCACTCAATTGGGTTTTCAATTTATCTTGATATATCATTCATTTTTAGGAATTTTGGCCCCAAATTTCCAACATGCGATTCTTGGGACCCCACCTCATGAACACTGTCACTGTCATTCCGTTACTCATTCCCAGAGGGTGATTTAATGATTGCTGCATGGAATCACCTTTCATGACCGACTAATGAAACGACAGTGCTACTGTTCATGAGGTGCAAAAACTCATAGAGTGTGCAAACTTGGGGAAAAAGTTCCCAAAATGATAACGTTATGGGAGTGTATTGTGCAGTTTCTACACACGCTCCTAGCTGTGCCAATTTTTAATATTTTCACTCCAGATTTTCAACATCGCCGTTTTTGCATACCTCCTTCTCAACAGTACAGCTGTCATTTTTCACTTGCTGCCCAAAATGTGTTTTCACACCCGTGGCACAGAACAGCATGGTTGCTCTGTGAAATCACCTTTCTGGACAAGTGAACAAAATGTTAGTAGCAGTTTTCAAGAGGTGGGATCCCAAAAAGGCCATGTTGAAAATGTGGTGAACCAACTCAAAAAAATGGCTGAGTTACACCCGGTCATTCCAAATTTTCTACGCACTGGTGCAACTTCAGTCATTTGTCAGCTTGCCACAGCTGTATTGGCTCTGGCTAGACTTTGTTAAAGCTTTGGCAGCATATTGTTTTCACCTCAAAACATTGCTTGGTCACACTACAGTAAAGCAAGAAAGTGAAAGTTATTATAGTTTAAACTATCTAAAAGTGGCAGGATCAACCAGATACGTTTTTTAAATTACTTTTTACCTATAAAAAATCATGACAGGATTGACCAGATAACTATTTTCTATTGCTTTAAACCTATTAGCATCATTGCAGAATCCACCAGATTACATGCAGTAAATTAAACAACATTTTTTGCCAAACAGGGACTACTTTTTATCTCTCCCAATATGTGTGACTATTTAATAAGACAGGTAATCAGCTACAGGGTGTGTAGTCATGCTTTGGTATACACATGACTTGGGTGGTTGAATACACTTGGCCTGTGGCCTCCTACGTCATAATGCACAAGAAGGCATCTGTATATTAAAGCAGGACCACATGCCCTGTAGTAGATTATCTATCACATGTATATATGTGTGCGTGTGTGTGTATGTATGTGTGTGAGTGTGTGTATCTATATCTATCTGAATATCAATCTATCCATCCATCTATTCATCCATCCATCTGCAGTAACTATATTTTGACAATCTCTGATTAGGCAGTACCACTACAAGTTTTATAGTAAGATATATTCTAAGGGAAGTTATAAAACAGTTTTGTAAAACATATGTTTTAAGGAAAATTATAAAATAGGCATGAAGATACAAATGGCATGATAATAAGCAATATCTTTGTATATGTGGGATCTAATATTAAGATAAAATATATTGAAAGTAGCTTCCTCAGCATTAATAGTTTATAGGTTATGCACATTCAAGCAATGACATTCAGCTTTCCAGAGTGTATGAAGCAATTACTGGCTGCTGTGGGTGATTAAACTCTGAGGCCAAAGGCACATGCCAGTGTCACAACTTCTGTCTTCAAAGTCAGATTTCATCCTGATACAATGCTCATTTTTCATTCTGAGTTTAATACAACAACTCAGAACACAAGATACTTTTAGAAAGTAGATTTAGCTGGCTGCATTTAGAAAATGTAAAACTCATTTATGAACAAGTTTACCACATGACTTTCCATTGGCTCTGTGCTGTATGCTGTGATTGACTCCAAAATATTGGTAGCCTACTGTAGGCATGTATAACATGTGGACAACCTACCATGGGCATGTATAAAATGTGGATAATGTACTGTGGGCTTATAGAACATGTAATGGTGGTAATTTGTGGGATAATAATCAACGATTTTCCTGTGTTATAATTGGCTAAGAATAAATACCTGTAGTATAATAAGAAACATAAAATGGATGACTGGCATGCCTTATTTTGCATGAACAGAATGACAGTCCATGAGCATGATGCAAAGTGGCAACTGGTATTCTTTAAAAGATGTAAAATACCACACAGTATGTGTTTGACATTCATTTTCCAAACCTTAACCTCATCCAAACTTTACCCATAGGTTTTTGTTCCTGTTCTCCATAATCTAAACATTGTAAGTCACCTAGGATAACCTTTAGGTGCTTTGTGTCACCAACTGTAAGTGTTGGCAAATCTGTTAAACAAGCTTGTAGACATCAGGGTCAGTTCTACCCCAGAGTCTAGTAAAGCTTTTGACTGCTGCTTTTCTTCTAGCTCTTACTTAATGTAAATTCTGTCAGCTTCTCCTTTTGGAATCAGGGTGCCTAGGTAGACGTTAAGATTCTTTAAACCTGGCAGTTGAGAACTTAGACCCTTTAAATCTGTAATACTTGTTTGTACCTCCTCATGCGGGGGCCATGACACAGAAGCAGGGTTTTCATTAACATTGGTGTACTTTACAGAAATAAGACAAGCATCCTGCGTCCTGTATGGAGAGAAATCCTCACTAAAATGATTCTTCCAAGTTTTGACTATGAAGAAATTGTTTACAGTGCTGCTCCTAAGTCCACTTTAGCTAGACATGAACCCCTCTTTCACTCCTTCTGTCAATTTGCCTTTGAGAAACCCCTATACACTCTCCAGTAGAGGTCTGTGAAAAAAACTTCCACTGGTGGAATTTCCATGAAAGTGCGACATTCGTTTCCATGAAAGTTCAGAAATCATTTTTGCAACTTTCATGGAAATTCCACCTTAAAACGGCAGAATAAATGTAATGGCTGCTGGTTAATGTATTAATATGTGGCAAAAAAAATCAGCAGAACTGATCACTGTTAGTGGTCAGTTCTGAGACTTTTTCCCTGCAGTTTAATAAATTAATCCACCCCCCCAAACCCGTCAATCGCGGGTCCCATGTAAAAAAAAAAAAAAAAAATTCTGACCCCTGGTGTCTAGTGGTCCCCTCCAACCACTAATCATGGGTCCCATGTAAAAAAAACTCTGATCTCTTGTGTCTAGTGCCCCCCCCAAATACCCACTGATCACAGGTCCCATGTAAAAGAAAGAAAAACTCTGCTCCCTGGTGTCTAGTGGTCCCCCCAACCGCTGATCATAGACCAAACAAAAGTAATAATTCCCTGGTGTCTAGCAGACCCCACTCCCTATCCAGGATCCCTTGAATTAAAAAAAAACAGACAACAGTCTATTGACTCCATCCCACTGCATTCACATTATTCCCTGGTGTCTTGTCAACTCCCCCTCCCTAACCCTGATCCCCTGTAAAAAAAAAAGTAATCCCAATTCCCTGTTGTCCAGTGGAACCCCCACCCCAACAGTTAGTCCACCACCACAGTGTCCCCCTACCCAGAGCAGGACACCGATGCAGCCCTCCTGTATTGTCCATGGCCGGCGGCTCACTGAACTGTCAATGAATGAGTGTGTGCTATACAAGCACCGTTCATTCACTGACAACTCAGTGAGCCACCAAGCCATGGAAGGAAGGGAGGGCTGTGTTGTATCTTCTGCTTTGGGTGGAGGTGGGGAGGAGCAGGGTGGTGGCAGACTAACTTTGTCAGGGTGGGGAAATCAACTAGACACCAGGGAATTAGGGATTACACAACAGTGGTTAGACATAGGGAGGATCCTAACACCAGGAATAATGTAGATGGAGTGGGACAGGTCGATAGACTGCTGGCTGTTTTTTTTCATTAAGAGGATCCTGGATAGGAAGGGGGTCCAAAAGACACCAGAGAATTATAACTTTTGGGGCCATGATTGGGGTGGGGGAAGACCACCAGACACCAGGGATCAGAGTTTTTTTTTTTTTTTACATGGGACCCACGTGTGCCAGAGGGGGGCAACTAGACACCAGGGATTTCTTTTTTAGTTGGGGCCTGTAATTGGTGGGTTGGTGGGCACCAGACACCAGTGAGTGGAGAGTGTTATTTTTACATGGGACCCGTGATTGGTGTGTGGGGGGCACTAGGCACAAGGGTGTTTTATTGGACAGGGAGCTGGCGGGGGGGGGGCTGTATTAAGATTATGATATAAAATAATACATTAAACTGCAGATGTAATAAATTCCACAGTTTATATGTATTATTTTGCAGTTCAGCAAAAAAGTCTGTGGAACCAGGCGAAAGTCCATGAAAGATCCCAATTTTGCCAATGATGTAAGTACTGAAAATGTTTGCGAAATTTCCAAAACTTCTTGGAAGTTCTGCAGAAGCAGAATTCACAACTTTCGACCACCTCTACCTACCACTGTTCTTTGTATTCCTCCCTCTCACTCCCCTCTCTTGATGCCAGGCACTTTTCCCACTGTGCCTCCTTTATCTCTAAATTTTGGTTTGGCTCCCTTCCTTTGTATCTTACTTCTCTTCTCTCTTTATCCCCTTCTACCTCTTACTCCCTTCACAGCACTTGCTTTCTCTGCCTTGCTCTCCAACCAATGAAATCTACTGCTGGCCAAGCAAACTTCTTGTTCTGCTTCCCTAAACTATAGGGCTCTCACCCACTTTTCATTCGTTCTTCTCCTTCCTTTAACACTGAAATCTCTCTTCTGAGATTTTACTATTCACTCCTGCAGTTGCTTCTGATTTGGGGAGATTCATGTCACCTTCCTTTTATCACACACTGACACTTGTGCTGCCCCTCCCCCTAGTTCATCAGTCACTACTCCATGCTCCTTATTTTACTGTTGTTGCTCACAGTTGTTATATTCTTTGGTCTGTTCTGCAATGTACTGTACAAAACATAAAAACACAGACTTTGACAGCAGATAAGGGATGCATGGCCCACCCAGTCTGCCCATTTCCCTATCTACTGGATAAGCTGCAGATCCTAGTTTTACCAACAGCCTACAGTACTTCCTCCTACCTCCCACTAGAATTGCCTTATGTCTGTCCCATACATTCTTAAATTCCTCCACTGTTCTTGATGACATATTCTCATCAGGAAGGTCATTCTATGCATCCACCAACCTCTCTGTGAAAAAATACTTCCTCACATTGCCCCTGAGTCATCCCTCCTCTATATTCAAATTGTGCCCCCTTGTTCTTGTACATCTCTTTTTCTGAAAGATGCTACCCTGTTGGACTTTGTTTATTCCCTTAAGGTACTTGAAAGTTTCTATCATGTCCCCCCTCACCCTCCTTTCCTTGAGGATATACATATTAAGCTCTTTTAGTCTCTCTTCTTATGGCTTCTGGTGCAGACCCTGTACCATTTTAGCTGCCCTCCTCTGGACTGCCTCCATTCTGTCTATGTACTTGCGGAGATGGGGTCTCCAGAACTGCACACAGTAATCCAGATGTGTTCTCACCAACTGTCTGTGCAAAGGGATAATAACTTCCTGATTTCTACTTGTGCCTCTCCCTATGCATCCCAGTATCCCCCAGCCCTCCTTATGCCTTCTCACATTGCTTGCCTACTTTTAGGTAATGTGATATGACTACTCCCAGGTCTCTTTCCATGTCTGTAGTTGTTAATAACCCCCACTTTATGTACTCTTCCCTAGGGTTTTTGTTTCCCAGGTGCATTACTTTGCACTTCATTGCATTGAATCTAAGCTGCCATACATTTGATCATTCCTCCAACCTTGCCAAGTCCCTTCTTATCTGTTCCACCCCACTTGTTTATCAACCCTGTTTCAGATCTTTGCATTGTCTGCAAAGAAACATACTTTTCATTCCAGTCTCTCCACAATGTCACCTATAAAGTCATTAAAGAGGACTGGTCCCTGTACTGAACCCAGTGGTACCCTGCTAGTAACCCCTCTTTCTTTGGTGTGGACTCCGTTTAGCATTACCCTCTGCATGCTGTTGTCCAGCCAATTTTTCACCCAGGTTACCACCCTGGAACCCACTCCCAGGTTGGCTAACTTGTTTATTAATCTTTTGTCTGGGACTGTGTCAAATGCCTAGCTAAAGTCTAGGTAGGCCACGTTCACAGCCCTTCCGTGTTCTACTACTTTGGTCAGCCAGTCAAAGAACTCTATTACAGTCATCTGAGATGACCTTCCCAGAGTGAATCTATGCTGCCTTGGGTCCCTTGCCCCACTGGACTCTAGGTACTCAACAATCCATTTTTTTGGACATGATTCCATCATTTTCCCTACCACTGAGGTCAAACTAACAGGTCTGTAGTTTCCTGCCTCTGCCTTGCAACCACTTTTGTGAAGGGAAATCACATCCACCCTCCTCCAATCCTCAGATACCATACCATCCTCCCATGATTTGTTAAAAAGGGTAGTCAGTGGTGCTACTAGCTCTCCCTTTAGTTCATTTAGAATTCTGGGGTGAATCCTGTAAGGTCCCACTGCTTTGTCCACCATCAGTTTTAGGAGTTCTTTCAGGACCCATTCTTTAGTGAAAGGGCTGATATTGACCCCCCCTATCCTGTGTGCTTTTATTATTTGGTTTAGGTTTTTCCCCCTCCTCTTCTTTTGTGGATCATGAGCATACATATTTTAGTATCTCTGTTTTGTCACTGTCACCCTCTGCCCATCCCCCTCCTCTTTATTAAGCCTCACTATTCCTCCCCTGGTCTTTCTTCACTCCTTAATGTACCTATAAAATGTTCTATCCCCTTTCTTAACTGAGTTAGCTATCTTTTCCTTGGTTTGGGCCTTCGCTATTCTGACTGCCTTCCCTGCTTCCTTTTGCTTTAACTGGTACAGTTCTCTGTCCTGCTCCTTCTGTGTTTCTGTTTTCTTCCTGAATGCTATCTTTTTCTCCCTAACCTTCCCCGCCACCTCTTTTGAGAACCATAGTGTTTTTTTTTCCTTCATTTTGTTTTATTTGCTTCACACAAAGGCTTGTTGCCTCTGTGATGGCAGCTTTGAATTTTCCCCATTGTTCCTCCACCCCACCTTCTTGCCCATTTGCTAGTGCTTTTCTGAGGCACTCCCCCAATTTGCCAAATTCAGCCCTCCTAAAGTCCAGTACCCTCACCTTTGTGTGATTTGACTCTGCGGCTGTGTTTATCATAAACCTCACTGTTTGGTGGTCAGTTGTCCCAGATGGCTACCCACTTCTATATCCGAGATCATCTCTCTGTCCTCATTTGAGAATACCAGGTCTAAGATTGCTCCCTCCTGAGTGGGTTCAACACTAGCTCTGTGAGGCATATCATCGAGAATTACCCTGCTCTTGGATGTGGCTGCAGCAAAGGTGCTCCAGTTCAGATCTGGCATATTCAGGTCCCCCATCAACAATATATTCCCCTTTTCTGCCATTCTAAGGTATGGTAGTTTACTGTACGATAATTTATTCTTAAGCATTCTTGTATATTTTTTCTTAGTATTGTAATATTTTTGTATATTACATTGCACTTGATATCTGTTCTGTTCTCTTCTAGCCTTCCTCCAAAACACATCTGGAAATTAACTGATACCAGTTCAGTATGACTTGCCTGACAAAACTTTTAAAATAAATAAAAATAAATAAATTATTCTCAGTTTTATTCACTAACTCAGATTCTCTGGAATTGTCAAGGATAACCATTTCATTACCTGGAGGTCATCAGAGGAAAAAAAGGATGTTAGTCCATTACTTGAACTAGTGGTGCCATCATTTGCAGCATGTGGTGTTGGACTTTGCCCAGTAAGAAGAGCTGTGCTTGAAAAAGAGCTCTTAATGCTCCCATCTGCTTCTCTGTCTCATTTTCACTGCTAAGCTTGAGAAGTTTTGCTGCTGGCTACCCCCTTCCACCTAATGAAAGCTTTGCTGACAATTGTTATTGTGTCTGCATCTCCTGTTGTTGCCTCTGTATCCCTTATTCATCCTTCCCCTTTTGAACTTCTACTATCATGAAACCCTTCTGAATAAAATATCTGATCAAGGTGGTCCTGTTGAAACATCTCAGAATCTGTCAAGAATCTGAACTGATCTACAGACAGATTTTACATAGACATAGGTTACGTAGGTTAATTACTAGCCAAGTAGGGAAATCCAATGACAGCTTGCTATGCCTAAAATGAATAACCCCTCCTTGTGCAGAATTCATCCAAATACTTTTTAAGCATTTCCATACTAGCACTTCTTACAACCTCATGTGGAAGAGAGTTCCAAATATTAATCACTCATTGACTAAACTAGGTAACCTTTTTTTAGTCCTGCATGACTCTCCTTTAAGTTGTAAGCAGTGTGATCCTGTATCATAAATCATATCCCGCCCTTCCATCCCCAAACATTTCCACCCATTATAGTTTAAAAAGGCTCTGAAAACCATGCAAAGGTCACCACAGAACCTTCTGTACCCTAAAAAGTATAGTCCCAGAGCTTCTAATCTATCTGGGTAACTGAGGTCTGGGATGGTCCCCATCATTCTTATGCCTCTATGTTGTACTCTTTCCAAGAGATTAATTTCCATTTTTCCACCTGGTGACCAAAACTTAGCACAATACTAAAGATGTGGTCTCACCAAAGATCTATACAGTGGAAGAATAACCTCCTTATTATGACAATGAATATGTCTTCAGATACTGGTCAATATTGCATTGGCCCTCCTTACTACAGAGTTGCACTGTTTTTTTTTTTACTCAAAGCTACTAGTTATGTATTGCATATTCCAAGATCCTTCTCATCCTGAGGAGGGCACTTTTTATTTTTTCGTACAATTCTTGTGGATCGGGATTTTGCTAACTTTCATGGTCAAAGCATCCAAAGTGGTGACTTCTGACCCTTCAGCTTGAATGGGTTTCCTTTTCTTTTGTGTGATGGTGCCCCAGGTTGGACATTCTCCCACAATACCTCTACTTTGTGTGCTGGCCACTCTGTTCCCCTAGTTTCCTTTTCACTACCTAAAGGATTCACTGCTTTCTGGTTGGGCACCATAATATAACTCTTTAAAGTCCTTCAAGCCCAGTTTGCGGATGCTCATCTGTCTCAAAATAGATATCATTTACCTCATTGAAGAAGTCTTTGTGGTTTTGATTTGGCCTGCATCTCATTTGATATGCAGCCTCTTTAATTTCTCATATGTTGCAGCATTTGGTAAACTTTTTCTATAGTTGTATGTATACTTTGTCTACTGAGCATGTCACTCCCTCAGACAGATCAGTGAACCAGGTTACATATTTGAGGCCAAGTGCACACCCCATCTGCTCTACTTGATCATCCCATTTGTAACTGCCAGGGTCTAGAAACCCTTTTGTAAAGCTCATATACCTGTTCAGTGGCACATTTAGATTTCTCAAGATCATATTTTCTTCCAATCACATTCAAGAATGTCTTCATTATAATATGCCCCTCCCTTTGTAAAATGTTCCTCTTACTGTAGTTTTAGATTTAGTAGTACATTCCTCCTTAGAGCCACATTCATATCCCTCTAAGGACAAACCACCAGCTGCTTTTTTTCTTTACTAGTTTCAGACTCTCTTCTTTTTCCTATAATGTTCTCCCTCACAAGTATTTTTTTCTGATGATGACTGGTGATCAACTAGTCCTTGAACCTATTTATTTAGGTTCTGTCCCTGTTTCTTTACCTTTTTATCAAGCTTTTCCAGTGTGCTCAATATTCTGTCCTCTAATGTACAACTGCAAATATTTTGTTTCCCTTTCTTGTTTCACCCTCCCTCTGGTTTGGGGGGCAGAATCAGGAAGTGTAGTTATTTGGTACATTTGTGGAGTCTGTGAAGTTCTTGGTTTTGGGCAGAAGAAACCCAATGGACAGCCAGTATGTCTCCTGATTCTTCCATAACCCTCATATTTGTTAAGCAGCAATTTCTTTTTGGGTTGATTGGACCTCCCCAAATGTTGAAAATATTTTCCCAGCCAGTGGTGATGCACATTTTCCTTTGTTCCTCATCATTCTTAAGTTTCCATGTTTTACAGGCTCTTGGGACTCCTTCAAATTATCAATCATTTCCTAAAGGATCTGTTCAAGTTGGGAATGCATTATTTTTATTGTTTACTTCTTTTCTTTTAGGGCTTGGCACCTAGGTGCTAGGAGGTTTATCTGTTGTTTTTTTTCCTGCTAGCTCACCCTCTAATCTCCTTTGTGTTTAGCTTAATTGGTCTGCCATAGTGGCATTTTCTGTCACCAAATGTTCACCTTCTCTTCAGTCTTGTTCAGCTGGTCTACCTCTTTGATTTCTCCTATCAGGAAATTCTTTACCTGTAACCGCAATTTACTGTATATGTCTGGGGTGGGTTGATGAATGACAGGATGTTAATTCCTATTAAAACAATATAGAATGTTAATTCTCTACAATACAGACTACCAAAATAGAAGCTGCCCTTTCCTTCATTATGACAGTGTCACTTTTCAAATGAAGCAACAACTTTAATACAATACATTCAAATGCAATGTTTTACTAGTTCATGAAACGGCAATATTTATAGATTTTGGTACCACCAAAATACCACCAGTGGTATTTTCTCTCCATTTCAAGTTCGTAGAGAGCAATGAAAATCAGAATTATTTATTTTTCACAGTGAATCAAGCATTCTACATTTTGAAGCGTTTGCACTTATTTGAACAAAGATCAAGGTGCATACATCAGACATTTAAGAAAAATAATTGTACAACAGTATTTCAAAATAATCAAAATGTAAAAATTCAGATTTTTGGAAAAACTATTTTAAATGTTACAATGAGTACAAATTAATATTTCTTCTCTTCATATGAATTCATGATGACACCGATTAATGTCACAAATCTAAACTGGAACTATATATATATATATATATATATATATATATATATATATATGAGACAAAGAACCTCTGTGGAGTAAGCAAAGGCAATGGATTACCCAAGGCATTTGGCTGGGAAAAGCCAAGTTTCAAGAAATACAAAGTGTACATGCCCCACAATACAAAGCATCACTTGGGCTGCATATGCAAATCACTGCAGATGATTTACATATGCAGCCCATGATGCTTGACATTAATGTGATTTGTATTTCAGATATATCTATCTATCTATCTATATATATATATATATATATATATATATATAAATAAATATAGATAGATAGATAGATATATCTCTATAGATATATATTCATGGCAAAAAAAATCCATTTAATGTATCTCTTAGGGTTGTTCCACAGCAACAATAGTGAGGAAATTCGGTGTTAGGGTTGAAAACCCTAACTCCATATTCCCCCCCAACCCCAGCTCCACACACACACCCACACACACACGCATGCGTGCACACACACACACACACATACACACACATATATGCAAGCAGGGGGCAGGACCAAGGCAACATGACCAATCACAGAAAACCAGCAGCAGGTGACAGAAATAACATACAACTGTCTAAATATACTGCAAGACACATCCATCATCATGGGCCCGACAAGTGAGCAAGTTCTGCTGGCATCCAAGTGAGTTTATCCTCTGCATGCATGTTGCCCATCAGTTGTTACTGTATTACAGTATACATTTTTTATATCTAATAGATTTTGTATATCTTCTCAATGACAGTGTGTTGATAATCATCACTGTAATAACATGACAATATCTGACAGTAGCGTTACAGCCCTTTGTTGACTGTTAATGCCTCCTGATGTTACCCCAGAATAAGACAATCCTGTGTCAGTATACTATTCTCTGCAAAGCAGTACTGTACAATCATCTTACATTTTAGAATATAACATCAGTGTGGAACTCTCAGACCTGATAACTCTCATGGTAACACTATACAATAGCTCAGTTGTTAAAACTTTGTCATTTTAAACAGCAAATTGTGTGCCTTCACTATTTGATATACTGCTGCTACTATGGTATTCAAAGCATCAATGTTCAGACGTGTATCTTAATGAGCACATAGTAGCAGAGATCAGTTTAAGATACTTTAGTCTGTCTAACAATGCACTGATCTTACCATCCTATAAGAAACAAAATTGAAGCAGTACAGTATTATCTACTAACTCATTCTCCACTATTATTTGAACCTTTACAGTTCTATATGACACTGTGTCACCCAAAGTATTCTATATTACTAGTTCAGTCTTTTTGCCTTGATCTGACTCTATAACTGTTAACGCATGTTTATGTTTGTATACACATTACTACCTATGCAGTATTACTGGTGGTCAAACACAGCATTTTTCCACCTCTGTACCTATGAATGAATAATATTAGACAGAATTAACACCACAAATTCATGTCTGTAAATGGCTCCTAATATCACCCCAACAGTGGCAAATAATGCATTTAAATCCAATAATCAACACTATGCTGCTCACTTCTATCTAATCCTAAACACATCAACAGCAATGTCAAACTGTTGGTAACAAACTGTTAAATAACATAATGGGCCATGGCGAAAATTATCATGCAAAGCATTTTCACATATACACGGTCATATGACTATTGTCATAGGCTGGCAACATCATGAACCACCCATAGCACTGCAAGTTTTGTTATTGGCTCTGCATGGGACAGTAAAATTACAAAATATTTATTTTGCATACTATTTTGAATCGCTAATAACAGAACTGTCACACAAGTACTGTGTGTCACAAACCCACTCAGCAGGTCAGGCCCTCTACTCCCAAAGTGCCAACCTCTGAGCGCAGTCTTGTGAACAGTTTAACAGAACAAGGTAACCCTCTTGTCTGTTTTGTGAGTTCGGATCAACCTTTGGTCTCAAGTCTTGGAGGGATTCAAACTGTGAATCTCTTGCTAGAGTACCCAATGCACAGGCTCAGATATATCTGTCTTTGGGCACCTAACCAGGTATACAGAGATGAACCCTTAAACACTTTAATAAAGACCTCAGATTTAAAACACTTCTCTTTCCAGTTTGGTAACACTATTCAATCTTATGCTTCATGTCTGTGTCGCGGGGTTCGATTCATGAAGACAGCAGGAATCATAAAATATTGTGTGAAACACCCTGAGGTGCTGTTTTATTGCCAGGTTTGTACAGATGGCATCTTCAGATGTAAACTTTTGTCAGGTTACTATACAAAATACAGAGAGTATGGGCTGGGAGTTTAGTTAGGAGACCTCTCACTAGAACACTGCAGTTGGACCTTATAATGCCCTCTAGAGACCAGGAACTGAACCCATCGCACAGTATGGTCACCCTGCCAATACCCCTTGGGTTTCTGCAAGTTCCTCTGCAGTCTGAGTATCTGCCCACTCAGACCTCTGCATCTTCACCAGTCTGAGTCCTCTCCCTTTGGTAAATTCCAAGTGAGCAGCTTCTAGCATCCAGGTAGCCCAAACCTGACCTTCGGAGGTCCAGGGCCAATCCCAGGCCACAGTGATTCCTCCTTGCTTTTAGGCTTTACAGGACTTTCAACCTGAGCTCCACCTTAAGCTTGCCTCACCTTCACCTTTGGGTAACCAGGATCTCAGTACTTCAACACTGCATGTCTCTCTCATGTTTGACTGCTTCTCTGGCTCCACACTGCTTCTCCCTGAGGTTCCTCTCTGCTCCTCAGCCCAAAGTAAATCTAAACTGTAGGTTACCTGAGCATCCCTTATATACAGCTAAGGTGTCACGTGATTTAACAGTCATGTTCTATTAAACAATTAAAGGAATACCAGATTTATAATTCAAACAACTACATTATTTTCAAAGAAATATACAGGATACATATATAGGGGCAATTGTTACACAATGCTAAACCCCTTACAAAAGCATAAACAAGAACATACAAACAAATATCCTTTTCAGAAATTTCATCCCTTTAAACTAATCACTTCCTGGCAGGACAAGACCCAAGCCTTCCCTATATACTAATGCAATTAAGGGCCAGCCCTTCCCTAAGGGAACATCTTTCTAAAATGGCTGCAGCTGCTGAGATAGCAGCAGCAGAAACACAGACCCAGGAGTCTCTGAACTCCCAGCTTCCAGGTACAAACTACCTTTAAAAAGCATAGATTCTTTTAGAGATGAACTCAACCTTTAACTGTTATCCTGCCTGTACTTTTATAGTTTATACACATCTCTTTTTCTAAAGCTAATCAAATGTTTCCTTATATCATGTTTTGTTTCACAGAAATATAGTCTCAACTGTTTCCTAAAATCAGCAGCAGCCTGCAAACAGCAAACTATTTAGCACAGGTATATTTGCCTAGATTTACTGTTCAGCACTTTGTTACACTTGTACTTGGTGGGGGGGGGTTGCATCCTCCCATTACATAGCCAAACTGCCATGCTGAGAGTTTCTACAGCAAGGAGAACTTTATTCATTTATTAGCTGGCAGATTACACCCCTTGGGCAGATTCTTTTACTCTTATTTAAAAGCAAACCCCTCATGTAATGCTTCTTATGATGATGTCTATATACCAGCATGCCACATTCTTTGGGGGAAGGGGATTACAGAACACAAACTAAATTGAAGACTACCCTGATAGTGGCCAGCTAGCAAGGCTCAAAGATAAACAAAATATAAAGTACAACAGACTTACAGTACATAGAGGAAGGAAAAGGTAACTACAACTTTATTTTACTTCCAGGGACTACTGTATGCTATACATATCCCTAATTTGGCATCATGGGGTAAACTTTGTTGAAGCTGAGCTGCTTTATCCATCACTACAGTTTTCCAGCTGGGGTAGGGTCACCCACCCTATCACATATACCCCCCATCTTAAAAGGGAACCAGTTCTTGCAGAAGACTGGTTTCCATGCCTAACTTCAGAAGTTTTATTGATTTAACTAACCTGGTACTGACTCCTCTTCCACTTCCATTTTATTTTCATCCCTTTCTCTTTTAATAGAATCATTACCTTTCTTTAATTTCAGATATGACAACTCAGCCAACTGACTGTACTATTAATAGATAACTTCTACAACATGGCAATTCCTTTAACCACATCTTCCTACTCTTGAGTCTAATACCCTCACATTCCTTTACTTTATCTAGAAGTACTCACATTTTTCCCCCAGCATTATAATATGATTAAACATTTCTTCAGAACACATATTACCTTTTATGCTTAGAGAGAGAGAAACTATATCTAGGAGGTACTTCCACCTCCAAGAATCTCTCCCCAGTCTTAATGTCAAATGGCTATAGGACTCCACCCATCCTGACACCTCCTTCCAGAAAATTCATTTTTATTCCTTGCAGCTATTCTGGCTACCACCCTATTGGTTGCCTCCACTCTCTGACATGTTTTACAGGTCTTGCAGAACTTCATAACTTGTTTAATTACCCCTGGCCAGTAGAAATAGGATAGTATGCGATTTAACATCCCATGGCATCTCAAATGTCCTTTCTTGGGATCAAAATGTGCTGCCTGAAGAACCTGCAGTCGAAGTACCCTGGGCACCACCAACTGATCTTCAGTACATTTCTCCCGAAATTTCTTGTGACACCTATCAGGACCCCATTCTTTATAAAATAAAAGGGTCTAGCACTATCCAACCTTTCAACATTAATGGGCACATCATCAACCATGTTTACAAAAGCAAATAACCTACATACACAGGTATCATTCATTTGGAGCATACTCCACATTTGAAAGTCAGTATTAGTTTTAGACATTAAACACTCAGTCCCTTCTGGTCTTAAAAGGACCACTGATTCTCCATACCTGCAGTCTGTTGAACTTCCAGGACCCTTCTGGATGTCAGCAAACAAATCCTTAAAATGTTCATGTAGCTGACTCGGCTCTCCCTCTCGCCTTTCAAGCTCTGTCAGTTCAGGCAATTGTACCTGCACTCTTTGATCATCATCTAACTCTGGCAACTCCACATTTTCCAAAACAGCACGCAAATCTGCAGGGAGTACACCACACAACTGTTCATCTGGGACATTGTCATCATTCTCCTTAGCAAAATTAGATGGCGCCATTCCTTCACCATCAGCCTCATGGTTCCCAAACAGTGCTTGGTTAACAGTCACAGCTTCCATCTGCTCCAGTCTCTGGATTCGTTGCTCTGCCACAGAACATCATTCTTCAGCCTCTAGCCACTTTTGAGTTAGCCATTGCCCCATCTTTGAGAGACTCATCAGCATCTCTCTCTCAGACAGCTCCTCCTCTGGTTCACTCTGTGAGTTCATTGCTGCCAATTCCACCAAGGACTTCACTTTCTCATACATCATTATCACAGGATCAGTTATTCAGTCAGCAAACTGTTCAGACTTTTAGCACTAGGGGCTTCCTGCACATCTCACTTTCTTCGGTACCAGCACATCTAGTACGTGACCAGCCACACTTCCCCTGTCAGTGTGTTCTGGCATCCCACTCTGACACCAAATGTCGCAGGGTTCGATTCATGAAGACAGCAGGAATCATAAAATATTGTGTGAAACACCCTGAGGTGCTGTTTTATTGCCAGGTTTGTACAGATGGCATCTTCAGATGTAAACTTTTGCAGGTTACTATAAAAAATACAGAGAGTATGGGCTGGGAGTTTAGTTAGAAGACCTCTCACTAGAACACTGCAGTTGGACCTTATAATGCCCTCTAGAGACCAGGAACTGAACCCATCGCACGGTATGGTCACCCTGCCAATACCCCTGGGTTTCTGCAAGTTCCTCTGCAGTCTGAGTATCTGCCCACTCAGGCCTCTGCAGCTTCACCAGTCTGAGTCCTCTCCCTTTGGTAAATTCCAAGTGAGCAGCTTCTAGCATCCAGGTAGCCCAAACCTGACCTTTGGAGGTCAAGGGCCAATCCCAGGCCACAGTGATTCCTCCTTGCTTTTAGGCTTTACAGGACTTTCAACCTGAGCTCCACCTTAAGCTTGCCTCACCTTCACCTTTGGGTAACCAGGATCTCAGTACTTCAACACTGCATGTCTCTCTCACGTTTGACTGCTTCTCTGGCTCCAGACTGCTTCTCCCTGAGGTTCCTCTCTGCTCCTCAGCCCAAAGTAAATCTAAACTGTAGGTTACCTGAGCATCCCTTATATACAGCTAAGGCATCACATGATTTATCAGTCATGTTCTATTAAACAATTAAAGGAATACCAGATTTATAATTCACACAACTGCATTATTTTCAAAGAAATATACAGGATACATATATAGGGGCAATTGTTACACAATGCTAAACCCCCTTACAAAAGCATAAACAAGAACATACAAACAAATATCCTTTTCAGAAATTTCATCCCTTTAAACTAATCACTTCCTGGCAGGACAAGACCCAAGCCTTCCCTATATACTAATGCAATTAAGGGCCAGCCCTTCCCTAAGGGAACATCTTTCTAAAATGGCTGCAGCTGCTGAGATAGCAGCAGCAGAAACACAGACCCAGGAGTCTCTGAACTCCCAGCTTCCAGGTACAAACTACCTTTAAAAAGCATAGATTCTTTTAGAGATGAACTCAACCTTTAACTGTTATTCTGCATGTACTTTTATAGTTTATACACATCTCTTTTTTCTAAAGCTAATCAAATGTTTCCTTATATCATGTTTTGTTTCACAGCAATATAGTCTCAACTGTTTCCTAAAATCAGCAGCAGTCTGCAAACAGCAAACTATTTAGCACAGGTATATTTGCCTAGATTTACTGCTCAGCACTTTGTTACACTTGTACTTGGTGGGGGGGGTTGCATCCTCCCATTACATAGCCAAACTGCCATGCTGAGAGTTTCTACAGCAAGGAGAACTTTATTCATTTATTAGCTGGCAGATTACACCCCTTGGGAAGATTCTTTTACTCTTATTTAAAAGCAAACCCCTCATGTAATGCTTCTTATGATGATGTCTATATACCAGCATACCACATTCTTTGGGGGGGAGGATTACAGAACACAAACTAAATTGAAGACTATCCTGATAGTGGCCAGCTAGCAAGGCTCAAAGATAAACAAAATATAAAGTACAACAGACTTACAGTACATAGAGGAAGGAAAAGGTAACTTCAACTTTATTTTACTTCCAGGGACTACTGCATGCTATGCATATCCCTAATTTGGCATCATGGGGTAAACTTTGTTGAAGCTGAGCTGCTTTATCCATCACTACAGTTTTCCAACTGGGGTAGGGTCACCCACCCTATCACAGTCTGCTATAACCATGTATACTCTTCTTGCAAGTGAAGGAAAAACAAAGACAGACCAAGTAAGCTCTAAGAAGAGTTTTTACTAAAAATAGATAAAAATATGTCAAACACAAAATACAGAACTGTTATATCACAAGATATCCAAATCTTTTGAAAGAACAAGGTTTTAAACAGTACAAATTCCTACTTACAGTACTTAAATGTGACTCTCTTTCTAAATATCTGCTTAAAAGTGCTCATGATCTTTCCTTTTCTGAGTCTAGGTAAAAAGTGTCCAAGCAAAGCAGAATATTCCTTAAACAAACTGTATTTGCCAACCCCTTTTTGTGTGTGGTCACTAGCTCCTCCTCTGTCAGAAAAAAAAAAATATATATATATATATATATAAAATATATATCTTATACAAAAACAGGATGTCTTTTCAAAGTATTACATTCTGCAACTTCAGCATAATTCATGTCCTTCAAATGACACTTCATTGATCTCATAATAAGCTTCCTCCTTCCAGGACATGAAAGCATCTTTATGATTTCGCACTTCTATGTAATAACTGTTTTTTCTTCCTCTGGAACCATCATAAAATGGATATGCTCAACTCAAGCTTCTACCAGCCTGTAATTAACTTTAGATAAAACTGGATCCTTGATTAAGGCCTTCCATGTAACACATTGTATCTAAAAACCTGTGTGTGTGTGATCTCACATGCTGTTTTAGAATTTTCTCATGGCTTTCACCTTTCAGCTGAAACCTGGGTGTGGGGAGTGAGGTTACTCCTAAAGCACCAGATTTTCAGCAGGGACAGTCAGTAATACATTTTATATTAAAAAAAAAGATACAGCACTCAGAACTGGCTGTCCACGTCACACTGAGTACTGTGTGCTCAATAGATATGTGACAAGAAATTATCATTCATGCAACCTGCTTGTCTCAGTGTGAACAAGAACATCTTGATTTGAACACTTGGATACTGTCTTTTTTGTTCTGTGTGTGTCCACATTACATAACGCACAAAGTTATAGATAGTTTATTATATGTTGATACCTTAGTATATAATTGCAGCATAAATAATCTATATCATAGAAATTCTATATATAACAGTATTGTTGTGACATGTGAACACATGAAGATGTGCACAACACTCTGTACACCCATGACTGCTCAAATGCAACTGTTGTTGGCCCATGATGGATGTGTCTTGTAGTATGCTTAGACAGTTGTATGTTATTTCTGTCACCTGCTGCTGGTCGTCTGTGATTGGTCATGTTGCCTTGGTCCTGCCCCCTACTTGCATGAGTGTGTGTGTGTGTGTGTGTGTGTGTGTGTGTATGTGTGTGTGTGTGTGCATGGAGATGGGGGGGTTGGGGAAATGCTGAGTTAGGGTTTTCAACCCTAACACCAAATTTCCTCACTTTTGTCATTGTGGGACAACCCTAACTGATGCATTAAACAGAGTTTTTTTGCCATGAACTTCCTGTCTTTTTGAGAAATTATTACGTCATATTTATTTGAACATGTTGTTGAGACCATGCCTCTGCTTTCACAACAGAGACTCACCAAGATATAGATACCTTTGTCTGACTATGTAGTTCTCTGATAGTATTTATACAGCAATAGGTTATGTCCTACACCTTTGATGTTAAAATACAACACTCAGTCTATGGAATAGGAGATTAATCTGTTCATCACATTGGTCTATAGCACATAAAAAGTGCAAATGATGTAATCTGCACTAATGAGCATCATACACTATGTTTAGATGCACCAATACACCAACAGCAACATACTTATTATCACTATTACTTTATGCCTAATTAAAAATACAGCATAGGTAGATAAGGCTTACAAAAGATTTACTGCCCAATTAAAAATTGTAAAAAAGGGCAAATTAAAAATCCAATTGGTGTGTGTGAGGTGTGGGATAGCAAGGAGGATGCGTTCCAAAATTGTAGATGCACCAAAACAATATATTTATTTAGATAAACCAAAAAATAAAAAAAAATATAGCCAAACTTCAGGCGACAAAATAAAATAAACACAAGCAGAAAAAAACAAACCAGCAGTATGTAACATTAGAAAGAGCTAATGTAACACTCACTGAGGCCAGAACACATCTGAACCTCACCAGACTATCTATCTAACTAAACTAACATCTTGCTTTATATACACTTAACAACATGTGACTTAGAGGACTCCTCCCCTAAGTTTAAATCAATAGTATGTTTACAGTTTAGAAGGCTTAATTTTGTTAAATGAAAATACAATACATTTTGTATTTTAAATGCTATACAGTTCACCACTCCAAATCATAAAAATAAAGTTATTACAACAAGATAAATTTACAGTTTACCAAATTAACTCTGCCTCCTTCAAGGTATCTTTAAATATAGGAGGAAGCTAGCCAGCCAGCTCTAAAGGGGTCTATGAAGAGCTAGGAGTTAAACTTGGAGTTTTGCATAGAAGGACAGATCTATCAAATAAACTATAAGGTTTGCATAAACCCATCACATCTATTTAATTTTATCCCACTAACACTTTTAATTTCACTAGGTGTTGTATTTATTTATTTTGTTTTACAGGCCACCTTACATCCTGTACTGAAAAGATTTATATGCTGCTGTAGTATCCACTTCTAAAATAACAGTGTTTAGAATTGTCTATACATGTTTATTTAGCGCAAAGATATACAGTATATTTTGATAGAAATGTGTTATTATTCAGTGTACATTAGTGCAGAAGGAAAAGCATTACATTCAGATGGCAGCGGTTTGTTTTTTTTTACAGCAGAACGCTATATCAGAAAGGGGGGAGTGTTTGTTTATCTAGAAACGCCACTTTCCTGACCTATGTACAAAGTGCAAGTAGCAAAAAGCATCACAAAGAGTCTTTAAACCCTCCCTGAAGTACATATATATTGGATTTATTTAAAGAGAAAAGAAATACTTACTCGGCAGTAACCAGGAAGTAAACTGTGCAGAGAAAGGGGGGGGGGACTATTCGCACATTCGCAAAGTGGCACGCAAAGCGGCAGCTCTACCTACAGCAACACCACGGGGGTTCTAGCACTGCATTACACATACAAGCGTGGCATAATTTAACCAGTTTTTACAAATACTGCATATTGAACAGATCTATAAGGGGAAGCGCTACCAACTTATGATTCAAAAGGGAACGGGACTAAACAGGATACTGAAACCCTCTTCAGTACACTACGAGGATTTGAAACATCTATTGAGTATATCTAAACTTCCCATTTATGGGGGGGGGGGTTACCCAGCTACAGTATTTGGTTCCCTTTTTAAAACAAAAACTATTCTGCAATGCTATGGTACTACTTTGGGGAATTTTAATAGGGGAAAAGCTTCATCTACCAGAATCAGGAAAGAGAGGAAAAGATAAAAAAAAAAAGTTATATAGGTGGCCAGCCTATATAAGTAACGAGTGGAAAGATATGACGAGAGTACAGGATAACAAAATAAAGAAGGGCTGTTGCAACAGACTTAAAAAAAAATCATAAATCTGGTATATGGGGCTATCCCCTACAGTGCACAAAATCAGTTTCACAAAATAAAGATTCAAATATCTTCTCCAATGTTTGAAATACATGTAAAACAGTCTCACAGATAGTCAATGTCTAAGATGTGACAGTAGTACACAATACATAAACACATGTACCACAGTACTCTCTACACACTGCTTATACTTATCAAACAGTTATGATGTTGTTGTCATTGTGTGACTGATAGTGTGAATGTTCCTGGGGTGGGCAAAAAAACAGATGCAACCATTAAAGTAGTAGCAGCAAAAACAGACACTACTCTCTAGAAAAATATTCATCTGAAACTTACTGTTAAACATTTAATTGTTATATATTTAATGTGTACACATACGCATATGTATACACATACATATACATGTTAAGACATATCACTATGGTACTGCATTTGGAAAATTCCCATCCGACCCTTCAATAGAGGCGATCAAAAAATATTATCAGGAACACTAAAACTCAGTTTTTATCAGTGAAAGTGTCTGATGTACAATTGTTAACTATTATAAACATCCATTTAATTCACTTAGCACACAACTAAATCAAATAGCACATGGTAACAGGGACTATATACATCAATAAAAATGATCAAATCAATAATAACATTACTAACGAACTAGTAAAACACCTACATCTGTTACATCTTCTACTTACATAAAATAAATTGTTACCAGAATGCTATGAATATAACATTTAATAATATTATAATCAGAACATGTAATCTGTACACAATTAATAATATCTACTACAACACTGAACTTTGATATCTAGTATGGCTATATGGAATTACAATATACAGTACTATACATGTGGAACTACATGTCTATGTCATACTAATAAATATATTTACATAACATTTAAATGCTTATGAATGTAATACTTCAAAACAGTCAGATATTTGTTATTTCTGCAATACAGCAACTAATATGGTAATTAACACAACTACTGTAAATGTCACAGTTACAAACTATTACTAAGTGATGTATTAACTATTATATATACTGTACATAAATACGATACAGATGTATGACAACAAAACAGGTATAGTAATACACTGTTGCAACACAAAATGGTGGTATTCAGTGAAGACACAAGCAGATAAAAAAAGGAACACAGGCCACATCTCATGCTACTCAACATGTACAGAGTGATGTACATTTTTTTAGTATTGTACTCTTAAGTGCAGGTCATCCGACCATGTAAAAAAAGAGAACTGAATACTACTGGGCACAGAACTGAACCAAACACCAGGATATCTTTTAGTTATAAAAGATCCTGATAATGTTAAGATAAGGAAAATTGTTACAAACAGATATGTAACACTGTTTTCTTAATGCACATGGACAAGTATTGTGCTTTACTAGAGGCACAGAGTTGGCAATTGTGGCAACTAGTACTTGTTATGTCTGCATACAACATACTCATAAGAAAAGACAATGACAGAAGAGGGCGACCAGATAGGAATATCTCTTTTGACATTAAAAAGTCTTTCTTAGACATATGAGTGTGGTTTTTCTAGTGACTGTGAAGACAGCTGGTGTCTATTAAAGACCACTGCAACTATTTTCACTGTGTCACCGATCAACACAGCAATCTTATATGTCACATTGAGTAAGCATATGCTGTTAAACCATGTGATATGTTACCAATGTTGTAATGAATGTACATCTGCAAGAAAAATATGATAATGTACCAGAAGTCACTCTGTAACAAAATGGACAGCAAAGTATGTCACATGTTGTGTGACTATTCCTCTGACACATGAAGATTGTCGTAATTCTTCAATATCAGTACACATGCATTTTTTAAGTGCTGCGGTAGCCTCTGTTTGAAAGAGCTAGTTGAATCGTCACACTCAACCCATCCAGTTCTGTACCTCAACAAACAAGTATAATGTCCAGAATGTACAGACTGACCATAGTGGTAGATTACAGCATGAGTGTCAAACACTGCTTGGTTAAATGCTATTCTACCAGTTGTGAAATCTGTGATAGGTGTGTCAACTCTGAGCCCATTGGAGTCAAATCTATGCAATACAAGCATAAGATATTGAGATGAAGTCCTAAGACATATGGACTGAGTAAACGTACCTCCACACCTTACACACAAGTGACCACTTTCAGCATTGGTTAACAGTTACCAGAACTTGACACTTTTAGCCTGAGGCACAAACAGAGAAACCCAAAGCATTTCTTCTGTGGTTTCTCACTCTGAATGACCACATAACACACATATGTATTTGGTAACATATGATACAGTGAAATACTGATGCATTGAAGTCCCCTCTTCATCCAAGTTGTTTATGATTGCTATCATAAACTCACTGGTGTCCTGCTGCATGTTAGCAGCAAATGTACTGCATCCATCATATGTACCCAACACCTGTCATAGAGGTGTCAGTGACTGCACACTGTTAGACTGATCAGAAGCCATGTTGACAACCTGCTTCAATGTCTTTGATAAGGGAGTCTCTTGTGAAGTAGATATTGCCTGCAAAAAGTGTGACATGTGGAGAAAGACTTGCATAGCTGAATTAACATAGCAGTTAACTCTAGTACTGTTATCAAACACTGGGACAACAGCCATACCAAGTGACTTCTGACCAACAGCTGGTTCTACATCTGTATTTGACATTGTGACCTTCTTAGCACTTTACAGATTTGAATCAGTCATAGAAGCTCATTTTCTTTTGTTGCCAGCTGTAACTGTGACTGTGGGATGTGAGACAACCACATACAATGGTAGTGTTATTAAAGACATCTATGGCTGATATAGAGTATGTAATCTGTTGTACTCAACAATACAGCTCTTGTCAGCGCATATCTTCTAAGGTACGAGTGTTATGATGTGCAACCCAGAAAGACTACAGACATGTGAAAGTGCCACGTAGCTCATGCCATCTTTAAAAATGTCTGTACCTATGTCCACCATTGCTGAATCCAAACTCAAGCCTTGAGACTTGTGAATTGAAACAGAATATGTAACACATATTGGGAATTGTTTCCTGTTCACATAGATATCCTTAAATACCTGGAACTTAACACAGGTATGATCAATCTGTACAGGCTGTTTCATGTTGTCAAAGTGGACAAGTGTCTAGATAAACATTTTCTGAACATTGCAAACAAAGTCAATGATGTTACCCATGGCACCATTTACCGTACCATGCGCTACATCAAGATTATGGCGTAGCATGACACGTGCATTCTTACAAATTGTAAGAATATCTTCCAAGCCAGCTGTGCATGAAACATCTGACTTCAATTCAGACAGTCATTCAGTCATCTTTGCTACCAGCTTCCAACTTAGAATGACACCATTAACTGTGTCAACAGCATGCAGTGTGAGAATTTCTTGATTCTTTCTCTGCAACATAATACTGTTGAACTCAGTGCACTTCTTCAATCATGGCATAAGACACACAATGCGTGTGCCTGTGGAATACACATCACTGAAAACATCACATGCTGTTTCTATGGATGTAGTATCCATTCTGATTCTTTGACCATTTAACATTGAAACATGTTCTGGTGATAGAGAAGCTGTACGAGCTTGATCCAACAGTGCCTTGTAAGACAGATCACCACTTTGTCGCATGTTCTGATACAGCTCGATATAGGTAAATGACTCCCACAGGTTAAAACCTCCAATGCACCCAAGTGTATTCTTGGCCTACTTCACAGTCAGAGCTGCAAAGATATGTTCCACATTAACTGGTGCAAGCTGTAAAAGGTCTCCAAATACAACAATGCTTTTTCCACCAAATGCATCTCCATAGTCAGTCCCCAAGGTCTGCTGTAGATGTAGGAGTATACAGGCAAGCATTAAGTTGGACACCATGCTAATCTCATCAATGATGAGTAACTTCATCTTATTAAACATTGAACGAAACTGAGATGCAACCTCAAATGACTACTTATGATTCTCTCCTGCTTTGCCATGCTCCACTGGCAACATGAAGAGACAGTGTAGCATAACTCCACCAATGTTGTATGTAGCCAGCCGAGTGGAAGCACTAACAGCAACAGACATTGGTGACCCTGTCAGGTTCTGTATTTCAGCCTTAATAGCCTCAATAAGGAAACTCTTCCCTGTACCAGCTGATCCACTAACAAACATCAGCAATGGCTTGTACTCAAAATAGTCACATTTCTTGTGTTCATGTAGTATCCCATGCCGGACAGCATCAGTGACCTCAGAGTGAACCACACGCTGCTGCTCATTGAGTCTCTCTCTCTCAACTCAGCTGGGTCAACACTGCAGTGTGTGCCATGTTGCATAACACTCTCCACTTCTGATATGAGTACTTCTGGGGCATTCAGAAGCAGAGGTTCCCTAAGGATACCTTGTCCTTCTGGATCAAGAATGGCCTGCGAACTAACAGGAGTGTTCTCTTCAAGTTGCTTCTGTGCCTTCTCAAGCTGCTCCTTCTCAGTGTCTAGTTTCTGTATATATGTGGCTGAATATTCACTTTTGAATGTCTCGTAACTGTGATTGAACTCTTTCTCGAATGTATCACAGTCACCTTTTAATTCAGACTCATTCCTCCAGGGTCTAAATAAGAATAGGAGAGCAAAGTAGTAATGCTCTCTGCTCGCAAATGTACCTAGATGTAATTTACAGTGATCAATGAGCCAAGGCTTATGTGTCTTAATGAGACAGCCATCCACTCCTGTGACCTTGTAAATGTTATGTGTGCAATCAGGTGAGACATATGTCTTGTAGTCATACTACTTAGCCACCTCAAATAGACAGATGCCATCCATGTCTTCTTGTCTACAGGGGTAGTATGTGTCAATGAGGTTATTCTTCAGGATCTGTCTTGAAGACGGTCTCTTGAGAGCCAGTTCCTCAATCTCAGCATGAGGAATAAGACATGTTTTCACTTTTCTTTGTAGTTTATGCTGAGAATGCGGACAGCATCAGAGTTGCCGTACAAATGTGTACTAATCAAGCGATCGCCAGCCTCATAAGCACAACATTCTCTGTGTGATAGGGCCTTCAACCCCAGTGAACATAACTGAGATGTCAGTGACTTGCTTGAACTGGCAATATCTTCCAAAAGATCTTGCAAGCTAGTTTGTTCGTGTTTAGTTATGAATGAAGTGATGTACCGAACCAAAGCCAATGAGTTGTCAGCCACAAACTGAACATCTATGTTTGCTTGCCACATTAGAAGAAGAGTAGGGTTGTAGTCATTGATGTGCATCCCATTCTCTTCTCTGGGTAACTCATAAACCCTCTTGGTTGATTTTGCCTTCAAGTGGTGTTGCATAGCTGAAAAAAGTTCATTCATGTAACCATCCTGACAGACACATCTGAGGAATCTGAAATGGCATCTTGTGTACCAATCAGATTTGTTCTTCACTACCCGTGGCAGTATTTCACACAAACGTGGCATTGAAACTTCTGCACCAACTTCCACAGTGTAGGACTGTCGTACTTGTCTGGAATGTGGCAAGTGGTGTAATGCTTAATGAATGCTAGCACTTGTTCTGCTTCATGTTCACCTATGCGTGGGGCATCCTTAAGCCACAGTAACATGTGAATATGAGGAGTGCCTAGTGCCTGATACTCCATCCTCCAGAAGTAATGCTCCACAATACCAAGAGGAGGATTGTTCTTTGACAAAATGAAAGTCAGAATGTCATGGAATCGCTTGTGGAAATGCCTTGTCACAGACACAGGGTCAAGTGAGCACATTTCTCTGAGACTCATTGATGAAATGCACTCTACATCACAATTTGCCCACTTCAACAGTTCTATGACCTCATCCCAGGTATACTCAGCACAACTGAGTGTGACAAACCATGTAGCTGGACCATACTCTCACAGTATGGTCATCACCTCAGATTGTCTGCGATGCCAGTATTCTTTGGTGCCACGTAGACTTGACAGAATGGAAGACAGATTCACTTGCACATTTTCATCCTTCTGCTTTACTTTCTCCAGGAACTGTGCAGCTGTTATTCCATCAAGTGGAGTTGTGAGATGAATAGTATGCACAATATATGCACACAGTATGCTAAGCTCACTCTCCCACAGGAGATGATACAGGTACTGTACGTTACATCTGAAGTTGCCATCCTTACTGAGCACATGGCTAGTACAGTACTCAGCACCCTGTGCATGCACTTCTCTTTCATCTAGGTATCCACCTGACCCTTTGGGGAATAAATCTGGGAAACAGAGTGCTTCCAATGTTGCCTCCCAAATGCTAACAGGCTCACCTTCCACCTGTTTCATTTGATAAAGATCAATGTTGTCCCCTACTGGATCTCTGCCATGCAGTTGGTGAATTGTGTACTGTTCATACACATTATCGTTTGTCTGCACATTGACCTTCTTAATCATTGGTTTTGTGGTTTCCAACAGATCGTGTTCAACAGACACAGTGGTCATGTGATCAATATCAAGGTCTGCATAAAAGGGATTGTTATTCTTTAAATAAGTAAAAGCCCTTAAAGTTGTTAAATCTTAATAAAAGTTGAATGGAAAAAAAAAAATAAATAAGTAAAAGCAAGCTTCACCTTATGTACATTGACAACATCCTGCCAAATGATCTTTGACTTAGTTGGAACACCATTAATAAGAATCACCAAAGTATTCTCAGTAAAGATCGCCTCCACATTTTCCTGCAGAGGAAGTGGAAGATACATAACAGAACCCTTAAGAGATCTAATGAGTTCTTTTTGTGGAATGTTCAGTGTCCTTGAGTTCAGATGTAGAATAGTTTGAAATGGTTTCATAGTCTGAATTAGAATCCATTCAAATATATTCAACGTGGTAATCTCAGTTGGTGTAACATGTGCCTCCATGTTGTTCAAGACTGACCTTGGTGGCAGAATGTTAGACTTCACTTTGGAAAAACAGTGCTCGCACATCACAATGATTGGGTCTAACTGAAAGTCATACTTTAACAGCAGAAATGCTGACAGTCAAAACTACATGTTATTGCACAGTGACAAGGTTTCAAGGTTCACTGTGACCGTTTGTTTTTCGTAACAGAGGCGATCACATGACACACATACAGAGTCAAATTTCACTGTCTTTGCCAACTCAAATTTGGCAATTGATTTCTAAAACTGTTTGAGAATATCACTTTCTAAGACAGAGATAAAATTTCCATCAGCAATTGATGACTAATCAATCACAGTATCTGTCACACTGCTGACACATCACAGCTGTTTCAGAAATGTCATGGCACCATGCATGTCACCAGACTGCAGCAACTCATTAAGACGAGTATACTGAGCAACAACTCAACAAACCTCATAGACCCTGTACACAAAGTTCCGCATGCCTGATAGATGCACTCCCAGCATCCACATGTGGTGAAAGACACTGTCGCAAACAGCACTATCTAGACATGCAAGCGAATGACCCATAAGTCCAGTATGTGGACGCATCTCACAAAGGTCTATACTCTCAAACAGTTTATGCCTGTCTTTACAGTCAGTAATGACAAACAGGTTGATAAAGTGCTCAGCTTTGTCAAATGATGATTGCCTCTGGTTGCAAGTCTCATCACATGTCCATGAGAGACAGTGACATTTATGAGGCTCAGTAGTTCCCTCACATTCATCATCTGACTCCATTGTAGTGTCATCACACACACTGAGCACATTATACACTTTACTGGACTCATCAATGCACAAGTTACTGTCCTTTTTTTGTGAGTAATATGACTCCTCCCAGAAATATGCCTCTGAGTGCTGTGTGTGCAGCCACCGTCCTGTGAAAACATCACAGAAATTGTGCAGGCTCAAGACAGGATATCATTGTAGCCTCATCTTTATGTCATGCACAATTTTTATGAACTGCTGAAGTACATGAGACACCTTACACCACAAACGTTGAAGAACAAAAATTGCTGTACTAACAAATGTGCATACTTTGAGGCGCAATTTCATCAAACTGAGATGGCTCTATTTTTTTGCACTCATGTCTCATCACAGAAGCAATGTCTGTCAATCTTAACTTTAGAAGCTAGAGATCAAAAATACTTTTGCTTCCTCAGATAAGCATCAGCAGCTATGAATTTATGATGCTGCTTAGCACGTGTATTAATGTGTGTCTTTGCAACAGTATTCTTTCAGCTCACAGATCTGCACAATGGTTGCTTAGCTACACATTCTTTCCTTGCTGTTGAGCAAGCACATTTTTTTCCTGCAGAGTGATGAAGCTCTGAATTCAGGCCTTTACTGGAATGCTGAATTGTTTTATGTCTTGAATTACCATCACTGTGTTTTGCATTACTCTTAAACAACTGTGAACTATTATACCTGTTTCGTCTCTACATAGACCTCTGTCTCTGCTTAAAGAGCATATTTCCTGTTTGTAAATTCACAGTTCAGTACACCAATCTTACAGAAGAATCAGACACCTGTATGGGAAGTAGAGAAAAAAATAAGTTAGAATTTATCTCTTTTTTTCCTAGCATTACATAATATCATGCACTATCAATATCTCATATAAGAACAGCAAATACTACTGCCTACTAAACACTGTGGAGATAATTACTGTAGTGAGTGAAGATCAGTAAAGCAATACACAATCTTTTCAAATGCTGCCGAACATAACTTCAATAATAATATGAGAATAAATATCTAAAAATGTCAAAAATCAAGCATTGGCACAATGTAAAGCATCCACAGTACTGTTTTACCTAATAAAAACTGTTAAACTTTTTAAAAAAAATTGCAAAAGTAGTGTTGAAAGTGTGACACTTTTGCAAAATATAGTGTCATTTGCACAACACTAGCAAAAATCAATGTTGAACACATAAAAGTGTTGAATGCAGTGTTGCAAAATAGTGTTGTACACATAAAAGTGTTGAATAATAGTGCTGCACGCATGAAACTTTTACAAATTTTAATAGCTAAACACCCCCTTTAAGACTCAGCCAATCACAGACTGATGTCTATTTGACTGACGGATGCTGCAACCAATGTAACTGCACATTCATCAGGCCATATCAAGCAACCAATCACAACCACAGAACAGCGAAGAAGAAGGACATAGCAGCCATCTTAGAAAAAATGGAGACACCCTGCTCCTCACAGTGTAAATACATCACATTCTCTAAACAATGTTTCTAGCATTATAAAAACTATTAGCAGTACAATAGCATTAAACAAACCATTTTTAATGCTGTATTTGACTATGATAATCTAATTGACCTACTATACTGTAAAAAAAAGTTATAACAGTTTAAAGTCAGTGTCAATCAGTAGTTACTAGCACAGATAAAGCTGCAAATGGAGGCAGAAAGCAAACAGCATGTGTATCATAACAAGAGACACAACCAATCACATGCCTCTGTTAAGCTGTAATTCTTTGAAGTAACCTATGGAAATGTGGTATTTTCCCACTAAGAAATATTCCTGCATTTGTGTTTGACAGCAAGAACACCCATTCAGTGTAGTAATAGTCAGTGCATGCACTGCATTGGTTAACCATGAAAAATCATTAACCAATAACATGTTAAATGACTGTGTTTTGGAACTGTCCACAAAACCAGTGTTGAAGCTGAGAGGGAAATCTTGGTTTCACATTCAGTTGTGGCTAGCCAGTGCAGGAGAAACACTGATTTTTTTGGTATCTCTCAGTCCACTTCTCAGTTTAAAACCAAAGAATGGCAGAAAACAGCAGATGGACTGTGTGGGTAGTATGCAGCAGTATAGTAAGGTGTGCTTCAGAGTATGCTCAGTGGAGTGATTTTGGCAGAGACCTGCAGCTTCCAAATTGCTCTGTTACATGGTTTGGCAGGGGAGGCATGAGGTGGGAGCATCTCATGCCAACAATTCACAGACTTTTGAGTACTCAAGCTCAGCCAGACATACTGCTGATCCATATTGGAGGCAATGATTTGGGCACCAAAAGATGGATAGATTTAGTGTCAGAAGCAAAATTGGACGTTGTTTCCATAATGGGTATGTTGTCTGCCTGTAAAATCATTTTTTCTGATATTACTGAGCGTAGGGTCTGGCAAGCAGAACAGCACATGTACGTGCTTGACAGGGCTCGAAGAAAGGTTAACATCCAAATATCTGGATATCTGCACATGGCTGAGATGCACACCATACATCACCCTCAAATTAAATATTGTAATGATTGGCTTTACCTACCAGAAGGTGTGCACTTCTCACATGCTGGCAATTGCTTTTCCTGAGTGAGCTTTGAGTTGGAATACTCACAGTCCTCTAAAAATATCAGTCTGTTACAGCAGATACAGTTGTAAAAAAAGGCTCTTTTAAGAGCCAAAAAGTTGGTCAAAAAATAGAAAAGGTGCACTGATTACACACACACACCCAAACCATGCTATGTCACTCTTATATCACTACAGAAATTCAGATCCATGCAGTTGTCCAGAATTTTACCATGCACACAGACATAGTTTATGAACTGTTGTATTTAAATATTGCTAGCTTGTTTCAGTATACATCTAAGACATACTGAAAGATACAATTACAAAGACAGTACTCTGTTATCAATGCCATATTATCTACAGATTAGTTTACCAATAAAACATTGTTTCTTATTATAAATATACAATCACAAAGATTTACCTCTCTGTTCATCCTTAGTATTACATGTATACAGAGTAAAAAAAATGCAGATGTCACAATACAGCACAGTAACATACTGTTTTATCTCTATTTATAACAGCTTTAAACAAATCGACAATATAGAGAATGAGACTCTTTGAGGGAGGTGTGCTCCCTGGTTGAGGCAGCCCAAGCCAAAGGTAATGCATGCATCCTCATGTGTAGCACTAATCGGAAGCTGGATTCAATGTGGAGGTGCCTCTATGACTTTATGAGGCTCGTCCTGAAGGTCAAAAACAAAAATTCTGCTATGTGCAAGAGGAAGTGGAATCTGTTGCACCAGCAATTTTATATCCTGTAAAATAAAGAGGAGATACTGGAGAATGACATTTCCTGGTTCTACCTCGCTCACGAGATGTGGAAGGCTGCTGGGAAGCCGGCTGCAGGGGACTGGATAACAGACCGTGAGAAAAGAAACTATCTGTTGCTCAACATAACATGTTTTTGTTTTCAGAAATGAAAAATAAGCTCACTGTTGTGTTAATTATAAAAAGAGTCTGACAAATATAGCTTTCTGGTTGGCTACAAACATTCTAACAGCCTAATGTTAATCTCTTATTAACATGCATGTAGAGCTTAGCCATATGCCGAACAAGGTTTAACACTGTTTAAATAAATTTTTTTAATAATAGCAATAAGGCACTCCCAAACATTATGTTAATGATCAGTTAATCAATCTTTAGGGGTATGTGGCACTCAGCTACATCTCATGTCACAGTACACCACTAGAAGGTAATTAACAGATCATTAACATAACCCTTGGTCATGCTTTATTCCATAAATAACATAACACCTCAGGTAGTTACATACAAGACCACAGCTTCAGTGCATCCACAACCTGATGTGTCACAAGATCCCACCACACCAGACAGCTTTAAGGCTGCTATTCCCTCAAAACTATGTTGTCTTTGTAATCTGTCCTGTTAGAAATTAGTTTCATTTGTGTGTGACTACAATCACAGTGATGCTCCATTTTCATACATTGCCTCACTAGAACAAAAGCTGTGCATTAAGGCTGCACTGCCTGGTGCTGAGAGGGGGTGGAAATATTGACTTGCTGATAACATCAACTCATAAATATCATAAGTTTGATCTCCCTAAAATCAAGCTGATATTATATTGATATCCATAGTCTTGGTATTACAATCAGTCTGCACTCAGGATGCACAACCTCTTCTGTCACCACACTAGGTGCATTGCCTGACTGCCAGCCTCAAACTCTAAAGTCATGTAATCCTGCAATACAAAAACTTTTAACGTTGATCTACATTCATGTTTTTCAACTGAGATTCTCTACTCACAATGCACTGTCTAACCTATTTTACAACATGTGCCATTAAGTAGATTAGAACATTCTACTCCTAAGTTACTCAAGTACCGATAAACAAGAAGCATGCAGCTGTAACATGAATATTTATTAACTTTCTTTGTCTGTGCAGCTCCTCTCAGAATACGATACCTTCTCATAGGGGTATGTGGTGAGGGGGGTAGAAACAGTGAGTGGCTGACACTTTACAATTTTTCTGTCCCAAACTCATGTGTTGCTTCAACTATATAAGTGTACTGTTTATACTCATACCCTTTGTTAGACTCTGATTGGTAACACACTGTGTGGTACCTCTTTTTCTTTCTTGGGGGGGTCATAGCCTACCTTTCAACAACCAACTCCTATGTATGCCAACTAGTGTGTTACTGGTATTATGGACTGTACCTTTTATACGCATAAACTTTGTCTGTTATGACATAGTCAAAATACAGTACCTGTTCCACGAGGAACAGAGCATTGCGTGTTTCTGTTGTGGTTTGTGGGTGTACTGATGGACACTGACACAGAGATGTAAGGTGTTGGAAAGGCAATTGCCAGACCAGAAATTTATTGCAGACAAAAAAGAAACTTAAAAAGCTGTCAAAATCAACTGCATTTCGGCAAATAAAATACAAAATGAACAAAAACAACATCAAATAGTATTCAACTCCTGCTTTCTTGAGGTACAGGCAGCAATAGTCACCTCACCAGCACATAGAGTTGGCTACAGGTCTGGAAAGGAGTAGACCTAAACAGAGGGGTCAGTAACCGGCTGATCCCAAGATGAATCTGAGGGCTCCCAGAAAGGATACCTCATTTATAGTAAAGCATGAACATGTGACTATTGCTGACTCCTCCCTCAAACCAACTATTACAGCAAAAAGCCCATAATCATTTATTATTTTAATACCATGAGCTCAACTGAATGAATTACCTTTATACATGTTTGCTAATGTTAAAGTTCATAAAACAAAACAATATAACACGTAAACAGCTTTGCTGCAGGAACAGGTGGCTCCTCCCCTTCCCCCAACTATAACTAAGTGAAGGAAAGGGCCGGCTGTCTCTTAAGGAGACAGCAGAAACAACAGCCTCAGTGTGAGCACCACACCCAGTCCCTGTGTTTTCAGGTAGGAGTGAACTTCAGGTTCTAATAGTGTGAAAGGCTGTTTGTTTACAATGAGAGCAACCCTAAAATAAAAAGGGCTAAACTATCTTATGCTAACTTAACCAAAACCACAGACAGCATGAACTTTGGGGATAATATTGCAGACTGCCACACACAGTGTCTCAGAGTGTGTAATATTTAGCAGTCTCACAGCACGGAGCACACAGCTTCTGAATTCTAACTGCCCAGTAAGGTGCTTCGTGCTGCAAACTTCATGCTCTAAACTCTAAAAAGTGTGCTTTATTTAATAGTCTGGGAGCAGGGCTTTCTAAACAAACACAAAACATATTAAGACCAGCAGCTACACCCACAGTCTCATGTGCAGGTTCGAGTAGCTCCAGCCCAAGTTCCTGTGCTTAAGCTATGATTTTGAAACACATTATACTTCAGTGAATGAGACAAAGGAAGGCTGGTATTTGTTCCTATGCAGAGCAGAAAGGAAAAAAATTAAAAGCACTAGACAGCTAGAAAAAGAATACAGTAAAGAAGCACCCATTTTGCGCTCAGGTGGCCAACCTGAAAATAGGGCACTACAGAAAGAGAAAAAGCCGAGAAAAGACAGATATACTACTGCAGTAGGCTTTTTTAGAAAACAGTGAGCATATGAACACAAATACCAGGCACCCTTCCACAGTTTCACATCATTCAACTTATTAGTATCCCAAACAATCTGTCACTGCAATCATTGAAATGTAAAATGTTATTTCCATGATTGTCATTTCTCTGTGGTTATCCACTATTGATGCACTGCCCGAGCCATAAGTTGGTACATTGCTTGAGTGATGCCAAACCACTCCTAACTTCTGTACAGGCAGTGGAATCATAAAGGTTAACCATCAATACTGTTTATTTCTTTTCTTCTTGTCACTGCCAACTCACAATGCAGCACCTCACATGCAGTATTAGGGTTGTGCAGGGGTCCCACTATTTACTAAGTAACACCATGCAAATAGTAACTGTCCTAAATCAAGTGTTACTGAAATCATTCACCTGTGCCGTCTATTTTTGTTACCTTTTTTTACTGTGACTATTGTCTAAGGGTGCACAACCCGTTGTAGATGGGTGGCCATTGTTGACTATCATAGCTACTATGTTACTGCTATCATCTGTTTCTAACATTTAAATCCATTAAATATTGTTTTGTCAACTCAATCATTATACAGCACCTCATCTAGCTGTATCTTAACTGGCAGACTACACTGTAATTGTTCACAATAAATATCTTTTAACCAAGTGAACACAGATATACCACACTCAATAAAAATCATTACTATTTTTCATTGATACAAAGTAGTAGCCAGAGACATTGACAGCTATTTCCAGATATTTCACGACATTTATGAAGAGCTTCTCTCTGCTGCCCCTACTGTGGAAATGCAGAAAGCAGGAGATATTTCTGGAAATATCACAGAAATTTCGGGAAATATCTGGCAGTGTCTGTGGCTGCTATTGTAGATCATCAGAGGTGCCCCCCACCATGAAGTGAGGTAGTACCAGCTGAAACAGAGACTGTGGAGGCCAACCATTCAGACTCTGACAGTGTCATCATTGTCGAGTCAGAAGGTAAGAAAATTCTACAATAAATCATTAATTATACTTACTGTCACTACTGGATGTCAATCGGACTCTTGATACTGTGCACACACAGAGCTGCTGTTACATTGCTGTGTTCTGTACTACTTTTGCTCAGATTGTACACTGGCAAAGCAGAAACTCCTTGTGTATCATGACAGTACATACCTTTGCTCACCACATAGAAGTACTAATTGTCCTGGATTCCTCCCTTTTCCCTCACAAAAAGACAGAGACCATTGTTTGTTGTTGTGCTTAGATTGGTAATTAATTTATTTATATATCATAATTCCATGTTCCTTTTCATTATCTTTTATTATTATATCTCTCACAATTTCATTTATTTCCATCCATATATCAATCTCTGCTCATCCCTCTTTCTTTTTGCTTCCCCCAGGTGAAAACCTGGGTGCCAGTCTTCTTTTCCTTTTCTGTTAGGCAACGGTGAAAACCGAGACAGCTTTTCTCCTCCAACTTCTTACTCTTTTCATCTTATTCCTTTTTCTTTCCCTCCCTTTTTCCCCATTAGCTGGTCTCCAGCTTGCTTTGGATGACTGGCTTTCCCCTCACTTAGGGTATTGTTCCCCCATACATCAGGGAACCTCCTTCCCAGTCTTTCTTTTCTTTTTTTTTATCTTCCATTTTTCGCATGCCTCCTCCATGCTTCTAAAAAACCCATCATTTCTGTATTGAACATGTCTATGGCTAGATCTGACAGATGCACACCATCTGACCTGTAGAAAACCTCTGCCCTGTCTTCCACACCCCTCAGTATTATCTGTCCTCCTATTTTCCTTATCAGTGCCCCTACACTTCTGTTCATCTTTCTTCTTGCCCTATCCACAGCTCTATGGCTATGCTCATGTCTCCAAACCCTCCTTGGTATCATATCTGGCCAGGCAAGGCAAACCCTAGGCCACCACTGTTGTATTGTCTCTAGGTCCCTTTTTACCTGCAGGTATGTGTCCACCCATGGCTTACCCCCAAGGTCATTACCCCCTAAATGTATTATAATTAAGTCTGGAATGGGTCGCAGCTCTTTCAGGGTAGGAAGCAGTTGTGTTCATCTCATCCCCCGGATGCCGTGCCATACCCATCTACATTGTTTCACATCTTGGTAAAGCTGCTTTCCCCCAGCATTTTTCTCAGCTCTCCTTTCTGCCCAATAAATATAAGAGTGGCCATAGATCCAGACTTCCATGATCCTCCCTCTACCTATAGGGTTTAAGTAAAATAAATGTCTTATATATGGTCTTAGTTTCATTACCATAATATCATCTTGACCCCCTTCTCCCCCCGTGGTTCCAGATCTGTAACAAAAACACAGGTGATACGTTAGTCTCCACAGTGTTCAAATATATCTCTTATAACTGGCAGACTGCCAGCGCCCCCTTTCCAAAATATTATTCACAGTCTCGCCTGCTGCTGCTCATTGTGAGGCAGCCCCTAGCCATAAGGAGTGGGATGAATAATTAATCAGATCCTCCCCCAGGAATTGCATGCCTTTTCTGAGTACTGCTGTGACTTGATAACCTGTGACTCTTTTTCCATCACAATTCATAAATAATCTCCCTGTCCTATTCCCATGCTCTGCGGTGAAAGCCCACAAAGCCTCCACTGGGCACACTGCACCCTCTACATGTTTCCTTATTGTTACCATGCAACCCTGTCTCCTTTGATCCATCTTAGACCTCTTAATAAAAATCTGTACCTCTTTCATCCCCCAGCTTATATTCTCCCATCCTAACCCCCCTTTCTTGTCTTTCCTGCCATGACCTACCACCTAGCTCACTCTCATGGCCCCTGCAAACATAATAACATAAATCGTGTGAAATAGCTGGGCCTTGGCCTTTGATCTGCATATTGCTGGTAACACATCTTTCAGTTTCACAAGCCACTGTTCCCCTATTGGTCTTCTCTTATCCACTGTCCCTTGTTTTAACCTACCCCAGTCCTGCATCATTCTTCTAATGAACATTGATTTTGTTGAGTCCTTCCATCCTTTCAAAATGCAAATAACACTAATCACTGCCAAACAGACCCTCATTGTGGTGTGGGCTGTTCCTTTTTGCCATTGCTCCATGGTGAACTTCCCCAATTGTTCTTCTGTGAGTGGCCTACTTACCTCCATATGATGTGTTGCCCTGAATGTTTGAAACACTCACCAGGCCCCATCGTAGGCCTTCAAAACAACAGTTCTGCTCCTTCTTGTCAACGTCCCAGATGTTCATTGGTATGGGCATTTTTTTGTTCCTCTGCTGTTGGTACCAGCCTCTGGAAATGATCCAGCTGCAGATGGGAAAGGCTGTCAGCCAGGGTATTGTGTACCCCTTCAATGTGTTTCGCTCTGAATGACATGTTCAACTGCAGGGCCCTTAGTATCAAAAGTCGCAAGACTTGCATGACTGTTTCTGACCTGGCTCCCTTGTTATTAATGACCTCTACCACTGCTCTATTGTCACACCAGAATGTCACTTTCTGATTCCGTAATTCCTCCCCCCAAACCAGGGTGCATGCCCAGATGGGCATGATCTATAGCAAGGTTATATCTTTTACCTTACCTTCTTTCACCCAGTCTGATGGCCACGGTTCTGCAAACCATCTGCTTCTCAGAAAGCCCCAAATGCCTAGGCCCCCGGGTGTGTCTGTGTAAAGATCGAGGTCAGCGTTATACACCCATTCCTCCTGCCAGAAGGGGCAACCATTATATTCCCTGAGGAATTCCTCCCATACTTTAAAATCCTCCATGACTCCTTTTGTCAGGTCCACCCAATGGTGTGGTCTGGTCACTCTGGCTGTAGCCCTTGCTAACCTTTTTGTGAAATCTCTCCCTGGTCCAATAGCCCTGCAGGCAAAGTTCAGGGGTGCCCCAATACCTGTTGTACTTGTTTTAGTTGTACTCTTCTCCTGCTGGTATGCATTTGGATCAAGTCCTTCAGTTTTTTTCACTTTTTTGTCCGGCAGCCTGAATGTTTCCCCTGGAGCATCTATCTCAATACCCTGGAATTCTAGCACCCTGATGGGTCCCTCTGTTTTTTCCAGTGCCAGTGGAACCCCTAATTCCATGCACAGCTCTTGAAATTTGACCACCATTTTTTGTGTCTCGTTTTCCCCACTACTGATGAAAAGGAAATCATCCAAATAGTGAATAAAACAGTTTTTTCTTGAAATATCCACTGCAAACAGGTGCTGAATGCTTCAAATGTTGCACATGCTATAGAACATCCCATGGGCATGGCTTTATCAAAATAGTACTGTCCCGCAATTTTAAAACCAAAAGGTCCCAGTCTTCCCTCCTCACTGGTAGCAATCTGAATGTGGAATTGATATCTGTTTTTGCCATCCATGCATCATCTATAGCCCGGATTATCTGGACTGCATCTTCTAATGTTGCATATGTCACTTTACTATATTCTTCCCTGATAAAATCATTCACCGAATCCCCTTCTGGAAAGGATAGGTGATGAATCACCCTGTATTCTCCCTCTTGTTTTTTGGGGACCAAACCCAGTGGTGAGATCCTCATGTTCTGCAATGGGGGGTATCAAATGGTCCTTCTACTCTCCCTGCTGCCTTTTCCTGCTCTATCTTCCGTCTTAACATCTCTTCCCTCCCTTTTATAGACCCCAGGTTGCTTGCCTACTTCGCTTTTCTGGGACCATCACACTGCAATGAAAAACCTGCGCAAAAACCTTTTCCAATCATCTCTGCCATTTTTCTGTTCAGGTATCTGTCCGACATACCTTTCCATCCCTCTATCCTGTTGGGGTTTCTGGCTGCCCTAAATTGCTCTCTGCCTTTCTTCCCTTCTCCCTTCCCCGGTTCTCCCCTCTTGCACAGTGCTTGGCTTCACTGGTCAGTGATTCTGACTCCCTCTACTCATGTTCCCCCTACCCCTCCCTCCCCTGTTCCATGCCTGCCCTTTAAACCCCTGTCCCTCTCAAAAAAACTGTTGACCTGAACCTTGACCCCCAGATCCTTGGGCTCCCTGGACCCATGTCATTCTGCATCTGCTAGCTGGATGTGTTCCCCCACTTTTCGAACATGTGTGTTGAAAATGACATTAAGGCAAAGAACAAAAAGCCCTATTGTAAGCCCAGCAGCACCTCTGGGGCATAGCTCCTTTTCTCCCCCACTCCACTTTGGGTGTGGACTGATCAGTTACATAATCTGTCCATAAGCCTAGTTACTTTGTGTCCCATCTTACATCCCCGTATGTTGCCATTCTCTGCTGAAAAGTTTGTCGTAGAATATCCACCCCACCCCCCTTTCGCCTTTGCCCGCCTTATTATTAGAGAGTATGTGATGAGTAGGATGCCCAGCTCTGGTTTCTTCTCTAATACAATGGCTGAAAGTGTGGCAAAACCTACAAACCACCCACCATCCCAAGTCTTCCCTTTTGTGAATTTGTCCTCCTCCTTCTTCCCTAACAAAACTACTGCTGCTGCCATTTCACTGTTTCCTATGTTCATTTCTTCATATTTCACTGCCACTTCCTGGCTTACCAAAGCGAATATATCCACATACTCTTCTTTCCATATTTTTTCTTTTGTGACCAGTGGAACGTGTTAGCCTACCTTCATCCCAGGGACACCTATCTCCCTTGTTCCTTTTCTTTCTCTGTACCTCCTTCCTTTCCCTTCGGTACCTCTGTCACTGTCCTAATCTCTGCCAGTGCTGACTCCATTTGCCCTAAATCTCCTGTCCCAAGTGCTGACACAGTTTGGCTTATATACTCTTTGATACTGTCGCCCACTGCGCTGGGTGCATTACCTGTGTCCTTGTCCGTTCCTTGTTGCAAGCCATCTTCCTGGTGCCCTATTATGGTCCCCTGTGGTTGAGGGGGTGGGTGCACCACTAGTGGTTGTGGAGGAACCACTATTCTTTGGAGATACAGTCTGGGTTCCCCTGGGGGGACCCCGACTTGGTCTTGGAGAGGTACTGGTGGTACCGGGTCGATAGGCTGCAGAGGTACTAGATCAGCCACCTTGGTGGGTCCCACTGTCAGTGGCTTTACCCTGGTTGGGCTGCTTGGCCTTTCTGCCAGCCATTTCCCTCTGCCCCCTTTACCCCTTCCCGCTTTCTTTTTCTCCCTGGATCTCCCTGGTTCCTCCCTTTCCACCAGTTTCCACATTTTGTTGGCTTTTTCCGCCAATTCGACTATAGCCCTGTAAGTGTCTTCCTTCGAAGGTCTGCTCTTCTTCGGTGCCATGTCCCTCATTCCTTTCAAACTGTGAAGACAACTGAAGAGAAGAAAACAAGATTCCATTATTAACTCATGTTTACAGCTGTCCTTCGTATGGTAGGCCCCATTTTTTTTTTGGTCCAACTTCTGCCTGGGCCATCTCCCTCGCAAGTGTTCCACAGGCCCCCTGCAGGTGATCCACATCACTCTTCCACTCTCTCCTGACTTCTCTCCCCCTTCCCATCCACAACCCACCAGGCCCCCTATCTCTTCCCTTGCCCTACCCCTGCGGGCCTCAGGATGGTCATGGCATTCACGTGCCTCAGGCACCATTTCCTGTGGGATCCCAGGCCAAAGTCTGTCCTCCTTTGCATGCTCTCACATGCCTCTGGCTGTTACCCCCCCGGGACCATTCATTCCCCTTCCCGTGCCCAGCTCTGCGAGCCTCAGGCTGGTTAATAGCCCTCGTGTGCTTCAAGCGTCACCTCTTGTGTGTCTCTGGGCCTGCAAAGGCTCTCCCCCCTAGCATGCTGTCGCATGCCTCTGTCTATTGCCCCTCTGGGACTGTTCTTTCATCCTTGTCCTTTTTCCCATTCTTTGCTGTGCTGCATGGCCTCACAGCCTAACTCCGATCCCCTCTCCTTGAGGGTCCCCGCCTTTTTTAGGCCTACTCCCACTCATGGTTATTATCGCCGTGGTTCTTGGCCTGTCGGACTCCTGTCCCCTTGTGTCCCACTGGCCTCTTTTTAAGTCGAGGTCCTTTTTGAGGCCGTGCCCCCCTGTGCACCCTTACAAGCCTCTGGTTGCAGTCCCTTTTCCTCCTGCAGCCTTGCCTGCTTGCGCTGCCCCCTCTCCCCCAATGCATGTTGTCCCCTTGTTTGACAGCATAGCCTATTACCAGCTTGCACATAGGAAACCTGTGGCTGGACCTCATGGTCCTGTGGGCGTGTGACGTCACGCCATACGTTTTACCCCGCTAGTCCATGTAGCTTAGTATTCATAGCCACCAGGCCCCAATTATTGCCCCTTCCTCCGTCTGCAGTCCTTGGGGTTCCTCTCCTTCTCCCCATAGCTCCTTATCTGTCGTCCCACTTCATTTTATGCCCTGCTTGCCTCGTGGCCTCATGCGACATGTGGCACCACGCAGCGCCCGCATCTGTCCTGGCTTTTTGCTGCTCCTCTCTGCTAGGCCTCTTTTGCTAAGGCCTACCACTGCCGCTTTCCTGGTCCACTAGTCCACTCTCCCCTTCAGCTCTCCTCCACTAAATGGCTGGGGCCACTGCAGGCCACATACTACATATTCCAGGCTGAAAAAAAACCCTTTTTCAATGCAGCGCTCCTCTCCAGTGTCCTGTCCCCTTGACGTCATAGCTTGGCTCAATCGGGCAAAAAACCCAGCTGAATGCACAGGAGCCACCATTTACTGGCATTTCCCCAGCCTCCTTTGTCTGTACCAATGTACTTCTCAGCCGCCCCTTACTGTGCTTCCCTTTTGTTCAATGACAAACCTCATTTCAGCTGTGCTCTTTGTATTCTGGTGCCAGCAAGACCCTGGGCTGGCTAATATTTAAAAAAAAAAAACTGGGTTGTAAACCCGCAAACCTTTAAATCTCTCACTACCATGCCTCATCTACTGCGTGACAGGAAACGCTCGCTACCCCCTATCAGCACAGCCCCCTTTTGCAATTCTTCACCTTTGTACCACAAATGTTTCGTCAATGCTGTAGTATGCATCACTCCACAAAGTTGCTGCCTATACCAGTTAAAGTTCGGTTTCTCTGCTCAACAGAACACTTTGCTATCACTGCTGTGTGTAAACCACACTCAAATATGCCTGCACAAATTAACGTCAGTTTCCACTTTATCACTGAAAACTCTGCCCCCCACAAAATGCTTGTTATCCCGAAATATGCAACCAGCTTAAACTACGTATTACTTTCTCACATTATTTGACTTCTCAGCTTCTCCTAATTTCTGGCCTCCTGTTCCTCTTACTCTCCATTCAAATACTATATATATATATATATATATACATATATATATATATATATATATATATATTATTATATGTACTTATTTAAATATATTCTTTTCTCTGTTTTTTTAAACCACACCTTTCATCCATACTATTTGTTTCTTCCTTACCTCTTTATCTTGTTGCACAAACCTTCCAATTAATTTGCCAATCTGACATGCAGCAGTTTCAAATAGCTCAAAGGATCAAAACTCCAGCAAAAAGTGGCTGAACCACTCTTCTGTTGCCCATTATGTACCTCCACTTGCCCCTCCCCTTCCTGTTGCTTGGTCATTATTCTACCCCTGGCCCTCCCCTTCCCTCCCACCTCCCCTTCTGAGCACACCATCTTGATGAAAAAAGAAGGGGTGCACCAGGACAGCCTGGTCTGCCCCTTAAAGGGCAAACTCCATTGTCCCAGCATATGTACCTCTATAATCAGCAAACTGTTCTATAATTGTTGATGTTACTAGTTTTCCTGTGGTTCTCCATTGAAGACACATCACGTGTTAAATGTATAATAAAGGACTAATACCTGACACAGTACTAATTACTGACAAAGAATTCTGTAGAAAACAAGTAAGTATCTTCTCACAAAAAGAGAGTTTTAGTTGTGCAGTTCTCAACAGATAAGTATTTAGCACAGGTATACCCATACTGACTTTGTCAATATTACATAGAAAATCATTAACATAAATGTTTTCATATCTGGCTCTCAAGTCGGGATATCATAACAATCCGTCTGTGTGTGTGTGTGTGTGTGTGTGTGTGTGTGTGTGTGTGTGTGTGGGGTGCACAGTGACAGTACCTGATTAGTATCATGTGACAGGTAAGAATACTAAGTTTTCTCTTGAGATTATACTGATACCCATTGCCTTTAAGTGTGTGCCCAGTCACAATACAGTTGCCAAACATGAAACTGGAAAATTCCTAGATAACGCTGTGCATCCCCAAAGTTGTGTAGTTTGTGTGTTACCACAATAAAACTGTGTACTCTTCATATTCAAGGCCTCATTTGTACCATAAGTTTCCAGTCAGTTGAAACATCATCTTTCAACAAGGTATAGGGAAGGGGATTGCCTAGCTGATTGCATGCAACTAGTAAGTCTCCTAATTTATGTGTTCTTATAACCAAGGAGGCACACCTTGCATCCCCATATACTTTCTTTACCTATCACTGTACACTTAGTATTAAAAACCTTATCAGGAGAGGTGTAACATTGACTGCCTGATTCCATGCAACAGCTAAATGTTCCAACTTGTGTCTTATTCAATCATGAACCTGTTACTTTGATGTCCATAACTGTTGTTTTATTTAGAGTATGCACTCTCAATTCAGCACCTCATATGCAGTGACACAGTGGTGGAGGGGTGAGGTTTGCTTGTCTGATGCCATGTACCTGTTAACAATTTTAACTCATCTCTAACTGCAACCACAGATGTACACCATCACTGTATCTGTAGTTTCTTTAACTCTGACTGTCCACTCAGGATGCACTATCTCCTCTGGAGTGGGAGAAGGAGTGTCATTATTTAGCTGATACTGTACAAGTCCTAACTCTTTCAATGAGAGTATACTCCAGTGATAGGTCTGAACCATATAGACTCATAACCTTTGTTTTACTGTCAGTCTCCACTCAGAATACAGTGATCACTCTGTCATTTTTCTTGCCGGGGAGGGTGGACATACCCTAGGTAACAACATGCATGTACAAACTGGCCCCAGGTCCCACAACATGATCTTTTGTCAGACAGTAATGGTGACTGCAACACTAAGTGGAACAAAAGTGCAAATGAAAATGGTTACAACAATGAAAAAACACAAGCAATAACATGAACGCAAACAGTGGTACACAGATTTACGTACACAAGAAGAGTAAAGCAAAGTTGTACATAAAACCAAATAGATACAATAAGAGTAACAGTAACAAAAGTGAAATCACTGCATCTATTAAAGAATCTATTTCTCTGTTTTACAGTGGTTGGGGAGACTGGAGCAACATCATGGCCTCAAGTGAAGCAGGAGCCTGGCACCAGCACACATAGAAACATAGACTTTGACGGCAGATAAGGACCACTTGGCCCACCCAGTCTGCCCATTTCCCTACCTATTGGATAAGCTGCAGATTCTAGTTAACTAACAGCCTACTTGTTGCAACCCCCCACTATAATTGCCTTGTGTCTGTCCCATGCATGTTTGAATTGCCCCACTGTTTTAGACCCCACAACCTCTCCAGAAAGGCGGTTCCATGCGTCCACCACTCTCTGAGTGAAAAATAATTTCCTCACATTACCCCTGAGCCGTCCCCCCTCTAACTTTAAATTGTGCCCCCTTGTTCTTACACATCTCTTTTTCTGAAAGATGCTACCCTCCTGGACTTTGTTGATTCCCTTGAGGTACTTAAAGTTTCTATCATGTCCCCGTCCCTCCTTTCATCAAGGGTATATATTAAACTCTCTCAGTCTCTCTTCATATGGTTTCTGATGTAGACCCTGCACCATTTTAGTTGCCCTCCTCTGGATTGCTTCCATCCTGTCTATGTCCTTGCGTAGATGAGGTCTCCAAAACTGCACGCAGTACTCCAGATGGGGTCTCACCAACTGTCTGTATAGAAGGATAACCACTTCCCTTTTTCTACTTGTGAGGCCCCTCCCTATGCATCCCGGTATCCCCCTGGTTCTCCTTACTGACTTCTCACATTGCTTACCCACCTTTAGGTCATCTGATATGACTACACCCAGATCCCTTTCCATCATTGTTGTCATTAGTACCTCACCTGCTATTGTGTACTCTTCTCCTGGATTTTTATTTCCCAGGTGCATTACTTTGCACTTCTTTGCATTGAATCTAAGTTGCCATATGTCTGACCATTCCTCCAAACTTGCCAAGTCCCTTCTCATCCTTTCTACGACCCCTTGTGTATCAAGTCTGTTACAGATCTTTGTGTCATCTGCAAAGAGGCATACCTTTCCTTCCAGACGCTCCATAATGTCACCTATAAAGACATTAAAGAGGACTGGACCCAGTACTGAGCCCTGAGGTACTCCACTAGTAACCCCCCTTTCTTCAGAATGTGTTCCATTCACTGTTACCTTCTGTGTCCTGTTGTGCAGCCAGTTTGCTACCCAGACTACCACCCTGGGACCCACTCCCAGGCTGGCTAACTGATTATTAATCTTTGTGGGGACTGTGTCAAATGCCTTGCTAAAGTCTAGGTAGCCATATCCACAGCCCCTCCTGGTCTATTACTTTGGTCACCCAGTAAAAGAAATCAATTAGATTCATCTGACATGACCTTCCTGCTGTGAATCCATGCTGCTTTGGTCCTGTGCCCCGCTGGCCTCTAGGTACTCAACAATTCTTTCTTTCAGAAGTGATTCCATCATTTTCCTCACCACTGAGGTCAAACTAACAGGTCTGTAGTTTCCTGCTTCTGCCTTGCTCCCACTTTTGTGAAGGGGAATCACATCTGCCCTCCTCCAGTCCTCGGGTACCACCCCACCTTCCCATGATTTGTTAAAAAGTGTGGTTAGTGTTGTCACTAGGTCCTCCCTTAGCTCTTTTAGGATTCTAGGGTAATACGTACAAACGTAATAGACTGCTGACAACAGTATCAGCTGATTTAATTTCATAGTATTTGCTTGCACAATAATTACAGGTGAACAGAAGATCTGCACCTCATCTGTTGGGGGGGCGGGTGGCTGGGGCACTGACTAGCTGACAACATACAACTCCTAATTGTTTCAAGTAGTATATCAGTACAATCATAGAGCTGTAACACTTATATCCATAGCCTTTCTTTTTATCTGACTCTCCACTGAGGATGCACTACCTGTTTTTGTGGTCAGGGCCATTGACTGGCTGATACCATGCAACTGTTAACTGTCCAAACTACTGTGTTACTGCAATCATGGAGCTGTACCATTAATACCCATACCTTATTTTTATTGCGAGTGTCCACTCAGCATGCAGTTCCTGCTGTGGAGATGGGGGACATTTCCTAGCTGATATTGTGCAACTCCTAACTCTGCAAACTATGTGTTCCTGCAAACATACAGCAACACCATTTATGTCTATTTACAAGCTTTTACAACAGCTTCCCACTCATGATGCACTACCTGTCCTACATGGGGGGAGTGTGGTACATTGACTAGGTAACACCGTACAACTGCTAACTGTCCCAGCTAGTATGTTAGTGCAATCACACAGCTGAGTCATCCATATCCTTACCCTTTCTTTCCCAGTGAGTCTGCACTTAACATGCAGCACCTGCTCTGGTGTGCTGGGGGAGGCATTGCCTGCCTAATGGCATACAATGTATAACTATGGCAACTATTATGGTACTACAACCATAGAGCTGTGCCATAAATATCCATAACTTTTGTTTACCTGTCAGTCTGCAGTCACAATGCAGTATCTCCTCTGTAGACACAAGCTTTAGACACAAGGTGGTGGGGGTGGCATAATCTAGCTGATGCCATCAACCCCTAAATGCCATAACATGTGTCCTCCTACAAACAGAATGTATACAATTAATGTCCATATCCTTTATTTCCTGTACCTATCCACTCAAGATAGACTTCCTGCTGTATGTATGTCTGGCTGTAGGGAGTGGGGCACTCCCTGGCTGACACCATTGAAGTACACACTTACGTAACTTGTGTACCCTACAGCCACAAAGGTGCACCATTAATGGCTATGGCCCTTCTTTTCCTATTACTGTCCACCAAGGATAAACTATGTTCCCAGGGGGGGATGTAAAGCATTGCATCATTGTGGGATGGTGGCCATTGCCTAGCTGATATCATGTAACAATTAATTGTTCTAACTTGTGAGTTATTTAATCATAAACCTGTAACATTATATCCATACCCTTCACTTTCCTGATGGTCTGCACTCACAATACAGTACCTTATGTGTGGTGTTGGGGGGCATTAGCTAGGTGACACCACCCAACTCCTAACTGCATAAGTTGTGTCCTCGCACAAACAGAGATGTATGCCATAAATGTCCAAACCATTTATTTTCTCTCAATATCCACTCAAGATACAATTCCCACTGTGTGTCTGTCTGTCTGTGATGGGGGGGATTCCGTGGCTAATGCCATGAAAACCCAAACTTCCATAGCTTGTATGTCCCTACAACCACAAAGGTGAACCATTGATGCCTATGTACGTTGTTTTCCTGTCACTCTACACTCAGGATTCAGTACATGCTGTACAGGCGGTGGGGAGGATATACAACCTGGTCTGTGTGGGGGGGGGTGATTCCCTACCTGACGTCATGCCACAACTTACTGTTCCAACTTGTGCATTAGTTTATCATGAAGCTGTAACCTGAATATCAATAACCTTTTCTTACTGAGAGTATGCACTCACAATACAGCACCTGATGTGCAGTGGGGTGGAAGGTACACTAGCTGGGTAATACCACACAACCCCTAACTCTCATAACTTTCTCCTACTACAAACAGCAATGTATGTCGCTAATTTTCATAACATTTATTTCCTGTGGCTCTACACTCAAGATACAGTTCCTGCTCTGTGACTCTGTGACAGGGGGTGGAGGGGTGGGAAAGACATTCCATGGTTGATGCCATACAACTCCACAGTTGCCTCATCTGTGTGTCCCTGCAACCACAAAGGTGCACCATAAATGTCTATGGGCCTTCTTTTTCCTCTAACTCTCCACTCATACAACAGTATGTGCTTGAGTGGGATGAGCATAGCAGGATGCGATGGAGGGCATTGCCTACCTCACACCATGCAACCACTAAGTGTATAAAGTAGCATATTACTACAGTCATGTAGCTCTAACATTAATATGCATAACCTTTCTTTCCCTCAGAGTATCCAGTCAGAAATGAATACCTCATCTGCAGTGGAGAGGGGAAGGGTGCGGTGGTGGTAGGAGCCATTGCCTGGCTGACGGCATACAGCTCATAAGTGTCCTAGGTGTACCCAAAAAGCTCCATTGCAAAACACAGTTAGAACAAAAACACAAAAGTATATTTGTCATTATCACATGGTAATGGTTTGTTTTTTCTCTTTACAGATCACCCACGTAAAAAGCGGCACACTGTCCACTGTCACTGTGTTCGTAGGCTCAAGCACAAGGTTGACTGTCTCACTAATGAAATAAAAGAGCTCCAACAAGAGCATAAAACCATCCTAGACCTACTTGCCACACAACAAGTGACAGTCAACCTTGTGCTCGAGCCTGTGGGCACAGTGGCAGGAGCCAGTGTGGACAGAGGCACTGCTTCACCTGTCAACGTACCCAGTCTCCCTGGCCAGTGATGGATGGCCTCCACAGCCATGATCCAGTATCTCCCACAACCTGGCGCAACAGCTTACACTTCCCTATGTGCCTCCACATCGATCCAGCTTCCTGCCAGGGCTGCCTCAAGCGACAGCACACCTCCCTCGGACATTTTGTTTTTTGTAAATAGTTAAAAAGTTGTTTTTAGTTGTAGAAAAGTAGGCTAAGTTAAAAAAAATTATAATGAATATTATTTTATATGTGACACAAATTTTATTTTTCTAAATTACAAATTTTTGTAAGACTTTTAATAACAAACATTTATTTTAATAGAAAAAATGATATTTTGTTTTTTGCCACAATCAACATCTAAATTGTACTTTTTTAATAAATATTTTTTACTGAAAGATCTATATTTTTTAATATTAAAGCATAGAGAAACCATGGCATTGAATTTTTATTTTTGTATTCTGTTGAATCATTGTGATAAAAAATGACTAAGTATTTTCTTACAAAAAAGAGTTTTTCTTGTGCAATTTTGAACAAATAAGTATTTAGCACAGGTATTGGCATGCTGATTTTGTTAATGTGACATAGGAAATCATTTACATGAATGTTTTCCATCTCTGAGTCTCAAGTTGGGATATACTACCTGATGTGGGGGGGTGCCAGGGTGGCACTACCTGAGTAGCACCATGCCACTGTTAAGTATACTAACTTTTCTATTGCTGCAATAAATAAGGTCTGATACTGAAATCCATGCCCTTAGTTTAACAGTGTGTTTCCACTCATCGTACAGTACCCAACCATGTGACTGGGAAATTTTCTGGCTAACGCTGTCCACTCACAAACTCGTCTAACTTGTGTGTTCCTGTAATCAAAGAGGTGTACTGTTTATCTTCATGCCCTTACATTTACGATGAGTATCCACTCAGCATACAATGTCTGCTCTTGGGGGGGACAGGGATTGCCTGGCTGATGCCATGCAACTACTAACTGTCCTTATTTGTGTGTTCTTACAACCAGGGAGGTACACCATTGATGTCCATAGACTTTCTATCCCTATCACTCTACACTCAGGATGTGCAACCTGGTCTGGGGGGCATTGCCTGACTCATGCCATACAACTATCAAGTGTTCCAACTTCTTTGTTATTGCAATCATGAAGTTGTACCATCAATATCCATAACCTTTGTTTACCTGTGAGTCTGCAGTCATGATGCAGTACCTCCTGTGCAGAGGCAAGAGGGAGCATTCCCTGGCTGGTACCATGAAACTCCTAACTGTCCTAACTTGTGTCCTCCTACAAACAGGGATGTATAACATTAATGTTCATCTCCTTTGTTTCCTGTGGATCTCCACTCAGGATACAGTTCTTGTTGTGTGTGGGGGGAGGGCATTGCCTGGCTGACACCATGCAACTCCAAACTTTCCTAACTTGTGTGTCCCTACAACCACAAAACTGGACCATTAATGTATATGGATGTTTTTTTCCTGTGAATCTTCACTCAGGATACACTACCTGGCCGGGGGGGGGGCATTGCCTAGCTGACACCGTACAACTACTAACTGTCCCAAGTAGTGTATTACTACAACCATGTAGCTGTACTGTTAATATCCATAACCTTTCTTTTCCTGTGGGTCTATCCTCATGATGCAATGCCTAATCTGTGTGGGGGGGCATTGCCTAGCTGAAATGGTGGGCATTGCCTAGCTCTTCCCATTAAATAAGTAACTGTTCTACCTTGTCTCTTATTCAGTCATGGAGATGTAACATTAATATCCATACCCTCCATTTACCTGAAGGTCAGCACTCATAATAGAGTACCTCATCTGTGCTGGGCAGAGGGACATCACCTGGCTGACGCCATGCAACTCTTAACAGTCATAACTTGTATAGTCCTAGAAACAGAGATGTATACCATTAATGTGCATACCATTTATTTCCTCTGGATAGCCACTCAAGACACAGTTCTGTGTGTCTGTCTGTGTGTGGGGGGGCAGGAGCATTTCCTGGCTAATGCCATGAAACTCCACAGTTTCCTAACTTGTGTTTCCCTAAAACCACAAAGGTGTACCATTAATGTCTGTGTACCATGTTTTCCCATCACTCAACACTCAGGATTCTGTATGTGCTGGGGGAGCTTAAGGGAGCATTGCAAATCTGCCAACATACAACAACTAAGTGTCCAAAGTATACATTGTCTACCTGACACTGGACAACAACTAACTGTCCCAAGAACTGTATTACTGTTGGTGTTCACATCCATAACCTTTCTTTCCCTGTAACTCTCCATTCAGAATGCAATGCCTCATCTCAGCAAGGAACAGCCATTGCCTGCCTGACACTGTGCAGCTCCTAACTGTCCTAACTTGTGTGTCCCTGCAACCACTAAACTTGTCTTGTACTGCAACAAAACTGTTATACTGCTTATCTTCATCTCCTCACTTTTACCGTGGTTCTCCACTCACCACACAATATCTACTTGGAAGAGGGGTGCATGGGTATTGGCAAGCTGATGCTGTGCAACTCATAACTGTCCTAACTTGTCTGTTCCTACAGTCATGAAAACACACTATTGATGTCTATAGACTTTCTTACCCTATCACTCTACACTCAGTATGCTCAACCTGGTCTGGAGAGATGGAGGCATTGCCTATCTGATGGCATGCAACAACTAACTGTTCCAACTACTGTGTTAGTTAATCAAGAAGCTGTAACATGAATATCCATAACCCTTTCTTCCTGAGAGTATGCACTGACAACAGAACACCTCATGTGCGGTGTGGCAAGGGGGGGTGGAGGCACTGCATAGGTGATACCATACAACTCCTAAATCCTAACTATTATAGCCTGCCTACTCCTAGAAACAGGGATGTATACCATCAATTACCATAATGTTTATTTCCTCTGCATATCCACTCAACATAAATTTCTGCTCTGTGTCTGTGTGGGGGGCAGGCATCCCCTGGCTAATGCCATCCAACTCCACAGTTTCCTAACTTTTGTGTCCCTATGACCACAAACGTACACCATAAATGTCTATGGACCTTCTTTCCATCCACCCCAAAAGTCTTCTAATGTGTGTGTTACTGCGATCAAAGTGTCAACAAAAGGAATAATGCCTGACAGGTCTGTTGTCATACTGCGATAACATACCACCTCAGGTGGTTATGCCCAAAGGCGCTGGCTGAGAGCATCCAACACTCTGTGCATTGATGAAGGGGAAAGGGGACATTGCCTGTGTGATACCATGCAACTAACTGGAGTACAGGGGGGCATTGCCTAGCTGGAGGGGTAGGCATTGCCTAGCTAATTCCATAAAACAATTAACTGTTATAGGTTGTGTCTTATTCAGTCATGAAGCTGTAACATGAATATCCATAAGCTTTCTTTCCTTGAGAGTCTCCACTCACAATACAGTACCTAATGTACAGTAGAGGCATGTGGGGGGGCATTGTCTGGCTAATACCATGAAACTCCTAACTGTCATAACTTCTGTCCTCCTACAAACAGGGGTGTATGACATTTATGTCCATAGCATTTATTTCCTGCGGACATACACTCAAGATACAGTTCCTTCTGAGTGCATGTCTATGTGTCTGGGGTGGTGGGTGTCATTCCCTGGTTGACACCATGCACGTCCACATTTCCCTAACTTGTCTGTTCCTAGAACTACAAATGTCTTCCATAAATGTCTACAACCCTTCTTGTCCTGTTACTCTCCACTCAGGATACATTACATGCCCAGGAGGCATGGATGGGGGGAGAATCGGCATTGTCTGGCTGGGGGAAGCATTGCCTAGTTGATGCCATGCAACAACTAAGTGTTCAAAGTTCTCTCTTATTCAGTCATGAAGCTGTAACATGAATATCCACAATCTCTGTTTCCCTGAGAGTACCTCATCTGTGGGGCAGGCATGCACATGGTGATGGTAAGTAAAGCACAACCACAAACTGTAGTGGAGACACAAATGGTAACAGTAATGCAAACACAAACAGAAAAGAAAAGCGTAATGCACATGGTCAGGGTACTGCAGTTGCAAATGAAAATGGTAATGGAAACAGCAAAAAATAACAGCAAATGAAACAGAAACACAAACGCAAACGCAAGTGCGTATGGAAATGCAAACTGTAATGCGCACGGTAACGGTACCACAATTTGAAGCGTAAATAGTAACATAAACAGCAACAATAACACCAAAGGAAACAGAAATGCAAACAGAAACGCAAGTGCATATAGAAATGCAAACTGTTATGCGCACAGGCACAGGAACACAATTGGAAATGCAAATGGTAATGGTAAGAACAACAATGATGGAAAACGAAAAGAGAAACCTAAACAGAAATGGAAGGATGGCTGCAAACACAAATGGCAATGCACACGGTGGCGAAAAGTGAAACAGAAACAGAAACAGTAGTGGACACAAATGTTAAGAGTAACGCAAACGCAAATGCAAATGGAAACGCAAAGGGTAAAGCACATGGTGGCGTACATGGGAAAACTATTGAAAAGTGGCACGGAAACACAAGTGTAAAGGGTACGTGTAAGAGTAAGTGGTGTGCACACCCTATTTCACCCCAAAAAGCTCCATTGAGAAAGACAGTGAAAACAAAGATTGTATGCATAATAATGGGCCTGGGAGCAGAAAACGATCAATTGTAATTCTTAAATGCTAATATCTCAGTAATCGTACGACGTAGGAAAAAAAATAAATTTCACATCATTCATGAGTTTTCTGGCTAGGTTTTCACTGAATGGGGCTACGCATTGTCACGATGAAAATGCCGTATCTCACACCATTTCTGAGCTACAACCCCCGCAAGGCGCGGCAAACACCAACATGTTAGTCTATGGGAAAAATGTCAATTTTGGAGTACTGTAACTTTGCTTCTGTACAATAGTTTGTCACCAAACCACCAGATGGCACGTCTGTGAGATGTTGGCTGCCATACCTCCAAATTGCAGCCTAAAAGACCAAATTGTTCTTTTGCAGCAGGGTGGTAAAGAACTGTTGTTATTTTGGGCATAATCTGGAAAAGTAGTGTCGTGATTTGCGAAAGCTTTCTCAAAATTTACAAAAGTGTCACAGGTTCGACACTACTTTAGTGACACTACTTTTTCCTGAAATTTTAAAAACATATTTCTGGGGTGTTTAACCACAAAATAAAGACATGTCTAGCATTCTCAGGGCTCGATGTCACCTACATGGTCCCAATTTTAAATGCCAAGCATTTTTATGATCAACAACTGAAAACAAAATGGCGGATTTGCAACACTAGTAGGGCCATTTGCGACACTAAAAAGTGCATTTGGGAAAGTGTCAAACTTTTTGTTAACTTTTCCCATTGACATATAATGGGAACTTGTTTTCTGAATAACTTTTGAACTGTTAAATATTTTTTCACGAAATCTTCAAAAGGCACATCGGAGACCCCAGCCACACATTCCTTGAAGTTTTTGGACTGTTCATGCAAACTGTGCAACCTGTAGGCAAGAGCAAGGAATTCGCAAAAAAACATAATTGTGCACATGAATGTTGCTTTATAACTCCGCAGCCGTATATCAAACCAGTACAAAAGTTGTCAGATCCCAAGATCTATGCTGCCAGTCTGTGCCTGCTAAATTTCAGGCAAATCTATTGAACAGTGGTAAAGTTATTAAGGTGCAAAATTTCACCTTTAACCTTAAAAGGGCTACTCAACCCTAACTATGGTAGCATGGTAGTGCTACCATAATATATATATATATATATATATTTATATATATATATATATATATATTTATATATGAACAGTAAATTATTTTAATTATTATGGCTCTCATAAGTTAACAACTAAAGTTTAGAAAGGTTCTTTGACATGTATGATGTCATACATTTTTCACAAAAAAAGAAATTAAAACAAGTTTTTTTTTTTTATGAAAATTATATGTTTATTAACTAAGTTACCACAGAAGATCTTGGAATTAATTACAGTTTACGGAAACATACAATGCATTACTGTAAATAGATCACCTGCTACTTCAGCAGGAGTCATTAGGTCTAGCATGCATGCAAAAATGCTTATTTCAAAGTAACACCATAGTGTATCTTTTGGCAGACATGTCAGGCTATAGGGTAGACCTCTTTAGTGGCATTAAATAAAAACATTTTTATTTTACTGAAATTTCAGATAACACCTTTGAGAACAAGCTCATTTTATAGATTCCACGTTAGATGAATAATACATTTTGGAAAAGTATGAGATGAAGAACAAACAAAACAAGGAATTATACAAGACATTATAAGAGTGTATAACTAGAAAAGTTCCAATACATGTGGCGTTGTACCATGTATGCCATGGTGCATATTTGATTAAAACCTGGAATTCAAAGAGTCATATTAGAGGGGATGGGTCTTATGAAACAACCCTTTACAGGAAGATGAGAACAAACTCAGCCTAATATCTAATAATCAACAAATTAAGGGATGGCATCAGTCAAGGGGCCTTGTCACAGGTGAGAAGGTATGGGACAAAGCATTTTAAAGTGAGCAAAGGAGCTCAGGAGATATAACAGGGGGTTGGGGATAGGGAGAAAGCCATAGAGGGGTGAGGGGAAAGAGTGGAAGGAATCAAGAGGAAATGTGAATGAGAATGATTAGTAACTTAGAACAGTTATTTACAAGCTGAGAACAGTTATACATAAGGTCAGGAAAGCAAAAGGTTAGAATAAGTGCTGATCACAAGAAGGAAGGTTATTGGAAGCAGTCACAACTGGCATCAGCAACTAGCTGTTGCTTAAGTTTAACCTAGAAAGAGCCCAAGGTGGATGCCGAAGTGATGTCATGATGCAGCGAGTTCATCCATAGCAGGGCACGATAGGCAAAGGACCTTTGTCCCAGAGAGGTGTGACAGCGGGGTGTATTAAAAATCTGGTTAGTAGAGCTTCTGATGCAACAATGGTTGATAGTGGGGGTAATAAGCTTTTGCAGTCCTGGGAGCATTTTGCCTAAGCTTACTTTTTTGGACAGTAAACATGTTTGGTGCATGAGTCTACCTTTGAATTGGAGCCAGTTAGCCTGAGTATACATGTCACAGGTATGGAACAGATGGGCTGAGCCGGTAAGGAGCTGGCATGCAGTGTTGAGTGCAACTATGATGCGGAGAAAAGTTGTTTCAGTAGCTGATCCATAGATTGTTAAGACATAACCAATAAGTGTGACAAGAGAGCTTTGAATGGCCAGGCTAAGAGCCTCTTGGGTCAAACATTGAGTATGCCTATAAAGTAGCCCAATGCGGGTGTTAACAGCCTTTGCAATGTTGTCAATATGATAGACATAGGTCATTGTACTGTCAATAGTAATTCCCAGATATTTAAAGAGCTGAACTAGTTCCAGGGGAGAGCCCTCATCATTGGTGATAGAAAGAGGGTAAGTTATGTGGCTACTTTGGGAGCTGGAGAACAGCATAGTTTTAGTCTTGTTATAATTCATAACTAACTTATGCTTATGAAACCATCTTTCTATGACTATGAAATTACTCTGCAGCCCGGATTCAAGAACATTAGGTTCTGGATCACTAGTAAACAAAACTGCATCATCAGCATACAGAAGGATGCGACCCTGACAGGAGTAAGGAAGTTTATTGAGGAAAATGCTAAATAAAAGAGGGCCCAAGATGGATCCTTGAGAAACTCCAGATAGGACAGGTCTGCTATCCGAGTGGGTGTTACCAATCTTCACCTGCTGTGTACGGTTGTGCAGGTAAATTTCAAACCAGGCTATGCTGTCACAAGCTAGGTCAATGGTGGTAAGCTGTTCAACCAGGAGGGCATGATTCACTCTGTCAAAAGTTTTGGTTAAATCAATGAAAGCAGCACTGACCAGGTGTCCATGATCTAAGGAGTGGTGAATAAATCCTGTGAACTCCAGAAGGGCGGTAGTGGTACTATGACCATTTCTGAACCTGTGTTGTTGTGGGCATTGTAGCTGACATTTTTCTAAGTATTCAACCAGATGGTCAGCCACTGTATGCTCAAAAGCTTTCAAGAGTAGGGGCAGGATAGAGATAGGCTTGTAGTTCCCAGTAATTGTGCGATCCCCAGACTTATGAACTGGTGTCACAGTGGCAGATTTATATTTCTGAGGGAATTGAGAGTGACATGTTAATAATATATGTTAGAGGTGACAGAATTTCATCCAGCGCAAGGGCTACAAACTTAAAATCCAGGGTATCACCTCCAAATCTCGATTTCCCTAATACCATGAGTAGGTAATTCCTGGCTTCATGTGCTGAGAGGGCTTTGAAGTAGAAAGGAGGATAAAAAGGGTGCTGAGTCTCTTTCCCAGAGTAGTCACTTGTGAGTGGGTGAGAGAAGTAGCACTTTTATGGCAAGGGTTTGCATGTGGTCATCGGTTTTGGGCTGAGTTAGGACAAGACCTTTAAGGTTGTATCGGAGGTAGATTGTGCAACCACCCCCACACTTGGAGAGATGATCCTGTCTAAAGACTTTGTAGCCTGTGATGGAAATTGAAACATCCACTATTTTTGGAGAAAGCCATATTTCTACAACTGAGAGGATGTCTGGGTTATGTTGTAAGATCCATGCATTCAGTACATCCATTTTGGGGAGGAGGCTGCATATATTAAGTGAGGCAATTTTAAGTAACCCAGTAGATGACTGTGGGTTTGCCGTAAGTTGTGCAGTGCCAAGGTTGGGGTGAATATTGCCAGAGAGCAGCAGCAACAGTAAGGCCAGTCTACACAGATATTCCTTTAACTGCTTATTGCTGAGTTTGTGAAGCTTCCTCTGAATTGAGTGAGCTTTACAGTTGGCTTGTAAGTTGAAGATCCCAGGGTGGAGTGCCCAAGGGATAGCCAGCTAGGGCGATGAAATGGCAAACCCCAGTCACCAGAGGAATGCAGGTTTCATGGCACAGTAAGAGAGTCACAGAATTGGGATAAGGTGATAGTACTATAAACATATAAATGATTACTATCCAATGTTGGCAAGGTAGATGTTAGAAACTTATCACAGGCAAGGTCAGATAGGGTCAATAGTGAGAGCAATATAATGCCTCTAGGAAATAAAGCCATTATAAGAGACATTATGATACTAAGGAGTGCAGCAGTAAGGGTACACAGAAGGTCCCAAGCACAGTGCAAGGTTAATTAAACCAGTGTTTTTTTTTTGTATGTTTTTTTTTTTGGAGTACAATATGTTAAAAGTGAGAAACATGGGAGGGGATAATGGTAATTAGAACAGGAAAAATGCAAAGGCAAGTTAAACAAGTGGGTTGGAGGATTAATAGGAAAAATAAGATGCCTCTAGTGGCAGATCAGTATAAACTGCAAATGGGAAATTGGCCCACCATCTCCAAAGGAATCTCGAGCACAAGCCTTTGAACAAAACATTGTAAAGTAAATGCTTAAATGTGTCCGCTATCATGGAGCATCTTTATCTGCCATCTTGGCAAGTAAGCAGGAGATGCTTTGCTGTATAATTCCTGGTCCACAAGTTCAGTTCTTGTTATGACTTCATAAAGCATAATCTGTTAGCTGGCACTAGTTATCAGTCCAGATTAAGCCTTCCAAGGTTTCAGCAAAAGTTCTGAATTCCAGGGCTATGTTTCTGATGCCAATTCAAGGCAGTGGCCAAATATCTTTAAAACAGTTAAAATAGAGAGCTTTAAGCTCCTGGGCTGACTGTGTCTCAATGGAAAAACACAGTTTGTAAAATGAATGTTGTGCTAGCTTTTCAAGTAATAAATCCACCCACTATTCATTATTCATGAGTTTTCTGCCTGCTTTTCAAATAATTGGAATGTCAGTCCGTTCTACATAAAGTTAAAATCTTTTCATAGGACCTTTCAGCATATTTTGATAGTCGCATTACCTTTGAAATACTGTGAGTTAGATGTTTGCGGCAATTTGGCATGCCTTCTTAAAAGAGCAAAATATAATGCAGTTTCCATCCTTATCTGTTCCAGAGGATTTCAACATTCATTCCAGTAACTCAGTTCTCTTTGCTACAGTTGGAAGAAATATTCCAAATTTGTGAAGGCATCTCAATTTATGACTGTTTATCAGACACAGGCACATTTTTCTCTGTACACATCGTTGAGTAATAACATCGTTCCATAGATGGAGGACTTCTTTTTCTTCAATTAATTAACACTTTCCTTCCTCACAAAGACATATTTGTGCATTGTTTTTTTCTCCTTTTTCCATTTGTATTGGGGTTCTGAATGGTCTGCATCTTGTATAGCACTCTCCCATGACAAGAGTGGAGAAATGTGCACGAAAAGTAAATCATCATATACCCAGTTCTGACGGGTGTACCTCTATTGAGCCAAGGTTAAAAAAATTAAATAAAAAATTTAGTAAAATGAGATAAATTATATCTGTAGTCCTGAAATCCAAAAGTGGACACATTTTTTCCTCTATATTAGTAAGATATTGCTGTGAAGACAGGTCCCAAATCTGAACAAATAACAAAATGTATCTTCTACTATATGAAATATCTACTCTAATCTTATACAGTCCATAACTAAGTTTAACCAATGCTAGTAGTTTGGAATCAAATTTTTCCACCAATTAATTAAAATAAGTTTTCTTGTATCAACTAACATAATATCAATGAGTTGAATCATATTTATTGGAACATATTCACATTTCTATAGCCAATTCCTAATAATTGAATCCATGGGTCAAAAGGGAAAGTGTAGTTCAAAATCTCAGTTAATAATTTTCTTATTTTATGCCAAAATGACTTAAGCATGATACTGTCCACAAACAAGTAAACAAATGAACCTCTGACTTGGCTGCATCCAATAAAGATGCATTAAAGCAGCAGTACTAGGTAAAAAACAAATTGAAACTTTTACAACAGTTTGTTTCCTGTGCTCTGTTGAGCAGTTACCTGGTAGTCTTTTTTGTTATTGCTGTACTATCACCCTGTAATTTGCTCTGTTTTTGGTTTTGTTTACATTTTCCCCATTTGCCATGATGAATTGGAACCCTCTGCTGCCAACCACACATGCGCATGACTCATAGTACTACACAGAGACAGTGGGAATGTGCCACACAGAGTCCCATGGAAGTAAACAAAAGAGGTGATGCAACAGAATGGGGGAGTTTGGCTGCAAATTAGACATCAGCCATATTTACTATGGATCCACAAAAAGGGACATGAGTTTTAAATATCTAAAAAACTAAAGATCACTAGAAAAAAGTATTTACAAACATGGAAACCAGAACTATGTCTGCATGCTTCCGGCCAAAAAGCAGAATTTTTATTTATTTATTTATTTTTGGCATCTCAGAATAAGACCTTTGAGCGGAAAACTCATTTACAAATGTTCCACATTGAATAACAGAATACAAAACAGTATCACAGATGACAAGGTACAGAACAAAAGTTAAGTAATACTACTAGTAGTGGGCATAGAATACAGTTAATGCTTATCACGTTGCATCTGTTGAGATGAATACAATGTGCCATATGCGGCTAAAGTTAAGGTAGCTAGAAAAACATTACAAAATGTATTATCAGGTTGATGCTATTAAAGAGTATTGAGCATGAAGTGAGGGGCACAGGAGAGATAAGAAGGGGGAAGGGGAAATAGGAGGGGGAGTGGGTCAGTGAAGAGAAGAGAAGGGGACAATTGAGAACAGCAGGTGATTGGGGGATTGGGAATTGAGAGACTGAAGAAGCCAAGAGGGCCTTGTTAAGGTACAAGAGGTAAGGTGGCAAGAGGCGAGGTAGTTCAGGGTTGAAGGAAAGGGTTGTGCACACTAAGGGCAAGGAAATCCAGGGTAGGGGGATAGGAGGGGGCCAAGACTAATGACAGGAGGAAGAAGGAGAGGGTATGTAAGTGCTGGTAGAAACTGGTTAACCAGGAGGGTGAAGAATTAGATGTGGGTGGTTTAGCCATCACAGTCGCAAGAGCTGGAAGTGGTAAGATAGGAATTGAGTTTAGTTTTAAAAGGGATGAATTTGGGTTCCAGTTGGAGGTCAGTGTTGAGTGAGTTCAGCCATTTGAGGGCCCTGTAGGCAATAGAATGTTGCCCCTATGATGTACTGTGGAAGGGGACTTGAAATAAGCTCACATATGTGCCTCTGGTTGGCCTGCTATTGGTGGAGGAACTGAGGAGAGATTGTATAGCTTGGAAAGTAAGACCCAGGGTGGACTTATTTCATAGAAACATATTATTTGACTGCAGATAAGGACTACTTGGCCAACCTAATCTGCCCATTTTCCTACCTAACAGATAAGCTGCAGACCCTAGTTAACCAACAACTTACTTTCTCCTACCCCCCACTAGGACTGCCTTATGTCTGTCCCATGCATTCTTGAATTCCCCCACTGTTCTGGACTCCACAACCTCCTCAGGGAGGCTGTTCCATGCGTCCACAGCCCTCTCCATGAAAAAGTACTTCCTCACATTACCTCTGAGCCATTCCCCCCTATCTTCAAATTGTGCCCCCTTGTTCTTGCACATCTCTTTTTCTGAAAGATGCTACCCTCTTGGACTTTGCTGATTCCCTTGAGGTACTCAAAAGTTTCAATCATGTCCCCTGTCTCCCTTCTTTCCTCAAGGGTATAGTCTTTCTTCGTATGTCTTCTGGTGCAGACCCTGCACCATTTTAGTTGCCCTCCTCTGGACAGCCTCCACTCTGTCTATGTCTTTGCGGAGATGGGGTCTCCAGAACTGCACACAGTACTCCAGATGGGGTCTCATCAACTGTCTGCACAGAGGTATAACAACTTCCTGTTTTCTACTATTGATGTCTCTCCCTGTGCATCCAAGTATCCCCCCAGCCTTCCTTACTGCCTTCTCACATTGCTTGCCCACCTTTAGGTCATCTGATATAATTACCCCCAGGTCCCTTTCCATTTTGATTGTTGTCAGTATCTCACCTCCTATTGTGTACTCTTCCCCTGGGTTTTTGTTTCCCAGGTGCATTACCTTGCACTTCTTTGCATTGCATTTGACCAGCCATACATTTGACCATTCCTCCAACCTTGCCAAGTCCCTTCTCATTCTTTCCACTCCATCTTGTGTATCAAACCTGTTGCAGATCTTTGTGTCATCTGCAAAGAGACATACTTTTCCTTCCAGCTCCTCTGCAATGTCACTTATAAAGACATTAAAAATGGACCGATCCCAGTGCTGAACCCTGCGGTACCCTGCTAGTAACCCTCCTTTCTTCACTGTGGACTCCATTTACTACTACCTTTTGTGTCCTATTGTCTAGCCAATTTTTTATCCAGGCTACCACCTTGGGACCCACTCTAAGGCTGGATAACTTGTGTATTAATCTTTTGTGTGGGACTGTATCAAATGCCTTGCATAAACCTAGGTAGTCCATGTCCACAGCCCCTCCCTGGTCTACTACTTTGGTCACCCAGTCAAAGAAATCTATTAGATTCGTCTGACATGACCTTCCCATCGTGGATCCATGCTGCCTTGGGTCCTGTGCCCCACTGGCCTCTAGATACTCAACAAGTCTTTCCTTCAGAAGTGATTCCATCATTTTTCCTACCACTGAGGTCAAACTAACTAGTCTGTAGTTTCCTGCCTCTGTCCTGATCCCACTTTTGGGAAGAGGAATCACATCCACCCTCATTCAATCCTCAGGTACCACCCTATCCTCCCATGATTTGTTAAAGAGAGTTGTCAGCGGTGTCACTAGTTCTACCCTTATTGGTGTGCAGACATAGCTGATACTGGAGTCTGCTTTGCAGATTGAGTCAACCAGAGTGTGTGTAGAGCTCACAGGTATGGGTTAAACAGCAAGTGCCTGATATGAGTTGGCAAGCTTTGTTTTAGGGCCAATTTGAGTCTCTTGAGGGCTGTGTCAGTACCTGACCCATAGACAACCAGCCCACAATCAATTATTGACAGGACTGAGCTAGAGACTGCAAGCTTGAGGGCTTCATCAGTGAGGCAGTGTCTGTGACTATAAAGTTGACCAATATGCTAGTGTGTCACCTTGGCCAAATGGTCTATGTGAAGTGAATAGGAGATGCAACAGTCGAGAGTGACTCCCAGGTGGTGACTACATCTAGTGCTGAATCCCTGTTGTTTAAGATCTTGAGGTGATTTGATCTGTGCCTGCTATGCGGATAAGCAAACAACATTAACTTTGTTTGTTTTTTTAGTTGAGGAGATTAGCATTACAGAACTAGGCCTCAACTGCTGTAAGAGCAGCCTGCATTTTCTGTTCAAGGCCTATGGGGTTGGAGTGACTTGTGAACAGCACATCATCTGCATATAATAGGGTGTTGTCTGGACATTCCTTTGGAGGTTGTTTAGAAACAGTGTAAATAGCAGTGGGCCAAAGATACAGCCCTGGGATACTCCAGAAGTAACAGTATATTGGTCAGAGAGAACATCTAGTATTTTTACTTGCTGTACTCATTCAGAGAGGTAGCTCTGGAACCACTCTGTGGACCCTGGGAATAGATCTGTGTTGGCCAACTGATTGAGAAGGAGCTTATGATTGACTGTATCAAAGGTTTTGTTCAGGTCAATGAAGAGTGATCCCCCAACCAAGAGCCCCTGATCATCATGGATAAGGTCAGTGAACTCCACTAGTGCAGTTGTAGTGCTCCTGAAGCCATGCTGTTGATGACATAGCAGCTTGTTCTTGTCGAGGTAGTCCATGAGTTGATCATAGACAATCCTCTCAAGGGCTTTGGAGCAAGGATGGAGGATAGAGATTGGCCAGTAGTTGGAGTGGATGGCTCTATACCCACTTTTGAAGCCACTGGTTACAACCACTTTTTTCCAGGTCTGTGGGATTTTACTGTATATGCGTGATAGGTTTAGGATTTTGGTGAGTGGTGAGCGTAGTTCGTCAAGGGTGGGCAAAACTAATTTCAGATTGAGGATGTCTGCACTGGTTCTAGTCTTCCCTAGTGCTTGCATTAGATATTTTTGACCTCAGATTTGGAAACAACTCTGAAGTAGAAAGGGGAAGGTGAGCTGATCAGAGTGGAGGAGTTGTTATGAGAAGTTTTTTTGAATATAGGATTTAGGTAGTCAGTGGGGAGCACCCCACTGAGATGAATGAAAGTTTTGTTTAGTGTATTAGCGATTTCATATGGGTCCTTGACAATGTTTCCATTAACATGGAGCAAGGAGGCTGGCTCTTTACTGGGCTTTCTGGTTAAGGACTTGATGTCCCAGAATTTCTGACAATTACCACACAATTTGCTAAGTTCATTTATGAAGAAAATACATTTTGCTTTATGGATGGCTTCTTGTACATTTATTGTGAGCTTCTTTATATTTTTGGATGTCAGTCCAGGACTCTGTACACTTGGCCTTGTGTCAAAGGTTGTCTCTTTTCTTCATTTGGTCGATCAGTGATGATGTGACCCAGGAATTGCTTGCACCCCTGACTTACTTTTTGTGAAGGGGGTATGTAAGATGCAAGCTGCATTGAAGGTGTTAATAAAGAGCTCTAACACAGTATCAATGTCCATGGCATTGTGGATGTTAATCCAGTCTTGTTGGCGGAGGTACACTTTGAGGGAGCCAAGCTGCCCTTTTTTTAAAACTCTAGAGTTCACAATTTTGGGGGGATTCTGGGAGATATATTAGTCCAAGTACAGAGGATAGGGGAGTAGCCACTAATGTTGTCTGGTAAAACAGATTCACTACCTATTCTTTCAGGACAATTGGTTACAAGCCAGTCGATTAAAGTGCTAGTACCAGAACAGTACTGCAGTTTACCGGGGTTGGGGATTTACCTCATTTTGACACAGTGATAGAAGAGATGGCATCTCTGTAGGGTGCTGCCTCAGGGGATAACCAGTTAATATTGAAATCCCCCCACCATCGAGACTTTTGAGTTGTCCCAAAGGTTGGGGAGATAAACCTGGGCTGTTTTAAAGCCAGTTGGCCTGTTCTTTGGTAGGTATATACACTGATACAAATGTGAGGGACTTACCACACGACCCAAGTTGCAGCTTTTTTGCAAGTATTTATTTTTATTTATTAAATTTTGATAATCGGGTGAGCCCACTGAGCCCCAAAGGTCCCTTTTTCAGGGACGACCAGAGGGTTACAAAATACATTACATGGGATTGTTTCGACAGGATACATAACAAATGTCATACATTATTACGTGGGATAGTATACAACTAGATACATTAATTACATCACATAGATACATAGAAGGGCAGACAGTAGTGTCAGTGTAATAAGTAGGAGCGTATAAAGGAGTAAAACGCTTTGGAGTACCTTATCTAACAAATACACTTTGTGGAGGTAGCCAGGTGCGCCTTAAGCCTGAATGCGAGGAAGGTATGGCGGAGGTTTCCTGAATGCCTTTGGGAGGAGTTCCATAAAGTGGGGCAATAAAGGCAAATGACTTCCACCCGCTTTGTTCTGACCCTTGGCACTGAGAGGAGCATCCTGTTGGTGAACGGAGTTGCCTGGGTTCCTCTTTGTGGAGATGAGCCCAGCTAGGCTGGGTGGGGAGGAGTGGAAGTTTGTAGGTGAGGCAAAGGGAGGGTGTGAAGCCTGTCCTCCCAGGGGGGCCAGTCTAGATGGGACAGCAGGTCGCAGTGGTGGGTCCTCGGGCCAGCTAAGGAGGCAAAGCGGGCCACTGTGTGGTAGAGAACCTGCAGTTTATTTAGCTCTTGTCTAGCTTCTCCCTGGTTAACAGGGGCTGCATAGGTGAGTATGTGGAGCAGAACACTCGTAGCAATGGAGACCCGGGCCGCTGGTATCAACTGGTCTTTCAGCCTGTACAGGGTCCCAAGTTTAGAGTGGATATTTTTGGTTACCTGTTCAACGTGCCCCTTGAGGGTGAAGCCCTGATCCAGGGTGAGTCCCAGGTATTTTATGGAGGGGGACCACCTCGATAATCTTACCTGAGGTGGTCATCAGTTTGAGGAGTTGACTTCTATCCCGATAGCCAGATCTGGGGCCAAACAGCATGGCCTTAGTCTTGTTCAGATTGATGACCATTCTATTAGTGACTAGCCACTCCTCTAGGGACTCCAAGTCATCATGGAGCCGAGAGCAGAGTTCTCCCATGTTGGTGGAGGGCCGATAGAGCACTGCGTCGTCAGCATATTGTACCACTGAACTCCCTCCACTGTGGTTGCTGAGGTCATTGGTAAATAGTGAGAAAAGAAGTGGGCTGAGTATTGACCCTTGGGTCACCCCTTCAATTAGGGGGAAGAGGATCAGACAGTGAGTCTTTCCATTTTACCCTCTGTGACCTGCCAGAAAGGTAGCTGGAAAACCACAATAGGGAGTGCCTGTCTAGTCCAACCTGCCTCAGTTTGGAGAGCAGCAGGTTGTGGTTAACAAGTTCAAATGCTTTAGATAAGTCTATAAAGACTGCCCCTGTGGGGGTCCCCTTGTTAAGCTCTTTGAGTACATCTGTTGAGAACTTGATGAGAGCAGTGTCAGTCCCGTGATTGGTTCTGAAGCCATGCTGTGAGGGGGCTAGAAGTTGGTGGGTTTATAGGTAGTCACGGAGTTGACCATAAATCAACCTCTCTCTTGTATCTTACCGAGGCTACAAAGTAGGGAGATAGGCTTGTAATTATTGGTTGATTCCCTCGTACCTCCCTTATGGACAGGGACTATGTGAGCCATCTTCCAAGGACTGGGGATGGCCCCTTCCACAATGGAGCTGTTGAGGGCCAGGTTAGGGGCCTAGCGGTGCTGGGGCCCCTTCCTTGAGAGTCGGGAGGAATACCATCAGGTCCCATGGGTCCCGTTGCTTTAGGGCTTTTAGTAGAGGAGGACTTCCTTAGGTCTAACTAGCCTAAGGTGGAAGGGGATGGTCGTGTAATATGGGGGGGGTCAAAGGGCGGGGGTGGGTGGGCAGATCAGCTTTGATCTGTTCCAGGTTGGTGAACTGATGGTTGAGTGCCATAGCGATGATGGAATCATAGCTAGTTAGCTGGCCATTTACCTTCATGGGGCCGTGTTCGACCTTGCCGGTACCCTTTAGTATCCCATTTATGTGGGCCCAGAAGAGTCTAGGGTTCCCTAGATTCTTTATCTGTGGGTCAGTGACATACTCTCGTTTTGCCACTTTTATGGCCAGTTTGCACCTATTTCGAAGAGCCTTGTAGGTTGTGAGATCAGCTGGTAGTGAGGATAGTTTGTATTTCTTCCAAGCTGAGTCCCTGTGTTTCATCAGGGTTTTCACATTGGGGGTGATCCACTTACAGCAGCTCCCCTTGGTGTGGAATTTCTTCATGGGGGCCAGCCGGTCAGCCACCATGGTGAGTGCTCCCTGGAAGAAGGCTGTGGCTTCATCCAATGTTGGGAGAAGTTTGATGGGACTCCAGTCTATACTGTTAAGACATCCTAACAGGTGCTCTGGCCGTAGGTGAGAGAAGTCCCGTGCTGCCAGGATTTGTGGGTGGGCTCTGGGGGCCCTGTTTTTCCAGATGCAGAAGATGGGGGAATGGTCGCTCAGTGCATCGGCTAGTATGCCCCCTGCCTGTACATTGGAGGGTTTGCTCATGAGTATCCAGTCTAAAGTGATATGGTTACCTGTTTTATAATTCATGCAGGTGGGCCCAGCGATGATCTGTTCTAGGTTAGCATCCTGGACCAGTCCTATTAAGGAATGGCTGCCTTGAGTGACCCAATTTAGATTGAAGTCCCCCAGTAGGAGTAGTTCTGTGGAGAACTCATTGGCTAAGTCTTTTAGAAACGTTTCAAGGGAGTTCCTCATGTTCGTTGGGGGATTGTAAACACATCCTATATTGAGATGCTTTCCGGGGCCAAGGGTGATCCTCACAAAGGTTGCTTCACCTTCCGTACAGTTGGATAGTTTTGGGGATAGCTGTACAGTGTTCAGGGTGTCTTTCGCGTAGATTAGCACCCCTCCCCCCCTTTTGCCCTGTCTGTCCCTTCTGTGAGAGGTATATCCCGAGGCTGCTACCTCATGTGGAAGAATGTGAGGTTTGAGCCAGGTTTTGGATACAGCCAAGATATCTGGGTTGTACCTATCTAGCCAAGATTGAAGTTTGTGAACCTTTGGCCTCAGGCTGCATATATTCATATGCGCAATACATAATCCCTTGGTGGATGCCCAATGGGGGTCCAGCGGGGAGGAGACCAAGAGGTTGTGTGTGGGTGGTCCAGGATTTGGCTGTACATCCCCGGCCATGAGCAGGAGGGTGGCAAGAAGGCAGAGAGTGGGGATCCCACCCAGGGGTAGGGACATAGCTCTAAACTTTCGCCTGGTGGTGAGTAAAGAGGAATATAGGACACCTTTTTTGCAGAATTCGTGCACAGTCAGGAGTCCTGCCAAATTGCTGGGGGGTATGGGGATATTGCTCCTCCAGGAGTGATGGGGGGAGGTCCAGAGGGAGAGTGACCTCTGGGGTCCTGTTCACCTATGGTCATGGTCATGTCAGTCCATAGGAGAGATAGTATGTATAGGACAGCCAGGAGGAGTCCTCTATTAGGTCCACTAGAGGCAAGGGGTCCAGGCTTGGGGGCTCATGCTGCCAGCCCCTAGCAGAATCACTCAAAGGCTAGGTGAGGGGGGGATGGTCACGTGCCTTGGTCAAGTTACCCTGCTGATGTGATACTTTATAGAGGGAGAGGTTAGTCCGCTATACCCTCGAGTGAAAGTACAACTGGTCCTGCTATACTTGCAGGCCCCTTTGGGTCTTTTTCAGTTATTTGCATCTGGGAGGGGCTCTCTGGTGGAGGGCAGGCTGGATAATAAACAGACTAAGTTAGCAGTATGTCTGGCAGTTCAATGATACATTAATGCCCATTAAGCACGTTTATACAGGATATAGTAGAAAACAGTCTAAACGATATTATTGGGCAAGTAAACAGTAAGGAGGGGCTGTCAGAAGGGGGCAGGCAAGTCAATAAAACAGTCTAATTAGTAGTATATCTAGCACGTATAAAGGATACTATCAAGGCCCCTTAGACAAATTTATGCGGGCTAGTCTTGAAAACAGTTCTAATTTGCAATAGATGTAACAGTTACTAGTGATTCATACAGTGCTCTTTTGCCACATTTATGCAATTAAGTATGGAGAGTATACTATAGAAATGCGAGTTAGCACAGTGGTTAATTAGCTACTAGTAGGCATAGGTAACTTGTAACACTTCAGTATGGAGTTATAGTTAAACAGGCGGTTAGTTGGGCAAATTAGTGATTCAAAGGTAAGCTAACACTTCAGTATGGAGTTAAAGTTAAACAGGCGGTTAGTTGGGAAAATTAGTGATTCTACAATAAGCTAGAGTAGTCGGAGTTCTGTTATATCGAGTAACAGTTTAGTAGCTGAACACCACCTAGTGGGTGAATGATAGGTGATCTCGAGGGTATACCAGTTACCGCCCAGTGATTGTCAGGTCCAGCAGTGGGCGGGGCGACTATGTATTTAATACGACAACTAAACAGGGTGGGTGGGACGGCCCACAAATCCGATCCCTGCGGTACTTGCTGGAGCGAGAAGCCGCCAGGGGAGTCCTGCACTTCGGGGGAGGTCCACCGGTTCGCGGTGCGCTAGCCGGTGCCTTGACCCCAAGAAAAGTCCTTGGTAAGTCCCAGGGAGCTGGAGGCTTGTTTCTTTGGTGGTGTGGGGGGAGTCAAGCAGCCCTAGCCACTCTCTCCTCCCCCTGGTGAAGAAATCCCTTGTAGCTGGCTGCAGCACTCTCAGCCTTAAGACCAGGCTGGGAGAGTGTCATCACAGGGTCAGGATCCTATCAGCGAGTTGCTGATATTTGAAGAAATTCTGCACACCACTTCTCGGTTATGGAACAAAGGCACGGGTCGGTAGCAGTTTGAAAATTCTGCAGGGAACGAGAATGGAGATGTCGGGGGTCTTCAGCGAAAGGCAGTGTCAAAAATCTGATCCCTGCGGTACTTGCTGGAGCGAGAAGCCGCCAGGGGAGTCCTGCACTTCGGGGGAGGTCCACTGGTTCGCGGTGCACTAGCCGGTGCCTCAACCCCGAGGAAAGTCCTTGGTAAGTCCCAGGGAGCTGGAGGCTTGTTTCTTTGGTGGTGTGGGGGGAGTCAAGCAGCCCCAGCCACTCTCTCCTCCCCCTGGTGAAGAAATCAAGTATTTGGGTGTGACTCCTGCATGTAGGGTTTGGAAGGCCATTCTCTTTTTATAATTACTTCCTGATTATCTAGTACTGCTGTTTTGAATTTATTTAGCTGAACAGAAGTACGTTGTACTCTATGTACAGTGTTAAACTGCATTTGTATAACTTTACATTTTTAGATAATTTCATACTGTAGGTGTTTGTAATATTTGAGGCAAGAACTCCCCTACCACAAAAGGCCCTAATACTGTAATCCAGACACTATCAAATTATTCACATATTGATCTTTTTTCTCCAGTCTTATTACAAATATTTTGCTCATTAATTGTTTTAATTGAGTTTCCTCAGGCATCCATAAAGACTCTAGCAGGGACCTGGGAGAATCTCTCCTCATACTGTTTTGATAAGAAAACTGCAAATCTGCAAAAAGTTAAATAATGCCCACTAGGTAGATGCTACACTTGTCTTAATTCTTAAAAAGATGTACACTTCTTATTGCTGTATAGTTGTCACAAAACCAAAATGCCTTCCATACATGAATTGTTAAGCTGTTCTTCATTGCTGGAATTGTATAGTTAGTTGTCAATGGGGTATATAAAGAAATATTATTTAAGTGACCAACTGTTTTATGAAAGTCTGTAAAGACTACAATAGTACTTCTTGTTTGTTTTTATAATTTTTTGGCCTGGAAACACACAGTAAGCTGACGTTTGTTTCCAGGTGTATCCAGCAAGCACAGGGAAGTTAAATTAATTCCTCATGGTCACACAGTATTCAAATGGTGGCTGTGGGACTAAAACCCAGTTCTCCAGATTTGCAGACAGTGCTCTTAACCACTACTCAATCTGCCTCCCATTTCTAATGAATGGAGAGATTTCCTTTATATTATTCACGACAGATGAGTCTGCAAGTAGATTTGTTTTAGATGTCATGTACATAATATTAAGTGCTCTATTTTCAGACAAGGTGGGTAGATATGTTCCCTTCTGAGCAAAGAGTATGTATACTTCAACAGAGATGCCATATAATAACATAAAATATTTGGGATTTGTAGACAAGCTCATTGATCTGGCTCATATACTGTAATTTATATAGACATACTCTGGGCTGTTTTCTCCATGAGAGAAACATTCTCAGAAACTTTTCCCAGTCTTTGAAAAAGGTAATTATAACTCTGATAGGGAAGACCTCAACAAGAGAGGTACTGTGAGAGAACCTTCAGTTTTATAACATTAGCCCTTCCTATCAGAGTCAGCAAAAGCAATGTACATTTGATGATATCTTTTTTGACTTGCTCCAAAAGGCGTGATAGTTCAATTCAAACATGTCAGAAAAGTTTAAAGAGATTTTAACCTCCAGATATCCTACCTGCTTTTGATATTCATTAAATATAAATACTTTTGGTGTGGCATAATCAGTATCTTTATTTATATAAAACATCCAACAAAGAGTTCAATAATTCCAAAATATTATTCAGGAATATTAACATAGAAACATAGACTTTAATGGCAGATAAGGACCACTTGGCCCACCCAGTCTGCCCATTTCCGTACCTACTGGATAAGCTGCAGATTCTAGTTAACCAACAACCTACTTCCTGCAACCCCCCACTATAATTGCCTTATGTCTATCCCATGCATGTTTGAATTCCCCCACTATTTTAGACCCAACCACCTCCTCAGGAAGGTGGTTCCATGTATCCATCACTCTCTCCGTGAAAAAAAAATTCCTCACATTACCCCTGAGCCGTCCCCCCCCTATCTTTAAATTGTGCCCGCTTGTTCTTAAACATCTCTTTTTCTGAAAGATGCTACCTTCCTGGACTTTGTTGATTCCCTTGAGGTACTTGAAAGTTTCTATCATGTCCCCCCCGTCCCTCCTTTCATCAAGAGTATACATATTAAGCTCTCTCAGTCTCTCTTCACATGGTTTCTGCTGCAGGCCCTGCACCATTTTAGTTGCCCTCCTCTGGACTGTTCCACCCTGTCTATGTCCTTGTGTAGATGATGTCTCCAAAACTGCACACAGTACTCCAAATGGGGTCTCACCAACTGTCTATATAGAGGGATAACCACTTCCCTTTTTCCACTTGTGATGCCCCTTCCTATGCATCTCAGTATCCCCCTGGCTCTCCTTACCGACTTTTCACATTGCTTACCCACCTTTAGGTCATCTGATATGACTAACCCCAGGTCCCTTTCCATTTCTGTTGTTGTTAGTACCTCCCCTGCTATTGTGTACTGTTCTCCTGGTTTTTTTGTTTCCCAGGTGCATTACTTTGCACTTCTTTGCATTGAATCTATGTTGCCATATGTCTGACCATTCCTCCAAACTTGCCAAGTCCCTTCTCATCTTTTCTACTCCCTCTTGTGTATCAACTCTGTTACAGATCTTTGTGTCATCTGCAGAGAGGCATACCTTTCCCTCCAGACCCTCTGCAATGTCACCTATAAAGATGTTAAAGAGGACTGGATCCAGTACTGAGCCCTGAAGTACTCCATTAGTAACTCCCCTTTCTTTGGAATGTGTTCCATTCACCATTACCTTCTGTGTCCTGTTGTGCAGCCAGTTTGCTACCCAGGCTACCACCCTGGGACCCACTCCCAGGCTGGCTAACTTGATTATTAATTTTTTGTGCGGGACTGTGTCAAATGCCTTGCTAAAGTCTATGTGGGCCATATCCATAGCACCTCCCTGGTCTATTACTTTGGTCACCCAGTCAAAGAAATCTATTAGATTCATCTGACATGACATTCTTGCTGTAAATCCATGCTGCTTTTGGTCCTGTGCCCCGCTGGCCTCTAGGTACTCAACAATTCTTTCTTTCAGAAGTGATTCTATCATTTTCCCTACCACTGAGGTCAAAGTTACAGGTCTGTAGTTTCCTGCTTCTGCCTTGCTCCCACTTTCATGAAGGGGAATCACATCTGCCCTCCTCCAGTCCTCAGGTACCACCCCATCCTGCCATGATTTGTTAAAAAGCGTGGTCAGTGGAGTCACTAGGTCCTCCCTTAGTTCTTTTAGGATTCTGGGGTGAATTCCATCAGGCCCCATTGCTTTGTCCACCTTGAGTTTTAGGAGTTCTTTTAGGACTCTTTCTTCTGTGAATGGACTGGTGTCAACCCACCTACCCAGAGTGCTTCTATTGTCTGGTTTAGGTAACTCCTCCTCATCTTCTTTTGTGAATATTGAGCAAAAGTATTCATTCAGTATCTCTGCCTTTTCACTGTCTCCCTCTGCTCACCTTCCCTCTCCTTTATTAATCTTCACTATCCCTTCCTTAACCTTTCTATGCTCCCTAATGTACCTATAAAAGATTTTATCCCCCTTCTTAACTGAGTTGGCTATTTTTCCTCGGTTTGGGCCTTTGCTGTTCTGACTGCCTTCCCCACTTCTTTCTGCTTTAATTGATACAGTTGCCTGTCGTGCTCCTTCTGTGATTCCTTATACTTTTTGAATGCAGCCTTTTTCTCCTTAACCTTCCCTGCCACCTCTTTTGAGAACCATAGTGTTTTTTTACTCCGCTTTGTTTTCTTTATTTGTTTCACACAAAGGCTTGTTGCCTCTATGATGGCAGTTTTGATTTTTCTCCATTGCTCTTCCGCCCCTTCTTTTTGGCCATTTGCTAGTGCATTCTTCAGGTATTCACCCATTTTGCCAAAGTCAGCCCTTCTAAAGTCCAGTATCCTTGTTTTTGCACGGCTTATCTCCATGGTTGTGCTCATTGTGAAGCACCCTGTGCAGTGGTCACTTGTTCCCAGATGTCTACTGACTTCTAAATTTGTGATCCTCTATCCATTTGAGAGTACCAGGTCCAGTATTGCTCCCTCCTGAGTGGGTTCCAACACTAGCTGTCTAAGGCCTGCCCCCTGTAGGGCATCGAGAATGACCCTGCTCTTGGATGTGGCTACAGTACATGTCATCCAGTTAACATCTGGCATATTCAGGTCCCCCATCAACAGTATCTCCCCTTTTTCAGCCATTTTGAGAATGTCCTCTATCATTTTCTTGTCCATTTCCTCCCCTTGAGATAGGGGTCTGTATACAACCCCTGTGCAGATTGTGATGCCATTTCCTGTTTCCAAGGTGACCCAGAGTGCCTCTTGTCCTCCACCTTTACTTTTTAGTTCTATAGCTTTGATCTCTTCCCTTATGTATAGAACTACTCCACCTCCTCTTTTACCTTCCCTGTCCCTTCTGTAGATTGTATACCCTGGTATGTTGACATCTCAGTCATGGTTCTCTGTGTACCATGTTTCCGTGACTGCCATAATATCCAATTGTTCATCTTCCATCAGGGCTACTAGCTCTGGAAGCTTGTTTCCAAGACTACGGGCATTAGTACTCATTGCCCTCCATTTAATGTTGGCTTAATCCTTTTTTGCCCCATCCCTGCTCTTATTGCCCTTGTCTATTTTTCCATTTACCCCTGTTCTGCTCTGTGTTGAGCTCTGTACCTCAGTGTTTACCTTACTACCTGCCATGTTTTGTGGGGGGAGGCTTGACATTTCCTGCCTCTTATCAGCACCTCACCCCTTGGCTAGTTTAAAAGCTTGCCAAGGAAGCATTTAAACCTGTCACCTAGGAGCTTGGTTCCCTTCATGGACAGATGCAGACCATTGTGCCAGTATAGACCTTTATCTCTCCAGGTGGACCCCCAGTCCCCAGTGAAGCCAAAGCCCTGTACTCTGCACCAGTTTTGCAACCATTCATTAAACTGCATGGTGTGCAGTACCCTAGCCTCAGTCCTGTCATGTACTGGCAGCACCTCTGAGAAGGTTACCATGCTTGCTACCCATCTGAGGCCCCTTCCCAACTCCACAAATTCATTCTGCACTACACTGATCCCATGCCTAGCTAGGTCACTTGTTCCAAGGTGGACAATGATATCTGGTTCCCTCTCCTGTGATGTTTTTTCTGCAATCCCGAGGATTCACTTCCTGTCCCTCCAAGCCATGGCACAAGGCAGGCACCTTACTTCCTTCTCCTCTCCCTTCCCCAGTTTTACCCCCCTAATAATTGATGCATCATTAACACCCAGTATTATGCGTCATGGCTTTCTTTTCCTTCTGTGTGTATATCAAAGCCTGATTGCACACTCCAGAGTGGGTTATCTATCATATAAAATGGCAAAATTGTTTTGGAGGGGGCTGAAAGTGCAGGTGTACAGTCGTGCCCTGATATACTCATGGTCATGTTTCAACCAATATTAAGGTATCATCTGAATATAAGAGAATCATATATTCTTCTGAATTTATTTTGATGCTCTTAATATGCAGGTTGAGTTCCTAATAGCCCATGCTAAGTATGTGTGTGTATATATATATATATATATATATATATATATATATATATATTTATATTTACATTTATATTTATATTTATATTTATACGATGGGTAGGAAAAATGATGTCTGTTGTTTGGTTGAAACATGACCATGTGTATTTCAGGACACGACTGTACACCTGCACTTTCAGCCCCCTCCAAAACCATGTTGCCATTTTATATGATAGATGACCCACTCTAGAGTGTGCAATCAGGTTCTGATATACACACAGAAGGAAAAGAAACCCGTGACACACAATCCTGGTTTTATGCTGCACCAATTCCAACAAATAAGAGTAGGATGAAAACAAAAGGTGTGCAAAAACAACCCGGAAAAAGAATACAGCAACCAGAGATGTATCTGCAAATAACTATTTACTTAGCTAGAGAGCACATCACTTGTGAAAAGAATAGCAAGCGGTAAAAAACTATCAACCCAAGTGCTTCAAATCCTTGCAGATTCTTCATCGGGGGGAGGAGTCAGCGTGTATAGTGGTCAGTTTTTAAATGCTACTACTTAAAGTGACAGTATATTCATTCATGTTATGATATGAAAGTGAAAATTAATAAAGCATTTTTTAAAACATTTGTTAACATTTTTTAACAACTTAAACCCAAAATTCAGTGGTCTGAAGAAACACAGGCTGAGTGAACTTTAACAATTACTAATGTTTCATAATGTTAAACAATTAGTAACATAATACTGAGAATAACATTTTTCCCCTAGTATTTTCATTCTCATATATAAAGAGAAAACAGAATATCCATTCCAAAGGAGAATTAAAACAGATTTCATTTTGGAAGAGACCTGTAAAAAGAAAAGAAAAAAGAAGACAAGAATAAATATAACCATATTGGAAAAATAATAACAACTACAAGGGAAACATATATCTGTCAACTTCAAACAGTTTAACTTGAGCTATATTCTTCCTAGGTAACCAGTGTATTTTAATTTAAAGGAAAGGGGTAATCTCGCAATTTTCATTGAGTCGTCTAGGGGAAACTGCACTTAGCTGGAAAATGTGTCTGCTTTCCCTTTGTAGTAGCACCTTGCATCGATTTCCTCCTCTAAGAAGGGGAGGTACATGATCAATTGCTGTAACTCTAAATGATGATAGGGATTGTTTATGTTGTGAACTCCAGTGTGTCCCTACTGGAGTATCACAATGTCCATGTAAAATGGATCGAATATGCTCTTGTATCCACTCCTTCACGGGGCGTGTAGTCATCCCTACATATAGGTTTGGACAGTTGCACCATAAAGCATAGACAACATATGGGGTGCGACAAGTAACAAAATGATGCAGATATAACTCCTTTCCATTTATTGGACTGATAAAAATATTGCCCTGCCTCATGTAGGTACACATGTTGCAGTTCCCACAAGGAAAAGATCCTAGTGGTTTAGTTGGAAGTAAACCTTGGGCCTGAGAAGGCCCAGACACAAAATGACTCTTGACTATTCTGTCCTTCACAGATCTCCCTTTCTGATAAACAACTTTGGGCGAACTACCAATTGTGTCTGACAGATCACCATCAGCTTTTAAGATGTGCCAATATTTTTTGAGGGCTCCTGCGACTTTAGGTGTTACTCTATTAAATTCTATCACATGAAGAACACAATCATTATTGTGTTCTTCCTTGTTTTTAGGTCTCAGGCCTTCCTTGATCCATCCCCAATAGTTGCTCCCTGTTATCTAGTACCCCCACTGATCTGTTGCACCCTGACACTCTCCATCCTGTATGCACCCTGGTGATCTAGTGGTCCCCTCTCCCTGCCCCATTGCACCCCGACAGTGATGGTCCTTGAACTTAACCTCCCTGGTGCTCTAGTGGCCCCCACCCCCAACCCAGCACATAGTGCCCACAACCCAGCACTCCCACCTGCATAGCCCTCCACACACCACCACAGCTGGCCACTGAATGAACTGTCAGTGTGCATACTAAATACAGTACACACACTGACATTTCATTCAACTGCCAGCCATGGTGGTGTGCAGAGGACTATGCCAGGTGCTGAATCTGGGGTATGGATTGGGGGGTTCAGGGTTGTGAGCACTATGTGCTGGGGTAGGCGGCCACTAGAGCACCTGGGAGGATACTGTCAAGGACAGTCAGGGCAGGGAGGGGGGTGCTGGGTCAATGTAGTGTCGCTGATGGGCACATCAGGCATGGCATTGAGAGGGGGCACCATCATGGCCCATGAGAAGGCGCAGCATCACACACCATCCTGTGGCACTTGCAGCATTCCTTTTGTGTGCACCATCCATTTGGTGCACTCATTTTGTTGCTGCAAGCAGCAGGACTTAAGCAACAGGATCATGCCCCATGTAAAATAGGGTGCAGGGTCCTGGACGCACTGGCATTTGGCACAAACTGCCATTGTTGCAGCTTGCATTGGAGTTTTGAAAATACATTCTTATATCTTTACCTGCTGCTGTCTGAAGAAAACACTCTTCTCTAAATTGTCTTTCTTACCAGACTTCTAGCTGCAGGGCTCTCTATAGTCAATGTACCAGGTCCAAGAGGAAGAGCTTACTTCCAGCACCACAATATGTTTCTCTCTCGATGTGGGGAGGGGTCTCACTCACTTTGAGTGACAGTTCCAAGTTCTCCCAGCCCTCTTTGAGAGTGTGTATGTGTGTGTGTCTACCCATCCTTCAGCATCTCCTTGCTAACATTATGACATGCACCTGGATCCTTTGTCCAACACAGGAACATCTCCAGGAAGGACTCCCCAATGGGTTTATTGCTTTATTGCCTCCTTCCTAGCTTTCCTGTTAATTTTCCCATGAGAACATAAGACCCTCCACCCTGGCTAACATAAGCTGTTGTAACCCCTAGACAGCGATACTCCTAGAGTTACTACCCCTACCTTGGTGGCCACTAACAAGGTTGAGGGACCTGGGTTCCTAAACTTTATTTTAACTGGTTCTTTCCATGATTTTACAATTTGAGCAGTGCCTCCACCCAGAGTTTAGCTTTAAGTGGGCTAGCTTTCACCTGGTACAACCCCCTGGGATGTCATACCACCCACTATAACAATTAGCCACCCCATAACATGACCAAATAGACATTTCCCCACATTTCAGACATTTTACCATTTAATGACTTTCTAATAATATGCTTATGACACATTATTTGCAAACAACAATAACAACAATTTATTTATAGGGGGAATAGGACTTAGGAAAGGGGAAACATAAGGAGTAGAAGTTATGCAAACAGTATCATTATTATTTACAATGCATACTGTACAGAGGATTTGGGTTTGGCTTATGCTGGTGAAAACCCTGCAGCTGGGTGGATGCCTGTTAGGCAAATTAGACAGAACATCACATTATGCCAACCTAGATCACCAGAGCCCTGGCTATATAAACTAAATTGCATGAAATCTAAAGTAACATAGTATTACCCTTTGCTCACACTGGTAGCAGTTCCCCGAAAGTGTATTGAAACCCTACAATCTCAATATTTAAATCTGGGTACCGCGTTACCAAAAGTCCCAAGAGGGTTGCAGGCCTGATGGATGGAGCAGCTGTTAGTTGGCCAGCTGGATTCTCAAAACTTGTAATTAGATTTCCCAACCTTAAGTATTTGAACTATTTACAGTTTTTCAAGAGTGTGCAGAGATTGCCCTGGATGTTGCAGTTGTGCACACTAGGTAGGTGTAACTAGCCGGTTACACTGGGTTGAGCCCAATTGAAATGTTGTACATTCATCACATTTATAGAAGGTATGGTGCTTTCCACCAGGGGCCATGATTGCTGTCCTGGTCAGTTTACTCAGAAAGCAGTCATTTCCAGGTAAAGAAGTCAAATCCAAAAGATGTGAGGTCTCAGTCACATTTGTGGCACATGGCTGTAGGTTGCAGCTCCACTGGGCATCTTGGCAGAACAATTCAGAAGATACTGGACCTCCCAGGCAAAGTCAGGATGAGCCCCTGAACTGAGTGCTTCCCTTTCAGTCCTGTAGGTTCCATGGCAGACAATCACATGTTATCACATTTATACTTTGCTAATTGGACTCACATGGGTCCCTACGGCAATCAGGTCCACCTGTACTGGGCAGACTGAGGCGCAGCAGGATGCAAGGTGCAGACCAAAGAACAATACAAATCAGCAACAGTCTCTGACCATACCTCTCAAGCATCCCTGATTTTCAGGGATGTCCCTGATTTTGCCTTAAAATTTTACTCTGTCCCTCCTAAAATTTGTGTTTTTGTGACTAAACAGTGGGTCTTTAAGCACAAAACAATGTCAAGCATTAAAGTTGTAGACTTGTTCTTCTTCAGAAAATGCATTTTGCACTAAGACCCATATTCTACCAGCTTTCTGGGTGGATATCTCTAATTTTGAACATGTGTCCCTGATTTTGGTCCTTTGTCCCTGATTTTTTTAAGCCTTGTCCCTGATTTATGAGGCAGGGGGTTGAGAGGTATGTCTCTGACAGTCCACCTATGCTGGGCTAAGGTTAGGTGCAGCAGGATGCTGGGTGCAGCCCAGATGAACAAAATAAATCAGTCTTTGGACACTGCAGCACCACTTAAACATTTCTCTTTTTTTCTTGCACCAGGGGGTGCAAAAGTACTTACTCAGGCATCTCACGGTAGATTCTCAGGAATGAAGGCAACTGATGTCTTCAGTCCTCTCACAAATGAGGTAGGATCAGCTCTCTCACAGCTGGCTTGATGTCATCAAGTTGCAGGTCCAAGTCTCCCCAATGTGTAAGGGAGAGCTACAACCTGGGGGACATTCTGGCAACCCTAAGGCTAGCAGGTTTTGCATAAACTAAATTACTTTAACTTTTACTGCTAAGAAGTCACGAACCCCCTCCTGGATGGAGGGGCTTAATTGGATCACCAGGCCCAGCTGCACGGCTGAGGGCCTGAGATCCCATCCCTGTGGGGGATCCAGCTCAAATCTGGAAAAATGGCAAAACACAGTCTTTTTTGGGGCTCTCTGAGGGTCTTGATTGGCTGAAGCTTTTGGATGCTTGGCCTCCAATTGACTGGAGGGCTTGTCAATTAAGAAGATGAGTTGTGCATGAACCTCACTCTATGCACAGTTGGTTTACTGTTTTGGTCCCTGAAATTAGGTCCCTGCAGTTCCCCATGAGCACTTGGAAGTTTCCCATGAGATTTGGCTAATGTCCCACAAGTCCTGGCTTTACAATTCTAGCTTTCTGATTGGCTGTGGTTGCTTGTAATAGCTGACGAACACAAAATCCCCTAAGCAGAATGGATACAGTCCCAAAATAAAGTCCTGGTGCAGCCAGAATAAATTAAACATTTGCCCAAATGCCCCACAGTTCAGTAGCCCTGGGCGTGTACTTGCTGTCACTGCCCAGATCAAGTAAATTTCTCAGTCTGTTTGCCTGTCACTGCTGCCAATATTTAAAGGCACCCTGCAGCAGGTAGGCTATTTATTTGAGTCCCAAATAGAACAGGAGCAGCCAGAATAAATTGTTTCTTTATTTAGCACTTGCCTCCTTGCAAACATTCATCCCCAAACATACTGCAGGTACATTTATTTAAGTACTTAAAAGTTTTAATTTCCCCTTTTTTCGGTGGTTGCTGAAAATACTGCTCCCCAAGGACAGAACAGACCCTCATGAATATTTATTAGATCAGGGTGTGGGGCTCATTAATATTCATGAGCCCTGGTCTTAACACTCTGTGGATCTTCTTAAATATTTTGATCAACAGGCTCTCAGTGCCCTTCTCTTGGTCACCAGGTTCCCCTTAGCTGATGGGGGTACCGGGACTGCTGAACACTCCCAAAATTGACTGCAAAGTTGGCGGTCACCAGATCAAAGGCACTGCTCGCACCTGCGCAATCCCTGCTGCACCAGGGTGCATTAGCTAAGCGGGAGATCACAGCTCAAATTTTGGAGCCCTTCAGGGCTGAAACTACACAGGCCCTATTTGGTATGGGGCACCAGAGGCACAAACAAGACTGAGGCAGGAAAAAAAATAGCAGGTATTCCTGGAGGTCCCAGAGGAGGAGAGCTGAAAGAGAAGTTATGGGGTACAGGTAAGCCCCCAAAATTGGTAGAGGGGTTACACTGTCATATACTACTTGATCATGTGATCTGTTAGCCATATTTTACCTGAAGCAGATGCATATTTATAAAAGAATAAATTAATTAAAAGGATACATGGTTCTGGTCCTCCTTTCCATCACACAAGGCCAAAAGAAAAGTGTCCTTGCAACTATCTAGGGTGTGCATTAATGTTTGATACACCCATGACTTGCTGTGGGTTAATGAACTTATAGAACAGATAGATACTAAAAAAATGTATGAAAGTCTGAGTCTTTTCATGCTGAAGAAAAGGAAAATACTTATTTTGTCATTCCACTTAAATAGTTCAATGAAGTAGTTCAGAATAGTACAATACAGCAACTAGTTTATTTGTGCAAGAATATTTATTTGTTGAATTTTGATGACTTTGCAGGTCCACTGAGACAAAGAATCCCTTTTTCAGGAGCAACCTGGGATTAATGACAAAGAGGCAAATCAGAATATACATCATATATTCAAAACATAAGTGAGTTACAGTGAGTTACAGATATTCAAGTTTCAGTGCATATGGGGAACCTTTAAGATTACAACAAGATAACAAACACCTCAATGTACAATAGATAAGAGCAACAAGGGTAATGGAGATGGAGAGTCATTCAAACAGCTGACCACGCAGGTCAGATACCAAAACTAGATTTTGAAAAGTGAGTACAATTCTATTAAAATATTAAATCACATTTTAGGAGAGACACCATATCAGCATAGGCAGGATCTTTGGTTGCACTCAAGTAGGATGGCTGTCTGTCTTTTCTTGAATCCACCATATGAGGAACAGCCCTGCAGACATACCTCTCAACCTCTTGCCTCCTGAATCAGGGACAAGGCTTAAAAAAATCAGGGACAAAGACCCAAAATCAGGGACACATCTTAAGAATTGATACTATTCATTCTGAATGCTGATAGAATAAGAAGATTTGTGTTAAGATGCATTTTCTGAAGAAGAACAAGTCCAAATCTTTAATGTTTGACATTATTTTGTGATTTTAATCCCCACTCTTCTGTCACAAAAACACACATTTTACGAGGGACAAAGGAAAATTTTGAGCCAAAATCAGGGACATCCCTGAAAATCAGGCATAGTTGAGAGGTATGCCTGCAGAGTTGGTGAGAAGTACAGTAATTCTACAAGGAGGCAGGGTGGAGGAATAATGGGGGGAAATCAAAACTGCCATCACAGATGCAACAAGCCTTTGTGTGAAGCAAATAAACAAAACAAAATGAAGGAAAAAAAAACACTATGTTTCTCAAAAGAGGTGGAATGGAAGTTTAAGGAGATAAAGATAGCATTCAAGAAGCATAAGGAAACACTGAAAGAGCAAGACAGAGAACTGTACCAGTTAAAGCAGATGGAAGCGGAGAAGGCAGTGAGAATAGCAAAGAACTAAACTGAGGAAATGACAGCCAAGTCATTTAAGAAAGGGAATAAAATCATTTATATGTACATTAGGGAGTGAAGAAAGACTAAGGGAGGGATAGTGATGCTTAATAAAAGGGAGGGAGGTAGGCAGAGGGTGACAGTGAAAAAGCAGGGATACTAAATGAATACTTCTGCTCAGTAATCACAAAAGAATAGGAGGGGGAGGTACCGAAACCAAACAATAGAAGCATTCTGGATGGGGGGGTGGATACCAGTTCATTTACAGAAGAAAGGGTCCTGAAAGAACTCCTAAAACTGAAGGTGGACAAAGCAATGGGGCCTGATGGAATTCAGCCCAGAATTGTAAAAGAATTAAGGGAAGAACTAGTGACAACACTGACTACTCTTTTCAACAAATCATGGGAGTATGTTGTTGTACCTGAGGACTGGAAGAGGGCAGATGTGATTCCACTTCACAAAAGTAGGAGCAAGGCAGAGGCAGGAAACTATAGACCTGTTCGTTTGATCTCAGTGATAGGGAAAATGATGGAATCACTTCTGAAAGAAAGAATCATTGTGTACCTACAGGCCAGTGAGGCACAGGACCCAAAACAGTATGGATGCACTGCGGGAAGGTCATGTCAGACAAATCTAATAAATTTATTTGACTGGGTGACCAAAGTAGTAGAGCAGCAAGGGGATGTGGACATGGCCTACCTAGAGTTTAAACAAGTTAGCAAGCCTGGGAGTGGGTCCAAGGGTGGTAGCCTGGATAAAAATCAGACTGGACAACAGGACACAGAGGGTAATAGTAAATGAAGTTCACTCTGAAGAAAGGGGGTTACTAGCAGGGTACCAAAGGGTTGCGTACTGGGACCAGTCCTCTTTAATATCTTTATAGGTGACATTGCGGTGTCACTGAAAGGAAAAGTATGCCTCTTTGCAGGACACAAAGATCTGCAGCAGGGTTGATACACAAAGGGGGTGGAAAGGATGAGAAGGGACTTGGCAAGGTTGGAGGAATGGCCAAAAGTATGGCAGTTTTGATTCAATGCAAAGGCATGCAAGGTATTGCACCTTGGATACAAAACCCCAAGGGAAGAGTACACAGGGGGTTGGGGTGTATTAACAATAACAGAAATGAAAGGACCTTGGGGTAATCATATCACATGACCTAAAGGTAGGCAAGCAATGTGATAAGGTAGTAGAGAGGGCTGGGGATACTGGTATGCATAGGGAGAGGCATCACCAGTAGAAAACAAGAAGTTCTTATAACTCTGTACAGACAGTTGGTGAGACCCCATCTCGAGTACTGCGTGCAGTTCTGAAGACCCCATCTTCACAAGGACATAGACAGAATAGATGCAGTCCAGAGGAGGGCAACTAAAATGGTACAGGGTCTGCACCAGAAGCCATTTGAAGAGAGAGAGAGAGACTAAAAGAGCTTAATATGTGTACCCTCAAGAAAAGGGGGAGGGACATGATAGAAACTTTCAAGTACTTCAAGGGAATCAACAAAGTCCAAGAGGGTAGCATCTTTCAGAAAAAGAGATGTGCAAGAACAAGGGGGCACCATTTAAGGATGGGGGGACAGCTCTGGGGCAGTGTGAGGAAGTATTTTTTCATGGAGAGGGTGGTGGATGCATGTAACAGCCTTCCTGAAAAGGTTGTGGGGTCAAAAACAGTGGGGGAATTCAATAATGCATGGGACAGACATAAGGCAATTCGAGTTTTGTTTATTTATTGAAGAGTTTCACCAGGAATGGCACACTGAACAACAGGTTACATGTCTCATGGTGCCTCCTAGTGGGGAGGGTAATGGAGAAGCTTACATTTAATACACATACAGAAAACAGTAAGATGACAACATACAGAAATAAACAAAGCAAATACAATAAGTGCTACAATAGTACATATGCACATGATGAGCAGTGGAACAGGTCAAGTAAGTGCAACACAATGGGTAAAAGCTTACAGTTTGTAGATACAACACCATCAGACTAAATGAAGGTGCAGTTTACATAGAGGAAGTTATGAAGGGCAGAGGAAATGGATAAGGGTGAGGAAGGGTGGTGGATTTGATGGGGGAAGGAATTCCATAGTTTTGGGAGATGATATGAGAAGGAGGCCTGGCCAATAGTAGTAGTTTGGCGAGGGACACCTAGAGTACTGGAGTCATAAGACCTAAGAGAGTAGGCAGGGCAAGTGGGGGCAGTTAAGGATGAGATGAGTTAGGAAGGGAGAGAGTTAAACCAAAATTTGGAGATGAATTTAGCACAGCGGTGGAGGTGATGATTTTCTAGAGATGGAAAAACTAGAGAGTGGTATAGGTGACAGTGGTGAGTGAGAGGAGATGAGTTCAGAGTGAAGCAACAGAAGGATTTGAAGAGTGTATCCAGTCTGGCCAGAATTGTGTTGGGAGCAGCACTGTAGACTATATCACCATAGTCTAGGATGGGAAGGATCATCTTTTGGATAAGTTCATGTTTGGCCGGTAGTGGGAGGCAACTCCAGTTCCTATATAAGGCACCTAACTTGGAGCACAGCTTTTTAAGGATGTCATCCACATGACCAGAGAAGGTGAGGTGTTGCTCAAGCCAAACCCTCAGATATCTGAAAGAGGAGGTGTCCTCAAGGACCGACCCATTAAGAGTCTCTGCTTTGTGCTGAAGGTCATGGAGACAGTCTTTTTGGCATTGAGGAATAGGTGATGAGAGCAAAACCAGCCCTGAACATTATGGAAGTCCTGCTGGAGCCTGGTTGTGACATTGTCAGGGAATCGGTCGGAGGTGTAAATGACTGTGTCGTCTGCATACATGTGTATTGAGGATGAAGTATAGACAGATGGTAGGTAGTTCAGAAAGCTGGAGAAGAGAAGGGGGCCTAACACAGAACCTTGCAGAACACCAGTGTTGATAGGGAGGGAGGAGGATGTGGAGTCAGCAATTCTAACTGACTGGGTCCGACCTACAATGTAAGCTTGGAACCAGTTGGTGGCAGTGGCAGTCAATCCTGCTGAGGTGAGTGATTGAAAAAGCATTGAGTGGGATACAGTGTCAAAAGCCTTAGCTAAAGTAGGTTGACAAAGACAGTAGAAGTAAAATGGCCATTATCTATCCCCGAGAGGATGGAGTCTATGAACCTAATAAGGGAGGTGGTGGTGGAATTGTTTTTGCGAAAGCCAGACTGGTAGGGAGTGAAGAAAAATTGGGCAAGAACCAAATGTTCTTGTAGTTTGGCGAGGGTAGGAAGAAGGGATATGGGGCGGTAGTTCCCTGTGGGGGATGGGTCACCTTCCTTTGGGAGGGGAAGAACAATAGTGTGCTTCCAGTCAGAGGGGATAGCTTCCAGTCAGAATGAAAGATTAAGTAAATCAGCCAGAGGGGCTGAAATGGCTGTTGCAGAAAGGTAGAGCATCTTAGGGTCTAGGCCATCAGTTGAACTACCTTTAGAGGGATTCGGGGCAAGCAAGGCATCCAGGGTGTCAGAGGGGGTAATTGACCAGAAGGAGAAGCAGTTTGGCTGTGAAAGTGGGGAAGGGTTGGTAGGAGGAGGATCAGAATGGGAAGTTGATAAGGGGGGGTAGGAGAGTAGAAGCACAGGTGGTGAAATAAGAGTTAAATTCAGAGGCAACACTTACAGTAGGTAGTCTTTGATAAGAGTGTTGTTAACATGGGGGGGAGGGACAGTGTGAATGACTTTCCAGAATTTGACAGGGTTATTTATGTTAGATTGAAAAGTTGAAGTGAAGTAGTCAGCTGTAGCTAAACGGGCTGCTTTAGTGCACTTATTACAGAGATAACGATAGACTTCATAGTCTTTGGGGAGCTTAGGGGCTTTGTGCTGTTCCATGCTTGTTCCCTGGCTTGTTGACATGCTATTAATTCAGGAGAGATCCATGGTAAGTGGTTCCCACAGACCCATACATGGTGAAGGGGGGGTAGGAGGAAGTGGGTAGGAGGAAGTAGGCTGTTGGTTAACTAGGATCTGCAGCTTATCCAATAGGTAGGGAAATGGGCAGACTGGGAGGGCCAAGCAGTCCTTATCTGCCATCAAAGTCTATATTTCTATGGGGCAGAATTGGTGAGGGACATTTTCCCTGTGCTGAACCTCACCCTGGGTACTTCTAGAAGTGTATGGTTGGAGAACTGGAGAGTCTTTGACTGTGGCTTAGCAATCAATACTTCCTTCAAATGAAAGGGGGTAGGGCCATTAATTAATTTAAAGGCCAAGGTAAGCAGTTGGTACTCCAGTCTACTTTCTAGAGTGGGCCAGTTTAGTGATTTAAGTACATTGCAATGGTGCTCCCTTGGTGAGGCACCAGCTGCAAAGTGGCCAGCTTTGTGATATAGCATTTTAAGTTTTTTTTGCATTTCTGAGCTCTGAACAGATTGGTGGACTGGGACAACATACAACAGGGCAGGAAGCAGCATGCTATTGGCAATTGCTAGCCATGGGTCTTTAGTGAGGAAGTTGTTGAAGCAATAGATAAGCCCTATTTTTTGCAGCAGGGACTTAACCAGATGTTCTACATGGGGTTTCAGGGTCATTTCTTGATCTGCATGCACCCCAGATATTTAATAGTCTCCGCCACCTCAATATGAGATCCAAGGAGTATAGTAATTGATAAAATGTGCTGATGCACTGAACTCAAGTGCCTGGAGCCAAACAAGGTAGCCGTAGTCTTTTTAGCATTTAGGAGAAGTTTGTTAGCCAGGAACAATTTTCAAGCTCACAAAGAAGTAATTGAAAGCAGGCATTTGATTTGGTTAGCATCTTTGGAACATTTGTAGTGTACACCATCATCAACTTAAAGCAACAGGTTTCCCCTCAAAAGTCACTCAGCATACTGTATCATTGAGAAAGAGGAAAAGAGAGGGCGCATAGGATAGACCCTTGTGGGACTTCATCCATAATTGGATGCTGCCCTGATAAGGCATAATTTCACTTTACTAGTTGTTTCCTGTCAAATACATAGTCAGAGAACCAACAGAGGGACAAGCTATCAAGGCCCATGTGCTTCAGTATATCTAGCAAAAGACTGTGACTGACCAAGTCAAAGACTTTGGTGAAGTCTATGAAGACCACACCAGTCTGCTGTCCATTGTCCATGGCACCTAAGATATCCATGTTTAATCTGAACAGGATTGTATCTATAGCTGTTTTTTTTCTGAACTCATGTTACAGTATCTGTGGGTCAATAGATGATAGATGATGCTGCTCAACATAGTCATGAAATTGATTGTAAACTAGTCTGTCATGGATTTTGGCCACAGAGAAGAGGAGAGAGATGAGATGGTAGTTTTCTACAAGTTCTTTATGTTCACCCTTTTATACAGGTACCACAAGGGCCACCTTCCATCTAGTTGGGGGTTTCCCCTTCCATGAGGGATCTATTAAAAATGCATTTGGGGAGGCAATTATAGGGGCAGTCACCTTTAGCAGTTTAGACTCAAGTTTATCAGATCCAGCTGATACACTATAGTTGTCTTAATAGCTTGAGTACCTCTTTATGAGTTACCAGCCTAAAATGGAATTCAGGCACTATGTTTGTGTGGACTGGTGGGGTGGAGGGTGGTAGTGGTGGTACTATGAGGACCAAGGTTATTGATTTTTAAACTTGTACAGGTCAGCAGGTGATTGGTTCTTAAAGCTATACTGGTACTGTATGTGAAAAGGGCATTTCACTTATTGTCAGAAGCTAGTGGGTCACAGTAGCACTGTCCCTCTTCCATAATATCACCCTCAGTGGAGCTGGTACTGCCATTTAAAGGAACATTTATTTGCATCCAGAATGTTTGGGGGTCTGAGAGATTCTGGTCTTGAAGGGTTCTAAGGTATTAATTTGTTGCAGTTTGAGGTCTTATTTACTTACAGGTATTCTTGAGTTCTCTGTACCTGTACCAATGTGCCTTGAGGTCAGAGGTTTTAAGTAGTCCCCATGCCCTTTTTCTGTGCTTCATGAGATTTAGTCCCTTGCACATCCATTTAGAGTGTTGCCCTTTGACTCAGTGCTGCTTAAGTCGGACATGTTTATTGGCAGCAGATAGCAAGCTATTTATAAAGAAACCAAGGGCAGAGTCAGTGCTAGGGAGTTCCTTAACCACGGCCCAATGAACCTCTGATAATGTGGAGATGAAGGAGCCAGTATTGAATTTGGAAAAGTCCTAGTACCAAAAATCATAGGAGGGATTTGGGAGAGTTCTTTTTTTCCATATGCAGAAAATTGGGGCATGGTCTCTAAGGGAGCCTAAGAAGATACTGGCAGCTCTGATCTTGTCTAGTTTTGAGACAATATCCCAGTCAATGAGAATTTGCTTTCCAGTGTTATTTCTATGTTGGATGGGTTCAGTAATGATCTGTGTGAGTGGGCTTTGAACAGGTAGCATTTGAGACCTCCCCATCTCAGGGTTCAGTTTGCATTAAAGTCCCCAAGGAGTATTTTTCCCAGGGGGTAGATCATACAGTGCCTTAGTAAGGATATCAATTGCAATAGATACAACTTTGCAGGAGTCATAAATGCAACCCACATGGAGGGGCTTCGCATCACCTGTTAGTAACTTTACAATTATAGCCTCACATTAGGACTTAACAAGAGCAGAGATGGCTACCAGTGAGGCCATAAGTGTTGACCTGACATAAATGAGAACACCACCACCTTTTTTGTGGGCCTGTCCTGTCTGATGGTGGCAAACACAGGGAGTTCAACCTCATGCAGGAGTACGGATGGCATGAGCCAGGTCTCTTATATTGCAACCACATCAGGGGAGTACCTTTCAGACCACCCCTCCAGTTTATGGAGTTTGGGCCTAAGACTGTTGATATTCATGTGGACTATATTTAGCCCCAAGTTTTTTCCCAGCATGTATTAGTAGGACAGCCTACTCTGACATTTGCAGTGGGAGGTCCAGAGTTTAGTACTACATCCCTGATAGAAGTAGTAGAAGGGGAACTCAAACCATGCCAATAGATTTGGAGCTAGGTAATTGGGGGATACCCCTTACTTTAGTAGGAAGGTACACTCCTTGCAGCATTTTTTGCCCTTGAATAGCCCCAATAGCATAAGCAGGAAGGGATTATCCTTCCATGTGACATAGCCATGTGACAGGAGTGGGGGCAAAGGATCAGGATTCTGACCCTCTGGGTAATCAGGACTAGGGTGGACTCAGTCTGAGCCTAGTACAGTCAAAATGTACTGTAGATAACAACATCTTGGCTACTTGACCATCATGGGTGAGAAGCACCTTTAGTTACAGAAAGGAGAAGTAGCAGCAGTTTATTGATCAACCATAAAGGGTCTTTACAGTTCAACAATACAGTACAATCATCTTAAATAGCATGAATATAGCCAGTATATCAAATATTATATTGCAAATAACATATTATGTGATAAAAATATATAAAATAAGATTCTTGATTAAAAGACATGTAACTTTGGACAGGGAACTAATAACATCATGTACCACATAGAACAAATATTCTTAACTTAAAAGGGCAGACAAATTCTATATTAAAACTGCCATTGCTTATATAAAATTTCCAACCTGAAGCACAATTTTGCCTACATATGCAGGACTACAACTTAATCAACCACACACTTCTGTTTCTCAGTCCTGACCAAGTGGCTAATCTAAGAGTTTGTTTAAGACTCATCATGGTCTATCTGAAGTGAAATCCTTATGTATATAATGATGACTATCTCCAGATATAATAAATTAAGCAACAAGATGGTTTACCATGAGTAATCTAACTACATAGTTGTGCTTTCTTAACAGAATGACATGGCTGACAAGATTCAGGCTACCTTATAGTGTGTTTGAGTTTATATCTTTCATTTTTAGTTTTTTAATTTTACTAATTAACATGAAGTAATTTGCCAGTCATCTGATCATCCTCTCATCTTCTGTATGTAAAATTATTCCAGTAAGAGTGGGTTTGCCCACTTCTATCCAATTATTTATGACTAGTCCAAGCCAGTATGCTCTTGTTCCATTATACCAGAAACAGTCCCAGAGAACATGTAATAGGTCCTGCCGAAGCAATAGGCAGGAATATCAATCATGCATTAGAACATCTGGCTGTACCTCAAGACTTACTTCTATGAATCACATAAGCAAAGGAAAATTGTCTCATGGTTTTCTGTTTCACAATGTACTGTATAACAAGTTCTATATAATAATGAATAATGTTTCCACCACACCCTTGAAGTTATATAAAAAGTGATTTTATTTTTCCCTGTACAATATATCTAATCACTAATAACTGTTGCATAACTATAACATCTTGTAAACACTATAAAAGTAACATGAATGCAAAACAAAATTTCAAGAAAATAAACAAAAAACAAGATAAACAGAAGTACACAACTTGCAGTTTTGGTAACTTTTGCAAACAGTAAAATTCTTCTTGCATAAACTTTAGAAGTCCCTTTGTCTAGACATGCTTAGGTCTATTAGCATAGGCAGTCTTTTTTTTTACCTTTCTTTTACCAGAAGACACACACTAAGCTGAAATCTTGTTTACAGGTGCAACCTGGGAGCACAAGGAAGTTAAGTGACTTGCTCAGAGTCACACAGTATGCAAGTGGGGCTGTGGGATTCAAACCCAGGTCTCCAGGTTTGCAGCTCAGAGCCTTAAACCATTGTGCTATACTTCCTCCAAAGTCTAAGGACTCTAGTGGCATAACAATCTACAGTTTCTCTCTCTTGCATTAATATTTCAAACATTTTATCATGTAAGTATTTTAAAACTTCTCATTGTTATGTCAAATATAAAAATACTGTATACCCACATTCAATCTTATAAATAAAATCCCCTCAAGATAATCAGCTCCTCTTCCTATGTTACACTAAAAATAAAAATATTCAAAGTGATACTCAGAGTATTAGTTGTTGTAGAATTTGAGATTTCTTCAGAATGTAGGTGAGAATTCTCCTTTCTTCTGCTGTAAAAAGTCCTTTTAATGGCTGGTTCTGCTGCAGTTCCTGTCTTTACTTTATCCGTGCTTGAACCTCAGGCTCTTGACCTCAGCACCTTTGGTATAAACACAGCAATGAAGGCTTGGTCCTTTGCTGGTCAAGACTTCACCAGGCAGTCTTGGCTCTTGACTCAGGTTTTGGTGGGAATTTCAAAACAGTGAGAAAAACAACAAAAATGGCAGTCCCACTAGAACAGATCCTTTCAGCATACTGTCCAAGGAGAATTCTGAGGTGTTTCTCCAGGAACTAGGTTTTAAGTCCACGTCATTATGATGCATACATGCAAAATTTACCAATGTTGATTTGATCATGCAGATGAGGCAAGTGTAGCTAGTCCCTTGTTCTTAGGACAGTCCTTCTTTGTAAAGTCTGCTATTAGGAAACTTTTTTCTCAAAACAGTTTTTTTCTCTTGCATTCAAATGCAATTAAATACAGACTTTTAAAACATATTTTTGGATACAGAATAAAATAGTGTGCAGTCTGATACCAAACAGCATGTATCTCTCTTTACTATAAAGTTCATAATTCAAAATGTCCTTCATGCACACTGTTCTCTTGCAAATTTCTTAAAAATACTTATACTGACTTAATCTATATTTCTTGCAATTCAAGATGATGTATTTTTCTTCCAGGTAGTTCTTTATGAAGTTAATCCAAAGACTGAAAATCTTTCTTCAGAAGTAGTTCCATCATCTTTAAGTTGGCCACATGGTCCATAACTAATTTGTTGACAGTTCCTTTTCCAGAAGATGCTAAAGCAGAATTTTTGGAAGTGAAATAACATCTGTCTTTTACTAGGCAGATGTATAAAACTCACATTTTTGAATGTTTCTCACCATACCCTCTCAGAAAAGTAGCAACATTAATAGGTTATCTCTGTCGGTATTGACATAGAACATTCTGGTGAATAATTCCTTCCCCCAAACTTCTGCATTAATAACTTTCAGGTCTTTGGGGGATGGCAACACAAGCTTTCAAATGCTGTTACTGTTATCTCAATGGGATGTTTGGTTTTGGTGCAGTAAACTAAAATATATATTCAGTATTTAAACTTTGACTCCTTTTTTTTCTTTTCTTCTTGAAGTAGCTAGGGTCCCAGAGATCCAAAAGGCTAAAGAATTCAGTTGCCATGAAAACATCTCTAGTCCTTGTTTTGATGAGTCCTCTTCAGGCTTTTAATACCAGGCTCCTTCTCAGTTTTCAGAGGCTGGTATATAGTTACCCTGGAGAATCTCTAGTTGTCCTGGCAAGATTTATACCTCACCCTTGTAGTCTGTTGAAATGTCAATGTCCAAATATCTGAGTCAATTTTGTTAAGAGAGAACAGTCTTGTAGTGCTTAGGCACTTGGCTTGCTCTAAGACCTTTTGTGCAAGTCAATCAGATGAATAAGGTTCTTTGAAGATTTCAAATAAACCAGTATCTGAGTATTACTTGACACTTCAGATAACTATATTACACCTAACTTAGTATTTAATACAAATATTTTTTTTTTGTAAATTATAGTTTTGTTCCTACAGTCCTCTTCATATGCAGTTGAACAGAAACATTGCTGTCCAATCAAGGATGTTTTATTATGTCTGGCTAATAGAACATTGCTTTCTAACTGCTCAAGTGTATACTTAATATACATTTCCTTAAGGTTGACCCTGTGAGTACATCTAGATAATATTTGTATCCATACATACAGTTGTTGATTGTGAATCATGGTGACAATTTTGACCTAGAGATGCTGTCCACATCTGACACAACCCAGCTATTATATATTTTGGAATTAATGTACTTTTTATATCTCATACTGAGAATATTTCTTTATCAGTATCTACAGTATGTAAACTTGCTAAGTCATATTTCATAAGAATAGACAATATATTTTTATACCAGCAAGATTCCTTATATCCCAAAACTATCCAACTATTATTTTCTGATAAACATTCAAAATGGAGCCTGTCTTGAGTCATCCTTGTCAATTTAAACCAGTAGTTGGTTTTCCTAGTCTCAATGATTGCATTTATGTTTTAGAGTCCTAGTTCTGATCTTGTGTATGTCACAGGACATGAGTGATCTAAACCAGAGGTGTGTGAAGTGGGTACAATTTGCTTTGTGGAATAATTTGAGGATTTTTCAACATTCTACAATGTTTTCCACCCTGTGAAGTTAGGAACATTGCTGTTCAGTGGTGACTTTGCATAAAAGATGAACTTATGCTTCACCGGCAGAGTTAGGCACCAGTGATAACTTAAACAGATCTGCAAAGTCATAACTTCACTGGTGAAATTAGCCTATAGGCAAAGTTTAACTGTTGTATGGAATCAGAGGTCATACAATATGTTGCTTTGAGGAGTTCACATGTTGCTAAACAGCCTACAGGAAGCTGAGTAGGCCATCCCTAAGCGTAGTGTTGTGAGAGTGATATTTATTTATTTATTTAAAAGTTTGTAACTGGGAAAGGCACACTGAGCTGAGTCTCATTTCCAGGTGTGACCTGGGGCAAAGGGATGAGGGATTTTGTACAGTTATTTACATTCCAAAATGGTAACATTGAACAAAAACAAAAGCAAGGTTCATCAACAAACCATGGAACTTTGGGAAAACAGATATTTACATTCCAAAGCAGTGACGTAGAGCAAAGACAAAACCATATTTCATCAACAAAGCATGGAACAGTAAGGAAAACAACAGGTTTTACATGAGTAGAATATAAAGCAGTGGTAGAGTAGATAGGGGATAGAACGGGGTTAGGATTTAAACAACTAGGAATGGCTTGTGCAGATAGGGTACAAAGTCACATAGACTTGGTGCCAATAGGATATTCTGAAGAGGGGATAGCAGCCTGATAAAGGTAACATAGTGAAGGCAGTATGCTTTTCCAGAGAAAGAAAAACATTACAAATCGTTTAAAAAACTAACTTTTTTTGGATTCCAAAGTGCTCTATAATTGTAGAGGAGTACCCTGTGATCCACAATTTCTTCATTTTAGTTCAGTTAATCTGTGACTCTATATTTTAGTGTCACAAACCCACTCCTGAGAGTCAGGTCCACTGAGTTCACAGTGCCCGCTCCTAAGTGGAATCTGTGATGGGGGCAGGGATACCTTCTTTGAGACATTTTAGAATGCTCACTGAGGACTGAACACCCACCATGAGGACTCATCTGTCCCTCTAAACTCTGGATAAGGGCACAATACCAGTCTTGAGTCTTGTAGCCAAATATGAACCATTCTTGGTTGTTACACAAATGGGGAAGATCCAGCTGTCACACTTTCTTTGGGGTAGCAGTGTGCTCCTGATTTCATCTTCTCCAACAGGACATGCAGCAACCTGATTAAAATTCCCTACATACTCTTGCTAAAGACTTTGGCATTCTCCATATCTCTTCCCAGTTATCCCTTACAGACCCTTGCTCAGTTGGTTGCTTATGGAGGCACCCCTTAGCATTAACTGTTTGTCACAGATTATTAATAACTGTCCCACAATTCACTCACAATTTAAAACAATCTTGATCAGGCATATTTCTTACAAACAAATGTTTTTACTACAATTCTTAAATAATAATCATACAGTTACAACCAAAAGATGTACTAATTTGGTCACAGAATAACAGAAACAAAAGTAAGTGGAAAAATATACATGAAAAATTGTACTATAACTGTTACCTAAAGTCTACCTTAAGTCTGTAGTAAATTGAAGTCCAAAGAAAGTAAATAAAAGATTCAATTTCCTTTGTACTGGCAGTCTTGCATTTTATATTGTCAGGAGATGAGTGTCTCTTGTAGATGTTCAACAAAAGTGAGAGCGAATGTTCCTTGTTCAATTCCTTATGTAGCTGGATGAAACCTGAAGAAAAATAACTGTCTAATCCCAAAGGGACCTTCTCTTTTAGGCCAATACATGTCACTCTTGCTCTTTCCCCACAATCTCATTTTCCCAGTTGCCTTTGATGTCTCTACTGTCTTACTGGGAACACAGTTGACACCTGTAAGAGAATTCACACAGGTCTGCCAGAAAATATGTTCCTGGTTCTCTCATCTTATAAGATGCAACATACCATAACAGTTTCCTGGAATCAGAGCATCCTGCTTCTAAGGTGCATGGTTTCTGACAGGTAAATGGATTTTGGCATGTCTCTGTTAAGGGACCTGGAAATGCAGCCTTAGCTTCCTGGCAAGCAGCTTCCCCCAGTTCAGGGGAAGGTCAAACATTTTTACTAATCAAAAGGAGAATTTGATGATCCCCATATATAAAGTGCTAAGAAGAACAATAGGACAATTACAGTCTTTCCCAGTATGCTATATGAGGGTAGAGATGGGCATAAGTAATATTAATGCTACCTTTGATATAAAAAAAACTAAACTATTGGCTTCACTTGACTAGGCTTCAAGACACGAGAGCAGTAAAAATCTGTTTGCTAGAAAAAATCGATTGGTTTAACAGAGGTTGTTATAAAGCCAGATGGCTTCATAACTAATGTGCATTATAAGATAAGTATCATGTTATTTTTTTGGAAAAAACTTACAGAACAAAATATAATGTTAAGTACACAATATAAGAGCTATATCTAAAAAAATATTATTGATTATTGGAGGGAAATGGATCTGTTAGAAATCAAAAAATCTGCCTACTCTCCATGGTTTACGGAGAATTGTAGAAAAAAAAAACATAAACTCCATTATTATAAGGAGGTACTTACAGACAAGAATTTAAGAAATGTTTTTACAAGATATAAATAGAAAATTTGAATAGTATTTTTTTAGTGGCAAGATATAACAAAGAGAAAGCCCTTTCTATTGACTGTGAAGCAGGTGGTAGGGAAAACCTCCTGCATATATTGTGGGACTGTACTAGATACAGTAAATATAGGAAGATTTTTATGAAAACTATCTTCAAGGTTGAATTAATTAAACAAATGGATATTGACAAAGTTTTTCTAACACAAATTCTCATGTACTCAGAAGATCCAATAATGATTAAAGCTCTAGCGGATTGTTTTGCAAATGTGGCAAGAATTAAGAAAAAATATGTAAACATTAATACAGGGGATAGACTGAAAGTAATAGGAAAGTAAATACGTGAGAGTTACTAATAACATATATTTAAATAATTATGGAATACATATATATATTTAACTGTGTATGATGTGCTCAATAATGTATGAATTGTATTTGAGATTACGCTTTTTAGATAGGTTTTTAAGGAAAATATTTATATGTAATATAATTGTATTGTCATGACTTATTTGTCGATCAATAAAACTTTACCTACCTAACAGTTTTAAAAGAAATCCAGTCTCTCTTTCTCCACATGCCCCTTGCCTTAGCACTTGCATTCTTGTGGCAGTTAAATTCTCTGTTAAATACTGTAAAGTGCCTTGGCATTTGAAAGATGATCAATAAATAAAGTTTTATTATTTATTATGTACACAAATAACAGAATCAAAATATATATATATATATATATATATATATATATAGAGAGAGAGAGAGAGAGAGAGAGAGAGAGAGAGCGCACATATTTGCTTCTGGAGAGACCTATTGTGACTCTCAGGGCAAAAAATAAAGTCTGTTTGTTTCTCATGACTATGCCTCTGTTAAGATGCATATATATTCTACTGTTGGTATGCCAAATATAAAGATAGTTCATGAAGTCTAAGTTATGGACAAATGTATTCAACGTTAGAATATGAAAAATCTAATGTGGGTAACATGGTGTCTTACTTGCTTAATTTCTAGTTATGTGAATAAAAGCATCTTTTTCTAATACCATGACTTCTGCTTCTATTTATGGGCTGTAGTATGGATCTTTCATTGTTTGCTTCTTATTCATTTGGCGAGGGGCTTATACAACAGTTTATCTTAGGACACCATTGTATGTTAAACATTGGAATGTAGCAGTTTTGTTGTAAGTTGAATCTTTCTGATATTCATGAATGACCATGCTGTGCATACTTCAACACCTTTGTTTTTAAGACAGACAACTCTGCATCTCCTGGTAAAAAAATGAAATGTTACTTTTTAGCAATTTTTTTTTTAACAGTTAACGTGTGTTACAGGGACACTACATTATCACAGTGATAATGTCTCACCATACAAACTAAAGCTAACTACTACTTGTTCATAAAACAATGCCATATTGACAAACACAAAATTAAGCTACTTACAAAGAACTATATACACTTAATTTCACTATGTACAAGGTATATACAGTGATCTCACCTGATATGTCTCAGCCATCCTCATACCAGCTGGTCCCAAACTCAGAAAAGAGTGATGGAATTCAATGTAGTAAATCAATAACCAGTATCCATCAAAATATTGCAGTGATAAAATGACTGTTAGGTTTGAGACAAAAGGCACAGCTAAGGGTTTTGTAGTAGATGTGGTGTACCTAGACTTCAGTAATGCATTTGACACCATGATACACAGAAGGTTTCTGCACAAAATGAGAGCCCTGGGGGTGGAAACAGAGGTGGAGAGATGGATGAAAAATGTGCTACAGGGAAGAAGGCAAAGGGTGATCATTAATGGAGTTCCATCAGGGCAGGGAAGGGTGACTAGTGGAGTACCACATGGGTTGGCACTTGGTCTGATCCTGTTCAATATTTTCATAGGGGACATTGTGGAAGGGCTTGAAGGGAGGATCTATCTATTCACAGACAATACAAGCTTTTGCAACAGAGTAGACACTGCCAATGGGGTAGAACAAATGAGAAGTGATTTGCACAAACTAGAAGAGTGGCCAAAGTGTGGCAGTTGAGCTTAAATGCCCAAAAGTGCAAATTTATGCACAAAAGGAATAGTAATCTAAAAGCAGAGTACTGGAAGTTATAGAGCAGGAGTGAGAACTTGGTATAATCATATATGATGATCACAAGGTGGCTAAGCAATGCAAGAGGGCAATAGTGAGGGCCAATAGAATGCTGGGATGCATAGGCATGAGTATTATGAGCAGAAGGAGGGAGGTGGCAATGCCCCTGTGCAAATAGCTGGTGAGGTAAGACCTTGAATATGATGTCCAGTTCTGGAAACTGTACCTAAGGAAGGATGTGGAGAGAATGGAGAGGGTTCAGAAGAGGACAATGAAAATGGAGTGAGGACTTAGCCATTTGACCTATGAGGAGAGGTTGAAAGACCTCAGATATGTATATCTTGGAGCAAAGTATGGAAAGGGCAGACATGATAGAGACCTTTAAGTACCAAAAGAGTATAAACAAGGTCCCAGATAGCAGTATATTCCAGAATAAGAGGCTCTCAAGGATAAGGGGTTATGACATGAAGATAGAAGGGGGAAGAGTCAAGGAAAACATTAGGAAACACCGCTTCAAAGAAGGGGTAATAGAAGGGTGAAATCCATTCCCTGAGAAAGTGGTGGGGGCCAAAACAGTGATGGGATCCATGTTTGCTTGGGATAGTTTCAAGGCAATTCTGGAGAGGGGGAATTGCCCAGATCACCTAGGATACTTGAGTAACATGGAGATAGAACACTTGGCCAGATTCGGTGGGCCTGGAGGTCCTTATCTGCTGACAATTTCTGTTTCTATGTTAACTAGCTGCATCAGTAGACTGTCATGGGAGGCATCCAGCAGTGTCTGACTCCTGTTGATTTTGGCCACTAGTATCTCCCAATGGAGGCCTTTAAGTGGAATTTTAAGACTCTGTTATCGAACAAGGCTTTTATGGATTGATGTCGTTATTAACTGTTGTTTTTATATGTATATTTTGATTTTATGATTCATTTGTACAGCGCCTTGGCACTTGAAAGGCGCTAAATAAATAAAGTTATTATTATTATTATTATTATCAATGTCTGGCAGATTCAGTTATCTGACCACCATGACTTCCTACACTAGGAAGCAGTAAAGCATTGTTGTTGGGGCACTGAGCAGCACACTATGGCCTGGAAATGATAGACCTCTCAGTCTGACCTCAGAGGTGGATAAAATTATAGAATCTCTGCTAAAGAAAAATATGGCAGAAAACCTTGAATCAAGTGGAGGACAAGATCTGAGGCAACACAGATTCAGAGCAGGAAAGTCATGTGGAACTAATCTGATTGATTTCTTTGACTGGGTCACTAGGGAGGTGGATCGGGGGAGGAGTGGTGGATGTGGCCTACCTTGACTTCAGTAAGGCATTTAACATTGTTCCACAAAGGAGGATTGTGAACAAGCTGAGCAGTCTGGGACTGGGACATAAGGTGGTCAACTGGGTTTAAAACAGGCTGAGAGTTAAGAAACAGGGTGGTGATTAATGAGGCAAAATCCAAAGTAGGGAGTGTGACCATTAGAGTGCTACAGGGTTCAGTTCTTGAACCAGTGCTGTTTAATATTTACATCAGTGACATTGCAAAGGGGCTGCAGGGGAAGATGTGCCTCTTTGCAGATGACATAAAGATCTGCAATATGGTGGACAGGCAAAGGTGGGGTGGAGAGAATGGGGATGGACCTAGCTAATATGGAAGAGTGGTCCAGACTGTGGCAAATAGGATTCAGTGCGAAGAAGTGCAAAATCATGCACTTGGGGAACAGGAACAGAAACCAGGTTAGGACTACATGATGAAGAGGGAGATAATAGCAGTCACAAAACAGAAAAGGGACCTGGGGGGTCATCATAGCTGACAACTTAAAGGTGGCTAAACAATGTGCCAAGGCAGTGGGGCAAGCCAGTGTGATGCTTGGGTGCATACAGAGTGGTATCACTGACAGAAAAAAGGATGTCATAATGCCACTATACAGGTCATTAGTGAGACCTTATCTGGAGCATTGCATCCCTCATCTCAGAAAGGAGATAGACAGGGTGGAGACAGTTCAGAGAAGGGCAACAAAAATGGTACAGGGCCTACACCACATGTCATATGAGGAGAGACCACAGGAACTCAATATGTACACCATGGAGGAGAGGAAGGAGAGGGGAGACATGATAGACACCTTCAAGTACCTCAAGGGGATTAATAAAGTATAGGAGGGCAGAATCTTTCAGAACAGAAGCTGCCCTAAAACAACAAGAGGGTATAACATGAAACTATAAGGGAGTAGACTGAGGGACAATGTAAAGAAGTACTTTTTCATGGAAAGGGTGGTGAATGCCTGGAATGACCTGCCCAGGAGGTGATGGGTGCAAACACAGTTGGGGGTTTAAATAAGCATGGGATAAACATGTGGAAATCCCAAAGGGGGAAAGAGAGGCAGCAGCAGTGGACCTGTAGGGTCAGTGGCAGTTAATTAAAGGTAAGGTATATGGGCAGACAGGATGAGCCTGGTGGTCTTTATCTGCCATCAGTTTCTATGTTTCTAAATCTGTAGACCTGTGTCTGAATTCCCTCAGCCCTTGCTTGCATACTGTGTGACCCTGTTGGCTAGCAGCACAACACCACCTTTATTTTCTTACATCCATGATTGTTGACATGGCAAAAAGACTATCAACTTTTAATACCTAAAAAAAACCTTTTTCTTGCATTGGGAATGAAATAAAGCAAAAAGAAAGTCATATGTATTGAGGTTTTGGTTTGCCTAACTGCCCACAAAGTTATTTAAATTATTGTTAACTGATACTGCTGCTTTAAGAACTTAATCTGTATGGGGCAGACTATCAGAAAAAGTTTTGTTGCCCTGAGCCTGAAACAATAGGTGTGAAAAAAGGTGGAATTTGTCCCATTTACCTAAATCAAACATTAACTGCAAAGCTTGCTTTTGAATAGCACGGTAAGTTTCTATCAAGGCATACATTCAGGCGGAATGGGGCTGGCAGTATAGCATACAGGTAAGAGTAACAAGCTGTGAATGAGCTTGGTACATCCACCAGACCTGTTTTATTCCCACAACCTCCACTTGCATACTGTGTTACTGAACAAGTCACTTAACCTCCCCAGTGTTCCCAGGTCACCCCTGAAAACAAGTGTCTGTGCCTAGTGGTCTTTACTTGATTACCAAAAGAATAAAGTAAAATAAATGGAATTTGATTCAATTATTTGATGAGTTTGGATGGCTCTTCAAGTTATACATGTGAATGTGCTTTTAGGGGTGTTAGTGAAAGTGATCCATTACTTGGTGGTCTGGCACCCTTTCATACACACATACAAAGACAGTCTTGGCCCAGGTTCCAAACAATTATTTTAACATCTCTTTTTCCAAGAGAAAGCTATGCAGCACATGGTACACTAAAACATTACTGAAAAGCAACAACCTTTGCTCTGAAATTAAGAAAAAACTTAGACTTTCAAAAAGGAAAATGTCACATATAAGTATGTTAGCACTCTGCAGCCATCTTGGGAAAGATGTAAATTACACATTTAAAGCTGTGAGATGGCCCAAGCTTATGTACAGTACAAAGGAAACAGCCATTTTAGTTTCCCCTGTACTGAACATCAACTGAAACAACTAAACAGCCCAAATGTTACAAAAAAGCCCCAAAAAAGAAAAAAAGCATTGTCCTTGGATACCCAAGCATAAATAACTCAGGCCATTCAATTATCACTTTTGGATGCTCACTGGCAGTATTTTATTAAAAAGGCACAATCGTCTAATTTTATGTACATCCCAACTTCATGTCCAACAATAAGTATTTACATCTTTGACATAACAATCCAATATCCCTTCAAGGACACAACAGTCTTGTCTTCCCTCTGGTGACTCTTCATCATGTGGTCTTCCTCTTCCGCTTTTCGTCTCAGGGTCCGGACACCAGGATCTGGCCCCCACCTTTTTCATCACCCTCAACTGGGTACCACCCTACCCGGACCACTCCCCCCACCACCAAGTCTGGACAGAGTGATCCACCCTCTAGCTCTATATCCCTCCCCCCTTCCCATTACTCCCATGCCTGGGTTCCTTTCTCCCTAGCCCATGGTACCTACCTCCCTGACTGCCCCCCCTTTTCCCCCTTGTTCCCGAACCCCATCCACTGACCCATCTCCAGCTTGTGAAGGAAGATGGGGCTCCTCCCCCTTGCAGGTTAACCCTTAAGCCTCTTCTTATTGATCTCTCATACCTGTTCCCCAAAAGGCTGGAGGAACAAGCCAATGCCAAATTTGATCAGGTGTACCCCATCCGCCCTGTACACTGCCTCCTACTCATATGAAATATCTCTATGTTGTATGTGCACCTCCCCATTTCAATCACTGCCCTAGCCACCTTTCTTTTCAGGTGCTTGTGTGCCACCTCTATTGCCTTCAGCCCTTTCACTCCCCTCCATACCCTCCAGGATGTAATCTAGGACCAGCTGATCACCGCCCGCAGCCACTAGCCCTTTACTTTCTCTAAATGTGCCAGAATGTCCAATAACAGGGACCCCTACAGCACTGTCCCCAGGTCATTACCCCCTAGGTGGACAATGATACAGTCTGGTGTGGCCCAGTGCACCTGAAGCTCTTCCAACAGGGGTAGCAGCTATGACCAACGCATGCTTCTCAGGCCCCTCCATTGCACCTTGGTGTGCTCTGCTCCCAGACTCAATTGTGCCCCTATCCTCATGGTGGCTGCAAACCTTTTTGCCCAGTAGATGAAGGAGTGCTCCACGATCCAGACCTGTCTTTGTAGCCTGCTGCAAGAAGAGAAAAGGGATACAAATTAACCATTGTCAACACCGTACATATTTTCTGTAACAGTTCAATGTCAATCTCCCCACCCTCTTGACCTCCCTTTCCCCTGCCCCTGCAGCAGCCACCTCTGATGCTGCCCCAATCCAGAAGGAGTGAGGAGTGAAATCCTTGGGGTTCTCCCTCATGAATGCCACTGCCTTCTTCAGTACTGCACCCACCTGAAAATCCATCACAGGAGACCCATCCCCTTGTATGAACCATGCCCCTGGCAGACAACTCCTGACCTTCCCCATAATCCACCATGGCCTCAACCACACAGACCCCTGCCCCACCCTGCTTGAGCAATTCTTCCATGGTGCCCTTACCCTACAGATCCATCTTGGACTGCCAGAGCCAAATGGCCAACCTTTTGCCCTCTATTCTTACATCCTCTGCCTGTAAACCTGCGGCAGTCGCTCCTTTCCTGGGAGCCACCATCTCTTCAACTCTGAAAGCCCCTCTCACCATTACAGTGAAGATCGCCTGGAACAGGCAGGCCTCTTTAGCAGAACTGCACACGTGGCCCAGTGTCGCCACCCCCTTTGTGAGCAGGGGACCCATCAGCGGCCGTCTCCCTTCCTGCCTTGCTCCCTTCCCCCTCATCCACCCCGAGACCATCCGCCTATGACCCTGCCCCCAGCAGCATCCTCCCAGCCATGGTCCCGGCAAGCCCAACTGATCTCTGCCAGCTGGACCCCCATGATGGTGGCATGAGCCACCCCCTTTCCCATTTCTCCACCACGTACCACATAACCTGCTCCTCATGGACTGGGCACTCTGTCTCCCATCCCCTCATGGCCCTAAATTCCTGGAAGCTCACCCAGGTTCCCTAGTAGGCCTTCAGGGTGTTGGCTGACCATGACCCTCGGTACAAAGCCCTGGCCATCACCCTCCAATCTCCCACATCCAGTCTGGAACCCTGGTCTGGGTAGGTGCAGCCTGTGGTGCCAACTCACAGAACCGCTCCATCTATAAATGAGAAAGACTGTCAGCCACCTCATTCCGAGCCCCTTCAATGTGTTGAGCCCTAAATGACAAGTTCAAATGCAACCCTCGCAACACCACGTGCCTTAAGACCCACCTTATAGACTCTGTGCGGCCACTCTGCATGTTGATTACCTCTACCACACCTTTGTTATTGCACCAGAATAGGATGCACTGACCCACCATTCGGGTGCCCCACACTTCTAGGGCCACCCATATCAGAAAGATCTCAAGGAACGTAATGTCCTTGGTCCAATCCCAATTATGTCATCAGGCTTGCCATGCATCTGCGATCCACTCCCCCTAAAAATATGCCCCCACCTCCCAAACAACCCTCTGCATCCATATACAGCTCCATGTCTGTGCTGCATGTGCACTCCTCCTTTCAGAAAGGCACCCCATTATATGACTCTAGGAAAACCTCCCAGACCTGCAGCTGCTCCTTAACTCCCGTGTTTATGTCCATCCAGTGATGGGGTTGTTTTGCCCTCCCTGTGACCCTTCCCAAACTCCTCATAAAAGCCCTGCCACGGTTTATGGCCTTGCAGGCAGAATTAAGGTGCCACAGCAGCTGCTGAACCTGTACCAGCAGCACCCTCCGCCTTCACCCACTAGCACGAGCAACCCACATGCCATGCCACCTTGTCCCCTGACAGCCAGAAATACTCCTCCTCTGTGTCCATCTCAATTCCTAGGAACTCCAGTGTCCATGCCAGGCCCTCAGTCTTACTGTCTGCCAGTGGGATCCCTATTTTGCTGCACATGTCCTGAAAATCAGTCAACACCCCCTGTGTCTCCTCCTGGCTGGCACTGATCAGCAGAAAATTGTCCAGGTAATGGACCACTCTCTTGTGCCCGTACCGTGCCCCAAACACCCATTGCACCTATGAACTGAAGGCCTTGAATATGGAACATGCCACTGAGCATCCCGTGGGCATTGCCTTATCGAAATAAAGCCCACCCTCAAATGAACACTGACCAAGTCCCAATCTGTGGGGTGGACTGGTAGCAGGCGAAAGGCAGACTCTATGTCCGTCTTTGCCAACCAAGCACCCTCAGCTGCCCAGATCAATTCCACTACCTGGTTCAGAGATGCATACGAGACCATAATCAGCCCCTAATGGATCCCTCCATTCACCGACCCTTCATTGGGGTAAGACAGGTGATATATTTGCCGGAACTCCCCCTCCTGCTTCTTTGGTACCACCCCTAGTGGTGACATTCAAAAATGCTCACAAGGAGACTCCTGCATCAGCCCCTCCACTCTCCCCACCCTGACCTCTTTCAAAATTTTTTCCCGGAGTACATCCTCCTTTGCCCTCACTGACCCCAGATTATTTGCTTGCATCCCCACCCATGCTCCCTCAAAACCCAGTGGAAAACTGCTTTTAAAACCTGACCGCAGGTGCACCGCCCATTGCCTGTCAGCTTAGCCTGTTGTCCACCCCTCCACTACCCTTAACTTGATGGGGGTTTGGGCCAAAGCGTAGCCCCACCTCCCCTCCTCAAGCCCTGCCCTAATTCCAACCTTAAGTGGACATACGGCCCCCTCTCCTGAGGCTCCCCCACTACACATCCCCTGCCCCATCCCGCCACCCCCTCAAAAGGGCTGTTCATGGCCTGCCCGCTCAGCAGCCCCCCTTTCTTGCCCCTTGCCTACAGCTCATCACTGGGTGTGACCCCCCCACACCATGAGCATACATGCCTAAACCTGCAGCTAGGCCATGTACACGATGCCTGGTTAAATGCCCAGCAAGACTTGGCACCCTGAGCCAGTGCCATTCCCTTTCCTTGTTCCACCACCAGCCCCCCAATGGAACCCAACAGTGTCCTCACCCACAACTCTGCATGGGTGCAGTCCCACTGGACATCCCCCTTCATCGCCATTCTCCTCCGGAATGCCTTGTCATACTTAAGCCAAATCAAACCCCAGCTTCACTCTGTATGCATCTCTGATGATCACCATATACATCAGCAGCAGGATCGCCTGGTCCAGCTGCTTCTCCAGCACCAATGCACTATAAATTAGGAATCCCGACTGCAACGTATCAATGCTCTTGTCCTTAAACCTGTGCCCTACCACTGCCAGGGCAACCGCCATCTCTGACTTGCCCACTGACTCCCTTTGCTTGTATTTTTTGGCCATCTCATCATTCACTAATCTGAATATATACACATACTTCCCCTTTCAAATTTTTTCTTTTATTAAAACTGGCATGTGATCACCCAGCATAAAACCAGGCGGTCCCTCGTACAGCTTCCGGGCCCCACCCACCCCTCCTTTTTCCTGCCTGCCTTTCTCTTGGATGGCCTACAGAGCCCACTCTATTTCCAAGACCCCCTTATCCCCCATGTCCCCCAACAAACCCTCAATGTATTCTTTCAAATCCACATCATTGCTCATATCTATCGCATCCTTACCCCCATCGGCTGTGGCCCTGCCAGGCCTGGTTGGGCCCCCACCTCCCGGGCTCTGCCAGAGGGCTGGGCACCACCATCCTTGGTCTCTTGTTTCCTTTCTTGGACCACTTGTCTTGCTCCTTCCTCTTCTTCTGAGCCTCCTCCTCTGCCTCCCTTTTCTTTGCCACCTCCATCAGTTGTGTCATCTGCTTCATCAACTTTGAAGCTTCTGACAACATGGTAGAGCTGGACATTGGAGCCTTCTTGTGTACCATCTCTACCACTGCATCCTAGGCTACATAATAAGAACCGCATGATCATACCAACGAAACTTCACTGGTCGCACCAGACCTCCCCGGCCTTACTGTGCCAGGTTTAGCAGCAAGGCTGAGGCCCCCTACCCTCCAGAGCAGCCGAAAACCCCTTCAAAGTGTGCATCCCCTCCCGGTGTATCCTTGGGAGCACAAAGTAGTTAAATGATCAATGCCAGTACACCCAGTATCCAAGTCTGGGCTGGAAGTCAAATCCTGGTCTCCAAAAAGACCTCAAACAATGCCTCATACTGCCTCCCTTTCCCTTCTATATCTTTTTTTTAGGCCAGTCCATATTTCCCCTGATGCTCCCATCCACTGAGCCACTCAGCCTGCCTGCACACACTCCCTTTCCAGGAGCCCTCCTTACTGAAGCCAAGGTCTTGGCCGAAACCACCAGCTCCATGTGGCTACCATGCCTACAGCGCAGTGGCCTACTGCCCAGAGACACAAAAAAACTCACACAGCTGAAATCACTCACAGCCTCTTTGCCCCTTCAGGCAAACCTTGTAGTCCCAATGTGGTGACTGCTCCATGCAGAAAACATCCGTGTCCTCGGGCCCCACCTCCAGGTTTCCCCCTGGGCAGGCAGCAAGTGAAACCCATCCAATTGGCCTCAGAGGCCCCACCAAAGCCATTGTCAGACTGCAGTACCCACAAGCACTATCCAGCCCTCCCATACAAAAATCCCAGGCTCCACCATGCCGTCTGCCCTGCCATGTGATGCTGAAACCTCCTGCCCCGATCCCCCTGGCCCCAAGACCGTAGACAATGGTCACTTCCTGGCCCCATTGCACCACTGCGCCATCAGGCCTGCTGGCTATATTTCCCTGCTCATGATCCACACTGTCCATCCCATGCTAAGCAGTGATGAATAACCGCACCTTGCTGCTCCAAAAGTACCCCTTAGGCCATCTGCTGCTCTTACCTTGCCACATGGTGTCCCAACCCCCCTGCCTTTACTAACTGTACTGTGTGGCCTCCTCACATGTCAGCCCACTGCTCCGGGTCAAAAGACAACAATGCACCACGTCATTAAATTTTCCTGCCATGTAGCGCCACCACAAACTGGCCGGTATCTCCAGAGCCCAAAGCAAAGAATTCCTTCCTCAACCTTTTGCGCCATATGACACCACCACAGTCTGCTCCCCCACCAGCATTCCATGCTGCAAACCAGGCCTTTCTGCCAGGTCCCATTGCCCTTCAGAAACATGGCCTCTTGCGGGCCCCCTGTTCACTCCCCTTCAGCTGACCAAGCAAAACAAGTCCCTTACCGCTTGTGTCCCTTTGGACTACCAATACTGCAATGCCCTTAGGCTATCCTCACTGGCCATACCCTGCCACGTGGTACCCTGACCCTTCCACTCGCGTCTCTGGCCAAAAAAACCCACTCCACCTATTCCAACCTGTTCCGTGTGGTGCCCGCACAAGCCGACACACTGGTTGCCATTCACTCCATGTTCAGTAAAACCCCAATGTGGTACTGTACTCTGCAGCAAAGCTGCAGCAAAACTGCTTACTTTTTTTTTTGGAAATACCAGCCAGGAAACAACACCTGTCCCAAACCTTGCTGTCAGAAACTCTGTGTACCTCCACTTGGATATCCACCACAATGCCTCAGCACTCGACCATCCAGCTAGCTCAAGCCCTGTCTATACTGCTTCAAACTTATCAAATTAACATGAAACCCACAATTTGAACCTTCTAGTAGGCCTCAGTGCCTTACCTTATACCGACAACAATGTGCTGTACTTCCATCTCAGAAAAATTACAGCAGAAATAGGGCTTGCTGTGTGTTACCTGCCCTTAAGTACCCCCCAGGGTCCCTTATTTTGGTCCCTCCCCCTGGCCAATGGCCGGCAAGTTCCCTTGCCTGGTCGTATGACCCCCATGGGGTCATCCACACTCCCTTTTCCTGTAGCCTCCCTCCCTCCCTCCTTCCCCTCTGTCTTTATTCCTGGCTGTTTCCCAGGGCAAACTGGCCTGCCTTTTAATGGCAAGCCTAATTAGCATCAAAGGTAATCATGGGACAGTTACAGGCCAGAGCTAAACTACAGTACAAGTCACATTAAACTGTTCCATCAACTCACTGGTGTAGAAATTTTTTTTTTGTGATGCTACTGGAGTGGCAACTCAAACTATTGAAGCTTTCAACTATTTTCCAACCATCCTTGTCTGCCTATTCAGCTCACATGTAACTGTTTAATGAAATGGCAGTAGCTGCATTTTCATGGCATTGTTTATAAATATCACAGCATTCCTTAAGAGTTGTTTAGTCTGCCTTCTGAAATGAAACTCATAAGCACTCAGCTGAAAATAAAGCTTATAGCACATAACAGCTAGATGTAAACCAATAATAAACTTTTACTAATTCATTGAATTAAACCCTGAACAGATTAGGAAACTCATTGAACAATGTTACACCAATGAGTTGAGGGAACAGTTTAATGTGATTTGTACTGTAGGTTACAAAACTTTATTTTACATCTCTTTTCACAGGAAAGGGTTATGCAGTGCCTTACACACAGCACATGGTGCACCAAACAATTACTCAAAAGCACCAGAACTTGCTCTGACATGCAATAAAAAAGTAAAACTTTAAAATACAGAGGTGCTTATAGATGAACTTGCAAAAACTCTGCAGGCATCTGAGGAAAAGAGATTTAAATTAAGCATTTAAAGTTGTGAGATTGGCCCAAGCTTATGTTTAGTACAAAGGAACCAGCCATTTTAGTTTCCCTGTACTGAACATCAACTGAAACAACCAAACAACACAATTATTATAAAAAAGTAAAACAAAAAGTGAAAATACACTCTAGCATCGAAAATAATTATTGGCCGGTTACAGGCCAGAGCTGGACCAGGTTACAAAACTTTATTTTACATCTCTTTTCACCAGAAAAGGCCATGCAGTGCCTTACACGCAGCATATGGTACACCAAACACTTACTCAAAAGCACTTGATCTTGCCCGGAAACGCATTAAAAAAACTAAACTTTCAAATACAAAGGTGCTTACAGATGAACTTGAAAGACCTCTACAGGCATCTGGGAAAAAAAGAGATGTAAATTTAGCATTTAAAGCTGTGAGATGACCCAAGCTTATGTACTGTACGGTACAAAGGAAACAGCTATTTTAGTTTCCCCTGTACTGAACATAGACTGAAACAACTAAATAGCCTAAATGTTCCAAAAGAAAGCCTCAAATTGCTTAAAAGAACTGGCATTGAAGGCAACTAAGGGGTAGTCATTGGTCAATCTTGGCACAAGTTACAAAAAAATATTTAACATCTCTTTTCCTCAAAAAAGCCATGCAGGGCCTTAAGTGAAGCATATTGTACACCAAGGAGTTACTCAAATGGACTGGCCATTGCAAAGAACAGCAAAACAGCAGAAAATAGGCCACAAAAGATGCCACAAAATTACTGGAACTGAGGATGACTCTGGGTCAGTAACTCTAGGCATAACCCCAGTTCATATCTCTCAACCTCCTTCCATCACAATCAGGGACAAGGCTTAAAATGATCAGGGACAAATGACAAAAATCACGGACACATCTGAAAAAAATAGTAATATTAGCTCCAGAAGCTGTGTACAACATGCTTCTTAGTATAAATAACATTTTCTTAATGAAAACTAGACTGTAACACCAATGGCTGGTATATTTTGTGATTAAAATATCTACTATTCAGTGACAGAAATGCCAAATTTAGGAGGGACAGAAAAGATTTCTGAGGCAAAATCAGGAACATCCCAGAAAATCAGGGACAGTTGAGAGGTATGTCCCAGTTAGAAAACTAACATCATACTTTAAAACCAGCACCATAAGGTGCCTAACTTGCAGCTCATTGGAAACCACAGATTTTCATAAAATCACAGTGATGTATAAAAACTTTAAATTTACTGTTAACCGTTGTTTGTTGCATTTCCATCCCCAAACATAAAATGCACTTTTGTGCAAATATATTTTTTTTATCATGCTCCTGTCAGGAGATCTAAACCTCACTCTCAGGTTCTTGGCAATAATGAGAATGCAAGGAATCATAGACACATTGCATAAGAGTAATAAACTTGTTTATTACTACCAAAAGGATAAATCACAGTTGCCCTAAGCAGTTCTTATCAAATACGAACTGGGAGCCAATGCTAAGCATTCCCTATACCTCGAGGTTTCTTTGTGTCTCCGGGGATCTCCGAGTTATAAGATGTAATGTCTTACATTTTATACCAATGATAATTACCATGGTTACGGTAAGATAGAAACATTTCTAGTTACAGAGATGAGCCCTATTGGTTAAATTAGAGGTGGCTCCACAGTCCAAGATAACATTATACAATGTTGTCGTAGTCATCACTTGTAAAGACAAAGGAGGCTCAGTTATACATATATTAGTGTAATAGTACAAAACACCAAAAGATGGCAATGCCAACTTATATATCATCATCATTACAAGGACACAGTTGTCCTAACATCTTATAAGCAAGAAATACATATGTATTGGAAAGCAAAGTGTATAAGAATAATATGCATACATATCCTGACATCTACTCTTGTACGGTAGATACCCAATGCCCTATCTGCTGTCAACTTCTATGTTTCTATGTTTCTATGTTTCTATATGTTAGTATAACATATACCTAAATTCTAGCTGTCTACGGTGTACCTCTTGGGGTACCAATAAGGGTACAGGGACCTCATGTAACACTCCCCTCCAAAAAAAAACCCTCAATTCTATCCCCTTGCACTTGATGAACAAATAATGCAGGCATACCAGGAAAAGTAATTTACAGCAAACCTCCTTCCTTCTGTTGCCCCCTCAACCTCCCCAAACATCATGCATAGTTTTAGCATAAACCCCCATAGACTGTATTTAAAAATTCCTTATTAATCCCTTTGCAGTTCCATGAACAGGCAAAGCAAGTACACCACGAAAATTCTTTAATCCCTTCCCCATTGCACTTCTTTGCCTCCCCCTAAATGCCTCCACAAATGGATGTCTGCCTTTTGTATACTTTATTATTTTATTTAATTCAACTCCCATAAACTCCAGTGATTTTAATAGGAACTATAAAAACCTCCAAATGCATGTTTTAATTCAGATACCCTGCTCCCCATTAAATGTTAATTCTAATCCAGGTACCTACTGCTCTTCTTACTTCATTTACCATCCTCCCTCGCCAAACTTCTTTTTTAATTGCAACCCCCTTGCTTCCAGAAACAAACATCTGCATCTTTTATTTGATTTAATACAACTCCTCCAAATTCCAGTGATCTGAATAGGAAACCTCCTCACTTCAATTCCGGTACCCCAATTTCCACCAAATGATAGTTTTAAATAAGGTACCTGCTGCCTTTTTTACTTCATGTACCCTCCTCCCTCTCCAGACTTCTTTGTTACATTGCACTTTCCAAATACTTCCACAAATGATCATCTGAATTTTATATTTTATTTAATACAACTCCCTCAAACCCCAGTGATTTAAATAAAAAAATGCTTCTTTTAATACAGGTACCCTGATTTCCACCAAATGCTCATTTTAATTCAGGTACTCTTTGCAACCCCCACCTCCCTCAAAAAATAACATAAAGCACTTATTTTACCTCTAGAATTATTGCAGGTGAAACAAGCAATGCAGAAAAGTACAGTTGTTGAAAAGGCCGGAAGTGATCTCTGGAAAGCTGATGTGCATTTGAAGATAATGCTGGCTGACTGAGTAGTAGCATATGTTCATTACAGAGCAAAACTGTGAGGATGACAGAACTTTCACCTGCTAAAAGTGTGATTGAAAGAAACTGAGAACTGCGAGTCAAGCCTTTTTAAAGACCTGGTGGATGACAAAACCAGGCGCTGATGTACAGTTCCCATTCTTATTTGTCTGGACTGCAGCTAAGACAGTAGCTTACATGAGTAAATATAGGACACTAAGGAGGGATCACTGCAAACTGTAAAAAAAAAAGCAAAAAAGTAAAACTTATACAAAGAAATGAATTTTAAAATATGAAAGGGGACATGAAAGTGCATTATTGCCGACAGCTGCACTGAAATTGCACTGCTGTGTAATAAGTGGATAACACCAGTCCAGCAAGGCATATAAAGGATACCACATGTTGTGAACATAAGAGGGGCAATCCAAAGTGGAAAAAATTGCAAAAATACATTTATTTAATCAAAGCCTCTAAGTAGGGAGATACATATTATCTAGCAATGAATGGAATCAAGCTGTGTTAAGCAGAGCACTGTGTGCATGCAAAATGTTGCTTCTCAATTTGGGATAGGCAGGAATGTCACAAACTGGATGCCAATTTAAGATAGGTAGAAGGCAGTTGAAGAGCCATAGTAAACAAAATCAAAGTTAATAACAGGTCATGTTATGCACACTATGTCATGATAGATCACTACAAAACAGAGATGGAATAAAAGCAATATAATACTGTTTTAAAAAATTACAGGTTAAAATTGTGCAGGTGTTCCTTCCAACTGGTACTGAAGACGGCAATATCGGCCAGATATGCCACTGCATACTCTTCAACACCATGTAACACCTGGTTGGCCAACCTTTGGAAGGTGGTAGGGGTGTTCTTCATTCCAAAAGGCATTACTCTGAACTTGAATAATCCTATTGGAGTGATGAAGGCCACTCCAACTGCCAGTACCCTTTCGTTAAGTCAATGGTGGTAAGGTATGACACCACTCACAACTTTTCCAGTAGTCCATCCATCCATGGCATTGAGAGGGTATCAGACTTTGAGACTGCATTGAGTCCACGATAGTCCACACAAAAGCAAGCAGAGACATCTGGCTTGGGAATGAGGACTATGGGTGAGGCTCAGGGGCTGTGGGACTTCTGAATTACCTCTAAATCCAGCATTTCCTCTACTCCACCTCCCTCCTAATGTTCTTTAGGACAGCCTCAGACATGTGGTTGGATGTCCACCGTATGGGGACTTGAGTACCTGTGTCTGCATCGTGTGCTGCTAAGGGGGTTCATCCAGGATTGGCTATGAACAAAGGGGCAAAGTCCTCTGAAACCTCCCTCACTTCCTGGGACTGTTGTGGGGTCAGATGGGGTGACAGTTCAGTTGCCTCCACAGAAGATTCCCACTTGCTTTCCTCTAGGAAGTCCATTAGGGGATCTTCTTTTTCCATCCCCTCCCCAGGACTACACACTGCAAATACCATGTTAGCCCTATTTGCATATGGCTTCATCATGTTGACATGGTACATCCTATGGGTATGTCTCCTGTCAGGCAGTTCTACAATATAGTTCATGTCATTAACCTGTTGGACTACCTTGTATGGTCATGCCCACTTGGCCTGCAGCTTGTTCTTCTGGACCAGAATTAGGACCACGACTTTTTGACCTACACTGTAGGAGCGAGCTCTGGCTCCACGGTTGTACCATACTTTTTGCATCTGTTGGGCAGCTGACAGGTTGCTTTGGGCCACCCCCATAGGCTCCTTCAGCTTCTTCCTAAACTTCAGGACATATTTCATAATGGGAGATCCCTGTGTGGTGTGCTTGCCTTCCCAATCTTCCTGGATCAAGTCTAGGGGCCCATGCACCCTATGTCCATATAAGAGTTCAAGGGGGGAGAATCCTGTCAACTCTTGGGGCACCTTCCTGTATGTGGACAACAGGTTGGGAAGGTATTTCTCCCAGTCCCTCCCATGCTGTTCAGAAAATGCTTGGAGCATTGATTTTAAGGTACCATTAAATCTTTCTAGACACCCATTGTCTTGTGCGTGATAAGGTGTCGTGTGTCTTTGCATCACCCCACACTTCTCCCACAAACACTTCATCAGGTCCAACATGAAAGTTCTCTCTTGTTCCATGATAATCTCCTGTGGAAACCCAATATGGGATAAAATCCCTTGGGAGGCATCTGCCACTTTGTTTGTCCTAAGTGAATAGAGGGCAACCGCCTCTGGGTACTGGGTGGCGTAATCTACCACAGTCAGGATAAACTTCATCCCGGAGGAGCTTGGGGTACTCAACAGTCCCATAATATCCATTCCTGCCCTCTGGAATGGCTCCTCCACAATGGGCAAGGGAATTAGGGAGGCTTTGGTTTTACTACCTGCCTTCCCTATTTGTCGGCACCAGTGACAATACCTGCAATATTCCTTCACCTGCTGGGTGAAGTTGGGCCAATAGAAATTCTGGCCCCTTTGCTGCATGATGTGTGCAATTCCCAGGTGTCTGGACATGGGGATGTCATGAGAACCTTGAGCAATGGCTCATGATGCCCTTGGAAAACAACAAGCTGCTTGCCCATCACCCCTACCTCCTTCCTTACATCATGTGTATACAACAGTGCATTGTCCCAAAATACCCTATGTCATATGTCACCACCCTGTGTCTAGTCAGTTTCTGCACAAGCCTTCAGCCTCTCCAAACTAGGGTCAGTTCTCTGAACACCTGCACAATCTTTCCATTTTCCAAGGTATGAGACCTGTCCCCTTGAGTTCCTAAACTGGGGTCCATAGCTCTAGCATCAGTGCATTCAGGGTCACTGCCATCCCTAACCTTCTGACCATTTGTTACCCCTTCTTCCTCAGAGTAATCTTCTGTAGCCAATTTGTGAACTGCTACTTGTGAAAGTCCTACCTCTCTTCCACTACTCTCCATTTCAGGAGACTCAGGCTGGGGAACCAGCCTCCCATTTTTTTTCACAGGGGCTTCTATGAGGTACAGGGTACTACAAGCAGTCTTTCCTGTCTGACTGTGGGTAACCACACACACCAACCCCTTCTGGAGTCTGGAGATTGTTCTCTAAAATCACATCCAGGGCAAGGTTGTCTGCCATGGCCACTTTTTGCACCCTCTCTCCTGCCTCATCCCAGTCCAGGAGAGCACTAGGTAGTGGCAGAGTTTTCTCCTCCCCAGTGAATCCCCTTGCTGTTACAAACTAATTAGGTATAAGCTGTTCAGGCCCAACTAAATCCTCTTTTACTAAGGTAAGAGATGCCCCCATGTCCCTTAGCCAATAGGTCTGCACCCCATTTACAGTAACTGGCTGTATGTGCTCCCTCATGTTTACAGGCATGCTTTCAGGGATACACAGTGCACCCAACTCTGTTTCAAGCACCACCTTGTCCACTCTCTGCCTTTTTAGGACACTGTCTAGCAAGATGCCCCGGTTGTTTACAGAACCAACAGTCATCATTTATTTTATCCAAGAAATCCCCTTTTTGTAACATGGGGCTTCCCCCTTTCTGCAGAGGTTGGGAGGGTTTTAGCTGCCATGAAGGTGTGCTTTTCCCTTATGGCCCTGCCACATTCACTCCACTTCCTTTCAGAGGAGGCCTGCTCCTGGCATAGTGATCCGAGAGCGCAGCAGCCTGCTGTGCTGTTTTTAGATCTCAGTCCTCTAGCCAGGTTTTCAACTCTGCTGGGCAAGCCCAAAGGAACTGCTTTAAAAATACAACCTCCTCAATTTTCCCCACAAAATTTGCTTCTACTCCTTCCCACCAACATTTCAAAAACTGATGTTGCTTAGTGATGAGTTCCTCATAGCTCATGTCAGGGCTTCTCCGGAGCTTACAGACATTAACCCTGTATATTTCAGGAGTTAGTTCATGCTTCTTAAGTAAAGCAATTTTAAATGTCTCATAATCTTGGCTATCATGATTGTCCACTTGTTCTAGTACCTCATGCCCAGGGCCACTGGAAAATTGCAGAAAATTTACCCAAAAATGCGGGGATTTTCTTGCAAAAATTGCAGGGACATTGTGGGGGTTCGTTATACATCCCAACTGCCCCCTAATAAATATTTTATTGTTTGCTGCAGCATGTATTGATCACATAAATTGTTAGATAAATGTATTGCCACTTGTAAATGCTTTTAACATGAAGAAAGATGTGTCTTTTTGAAATGCACTGTAAATTAATTATTATGTAACATATCTTCTAAAAATCAAGACATCTAAGTCATGCAGTGCTAACTAGATTTTATTCAGTAATTTACAAGTTAATCTGTACTGAATACATCCTGAAACAACAAATTTTGCCAGTTTCTAGATGTTAAATAATGAAGCATGTTTAAACTACTTCCTTTGGTGCAAGAACAAAATAAACAGATAAGCAGGGTGCCTAATAAAGGTCTAGTAAGAAAACTATGTATTTTGTTAAAATAATTACTGTGCTTAATCAGCACTGTAAGTACATTTTAAAATCACATGATAAAAGTATCAAATCATACCAATAGCTTTTCATTACATCATACAATAGTTTTCAATACATTATACTTTTGTTCTACTCGGTTTGCAGTGATTTTACTTGGGTTGCAATTACTTTGTCTATTTGAAGGTAACTGTTTGACTATACTTAACCTGTTCAGGATGTTTTCAGAAATGTTTGCTTTTTGTAGGTTTTGTATGTGAGTGTGCAGTTGCGGCAGACTGACACGTAAGGAATCACTGTCACCAACCCCCTCAGAAGCACATTCAAGTTTATAATTAGCAAAGCCATCCAAACTCTTGACACATTTGAATCAAAATCCTTTTGGATTGAAAGTATTTATACAAGGAAAATCTACCCTATCATTCAAAAACAAGCATTGTGGTCAAGGCTTCATTTAGGTAAATGGGGCACTTTGCGCCTCTTCTCACACCTATTGTTTCAGTCTCTGTGTCAGCAAAAAGTTCTCTGATAGTCTGCTTTAACACAAATTTTAAGTGTTCAAGTCTACATATGCATGACCAGAGGATTCTGAAACCAAAGCAGGGAAGTGAATCACATGAAAGCAGTCACAGTTGACCCCTTCTCACTTCACACTGTATTGTTTTGGTCAAATCCAAGTCTGTGTACTAAATTGTTAGTAAATCTGAGTAGATTTTCTTGAGGATTTAAATATTTTTATACAATTTCAGTCAAAAATTCCATAAATGTAAGAAATTGCAAGAAATTGCAGATTTTGTGTGGAGAAGGGTGAAAATTGTGGAAATTGCGGAAAAATTGTGCCCGAACTTTTCCAGTGGCCCTGCTCATGCCATTTACCAGTAACTAGAAGGGATAGCTGGAAACTCCAAGACTCCTTTGGTATTCTGACCGGGATATAGACCTTTTCAAATGAATTCATAAATGCATCCATATTCTCCCCCTCTTTAAATTCTGCTATTAATTTGGAACTTAATTTATACCCTAGCCCTAGAGTTTCAGGTCAGTCCCTGCCACTTACTTCCTCTGGTGTTGGTCATCGAATTCCTAGCCTCTCCAGTTTGAATTCTCTCTGGTGCTCTTTTTCCTCTCTCTTAGCCTTTCTCTGGCATTTTCTTTCTTGCAACTCCATTTAGAACTTCTTCTGCTCGAATTCCAGTTCCAATTTCCTCAACTCCACCTGCAGCCTGATTCCTTCCAACTCCAGCTTTGTGGAGTCCTTCCTCTGCTGCTGTAGCTCTTGGTTCCCTCTGGTCTCACTGTCCTCTTCCCTAGGACTGGACACTGCAATGTCCCTTGGCACCCTCACGCACAAGAGCTGGTCCTTTTCAGTCACCTGCTGTGACTGGAGGGTCGAGGCAACTGCTTGCTCATCGGGTGCCATTAGAGCTTCCACGAGGTGCATTTTGGTTTTCCCCTGGCACTGGCCCCCCTTTCCTGACACAACTGCTTTAGGTAGTCTGCAGTGTATTCACTGTAGATGGAAGCTATCTTCTTCCGTAAGTACTGCTACACTAGATTATACAAAAAAAAAAACAGGTAGGGAACTTTATACAGTAACCAAATTATATTTTTCCAAATCTCTGCCCTGATTGTGTGTGGGTTGTTTTCAGTTGATCAATCTGATACACTGGCTTGAATCCAACTGTTATGCCCTTGTTCCAATATCTCTCAAATCGCAGCACTATGCAGCAAGATTTCTCAGATTCTACTGCTGCACACCAGATCTGTCACACACCCACTCCTAAAAGTCAGGTCCACTGAGTTCACAGTGCCCACCTCTAAGTGTAATATGTGAGTGGGGCAGGGTTACCCTCCTCAAGTCCTTTTAGAATGCTCACCAACGTCATGACTGAACACCCACCACTAGGACCCAGGTTGTCACCTTAAACTCTGGATAAGGGCACCATACCAGTCTCAAGTCTTCTAGCCAAATGTGAACCCATCATGGTTGTTACACAAATGGGGAAGATCCAGGAGTTACACTCTCTTTAGAGTAGCAGTGTGTTCCTAATTGCATCTTCTCCAACAGGACATATAAAAACCTAGTTCAAAATCCCTACAGACTCTTTCTTGAGACTTTGGTATTCTCCCTATCTCTACCCAGATACAGTAGCAGGCACAGACACTGCCAGCTATTTCCCAACATTTCTGACATTTCCAGAGAAATCTCCTGCTTTCTGCATTTCCACAGTAGGGGCACCAGAGAGAAACTCTTTAGAAATGTCTTGAAATATATGGAAATAGCTGGCAATGTCTGTGACTACTACTGTATCCCTTACAGACCCTTGCCCAATTGGTTGCTTATGGAGGCACCCCTTAGCAGTAACAGTTGTCACAGATTATTAATAACTGTGACACAATTCACACACAATTTAAAAAAAAATCTCACTCAGGCAGATTTCTTAAAAATAAATGTTTTTACTAAAATACTTAAATAATAATCACACAGTCACAACTAAAAGATGCACTAATTTGGTCACAGAATAACAGAAACAAAAGCGAAAAATATACATAAAAAAGCACTGTGACTGTTATCTAAAATCTACTTTACGTCTGTAGTAAATTGAAGTCAAAAAAACGTAAATGAAATATTCAGTTTCCTTTGTACTGGCAGTTTTGCTTCTTGTATTGTCAGGAGAAGACTGTCCCTTGTAGATGTTCAGCGAAAATAAGAGCAAATGACCCTTGTTCAATTCCTTATATAGCTGGAGGAAGCCTGAAGAAAAAGAACTGTCTAATCCAAAAGGGGTCTTCTCTTTTAGGCCAGTAGATGTCACTCTTGCTGTTTCCCCCACAATCTCATTTTTTCAGTGGCCTTTCATATCTCTACTATCTTATTGGGAATACAGTTGACATCTGTAAGAGAATTCACACAGGTCTGCCAGAAAGGATGTTCCTGGTCCTCTCTCTTTATATGATGCAACATACCATAACAGTTTCCTGGAATCAGAGCATCCTGCCTCTGAAGTTCATGGTTTATGATGGGTAAATGGATTTTGGCATATCTCTGTTAAGGGACCTGGAAATACAACCTTAGCTTCCTGGCAAGCAGCTGTCCCTCGGGGCAGAGGAAGGTCAAATATTTTTAAAAGAAATCCAGTCTCTCTCTCCATGTGCCTCTTGCCTTAACAGTGGCATTCTTGTAGTATGTACACATACACAGAATCACATAAAATATATATACAACAGAATTATGTCTACAAATAATGGCTGGCAGTTGGCTAGCTCGTCACATACAGTACTTATTTAAGTACTGAAAGTTTGTGTGGGGGAAGGGTTGCAGCAAGTTAGCAAAACAGGGCAGAATGCTCTGCAGCTTTTTCTTTCTAAGCTGGTGATTTCTGTTAGATGTTTGCTTCCTTAGTCTTTCTTATTACATTTTTGTGGGATCTGAACAGTGATTTCACATTTTCATTTTTGTAGAAAAACAAAAGGGTTCTGTCACTGTTGACATGGTACCCCTGTTGTGCTATGTATTTTAAAATAAGGGTTCTGTCTGTGTTAGCATGGTATCCCTGTTGTTCCAATCCCTGTGCTTTGTATTATAAAATAAGGGTTTTGTCACTGTTGGCATGATACTCCTGTTGTTTCAGTCCCTTTGCTGTGCTCCTGATTATTCTAGCCATCACCATCTTTTCTGTCCAGACAACATTGCAATAGACAGATGATGAAAACTACCTGAAATAAGACCAACAGAAACAGAAAAGAATTACTCTGGCATCTGCATAAATTTTCAGATTTAACCCCCCCAAAAAAAAACATTTACCCCATACTTACCTTCCCGTGGTTGGAAAACATGCTGAATTCTAAGGCAGGTGATAAAGACTGCACCAGTGAAGCAACATGATGTCATCACCATACCTGAAAGTGGAAAAACAGTAAGAAGAAATGGTTAGACATTAACCATTCTCCTCTTAAAAATGGAAAGAAAAAAAATACTTACCTTTGATAGTCTGTGTAATTACAGCCACAATAGGCATGAGCAGCTATTAGTTGCCCCAGTAGAATGTAGTAGCAGCAAAGCATCTTCTCCTTTCAACTGTTCTCTCTGTACATCAACACACTTCTCCAAGACAATATAGCCAATTTTTCTTTCTTGACCACTTTTTCCCAGAATTTATTCAACAACAGCAGCAGTACCAATACCAGCACCTAGCAACAGCAGCAGAGCACTTTCTCATCAAGATTTCTCATTTATAGACATCATGAGAATTTCTTAGCACAAGATAGCGAAGTTCTACTTCTCATCCACTTCTTTCCCAAATTTACTCAACAACAGCACCAGCATAAAGCATGTGTATCTGCAGTGCTTTTTTTTGATTTCTACATCTTTTGTTTCAAGTCAGTTACTGTAGTCATGAACTCATGAATCAAAATCATGAATCACACCACCTCAACTTGTTTTGGAGCAATCTTGTTTTTTTTTGAATTTTTGGTTTCATCATGAATCACAACACCTAGTTATCATGTACATATCACAAATCACTTTGGTCCTGTACAATGGTTCTGTTTGCATTCACATTCTGTAGGATGCCCTACTAGCAGTCTGATGTGAGATGAACTTGAATCTTTCTCTTCATGAATCAGCGGAGGAGAGCACACATATCAGAGAAGAGTTTCATGGTAACCCAAGATCTTCTGTTTCATGTCACTTAGTCATGTCTTAAGAATCGCTATCACGAATCACACCACCTCAACTTTTTTTGGTGCAAACCTGTTTGCTCCACTGTAAGCTCCACTTACTATCAACACTTCCCTGGGAATCACCCTTGAACAAGTGGCTATCTTTAAATATCTTGGAATCACATTTGATCAAGGCCTTGTCTTTGCATCACATATTGATGGTATTTCCAAAACTATTAATCAGCGGCTCAGGATACTCTACCGTAACAGACAACTTTTCACCCATCCAGCGCTGAAGCTAGCTATTCAATCCTCAATCATCTCAGTCATCGACACGTTTAATTATTTATGGTCCGCCCTCCGCTAACATCTGGAAACGGGTCACAACCTCCTAAACAAGGCATGTCGCCGCTTACAGGTGCTCATCGATTACTCATACCTGTCAACTCTATGCTGATACTGGGTGGTTACAACTATCAAACCGTTTAAAGTTATTCACCTGCCTAATGGCCAAGAAATCCATCATGGGCCTCACCCCAACCTGCATTCAAGACCTGCTATGCCAGAACTCAAGTGTACGATCCACCAGAAGATCAGAAACCCAGCTTCTACAGGTCCCCCACTGTCAGACTACACATGGTCAACGATCATTTGCCTATTGTGCCCCCAACTGGCTAAATACTCTCAGCACCTCTATTACCTCCTCTAACTCATTAGATGCTTTTAAATCTAGACTATTCTCTCACCTAGCCACTTCAAACTCCTGTGACTGCCTTGTTTAAACTCCCTAATCTATTCTCCCCTCCCTTGCCCTCTTACTTGACAAAGGCCTACTAGTGGATCCTCGTCTCCTACAATTGGTCTGCTCCTTCCTCCTAACCCCTTTCCTCTTTTTCTTACTTACACTGCCTAACTTACCTTCCTTACCTATCTTCCCTCCCCACTTGTTTTCTATTTAGTGAAAGTGCTTAAGTGATTTATCTGCTGTTCATAAATGTCATTAGATTTAGCTATTTTTTTTCTTTTTGTTTTGTCTCTGTCTATTTCCACAATGTTACCTACTTGTGCAACCCTGTACCCCTATTTTGTTTGTAACTGATTTTGACGTGGAACCTTTGTAAAAGAGCCTTGGCTCAAAGGTATTAATTCCTAGATTTTAACAATAAACAATTTATCAGCGGTTTTGTCATGAATCATGTCACTTAGTTGTCACATTCACATCATGAGTCACCATGGTCCGGTACGATGCTTCTGTTTGTGTTCACATTCTGCAGGACACCCTACTAGCAGCCTGAGGTGAGATGGACTTGGATATTTTTCTTCATTAGCCAGGTCATTCAATGTCTTCCAAAAACACATTAGATATTTATGTATGTGTTTTTTAGTCAGGGGTTGGGATATTCAGAAGGGTTGCACATGGTGCAACTCCCCAGCATGATATTCAAAAGGAGAATGTGCGTGGCACAAATCCCAATGTGCCAGGGAGCATCAGTAATGTATGCAGTGCAAGTAGGGGGGGCATGCCCATGCATACCCCCGCACATTCTGATATTCAGCAAGGGATGTGCTGATCCCATGCAGGTGCAACCCCTACATGCGCCTCATACAGTCGATCCAAAAAATAAAGGAGCAACAGCCGGCCACCCTCAGGTGAGCTGCCCTATTGCAGGGCACAACATGGCAACAGCCAGCTGTGGGTGGCCACCCAAGCTCTGGCGGCACCCTCTGTTGGGTAGTGCCCCCTCCCATGCCCGATCGCAGGCATATGTATACATATAGAAAGTCCTAGATTCCTGGTGGTCTAGTGGACTGCTCGCAGCCCAATCATGGGCTTATGTATAAAAATAGAAGGTCCTATATCCCTGGTTGTCCAGTGGACCGTTCGCAGCCCGATCATGGGCATATGTATATAAACAGAAGGTCCTATATCCCTGGTGGTCCAGTGGACCATTCGCAGCCCAAGCGCGGGAAGAAGACTAATGATAGATTAATCCCCATCCCTGGTGGTCAAGCGGGTACCCCCCTCCCCACCATCCCAGTAAGCCCTGCCACTCCACTCCCCTCTGGTTAGCGGTGGGTGGCAGCTACCCACCAGCAAGCCACCCAGCTGCCCGCCAACTGACTGTGTACATTACAGCCGCACACCCATTGGTCCACAGTGTGGGCCAATGGGCATGCAGTCCATACTGTATTACACAGTCCAGATATGTGAATGAATCCATTCACATATCTGGACTGTGTAGTGCAGCATAGTACCTATGCCCATTGGCCCACACTGTGGACCAATGGGTGTACAGTTGTACTGTAGTGCAGTCAGTCGGTGGGTGGCTGGGTGACTTGTATTTGGGAACTGCTGACCGCCACTGACTGGGGAGCAGGGTGGCGGGGCTCAGTGGGAGGGTGGGGAGGGGGTACCCCTGGACCACTAGGGATGGGGATTAATCTTTCATTAGACTTCTGCCCATGATCAGTCTGCCAGCGGTCCACTGGACCACCAGGGATATTGGACATTTCTTTTCATACATATGCCCGCGATTGGGCAGTGGGGCACTTTGCCGCTTGTGTAGGGGGTGTCAGTCACCAACGGCTGCAGCCCGGCAGGGCGCCAGGTGCAAGCCACCAGGGATGGGTGCACCTGCATGCAAATGGGGCCATAATGACATGCAAATGGCCCCATTTGCACCTTGCATGCATTATGTCTCCATTTGCATGTGAACCTTTGAATATCACGGTTGATGCACCTAGTGCAACGGCACTTGCGCTAGCACATCCCCCTGCCCCTGTCTGGCCACTGCGCCTTCCACAATGTGGGTGGCTACAAAGCGATTTTCAATGGTGCTGTGCCATGGTGCAGTACCATTGAATATCAGCCTGTCAGTGCCCTGGCACATCCCAGTTGCGCTGCACCCAGGCTTGCACCACTGCCTGGCGCAGTCTGAATATCCGATCCAGGGAGTTCAAGGAAGTATTGTTGTAGGCATTTGTATGGCTTCTATTACCATTGGTGTTAAAACTCAATTCCATCCAGTTTCCTGAGCTCTGAAAAGCACTGCCTTATTGCACTAATCACATGTAGCAGCAGCAGTATAAGTGTTCATGTCACTCAGTTCACTTACAGTCTCTCTCACTGTAGAGCTCTTTGGGGTACACAGTGTATGTAAAGTTATATATATATATATATATATATATATATATATATATATATGGTTAGTCCTTCTCTTCATCTTCTTCAAGACAGTCATATAATTATGGGAGTATCATCCTGAAGTTTGACCTACTGCACTGTAATTTTCTGCAGCCTTTGCATGAGTGTTGTACAGTGAAGACCTGGGGGCAGCACAGCACCATGTTATGCTATGTAGCAAGCAGCAACATAAATTTTCATGTGGTCTTCCCATTATAATTGTGGGAGTGCCAGAATTTGGCCTTTTTCATATTTCTGTAGCATTTTTGTTACTGTTCTGCAGTGAAGGCTTTGGTGGGGGGTGCAGTGCAGCACCATGTTATGCTATGTAGCAGCTCACATACGTTTTCATGCAGTTCTTCATCTTCACATTATAATTGCGGGAGCATCGGAATTCAGCCAACTTTATATTTCTGTACCATTTCCACCACTGTTCTAAAGTGAAGGCTTTGGCGGGTGGGGGGGGTACAGCTCAGCACCATGTTATGTTATGTAGCAGCAACATACCATACATTTTCATGTGGTTCTTCACGTTATAATTCTGAGAGTGCCTGAATTTGACCTACTTTATTTTTTCTGTAGCATTTCCACTACTGTTCTGCAGTAGTGGAGTAATACAGTGCAGTCACTGATAACATTTATATATTATAGTTGGTAGTACTTTTGTGTACTAAATCGCAACTCTACAATGCTGGTTCAACAACTTTGTTGTTTACCGACATTACAGCAATGGCTTTTTGTCGACCGCAATTGCGGTTGACATAAACCATTCACTACAGACTTTGGCTCTGCCCCCCACATCCCCCAAAACTAAACTAATCAACTCCAAATCAGAGTTGATTCAGGGAGAGGGTGCAAGACCCCCTTAAAAGCATTGCATGTCCGTGGTGACAGTACAGTGACCTGTCGATGTTGTCGCTGTACTATCGTTCACGGTGCAGGTTTCGCTGTGTGATCAGCATATGCTAAAGTGCTTGGCAACATAGACTGTCTGAGAGGGCCAGTACTACTACTACTACCTTAAGCTGCCTGATATATTTATTCTAGTAGTTGAGAAAAATATCAGAAAAGATAGTGAGAATTTGAAACAGAAAGAAAGGAAATGTGTGAGGTAATGGAAAGAAGACAGGAGGCACAGTATCAGAAAAAGAAATATTGGTAGGAAATAATATTTTTTTTTGTTGTATTTCTTTTTTGTGTTTTTTTTTCTTTTTTTTCCTTTTTGGAAGGTGGAAACAAACCTGACAGGAAGGAAATACTGAGTGTGCAGAAGAATGTAAGCTTTATAAGAAGATAAAAAGGAAATACACAGATTGGAGGCTATGGAGGGTTGTGGAAAAAGGACAAAGCATGTCAAACCAGCAGTCACTGCTTGCCTTGCTGCTGGTTGTGGAGCACCTCCACCACCATCTCCTTCAACTCTGCAACCTGACAGGAGAGATCCCTCACCTCCCTGCAGAGCTCTACCACTTCCTGCCAGGTGGATGTGGCAGGAGGATCCGCTGAAGATCTCTTAGGTGGTTCCCCTCACTGCACCATCCTGTATGACTGCTGGTCCATCTTGTAGTCCTCTCCACCACTAAGTCATTTACACTTATCTTCCTTATCCTTACCGCTAGTGTCACCACCTACACTGCTCTCACCACCTTTCCCCTTAAATAGCTCACCACATTTCCCCCTAAATGCTCCACACACACTCTTTTGGGTGTATCCCCTGCAGGTGGGTGTGCTAACTACCTGTGTCAAGATGAGTGCCAGGTTTCCCATGCCGAACAACAATGTGGCACAATCAGCATGTCACCACACTGTTGTTGGTGAAGTTCATCTGTGAAAAGTCACACACAAGGGACTTTGCCTGCTGCTTCTGATAAGGGGAGAAGCTAGATATTCCTGGTTGCTGCTGCTGGTCCTAATCCTGCTGCTGTGCAGGTGCTGGTGGTGGTGCTGGTGGTTGAACAACTGAAGTGTGGGCACTGATGGTGGTGGTGGTGCCATTACCTCCTCAACTCGCTGGTGTTGGGGGTCCTGCGTTGTCAGGGGGATTGGGTGCTGCTGCTACTTCTGAACAATGTCCTTTTGAGTTGAAACCCCAGACGTTTACCCCAGGCTGCCTACACCCCCTCTTCTCCTGGCCTCTCTCTCTCACTCTCTCACTCATTTTGAACAACAAAACAAGAGTAAAAGAAGTGAAAAAAGGAACACAAAAAGAGAACAAAAAAACACAGAAATAAGTGTTTAACCCTTAGGCTGCCAACAGAATTAGAATGTATATGAATGTTAGGCTGATATATCAGTCCACAGCCCTGCAAGGGTTAAATTAACTCTGTTGAACTCACTAAACTCAGTAAATGTCAATTAACAATATAATAATGCAGACTAGGTAAAAAATAAAGCCAAAAGAGAGCTACATGCGTGTCTTTTTTGTAGTTCTATGTAAAATATCTCCTTCCACTCCTGAGGCTCATACACACACTGCAAAAGTGAAACTAGCACAGTGCACCATGTTACCTGCAAAGATCTTTCACCCAGTGTACCATATGACCTCCAGAGATCTTTCCATCTGACAGAAAAAAGTCATGTTGTGTGCCAATGTCACCGGCGGCATTTATAGGCGAAGTTACTGGTGAAGTTATCAGTGAAGTAGCATGCAAAGTTACTGGCGAATCATGGATTTGGAAGCATAGCTCTTGACTATGTGAATTGCTCCATGAATGCAAAACCAGTGACTTCACTGGAATTTCACCAGTGAATAAAAACTTCACATCTCTAATTTAAACCCAACATCTTCCTTAACAATTTGAACATTGGTACAGTGAGAATATCTTTCTTTTTATAGTCCCAAATTTCTATACCATATAGTAGTCGTGAACAATATTTAATTTTAAATGCTTCAATAAATGATTTTATTGTCAAACCCGCATAAGTAAAGTTAAATTTATTAAGTCCGAACATTACCGTTTTTATACTTTTAATAGTCTTTATGTCATGTTTTGACCAGGAAGCACTGGACTTGTAGGTCACACCCTGATATGTATAACTGTTGACAACTTCTTATCTTTGCTTTCCAATTGACCAATGCCCATTTGCTTTCCTTAGACCAAATACCCTAACCTGAGTTTTTGTGAAGTTTTTTTATTTTAATTCTTTTGTTTTTAAATCAAAAAAATCCATTTTTTAAGGCCTTTTTTTGATAGGGATATTATAATCAGGTCACTGCATAGGCCAATGCAGGGCAAACACTGTACTGAACTTTCCTTGAATCAGAGACTAGGTCATCAAGATCTTTTGAAAGTTGGTCAATGTATAAACAAAATAAAGACCGTGACAGGATGCATCTCTGTAGAACATTGCTATTTGATGGTATAACTCTGGAGAGTTGGCCTATTATTCCTATCCTGATTCTAGCCCATGTGGCTGTATATAAATAACTATGGATTACTCGAACCAATTATGGTTCAATATCTTGGTTTAACATGAGGATTGAAAGCAAGCCCTGGAAATGGAGTCAAATGCTGTGGAACAATCCACAAACACTACACATAAGTTTTGCCTCCTCAGATATCCATATTTTTCAGTAAAGTGACATAGAATGAAACAATCATCAGTCGTGGAATAATTATTATTAAATCCAGAGTGTAGTTCACTCAGTCCTCCACTTTGTATTATTTGCTGCTTCAATCTTTCTAGTAAGATCTTAGAAAATATATTTAAGTTAATATCTAGAAGGCTAATCAGGCTATACATGGCTGGGTCTGCAAGGTTTCCCCTTTTATAGACTGGGACTATTTCTGCACTCCCTCAAGAAGAAGGGACACAGTTTTATAAGACACATCTATGATACAGTGATGGGAGGATGCTACACCACAAAGCTGTATTACATAGGTTTATCTCAGCTGGTATCTTGTCTGGTCCATGTAATTTGATAAGTTTTTGGGCCTTGGTTGCTAAGTAGGCATCTTTCCTTTTGATTATAGAAATATTCTTCATTGTATAACAGGAAAGGAGTACCCAGAGGTATAGGTACTGGTATAAGCAGTTGTGACCCAGGCAACTTATCTAGGACTGGGGACAGAAGAAACATCCTCTCCCCCAAACAGGACATTTGATAGGGTTAACCAAAACCACTGCAATGCCAATATAATTGGGCTGAAGCACCATCTACTTAAATCCATAAACTGTGACTGTGCGCATAGACCTGCAGCAACATCCTGCTGATTGGCTTGCTAACTACACAAGCACTCCTAGTAGCATCCCATTACCCCCAAAACTAGCATCCCAAAGAAACTAAGCATACTCACTCCACCCTCACCTCACCTAAGCACTGGATGTTCCCCTCCCATGGCTCCCTTTGCTCCCTCCACATCTACTTTACAACAGTCCCACCACCTTAAGATAAGAAGTCCCCACTCAGCACCAAACTCATCCATTGCTCCTACCTGCTCACCTCCATCCACCATCCCACTCTGTCCCACCACCCTGGACTCCTGTACCAATTACTCCTTGACTACTTCTCTGAATAACACTCCCTACACCTCTTTTATTACCTATCCCACCAGATGCCTTCTCTCTTACTCCTTCCTTGTCTCTCTCCCCCTTGAACTCAGCACTCCCCATCCCACCCCACCCCACCCCACTTGCCAGCATTCTAACTTAAAAAATAAATAAATAAATAAACTATTTTTTTTTAGTACTTACATAGCTTAGTGACAAATCCTAGTTACATAGGCCACCTTGATTCCTTACCAATTGTGTTTCGCTGCTGATGATTTGTAAATACATACTCACCCTACTCATTACTAGTTTGTATCCATTTTCTCTTGTCAATGTGATTTTATCTGTCACTGCCTCTGAAACATATGTTGTGTATTTGTCTCGTTTCACCTGATGTGGAACCTTTGTAAACGAGCTTCAAGCTCAAAAGTTACTTCCAAAGCATTAAATAAATACATTAAATAAATAATAGAAAGTACTGGAAATGACATTTAGCTGACCAGTTTTATCATGAGAGCAAAGGCTGTCAAAACACTTATGGCAAGTAGCACCAACTCTAAAATAACCCAATGTGGTGTAAGTGCCAGATAAATTATTTAGCTGCTATAAGTTTGATTCACACACTGCACCCAGATAGCATGCATAGCAATAATAAGTGGCTGGCACAGCTGAATGCTATCATAAAAGTAGAAATCCACCCAGTCACATACTGTGACATGTTCAAACATTACAAAATGTGGTTTTAGTACCATATACTGTACCACTCATTTGGAGAGTTTGCTGAAACAATTTTTGGTGTGCTTCTTTAAAGTTGTTACAAACACACTGCTTGTCTATTGTTTTAGTTTTGGGGATAGTGTATTGATGTGATTTATTTATTTATGTATTTGTTTATTTAAAATTTGTAATTAGGAGAGGCACACTTGAGCTGAGACTCATTTCCCGGTATGGACTGTGGGAAAGGGGAAGAAGAGAAAGCAAAACTACAAACAACATACAACCAGTCAGGTGATGTGGTTACAATGAGGATGACATAAAAGCATAAGTTGAGTGTAGTACAGACAAAATAGCAAAACACTGCATACAAATGACAAATTAATTAGCATACAAATCATCTATGCAAATCGAGCAAACTCAAAGTGCATAGTGCCAGAGTGAAGGGGCTGAGCTGGTGCTGAAAGTAAGAGTCAAAACAGGTTTATGAACTTTAACAAGGTTTCCAGAACTATGAAGTTAGGGGGACAGAGAAGACAAGGTTGGTCAAAAGCTAGGCACTGGTAAGGAATTGTTCAGGAAGAGGGCTGACAGGAGCAGTGGGGAGGGCAGATGAGTTTTAGCTGGCATCTAATGGAGGAAAGGGAGGGGGAGAGACAGATGGAGGGGGGGTAACTGGTTCCAGAGGGAGGGGAGGCAGTATGAGAAAACAGATTTCCTGGCCAAGATGTGTGGGTGAGAAAGGGAGAATGTGCTTGGGTCTGTTGAGCACAGGGAGTAGGAGGAGTTGGGGGTGGCAGAAAGAAGTTGGGATAGGTATGAGGGGAGGGACCCAAACCAATATTTAGAGATTAAGGATGCACAGAGGAATTGGTGACATGAGGGTAGAGGGAGGATGGCTAGGAAGGAGTAAAGGAAGTAGTGGTCAGTATGAAAGTGTGGGTTACTAGGAAAGCAGTGGAAGGCTTAGCAGAGGGTGCCCAGTTTCATAAGTACAAAGGTTTTGTTAAGGTTGGCTAAGCTCAGCAGGGTAATGTGCAGTGCTGTTGCATTAATCAATGGTCAGGTGATGCTTCTCAGCCAGGGAAGTTTCTGTATGTTTGTTGCATTTACCTATTCACTTTATAATGCTCTTTATACTTCATTTACCACAGTGCATTTTGTTGTTACATGACCCTCCTTCTTTTCACATTACTGTCATTTATGCACATCCTTAAGCCGGGCATCATTATTTTCCAGATGCCTTGACCAGTGGTACTTATTTGTACAATGTGGTTTTCTGCATGTTGCACCCAGTAACTAATGGCCATACTCTAAATTTCTTCCTCACACTATAAAACCTTTTAAAGGAAAGTTTGGTAGAGTTTCTTGACTAGATGGGCTATGAGACCAAAGGCAGTATGGATTCATGGGGGGGTTCATGCAAGATTAATCTGACTGATTTCTGTGATAGGTGACCAGGTAAAAATATTGGGGAGAGCAGTAGATGTAGCCTATCTGGACTTCAGCAAGGCCTTCAACACTGTGCTGCATAGCAGACTGGTAAAGAAACTGAGAAGCCTAGCAATGGGATTCAAAGTGGTGAACTGGGTAAGGAACTGGTTTAATGGATAGGTGAGAGGGGGTGGTGTTTAGCAGCACGCACTCTGATGAAGGTAGCGAGACCACCAGAGTGCTGTAGGGCTCAGTACAGGGACTGGTCCTCTTTAATGTCTTCATAAGTAACAATGCAGAAGAAATGGAAGCAAAGATATGCCTTTTTGCAGATGAAAGAAACATTTGCAATGGGGTGGACAATCGGGAATGGATGGAGAGAATGAGCAAAGACCTTGGGAAACTTCAATAGTTGTCAAGAGCATGGCAATTGGAGTTCAATGCCAAAAAGTGCAAATCATTCACCTAGGGCATAAGAACCCCAGACCTGAGTATAGGTGGGGGAGGTAGTGACAGTCATTAAGCAAGAAAGGGACATTGTGGTTATCATATCCGATGACCTCAACATGTCAGAGCAGTATGACAAAGAAGCTGGTAGGGCCACTGGGATGATGGGATGCATAGGGAGAGGAATCTCCAACAGTAGAAGGGAGATGGTGTTGTTAGTGTATCTCTCACTTGGGTGACATCTAGGGAAGAGTGAACCTCAAAAGGTTCAGAGGTTCTAAAAGGTTCTAATAAGGCTCAAAAGGTTGAATGGTTATCTGAGCCTTATCCGAATATTTTAGATCCTTTGTGCTGCAGCATTAATCAATCAATCAATCAATCAAACTTTATTTAACCAGGCATAACACCATTGAGCAAGCTCATTTTCAAAGTGGTCCTGGACATAATAACATAATAAAATTAATCACAGGCAGGTACAATGTAGGAAATAAAAACTGTGCATATGAGGAGATAAAACAGGCCTATACAGAGAGGGATAACACAATTAAGTGCTAATTAAAGCATACTAAACAAACATGCAAAATAAATCCAAACATAGGATGGTTCGATCCTGGACACTCACTAGGATATGTAGCCTGGTTGGTTTTCTAGTATAAAACTTGGGAGGAGGAGGAGAAACATAGAAACATAGACTTTGATGGCAGATAAGGACCGCTTGGCCCACCTAGTCTGCCCATTTTCCTACCTAGAGGATAAGCTGCAGAGCCTATTTAACCAACAGCTTATTTCTTCCTACCCCCCACAAAAATTGCCTTATGTCTGTCCAATGCATTCTTGAATTCTCACACAGTTTTAGACCCCACAACCTCCACAGGAAGGCTGTTCCATGCGTCCACCACCCTCTCTGTGAAAAAATTCTTCCTCACATTGCCCCTGAGCCGTCCCCCCTCTATCTTCAATTTGTGTCCCCTTGTTCTTGCACATCTCTTTTTCTGAAAGATGCTACCCTCTTGGACTTTGTTGATTCCACTGAGGTACTTAAACATTGATATCATGTCCCCCCTCTCCCTCCTTTCCTCAAGGGTATACATATTAAGCTCCTTTAGCCTCTCCTAGTATGGCTTCTCTTGCAGACCCTGAACCATTTTAGTTGCCCTCCTCTGAACTGCCTCCATCCTGCCTATGTTCTTGTGGAGATGGGGTCTCCAGAACTGGATGCAGTACTCCAGATGGGGTCTCACCAACTGAGGTAAGGAGTGGGAGGTATAGGGAAAGGGGGTAAGGTGGAGCTGGTGAGAAGTGTTGTGAAAAAGTTGCAAAATGCGGGGGGGCTTACTACTAGGAAGGCGGGAGCCATGAAATGATCTTACTCTGGGTATATGGAAGCCGATTAAAGGGAAGTGTGTCAAGCCATATGACCCCTTTGCATGCTCAAAAAAGCTTGAGATGTATACTGGTAGATTATCAGTCAGAGCCCTTTAGAAACAAAGGGAGGCGTTTCTTTTCTTCCTTATAGTAAGCAAGGGCCATCAAATCTTTTGGTACAGTAGGCAGTGATGGGTGCAAAATGGCAGATTAAGGATGAACCTCAAGGCCCGGTGATAAAGAGTGTCAAGTTTACAAAGCACTGAAGAAGACTAGTTGCTGTCGAGAAAGTCAACGTCATCCAGTAGCGGCAGGAATGTAGATCGCACTAGCCTCTTTCTGGCTTCCTTGATAAGTAGATGCTTAATCCGGTAGAATATGCCTAAGTGTTGTCTTAGTTTTTTTGAGAGCTCGTTGAGGTGGCACAGAAAGTTAAGCTTATGTCCAGCCAGAATCCTAGGGATTTAAAGGTATTAACAGTTTCCAGGGGTTCACCCAACAAAGTTAGAATCTTAGGGCTGCATGTTGGTCCTGGGGCAGCGTTCAGTGAGAGGATCATGGTTTTGGTCTTTTTCACGTTAAGCAGAAGCTTATGCTTCACAAGATTATATTGGAGAGAGATAAAATCTCTCTGTGAATCCTTATGAGTCATGTCCAGAGAAGAGCTAGAGGTGTACAGGACTGTATCGTCTGCAAATAAGTGCACATTAACTGTGAGTATGTGTGAATCAAGGTTATTGATGTAGATTGCAAATAAAATTGGACTCAAAATAAAGCCTTGAGGGACACCTCATGGAAGTGTGCTTAGTGCAGACAGTTCTCCCAAAGCTTTGACTTACTGTAATCTGTTAGTAAGGTAGCTGGTGAGTAAGGTAGTGGTGCCATTTTATGGCAGCACTATCGGGACAGATGTTACTCAATGCATTAAGCATACCATTGTAATCCACAGTATCGAAAGCCTTACTAAGGTCAGGGAAGAGTGCAAACATGTGCTTCTTAGAGTCAAAAGCAATTTGCCTGTCAGTGGTTATTTTAGCAAGGGTAGAAACTGTGCTATGTTTGGCTCCAAAGCCTGACTGAGTTGCATTTAGCAGTTTCTGTGAATCCAGATGCTCTCTGATTTGGGTGTTAATTTTTTCCATAAGTTTTGAAAGGCTGGGTAGTATGGAAATAGGCCGATAATTGTTCAGGTCGCTAGGGTCCTCAGACTTGAACAAGGGGATGATGTGAGCAGTTTCCCACAGCAAGGGTAATGCACCCTGTATCAGGGAAGTGTTGAATAAGTAGATAATAGTGGCGGTCAGGTAGTAATGGCCTATTTTTAGGAAGAATGATTCGATGAGGTTGGCACCAGCACTCTTTTTAGTATCCAATGACAGTAGGAGGTTCTCCACTTGCTTGAAGCATACAGGGTGGAAGCTGAAGGGGGAGGAGTATCTCTGGTTGGTGTCGATGTTGGGGTTTGTGGCAACATTGGCATCCCTGTGTTGGCTGATTTTACTGATTGGAGAGATGTTGAAGGCCAGATTCACAGTGGCAAAGTGTTCATTGAATTGTTCTAGTATATCCGCTCTATCCATGAAAGTGGTATCACCAGACACTATTTTGGCTGGAAGGGAGTCATTGGTGTTATGACCCTCACCCTCTTTGAGGATGCTCCAGAACTTGGTAGCATTGTTTTTGTTATCTTCCTGGGCTGATTGGAAGTATCTGGATTTTTCAGACCTAATTAGTTTAGTACAGGCATTTCTAAAGATACGAAAGACAAGCCAATTGGCATCAGAGTGTGACTTCCTAGCTCTTTTCCACCAGAAGTCTCTATCCTTGAAGGCTTTCTTTAAAATGGGAGAGAACCAGTCAGGAGATTTTTTTCTTAGACTTGATCAGCCTTGGGGGGGCATGTTTGTCTATTAGACCCACTAAAAGGCTATAAAAAATGTTAAGTGCCTCAATGAGGGAAGGGGCTAGGTAGAAGTCTTGCCATTTGATGTTGCTCAGGTCATTTAGAAAGGCTTGCTGGCAGACCTTTTTCAAGCACGTTTTTAACATATTTAGGGGCTGATTTTATTTGGGGAGAGTGTCTGATGCAGGCAATGGAACAATGATCACTTAAGTAGTTGAAAAACACCTAAGCATTAGGGCAACTGCTGTAGTTGTCTGTGTCCCCCCATCCCTGATAGATCTGTCATAAAAAAGTGTCCCCATATTCCCTGGTGTCTAGTGGACCCCCTTCCCTATCTCTGATTGGTCCCCTGTAATGAAAGCATAATTTGTTCAATAAATTATTTCCCTGGTGTCTAGTGGACCCCCCCCACTCTATCCCCGCCGATCCCCTGTCATAAAATAAAGTGTCCCCATGTTCCCTGGTGTCTAGTGGGCACCTCCACTCCCCACCCTGGCAGGTACTGCCTCCCAACTTGTAGTCAACTGGCAGAGACCTCATCTCTCTACAACAGCTGGCTGCCCACCTGACTGAGATGACAACGAATGAATGCATAATTGTACAAGAACGTGCTCATTCATTGCCAGTTCCCTCATTCCCTGAGGTCTTTGAGTGCAGCAGAGATGAACAGAGGGCTGTTTTGGTCACCAGCAGAGGGGGAGGGATGGGGAAAGGCACTGTGGACCCCAGAGGGGTCTGCAGTGCTGTTACTCTTTATCCTGCAACTTCGCCAGTGAATGAAACAGCCCTCTGCTTATCTCTGCTGCACCCAAAGATCTCAGGGAATGAACGGGTAGCTAACTGGCTGTCAATTAATACCACTTGCTTCTACAAGTACACGCTCTTTCATTGTCAGCTCAGTCATCTGGGCAGCCGACCATGGTGGAGAGAGAAGGGCTGTGCCAGTTACTTGTGGGGTTGGGGAGCAGTACCTGCCAGGGTGGAGGGTCCTCTGGACACCAGGGTATATGGTTATATTTTATTTTATGACAGGGGATTGACAGGGATTGGGAGGGGGTCCACTGGACACCAGGGAAATAATTTATTGAACAAAATGTACTTTTTTTAGCTGTTTAACCAGGATTAGCACACTAAGCTAAAAGCTTTTTTACAGGCGTGACCTGGGAGCAAAGGGAAGTTAAGGGACTTGCTCAGGGTCACACAGTATGTAAGTGGCTTTTATTAAAGGGGAGTGATTGGGGATAGGGAAGGAAGTCCTCTATACACCAGGGAAAAGGAAAACTGGGTGTGTCGGTGGGTTCACTAGGCACCTGGGAAAAGGAAAACCATGGTTTTCTGAATCAATTGGAACTGCAGAAAAAGTTTGGATGTGGTTCGGCTCCCTCAAATATTGCTGGTTCGGGGAGGTTCATTTTTTTCTCTAACCGGTTCATGCATCCCTAGTGACATCCCACCTGGAATATCATGTGCAGTTCTGGAGGTCACACCTCAAAAGGACATAGACAGGGTGGAGGAAGTCCAAAGTAGGGCAACTGAAATTGTGCAGGGGTGCCTGCAAGAAGAGACAGAGATCTCAACATCTGCATCCTGGAAGAGAGGAGGAGAGAGGGGATCTACAATTACCTCACATGGATAAACAAAGTGCAGGAGGGAAGTCTTTCAAATGAGAAAGAGGTCCAGGAACAGAGGGCATGTGATGAAGCTGGGAGGCGGGGAGTTTAAAAGGGATATGAAGAAGTACTACTTCACTGAAACAGTGGTGGACACTTGGAACAGACTGCCAGCAGTAGTAGTTGAGACAAAAACCATTCAAGCATGAATGGGATAGACATAGGGGATATTAATAAATAAGCAGTGAGGAGGTAGCATCACCAGAGACCAGCTAGGGTCTGCGGAAGCCATCTAGGCAGATTAGGTTGCCCAAGTAGTCCTTTTCTGCTAGCAAATTCCGTGTCTAACTGAAGGTCAGAGAACTTCATCAGCTTATAGTTCTAACCATCACACCCACTAGGAGCCATAGGGATTTCTATATATGCTGCCCTGTGGCAGCCCATTCTCCAAACAATATTGTCAATCAGGATGGCCCACGAGTTAACAGTTTGTGTTAGACTGCTGGCCTTGGGCAGTGCGACAGCAGGGAACAGATAGAGAGTAGTTGTCAGAGCTTCTTGTGTAATGGGGGTGGCTGACTGGGCTAAAGAGAGACTGAACCCCAGTGGGCATGAGTCCCATCAATTACTTTTTTGCTAGTAGGTAGGTTTGGAAAGTAATCCTTCACTGAAGTTGTAGCCAGTTTGACTGTTCATAGAGGCTGCAGAGAGTCTTGGAGCTAGTTACAGAAGAAATTCCAACTAACACGCCTAATGTCTTCATTATCCTTTAAAGAAGGAACCTTATGCAAAGCAGAACATTCTTATTTAGCATCAGGAGACACCCTGATTATAAATCATCCCCAACAGATCTTAAATATACTGTTTTATTTTATTATTAAAGAGTCCTTAACACCATTGGAAAACTTAGAGAAATGAAAGATTTTGATACAGTCTAGTTTGTTTTTCATATATTTTTGTATTTATTTCCCCTTTTTTTACATTGGTTATGTGCATGTGCAAAACAATGTATTGTTGCAATACAGGATTTTGGGGGAGAGGTGTTGCTGCTGAGCCCACTGCAGTACACAAAACCAGGAGCTTTCAATGGGCTTGGCAGTTGGCACCAATGACCACTCGGTGTGGTCCTGACACAGTCCTCTGCTAGGAAGGCTGAACGTTCAAGCACTTCAAAGGACTGAAGCCACTCCAATCAGAGAGGGCTTTGTTCCATTGACTTGCATGAAGCTCACCTCAGCAGAGCCAAGCAATCCTGAGAAGATGACAACTGTAGCAGCTGGGAGGCCCTAAGAGACAAGAGACTGCTCTCATGCCCTGCTGCCATATAACAACTTGCACTCGACCTTGATTGCAGAGGATGAGCTGGATAGCTGTCCCTCTGTCCCTGAAGCACACCATTGTCATCCCTCTCCACAAAGGGGGTGCCTCCTCCTCCACCTCAAACTATCGGCCAATCTCCCTCCTCCCTGCTCTGGTGAAGTTGCAAGAACACTTAGTGCTTAGCCAGCTAACCTCCCATCTCACCAACACAAATTTCTTCACACACTACCAGTCCGGATTCAGGAAAGATCACTCCACTGCCTCCTTTTTACTAAGGTTCACTGACACCATCCAATCTGGAATGGATAGAGGTCTCATCACCTCTGCTATTTTCATCGATCTGGCCAAGGCCTTCAAAACAGTCTCCCACACTCTGTTACTAGCTAGCCTCTCTGACTCTGGCCTCTCCACATCTGCTACTGCCTGGTTCAGTGCCTATCTTACAGACTGCACTCAATCTGTTAGGATTGTAGATGCCATATCCCTTCCCCTTCCCATGTCCAACGGTGTCCCCCAAGGATTGGTGCTTGGGCCTATCCTATTCTCTATTTTTCTAAACAACCTGCCCCAAACTTGTTCTGCTTCCTCGATCCACATGTATACTGACAATACTGTCCTATTTTCTTCTGGCTCCTCCCCAGCCTCAGTTGCCTCTACCCTCCAGGCGGATTTTAACAAAGTCCGGCTCTGGTTCAACTCTCACCAGCTCTCTCTAAATGCTAAAAAAACTGTAACTATGACATTTGGTATATCCCAATGACTAGCCAGGCTCCCCTTCCTCCCACTTTTCCTCACCCTTGATGGATCAGAGCTGGAGGACATCGCCTCCTTCCTTATTGTAACTGTTACTGTCAACTATTAGGGTAAATGTATTAATCCACACTCACCTATTCCTGTCAAACATATGCAGCTGTATTATTTAATAATATGTGTTCAAGGTATTAAGCATGACTTCCCCATGTAACTGCTATTATTCTATAAGTAAGGGTAAATTGTCATCTACACCCAACTATTTCTGTCAAATGTTTTCAACTGTATTGAAATTGTATGTACTGTATATATGTCAGGACCTGGACTACCCTTGTTCTCTACCCCACTGTACCCCTCCCCCCAGGTCGCACCAGGAGACGAGCAGTTCTGGCTCAGTGTGCTTTTTCTGGTGAAACAATTCAATAAATAAACAAATAAATAAATAGCTGCAGTATATGCATGGCAGTTGGGGGTGAGCCAGAGATGGTGGTGCCAATGGGAGCATGACCCCATAATGACGTCCTTGCTCCTCACCCCCCCAAAGGCTTCAACAGTAGCCACGGTATGGCTTTGTCTCCCGGTCCTCATTCTTGTGCCCCCCCCAACATTAGCCAAAGTGCGACTTTCTCTTAAAGCTGAAATTGTGGTGCCCAATTCCCGTGTTGGCAATGCAAGCCCCCATCGCACCACTAAGGGACACTGGGGAGCCCACTCCCAGTGTCCCAGTGTGTACTCCAATAGTCCAAGACACTGGGGAGCCCACTCCCAGTGCCTCCATATCTGTACCCCCCAATAGTCCCCATATCTGTACCCTCCCAATAGTCTCGGACACTGGGGAGCCCACTCCCAGTGTCCCTATAGCTATTACCTGTAATAAAAAAGAAAACGATCCCCCATCTTTTTTTGCCTGAAAAAAAAGAAAACGGTCCCTTATCACCTCCTCCATCCCCCTACCTCATCCCAACCCTCCCTCTATGTACCCACCACCCAACACCCCCTTAACCCATATTTACCTCCAGAGGTTGGAAGGTGTCATCTTCTGTGGAGCGGGACATGTCTGCACTCTTCAAAGCCAAACGACAAACTGAAGAATCAAGGTAAGTGCCGTACAGTGTCAGTCAATGGTGTTCTGAGCTTATATTGATATCTCAGCCAAGAATTTTTACACCAAATTTTCAACATAGCCTTTTTGGGACTCCACCTCATGAACACTGTCATTGTCATTTCATTAATCGGTCCTGAAAGGTGATTTTGTGGTCATTGTGTGGAATCACCTTTCAGGATCAGTTAATGAAACAACAGCACCAATGTTCATGTGGTGGTGCCCCAAAAAGTCCATGTTGAAAATTTGGCACAAAAATTCCAAACAAACATCTGAGTTATGCGCAGTTGTTGACATTTTGCCATGCATGCACGTAACTTTGGTAATTGTTAATATTTTCATTCCAAATTTTGAATATATCCATTTTTTCACACCATCTCATGAACAGTACAGCTGTCATTTCTCCAATCCTGCCTGAAACATGTTTATGCAGCAGTGGTGCGGAATGGTGCAATTGCTGCACGAAATCACTTTTCAGGACCCAGAAATGAAATAACAGTCCCAGTGTTCATGAGGTGGGGTCCCAAAAAGGCCATGTTGAAAATCTGGTAAAAAAATACTTAAAAATGGCAGCGGTATGAGTGTGCCTTGTGCAGTTTCTAAGCAGGTGCATAACTTTGCCAATTTTTAATATTTTCACTCTGAATTTTCAACATACACATTTTATCACACCAGCTCATGAACAGTACAGATGTCATTTCTCACATCCTGCCCAAAATGTGTTTTTGCAAATCTGGAACAGAATTGCACAGTCACTGTGTGAAATTACCTTTTAGGACTAAGAAACGACAGTGCCAGTGTTCATGAGGTGGGGTACCAAGAAGCCCACGTTGAAAAAACTGGAAAAAAATTCCTCAAGATGGCCATGTTACAAAGGTTTCTTGACATTTTCCTACACACGAGTGTAACTTTGTGCTGTCCTTTCCCACACTCTCCGTTCCCCATCCTGGCATCCAATTAAACCCTCCCGCTTCCTCCCTCTGCATACTCTCTGCCCCACAGCCTCCATCTCTGCATCCAATTAAACCCTCCTGCTCCCTCTGTCTGTGTCCTGTCCATGCTGTACCCTCTGTTCCCCAGCATGGCATCCAGTTAAACCCTCCTGCTTCCTCTGTGTGCTCTCTGCCCTGCACCCTCTCACTGACTGTAGCAGTGTCTTTAACCCAGCCTCCCTACCCCTCAGCCTCTACTCCAGAATCAAAAAAATTACTCTCAATTCTTGGCTCCTTTCTCCAGAAAAACACCAAATTGTTTAACAAGCAACCGACATTCGGCATTGAAAAATGCTTGTTTCTTTATTACTGTCAATGGTTTTATGGACACAAGATCACTGTCCCCAAGACATTATTTGCTCTGGTTGCTTGTCTACAACTGACATCATAATCCCTTTTATGACATCATAATTGTCTCCAAAGCAACAGATTGTTATGTTATAAACAGAACAATGATATCAGTTCTTGCCAAGCAGTCACAGCAGACAAAAGCAGAGAGCCTGTTTTCATGCAAATGTCCTTAGTAATAAAGAAATACAGGATAGAATTACAACTCAAATGTGAAATGTAAAATTAATTGTGCCTATATATTACAGTTTTCCAAATACTTACAATGAGATCAGGGTCTCTTGTTGAAAATCTATTTGAAAACTGGATAACTGCTTCTCATTGTTCACTTACAGCTGTGGGTTATTTTGATGCTGGAGTCATATCCCTCTACTTGTGACACCACAGTCCATTGCTGTGGGAAACACTGATGTCACAAGCAGGGCATTACGACTTCAGAACCAGAACAAGCCTCAGCTGTAGATGAAAAGGAAAGGACAATGGCACTATCTCTATTCAAAGGATCTTAGCAAATAACAAAATAAATTAAAATGCAAGTTATTTTAGGCTGTAGTACAAGTAAGTTATTTTGATCTCAATGGTAATTGTTTTCTTGCAGGAGGCCTGACCCTCTTTGTAAAGTAAGATTGACTGGTAAAATAAAGCGTTTGCATGTTTTAAATTGTTTATCATGTTATGTTTCTTACATATCCACTGATTAGATTGTTCTAAATGTACTTAATGTTGTTTAATATGTTGCTGTGTTTTGCCACTGGCTCAACCTGTCATTTTTACAGCTGCAGTTATCATAGCCCTGCAGTTGTCTTGTTAGCACAGTAGAGAAGGGAGCTTACCAGATACCGAACTGACTTTTAAATAGTAGAGGTAAATGGCAACCAATACGTGTTCACCTCACTATTTAAAAGACCAGTCGGTAGAACACGGCACTGTCTGCCTTGTTCAAGATGACTGTCAGAGTTTTCTACGCATGTGTGAAGACTTGCACATGCACCCTGAACTCCAGTGGCCATCTTGGAGTTATTTTTTAGATGCTCATTAAAATCCAAATATTCTTCACATGCTTTTAACTTTAATTCAGTCTCTTTTGCTGTTTTAAGGTCTGGAATTAATTCTTCAAACTTGCTTAAATCATCCTTAATCAGTAGCTCTAAAAATATCTTAGAGCATTCACATGCAGCCTTAATCCATTTGTCTTTTAATTGGAAGTTATCTAAGCCACAAGATGGCGCTATTGAAATGCTTAAGCCCCTCGGTGCCTGGCCTCGGTCTAAGTACTCTTCAAGTGTGCTTATACTGTATAAGACCTCCAACTCTTTAATTAACAGTTTCTCCAAAGTTATAAATGCACCTGAATGCCTGTGTTAGTGTCACCCTCTGTATCTTCTCTATTTTTGTTTAACTTACTTAGTAGTCTTCTCCGTCGTACATCAAAGGAATCTGTATCTACTTGTTCCCAGCTGAAGTCGCCATTTGCTGCACTCATGGAACTCAATGACGAAGTTGCAGAATCCATGTTGCTCGTCCTAAATTATTGCAAATGTAAGTCCCACTTAAAGCAATCCTTAATCCTCATCACACAATACAGCTGTCTTGGAAACTGTAGCTTGTAACTTTAATTGGCATTGCATTACTCCAGTAGCACTCACAATGAGTGGTAACAAATTTAGCATTCAGTCTAGCAAAACCAAAAGGCTTTTTACCATGCCTCAGCAGTTGCGACCATTGCTGCACCATAATGCAGGTGGCTAGCCCCCCCCCACAGTAATCAAGTGTTTTTTTTTACTTGTTTACCAAAATTAAAGCAGTTTCTGAGACAGTACCCCAGGCAGTACCCCTAGCACTGCAACTCCTGTATGAGTCTTCAAGGGGTGAGAATACTGAGACCAGATACTGTTTAAGTACATTTTATTGGATCACAGTTACACTTTCTCTCATTGGATCACAGTTCTGACATCACTGTTAGGCATTTCCTTAAAGCAAAAGGGCAGTCTCAAAATTACTGTTTCATATAAACATGCAGGCCCAGATATTCAAAAGAGTTGAGCCATGCTCAATAGGGTTGCACCTGCGCAAGTCCGAAATTGCGCCATTCTGCAATATTCAGCAGGAGGCAGTTTTGCCCCCGAAATCATGCTGAGCAACAGTGCAATGATAATAAAGGCATGTACAACCGAAAGGGGAGGAACCATGCATAAATGGTGCAGTGCGATATTCAACGACTTGTACCATGCGTAATAGGAGAGCAAGCAGAAATTGCACCATAGCGGAAATAAGCCAAAATAAAAAGGAGCAAGGGAGAGGTGCAAGAACGCTACAGGGAAACCACATGAGGCAGAACCCTAGGCAGACAGACAGGGCAGGAGGGACAAACAGGCAGGCCAGGGAAAGGGCACTCTGAACACCCAGGCACAGTGAAGGTGTGGGGAGCCACAGCTAGTGCTGAAGAGGGAAGTGCCACACAGCACAGAGGCCACCACAGGCAGGTGTTCCTGGTGCAGGGGACCTAGCAGGGAGAACAGCAGGGGGAATACAGCAACAGCTGCTAGGGGGGGTGAACACAAGCCAGGGACATGGCCAGTGCCACCTTCCAGATGGAGGCCATTATGAGGGGGGTGAGAAGGCAGGTGGCAGAGGGGTGTGGCCGTGGAAGGGCCCGTCGGTGGTATGGCCCCAACAGGCAGTACCGAGCCTGCACCAGCTTTGAACTGTACACTGATACTGAGATTGTGGGCCGGTACCACCTGAATAGGGCAATTCTGAGGCAGCTCTGTAAGCTGTGCAGTGATGTGATGCAGGCACCCACACGACAGAGCCATGCCCTGTCAGTGGAGACTAAAGTAACAGCCTGCATGTGCTTGCTTGCCATGGGTACCTTCAAGAGACCAACTGGGGACACCACAGGCATAACCCAGTTGGCCACGTCATGCCACCTCACCCAATTCCTCAGCGCACTGCTGCCACATGCTGCGGAGTACATCCATTTCCCCAGCACAGTGGTGGAGAACACAGCAAACATACAGGAGTTCCACAGGGTAGCACGTATGCCTAGCATGCTAGGGGCAATAGACTGCACCCATGTGGCCATACACACACCACCTGGTTCTGAGTGGGCCGCATACATCAATCGCAAGGGCTATGCCAGCATCAACTGCCACGTGATGTGCGATGCCAGGGGGCGCATAATCAATGTCTGTGCCACACACCCTGGGGGAGCACAAGATGCCTTCACCTGGCACCAGTCAACACTGTGCCACAGATTTGAGAATGGGGACATCCCCACTGGACACCTAGTGGGTGAGTATGCAAACCACATGGACAATCATAGGGCCTGGGGGTATGGCCAGAAGTGACATGGGTAGGGCCCATGGCCTGGGGCAGGCGATGCTGATCACCAAACTAACCTCCACCCTCTACACACAGGTGACAGTGGATACCCACTCCGTCCCTGGCTGCTCACACCTACTGGCAGCCCAGCGACCCCATTGCAACAAGCTTGCTGTAGGCACATGCCACCACCGTAATGTCATCGAGCGGGTGTTCGGGATGCTGAAGGCACGTTTCCATTGTCTGAACACCTCCGGCGGTGCCCTACTGTACAGCCCCTCAAAGGCCTGTGGGCTATTCCTGGCCTGTTGCATCCTGCACAACATGGCCAATGAATGTGGGATAGCTGTACAGGTGAAAGAGGTGGACAGCGATGGGGATGATGAGGAAGCCGGTGACGATGGTGATGGGCAGCCCCCCCTTGGCCGATGGGACCCCCAAATTATCCGGCTGGTACAGCTGCACTGGGACACCATCACGGAGGAGCACTTCAGCCAACCCAGGTAAGTCATGGGGCCATGTGCAACCACCAGTGGCTAAGGCACAACCCACAAACACACATGGACACACACCAGGGGTGCATGCCATCAAGGGAAGTGGCAGGGCACAGAAGCACACACACACAACCAGGGATGGGTGAGGATTAACATGCCACATGGACGGATGCACACACACACATACAATGCAACAAACATGCACAGAGGGCAGGAGACACACTGACCCAGAATGCCAACCCTAGCAACACACATGTCCACAGGCCACCACGCCCACTGCCTGTCCATGTGTGTGTGTCAGATGCTGAGCACCATTGCACATTGGTGTACAGTGCAATGCAGGCATCATCATGCACATGCAACTGTGGACAGCAGCCGGGAGGGTGTGCAGGTGGTCTGTGTGTCCGCGTGCAGGGCCAGGTACCCACCCGTGCACTGCCCACTAAAACACACAATGCACATAGGGCAGCACCAGACAGTAGCTGCACTGGGAGACAGGTCAGTCACACGACACAGTGCCCCGGCTGCCACAGATGCATGGGTGGCCCCGCCGAGACCCGCCAGCACTGACAGGCTGACCACTGGCCTCATGGGGTGGCACCAATGGTCCCCCAGGTGTTCCATTGCATGAACGCGACCGTGCTACTGCAGGAGTCTGCAGCACACTGAACATGCCTGCACCAGGAGTGCTCGGGATGCCCACAGCTGAACCCGGTGTCGACAGGGTTGGAGTCACACGACGACGGAAATGGGGGGTGGGCAGTGCACTGCATGGTGTCCGTGATGCATGGGCACCTGACTGTGTCCCCATTGTGGCCATGACAGCAGTGAATGCCTGTGCATGCCTATCAATGGCAGTGGTCACATCCTCCCGCAAATGGTCCATCCCTGCCAGGATCAGAGCGGTGTCCCTGCTGCGACACTCCTCTACCCGCTCTAGAGCCACGTGCAGTGCATCCACGGACATCGCAAGCCGCATCTGCTGCTTGACTAATGCATGCAGTAGGCGGGTGTGCTCATCCAAGAGGTTATCTGCCTCCTCGGCATCCTGTCCCTCAGGGTGTGCTTGGCCATGATGATCAGCACCCCTTGAGGGTGGGTGCTGCGCACCAGGACCAGGTCTGGGCATGTCCACAGGTGGTGCACAGATGCTGCTGCTGAACCCTGTACCCCCAAGCCCATTGGCTGACTGCTGATGCTGCCCCTCTGGCTGCCGCTCCCCAGGGCTCAGTGGTGCTGCCGCAGTGGCTGCAACAGTCCCAATGTCCTGAACAGACACCAGTGCTGCCCCACTGGTGCTGACAGGCACAGGCTGGGACTGTGCTGACATGCAGACCACCATGGCAGCACCACCCACAGCCATGGGTGTGAATTGCCCTGCTGTGTGGCCATCCCGTGGCACACACGTGTCACTGCCCATGATGTTAGCATCATCATCACCGGTGATGGACTCTGCACTGGCCACAGTCACAGCATGCTGGCATCCATGGATGCCAGCATGCTGGGACACAGGCAGGGCTTCCTCCGCACCTGTTATGACGACATCAGTGTGGACAGCCAGGCGGCCCCACTGACACAATGATCCATGTATATCTGTGGAGGTGGATGGGCCCTCCTCCAATTCCAACTGACTGTCCTCAGTGGACAGGCCCACCACCGCTGACCCATACAGATGCTCAGGATCTGTAAGGGAAAGCAAAGTCGCGCTACTGCATGTGACCTACCCTGCCCCCCATAGACAGACCATGTCTTTCCATGCAGTGATGGGCCACCACCCATCTGGAAGCCACCACCCAGAACACCCTCAATGGCACTGCACTGCATGTTTCCAGCAAGCCTCTCCTCCTGTGGGGTCAGCTGTACCACCTCCGGCTGTCCCCCACCTGTTGCAGCACATGCTGCCCTGATGGCAGCCACCTTCTCCTTTATCCTCCTCCTGTCCATGCCCATCTATTCTTACACTCCTGCACAGAGCGCTGGTGGCTGCCATGCAGGTTCACAGCACGTGCCACCCCCTCCCATGCAGCAGCACAGGCTTGAGGTGTTCCCCGCCATCCACTGAGAAGTGGCTCCTGATCCAGGTAGGCCTCAAACAGGGCTTCGGTTTCGGCCTTGGTAAAGATCGGCATCCTCCTCCTCCCACCACTGTGTTCCTCCTCTCCAACAACCTGCTTGGTCATTATGTAGCCTGTAAGAATGGCCGTTGTTACCTGTGACTGTGCAGTCCCATGCATGTCCCTAAATCCACAGTCCACACTCCCAAACAGCATGCAACTCACCAATAGACCACAGTAACTGACTATGGCCACTGCAACACAATGTCGCACTTTTATAGCGCAACCCATGCAAATGAGGTGAGGAGCAACTTTAAGTAGATGCAAATTGCAGTGTTGCACCATTGAATGGCTGATTAGATGATATGCATATGATGGCTGAATGTCGTGCTGTTGCGCTTTGCACAATTGTGTTGAATGTACTGAGCCAATGGCGCAGTTCTGTGACATTCGTAGTACACACCTCACTGCACATGTCCGGGTTGCTGACGCAGGCGTCTGCCGCGCTGATGACGTGCTGTGTGCGGTAGGCAATGCAGGACATGGCCACCATTGTGCCAGTGGTGCTATAGCGATGGTCACTACATGGCGCTGTGGCACTGGGCCATCATAGGCACAATGGGCCAACTGCACGGTAGGCCGCTATGGCGCTGGCACACAGGCAGCCAATCGCGCTACATGAATTGTGTTCCAATGGTGCTGTGCATGTTCATGCTCAGGAGATCCTTGACCCTGTGCCCGACCTTTGCCCCCTAGGTGCCATGCGTCAGGCATGGGTGCACCTCTATTGAGCTGTTCTGTGACAGCGCAATAGGGAATGGCAGCGCTGTACCGTGCAGCATCTGCACATGGGGAGCCGCACTGCAGAGCGCCATATTGCCAATTAGAAAACCAAGAATGGCATGCAGAAGAGCAGCCCAGTGGTCTGCTATTGAACTGGCCAACCTAGTGGCCATTGTGGAGCCACACCATGGGCCTCTGTTCGAGGAGATGCCCCTGGACAGGGCAAGGACCCAGGTGTGGCAGGAGGTGACCACTGCCCTTGAGGAGGCCACTGGATGGGGGGAGGAGTGCTGAGCAGTGCAGGCACTGATACGGAGACCTGCAGCGGAGGGAGCCAGAGCTAGTGGCATGCCTGCGGGCATGTGCCAGGAGGGGCATAGTGCCACAGCCAGGTAGGGGTTCCATCAACACACTTTTATCATCCATATGGGTAGCAATGTTGTATGTGTCCAGCACATAGGGGAGGGACCATCCAGGGTTGGCTGTGGTGGTGTTCACAGCGTGTGGGGTGGGTGGGTCTGGCTGGGTGGGAGGACACCCACCTGGGGGCAGGGGGACTTTGCTATGGTATTGTACTGATGTTCCTCTCTCCATGTCTGCCCCACAGGCCCGGAGAAATGCCGCCATGTGTGGGAAGAGCGGTGGTAGGAGGAGCATGGTGCAGCCAGGTGGGGTGAGGGCCCTCACCACCCACTTGACTGGCCCGATGAAGGTGAGTGCCATACATCCATTATTACTATTGCATGCTATGTGACAGGGTGGGCAACAGGGCATGGCCACCATCCATCGACACCACTGCCATGCACGCGACTTGTTACAGTCAACACTGTCCAGTGGCAATACATATCTGGGAGTGCATCAGTGGTGGTCCATGCATGCACCAGGTACATTGTTGTGCCACTGCCTTTGCACCACATAGCCATGTCACTAAACAGCCACGGTGGTGCTGTGCATGACTTGGCCGGTGGGTGTGTGCAGTGTTCCGCATGGCTGTATGCACCTTGGTGGGCAGGTTCTGTGGACGTGATCACTGCAGGTGGTCACACACCATCACAGAGGTATGTCCCATGGCCGTATGCCATGCACAGTGGGCGGGCTGTATGGGGTTGTGCATTCACACCTATTGACTGTGCTCCCTTGTCCCAGGTACCCGCCAGCTAAGTGAAATCCGGGAGGCACTGCGGGAGATATTGTTGGTGGCAAGGGGGTCGCTGGACATCCTGTGATGCATAGATGAAACCGGGGTCCTGAGGAGGCACAGGGCCCGGAGGAGTAGGAGTGGTGAGAGGCGCTCCCGCTAGGGATACATCGGTCCCAGTATTCCCCCTACCCCCCTGAACCCACCCTCACATCCCTCCTTTCCCATCCCATTTGTCCACCCCTGCTCTCTATCTACCCCCACCTTGTTTGTGGCCCCCCCCCAACCTTGTATATAGTTCATATGTAATATTGTATATAGCTCTTGTAATATTCTATATAGTTGATTGTTATATATTTTTTCAATACATTTAATTTTGATATGAATACTGTGGTGGTCTCTGATTTGCAGCGGGCTATAGGTGCTCAGCTGTAGTGGTGTGCATGGTGTCAGGGGTGGTGCAGTCATTGGTATGTGTGTGTGTGTCCATGTGGAGGTGACTATGGTGTGAGGGTAGCTATCAGTCAGTGTCTGTGGTGTGTGTGTGTGTTGTGCCCTGTGCACTGGATGACTGTGTGCAGTGGTCCATGGTGAGTGCTCTGTGTCCATGGCGCACCCATCAGCCCATCTATGGCCTGTGCAGCTGACACACATGCATGTCTGTGACCTGCACGGTCCGCTGGTGTGTCACTGGTGGCAGTCCCTGCAGGGCAGCCACTGTACCCGTCACATTGCTGGGTTGCCTCCTGTCACTGGTGTGGTGCATACCTGCCTCGGGTGGCACTGTGGGCACCACAGTTGTTGTCCCACCTCCATGCTGTGCCTTGTGTGTGTTACAGGGGATGTGCCCCACTGTCTGTGATTTGTGCTCCGGGCGACTGATGGTGGTGTACAGGTCCACAGTGCCTGTGCAGGGTGGCTGGCACTCCAGTGCCATGGAGGACTGTGGGTTGTGTGTACACAGTTTACATGGGCCCACACTGGGGGCTTGATTGCCCCACCACTGCGTCCCTGTGTTGTGCCCTTGGGTATGGGTGGGTGTCTGTCCATACACTGTGTGGCATCCGGTGTTGTGCATGCTTCCACGCACCACTGTGGGTGTCTGTGCTGCCTGTTGTGGCCAGTGGTGGGTCGGGGTGTGTCATTGGACTACTGTGCAGGGTGCTGTACCATTGGTGGTGGTGTCAAGGGCACGCCCTGTCCCGTGTGTGGTACTTCATGTGCCGATGCACGGTTGGTCTCTCAGCAGTACCTCGGGGGGGACTGTGCATGGTGGCACTGTGTCTGCCGTTGTTGCATTGCTGTGTGCTGCCACCCGCTGATGGGTGCTCATGGTGGGGCTGGCTTGCATGGTTCTGTGGTGCACAGGGTTGCAGTGTCACAGTGGGGGTGGTGGCATGCATGGGGTTTCCTGCAGTGGTGGTCACTGCTCATGGGGGGTGTCTGGGGGTCATGGTGCAGGGTGTGCTCTGCATTGGGGGGATGGTGTGGCATGGGGTGGTCAACCCTCCTTGTGTGCCAGTCACAGCTTGCCAGAAGGTGTGATGGGGCACCATGGCCTGGCTGTGGGTTGTTTGCTTGTCACCATGGGTCAGTGGTTATTCCAACCCTTCCCCAGTTGTGCAGTGCATGGGGTGTGAGGGGAAGATGTCTGTTCTGCTGTGTGTTCCTGTGCCCATCTGTGGCATGGGTGGTGGGCTCCTACCTCCCTGGTTGTGCAGTTACATTGATCTGCTGCTGGAGGGGGCATCCCTGGTTGCGCTATGGCACCTCTGGACTGCTCAGCTGAACATCCCTTGTTGTGCTATGGCACATCAGATCTGCTCAGCTTCCCCTCCCTAGTTGTGCTATGGCGCAGGTGGTGCGATATTCAGTCGTCAGCTGTAGGTGCAGTTTGGCCTGCTCCATTTTTGAATAGCGCGTCTCTTGCGCATGGGCACAATAGACTTGCTCTTGTTCCTGCTATTGTGCATTTTTTGGGTGCAGTTTGAATATCTGGGCTGCAGAATAATGTGCTAATTAATGTAAAAACCTTCACCGGTTGTATTTAGATAGTCAAAAAAACATTAAATAGACTTATCAAGAGCGATAAATGCAATATAAAAAATCATTTTGAAGAAATGGAATCATTATGTCCTTTCAGAGAAGCAACTCCTTTTTTGGACTCCTACCTACCCAGTTGGCACATGCCATTTGGAGATCTAAATTTGGCAGACTTCTTTTTTAGACTAAGTAAAAGTATAAGTTAATTTAAACATATAATGAGGAACTTTGTCGTACATAATGATTCCATTTCTTCAAAATGATTTTTTTATATTGTATTTATCTCTCCTGATAAGACTATTTAATGTTGTTTTTTTGACTATCTAAATACAAAAGGTGAAGGTTTTTACATCAGTTAGCACATTATTCTGCTTGTTCATATGAAACAGTAATTTTGAGACTGCCCTGTTGCTTTAAGGAAATGCCTACCAGTGATGTCAGAACTGTGATCCAATGAGAGAAAGTGTAATTGTGATCCAGTGAAATGTATTTAAACTGTATCTGGTCTCAATATTCTCACCTCCTTGAAGACTCATACAGGATACAGGAGTTGAGGTGCTAGGGGTACTGCCTGAGAAACTGCTTCAATTTTGGCAAACAAATGAAAAAACACACTGGTGTTTTAAACCTTAAATCTTTTTTCATTTGCTGTATTTCTTTATTTGCACATCACATTATTGTTTGAATTAAGCAATAAGATATAATGGGTGTGAGTATTGCTTAAGATAACCACAGTCCCAGAGGCAAAGTAAAGCATATCCGTGCTGGTGGAGTGCCTTCACCTCCTAGAAGCATGGTTATCCAGGACACCACATACCCTGGAGTGTCTTATTATGCTGATAAAATGGGTAAATTTGTGTGATAAAAAGTATAGAAACACATTTTAAAGTGTGAAAGAAAAATGTTGTTATTAAGGTTAACCAATTTGATACTTTTACTGAGCATGTAATATCGATTTGTTTGGGGGGGGCCAAAAGCATGAAACAATTTTTAAGCTTGAAATGCACTGTTGTTGAGGGGTGAGCAAAACAAGAAAAATCATTTGTTTAGGAGCTGTTAGTTATTTGTTCAATATAAATATTTAATATGGTTTGCATATCATTTGTTTTGTGGAACGAAGTTCACTGGACTCATGAACAATCAATTGTTTAGATTGAAGGGCCCATGACAGTAGTTTGGAGCTTGAGCTGCTGGTGGCAAGGGCTTTAAACATTGTTGTTTTTCTTGTCAGTGGAGGACTGAAGTTTCTGCTGTGCTGTGGAAGGTGACATCTGTTTGATAAGCACCATATTGCTCCTTTCTATGTTTGCCATGCACAAGCAAACATTTGGGTATGATATACAGGGTTTTAAATTGTGTCACAGTCATCCAATGCAGAAGAGTCTGCAAGGGGCTTGACCCTGTCAAACCAATCATCAGCAAGTCTGATAGCGACCATGTTCTGACTTGCTGGGTGAAAAATGTGTCTATTTCAAAAGAAAGAGCTGATCCAATTGTAGGTCGGATCTTTCCTTTGATCTAAACACAGCACAGCAAACTAGGACAGAAGACTAGATTTGCTGGCATAAGGCACCTAGCTTCACCTGAGCTCTTTTCTTTGGGGGTTTTCTTGAAAGGACAGAGCAAGGAACAACATTAACAGAGCAAGGAGAAACATTAAGTTTTCTTTTCACTAAGCAGAGTTACTATTGTGTTACTATTGTGTTTTGTGCTTACAAGTTGTGCTTACAGGTTTTATTACTGTTTTGTGCTTATATGTTGTATAGTTTACTGATTTATTTTTCTCTGATTGAAACTGGTTTTTTTGCAGGGTATATTTTCTGCTGCATTGTTAAAGCATGTGCTTACAGGTTTGTTACTGTTTTGTGCTTACAGATTACTGCTTTATTTTTCTCTGATTCAAACTTTTTTTTGCAAGGTATATTTTCTGTTAAATTGTTACAGGTTGTACTTATAGGTTTTGTTACTGTTTTGTGCTTACAGGTTTTACAGTTTATTGATTTAGTTTTCCCTGATTGAAATAGTTTTTTTGCAGGTTATATTGTCTGCTGAATTGTTACAGGTAGAGTAGTGAGAAATTGGAAATTTCTGCCTAGTGAAATATTTCACATAATTTCTGCATTACATGAAATGTTTCACCTAGGTGAAACATCATTTTGCCTCTGATGGCGCTTTCGCGTAATGACAAATTTTGCCAGTTTCACCAATTTTTTTTAATTTTGCCTGAGAATTTGCAATGCAGTGTGGGTATATAACTGAAGTGTCACATGCAGGCTGTTTTCTGCACAGTATATTGTCTGATGAGTCAGAGAGCAGTTTGGTGTGGTGCATCACAGCCAATAAACCCTTCAAAAACCTCTTTATTTGTGATTTTTGAGAGTCAATTGCTCCAAAAATCTAAATTTAGTTCTAGTGCTGCTAGTGAACATTCTTTGTTTTGTTTTGGTATCTTTGGATAATACTTAGTTAAACTTCAGTAATGTTTTCAGTTTTCTCTGTGTCTGTGTCTGCGATGGAGCTGAGAGGGGGTGGGTTGGCCGTGTTGTGTGTACATGTGTGTAAGTGAAAGCAGAGCAGGCTAGTTCATAATATTTGACAGATTTCTCACAAGTTGTGAGCGAGTTTCTGTGATTTCTTTGAAGTCTTAATATTTTTGTTGGTGTGCTACTTATTTTTTAATTTTTCCTTACATATTGACCCTTTTTGGGGTAACTTTATCTGAATAGTTACTCACTCTGAGTAGGTCTGTTCATGTTTCCATTTACTTAATCACTTTTCTGCTTTATTCTTTTTATTGGCAGTATTCGTGTACATTGAACACTTGTCCATATTCAGGTATACTGCATTGTTGAATTGCTTGCAGAAATTAATATTGTGATCTAGCCTCTGCATTGCAGCATTCCTGTTTTTCTATTTAATGTGCTTACCATATTAACCCTTACCTCCCTGTTACACTACTGGTGTTTACTACCTGACCATACTATTTAAAAAACTACATAGGTTTCAAGAGATTGGTGGTCCCTGAATGATTGTTGGAGGCAATTCTGTTTGTTCATTTCAAATCTTGTTGTCTCTTCTGTCTGATATATCTATAAGCCAAAATTGTATTTAGTAAGTACTATAACATTGCAGTACTTGCCTTCTCCAGACACCACTTATCCGGGACGTAGATGATATTTTGACTGTGAGGTGTTCTGTGCAATTGGTTTACAATTTAGTTTGCATAAACCTACCTGTACCTACCCAGTTATTATCAAGTTTTGTAATAACCATACCATTTAAAACTGAGATTTTATTAAGAACTACTTAAGTATTGTTTCAGAGTTACTGCACATCCTTATTGTGGTGGTGTTCTCTGTCAGTTTGGTATTTAAAGTCTTTTGCTCCTATCTTCCCATTACCCTGTGTTAGCGTTTTTGTAATTGAAAAAATAAAATAGTGTGTTAACACTCAAACAGACTACAGTAGCAGTTGTAGGTAGTTGTATAGACTACAGTGCTGCTACCTGTTCTGATTTCTGTTTGTCCTTTGCAGATAGTACTGCAGGTGTTAAATCACACATTCAATAGAAATACATAATAATCATATACTTCTGGAGGAAGGTAAATGGAACAAGCATATAAATATGCCTGCCAAGAGACATTCCTGCTCAGGGAAAGGTGTGTGGGTGGGAGGTAGCTCAAAGAAGTCTGTTGGAAAAAGTAGAAATACAGTTTCAGTTCCAATAAGCAAACCTATTTCTGAATCATTGCACTCTGCAGGCTCCGCTGCTGCTGTGGCAGCCAGTGCCAGCAAAATTGAAGTTAGAAGTGGCTTCAAGTCTGTGACTCATTGTTTTACTGCCCAATCTATATCTGCATGCTTGGGGATGATGCTGGGAATAAGGTAGACACACACCAGTGGAGGCACAAAGGTCCAGGAAGAGGTGGAAAAAGTTGTTGGTGTGACTCTTGTTCCTGCTCAATGTGGAGTTGATGGTGGTGAGGGTGATACTGTCCAACTTCAGTCTGTTTCTCTTGGAGAAGGAGCTGAGGAAAGTCAGCCCCTGCCCCACAGTAAGAAGATGCCAGAGAAGGGAAACATTTCTCTGCAAGTAGACAGTGATAGGGAGGAGGAGGATATACTATGTTTCAGTACAGATGATGATGAGCTGTTGGATCCCCTGTGGGAGTCAGAAGTGAAAAAGCTGAAGGGTGATGTTGTAGCCCATTTACATGACAAGCCTGAGGTTCAGCCTATCAGCAAGCCTACAACAAGTAGTTAAGTAACCCCCACTCCCAAATGTAGCATGGTGGAAGTCATGCAAGTGACTTAAAAAGCAAAAACTTCCACACCTTTGGCTCCGCAGTCCAAGTCCCAGTACCATGTCAAACCTAGAGGTGCAAAGACTCTAGTTTAGGATTTTTTTCATTCTTGATGCATCTGTGACACCATAGTATTATGTCAGCTGTGTCAAGCATGTGTCAGTCATGGAAAAAAGGGTAGCCACATAGGCACTGGTGGCCAGCACACCCACTTGATAAACAAGCACCCATTGTGCTGGCACCAACCCCAGAAAGATACCAGAGCTGTTGGTGGGACTTCTCTTGTCAAGCTTAATGTTAGTGACAGCAGTGCAATAAAGCAGTAGGGAGGGCTGAGTGGGTAGGTGGAGGATGTGTGTGAGGAATCCTTTTCTCTCTCTCGAGAAGTGAGCATAGTAGCAGTGGAGCTGCCACTCCCTCGAGTTAGAAAAGTACACCACCAGGCACCAAATCCACCAAAATAACCTGCTTCCTACATGCTGCACATCCCAGGCCCTAAGAGTCACCTGGTACCACAGCAAGAACAATATTGGTAGTACAAGTAAAGCATTTTTGTCAACCTGCCACCAAGATGCAGCCCATATTGAAGGGTGTGTTTGAGCAGCACTTAAAGTATCCCCCCAATCATGCTGCTGCACATGAGCTGAATGCAGCCACTGCTGAAATGTTCACCATTGACCTGTTGCCCTTCTCCTTTGTGGAGAATCCTGGATTCCACCGTTTGATGACCCATGCCTGTCCCAAATGGCAGGTACCATCACAAACATATTTCTCAAAAGGTGTCATGCCCAGACTTTACAGCAGAGTTTCACAGTCCATCCTACATGCCATGAAGCATTCTACCTCCAAATATATCAACCTTAGCATGGATATGTGGACAAGTGGACATTTATTTATTTATTTTTTGTTTATTTTAAAATGTTTTACCAAGACAGACAACATGAGTTGAAACCAGCTAATTTCCGGAAGTGTCCTGGGGGGAGGGGTTACAGGATGAGGAAGAGCAAATAAAAACATTTACTGATAAGTGCAATTACATGAAGATACTACATACATTGGCATACAAAACAGCACTATACATTCCAGAGCATCAGTTGAAGTAATTACCATAAGTAGGTAGCAATCATAGTTGTAATCAAGAAACAGGCAGTTGGAGGTTAAGGCTGGAGATGAAGAAACCTCTATAGTTGTTAGAAGTAACAAGCTTGGCACAGGGTTAATAAGTTCTAGGAGAAGACCAGCCTGAGCAGGAAGGTGGATGAGACAGGGAATTGAGGATATCGGATAATGTATAAGCTGGAGGGGAACTTTAGGGATAGGCAGAAAATGCAAGTACTGTAGGCATGAGGGGATGGAAGGGAAGAGATGGGAGAAAGAAAGAGTCAAACTGGGAAGCTATATCCCTTCAGGATGCTGAGAACCTTGCAAGGGGAAGGGGAGAGAGAAAGAGTCAAGCTGGGAAGCTATACCCCTTCAGGATGCTGAGAACCATGCAAGGGGGACAGGATCCCAGCAGAGATAGAGGTGAGAGGGAGGAGGGGATAAGGTAGGAGAGGGAAAAAAGGGGGGTAAGAACCAGTGGACAAAAGGAGCTGGAGGGGGAAGGAAACTGGAAAATACGTTGAGTCAGGGGGATAGGAATAGTGGATAATGTGCAAGAGGGGATTGTGGATAGAGGATAATGTGCAAGGATGGATGGAAGGTTGAGATGGGGGACAAACAGCAGGAAGCTTATATCTGTGCATAACAGCACACTGAGCACAGGTACCTGGTGTGGACATTGATTTGGGGCCTGGCAAAAGCTGCTTAAAGCAAAATTGTGGTGGTAGCAACACACTGGTATTCATCAGCATGCCACCATGCAAAGTGTTACTGGGTCTTACACTGGTGAGAAAATGCTGAATGTGCTGAAAAATCAGATCAATGAGTGGCTAAATGCACACTCACTTAGAGCAGGATTTATTGCCAGTGACAATGGCTCCAATGTGGTGAAGTGCATTACTGACAGTGTTTTTTTCAGAGTGCCCTGCCTGGCACACTGACTTAATCTAGTTATGCAGCAATTTCTGAACCACAATGAAATCAAGGAAGCTGTGTCTGTCACCCGATGCATCTATGTGCACTTTGCTCATTTTGCAAAGGCCCATGACCATCTGTGGGAGCTGCAGTGCACTAACCATCTGCCTCGGCGCCGTATGAAGCTTGATGTTGTTACCAGGTGGAACTCCACACTACATATGCTAGACCAGCTGTATGAGTAGTATAAGGTGGTTTCAGATTACTTACTGCTGCACACCACCCAGAACAGTGCTGGAGTGTCCATCGCTCTAACAACGGAGCAGTGGTAACAAATGGATAGCATAATATAATAAGGTAGAAGACTTGGTTTGCTGGCCAAGGCACCTAGCTTCACCTGAGCTCTTTCCTTCTAAGACTGCTTGAAAGGCAGAGTAGAGAAACTTACCAGAGCAAGGGAGAAGGATTAAGACTTAGTTTGGCTAAGCAGATTTACTGTGTGGTGGTGTTTTTATTTTTTACTCACAGGGATTGCTACTGTTTGTTGCTAACATTTCATTGCTTTATTTTTTCTGATTCAAATTGTTGTTGCTGGTATACCTTCTTCTGCATTATTACAAGGTGTGCCTACAGGTGTGTGCTAACAGATTACTGCTGTAATCTTCTGATTCAAATTGTCTTTTGCAAGGTATATCTTCTGTTACTGCTTTATTTTCTCTGGAGCAAAGTGTTTCTTACAGGATATATCTTCTGAAATTATTACAGGTGGTGCTTTACAGGTTTTACAGTTTTATCTAACATTAGGATAAGCTTTCAGGGTTACTGCATTTGTTGTTGACTGATTGTTTCTGCTCTTACCTCCTTGTTCTTTCGTCTGTGGTTCTTCTTTTAGGCAGGAAGGGCCCACCCCCCCATCTAACCACCCCATGCTACCTCCTTTTTTAGGGTACCACAGTTGTGACATTTCCTGTGGCAGAGCAGGAATGGGCGGATCAGTGGGGCTCCACAAGGTGATCTCATTTACAGGGGCACTAGTAATTTAACTTGTTATAACAAGTTAAACAAAGCACAATTAAACCATTACTTGCATTTTTTTTCATTTTTTTCCTTCTAATTACTCTGACTAGGTTACAAACCCAGCAACTTATTTGGAATGGATTTCATTAACTGCAGGTACTGTGGAACAATTTTCAGAAGGACAGTCTTACAGGATTTAGGACACTGTCCTACATGCTGGGCCTTTGGAGATCTTAGGTCTCAGCTCCGGGCAGCATGGGCAGAGATTGCACTCCTCAAATTTCATATTGAAGAGGAAATACGTTATAAGAACCACCCACCATTTCCCCAGCATCCAACAGAAAAACCTCGACCGCAGAGGGTAGTTGGTCCAGGAGGTTGGCAGTTGGTTAGGAGGAGCAAATCAGGTGCCCCATCACTCTCTGCTCTCCAACACATTACCTCCAAAAACCATATAAACACTACAAACAGGTATCTGCCTCTATCTCTGAAATCAAATAAAGCGGCAGAAGACACTGCAGAGCAGGACACTGCGGCACAGGAGCTAGCACAACAATACTCACCCAATCAGGAACCAAAACTAAACAAGCACAAAGGAAATCCAAAAAACTTCTGATCATAGGAGACTCCATGATTCGGGGAGTTGATACCCATCTCCAGCCAGGGGTGATGGTCAGATGTCTCCCAGGTACATCAGCATGGAGAGACACTGACCGCATTGCTAAAATTGTTCACAAAACAGGAGAAAACATTGATGTCCTAGTACACATAGGGACTAATGATCTCGCCAGCCGGTCAGTTGTGGAGACCAAGGAACACCTGACTAAGCTGGGTGACAAACTATCATCTATTTCATCCGGCATCTCCTTCTCCTTCTCTGAGATCCTGCCAGTCTGGGAGGAGGGAGCAGATGGACGGAAGGTCAGAGAAGAGGAGATAGGGGAGCTAAACACGTGGCTCAAGGACTGGTGCCAGGAAAAGGACACAGATTTGTAGGGAACTGGCAACAGTTCTGGGGCAAAGTTCTTTAAATTTGATGGACTGCATCTGACTAAAGAGAGTCAGTGCATTGGGGAAGAAGTTTGACATCTTTGCAGAATATTTAAACTAGCAAATGGGAGAGAGGTGCAGCACCCCATACGTCGAATGGGAAGAACACCCCTCCCCCCTCAGCTAGTGGTCAAACAGGAATTCAGCATGTTTGCCGTTCATTTGCATCACCAGGTAAGAAAAAAGGTTTGTCTCCCCATACGATGCACAGGGGTAAACTTCACCCAACAGCTAACACACCAAAATCTGGCCAATGGAAAATCATGTAGACAAATGCTCACAGCCTGGGAAATAAGATCCCAGACCTGCAGGCAATAATGTCAGAGGCTAAACTGGACATAGTAGCAATTAGTGAGATGTGGTTTACCAGTAACCACACTTGGGAGACTTCAGTACCTGGCTATGTATTGTTCAGAAGAGACCGAGGTGCAAAAGGGGGGAGGAGGCCCTGTATGTTAATGAAAAAATCAAAGCTACAGAAACTCAGAATACACATAAGGAGCCAGAAGAACTGTGGGTCACCCTGGAAACAGGAAATGGGACAGCCATAAGAACTGCAGTTGTCTACAGGCCCCCAGACCAGAGGGAGGACATAGACACATTACTGTTAGAAGATATACAAACATGACAGCTAAAGGGAGGTTCTGATATTGGAGACTTCAACATGCCAGATACAGATTGGTCAATACCAGCAGGAACATCTTCAGAACTAGACTCATAGTGGATTCCCTGCAGGGGGGCCTCAAACAACTGGTACAGCAACCCACAAGAGACAGGGCTAGCCTAGATCTAGTACTGACTAACAAAGAAGGGATCACAGATCTCCAGGTAGAAGGTCACCTGGGGCCAAGTAACCATCACATGGTATGGTTCAATTTGGCTACTACATCTAAATCATCCCATTCCAAGGCAAAATATGGGACTTCAGAGGAGCTGACTTTGATAAGATGGCCAACAGAGTTAAGCTAGCCCTGGCAAAAGAAACACAGGTGAGGAGGCACAGGCAAAGTGGGCAAGCATTAAGGATACAATACTTGAAGCAACATCCCATTGTGTTAGACAGAAAAGGAAGTGCAAAGAAGAGGAAACCACTTTGGTTCTCAAATACAGTAGCAGAAAGGTCAGAGCCAAAGGCTGGCCTTCAGGAAATATAAGGGAACACAGCAGGATGAAGATAGGAGACATACCAAACTGCCCTAAGGGGAAGCAGGTAAGGCAGTAAGGCAGGCAAAGTCCCAAACTGAGGAAACACTAGCACGAACAATAAAAGAAGGTGACAAGACTTTCTATAGATACATTAGTGAAAGGAGAAAGTCCAGAGGGGTATTGCTAAGCTAATGGAGAAAAGGGAGCATGGAGGAGGAGGACCCTGTAAAGGCATCTATCCTAAATAGATACTTTTGCTCAGTATTTACTGAAGAGAAGGTAGGGCAGGGCCCACAGCTCAGCATCATGGACACAGGGGCAGGGGGTGAGCACTACTCCTTCACAAAGAAAGGGTCCTACAAGAGCTTGCTAGCTCAGGGTGGATAAGGCAATGGGACCTGATGGCATACATCCCAGGGTACTAAGGAGCTAAAGGAGGAACTGCAGAGCCATTAGCAGGATTGTTTAGTGAGTCTCTGAGCACAGGAGAGGTCCCAGAAGACTGGAGAAGGCTCTATGTGATCCCGCCCACAAGAGTGGTAGCAGGAGGAGGCAGGGAACTACAGACCAGTCAGTCTTACCTCAGTAGTGGGCAAGATTATGGAGGCACTCCTTAAGGAAAGGATAGTGCAACACCTGGAATCCATAGGAGGCACAGGATCCAAGACAGCATGGGTTTACAAAGGAAGGTCCTGTCAAACTAATCTCATAGATTTCTTTGACTGGGTAACCAGTGGTGGACCAAGGGGGCAGTTGATGTTGCCTACCTTGACTTCGCAAAGCTTTTGACACTGTTCCACATAGAAGATTGATAAATAAGCTAGGTAGGCTCAGGGTGGGTCAGAAGTTGGTCAACTGGGTGGCAAACTGGTTGACTGGCAGAAAACAGAGAGTGGTGGTAAATGGTATACAGTCAGAAGAGATGCAAGTCACAAGTGGGGTACCTCAGGGATCAGTCCTGGGGCCAGTCCTATTCAACATCTTCATTAGTGACCTCGCAGATGGACTAGACGGTAAGGCTTGTCTGTTTGCAGATGACACCAAGATCTGCAACAGAGTAGATGATCCAGATGGGGTGGGCAGAATGAGAAGAGATCTGGATAATTTGCAAAATGGTCAGAAGAGTGGCAACTGGGATTTAATGCAAAGAAGTGCAAAATCATGCACATAGGGAAGAGAAACCCTGAAGCCACTTATAGGCTGGGAGGGGAGTTGCTAGCAGTCACAAAGGAAGAAAGAGACTTGGGCATCATCATCACTGATGACCTAAAATCATCCAAGCAGACCTCTAAAGCAGTAGGTAGGGCTAGGTGGGTGTTAAGGTGTATTAGTAGGGGTATCACAAGTCATAAGAGGAGGTAATAATCCTCTGTACAAGACATTGGTTAGGCCCCATCTGGAGTACTGCGTGCAGTATTGGAGCCACACCTTCACAAGGACATTAACCAAATTGAGGCAGTCCAGAAGGGCAACCAAAATGGTGCAGGGACTGCATCAGAAGACATATGAGGACAGATTAACGAGCTCAATATGTATACCCTTGAGCAAAGGAGGGAGAGGGTGATATGATCGAGACATTTAAACACCTTAAGGGCATAAACAAGGTGAAAGAGTCTAACATGTTTAAATATAAGAAAAATAGCAGGACAAGAGGACACAGCATGAGATTAGAGGGAGGCCGATTAAGAGGGAATGTGAGGAAATTCTTTTCACAGAAAGGGTGGTAGATGCATGGAATAGCTTACCACAAGAAGTGGTGGCTATGAATACAGTGCAGGGCTGCAAACAGGCATGGGATAGGCATAAGGGAGCAATACAAATGACTATGAATAGATAGGTCACTGACAGAGCAAAGGCCGATGGCACATTTATAAGGTAGAAAAAGAAATGGGCAGACTGGATGGGCCTTGCGGTCCTTATCTGCCATCAACTTCTATGTTTCTATGTTTCTATGTTTCTATAATATGCATTCTATGTCCATTTGAGCAAGCAACACAGGCTGTGAGTGGGAACACTGCCTGTATACATCAGTCAATACCCCTTATACATGTGCTGAGGCAGACACTGCTGAATGTCCATCACCAGATGGAGGCAAGTGATGATCACAGTGCTGTTCATGGAATGGGTCACATGCTCCACATACTGGGCAGCAGTACCCATATCTCTGGCATTATGCAATCAAATGAGTTTGCTATTGCTACCTTGCTGTATCCACAGTACAAATGTGGTTTGCCTGCCATGATTGAAGGTGGTCATTTGCGACTGGAAAAATTGATCAATTACCTTTTCAGATGGGTACATGGTGCAGAGATGAAAAATGCTGAGCTACAAAGGGCACATATACCAGGTGTTGCTACCACCACCAGTAGCTCACCACAGGCCAGCAAATCTGAGAAAATGTCCAAGTCACAGCAGAACATGGCAGGTAATCCCATTTGGGATGCTGTGTACTAGGTGGGTGTGTAAGAATTTGAAGACAAGGAGGAGGAGCCTGATGAGGCAGCAGGACTCAGGGCAGTACAGCAATTGGTGGATGCCTACATGGGAGACACCAAGCATCTTGGCATCACTGATGAGCCATTGGTGTACTGGAGCAGCAAAGTGAGTTATTGGCCCTCACTAGCATAAGTTGCTTTTAAATATCTCAGCTGCCCATCATCCAGTGTCAGTGTGGAACAGGTGTTCAGTTCTGCTGGGGCCACTGTGCATGACCGGAGGACAAATCTGTCACCGAAGATTGTGTCCATGCTAACATCTATAAAATTGAACCAGGCTCACATTCTACATAACAGTTATTTCAATGGTGTTGGCACAAGAACTGTGTCTCTGAGACAATGATGACAATGAAGACATCCACACTGGTAAGGCCTCTACTAGCAGGGAGGTAGATGAAGCAGCAATGATGACCAAATTTTCCCCTGTTGATGACTCCAGTCTTGAAGACTGTGAGGGCTGCTTCATGGATGATGTGTCACTGGAAGAAGGCTAAAGTTGTTATGCCCCCCCAGCATTTGCCACCAATTTCCACTGAGTTTGATTTTTTATGTTATTGTTATATATTTGAAATGTTATTTTGATGGTTGCTCTCTGTTACACATCCTGTTAATCCATTTAATTTGATTACCCAACCTAGTAATGTTGTTTACTTCAGTTGTACATTTTTGAAAAATTCATCGCCCCTGCTATGCTAACTGGAATGCATGTCAGCAATACACAGTGGCCCCATTAAGTGACAATTACTGAACAACACCTTCCCCACTTCCACATGTACCTACTCCCTGAGACCCTGAATGTGTCTAGTGAGTCTGCCACCACTGTATTCTGTATATGAAGTAACAACTTTGTCCGACACTGCACAGCTAGTACTATGTTAATCAGAAATGCATGCATGCTCCATCCCATGTACTGTATACAATTAACTGGCATGTAATCTACCTCCTTGGCATCCATCCTAATGTGTATAACACAGACTTCAACAGTGTGGGCCATCACTCTCATATTGCCAAGAAATACAGCTGAAAAGATATGAAGCTGACAGATTCTTGGACCAGCATAAACAGCAGTCACAGACTAGTACATCAATGCTGCCTCTGAGTCCAGCTAAATTACTTCTCCTCCTCCAGCAGTCTTCCACCAAAAAGAACCACAGCATTGCCAACACATTTGGGCTAGTATGTCAACCAGCATGATGCAGCACTTTTTTTTTACCTTTGTTTTACCAGGGGAGACACACTAAGCTGAAAGCTTGTTTACAGGTGCAACCTGGGAGCACAACAAAGTTAAATGACTTGCTCAGGGTCACACAGTATCCAAGTGGAGGCTGTGGAATTCAAACCCAGGTCTCCAAGTTTGCAGCTCAGAGCCTTAAACTACTGTGCTATACTGCCTCCTTGGACTTTTATCCCAGCAAGAACACTTGGTGTCATTTTTCCTCCAGCCAACCAAACAGCCACTCAGAAAGTGACATAGATCATCAAGCCAGAAATATATATGTTCTTACTCCCTGGACTGTGTTCTGGTCAAATGATTCATGGTAATTAGACTTCATTCATTGTCATCATATTACTTATGTTTCCATTGTGCTGTTCTGCATGCCTTTGTTGCCATAGGATGTCAAGTATGCAAGCAATGCAGACCACCTTAATGTATAAGGTATCTAATGTATTTCCATTTCACTCTATGCAAGGTTTGCCATGATCATGTCATGTGAGGCCAGGACCCAGGAATAAGGCTGATGCATCAACATGGCAATTCCCAAGCTTAGTCAATCCACATTGCAAGCTTCATTATGTACAGGTCAGTATTGTAACATTTTTCACTTGTTAGATTTTGTGTATTCCATTCCAGGTACTGGACATCCTGATAGGTTTCACCATAAGTTCATAATTTAAATCATTTCAGTGGTGGAAAATTTCTTTGAACTTTGCCAACATCAATGGTAAGTATCAGCTCAGGTAAGTATCAATGATATTTTTTTTTTCTTTCATATTTTTTTCTCCACCTTTTCACAGATGACATTGGTTCAAACAACATCTGTCTTGAGTCATGACTGGCAAATGCAATTTTCTGTTCAAAAGGAATTCATTCTTTAATATTGGTAACAGTGTTAGTTCAGGCAGCATCATAGTGCAGGTAATGAATGGTTATGCTGCCATTTACAGTGTCAGTTGCACATTCTTGGATAAAAGTAATATATCCTTCATCTTAACAGGGGTTGAAGGGACTTCTGTAAGTGCTGTATGGGTACTTCCACAGTGGCAATGGTCAAATACATGTGGATACAATCCAAGGTCACAATTTTTAAGTTAGCTAAGCAGTATTAATAATATGTTTCTTTTTCTTCACAGGTGTCCATTGCTGATGAATTTTGATGTGCTTTTAGTTGTCCCACACCTCACAGCTGCAGCACCTCAATCCAAAGTCCACAAACCTAGATGGAAGACTTATATTTAGTCACCAACGCCGAACAGAGATGGGACGCATTGCCAAATGACCATTGGAAAACTAACCAACCATTCCAATTGAAGTATTTTGTACCTGCCAATAAGAAAAAAATGAAGAAGACATTTTGAGCATTGTTACAACTAGGTGCCCTCCCCCACCACCACCACCATTACAAATGAAGCAATACTTACCTCAGGGAATAGCTGTTAAACTGGAACCCTTGACATGAACAGACTATGTCTGATGCTCACAACCAACAGCCGGATTGGGAGGTAACAGATGCACCCCAGCAGCAAAATTCCTGAATATTGACAGAGGCATACAGAACATAGTTACTGTCAAAGTCAGACATCTCTAGATTGCAGTAGTCACACCAAAAAAAGCAATGAAAAAGTTAATACTTACCCACATCCACTAATCCCACACCACCCATCAACCACCACCACCCGCTCACTGATGACCATCACAAATTAAGATATACTTACCACAAGTTAATGAATTGCACACATGTTGAGCAGCAGCAGGAGTACACAGGGAGTTAACATCACCTGAATTCCTGCATGTTGACAAAAGCAAAAAGAATACAATTACAGTCCAACTCAGACATCTGGACTACATTCACCTACCCCAGTAATGACAAATTCAATACTTACTGTGTGCATTGTGAATGTGGTGCATTCCAACATCCTATATCCAAATCCTGGCATGCATGTCATGATGATGTAATTCTCAGCACACTGCCAAATAATAGAAAAGCAGTACAAACATATTAGAACTCAAGACATCACAATAGCCACCCACCATCACCCTTCTCTTGCACCGGAAAACATAAATACGGACAGATACTTACGTGTGCAGCAGCAATATCAATCGACTATGTGAAGAGGATCCATGAAACAAAGTGTTACTTCTCATGGCAACTAGTTAGAGCAGCAGGCAACAGCAGCAACAACACAAAATGTCATTCAATCCACACTGACTTAAAACCACAGAGCCAACCAGGACAGCACAATTGCAAAATGATAATTCCACATTTCTCAATAAATTGAGAAACCAGCAGCAGGAGGAAGCAAGTGCAACTTAAGTAGCAGGACTTTTTTGCAGGAGGATTTATTTTTCTCAGCATGGCAAACTGGCTGTGTCATCCCTTTTTGCCTATTTCATCATAATTCACTAAATAATTGTTTCTCCCTTCTCTCACAGTTTTGCCATTTGGTTGTTCTCAATTTATGGTATAAGGCCGGTTTTGCACACAGCAGCAGCTAGCAGCAGCAACATTAGGCATGAAATACTTGGTAAACAGTGTCATAACTAAGCTTCATTTATTGGTCCATGAGGTGTGGGGACACCATTTAACTGCATGACTAAGACCTGATTTCTGTCTGAATCTTTTGTAGCAATTTTTGTGAATATTTCTGGACTTCTGGGGCATGTTAGGCAGTGGCAGCACCAAGATTGGGCATGAAAAACAGTTTTCAACAGTGCAGAAAACAGCAGATTTCAGTCTTGGTGGGGGATATGAACCATCTAACAGCATGACTGACACAAGAATGCTGTCTCAATTTACTGTAAAATTTTTTATGAAACATTTCTGGACATCTAGGGCCTGTGATGAGGCCTAAAATCCTTGGTAAATAGTGTGCCAAACACCATGTTTTCATCCAGGTGGAAGGCAGGCACCATTTAACAGCATGACTGAGACATGATTTCTGTCTCAATTTACTGTAACATTTTTTGGGAAACATTTCTGGACTTCTGGGGCATGTTAGGCAGTGGCATCACCAAGATTAGGCCTGAAAACCATTTTAAATGGTGCATAAAATAACAGATTTCAGTCCTGGTGGGGGATGTGAAGCATCTAACAGCATGACTAACACACGAATGCTGTCTCAACTTACTGTAACATTTTTTATGAAACATTTCTGGACTTTTAGGGCCTGTTTGGTGCTGGCAACAAGTTGAGGCCTAAAATCCTTGGTAAACAGTGGGCCAAACATCATGTTTTGGTTCTGGTGTACGGCGGGCACCATTTAACAGCATGACTGAGATCTGATTTCTGTCTCAATTTACTGCAACATATTTTGGGAAACATTTCTGGAATTCTGCAGCATGTTGGCAGTGCCAGCACCAGATGTGTTACATCTTCAGAATGTTGCGCACAACAATAAATGATGCAACATCACATAGCATTGTGACACAGTTTTTTTTTTTTAATAAGCACACTACATGACATTTGTGGATATGAGGAGGAAACATGTTAAACAGCAGGTGACACCTTCAACATAAGTTTCACAAAACATAACAGTGACCAACAATTCAGTTGCAATCCCCATATATGGAGTTTGCAAAGGAAAGGCTGCCACCTGTCAAAAGCTGTCGGCTGTTAGGGCCCTGTGCACAGAGTCTGTATTTTTTTATTTCAAATACCTCGTGTGAGTTGCTTTGACTCAAAGTAAGAAATGCTTACCACAGCACATGTAAATAAAGTGCTCATTCTTTATTACAGTGTGACAAGTAAACAATGTAAAAAATGCTCCTATATAACTAAGATAAAAATGCCGACACCCTCAAGGCACCATATTTCATAATACATATTTGGAATGATGGTGCCTTGGGAGAGCGGGCATTTTTATCTTACTTATATAGAAGCACTTTTTTCATTGTTTACTTGCCACACTTGAGAAACAAATAAAGAATGAGCACTTTATGGACATGTGCTGTGGTGAGTACTTCTAATTTTGAGTTGAAGCAACTCTCATGAGGTATGTGAATTCCCAAAAATATGCACTCTGTGCACAAGGCCCAGATGGCCAACAACCTTCATCAGGAGCCAGGCTTTCATTTGCAAACTCCATATATATGGAATGCAACTGCATTACACATCATTATGTTGTTAAACGTAATCTTGTAGGTGCAATCAGCTCAAAGAAGTAACACACAGCACAAACAATAAGGGAATAAGGTGTTTATTAGGGGAGGGGTACATGGACATGGTACAGAATAAGCATAACAAATAACAGGCAGGATCAGGAGAACAAGGGTAATACAACAATGAGTGGGGAAAAGTAATAGAGAGAGAACAAGTAAAGGGACTGAATTATATAAGGAGCATAAGATTAACAAACACAACAGCAATGGTCAAACAAATTATTTTACATACAAAATAAAGAAACGAGGACTTAAGGATGCAGATTAAAGAGAACAGAATAGGATTTTTGTGTTGTTTTTATTTTTTTATGGGGGAAGCTACAAAAAACAGAATAGAGGATAGAAAAATGAAAACAAAAAAGACAAATTTTAATTTGAGCTGAAACATTAATTGCCAGTGGGTCCACCATGCAGTTCAGATAGAATGCCCATGATTTTGTCAACATCAAACTGGAGTTTAGCAATCTACCCCCCAGCATCACTAAATTTCTGTCTGAAATCATTTAACTCCTGTCGAAGATGCTGGACTTCAAACAGGACAGCTGATAATTCCGCATGTGTCACTGGCACTGCTGGTGGGATGGGGTGGGGGCTGCCTGTGCTGCTGCTGCAGATGCTGCCTGCTCTGGATGGGGGGCCCTGATGAGGTGTCACTTGGACTGCTGACAGGGTGGGGACTGCCTGTGCTGCTGCTGCTGGCTCTGGACAGAGGAAGCCCTCGAGTGGTCTTGATGCTACTGACTGCTGCTGTTGTCTGGTACGGTGAACCTGGTGAGGACACTTAACTGTTCCAGCCACAACTCCCCTTGCTCACCCACTTCAGTGCTCATACCTCCACTGCTTCCCACCACTGCAGTTGATGCTGCCACCACCTCCCACAGTTTGAGGTCCCATTGGGGTTGGTGGTGGTGCACCATGTGGCTACACTGGCTGGTTTTCCAGAAGTGGGAACCACACTTTCTGCAATGCAGTTCCTGCCTGCATAGACTGCAGGTGACCACTGGGTCACCTACCAATATTGCATAAAAAAAATCCCAGACAGGAGAACATAGGGGATGATGGGTCCATGGGGGTCTGCAGATGATGCCCTAGGCACTGACTCCTCTGACTGCTTGGGAGAGGGCATGGTCTCCTGCTGCTGGGGTGGAGGAACAGTATCCTGGTGCTGGGGAGGAGGCACTGTCTCCTGCTGCTGTTGCATTGAAGGTGCCACATCACCTCCTGCTACTGGGGAGGGGGAACAGTTTGCTACTAGGTGTTGATGTTAGGGCCAAAAGCCTCCTGTTGCTGTGGCATTTCATTTCTAATGGTTAGCTGAACCATGCCTACAGGTGCTCCACTGCCTCTATCCTTCTCCATTTTGCCCACAAACACCACCAGTTCAAACAAAACTAAAAAAAAAAAAGAAACAGAGATAGATACTCTGAGAAAGAGAGAGCTGGGGGAAGAAATCACACACACACATACACACACACACACACACACACACACACACACAAACACATTCCACAGGTACTAAAATATGAAATAGGACAAAGACAAACAAGAAAAAAAAAATAGCACAAATTAAGTAATTTATGTATAAAAGTGCACTCTGCAGTCACAGGGAGTATAGATGCTGCCTGCTTCCTCGAGATATATAGCACAGGAAATGAGCCACTCACTTCCTGCCTGTTCAGACTCAACCATGTGATCACCAGCAGAGAAAAAAGCCCAATTTCACCTAATTTCAACTCATAGAAGTACAAGGTGAAATTTAAGGTGAAATTGGTGGTGAAATTTTGCCGAAAGGCCATAATTATGCAAAATGTTTTGCTGGATGAAATTGGTGATTTTGCCATAATTTCACTGGCGAAATAAAATTTCGCTGCATCTCTAGTTACAGGGCATGCTTACAGTTCTATTACTGGTTTGTGCTTATGGGTTACTGCTTTATCTTTCTCTGATTCACATTTTTCTTTGGAAGGTATATTTTCTGTTAAATTGTTACAGGTTGTGCTTACAGGTTTTACATTTTGATCTATCTTTAGGCTAAGCAAAGTTAATGTTTTGTGATTACAGGTTTTTGTTTTAGGTTTAACGGTATTGCACTCTCTTTCTCACATTGAAGGATCTAATTGCTTTTCTTCCATAATTCTTCCAGTGGATCACTGGTAACTGGGGGGGTTGGGCTGACAAAAGCTTAGTACCTTCCAACAGAAGGAAGATTTAAAAAGTCAGGTTAGTTGGTGAGCTGTGGTGAAGATTAGGTTTGCTGGCATAAAGCACCTATCTTCACTTGGGCTCCTTCCTTCTTAGGTTTGCTTGAAAGGACAGAGCAAGGAACAACAGTAACGGAGCAAGGAGAAACATTAAGGCTTCTTGTTTTGTGTTTACAGGTTGTGCTTACAAGTTTTATTACTGGTTTTGTACTTACTGGTTGTGCAGTTTATTGCTTTATTTTTCTCTCATTGAAATTGTTTTTTACAGGGTATATTTTCTTTTCAATTGTTGTGCAGGTTGTCTTGCTGAAAGGAAGGAAAACACTCACCAGGGTGGTGGGTCAGAGCTGTAGCTGATTATTTCTGGAGGGCTCAGACTTGGTCCTGCCCACACTATCCCTCACCCCACCCACCTGAACCACATAATTTCATTTATACCAGAGGTTCTGACATCACTTTCAAAAAAGGGCAAATGACATACCCCTGTCATAAGCTTAACAGCCCAGCACACTGCATGGGGAGTAGACACATGCACATGCTCACAGAAACTAACATAAAAGAAAACAAAACTAAACAGGAAGGGAGAAAGACATATGGGGAGTGGTGCAATGCACTGGCTGTGAGGAGTCAGTCTTTCAGGAGATGTTCTGAAGGCTGTGATACTGCCCTATTTTCAGGCACCTCTCTGGTCTGAGGGAGGAGGTTGCCCATCTTCAGACTGACCTGGCAAGGATTCAGGAATCCTCCTCCCTCACCCAGGGACCACCAGGGCCACTGCTGCTGCCTCAGAGGTTTCCAAGAAAGAGGAGTCATTGGACCACAGTGGGCTTAGGAAGGGTGAGGGTGGAGGATCAGAGGCACATCCCTCCAGTTGTACCTCTCCACAACTCATACACTTTTCTGGCAGTGCATGGTTCCTCTATGGAGGAACACAAAGTGGAGACCAAGGAGTATGCTGGGAACCTCCACAAAGGAGACCCAGAGGAGGGTGGCATGAGACCCCACAGGAGAAGGAAACAACTCCTGGTGGGGACTCAATCATTAGGAAGGTAGAACTTGGGGGGAAGGGAGAGGGAGGTTAGGTGCCTGCCCGGTGCCATGGCTGGGAGGGTCAGGATGTGAATCCTCAGGATCATGGGAGCAGCAGCATGGGAGAGGGAGCTGGACATCAATGTCCACCTAGGGACAAATGACCTGGCTGAGAATAGGATCAGAGCAGTGCAGGAGGAGTTTATAGAGTTGGGGATGGGCCTTAGACAAGTAGCATGCACAGTAACCTTCTTGGAGGTGCTGCCTGTCTATGGCATGGGTGAGGCTAAGGTGCTCTGCACCATGGGATTCAATAAATGGTTGGAATACTGGTTTGGAGCTCAAGATTCTGGTTTCATTGGGGACTGGGGGGTCCACCTGGAGGGATGCAGGCCTATATTGGTGCAATGGTCTGCATCCATCCAGGAGGGGAACCAGAATCATAGGTGATAGGTTTAAATGCTTCACAGGGAAACTTTTCAACTAGCCAAGGGGGAGGCACTGAAAAGTAGCATGTAATTCCCAGCCTCCCCCAACACCACAGGATAGTTAGCGAGGTTAATGACAAGGTAGAGGGGTCGATAGGGGGCAGGGCAGGGGTAAATGAAGAAAAAGGCAGTAAGTACAGGGATGTGGCTAAAAGAGGTACGGCTACCAAAAAATGGAGGGTGATGAGTACCAATGCACTTAGTCTGGGTAATAAGCTCCCTGAAATAGTGGTCTTAATCAAAGAGGAACACCTGTATATCATGGCAGTCACAGAAATATGGTACACAGAGAACCGTGACTAGGATGTCAACATACCAGAGTACACAATCTACAAGAAGGGACAGGGAGGGTAAAAGAGGAGGAGGAGTAGCTCTCTATGTAAGGGAAGGGATCAAAGCATCAGAACTGAAGGGTAAACAGGGAGGAGAGGAAGCACTGTGGGTCATCCTGTAGACAGAAAAAGGCACCACAGTCTGTACTGGAAGTATATACAGACCTTTATCTCAGGGGGAGGAAATGGACAAGAAAATGATAGAGGGCATCCTTAGAATGACAGAAAAGGGGGAGATATTGTTGATGGGGGACCTGAAGATGCCAGATGTTAACTGGAGCACCTTTGCTGCAGCCACATCCAAGAGCAAGGTAATTCTTGATGCCTTATTGGGGCATGCCTCAGATAGCTAGTGTTGGAACCCACTCAGGAGGAAGCAATCTTAGACATGATACTCTCAAATGGGGATGTAGATAGGATCTCGGATTTAGAAGTGGGTAGCCATCTGGGAACAAGTGACCACTAAACAGTGTGGTTCATGATAAACACAACCATAGAGTCAAGTTACAAAAAGGTGAGGGTATTGGACTTTAGGACATATGACTCTGGCAAAATGGGGGAGTTCCTCAGAAAAGCACTAGCAAATGGACAAGAAGGTGGGGTGAAGGGACAATTGGGAAAAATCAAAACAGCCATGACAGAGGCAACAAGCCTTTGTGTGAAGCAAATAAACAAAACAAAATGAAAGAAAAAAACACTATGGTTCTCAAAAGAGGTGGCAGGGAAGTTTAGGGAGAAAAAGACAGCATTCAGGAAGTATAAGGAAATACAGAAGGAGCTGGACAGAGAATTGTACCAGTTAAAGCAGAAGGAAGTGGGGAAGGCAGTCAGACTAGCAAAGGCCCAAACTGAGGAAAAGATAGATAACTCAGTTAAGAAGGGGGATAAAACCTTTTATAGGTACATCAGGGAGTGAAGAAAGACCAGGGATGGATAGTGAGGCTTAAAAAGGGGAAGGGGTGGCAGAGGGTGACAGTGACAAGGCAGAGATACTGAATGTATATGTCTGCTTAGTATTAACAAAAGAAGAAGAGAGGGAGGTACCTAATCCAAATAACAGAAGCGCACTGTATAGGGGGTTGATACCAGTTCATTCACAGAAGAAAGGGTCTTGAAAGAACTCCTAAAATTGAAGGCAGACAAAGCAATGGGGTCTGATGGGATTCACCACAGAATTCTAAAAGAACTAAGGGGAGAACTAGTGGCACCACTGACTACCCTTTTTAACAAATCATGGGAGGATGGTGTGGTACCTGAGGACTGGAGGAGGGTGAATGTGATTCCCCTTCACAAAAGTGGGAGCAAGACAAAGGCAGGAAACTATAGACCTGTTAATTTGACCTCAGTGGTAGGGAAAATGATGGAATCACTTCTGAAAGAAAGAATTGTTGAGTACCTAGAGGTCAGTGGGACACAGGACCCAAGGCAGCATGGATTCACAGTGGGAAGGTCATGTCAGATGAATCTAATTGATTTCTTTGACTGGGTGACGGAAGTAGTAGACCAGGGAGGTGCTGTGGACATGGCCCTCCTAGACTTTAGCAAGGCATTTGATACAGTCCCACACAAAAGATTAATAAACAAGTTAGCCAACCTGGGAGTGGGTCCCAGGGTGGTAATCTGGGTATAAAATTGGCTGAACAACAGGATGCAGAGGGTAATAGCAAACGGAGACCACTCCGAAGAAAGGGGGGTTACTTACAGGGTACCACAGGATTCCATACTGGGACCAGTCCTCTTAATGTCTTTATAGGTGTCATTGTGGAGGGACTGGAAGGAAAAGTATGCTTCATTGCAGACTACACAAAGATCTGCAACAGGGTTGATTCACAAAGAGGGGTGGAAAGGATGAGAAGGGACTTGGCAAGGTTGGAGGAATGGTCAAACGTATGGCAGCTTAGATTCAATGCAAAGAAGTACAAAGTAATGCACCTGGGAAACAAAAATCCAAGGAAAAAGTACACAATGGGGGGAGGTATTAATGACAACAAAAATGGAAAGGGACCTGGGGTAGTCATATCAGATGACCTAAAGGTGGGCCAGCAATATGAGAATGCAGTAAGGAGGGCTGGGGGGATACTGGGATGCATAGGTACCAGTAGAAAATAGGAAGCTGTTATCCCTCCACTATGAAATGGGAATCCAATAATTCTGAACCTTAAAAAATCCATTAATTTTACCATTTATGGCCCTATTGAATTTTAAGGGAATTATTAAGTTGTTTTCATCCTTAATTGCTGCTGAATTTGGCCTTAATCAGAGCGCACAATTTAAACCTTTTTTTCCCCTTCATTTTTTAAGATTAATGTTTTTCTTTTTACCTGCATGTTTAATTTTTACCCTTATTTTTTTAAGTAAGCATGAATATCTCATTGATTTTATACTTAATCTGCACCCCATAATTCTTAAAATTAAATATATTTACATTCTTAATTTTACACTTAATTTTAATCCATTAATACCTAAATTAAATATATTTTAGTACTTAATTTACCAATTAATCTGTGGATTCTTTCATCCTTAAATTCTGCTTAATTCATCCTTATTCAGAGCACACAATTAAAACCTTTTTTTCCACTTAATGTTACCATTTATGGCCCTATTGAATTTTAAGGGACTTATTCGTTGTTTTCATTCTTAATTTCTGCTGAATTCGGCCTTAATCAGAGTGCACAATTTAAACCTTTTTTCCTTAATTTTTTAAGATTAATTATGTTTTTCTTCTTACTGCTATGCTTACTTTATACCCCTTAATTCCTCAAAGTAAGCATGAATTTCTAATTGTTTATATGCGTAATCTGCACCCCATAATTTTTTAAAACTACATATATGTAAATTCTTAGTTTCACTTTAACAGTAATCCCTTAATATGTAAATTAAATATATATTACCACTTAATTTAACAATTACTATTGATTAACACCTAAAATAAAAAAATAAAACATTTAGGGCCAGATATTCAAAACTTTGCCCCGGGGCTAAATTAGTACTGCCCAACGGGCAAACTTAGCCCGGAGCACAAAGCAAGCCATATTCAACGGGAATAGCCCATGGCAAACAGCTTCTGGATATAGCATGGGAATGAGGCTGGGCAAACTGGGCTGGGAGTGCAGGGCAAACTTAGCCCTGGAATAAGACAGCTCTGAATATGGCAACCAGGAAGTGCAAACCACAACAGCAACAACAGTGATGTGAAGGTAGGTACAGGTGAACTATGTGGCCAATGTGTGTGCCAGCAAATGCGTGGACCCAGTACAGCTGCAGGCAGCAGCATATGTGAAAGTACAGTGTGCAAAACAGTAAAATATTCCCCGAACTGTTTGCACAGCAGTAACACATTTGCACGGGTTTAGCACAGGGCTAAACTGTTAGCCCGGTGCAAACACGTTTGCCCGGCGCTAAACTTTGGCATATTCAAAAGTGACATGCAAATGAGCCTACTTAGGTAATCTCTGGGCAAACATCCAAATTAACATCTCATTATGCCCTGATTTGTATGTAATTTGCGCAGGGCTAATGGTTTAGCCCTGCGCTAAACCCGCGCAAACGTGTTAGTGCTGCACAAACAGCTTGGGGAATATTATACAGGTTTGAACACTACTTCCACATGCGCTGCTGCCTGCAGCTGTACTGGGACAACACAGCAGACACAGATGATGGTGGTGCTGCATGCAACTGTCACACTGTAGGTCATGCTACAGTGCACAGCAGACACTACAGTAGCAAGGGGGCCAGTAGTGTGTGGACACAGCAATGCCTATGGTGTGTAGGGCAGTGATGATCACTGCACTACACACAGTGAGAAGCCCAACCTGCAGGTGTTTACTGACCATGGACATTACTGTTATGCTGTCATGTGACACACAGATGCTGCACCTCTGGCATGGGATGCTCACAGTGACATATACATGTCCAGCATTGTGTGCTGTGGCAGTTGTACAGCTCTGCAGTATGTGGCCGGGGGGGGCATATATTATCAGAAAGGCACACTGGTGTTGAGGTATTCCCAATACTGGCCCATGTGCACTGCATGATGTGTTCTGACTCAAAGCCTTGTGGCCACACCTGGTCTGTGGCACAGCCTGGCCACCCATACACTCTCCCCTCAACATCCTCCATGCCCACAGTGCTGCATGTGTGTGCTGGCATCTGTTGGTGTCCACATAAGAGTGGTCCGCAAGTGTGTGCTGTATGGCCACACTGCCATGCTGCCCACTGGCAGCAGGGTCACCACTTACTGCCTGGCATGGCTGGGACTGGTAGCAGATGATGGCATAATTGTGATGCCATCAGTTAGCAGCATGTTTCCTCTATCTTTGGCTTTGTCTATGTGTCATATGTATTTGTTAGGGTCATGCAAAGTTGCACAAAAGCCACGCAAAGCCAAAGTGTCACGCAAAGCTGATTGCCCAGGGTTAAGACAAGCTTTTCGTAGGCAGTAATGTGCACTGCACTAAATGTCGTCTAAGTTGCGCAAAACCACTTTGCACGGCGCTAGTCGCTGAATATAGCATTGCACCTCTATTCATGTCAGATTGCCACTTGCATACATTATCATTTTGCCAGCACTAATGGAGTTTGCCTGCGCTATTTGGCCTTTTGAATATAGCAGACCCATGCTAAACCTGCACAAACGGTTTTTGCCCGGTGCAAAGTTTTGAATATCTGGCCCTTAGTACTTAATTTTACACTTAATCGTACTATAAATAAATACTACTAAGATTCATACTACTAAGAAATGTAGGCATACAGAAGGCCTTAGCCCATATATGTATGTCTCCAGCCAAGCTGGTACGTCAAACTATTGTTTGTAACAGAAAGCAGTCAAGACTTTGTTTGAATTTAACATGATCAGTATTCTCCAGTAGTATACTTGGAAGAGTATTCCATAAAGGGATAATTCTTTGGGTAAAATAAAATCTCCTTTTGTTTGTTTTAGGATATGTTAATTTTAACTGGTATTGATGGCTTCTGAGATTGCAATTACACTTGCTGTAGGACATTTCCAACTGAGATAATTGCTCAGTGTCAGTACAGATTGTATGCATTATTAACAGGTTTCCTCTTTTTCTTCTCTTCTCCAGAGATTACATGCCAAGCTCCCCCAGTCTTTCCTAGTAACCTTTATTGCACATGTTAGTGACAATTTTGGTTACTCTCTATTGCACCCCCTCTAATCTATTTATATCTCACCTAAGGTATGGGCTCCACAGAGGAGAACAGTAATCCAGATGGGGTCTCACATAAGCCCTATAGAGAGGCAGAATGCATCCCCTGTCCCGAGAGGTAAAACTCCTCTTTATACAACCTATTAGTCCATTTGCCCTACTAATGATATTATTACAATGACTGTGAAAAGATAAATCAGAATCAATTAATATACCCAAATCTTTTTGCTGTACTATAGGTGATAAAGCCTTGCCATTTAATATGTACTGATATTGTATATTTGTATTTCCCAAATGCACGACAACACACTTGTCAACATTAAAGGACATCTGATTTCTATCTGCCCAGATTTCAAGTTTTTTTTAAATCATTAACAAGCTTGAGATAGTCTTCTGATGTTTCTACTGGTGCTACTATTTTGGTGTCATCAGCTAATTTTATTGCAAAACTATTAATGTTATTAGTCATGTCAGATATAAAAATATCAAATAATATTGGTCCCAGCACCGACCCTTGCGGCACTCCACTACTCACTGGAAGTGTTTTAGACATATGTCCTCTAATACGTACGCACTGTGTAAGGTCAGTTAATCATTCTTCAACCCAATTAGTAATCTGATTATTAATTCCTAGTACTCTCATTTTACTTATTAGTTGGTCATGAGGTACCTTTTCAAAAGCCTTACAGACATCAAGGTAAATTACATCCATAGGTATATTATCAGGGACACTGGTTTACCGCATACATGGTGATGCAGACAGAAATCCAGGATTCTGATTGGTGCATGGAAAACGGCGTGAACACAGAAATAGCATTTGTTCTCAGGGAGGCCATGATCTGCAACCTTTAAAAGTTACAGCGCCTGTTTTCATTCCCTACTGCGTGCTGTGCATTATGCCTGACTGATCTACAGACCTATACTGTGTGCTTTACTTTGGACTGCGACATCTTCAGACCTCCGCTGCTAGAATCCCGGTGCTGAAACATACCAAAAACCACCCCGAAATGTAAGTAATTTTATTTGTTTTATATATGCCAGGTTTTTTTGGTCCCTGTGCACCACAATTCAGTTTTGGCAACCTGGATTAAAAGCAAGATTTGAGGGGGATGAAAATGAGACAGAGATTAGGCAGCACTATGACTTTGATTCCATCGATGTTAGAGGCTTGCTGTTCATTTTTAATGTAAATGGAATGCATATTTGAGAATACAGACACAGAGAGAAAAAAAAGCATTCTGCATTCAGAATCTGACCCATTTGTACTATTTGTGTTAAACTATATCACTAAATATTGTAGCATGATATAATGTAGCACAAATACTCCTGAGATATGATACTAATTGTAGCATGCGAGTAATTCTGAGAATGCGGAAAGCATATTTTCTCTCATACAGTGGCCGGTTTTAAATTAAAAATGTACAGCCCGCCAGTGGTCACCTTAATCAAAATGAGGACACTCCTCTCAACAAAATAATCCTCATCCAAAAGGTGAACTGGATCTCGCAATGGACTGGTCCCATGCAGCAGCTCCACATCCAACCCAGTACAGGTAGGATGCTGCCACGCTAACTACCCCTTCTTTTACTTGTTTAGACTGCATGCAATACCACTGGGCTAGCATCTGAGAGTAAGAATGCTGGCTGGGTCTGCAGTGCCAATCGCTCGATGCTGCATCCTTGGAGACCAGGCCTGCCTGATCGGGGCATGCTGAGTGGCTGTGCAAGTTAGTGAATGGTGAATGCAAGCTTTGGTGTGGGTAGGGGTACAGCTTGGGAACTGAGCTGAATATTTTTTGGGGGTTGAAGTACTAACTTGTAAGTCAGAAATTCACAAAAGAGTGTTCTGTTGTCCTTAAAGTTCCGAGGATGGGGGAAGATTAGGCAGCACCGCAGTCCTTAAACATTTATGTGATTATATGGTTGATTTTACAAACTGTCCTTGTGGAGGGTTCTGGGACAGGCAAAAAAAATAAAATTAATATCACTTATTTTTGGTGAATGTAACTGGAGTGGACATGCTGGTTGGGGTTGGCTGAGGAGAATAGCCGTGCTGGTAGTTTGGGATGGGAAGGGGGGGGAGTGGCCACCCAACTCCATCAAGGTAGGGAGAGCATCTGTGCTGGTCCATCAGGGCAGGGAGAATGGCCCTCCTGATCCATGATGACAGTGGCCATGCAGGTTCATTGGTGGTGGGAAGAGCGACCATGCAGGTTTGAGTAGGGTGGGGAGAGTGGCTATGTCAGTCTGTTGGGGTGGGAAGAGTGGCCATCCAGGTTTGTGGGGGTGGCGAGAGAGGGTGTGCAGGTCCTTCAGACTGGGGAGAGTGACTGTGCCAGTCCATCAAGATGGGGAGAGTGGGGTGTAAAGAATGACCATGCATGTTTGTGAGGTTGGGGAAGGTGGCAGTGTCGGTCCGTCAGAGTGGGGAGAGTGGTCATGCAAGTCTGGGGTGTAAAGAGTGACCTTGCAGGTTTATGGGGTTGGGGAGAGTGGCCGAGCTGGTCCATAGGGGTGGGGAGAGTGGACATGTCAGTCCATCGGGGTGGGGAGAGTAGCCATGCAGGTCAGTGGGTGTGGGCAGAGTGGCTGTGCTGGTGGGGAGAGTGGCTGGGCTGGTGCATGGGGGTGGGGAGAGTGGCTATGCAGGTCCATGGGGGTGGGGATAGTGGCTGGGCTGGTGCACTGGGTGGGGGGAGAGTGTCCGTGCAGGTCAGTGGTCCCTCTGAGAAGCACCCTTGCTGTGGATTAGAGCTCCTACACGTGGTATTCTAGGAAGGGTGGTGTCTGCCAGAAATTCCCACAGGTTGGAGGAGGGGAGGATCTTTAGGATTGGCAGGGGTTCAAATAGAATGCTCCAAAAGCTTTGTTGATGCCTTTGAGTTTGTCACCTACTCTGAAGGAAGCTTGATGCTACTAATGTGGTCGTTGATGGTCAGATGAGGGACAGGCTTAGTGGATGGGTGCACATGCTGGGGAAAAAAATGGTTCTGGCCTCTGTGGAAGGGGTGGACATGCAGAGTGGCACAGAACCATTTTTCTCAGCACGTATGAGTCGGCTGGGTCTGTGCCATGCTCTGGTGGTCATTTGTTGATGGTCAGCTGAGGGACGGGCTGGGCAGACTGGTGCACATGCTGGAGAAAAATGGTTCTGGCCACTGAGGGAGGGGCGGGAGGGCAGAGTGGCACAGAATCATTTTTCCTTGCATGTATGCCAGATGGGCGGGTCTGTGCCACGCTCTGGTGGTCATTTGTTGATGGTCGGCTGAGGGACAGGTTGGGCGGACTGGTGCATATGCTGGGGAAAAACATGGTTCTGGCCTCTGAGGGAGGGGTGGACATGCAGAGTGACACAGAACCATTTTTCCCAGCATGTATGCCAGGTGGCTGGTTTCGTGCCATGCTCTGGTAGTCATTTGTTGATGGTTGGCTGAGGGACAGGCTAGGCGGACTGGTGCACATCCTGGGGAAATAAATGGTTCAGGCCTCTGAGGGAGAGGTGGACATGCAGAGTGACACAGAACCATTTTTCCCAGCATGTATGCCAGTCAGCCGGGTTTGTGCCACGCTCTGGTAGTCATTTGTTGATGGTTGGCTGAGGGATGGGCTGGGCAGAATGGTGCACATGCTGGAGAAAAATGGTTCTGGCCTCTGAGAGAGGGTAGGGAGGGCAGAGTGGCAGAGAACCATTTTTCCCAGCATGTATGCTAGTCGGCCAGGTTGGTGCCATGCTCTGGTGGTCATTTGTTGATGGTTGGCTAAGGCACGGGCTGGGCAGACTGGTTTACATGCTGGAGAAAAATGGTTCTGGCTTCTGAGAGAGGGGAGGATGTCCAGAGTGGCAGAGAACCATTATTCCCAACATGTATGCCAGTCGGCTGGGTCAGTGCCATGCTCTGGTGGTCGTTTGATGGTTGGCTGAGGGATAGGCTGGGTGGACTGCTTTACATGCTGGAGAAAAATGGTTCTGGCTCCTGAGAGAGGGGAGGACGTCCAGAGTGGCAGAGAACCATTTTTCCCCAACATGTATGCCAGTTGGCCGGGTCCGTGCCACGCTCTGGTGGTCGTTTGTTGATGGTCGGCTGAGGGACAGGACGGGCAGACTGGTTCACATGCTAGAGAAAAATGGTTCTTGCTTCTGGGGGGCAGGTGGGCAGAGTGACACAGAACCATTTTTCCCAGCATGTATGCCAGTCGGCCGGGTAAATGGCATGCTCTGGTGGTTGTTTGTTTATGGTCAGCTGAGGGACGGGCTGGGTGGACTGGTTCACATGCTGAAGAAAAATGGTTCTGGCCTCTGATGGAAGCGTGGACATACAGAGTGGCACAGAACCATTTTTCCCAGCATGTATGCCAGTTGGCCGGGTCCATGTCATGCTCTGGTGGTCATTTGTTGATGGTCAGCTGAGGGATGGGCTGGGTGGAATGATTCACATGCTGGAGAAAAATGGTTCTGGCTTCTGAGAGAGGGGCAGGTGGGCAGAGTGGCACAGAACCATTTTCCCAGCATGTATGCCAGTCAGCTGGGTCCGTGCTATGCTCTTGTGGTTGTTTGATGGTCGGCTGAGGGACGGGCTGGGCGGACTGGTTTACATGCTGGAGAAAAATGGTTCTGGCCTCTGAGGGAGGGGAGGACATCCAGAGTGGCACGGAACCATTTTTCCTGGCATGTATGCCAGTCGGCCAGGTCCGTGCCACGCTCTGGTGGTTGTCTGTTGATGGTCGGCTGAGGGACAGGCTGGGTAGACTGGTACACATGCTAGGGAAAAAAATGGCTTTGGCCTCTGAGGGAGGGGTGTACGTGCAGATTGGCACAGAACCATTTTTCCCCAGCATGTATACCAGTCGGCCGAGTCCGTGCCATGCTCTGGTGGTCATTTGTTGATGGTCGGCTGAGGGACAGGCTGGGTGGCCTGGTTCACATGCTGGAGAAAATGGTTCTGGCTTCTGAGGGAGGGGCGGGTGGGCATAGTGGCTAAGAACCATTTTTCCCAGCATGTATGCCAGTCAGCCAGGTTCGTGCCATGCTCTGGTGGTCATTTGTTGATGGTCGGCTGAGGTCTGGGCTGGGCGGATTGGTTCACATGTTGGAGAAAAATGGTTCTGGCCTCCGAGGGAGGGGCAGGCGGGCAGAGTGGCACAGAACCATTTTTTCCTGGCATGTATGCCAGTCTGGCGAGTCTGTGCCATGCTCCAGTGGTTGGTCTTTTTTTTTTTTGGTGTGTTTTTTAATTTTTTTTTTGCACACCTTGCATTGTACATCTGTGGTTTGCTTGACTGATCTGTGGGGTGGTGGGCTTGTTGTCAGAGTGATATAAGAAACAGAGGTGCAGTGTGGAGTCCAGAAAGAAATACAGTAAAGTAGAAAAAATGTCTTATATTTTGTTGGTTGTACTCTCCATGAAAGAAATACAGTACAAAATGTGTCATTATCTTTGTGTGCCTGGGGTGTGGGTGGGGGGACACCGACCTGGATGATGTTCATTCAGAGTGGGGAGAGTTGTCGGTCCATCGTGATGTGGAAAGTGGCAGTGTTTGTCCACCGGGGTGAGGAGAGTGTCTGTGCCAGTCCGTTGTGGTTTGCTGGGAATGTGTCTTCTTGTGTGCATATCTGTGTGTGCATAGAATAATAGATACACAGTCAGACAAAATGACTTTATTAAGCCACATCAAACTGAATAAACCATGTCTAATCTGTGCCCTTCAAAACTGTCAACTGCAGATTTTCCTCCTTGGTTTCCTTGATTAATTGTGGAGGATGTAAGCACCGGATTACCTAGGGGGTAAACAAAGACAAGCTGATAAACTGTATAACTGCATGTTAATAATAATCTTACCACTTTTAAGTTGGACTTTTGCAGGAATGTCTAATGGAATATTTTTGGAAGTGTTGGGGAACTACAGAGAATTGATCAGTTCTTAAAGTTGAACTACCAGTAGAGGTGAAGCCCTGACCACTGTACGGATTGGTGCTTCACCTCTCTGGTCCCCCCCTTGCAGGCACTATTTTATAAAATAATCTTTGCACCTGAGTGATCACTCAAACTGGTGATTGGGTGCAAAGATAAATTTATTTCTGTTGACTGCAGGAGGGGATAGGAGAGATGAAGCCATGAGCTGCACAGTGGTTATGGGCAGCTTTACCTCTGCCAGTAGAACACCTTTCATGAGTTTTAGCTCCTACATGAAAACTAAGAGGTTCCATTTTCATGAGGACCAAGTTAGAAAGTGCCCAATTTACTGTAGGTGCAATTCCTGATTGGTTTATTCTTTGGTACAGATTGTTGATCTCTCCATTAGCATCCTCAATCCTCATTAATCAGTTTTGGATTTGTTTTAATTGGCTGCACTTTGTTTATATATATAAACCAATCCAGGCAGCTAGATGTTAGGGACTGAACCGATGGATTCCACCTTGGCGTCTGGTGGTTTGGCTTAATTCACATCTGAGCTCTGTCAAGCTTTGGTACATGGCATTGGGTGAGTACCATCATTCTGCCTCTGCTGCCGTCACACCTTAGGGGTGGGGGCTGCACTTGCTTCTGTCATGCCTGGGGGTGGGGGCTGCACTTGCTGCCATGATGCCTGAGGGGGTGGGGGTTGCAGTGCTGCCATCACACCTGGGGTGGGGGCTGCACTTGCTCCCATCATGCCTGAGGGGTGGGTGCTGCACTTGCTGCCATCACGCCTGAGGGGGTGGGTGTTGCAGTGCTGCCATCATACCTGGGGGTGGGGGTTGCACTTCCTCCCATCATGCCTGAGGGGTGGGGCTGCACTTGCTGCCATCACACCTGAGGGGTGGGGACTGCACTTGCTGCCGTCAAGCCTGAGGGGTGGGGGCTTCACCTGCTGCCATCACGCCTGAGGAGTGGAGGCTACAGTGCTGCTGCTGTCTAACCTGAAGAATCATCAAAAGACTGCTGTTGCCATCTTGCTGGGAGTCTGAAGGTGAAGTCTTCATGAACACCATGCCTGTGCACTTCTGCAAATTCATGCTGATGTTGAACCACCTGCCAACACTGCTACCAGCACCTCATGCAGTCATGCTTATTCCTTTGCGCCACTCTTCAAGTAAGTAGGTATGGGTGTTGGTGGCAAGCTGTGATTGGAGAATGCATTGATTAGGATGAGGATGTGGATGATGGTCTTTCTAACAGTTATGGTGTGTGTACATTTTTCTGTGTGCCTCATGTAAACATTTCAATTATGATTTCAGGCCTTGAAGTGCTGTTGGATGTGATCTGCTGCAAGTCTATCCAAGACCATTGTAAAAGGTACAGTTTGCTTTCTTTTTGCCCACTAGTGGGTCTTCCATGCTAAAATTGTGAATGCTTTTTTGGTGTTGCAGAATTAGTTCTTACTATGTTTTTTTTTTTTTGTAGGCTAATCTGTGAAAGTGGTGTTAGTGATCTGCTTCTTTGTCACTTTTAGTTCTTTGGAAATATCACATCACTACACCATCAAGATGGCAACACCACCACCACGAAAGATAGCCAAAATCTCCAGTATTACTGTGAAAGACCATGCACTACAGTTCAAGGCAATGGGAATGTATGAAGATGGAGGGAAAATGTTCTGCCGGTTTTGTGCCCATCCAGTGGACCACATCCAGAAGGATACCATTGTAGACCACTGCAACAGCAAGAAGCATTTAAAAAACACAAGCTAGAAAGAGAAAAGTGAGATGAGACAGGTGACATTACATATGAGTTTCAACGCCACCACTTCTGCTGCTGTTTCAAGGGAAGAAACAGTTCTCAACACATTGAGGGCTTGGTGTGAGGCCAATATTCCCATTGAAAAATTTGATCAACCCTGCTCAGAGACTGGATGAGAAAGTATATTAAGAGCATAGGTGCACTTCCAAAGACAGACACTCTCCGTCAGAACTACCTGCCAAAACTGCAGAACGAGATGGAGAAGACAATAGGGTTGTCAGAACTAGTTCGGTAAAGATTCGAACCCTCCTCGAACCCTGGTGTTCGAGTTCTAACTTAGAACTCGAACACTGAGCGGATTCCTGAAAGGTTCGAATCATCGTGAACAGCGAGGGCGATGGTGGTCGAGTAAGCAACGGAGCTCGCGGGATCTGTGGGGTATAAAGAGATGCGCCCACGAGGAGGAGTGCCATTTGACTGAGGATCATCGCAGAGAGAAGCAGCAGCAGGCAGCACCAGCAGCCCACTAAACTGTAGCAAAAGCAGTTAGCACGTCCCTCTACTTTTGTCCAGCAGTCATGGACACTTCTTCTCCTGTGAGACCGGCGAGAACAAGAAAAAAGCTAAAAATCGGGGAACTGGGAGACGGAGTGGGAGTACTAGGGGCCGGTTCAGGACAGAAGGAGGGAATCGGACTCTGGAGGGATTAATCAAGATTGGGGGAGTGGGGGAATAGGGAGGGATTGATGAGAGACCAATATCAGGAGGAGGACTGGAGGAGGACTCGGAGAGAAAAGAACCTTTGTGAGTGTGATTATTTGAAACTGCAGCACACTGCACACTCAGCAGCTGCCAGCAACAAGCATACAAGGGGGCAAAAAGGCAAATAAATCTGATAAATCTAAATAAGTCTGAACTCTAGTGTGTGTGTCACAGAGAGAAGCCCAGTGTGTGCCCCTTGACTGCACTGTACTGTACCCTACCCAGTGTGTGTTACAGAGAGAAGCCCAGTGGCCAGTTGTGTGGTGGCATTAACCTTACATGACAGAAACGTAGGGGGGCCAAAAAATGCAAATAAATCTTTCTGAACCCTAGTGTGTGTGTGTGTCACAGAGAGAAGCCCAGTGTGTGTGTACTTTACCCTACCCAGTGTGTGTTACAGAGAGAAGCCCAGTGGCCAGTTGTGTGGTGGCATTAACCTTACATGACAGAAACGTAGGGGGGCACAAAAAGGCAAATAAATCTTTCTGAACCCTAGTGTGTGTGTGTGTCACAGAGAGAAGCCCAGTGTGTGTTACAGAGAGAAGCCCAGTGACCAGTTGTGTGGTGGCATTAACCTTACATGACAGAAACGTAGGGGGGCCAAAAAAGGCAAATTAATCTTTCTGAACCCTAGTGTGTGTGTGTGGCATTAACCTTACATGACAGAAACGTAGAAATATAATTCTCATTCCCTGGTTTGCGTATGTGACTCTGTCTCCTGTGGTCGGTCAGCCCATCACCCTGCTGCTGTGTGCCCTTTGACTGCACTGTACCCTACCCAGTGTGTGTGTTACCAAGAGAAGCCCAGTGGCCAGTTGTGTGGTGGCATTAACCTTACATGACAGAAACGTAGAAATATAATTCTCATTCCCTGGTTTGCGTATGTGACTCCATCTCCTGTGGTCAGTCAGCCCATCACCCTGCTGCTGTGTGCCCTTTGACTGCACTGTACCCTACCCAGTGTGTGTGTTACTGAGAGAAGCCCAGTGGCCAGTTGTGTGGTGGCATTAACCTTACATGACAGAAACGTAGGGGGGCAAAAAAAGGCAAATAAATCTTTCTGAACCCTAGTGTGTGTGTGGCATTAACCTTACATGACAGAAACGTAGAAATATAATTCTCATTCCCTGGTTTGCGTATGTGACTCCGTCTCCTGTGGTCGGTCAGCCCATCACCCTGCTGCTGTGTGCCCTTTGATTGCTATGTATGCTCATGCCCAGCAGCCCAATCATTCTGTAAGCCTTGAACCTGGGATCCTTTAGTTGCAAACTGTCATATTCTTCAATTACTTTCAGTCCACGTATCACAGTGTCACACAACCAAAATAAAATTTTGGAGTTGTAGCCAGCGATTACAGATCACATTGCTTTTTACACAGGAATTGTTTGGGTGTTGGTGTGTTCACTGCAGTATACTGGACTGGTAGTACTGGTACTTACTGTCTGTTATGGCTGACACCAACATAGATGAAGCATTTAGTGCTGGTGTTGGAGCAGGTGTTGGTGGTAGTGGTAATCCTGCTGGTGCTAACAGAAATAACCAAAATGTTTCACGTGATAAAAATTCAACAAACAGCAAAAGAGCAACAGTGAAGTGTGGTAAAGGGGGACCTTTTAAGAAAGCCTGTACAGCTGCTGGGGTCACACGGAGAGGCACCATAAGGTATGCCATTCATGCCGTTAAGATCCCTGTGACTAGCAGCAATAATGCAAGTGACATTGAGTCCCTCTCTGACGCAGACAGTAGCTCTTTGTCTCAGTCCCACACTGTTGTGTCTCGTGACAAATCATTACTTCCTCAACAAAGTGAAATGAGCAAGTCTGCTGACAATGAATCAGGTAGTGCACTTGCAAATACATCCAGCACTGTTGGCAATGAAAAGGACATATCCATTGAATCCACCACTTCTGTGTTGGCCAGCAATGAAAATCCATCAGAGTCTTCTGTCCACTCTTCTAGCACCAAGGAGCATGTCCCAGGTTCTGTTAGGACAGGTGAAAAGACACAAACAGTCTTTAGCTATCTTCCTAGCACTCGAACAAAATCTGTCACATCTGAAGTGTGGAATTATTTCTCAGTCAGCAAAACTGATCCATGCAGAGCAATTTGTTCCCTGTGTAAACAGAGTGTAAGCCGTGGTAAAGTTGTGTCATGCCTTGGCACTACAGCTCTTAAACGCCATCTGAAAAAGCATTCGGTTTTGTGATCATCCAAACCAAACCCATGTCCTCCATCTTCCAGACCGCATCGCGTGAGAAGGGTCAGGATCAGGAATCTGAAATGGATACTGAATTGTCTGAACTTGATGCAGGCAGAACCACTGCCAGCCCTAGGATCACTGTTACCACCAATGCCAGCACCATTAGTACCAGTTGCACATCCAGTGATGGCACTGAATGTATAAGTCCTAGTCCACCATCTCTCGTCCATCTGCCCATCGAGGCACGGTGTATAATAAACCAGCAGGGACATGTTGCAAACAGCTAACACTGTCTCAGGCATTTGAAAGGAAGAATACCTTTACTAGAAATCATCCAAAGACCCTTCATCTTAATCACCGAATTGATGAACTGTTAGCGGAGCCCTTCTCCCATACTCTTTGGTAGATCATGAGGATTTTAGGAGCTCATGACATTAGCAGAGCCTCGTTACAATATTCCTCATCAGGGTACTTTTCTATGTTGAAATACCAAACATTTATCAGGCTTTAAAAGCGACAGTGATGCTTGCACTTAAAACTGCAGAGGGGGGTTATTCATGTCACAACAGAATGTGGACCAGCACTCAAAACATAGATTACATGTCCCTTACCGCTCATTGGGTCACGTTTCTTGTGCTTCTTCAAAACAAAGACACCCCAAAAGATGACGCTGCTGCATATAAAGAAGTTTGGGCAAGTCATACTGCTGCAAACATCTTGCAGGAACTAAATGACCTCCTTGACGAATGGGTTTTATTCTCACGGTCTAAAATGTGGCTTCATAGTAAGTGACAATGGAGCCAACATCTTAAAAGCAATACAGGATGGAGGATTTCTGCATGCTTCTTGCTTTGCACATTGCTTACACTTAATTGTCACGGGATTTCTCAGCAAGCGAAACACAAGTGGATGGTATGATTGCTGTTTGCAAAAATTGTGACTCACTTCTCACATTCAACCAAGGCTATCGGACATTGTCCGAACTGCAAAACAACAAGCTGCCCCAGCAAAGCTGATTCAAAATGTTTCCACTCATTGGAACTCAATGCTTTATATGCTGCAGCGCCTCTTGGAACAAAAGCAAGCTGTACATGAGTACTGCTCCAATTACATTATTGGAGATGGCATTATGCTGTCTGTGCTGCAGTGGAAATTAATGGAGACAGTGTGCTGTATCCTAGCTCCTTTGAGACAGCTACAAGGGACATGTCTTCTGAAGGTGCATCTGTGAGTCAGGTTATCCCACTCATAATGCTCATTTCACATCATCTTAGTGTTCTAAATCTACAAATAGAAAAAGACAGATCTGAGCGCAGACAACATGTCGCCTATATCATGGGAATCTCGTAAAGAGAATGAGCGGGCGCTTCAAAACCAATGACAAATTAGTTGCAATGACGAAATCAAGACACTACATCCTTGCAACTCTCTTAGATCCCAGGTTCAAGGCTATACATCTTCCAAAAACAGATGATATAGAGCAGTACAAATGTATGTTGCTAGATGAGCTGCAGCACTCACAGGAGTCAAAACACAGACACGCACAGTACCATCAGGTTGTCATCACCACAACATGCAGGTTCATCTTCACAAAGGGATACAGAACTGGAAAAGTCACCAAACATTAACAGTAATTTTCCACAACTGCCACTTCTTCAGCCCTTAGTAGCAAGCTAAATCTGTGCAAAACCTTTCCCAAATTGCTGCCATACCAGCTGCTTCTGCTGATTCTCTTCTGGCGGTCTCTGTCCAACATGGTAGACAGTTACCTGCAAGAACTGCCTATTCCTATTGATGCATGCCCTTTGAATACTGGAGATCAAAAAGTCAATTTGGACAGAGCTGTATGATGAAGCCTGTAAATATCTTGGTTGTCCTGCAACAAGTGTCTCTTCAGAACGCATGTTTAGTACAGCTAGCAATATTTGACAGACACCAGAAATAGGTTGCTGCCAGAAAATGTACACCGTTAACTTTTATTAAAGTTAATAAGTCAAGATTTTCGTATCCCTACAAGAGTATACAAACTGATCCTGAAGTGATTGATGTTGTGGATGTTGATGGTGATGATGACAACTCAGATGGTGGTGGCTGGTAAAAATACTGTGTGGGACGGAGTCTCTGCACCAAAAGGAAACTTTTACAGACTGTGATGACTTTGGTTGTCGCTCTCTCCTTTCTCGATCTACTACCTTGGACTATATACCCCCCAAAACTTTCACCATTTCATGGCAAACTGCTTTGTAGCTAGGGTCTAAACTAAAGTCAACAAGTTTTATATACAGGGCAATTTTAACATCAGTGGAACAGGCCCAAATTTGGCATAAAAGGGACACTGTCACGTCAATCCTTTCTGTATCATATTATTTATAGTTAAAGTGCAAACATATATTTTGGATTTACCTTCTGTGACTTTGTAGCATCAGCATGGCTGGGACAGGAGGCGGTCTATTTTCAATTTTAAAGAGGACAAAACAATGAGTTCTAATTGGTAGCTGTTTATTATTTTTCAATTACAGAAATGTTAGCCATAAATGAAAAATGGATGCTAGTACATGGGTGAGGGTTGTGGGTTGGTTTTAACATGGGTGTAAGGGTGGCATGGGTGCTGCACAGATGAGGGTGTGGAAGAAAAGTGGAATGGGTGATGGGGTGAAAGGTGGGTGTTGTTTTAGTTCTTTCATTTACAGATTCGTGATCAGCTGGGGATGGTGAGGAAAAAATGATGACAGACCAACCTACTGTACACATAATATATATTCTTATTAAATACATTGCAAACTGCTTCCACCTAGCACAATTGTCCTGTCCCCTTTAAAAAAGAATAAAGGAATCAGAAATAAAAGAAAATCTGCATCAGCAGTTTTCACAGAATGTGACGATCATAGTGTTTTGCTTTATAAGTAGTGATAATTTGATACATAATGGGGTTGACAGACGCTGTCCCTTAAACATCACATGCCAACTGCTGCAGCTACATAAATGTTCCTTAGTAAATTAGTATGTGGTGAGGAAACCAGTTTTTATTTATGTGACTGAAATACAGATTTTATTGAAGTATCAGCTGCAAAAATGCATCATCTTAGAATTTTTTGTATATATTACTTCAATTTGCCAACAAAAATGTTGGTATATGTATGCATTACCTTAGAAAATTGCACTCATTTTGCCAGCAACAATGACTGGCATATTTTTATTAAGAACAAAAACACAGCACCAACACTTCAAAATATACTGTATTGTGCGTTTAACTGATAGCATCACAGTACAGAACGCATGCAGGACAAAACAGTTTAAACAGACAAAAGGACCTTTTGTCTGTTTAAACTGTTTTGTCCTGCATGGCGTTTCTGTACTGTGATGCTATCAGTTAAAACGCACAATACAGTATATTTTTGGAAGTGTTGGTGCTGTGTCTTTTTGTTCTTGGTGCTCAGCTTTTCACACAGGCACAACTTAGGATTGGAGCAGCCTTCTTGTGGTTTCTGCAAATATTTTTTTTATTCCAATGTCGTGACTGAATATGTTATGACATAATGGGCCAGATATTCAAAACTTTGCGCTGGGCAAAAATCATTTGCGCAGGTTTAGCGCGGGATTAGCGCGGGTCTGCCATATTCAAAAGGCCAAATAGCGCGGGCAAACTGCATTAGCGCCAGGCAAAAGTATAATGTATGCAAGGGGCAAACTGACATGAATACAAGCGCAATGCTATATTCAGTGGCTAGCGCCGCACTAAGTGGTTTAGCGCGACCTAAGCGCGACAGTTAAGCAGTGGGGATTATCAGAAAAAGCTGGTCTTAATCCTGGCAATCAGCTTATGCAACATAAATGGCTGTGCGCGATTTGCTGGGTTTAGCGCCGGTCTTGCGCGACCCTAATACATAAATATAACACATAGATAAAGCCAAACATAGTGGAAGCTTGTTGCTAACCAATGGCATCACAATGATGCCATCATCTGCCACCAGTCCCAGCCATGCCAGGCAGTAAGTGGTGACCCTGCCGCCAGTGGACAGCATGGCAGTGTAGCCATACAGCACACACCTGCTGACCACACATATCTGTGGACAAAACAGATGCCAGCACACACATGCAGCACTGTGGGCATGGAGGATGTTGAGGGGAGTGTGTATGGGTGGCCAGGCTGTGCCACAGACCAGGTGTGGCCACAAGGCTGGGACTCAGGATGCAGTGCACATGGGCCAGTATTAGGAATACCCCCAACACTAGTGTGCCTTTCGGATACTATATGCCCCCCCCCAGGCACATACCACACAGCTGTACAACTGCCACAACACACAAAGCCAGATATGTACATGTCACTGTGGGCATCACATGCCACAGGTACAGCATCTGTGGGTCACACAACAGTGTAACAGTAATGTCGACTGTCAGTAAACACCTGCAGGTTGGGCCTGTCACTGTGTACAGTGCAATCAGCATCACTTGCCCTACACACCATAGGCAGTGCTACGTCCCTCACACTACTGTCTCCCTTGCTACTGTAGTGTCTGCTGTGCACTGTAGCATGCCCTACAGTGTGACAGTTGCATGCAGCACCACCACCACCTGTGCCTATGCTGTCCTGTCCCCTGGGGTACAATATGCTATGCTGTACTGTTTACCTGTAGCCTGTAGCTATCATCGTGCACTGCCAGACTGACCTACAGATGGAGCTGCGGTTGGACCTTGTCTGCCCTGTACTTCCAGACTGACCTACAGGTGGCTCTATGGGACCCTGCAGTAACGCTAGGCAAACTGTGTGCAAATCAGGGTATAATGAGATGCTAATCCGGTTGTTTGCCCAGAGACTACCTAAGTAGGCTCATTTGCATGGCACTTTTGAATATGGCACATTTTAGCTCCGGGCAAGCGTGTTTGCTCCAGGCTAACTGCTTAGCTCCGCTAATGTGTTAGCGCGGCGCTAATGGTACGGGGAATATTGTAAAGTTTTGATCACTGTTCTTTCTCATCTGCTGCTTCCTGCAACTGTACTGAGTCCATGCATTTGCTGGCACACACATTGGCCACGTAGTTCGTCTGTACCTGCCCTCACGTTGCTGTGTACTGTGTTGTTGTTGTGGGTTGCACTTCCTGGTTGTTTTATTCAGTGCTGTCTTATTCCAGGGCAATGTTTGCCCTGCACTCCCAGCCCAGTTTGCATGGCCTCATTACCATGCTATATTCAGAAGCTGTTTGCCCTGGGCTATTCCGTTTGAATATGGCTTGCTTTGTGCTTCGGGCTCAGTTTGCCCGCTGGGCAGTGCTAATTTTGCCCCTGGGCAAAGTTTTGAATATCTGGCCCAATATGTTTTGTAACAGTTCCACATGTTGCTGCTGTAGTACTTGGCTTGACTTTGTTATAAAAGCTTTATTTTAAACATAGCAACTTTTGATTCACTCATTTAAAACAGAAAGCAGCAAATAGCTGAAATTAGGTAATATCAGTTATTTTTTCTCCTAATTCATGACGATGAGTATATATAGCTGAGTACATAAATGGCTAATGTGCTTCTTTCTTTCACTAAGGAACTATGATGCAGCTGCAGCAGGAAAACTTTTAACATATGGGTGGGTGGGTGGGCCTGTTACGTATTAAGTTGCTGACTTTAGCAAACAGAAGAAACTATAGATAAACCTAGTTGTATTCCTATCAATGTCACACAAGATAATTTCTCTCCCCTTATTTTGAACAGTTTTTCCTTTACATGTATTTTATTACTATCTTTGTTACTGGCAGCACAATAAAAAAATAGGGTTCGAGTTCTAAAAAGTTCTAAAAAAGATTAGAACACTAGAACTTTTTCAAAAGTTCTAGACTAGAACTAGAACCCAGAACTTCAGAGGGTTCTGACAACCCTAGAAGACAATTCGCCAACAAGTGCAATGAAAGAGCATCACAGTAATGTGTGATGAATCCACAGATTCAGTTGCTCAGTGTGTACTGAACATTGTTTTTTTTTATCATTGGTGGTAAATCTTACATTGCAAATACTATGGAGTTGGTCGCAGTGAACCATTCAACTGTTGAGCAAGCCATTTTAAAAACTCTGCAGAAATATGAGGTGGAGATGGAACAAGTTGTGGGTTTTGTCAGTGACAATGCCTGATACATCATTAAATGTTTCAATGATGCATTACAGGGAGTTATTGGGGACCATGTCAGCCATGTCGGTTGCTGGGCACATGTCCTGTTACTTGTAGGTGACACATGGATCAACCATTTTGAGTTGGTGAACAAACTGGTAGCACAGATTAAATATGTGTTCTAGCATTCCCCAAAATGAAAAAGGGAGTACCTGGCATTCCTCACAGAGGTGGGGGTGGAGAAGAAAAAATTACTCACCTTAGTAATTATGTTTCTTCTAATGGAGTCTTGCTGTATTCTGACAACTGCAGTGATTCCCAACCTTTGAACTGCCCTGGAGAACAAAGAGTTAACTTTCTATGCAGGGCATACAATGCTGAGCTCGAGCTCAGTTGAAGTCTCTGTCCAGAGTATTTTGAACTTAAACCATAAGATTTTTAGGAGCCCAACTAACTAAAAATTCTATGTGGAAATTGTAAAAATTCCTACTAGCCAACTGGCTGAAAAAAGTTTTGGATTCCCAGGGAAGACTCAAGTCAGGAAACCCAAAAACCAAAAACCAATCTACTACAAATAACAATAATAAATCAGCACCCAAACAAAAAGGAGGAGGGTGCAAGCAAAAAGCACCCATGGGGTGCAAGTAAAAAGCACCCATGGGGTGCAACACTGCATCTGCCCACCTACTTCCCAAAAACAGGTTCTGAGAGGGGAGGGAGGGAGGGAGGTCAGAATACAGCAAGACTCCATTAGAAGAAACATAATTACTAAGGTGAGTAATTTTTTCTTCAAACAACATGAAGTCTTGCTGTATTCTGATAATTGCAGACTACCAAGTAGTACCTCCAAGGAGGAGGGACAGAACCTACTTTGGGAATAGGTTCTGAAGTACTGCTGTGCCAAACCAAGCATCACTTCTAGCCTGGATATCCAGAGAGTAATGCTTGGTAAAGGTATGGACTGTTTTCCTGGTGGCTGCTTGACAACTTTCTAAGAGAGGGATATCCCTGGCAGCAGCCAGGGAAGCAGCTGTACCTCTTGTGGAATGAGCCCTCAGGCCTGAGGGTGGTGTTTTTCCCAGTTTTTCATAGCAGAATTGTGCACAAGACACAATCCACCTGGCAATAGATCTTTTGGTGGCAGGTTTGCCCTTTCCCACTTCTCCATATGCGAGGAACAACTGGAGGGAGTCAAAACTGTGACCCTTGGTATGTTCTATGTAGTAACTAAGGGCTCTTAACATCTAAACTGTGTAGCCTCCTCTCTCCTGAGGAAGAATGATCAGTGAAGAAAACAGGAAGAGACAGACTGGTTTAAATGGAAGTCTGAAACCACTTTGGGCAAGAACCTTCTATTGGTGCTAAGAACCACTTTATCCCTGTGAAATGAGATAAAATCAGATTCCACTGACAGGGCTTGCAATTCACCGATATACCTGGCAAAGGTAATGGCTACCAGGAACACAATTTTCCAAGTCAAGTACTTAAGCTCTGCTGAAGACATAGGCTCAAAGGGGGGGGTTGCATAAGTTGAGCAATGCAACATTCAAATCCCAGGCAGGGGCAGGGTCTCTAAAAGGAGGATTGGTTGAAGCAATCTTTCAAAAAATTTACAGAACACAGGATGGGAAGATAATGAGGAAGACTTCCCCACAGACTAAAACGCAGAAACAGCTGACAAGTGTACCTTGAGAGTAGCTGGTCCGAGGCCTAGGTCATTAAGGTGGACCATATAATCCAGAACTGTAAGCAATCCAGCAGTGTCTGGAGAAATATGCTTCTTAGAACACCAAATGCTGAATCTCTTCCATTTGGAGTTTTAAGTCTTTCTGGTGGAGGGCTTTCGAGAAGCCTTGAGGATATCCAGAACCCCTTGGGAAAGATGCAGATCTTCAAACTCTAACTCTTCAAGAGCCATGCCTTGAGATTGAGAGACTGAAGATTGGGGTACCAAATCCTTCCCTGAGAGGATGTTAACAGATTGTAATTCCTGGGAAGAGACAAGGGAAGATGGACTGCTAGGGACAGCAAGAGGGGGTACCAGGGCTGTCTGGCCCAATCTGGAGCAATCAGAATCACCTTGAAAGGTTGAGACCTTATTTTGACCAAAACTTTGAACAGGAGTGGGAAGGGGGGAAAGGCATATAGAAACTTCCATTTCCAATTCAGAATCAGGGCATTCAGAGGGTCTGAGCCCAAGACTGGAGGTCTGCAACAAAAGAGAAGGAGTTGGTGATTGTTTGGGACTGCAAAGAGATCCATCTCTGGAGTGACCCACCTTGAAAAAATCACTTTCAACACCTGAGGGTCCAGGGACCATTCGTTATGCCCCTGATAGATCCTGCTTAGTGCATCTGCTAGCACATTGTCCTTGCCTGGAAGGTGAACTGCTACAAGAGAGGTTTTCAGGGAATAAGCCAGGGACCACAACTTCATGGCTTCTGTGCACAAGGCCATGGACTGAGTGCCTCCATGCTTGTTGATGTACCACATGGTGGTGGTGTTGTCCATTCTGACTTGAACCACCTTGTTCTGTACCAACTGAGAGAAAGCTTTTAGGGCCAGAAAAACTGCCCTAAACTCTAGGAGACTGATGTGGAGAAGGGGTTCTTGGGGGGACCACAGCCCTTGGGCAGTGAGGGACCCCAGAGGGGCTCCCTAGCCCAGAAGAGAAGCATCCGTGGTAAGGACCACTGAACAAGGCTGAGTAACAAAAGGAACACCTTGTCTTAAATTGTCCTGATCCTGCCACCATTGGAGGGCTTGGATCAAGGTCAGAGTCACTGGGATCAGTTTGGTAAGGGAATCCTTCTGAGACCAGAAAGCTCTCAGATGAAACTGAATATCCCTCATCTGGAATCTTGCCCCTTGGACCACTGCTGTTGAAGCTGCCATGTGGCCCAAGAGCTGGAGGAAATTCCTTGCTGGTCGAGACGCCTAAAGGCTGAAGGAAGAAGCCAGTTCTATAAGAACTCTTGCCCTTTCCAGGGGAAGAAAGGATCTTGCTTTGGAAGTATCCAGCTCTGTCCCTATAAAGGTAAGAAAATGGACTGGTTTGATAACTAACTTGGGAAGGTTGAGAAGAAATCCTAGAGAAGTGAGCACTTGCTGGGTCACTTGCAGGTGAGACTTGACTTGGTCTGGAGACTGATGCACAATTAGCTAATCATCCAGATATGGAAAAATGGAAATCTTTTGCTTTCTTAGAAAGGCAACTACTACTGCCAGGCACTTTGTGAAAACCCTTGGAACTGAGGTTAGGCCAAAGGGCATTGCTCTGAACTGATAGTGGCCTGAGGGCAACTCAAACCTGAGGTACTTTCTGTGGGAGCACCTGATGGGAATGTGAAAGTAGGCATCTTTGAGGTCCAGGGAGGCTAGCCAGTCCCCTGGCCTTAGAGAGGGAAGGATTATTCCCACAGTTACCATCTTGAACTTTGGTTTTAAGAGATGTTTGTTTAGATATCTTAGGTCTAGGATGGGTCGCCACTCCCCTGTCTTTTTGGGGGTCAGGAAGTACCTGGAGTACAGTCCTTTGCCCCAGTGTAGGGTAGGTACTCTCTCTCTGGCTCTTAAAGCTGGGAGAGAAGAAACCTCTGCCTCTAGGGCAAGGGTTTCCGAGAGATTTGCAGGTGGAAAAGATCTGGCTCTCATCTTTGGAAATTTTCTGAAGCTGAGAACCAGTCCCTGGCTTACTACTTCCAGGATCCACTTGTCTGATGTAATAGACATCCAGCTCTGGAAAAAGTAAGCCAGCCTGCCCCCTACTGGAATAGGAAAGTCAACCAGGGCAGGGCCATCAGGGTGTCTGCTTGGCAGGGGCTTTAGGCTGAGGAGTGGATGCAGCCCTGCTCATCCCCCTTCTGGCTCTCTCTCTCTCTGAGGAACCCATTCTGAGAAAAGGAAGAAGAGGCCTGTGCTTGGTAAAAAGGCCTTTGAAAAGGCCTTCCTCTGCCCCTAGACTGCTGCCTTTGAGGAGTTGCCTGCCTCTCCTTGGTCTGAGCACTCCTGTAAGTGGTTCTGTACTCATCCATTTTCTTCATGTAATTCTCTGTCTGCTCCCCAAACAGAGAATTACCCACCACAGGGAAATCCATGGCCTTAGCCTGGGTATCCTGTGAGAGGCTACTATATCTGAGCCAAGCCATCCTCCGAAGAGCCACAGATGTAGCCATGACTCTTGATGACACACCATTGGAGTCCACAGCAGCATGAAACTGAACCTTAGATGCCTCAATCCCAGCTGCAGCCACCACCTCCAGCTCCTTGGCTAGCTGGGGGGAGGCCTGTTTAGCCAGTGCCAGTACAGTGTCCCACCTGGACTTCTGGTACCTGGCTGTATAGGCCATGTAATTCACCTGCATGAGTACCAAAGATGATGTCATGTACTGCTTCTTTGCCATGGCATCAATCTTCCTGGAGTCCTTGTCTGGGGGGTGTGAAGCCAAGGGAATATTTGCCTTTTCACAGACAACAGCCTGCACTACCCCAACATGGCTGCATTGCTGATATAAGAACTCTGTGTTTAAGCCTGAAAGTGTATACCTCTTGTCCATTCTTCTATCCACAGGAGGTATAGTGTTAGGAGACTTTAGGATTTTTTGTTTCTGTTTCCCAAAAGATTTGTGAAGGGGAATAGACAGTCTCCTGGACTCTGGGATGTCCATCATCTCTACATAATCAGGCTCCTCTTGATCTTCAACATCCTCCTCCATAGGAAGCTGGAGGGTTTCAGCCGCCTTGCTATAAAACAAAGTGTGAAGGGGACTCAGAAAGCCTAGGAGGGGAAACACCTGAAGGTCTGTCTGGGGAGATGTCCGGTTCCACAGGCACATACAGACACTCACTTCCATCATCATCCTCAAATTCCCCTTCCTCTTCAAATTCTGGTTCATAAAAATCTTCGAGGGTATAATCTTGAACCGGTGGAACCAACTGAACCCCTGCCAGAAGGGCCCCGGATCGGTAGGAACCGGACAGAGCGATTCCACAGTCTGAATCGCTCTGGCTATCTCTTCGGCAGTTGGAACATGAACCTCTGGATCCGAACCGGTTGATTTGTCTTTGCATTTTCTTTTTGTCAGAACCGAACCCTCGTAAATCAGCTCACCTTTTGCCCGAAGAAGTATCCCCCTGGTCAGAGGGCACTCCTCCTGGTTCGGTCGAAACCGAACCGGGCTGGCCATCTTGGTCAGCGGACTTCTCGGCCTCCTTTTCCCTCAGTCTACCTAATCTTTTCTCAACGGTAGATTTGGGAAAGTTTTTACATATTTGGCAGTCTGAATCGAGGTGGTCAAACCCCAGACAATCAACACAGGTGGTGTGGGGATCAGCCTTAGCAAAGACCTCCCCACACTCACTGCAGTGTTGAAACCCAGTGGGCCTGTTTTTTTTTTCTTGGGTTTCTCAGACATGGCCAACCTAACCAACTTACCCTTGTTATGGCAACTGCCAGACAAGACTCCCTTATCGGTTCTAACTGTGTCATGGGTATTGGAAAAAAACGCAGTAACACACATTTTTTTTTAGAACCGATAAGAACCGGTAACCACACTCTAAGTAAAACGCACAAGATACAATATTTCACTATCAAATGGCCGGTTCAGCCGAACTGAGCCACACTTTTACAAGTTCCACACAGAAAAAAACAGAACAATTCCTATCTAGTACTCACTGCACCACAGACAGAGACTGAACCGACTATGAGGATAACTTTTTCGGTTTAAAAAAACGACAAAAACTGAAACTTTAACCAACTTTCGAACTGAGCTGAAGGAGAAATCTCCCGGAGCAACTGTTCAGTGAGGCGGAGTAAAGAATCTGATGATTTAAGTTCAAAACAGTCCAGACAGAGACTTCAACTGAGCTCCAGCTCAGCATTCTATGCCCTGCATAGAAAAGTTAACTCGTTGTTCTCCAGGGCAGTTCAAAGGTTGGGAATCACTGCAATTGTCAGAATACAGCAAGACTTCATGTTGTTGAACAACACTTTACCTCCTGTCCCAGTACTGACATGCTGGAACACATGGTTTGAGGCTGTGCAATACCATGCCACACACTTGCAATATTTACGAGATTTTTTTGCAGGAAGACCAGAGTGATGCGAATTCACTGAAATCGCTAAGCAATTTATTTACCTAATAGATGGGAGAGCTCCAAATTCAGACTACATTTATTGCAGAAAATAGTATGGACATAATAGAGACAATACACATGCTGCAATTGAAAGGTAAACCACTGGCTGTGTCTATCTATGATACACTAATGGCAATCAAGAACAGATTTGAGGCTGGTGTGTTAAAGACCAATGGTTTTGAAGAGAAAACTGATGAGCAGCTTCATCAGCTTAGAGGCCGTGCCAAGCAGGATCAAGTTTTGGTATTTCAAAAAGCTTACAGTGTAGCACTAAACAAACTTAGTAAGCATATGGGATCAAATCCTCCACTACAGTTTTCAAGGCATGTCGCATACTAGACCCATTCAATCTGCCTAAACTGAACAAGAACTACAATCAATATGCAGAGGACATTCCAATGTTTGGACTACACAACACGGCAGCTTTGAAAAAGGATTGGGATCTCTACATAAAACAAGACCTCAGTGACTTGCCAGAAAAGTTGGACTTTGATATGGGTCAGTACCAGAGGTCTGTGGAGTCTAAGCTACCAGTGCTGGCTAGAGCTGCCCAGCAGGCAATTTGGGTCCCAGTGTCCAGTGCTGATGTTGAAAGGCCATTTTCTGTATATGGTCAGATCCATATGGATCAAAGGAGAAACCTGCGGGTGGACAATTTGCGATTGTTTTCAATGTTGATGTTCAATAAATAGGGTACTTTATGTATTGGTTGCCACTGCTTGCCTCCCTTTTATTTGAAGCCAGTGTGGCGTTGCTGGATTCTGATATTTTGTTTCATATTCTTTAATGTACTGTACTGTTTCATTTTGTTAGTTTACAGTTTAATTGAACATTTTGTTAGGGCTTTAGATTAACTGATTCTTTTGCACAGTTTAATTTATGTTCCACGTTTTGCACATTTTAATGTATGTGGATTTTAATCCAAAATGTTAGTTTTCTCCACTGTTTCTACACTCTTACTATTTTTATCTACATTTTAAATTATATTTCTTACAGTAGTTTGTTTATCCTTATCGTATTTAATTTTTTGTTGATTATAAATTTTGCACATTTTAATGTATATGCTTTTGTACTGTTTCTACTTTTTGCACCACTTTCTGCACATTTATAAACAGTATTTTATTTAATTTAGCTTGTCTCTTTTTATTTAAGTGCCTGGTGACATGAAAAGGCATACAGAGCTAGCACTGGCAATGCTCCTTTCCATAACATAGCATTGACACACTGGCCCAGATATTCAAACTGCGCCCAAAAAGTACGCAACAGCAGGAGAAAGTGCAAGTCCACTGTGCCCATGCGCAAGAAGCGCAATATTTAAAAACTGTGCAGGTCAAGATGTGCCTGAGGCACACGACTGAATTTCATGCCATCTGTGCCATAGCGCAACCAGGGATGTGCAGTTGCGCAGTTCAGATGTGCCATAGTGCAACCAGGGATGCTCTGGGACAGGATGCAGGGGCCCACCACCCATGCCACAGATGGGCAGAGGAGCACACATCAGAACAGACATCGCCCCCCACACCCCATGCACTGCACAACCGGTGGAGAGCCAGAATAACCACTTGCCCATGGAGACCAGCAACAAACCCACAGCTGGGGCATGGTGCCCCAGCACACCCCCTGGCAAGCTGTGACTGGCACACAAGGAGGGCCGACCACCCCGTGCCACACCATCCCACCAAAGCAGAGCACACCCTGCACTGAGATCCCCAGACACCCTGCCCAGGAGCAGCATCCACCAGTGCAGGACACCCCATGCATGCCAACACCTCCACTGTGACAATGCAACCCTGTGCACCACAGAACCATGCAAGGCAGCCCCACCATGTGCACCCGGCAGTGGGTGGCAGCACACAGCAATGCAACGACTGCATACACAGTGCCACCATACACGTGCCCACCGAGGTACAGCTGAGAGACTGACCATGCATCGGCACACGAGGTACCCCACATGTGACAAGGCATGCCCTGGACCCCACCACCAGTGGTACAGCACCCTGCACACCCTCCCAAGGACACACCCCAACCCAGCACTGGCCACAACAGCCAGCGCAGACACCCACAGTGGTGCATGGAAGCATGCACCACACAGGATGCAACACAGTGCATGGACAAACACCCACCCATACCCAAGGGCACACCAACACAGGGACACAGTAGCAGGGCAACCAAGCCCACAGTGTGTGGCCATGGAAACTGTGTACAGATGGCCAGCACCCCTCCATGGCACAGGAGTGCCAGCCACCCTGCGCAGGCACCGTGGAGCTGTACACCACCAGCATTTGCTCGGAGCACAAGTGACAGACAGTGGTGCACATCCCCTGTGACACACACAAGCGACAGCATGGAGGTGGGACAACAACAGCGGAGGCCACAGTGTCAACCGAGGCAGAGATGCACCACACCAATGACAAGAGGCAACCTGGCATTGTGCCGGGTACAGTGGCTGTCCAGCATGGACAGCCACCACTGACATGCCAGCAGACCGTGCAGGTCACAGACATGCAAGGGTGTCAGCTGCACAGGCCATGGATGGTCTGACAGGTGCACCATGGACACAGAGCATGCACCATGGACCACTGCACACAGTCATCCAGTGCACAGGGAACAACACACACACACACACACACACGTGACAGACAGTGACTGATAACCACTCCCACACCATACTCACTTCTCCACGGACACACACACACACACGCACATGACTGCACCAAACCTGACGCCATGCACACCACTGCAGCTGAGCACCTATAGCCCACTGCAAATCAGAGACCACCACAGTAGGCATATCAAAGGAAATGTATTTAAAAACAGCAAACAAAACTATATACAAGTATTTACAAAGGTTTGGGGGAGGGCCACAAACAAGGTGGGGGTGGGTAAGGGGCAGGGGTGAACAAACAGTAGAGGGAAGGAGGGGTGTGAGGGTGTGTCCAGAGAGTAGGAGAAATCAGGGGCATTGCCAAGCTCAACGGGAGCCCTGCTTCCCGCTCCGGCTTCTCCTCCCGCCATGACGCCGTCTGACACCGAGCCTGTCCATGCATTCCTGTATCTCCAGTGACACCCTGGCAACCTGGAGGATCTCCTGCAGTGCCACCCTGATGTCGTGCAGCTGCCATCCACCTAGGACAAGGGAGCAGAGTCAATAGGTGTGAATGCACAGCCCCATGCAGCCCACCCACTGTGCGTGGCATACGGCCATGGGACATGCCTCTGTGATGGTGTGTGACCACCCACAGTGATCGTGTCCACAAGACCTGCCCACCCAGGTGCACACAGCCATGCAGACCGCTGCACACACCCACCAGCCAAGTCCTGCACAACACCACCGTGGCTGTTCAGTGACATGGCTATGTGGTGTGAAGGCAGTGGCACAGCCATGTACCTGGTGCATGCTTGGACCACCATTGATGCACTCCCAGACATGCAGTGCCACTGGACAGTGCTGACTGTACCAAGTTGTGTGCATGGCAGTGGTGTCAATGGATGGTGGCCATGCCCTGCTGCCCACCCTGTTACGCAGCATGCAATAGTAATCATGGATGTAAGGCACTCACCATCATCAGACTGGTCCCTGCACCTGTATTGCCCGGCCGCCCTCTCGGCCTGCTGTTCATCACAGTGCAGCCTCTCCTCCCTCACCCACCGGCACTCCTCTGAGCCTGGGGTGCAAACATGTAGAGAGGAACATCAGTACAATCCAGTAGCAAAGTCCCCCTGCCCCTGTGTGTGTGCGCAATCCCACACAGCCATACCCATCCTCCCCCACCCTGATACCACTACCACGGCTAACAATGGATGACCCTGCCCATGTGCTGGACACATGTTACCATGATACCCGTATGGACATTAACAGATGGATGGGGCACCTACCTGGCCATGGCACCGTGCCCATCCTGGCACGTGCCCGCAGGCGGGCAAGCCTGTCTGGGTCCCGTTGCTGCAGGTCACCACAGCGGTGGCCGCACTGCTCTGTGGTCCTCTCCATTCCTGTGGCCTCCTCCAACAGCGTGATATTCAGCCGGCATATGCAAATCAGCTAATCAGCCATTCAGTGATGCAGATACTGCATTTGCATCCACTTAAAATTGCGCATCGCCTCATTTGCATGCATTGAGCTATAAAAATGCAACATTGGGCTGCAGTGGCCATAGTCTGTTATTACAGTCTATTGTGGTGAGTTGCATGCTGTTTGGGAGTGTGGACTGTGGTGTGTGGGACATGCATGGGACTGCACAGTCACAGGTAACACCTGTCATTCCCACAGGATAAAGAATGAGCGATCGTGAGGGGGAGGAAGAGGAACAGAGACGTGGGAGGAAGAGGAGGCCTAACTTCACCAAGGCAGAAACAGATGCCCTGTTTGAGGTCTACCTTGACCAGGAGCCACTGCTCAGCAGACAGCAGGGAACACCACAGTCCCATGCTGCTGCATGGGAAGAGGTGGCACGTGCCATCAACCTGCATGGCAGCCACCAGTGGTCAGTGCAGGAGTGCAAAAAGAAGATGGGCACGAACAGGCAGAGGATTAAGGACAAGGTGGCCGCCATCAGGGCAGCACAGGCTTCGACCGGTGGGGGACAGCCAGCTGTGCAATGCCTGACCCCACAAGAAGAGTGGGTTGCTGGCAGCATGTGGCGTTGTGCCATCGAGGGTGTTCCAGGTGGTGGATTCCAGATGGGTGGTAGCCCGTCACTGCATGGTAGGTCCTGGCCTGTCAATGGGGGGGAGACAGGGTAGGGCCAATACATTAATGCTACTGTGTTCCCTTACAGCTCCTGAGCATCTACATGGGTCAGTGGTGGTGGGCTTGTCTACTGAGGGCGATACCATAGACATAGTGGAGGGCCCATCCACCTCCACAGGTGTCCGAGGGTCAGGGCAACAGTGGGCCCACCTGGCTGTCTGGACAGAGTAGGCCCTGTCCATGTCCCAGCATGCCGGCATCCATGGATGCCAGCATGCTGAGACTCGGGCTGGTGCCAGATCTGTCACTGATGATGATGGAGCTCACTTCATGGACAGTGATGTGTGGGCTGCAGGATGGCCACACAGCAGGTGACATCACGGGCATGGCCGTGGGTGGTGCCGCCGTGGAGACCTGCGTGACATCACAGTCCCAGCCTGTGCCTGTCTGCACCAGTGGGGCAGCACTGGTGTGTGTCCAGGACAGTGGGGCTGTTGGGGCTGCTGCGGTGGCACCGTTGAGCCCTGGAGATGGGCAGCCGGAGGGGCAGTGTCAGCAGCCAGCCAATAGCCATGGGGGTACAGTGTCAGGGGCAGCATCAGTGCACCACCTGTGGACAAGCCCAGGCCTGGCCCTGGTGTGCAGCACACCATGAGGGACAGCATGCCGATCAGGCAGATGACCTCTTAGAAGAGCACACCCGCATACTCCAAGAATCAGTCGATCAGCAGTTGCGGCTTGTGACAGCGGTGGATGAACTCAGTGCGGCTCCGCACCAGACAGAAGAGCGGTGCAGCAGGGACAATGGTCTGCTCTTGGCAGGGATGGACCGGATGCAGAAGGATGTGACCGTTGCCATTGACAGGCTGACACAGACAATCACAGCTGCCATGGCCACAGTGGGCACACAGTTATTTGCCCATGCGTCGCAGACACCGCACAGTGCAATGTCCACCCCCTATTCCAGGCATCGTGTGACACCCTCCTTGTTGACACCCGGTTCAGCTGTGGGCATCCCGAGCACGCTTGGTGCAGGCATGTTTGGTGTGCTGCAGACCCCTGCGTGAGCAGAGTCGCGTTCATGCAGCGGAACCCCTGGTGGACCGTCGGTGCCACACCGTGAGGCTATTGGTTAGCCTGTCACTGCTGGTGGGTCTTGGCAGGGCCGCCCACACATCTGTAGCAGCCGTGGCACTGTGGCATGTGACTGACCTGCCTCCCACCACGGCTACTGTCTGATGCTGCCCTGTGTGCATTGTGTTGTTCAACGTGCAAAAGCGGGTGAAGTACCGACCAGCTGCAGCGCTGCGCGTAATGCGCAGCACACACACACACACACACACACACACGTCACAAGTTCCATCTACACACCCTCCCAGCTGTCCACTGTGGTGTGTGCATGATGATGCCTGCGTTGCGCTGTCCACCACTGTGCAATGGTGCCCAACATCTGACACACGCACAATGACAGGCACTGGGCGTGGTGGCCTGTGGACATGTATATGGCTAGGGGTGGCAGTTGGGATCGGCATGCCTCCTACCCTTTGTGCATGTCTTGTGGTGTGTGCGCGTGCGCGTGTGTGTGTGTGTGTGTGTGTGTGTGTGTGTGTGTGAGAGAGAGAGTGTGTGTATGACCAGGTGCCGTGTTAGACCTTGCCCATCCCTGACAGCATGTGTGGTTCCATGCTCAGGCAATTCCCTTAATGACATGCACCCCTGGGGTTTGTCCATGTGTGTTTGTGGGTTGTGCCCTTGCCACTGGTGGTTGCACATGGCCCCATGACTTACCTGGGTTGGTTGAAGTGCTCTCTGTGATGGTGTCCCAGTGCAGCTGTGCCATCCAGATCAGTCAGGGGTCCTGTCAACCAAGGGGGGCTGCCCATCACCATCTTCACCAGCATCCTCATCGTCCCCATCGCTGTCCCCCTCTTCGACCTGTAAAGCTATCCCACAGTCATTGGCCATGTTGTGCAGGATGCAACAGGCCAGGAATAGCCCACAGACCTTTGAGGGGCCGTACTGTAGGGCACCGCCAGACGTTTCCAGGCAATGGAAACGTGCCTTCAGCATCCCGAACACCAGCTCGATGACATTGCGTGTGGTGGCACGTGCCTCATTGTAGCATTGCTGTGATGGGGTCATGGGCCGCTGGTATGGTGTGAGCAGCCAGGGACAGAGTGGGTATCCACTGTCACCTGTGTGTAGAGGGTGGACATTAGCTTGGTGATCAGTGTCACCCTGCCATGGGCCATCTAGGCCAGTAACCATGTCACCTCTGACAATGCCTCTCCCAAACTCCATGTCTTTCTGCGTGATTTGCACACTCACCCACTAGGTGGCCAGCGAGGATGTCCCCACTCTCGAACCTGTGGCACAGTGTGGACTGGTGCCAGATGAAGGCATCATGTGCTCCCCCAGGGTGTGTGGCACAGACATTGATTATGTGCCCCCTGGCATCACACACCACCTGGCAGTTGATGCTTGCATACCCCTTCCAATTCATGTATGCGGCCCCTACGGGGCTAGGTGGCGTATGGATGACCACATGGGTGCAGTCTATTGCCCCGAGCATGCCAGGCATACGTGCTACCCTGTGGAACTCCTGTATGTTTGCTGTGCGCTCCGTTGGTGTGCTGGGGAAATGGATGTACTCCGCAGCATGTGGCAGCAGTGCGCTGAGGAATTGGGTGAGAAGGTGTGACATGGCTGACTGGGTTATGCCTGTCATGTCCCTTGTTGGTCTCTAGAAGATACTCATGGTGAGCAGGCACATGACAGCTGTCACTTTGGTCTCCACTGAAAGAGCATGGCTCTATCGTGTGGGTGCCTGCATCACATCACTGCACAGCTCACAGAGCTGCCTCAGGATCACCTGGTTCAGGCGGTGCTGGCCCACGATCTCAGTATCAGTGTACAGCTCGAAGCTGGTGCAGGCTCGGTACTGCCTGATGGGAGCATACTGCCAACGGGCCCTTCCACGGCCGCGCCCCCCTGCTGCCTGCTTTCTCACCCCCCTCATCACTGCCTCCATCTGGATGGTGGCACTGGCCATGTCCCTGGCTTGTGTTACCCCCCCAGCAGCTGTTTTACTGTTCCCCCTGCTGTCCTTGCTGCTACTCCGCCTGCACCGGGAACACCTCCCTGTAGTGGCTGTACTGCCCACTGTCTGTGCCCTCAGTGCTGTGTGGCACTTCCAAATGTTGTCCTGTGCTGTGGCACAGGCTCCCAACACCTTCCCTGTTCCTGGTGGTTCCAGGTGCTTTGTCCTGCTCCTGCCCTGTCCTGCTCACAGTTTCTGTGTGCCTGTGTGGCAGCCTGCAGTTCACCAACATGTGGCTTCCCTGTAGCGTTCTTGCACCTCTCTCCCTTGTTCCTTTTTATTTTGGATAATTTCCACTATCGCACAACTTCCGTTTGCTCCCCTATTGTGCATGGTGCATGTTGTTGAATATCGCACTTCGCCATTTATGCATGGTTCCTCCCCCTTCAGTTGCACATGCATTCATTACCATTGCGCTCTTGCACATTGTGATTTGGGGAGTGCATCTGCCTCCCGCTGAATATCACAAAATGGTGCATTTTCAGACTTGCGCTGGTGCATCCCTGTTGCGCATGGCGCAACCCTTTTGAATATCTGGTCCACAGTACAAAATAATGGTACATTCAGCCAGGATTTATTTAGGTGTGGTGGCATACTGGCAGTGTTTTATTTTTTCCAGGGCTAACTGTATTCACTGTGTTGGAGGGAGCTGGATGTATTGGTGGTGCTGTCATCATCACCCCTGAGGGAAGGGGGCCATAGTGCTGATGCACTACCATCACACCTGAGGGATGGGGAATGTAGTACTGTTGCTGTCACACCAGCAGGATGGGAGACTGCAGTGCTGCTGCTTCTGTTACACCAGAGGGAGGGGGGGCCGTAGTGTTGTTGCTAGTACTGAACCTGAGGGATGGAGGCCATAGTGCTGCTGCTGCTGCCATCACATCTTGTACCTACAATAACTTTAATTGGTACAAGGATGGATAGATGTATAATAGTGGAGGTAAAAATTGCTAAAATGCACGTTAAAAATTGTTAAATAAAGTGCACAAAACAAAACACCAGTAAAAACGGATTTTGGCTTGGCAGACACCGGTGGCAATACCAGTTTTTACTATGTGCAAAATGGAATTTGCCCTTTCGCAGTCACAGTAAACCAGTGTCCCTGTATTTTATTATCCATTTTTTTACTAATATATTCATAGAAAAACATATTTCCAGTTAGACAAAATCTATTCCTTCTAAATCAGTGCTGTGTTCTGTCTACCAGTCCTCTAGTAATTAAGTCCTTCTCTAGTCTAGTTTTGAGTATAGACTCGAAGATCGTTCCTATTATGGCAGTCAGACTGATTGGTCTGTAGTTAGAAATATCTACATGGTTTTCCTTTTTTTAGATAGGTGTTACAGTAGCTACTTTCCAATCGTTTGGTATATTATAAGAGGATAAGGACATATTAAAGAGTTTATGAAGGGGTTCCACTAGCCACTCCTTAATTTCTTTTAGTAGTCTAGGATGGAGTTTGTCAGGCCCTGATGATTTATTTATGTTTATATTTTTTTAATTTCATCATGATCTCATCCTTAGATATTTCTAGAGCATCATCCAGTGTATTTCCTATAGGTTTACTGTTAGTTTTGGTTTTGGCATTAAATACGGAACAAAAGTATTTATTGAATTCTTCCGCAGTTTCCTGGGGGTCAGTTATTTCTTTAGATTTTATTGTTAACGGCCCAATGGTTCTTAGGGTATGTTTTTTGTTATTTATATAGGAGTAAAAGCTTTTACCCCCATCATTTATATATGACAATCTATATTCAAACCTATTTTTATCCAAATTTTAGTTTTGTTTTACATTTCTTTAGGATTATCTTATACTTCCATCTGTTGTAGTCACTACCTTCTCTTTTCATCACGTTGTATACTCATTTTTTTTGTTTAATTAGCTTGATTATTGTTGGTGTTACCCATGGTGGAATCCTTCCTCTTTTATTAGAAACTGTTCCATTTGGAAGATATATTTGTTTCTGTTTCCAGGATTTTGTTCTTAACTCTTAACCGTAATTCATTGGAAGAAGTTGTCTCATTATCCCACTTCCATTCGTATAAATCTTTTTTTAACTATACAAAATTAGCTCTGTTGTAATTTTGAATACTGTCTTTCCTATCTCTGGTTTTACTTGAACATTACTATCAAAGGTAATAGTCATGTGGTCACTATTTTGTAAGGGTGTTTTAACCTGGATATTACTAATCTTATCTGGAATATCTGTTAGAATTAAATCAAGAATATTATTTTTCCTAGTTGGCTTACAAATCAATTGATACAGACCATTTGTTAAGCATATATCCAGAAAGGAATTTTCTTGGTTATTACTTCCCTCACCTTCTTTCCAATTTATTCCTGGGATGTTGAAGTCTCCCATTAATATGATTTCTTTATGTTTCGTTTTGTTATTTGTACTATTCATAATTTCCTGATTTACTGCCGGGTTTGAATCAGGTGACCTGTAACAAAGACCAATAAGGAGTTTTGGTTGTCTCTCTCCTAGTATTTCTACCCAGATAATTTCACAGAAAGATTTATCTGTTAAGTTGATTATTTGTTTAGAATTGATGTTGTCTTTTATAAATAACACCACACCTCCACCTTTTTTTTCAGTTCTATTTTTGTGGTAAGTAATATATCCAGATATATTTTTGTTCCATTCAGAGTCATCATTCCACCATGTTTCTGTCACTGCCACTATGTCTATTTTTTCATTTTTGAGTATTATTTGGAGTTCGTCCATTTTTGTTCCATTTAGACTCCTTGCATTAGTTAAAAGAAAAGATAGTCCTGATTTATTATTGTGAACATTTTTATTATTTGTTTTGTTAGTTTGTTGCTGTGTATGAATTTTTTCATCTGTGATTGATGATTCCTCTTGCCCCATTTTCCTTAGTTTTTTGTTTCACTGAGAGCACTATAAATAGTACAACCTAGTAACCTTGATCATTGCCTGCTCAAATGCAACCCATCATTTCCATACAGTTGGCATTTACTTTCAAATTTTTCCCACATTCTTATGCAATGAATATTATTCATGAGACTCCATCTACTTATTTTTATATTGAATTTACCGAAAGTAAATCCTTAAATATATAGTAATTGTATCATTAATTAATTATTGCATTATGGGGTCCCTTAAGAAAAAGCATATTATTAGTATATCTAAGTGTACTTCAATATTTAGCATAATAAAAATATAAGTATACAAGTATAATTCAAATTTTAGTTAAATATATTTGAAATATATAATATCTGAAAACACCAAGTATATTAAAAGCATAAATTACTGTTGTACTTTCTATTATGGCCCAGTTTAGTATTTTTTAAGTATGCTAAGCAGTATACAATTAATGTACTGAAGTATAATATCAACACAGGAAATACTGTATTACAACTGTACTATTATATGAGGACTGCTGACAGTATACAATTGCTGTACTGAAAATATACCATCATTCTAGGATTATTGTACTGATAGAATGTCATCAGCATAGGATTACTGCAGTGGCAGTATTCCATTGCTACATGCTTATAGTGCTGAAACCATACCATCAACATTGTACTGATTTAATACATGGTTGTATACACACACACACACACACACACACACTGTTTGTATACTATGCATGGACTATATTCAGCAATAATTACATGCCAAAAGCATTTCTGAACTTAAAGCAACTTTATTTTTTCATTATCAAAGTAAAAATGAAACAATTTTATTAGTAATAAATTAGAATGTCCAGCATTTATGGCCCCTCACCTCATGTGTGTGTGGCTGACAAATTTTGATTGGAACTGGGTGCAAGGCACTTTTTTTTTTTTTAACTTACTTCCCAGCTGGAATTACACTTCTATCTGATTGGTCCAACAAGACCCACATCATCATAGCAACAAAGCCACTCCAACAGCATCCACCTCCTGCAGCTACCACCACCACCACTGTTGGTCAGTTGTGGGAGAATACTGTAAATCAGCTACAATAAGTCCTGGCACTACTTAGTTATCCTGACACACAGATGAAAGCTGGCCCTGTACTGAGGTTAAGTACAAGTCCCATAACAAATAACCAAAGTAATATTCATTGTCAGTCAGTCTGCAGTTTTGTTGCAGATGGTTTCAGAATGTCGGGTCTTGCATTTATCTGGGCTCATGTTTCATTGGCATACTTCAAAGTTAGAAAATATGCAAAATGATAAAAACAAAGTATTAAGCTAAATTTCAGAGTCAGTTGGAGAAATAGTAATTTGAAATTGTGACTTGGTTTATAGATTTCAGAAGGACTATTCAAACTGAAATAATTTAGGAGACAATATAGCTGCCATGGAGTTAGCACCACTGGTGGTCTCATTAGCCTATTTAAATTCTTCAGTTGGTAGCATCCACCTGTTGATGAGTCCTCTGACGTCAAGAACAATCCTACCACTCTTCAATTCAGGGGCCCATAATGCAGGCTCAGATTCATCCTTTCTTCACCTACATTTGGTCACTCTGTGTAGCAGCTCAGGCCAATCACAGATCAAAAGAAAGAAACATAGAGTTTGACAGCAGATAAGGACCACTTGTCCCACCTAGTCTGCCATTTTCCCTACCTACTATAACAAGGCAGACCCTGCTTGATCTTCGGCTTCCCCCGCCTTTACTTATCACTATGGTTCCCTTATGCCTATCCCATGCCTTCTTGAATCACACTACAGTTTTTGCCTTCACAACTTCTGCTAGGAGGCTGTTCCAGGCATCCACCACTCTTTCTGTGAATAAGTACTTCCTTATATCATCCCTGAGATTACAACCCCCAGCTTCATAGAATGAATATTCATTCTTGAGTAGCTTTTTCTCTGAAAAATGCTTCCCTCTTGAACCTTATGTATACCAGTGAGGTATTTGAAAGTCTGTATCATATACTTCCACTCCTTCATTTCCTCAAGGGTAAAAATATTGAAATCTTTCTTTCCCCTCATAGGGCATTTGATGCAGACCCTGCACCATTTTAGTTGCCCGCCTTTGGCCCACCTGTACTCTATGTCCTTCCAGGAATGTGGTCTCCAGAACTGGACACAGTACTCTAGGTGAGGTCTCTTTCATGGTTTATAAAGCAGTATCACCACCTCCCTCTTTCTATCAGTGTTATCCCTTCCTATGCACCACAGCATCCCACTGGCTAGTCCCACTGCCTAGTCAAACTGTTTGGCCACCTTTAGGTCATCAGATATGACTAACCCAGGACTCTTTCCTATTTGGAGGTTGCCAGTACCACTCCCCCCATTTTGTACTCCAACCCTAGGTTTCTGTGCCCTACACGCATGATTTTGCCCTAGTTCACATTAAAACTTAGTTGTCACACTCTTGACCACTCCTAAAACTTTCTTAGACCCCGCCAGAGTGTCTACCCTGTTGGAGATCTTAGTGTCATCTACAACACAGGCATACTTTCTCTACTAGACCCTCTGTAACATTGCCAATAAAGACATTAAAGAGAATCAGTCCTAGTACTGATCCTTGTGGCACCCTACTGGTCACTCTTCCTTCCTCTGAATGAACTCCATTTATCACCACCCTATCGCCTATCCCCCAAACAAATTCTTTCCCAGTTTACCATCTTTGGACCAACTCCTAGGTTGCCCAGCTTGTTTATGAGTTTCCTATGTGGAATAGTGTCGAAGACCTTACTGAAATCTAGGTAGGCCACATCCATCACTCCAACCCGATCTAATTCTCTGGTCACAAAGTCAAATAACAAATAACTCAGGTTTGTTTGACATGGCATCACCCCAATAAATCTATGCTGTTTCAGATATTGTAAGCCACTGGATTCAAGATATTCCACTATCCTTTCCTTCAGAAGTGATTCCGTTAATTTCTCCACCACTTAAGTCAGGCTGACTGGCCTGTAATTGCTGGCCTCTTCCCTGCTTCCACTTTTGTGAGGTGGGACTATATTTGCTCTCCTGCAGTCCTCAGGACCACTACAGTCTCCAGTGAGTGATTGAACAGGATTGTTAGATGGTGCAGCCAGTACCTCTCTGAGCTCCCTCAATATCCTTGGATGTATCTCATCTGGTCCCATTGTCTCGTCCACTTTCAGATTTACAAGTGCCTTCAGGACACCTTTTTCTATAAATGGAGTAGTATCCACCTTCCTTCCTTCAATGCCCCTGACATTTATCTATGGTCCCTCTCCTTCCCTTTCCTCTGCGAACATGGAACAAAAGTAGTTATTCAGGATTTTCCTTTCCCCATTGCTCACACTCTCCCCCCCCAACCTTAGGCTTATAATCCCTCCCATGGTCTTTCTCCTTTTAATTACATACCTGAAACATTTCTTGTCCCCTTTCTTTACTGCGTCAGCTATTTTTCCTGTTTGCAACTTTGTACTTCTGATTACTTTCTCTGCCTCCCTCTGCTTCTTCTGGTACACCTCCCTATCCTCCTCCTCCCTCTGTGTCTCCCTATACCTTCTGAGTGCTAACTTATTTGCCCTTATCTTCCCAGCAACTTTGTTTGAGAACTATAGAAGTCTTTTTCACTTCTTGCTTTTGCTTACTAGCTTGACACAGAGGTTTGTTGCTTTCACTATCAGAACTTTTAATTTTGCAAACTGTTCCTCCACTCCACACAAGTCCTATCTCCCTGCCAGGGCATCCTGGATGCATTCCCCCATCATTGTAAAATCGGCCCTTCTGAACTCCTGGATCCTCACCTTTGTATGGTTCACTTCTGCCAAGGTTCTTATATTGAACTCCAGCATATAGTGATCACAGGTCCCCAGATTGCCACCCAGTCTTCAACACTGTCCCCATGGTGAGTACAAGGTCCACTATTACTCCAACTCCTTTACTAGTTGCCTGATGAATGCCCCCTGCAGGGAGTCTAGGAAGGGAAATGGAGTGACCATCACATAGTGAGGTTTAACATGGGGACAAGGATGCAGACTAGTCACACTAAGGCAGGAGTCTTGGATTTCAGGAAGGCAGAATTTGCTTGTATGCGGAGGGGCATCAAAGAAGCCCTGGCAAGGAGGGAGTTAGAAGAGGGAGTTGAGAAGCAGTGGGAACACTAAAAGATGTAGTTGTGGTTAAGTGGTTAAGGCAATATACTTAAAATCCACTGGGGTTTGAATCCTGTCAACTACGAAAATCCTGGTGTCTTTCACAATTTGAAGATGGGGGGATGGCTCATAGAAACATAGACTTTGATGGCAGATAAGGACCACTTAGCCCACCTAGTCTGCCCATTTCCCTACCTACAGGATAAGCTGGTGATCCTAGTTAACCAACAGCCTATTTCTTCCTACCCCCCACAAAAATTGCCTTATGTCTGTCACATGCATTCTTAAATTCTCCCACAGTTTTAGACCCCAAAACCTCCACAGGAAGGCTGTTCCATGTGTCCACCACCCTCTCTGTGAAAAAATACTTCCTCACATTGCCCCTTAACTTCCCCCATCTTCAAATTGTGTCCCCTTGTTCTTGCACATCTCTTTCTGAAAGATGCTACCCTCTTGGACTTTGTTGATTCCACTGAGGTACTTGAAAGTTTCAGTCATGTCCCCCCTCTCCCTCCTTTCCTCAAGGGTATACATATTAAGCTCCTTTAGTCTCTCCTCGTGTGACTTCTCATGCAGACCCTGCACCATTTTAGTTGCCCTCCTCTGGACTGCCTCTGTCCTGTCTATGTCCTTGTGGAGATGGGGTCTCCAGAACTGAATGCAGTACTCCAGATGGGGTCTCACCAACTGTCTGTACAGAGAAATAATAACTTCTTGTTTTCTGTTGGTGATGTCTCTCCCTATACATACCAGTATCCCCCCAGCCCTCCCTACTGCCTTCTCACATTGCTTGCTAACCTTAAGGTCATCTGATGTGATTATCCCCAGGTCCCTTTCCATTTTTGTTGTTGTTACTACCTCCCCCCACTGTGTAATCTTCCCCTGGGTTTGTGTTTTCCAGGTGCATTATTTTGCACTTCTTTGCATTGAATCCAAGCTGCCATAATTCTGGCCATTCCTGCAACCTTGCCAAGTCACTTCTCATCCTTTCCACACCTCCTTGTGTATCAACCCTGCTGCAGATCTTTGTGTCATCTGCAAAGAGGCATGCTTTTCCTTCCAGTCCCTCTGCAATGTCACTTATAAAGACATTAAAAAGGACTGGATCCAGTACTGAACCCTGCGTTACCCCACTAGTAACCCCTCTTTCTTCAGAGTGGACTCCATTTACAATTATCTTCTGTGTCCTGTTGTCCAGTCAATGTTTTTCCTAAGCTACCACCCTGGGACCCACTCCCAGGCTGGTTAATTTGAATATTAATCTTTTGTGTGGGACTGTGTCAAATGCCTTGCTAAAGTCTAGGTAGGCCATGTCCACAGTCCCTTCCTCGTCTACTGCTTTGGTCACCCAGTCAAAGAAATCAGTTAGATTCATCTGACATGACCTTCCCACTGTGAACCCATGTTGCCTTGGGTCCTGTGTCCCACTGACCTCTAGGTACTCAACAATTCTTTCCTTCATAAGTGATTCCATCTCTTTCCCTATCACAGAGGTCAAACTGATATGCCTGTAGTTTTCTGCCTCTGTCTTGGTCCCACTTTTGTGAAGGGGAATCACATCCACCTTCCTCCAGTCCTCAGGTACCACACCATCCTCCCATGATTTGTTAAAAAGGGTAGACAATGGTTTCACTAGTTCTCCCCTTAATTCTTTTAAAATGATGTGGTGAATTCCCTCAGGCCCCATAGCTTTGTCCACCTTCAGTTTTAGGAGTTCTTTCAGAACCCTTTCTTCTGTAAAAGGACTGGGATCGACTTCCCTATCCAGAGTGCTTCTGTTAATTGGATTAGGCACCTCCCCCTCCTCCTCTTTTGTGAATACTGAGCAGAAATATTCATTCAGTATCCCTGCTTTTCCACTGTCCCTCTCTGTCCACCCACTGTCCATTCTATTCAGGCTCAATATCCCTCCATTTGTCTTTCTACACTCCATGATGTACCTATAAAAGGTTTTATCCCCCTTCTTAACCGAGTATTAGTATTAGGCTCAGTGGCAATGTACGGAAGTATTTGTTCACAGAGAGTGTTGGGGATGCATGGAATAGCCTTCCTGAAGAGATTGTGGGGTCAAAAACAGTGGGGGAATTCAAGAATGCACGGGACAGACATAAGGCAATTCTGGTGGGAGTTAGGAAGAAGTAGGCTGTTGGTTAACTAGGATCTACAACTTATCCAATAGGTAGAGAAATGGGCAGACTAGGTGGGCCAAGCAGTCCTCATCTGTCATCAGCATACCTCTCAACCTTTTGTCACTGAAATGAGGGACATGGAAATCTTTGGACACTCAAAATGAGGGACAATGAGGGACACAGACCCTCAGAATGAGGGACACATCCTCAAACATAGAGATACAAGCTCAGAACACTGTGAAAACCATAGTGTTTACTTGTACAAAGTTTATTTTGGATTTAGTATTTTAGAATATTAAGTGTTTCTGCTTTAAAGTCTGAATTTACAGCACATTCACTGTGTGGGCAGCACCTTTTTCCATGAGGGACAGATGTGGGACAGAGCAATTTTAAGGGGCAAAATGAGGGATGCCCCTCGTAATGAAGGACACTTTAGAGGTATGGTCATCAGAGTCTATGTTTCTATGTTTATATGAGTTAAACAGGATGTCATGAACCAGTGTATTAAGGTGGTAAGCAAAGGCAAGAAAAGCAGGAACCCGCTATGGTTCTCAAGGGAAGTGACAGGCACGCTAAGGACCAAAAAGGTGAGTTTCAGGAAATATAAGAAGACTCACATGGAGAAAGACAGGGAGGTGTAGCTAAGGAATCTGAAAGGAAGAAGTAAAGGCTATAAGAAGAGCAAAGGCACAGACCAAAGAAAGATAAGCACAGATGGTGAAGAAAGGAGACAAGGCATTCTTCAGGTATATCAGTGAAAGGAGGAAAAGCAGGAGGGAGGGATTGTAATGCTCAGAGGGGAAGCAGGGGAATGTCAAGATGGGAGACCTGGAAAAGGCAGAAATACTTAACAAATACTTCTGTTCAGTATTTATTGAAGAGGCGGAGGATCACAGACTACAACTGAATAGCAGAAATGAAGGAGGGCTGAGGTAGACACTAGTCCATTCACAGAGGACAAAGTCCTGGAGGGACTCACAAAACTGAAGGTGGACAAAGCAATTGGTCCAGATGGCATACATCCAAGGATATTAAGGGAACTGTGAGGGGAGTTAGCAGCCATGTTCATGGAGTCACTCAACACAAGAATGGTTCCAGAAGACTAGAATAGGGCACACTTAGTCCCTCTACACAAAAGTGGCAGCAGGGAGGATACAGGGAACTATAGATTGGTCAGCCTCACCTCAGTAGTGGAGAAGATCATGGAGCTTCTGCTGAAAAAAAGAACAGTGACACACTTTGAATTCTTCAGTGCCCAGGATCCAAGGCAGCATGGATCCACAGTGGATGCTCATATCAGATGAATCTGATTGATTTTTTTTGACTGGATGATAAAGGAAATAAATCAGGGAGGGGCAATGGACATAGCCAACCTTGATTTCAGCACGGCGTTCAACACTATCTCACATAAAAGGGTGATAAACAAGATGGGATGTCTGGGCATGGGAGACAAGGTGGTAAACTTAGTTAGGAACTGGCTAACAGACAGAAAAAAGGGAGTGATGGTAAATGGGATCTAGTCCGGGGAGAGGGGTGACAGTGTGGTGCCACAGATTTCAGTCCTTGGCCCAGTCCTGTTTAATGTCTTCATTAGCAACATTGCAGTAGGGCTGGAGGGAAAGCTCTGCTTGTTTGCAGATGACACCAAGATCTGCAACAGGGTCGATGCTCCAGATGAGATGGAGAGAATGAAAAAGGACCTGGGAAAGCTTGAAAAATGGTCAGAGAAGTGGCAACTGAAGTTCAATTCCAAGAAATGCTAAATAATTCACCTGGGACAAGGGAACCCTGGAGAGAGGTATAGGATGGAAGAGGAGTTACTGATGATCACAAAGGAAGAAAGAGCCTGGGGGGGATTATCATTTCAGATGACCTAAAGGTGTCTAAGCAGAGTGCAGAGGCTGCAGAGAAGGCCAGTGACATGCTGGTGTTGCATAGGCAGAGATATCACGAGCAGAAGGCAGGAGGTGGTGATGCCATTTTATAACACACTAGTAGGTCTCACCTGGAGTATTTGTACAGTTCTGGAGGCTGAACCCTCATAAGGACATCAACAAGGTGGTGGCAGTCTGGAGAAGGTAAACTAAGATGGTACAGGGCTTGCACTAGAATACTTATGATGATAGATTAAAGGACCTCAATATGCACTCACTAGAGAAGAGGAGGGAGCAGGAGGACATAATAGAAACATTCAAATACCTTAAGGGCATAAACAATGTGCAGGAGAAGACATCTTCCAGCACAGGAGGAGTACAATAATGAGGGGTCATTATATGAAATTGCAAGGTGGCAGGTTAAGGGGAAATGTGAGGATGTTTTTCTTCATGGAAAGAGTTGTGGACAAATAAAATAGACTGCCACAGGAGGAGGTGAGCACAGTGGAGGGATTTAAGGCATAGCGGAACCTTAGAGGTGGGAAGGAGGGGTGAAAAGCAAACAACCAGGTTGGGTCAGAGGCTGCAAACTAGTGTAGGGCTTATGGGCAAACTGGATGGGCCTGGTGGTCCTTATCTACCGACAATTTTTCTATTTTTCTATGTCCCTGCTCCTAGCTGATGCTGCAGCTAGGATACTCCAATCTACATCAGGCAGATTGAAGTCCACCACCAGCAGCACTCCCCCTTATTTATTATCTTTTGGATGACTTCCACCAGAACTTTAGCCAGCTTTCCCTGCGCTGGAGGTCTGTAGATTACACCAGTGTGAATTTCGGCTTCATTCACCATCACTACAGTAATCAACAGTACCTCCACCCCCTTCCTGTGTTCCCTGTATCTCTGTTGCTTGTTGTGCTATCCCTCACATAAAAAGCCACTGCTCCCCCTTTCTTACCCACCATGTGCTTCCTATGTTTCTATGTTTCTCCTTTGTGAAGGGGGGTCCACATGGCTTGCTGCTTATTTACCACCTGGAGATGTCCAAGTAGCAATGCATGTGAGACAATACTTGATTAAGAGGCCCCAAGTGTGCCAGGGATATCTCCAGAGGTGAAGCTCATGCATTGTCTCCACTGTATGTGCTGTGGGCCCAAGGTGAAAATGGAGGAAAAAAACTCAGACCACAGGATGAAGACTGACCACTCGCAGGCCCTGCTCAGGTGACCAGGCACCCCCACAAGTCCTGTGGAAGAGGATGACTTCCTGGTGAAACATTTCAATAAATAAATAAATAAATAGATGACAGGGAAAGTAAGTCCTGGAGAAGCCAGAATATGGGGCTGGGGGTGGGATTAGTCGGAGTGATGTGGTTGGGGCAGAAAGGTGAATAAAAAACTGTTTGGGGGAAAACACAATCATATGCTGGGCTGGACTGCAGGCAACCACCTTCAAACAAAACCAAAATAATAAAATGTGGCATTCCAAAGACAACTATCTCAAGATAGGTAGAAAAAAAAATGGTAAACAGAGGTGCAAGCAGCATATCTTAATGGAAAGCATAAATGATCCTTTCTTGTACTTTCCACTGGAATTAAAGATTGCTGCTGCTAATACTTCTTAATTTGCAAGTTTCCATTATTTTTTTTTATTTTTACCTACAGGTATCTTAGTTGGACATTTTAGTAATACTCTGATCTGTTTGCCTTCACCATTTCAGACAACAATGACAATCTATTTCCCCATTTTTCTCTGCCAGCTCTGTGCCTAGTTATTCACCAGTAGGCCATGTGTGATAATTCTCCCAAGAGCGCAGGGAAGCAGGTTATCCAAGTGGTTACAGCTTAGAGCTGAAGATTCTCCTCTCTGTCAACTTGTCTCCTGGCTGTGAGATCACACTCATGTGTTACCCCTTGCCACAAGAGCAGACACAGAACTGTAATAATCTAGACACCCACATTTAAAATCCCACAAGTTACCACACATTCCTGGGAGAGCCACTTAACTACTTTCTACTTTCTCTCTAATCATATCTGTGTTCAAGTCTCCCAGTGTGCCTCAGTTTTCACCTCACTCTCCTGGATTGTAAAGTGCTTTGGGATAGTCTGTATAAAATGCACTTTATAAAACCAAATTGCTTTCCTTCCTTTCCAATTGCCTCTCTGTGCCAATGCCAACCATATAGGCAAAGATAAGAAGATGAAGAATTAGCATTTATATAGTGCTTTTTATACATATTGTATCCCAAAGCATTTTAGAAGAAATAAGAAACTGATATTGAATTGACTGTAAATGTGCAGTGGCAGTCATTTCACATATCAACAACCATACACAGACACTTTACAAGCAATAAGGAACGGGTAGTAAACTGGTAGTGAAGTGACTGTAAATGTGTAGTGGCAGCCATTTCACATAACATGAACACACAGCCTTTTGACAACTGTATGAATTAGTTTTCAGAAAGAGGCATGTTGGCCAGAGCACATGAGAGTCCAATAGAAGTCTGGTGTGGTTAAGAAAAAATACATAAGGTGAGTGCAAAAGACAGATCACAACATGAAGAAGTATCAGAGAGCACAGCAAAGTGTGGGAGTATGTGTGAGGTAGCACAACACAGGTAAGGTCAGGTTTGTATAAGAGCAACAAGAGGAATGTGTAGGATTGTTTATGTGTGGATGAGGGAGTGCAACATGGGGCAGGAATGTAAGAGGACAACATGTGCAGATGTGTGCAAGAGAAAGCACAATACAAGATGGGGTAGAGGAAACAGCACAACATGGGGGAGGTGTGTGCAACATGAACATGAGGTGGGCGAGTGTGATTGAGTACACTAAGTGGATGCATACAAGATAACACATAACATTGGTGTGTGGTACAGTAAAACACACAACATAAGGTTGGATGCATTCAAGACATTGTACAACATGAGGCATGTTTTTGTGGGAGAGAGTTACATGAGGTAGGTGTGAACAATGCAGGTGCAGGGAGGACAGGGGGAGACTGAGGCACTGTGGGTCACCCTTGAACCAGGAAATGGCACAGCAATTTGAACAAGGGTGATCTACAGATCTCCAGTGTAAGGGGAGGAGATGGACAAGGATCTAATGGATCAAACTCAGGAGATGGCAACAAAGGGTGAGGTATTACTGCTGGGTGATTTCAATATTCCAGACGTTGATTGGACCATCCCAGTAGCTGCTTCAACCAGGAGCAGGGACATCCTGGATTCACTGCAGGGGGCAGGACTCAGACAGCTGATAGGAGATTCCACATGAGAAGAGCAATTCTGGACATGGTACTGACCAATGGGAACAGTATATTGGATGTCCAGGTGGAAGAGCAGCTGGGATCCAGTGACCACAACATAGTGTGGTTTAACATGGGGCCAGAGACACTGTCTATTCACACTAAGGCAAGCATTCTGGATTTTGAAAAGGTCAGATATTGAGAAAATGGAGAGGTGCATCAGAGAGGCCCTCCAGGGATTGGAGATGTGAGAGGGAGTTGAGCAGTGGAAACACTTGAAGGGAGCCATACAGGAGGTGACAAACCATTGCATCAAGGTGGTAAGCAAAGGCAGGAAAAGGAGGACATCACTATGGTTATCGAGAGAGGTAGTAAGGAACGTAAGGGCCAAAAGGGCAAGTTTCAGGAAATAGAAGGAAACTCAAAGGGAGCCAGACAGGGAGAAGTACCTAAAGAATCTTAGGTAAGCAGGAAAGGCCATAAGGAGAGTAAAGGCGCAGACTGAAGAAAGATTATCACAGACAATGAAGAAAGGGGACAAGACTTTTTTTTTTTTTAGATACATCAGTGAAAGAAGGAAGACTGTGGGAGGGGGATTGTAAGGTTCAAAGGGGAGACAGGACAGTGCAAAGAGGGAGACCTTGAAAAGGCAAAAATGCTAAATAAATACTTCTACTCAGTATTTACTGATGAGGGTGAGAGTCACAGATCACAACTGAGTATCAGGAGCAAAGAGGAGGGAGAGGTTAACACTAGTCCATTCATGTTGGAGACAGTCCTGAAAGAGCTCACAAAACTATAGGTGGATAAGGTAATGGGGCTAGATGGCATACATTCCAGGGTATTAAAGAAATTGAGAGGAGAGCTAGCAGCGCCACTGGCAGCGTTGTTCATCGAGTCACTTAACAGGTGTTGTTCCAGAGGACCGGAAGAGGGCACATGTAGTCCTTCTACACAAACGTGGCAGTAGGGAGGATGTGGGAAACTACAGACCCATCAGCCTCACCTCAGTTGAGGGCAAGATCATGGAGGCACTGCTTAAAGAAAGGATAGTGGAGCACCTGGAGTCCATCAGGGCCCAGGATCAGAGGCAGCATGGATTCACAGCAGGAACATCATGTTAGACTTTTTTGATTGGGTTACGAAGGATGTCATTCGGGGAGGGTGGATGTCGCCTATCTAGATTTCAACAAAGCATTCAACACTGTCCCACGCAAAAGGTTGGCCAACAAAATGAGTAGTCTGGGCATGGGGCACACTGTAGTAAACTGGGTTTGGAACTGGCTTACAGACAGGAAACAGAGGGTGGTGGTAAATGGGACCCAGTCAGGGAGAGGGAGGTGATCAGTGGGGTACCTCAGGGATCAGTCATTAGGCCAGTCCTGTTTGATGTTTTAATTAGTGAAACTGTAGTAGGGCTGGAGGGTAATGTCTGCCTGTTTGCAGATGACACCAAGAACTGCAACAGGGTGGCTACTCTCGATGGAGTAGTGAGAATGGGGAAGGATCTGTAGAAGCTTGAAAAATTGTCTGAAGTGTGGCAACTAAGATTTAATTCCAAGAAGTGCAAAAATAATGCACCTGGGAAGAGGGAACCCTGAGGAGTGCTACAGGATGGGGTGGAGTTGCTGCCTATTACAGAGAAAGAAAGGGACCTGGGGGTTATAATTTCTGATCATCAAAAAGTGTCTAAGTGAGTACAAAGTACCACAGGGAGGGCCAGTAGCATGCTGGGATGCATAGGTAGAGGTATCACAAGCAGAAGGCAGAAGGTGGTTATGTCATTGTACAAAATGCTAGTGAGGTCTCACCTAGAGTACTGTGTGCAGTTCTGGTGGATGCACCTTCATAAAGACATTGACAGGGTAGAGCGGTCCAGAGAAGGGCAACTAAGATGGTACTAGGACCACACGTGAAGACATATGAGGAGAGATTAAAGGACCTCAATATGTACTCACTGGAGAAGAGAAGGGAAGGGATGAGGGGCATGATAGAAACATTCAAGTACCTTAAGGACATAAACAAGGTGCAGGGGGAAAGACATCTTCCAATATAAGAGATGTGCAAGAACAAGGGGGCATAACATGAAATTGGAGGGTGGCAGGCTGAAGGGAAATCTGAGAAGGTTTTTCTTCACAGAGAGGGTGGTGGATGCATGGAAAAAACTGCCACAGGAAGTGGTGGGGGAAGACACAATGGAGGGTTTAAACATGCATGGACAGGCATAAGGGTACATTGGTGGTGGGAAGGGGGGGGAGCCATTGACTAGGTAGGGTCAGTGGAAACAAACTAATGTAGGACTTTTGGGCAGACTGGATGGGGCTGGCGGTTCTTATCTGCCGACAATTTCTGTCTTTCTATGTGTGTATGTGTGTGTGTGTGAAAGAAAGTGCTACAGAAGACAAATGTGTGAGAGAAGGCTCAACATAAAGCAGGTATGTAACAGAATGCAACATAACCCACACAGAAAAAGAAGGTCTTCAAATTCAGTTCAAGTATTCTTCAGTTTTTAAAAAAACTGATCCAGTTATTTTCATGTTTTTGAAGTAAGTCAAATTGACTTTGTACCTCAAGCACCAGGTTGTATCCATTGAAAAACATCTCAATTTGTTCTTAAATGCCCTTAAAAAAGGCAAGAAAAATGCTAATTAGCCTTCAAAAAGATAACTGAAATAATAATAAATTGTTATGAACAAGACCTTCAACTGTACCTGAAATACTGTACCTTTTAAAGTGCAAATTTCATACAGTCCTAAAATGTAAGAATCGAATGGCCATCAAATCAGAAAAACTAACCTTCCCACCTATGGGTCCCATTTTCTTCTACCCAGACCAGCCCTAGGACCTCGGACTAGCATCCCCTACCTACGTGCACCTCTCTGCCTACCCTGACCAGCCAACTGGAACCCAGACCAGTCTTCCCCACCTACATTCTCCCTGTCCCCCACCCAGAATCAGCAATGGGACTGCTGGGCTGGCCTGCCTCACCTATGTCTCCATGGTATCCTCAAATGGACCAGCCTTGTGATGACTAGAATGGCCTCCCATGTCTACGTTTCCATTGCCCACCCACTCGGTGCCTTGGAGCACTGAATCTGCCTCCACACCTACACGTGAAGCTTGTCAGGATTAAACCCAATTCTGTATCATGGAACTGCAGAGTTACTACAGTAAACAATGCAATTTCAATGGCAGTCAGTCCCTTTTCTCATGCAGGAAGCTGTGACACTGCGCATCATCCCGGTGGGCTTCACTGTATGTCCTCCATGTCCCTCGATCTGGATCAGTGTTGGGATCCTAGGTCTAGTTTTCCCTAGGAAAATCTCCCCTTTTTTGCCCACTTGGACTATCCCTGGGAAGGAACCCATACTGGCTGTCCTCATGTATGTCACCATGTTCCTTCACCTAGATAATCCCTTGGACCACAAGACTAGCCTTCCACACCTATGACTCCCCTGCCTGCTGACCCAGACCTGCCATGGGACCCTGGACCAGCTTTTCCCACCTATGTCCCAATATCATTTCACCTGGACCAGCCCTGAGACCACTGTACTGCCCTCCCTCATTTAAGCCCCCCCCATCCAGACCAGCACTGGAATCTCAAACTGGCATTTCCCATCAACATTATGTCCATTGTTCTGCCCACCAGGACCAGTTCTACAAACTCTAGAAGAGTATTTGACACTAAACTCCACATTCATCTCCCACACTGTCCAGCACTTGAACTCCCAGACAGGGTTCCATGTGATAACAGTGGCCGCGTAATGGCAATCACCGTTTGGGTGAGTCTACATCCCCAAAAAGGAATTTTGGCGAGGTAGACTAGCAGAGAACAGCAAGATGATGCCAGAGATTTAAATTTTATTGTTTTAAGAGGGCCCCCACCAACTAAAGGATTCTCAATTCCAGGGATTGCATGTTGGGGGGTGCAAATTAAAATTAAAAAAAATGAGCGTGCCTAGAACCAAACCCGGCACCATTCCAACCCCAGCCTGCCACTAACCCATCATGCCACACGGCCAGCTTTGCAGCTCACCATTGCACTATGCCCCTCAAACCCTTCTGCCCATTGCAGTCCCTCCCACCCGACCCCATGTGTGTGTATACATAGCAACATCCTGGCGCTATAGTCACCGAACTTCCTATCCAGTCGCCCTTCCTGCCTGGTAGCCCTGTATAAAAGAGTTGTGATTGAGTTACCCTTTTTGAAAGTGCTCAGTCACGGTTGCCTAATACACAGGATACCACCAAACAGATTTCCTAAACTACCATCTACCCTCTGCTTCTAGCAGGACCTGACAAGGGACCCATGGAAGGGTGCTCAACTCACATCTTTTCTCTTATTTTCTAATTGGATCAGCTATAGGGCTCCTATACAAGGGTCCCACACTCACCTCCTCCCCCATCTCCTACCTGTAGCACCCCTAGGTCCATAGAACTTGGGTCTGAAACACATCTGCATCCACTTTTCTCATTCATATCATCCTTACGACCCTAAAACCGGGGACAGATACCCACATGCGCCACCATCAGATTTACTACAGCATGCCAAAATGCCAAATCTGGAAACCGAGGAGCCTAAACATTATAGCCCGATAGTTGGGATCCCATAAGTCTAGCATTTCCCGCAGCTGAGGTTTTTTTTCCGTGTTTCGGGGGGCTTCACTACATGCATCCCCTTATTTACGACTGACAACTCTGCTGTGAACAATTCTAGACTGTTGGGCTGTAATTTTCCGGCTCTTGGGTATCAGGATTAGGCTATTTAGTATGCCGTAATACTCCCCCTTCATCTTCCTTTTGGACCACACTGAGGATCATCATACTAGAATTCTGACACCAACTGTACCTTCTTTCACACCATTCCTAGAATCCCAGAACCAGGATTCAACAGCCACCGTACTCTGCCTCCCCACAACACAGACCACCTATAGGCCCCCCTGGAGCCTATTTACTCATCTTAATCACCAAAGGGACCTCCCAACAAGGCTTCCCCCACTATGGTCTCCTCTGCCCCCATCTGGTCCTCCCAGAGGACACACACACACAATAGACTTCCTCACATATGTTCACCCACTTCTCCCATCTAGACCACCTAGGGGACCACCCAAACCACACTGCTCCCACCAAGGACACTGGGGGATTGGAAACCTATGGCCATGAATGGGGACAGTCAGGAGCCTAACAACATTGCTATGAGGTGGGGAAACCTGAAGCTGGGGATGGGGCTTGAGAGCCTGCAGCCAGGGCTAAGAGGGGTACGACAGTGAGTATGACACCATGGCTGGGAGGGGCTTAAGAGCTAGTGGCCCCACCTTCAGCATGTAATGGGTGTGGGCACACCATTACTGTCAACCCACCAAATACAGATTAAGTAAAGGGTCTTACCTGAGCACTATAGCAGCCAGAGGTAGGAATCTCGAAGGGATGCTGTCTACCACACCTGAAAAAAAGAAATAGAAAAGTGGGTCACAAAGGATCCATAGCTCTTCGATGGTACAGTAAGGATGGAAAGGACAGGTCTGGCATAGAAATATACTTATCTGATGGCTAGGTGTCCATGTCCCCTCAAACACATCAAATAAAACAAAATTAGGTTAGCTGGGGAAAAAAATAGAGGAGCAAAAACTGAGAGGAAAGGAAGTGTGGTTTGGGAGGGGGTTCAGCCAAACCCCCTGTGCTCCTATTAGTGGCCTTGTGACCAGTATTGTACCTGATAGCCAGGTGGGCTAGTGGAGGATTTCCAGGGGCTAGTAGGCCTGTTGGTAAATAAAAGCATGTTACTGGTATTCTTGTGGGCTAGGAATGCCATGGGGGGATGGGGGGGCTGCTAAGAAAAATGGTAGCCAGGATTATCTAGTATCCTGTGGTTAAGGCCAATTTCCCTCTAAAATGAATTGGCATGCTTCTCTGCAGTCCAAGGGGGGCTCTTTGAGCCCTAGTATTGTGTGGCTGCTACTAATGTGGAATAGTGGCAGAAGTAGGATACGAGTGGGTTGCACCTGCAGCCAGCCACATAGTGCAATCATGCTACAGTGAAAGTACCTGTGGGCTCTTGTAACTCCAAGCACACACAGAACTCAGGCTGTGGCCCACTCTGCATTGGTAGGGGGAGAGAGAGAGAGAGACACACACACACACACACGCACACGCACACAAACACACACACTTGAGAAAGAGAGAAAGGAGCCAGAGGGAAGTGGAGGAGGCAATAGTAGAAGCGCCTCCCCCCTTACCTTCCCAAACTATCACTTAAGCAGCAAAGTTTGTTTATGCCCCAAGGGGCTGAAGCAACAGCAAGTAGGTGTCCATGGAAGAGTCACATCCCCTGGTTGCAACAGCAGTTTTGGAAGTTGGGGCTGGAAGGCGGCAGGAACTGCCATTGAGTGAAACCACTCCCACAGTAATGCTGAAACCAGGAAGGGAGTGCAGAGATGGCAGGAGCTGCCAGGGAGTAAAACCACTCCTGTGGCAATAGTAAAGCCTGGAAGGGGGGGGTAGTAAGAATGGGAAAATAGAGGATAGCAGCTGTAGAAGTGACAGGTGTTTATTTATTTAGAAGAGATTCACCAGGAAAGCAAAATGAAATGTAAACAGCTAATTTCCAGAAGCGTAAAATAAATATGACTTACCTGCTCTGTTCGAGTCACGGGGTCCAGGGTTGGATTGGCTTGGGTTTGGGGTATTCTGGTAGTATCTAAAGGGAAAACACAGAGAAGGATTTGGAGACAAAAGTGTCAAAGGTTCTAGAGGAGAGATTAGGGTTAGAATTAAACAAGATGTGATACTTATCTGAAAAGTAGACAGTCAACATCTGACCAGATCTGTTAAAATAAAGGTAAAAAATGATAACCGTATAGTAGCTTGAGTAGAGACAGAGAGCAGCAAAGAGATACAAATGGTAATACAACATAGGAGTAAAGAAAGCAGAGTTTTAGTGGAAAAGACTGAGTTAAAGAGAAACTACTGTATTTTGAGAAAGAGTTGAAAAATCACTAAATTTTCACCAATTGTATTTTATCTTTATTGTTTTTAGTTATTTTTTGTTTTTACCTTCCCATGCTGTTGATATAGTAAATAGTTCAGGTAATGCAACACATATTTCACTAAGTCTTTCAAAATCTAGAGTTCCTTCCAGCCTTAGATTAAATTAGTGTTATTATGTAATTATATATCTACATAACCCGTTATACCCAAACCTAACAGGTAAGGCAGTATAGGCCCCACATTCAAAGCCAGCAAGCTGGGCATGCACACGGGGGTGCCAAATGAAAAAATGGGGACAACTGGCTCCGGCACCATATTAATAATAATAATAATAATAATAATATCTTTATTTTTATGGCACCTTTCAAAATATCAAGGCACCTAACAAAATTTAAAATCACATGTCAGACATCCCAGCATCATTAATTATATAAAACAATGAATACAATTACACAGTTATTCACTAAATGCTTGGTGCCATAAGTATGTTTTTAAAGCTTGCTTGAATCTCTCCACGATCGTGCACCCTGTAACCAACGGGGTAGAGAATTCCAAAGGGTTGGGGCCACATGCATAAATGCCTGGGCCCCTGAAGATTTCAGATACACCCTTGGAATCTCTAGCAACCCCTTGTCAGCTGAGTGGAGCAATTGCAGAGGGCAGTAAGGGATCAGAAGCTCTTTCAGGTAGTCCAGGCCCAGTCCATGTAGGGCTTTAAAAGTCAGAAGACTGACTTTGAAGGTGATCCGCCACTGTACTGGCAGCCAGTGTAGTCCGTGCAGCACTGGCGAAATATGACAGGACTGGGGAGTTCCAGTCAAAAGTTGGGCCGCTGCATTCTGCTGTAGCTGCAAGTGGTGGATTTCCACCCCAGTAGCCCTAGGTAAAGGGAGTTGCAATAATCTAAGCATGAGGACACAAAGGTGTGGACCAGCATAGGAAGATCACCAGACAGAACAAGGTGCTTAATCCTGGAGATATTCCTCAGATGGTAAAAAGAGGATTTGGCGACGGCCAACACCGGAAAATGCAGGGTCAACCCTTTGTCAAAAATTACCCCTAGGTTTTGCACCAGTTCAGAGGTCAGGAGTGATAAGCCCCCAAGGAAAAGCCCTGAGGGTGAACCAACCTCCAGCCCCCTGATCCAGTGGGCAAGGTCCACAACCAGTACCTCAGTCTTTTCCGAGTTCAACTTCAGCCAAATGGAATCCATCCACTCCTGGACTTCTGTGAGGCAGCTATTAAAGTCCGAGAGAGCTCCATCCTGGTCAGGTGCAAAAGAAAGGCAGAGCTGGGTATTATAAGCAAAGCAGTGAAACCTCAGCCCATACCATCTTACAATGTCTTCGAGAAGCAGCATATACATGGGGGACAACACTGAACCCTGAGGGACCCCACATGACAGAGAAACTGGATCCAAGGAATAAACTCCAGATACCACTCTCCGAGTTCTTGCTGTGAGAAAGGATGTAATCCACCCGAGGACTATACCCAACAGTCCACAGATGAACCTCAGGTGACCAAGTAGGACCCCATGGTCCACAGTGTCAAACGCTGATGAGAGATCCAGAATAACCAAGATGGAACCACTTTTCTGATCTCTAGCCATCAGGAGATCATTGAGCACCTGAACCAGTGCTGTTTCAGTAATGTGTCCCTTTTGACATGCGGACTGGAGGGGTTCATAGATGTCATGGATGGTCAAATGGTTCTCCAGCTGTGCAGCCACTACTTTCTCAAATCACCTTCCCTAAAAAGGGAAGGTTAGAGATTAGTCTGTAGTTTGCATTGCAGTCTGGGTCCAAAGAAGCTTTCTTCAGGAGGAGTATTACTGCCGTCTCCTTCAGGGAGCTAGGAAACTCACCAATTTCCAAGCAGCACTAGACTATCCATGCCAGGACTGGTCTGATAGAATCAATACAACCCCAAATCAGAGAAGTTGGTCCTGGGTCCAAACTACAGCACGTAGGGCATGCACCCTGGACAATCCGCATTACATCCATGAACTCCGGTCAGCCGAAGGTACTCCAGGAAAGCTGAGAGGCAGTGGCCTCTTGCTGATCCAAAGCAATGCTCATAGAGTGTGCTGACTGGAGTACTACCCTGATGTCAATCACCTTAGTCGAAAAGAATTGAGCAAATTCATTGCACTTTACTTGCGAAAAAGCTTTTCAAACTTGTAGACAGGCAGGGTTGCACAGCCTGTCCAGAGTTCGAAACAGCTGAGTTGGTCTATTCTGAGCGACCGCAATCTCCTTGGACAGGAACTTCTGCCTTCTTACAGGTGACTGCAGATTGATAGACTTGATAATGGTTCATCAATCTAAGGTGGTCAGCATCAAGGGCAGATTTCCACCAGCAACACTCTAACCTTCATCCTAGTCACTGCATCTTCCTCAAAGTCCCATCAAACCATGGGGACCAAGGGCAAAGGGAGAGAGGACGAATGCAGACAGGAGCAATGACATCCAGGGCCACCAAAATGGCTGAATCATAAGCCATCATGAAGACCTCTGGGTCAGTCTTTGCCACTGGGAGAGATGATAGGTCAAGTACCACCAGCAGGTCTTTGGAGCTTACATCTTGTAAAGGGCAATACCTGACCATCTCCACAAGGGTAGACCTATGAAGGGCAGCACTAAAACTGAACTCCATGGTGTAGTGATCGGACCATCCAACTGGTTCCACCCCCAAGACAGAGGCTTCAATCCCCAGGAGGAAGACTAAATCAAGAGAGTGACCGTGTTTATGAGTAGCAGTGGTAACTATCAGAAATGTCATCAACTGGAGGAAGTGCTGTCCAAACTGCGAGAGTTCATCATCGACCCAGGCATTGAAGTCACACAGGACCATCAGCCTGCTTGACTTGAACACCATGTCGACAATGAAGTCCGCAACTTCCTGAAGTAATTGCTTATCATTTGTGAGTGGATGATAGATGAGGACGATCCAACAGCCTACACCTGCTACTACAGTACACTCAAATGTCTCAGTTGACTCAACTGGTGCACTCGTGAGGTTAAGTTTGGTCTTGAAACAGACTGCAACCCCCTTCCCGTTATCCAATCTCAGGCAGTGTATCACTGAGTACCCGGCTGGAATTAGAGCCTCCATCATGGGGCCAGAATTCTCATCCAGCTAGGTCTCAGTGATGCAAGCCAGGCCCATTGTTCCAAAAATATCTGTAAATATTGCAGTCTTGTTTTAATGGACATGGCATTGCATAGCACCGCTTGAGTTGAATGAACCTCCTGGGCCACCCGAACCACCTGCCCACTACAGTTGGTAGTGCCCTTGGGTATGGAAACCAGGCATGGCAGACCATGTTCTAGGTTCCATTTCACCCCAGGGCATCTTCTGGATCTTACCACCCCAATGCGGTAGCCCCACTCATCCACCCTCCACTGTTCTCACCCCTGCCACCTCCCCCCACGAGCAATACCAAGTGCCTATAGTGATTGTAGGTTGTAAACTGTAATGGGGGGAAAAGAGGGGCAGAGGTCGCGAAGAGCAGAAGGCAAATAGTGCACAACCATGGGGGAAGGCCTACAACACATTCTCATGACCTAAATATAAAACAACACTCCCTTAACTAACCAATTATATACCTAAGAACAACACACAAAAATATTATAAAATAAAAGAAAATTAAACAAAAACTCTTACTTAAAGAAAAATAAATTACCCTCTAACACCCATCCTCCAAATAAATAAATAACCCTCGCACAAACCTCCCTAATATTAAAACTCTAAGATAAGTCAAAATTATAACAACTTAGCAGAAATTCAAACACAAATAAGAGATAAACCGTCTTAATATTATAAATTAAGCCAAAAAAAAAAAAATACAATAAATCAAACAGAACAGCAAAATCTTCACCTCCCCGGGAAACTCTCATGGCCTCTGGAGGTGAACAGAACAATATTAAACTAGAAGGTAAGTAAAATGAAACATCATGATCATAAAATCAGGTTAGCAGAGTCAGTCAAAGTTAGCTGGTAATTTGTTGATGCTGTAACTAAAAGAAATAATCAGGCAAAAAGTACAGTTTTCCAGATCCTTCTAAATTATTACAGTAACTTACGTCCGGCAAATAAAATAAGTCAGAGCAAAAAATAATATAATCTTCAGCCCCCGAGGGCTCTCTCACAACCCAAGGAGGCCAAATAAAAAGCAGGGACTATCACTTCCTGAAAGGAAAAAATAAATAAAATGTATGCCCAATAGTTTTTTCCACCCCCAAGCACTCTCACTGCATGGGATCTAGCGGTCAATTAACTAAAGTATATTCAAAGTGCTTTTTCCAGCCCCCAAGTGCTCTCACTGCAGGGGAGACTGAACAAGGCAAGGCACTCTCACTGCCTTCCCAGTTCGAAAAGATGAAACAGTAAAGTAAATGAAAATCTGACCATATGCTGGTAAATCCAGCAAGAATAAAATTCCTCCTCTTGGGTGTCACAGTTTGGCAGAAGCGAGGCCCTAAAAAATCCCAAACAGGGAGTCAAACTGCCAAAAGCCCACAGCTAACACTGCGGGTTTCCGCCAAGGCTCACCCACCAGTTTGCCCCCCCGTGGAGAACCTTAAAGAATCACCGGCCTGACCTGACTGCTACCTGGCTAGACCAGCACCAAGTTCTTTGTGCAGCTGTGGGCCCCAGCAAAAGGACACCCCACAGGGTTGTGACCATCAGATCAACTGCACCACTCCTTCAATACCTTAAGCTCACAGATTTCTACATCCACAGATAAAATCTGCCACCAGTCAGAATAAATCCAACACTCTTCACTGTTAGCAGCCAGCAGTCACTTCACTATTAACAGCAGCACAATTCCCCAGCAAATTGCCTTTTTCCACTGTCTTTCCCCTCATGGAACTCGATTCTGGGAACCTAATTAATCCACCTCCAAGAATCCAGTAATAGCTTCAAATAACTCCAGATGATTCAAAGAGTCCAGAAGGGAGAGTAAAAACAGCAGGCCCAACACAAAAAATAAACATAAAGAGTGGTACTAAAGCCGAAACAAAATGGCCTCCGACCAACACCAGAATCACTCCAAATCACTCCAACCGACCGACTCTCTGCTTCTGAAGGGCTAGAAACACAGTGGACTAGAAACTAACCCAGAGAGCAGCCAAGCAACAAAAATGGCAGCAGGCGAATGACAAGGAGAGTAAAACACAACAAATCGAAGCAGTGCAGATCTTCACACACAAGTCAGGCAAAAGGCAGGTAAAATCAAAAACACAGTCAGAATTACAATTTAGCTGCTAGCGCAGCCAGTGGCTCACCCAACCTAGTGGAAATCTTCCATATTCAAATGAATAATATGATCTGAACTGACAGCACTAGCCATTTGAATATCAGCCATGGTAGTGGCACCTAGCCAGTGATCACCATGCTTTGTGCTACACTACAAGGGTATGGGCTGAAGACCAACCATAGGGGTAATACACAGCACACATTGGTTAGTCCTGCACCCCATGGGTGAATATTCAAAGATGCAGATGAACCCACTGCACTACAAGGTAATTTGCATGCCCATTATGGACTCCTCTGCATGCTATTGCTGCGGCTGAGTGTGTTGGACCATATGCCCCCTCCCATGTCCAGATTCTCATTCTTGTTTAAAAACAATACACTCCCTGGTGGTTCAGCAGTCTCTCACCAGCCCTGATACAAATCCTTGTCTGGAAAATGAAAGAATTCCCTGGTGGGGTGGTCCAATGGTTCTCCCTCCCTAACCCCTACATGCCTGTAACAAACAAACCCTGTCCTTGGTGGTCTAGTGGACCCCCACTCTGGCAAGTAATGCCCTATCACTCCACTGGCCCCCTTGACCCAATGCCAAGAGCCAGTGACTGGCATAGCCTTCTCATCACTTCCATAGACTGCGATCTACTGGCACCCGTACTGTACAATGCGCCCTACAAATGCAGTACAAAGCACACACACACACACCCCCGCCTGCAGAAATTCACTTTGGAAAACATTTAGTGGACAGGCACAGTCATGGTATTCCCATCCCCCATACTATTTCTATCCAGTGTGATACCTGAGTCACAAACTGTAGTTGCTCCAAGTACACTATAAAATTCACAGTATATATAAAGATAAAATCCATGTCAGATATTAGTGGTGTAGTCTAGTTTTCATTCACAAAATACTATGCAAACACAACCACAATTTCTTCAGCTAATATTCTGTTAAGCCAGCTGTTTCTGATTGTGACCCCTTGTTCCGATAAAAAAAAAAAAAACTCTTCAGCTTAAATGGCACAGGGTTAAGAAATAAATTGCCTAGTAACATTCCCTGGCTTGCAACATAATACAGTTTATAGACACAACAACATTACAAATACTACATTTGCATTCAAAGCCTGGAGGAGAAAGCCTGTTCTCCTACCACATACAAATGCATGTTGGTATACATTTAAATAACTGCAAATACATATATTTTTTTAGTTTAAAAGTCCAGTTTAAGAAAAAAACGTTAAAATTGTAATAAAAACAAAGAAAGCATTAATTAAACATATGCAGTATGTAACTAAACATATGCAGCAAGTCAAGAATTTCAATTGCAATCTGACCACCACAGCAGTAAGAAACTTTGCAAAACCACATTGTATTTAAGCTGAGACTCTAGAACTATTCTACATTAAAAAAAAAAACACCTTTCTGAGTTTAACATTTTACAAAACCGTAGAAAACAAATTCCTGAAAAGTCTCTGCATATCTTTTCTCACCGGTCTCACAAAGAAGCTGCAACTGCCAAGACTGTTTTCAAACTAGGAGGGAACTAGGAAGTGCTTCCTTCTGGTAGTATCACATCCTGCCAAAAAGCAAAAGAGTCATGTGACATGAAGTCTTTGCTGAGTAGATTTTTAAAGCAACATGCAAGTACAATCTGTCAGTTTTGCAAGATGTTCCAAATTATTTGTACAAAAAATGAGGGTCATAAGGACATTTACACAAGGGTGTATTTTAGAAGACTGGCTTTACTTACCCATTTACATACTTAGGGTTGTCAAAAATGAAGGATCTCTTTATCAGTGAAGTTCTGCCTTTTCTGCACAAGTTTTCATATTTGAATAGTCTTGGGAGATCAAATATGATCACAGCTGAACAGGAAGTTACTGTGGCAAGCCTGGCACATTTAAGCAATAAGGAATGACCAGGGGTTGCGAGGTAATGTGGCATAAGGCAAAGCCGAGTGCCATTCCCCAAGGGTGTGATTAACAAATTTGCAACCCCTGTGAGTACCTTCTTGTTTTTTTAGCAATGTGAAGAAAAAAACTTTTCAGACTAGCTGTTTACATTTTTTTTTTATTCATTATACATGATTTCATATTCAGACAGTCCTTCTACCATCTGGTCATCAGTCCATCCACAGTCCGTTTATGTTCCAGTTCAGCTTGCAGATGTTCAAAGACATATGTGCTTTTGCAGATCAGTAGTGCACATCAAGAATATCCGTGCAGTTGCAAAACAGTATGTCAGATTCTGACATCATGCTGATGTTGATATTGGCTAGCCAGCAAGTTTGTCTGACTAGGAAAATTAAAAAAGTCAGTTTAGTGTGAATGTGTGAATGTGTGAATGTGTGGGGTTAATGGCTTAGATGTCAATCTTGAGCTGTAAAAAAAAAAATCACACTGTTACCATGGCAACACTGACTGACTAACCATGCCATCACAGAGGTGAGATTTGAGTCAAGAGCATAGCACAGGAACAATGATAACATTGTGTCCATGATGGTTGTCATGGCAACAACCAATGGGTTTTAGTGAGTTCTTTTTCACTCTGTATGCTCTACCCCCCACAACACTGCCCTCCCATCTTAGCCAATTATCATCACCTGGAGTAGCATCCTAACCACCCTCCCTGTAGCTGAATCAACACCCTACACCTCAACCACCCTCAGCCCCCCAAACCTCCCTGCAATTAAATCTGCCCCAAGATTACCATCCCCCCAGCTGACCACTCTCTCAGTAACTGGAACCCTTCCCCTTGGCAGACTACATTCCATGCCACTGCATTCCACTTCCAGATCCCTGACTGGACTCCCCACTCAAACCTCTCTTGGTCAGTATCACTGGTGGCATAGCATGGGCTGGTGGTAGAGGGGGTAGGAGACTGTGGAGACAACAAAGGTGTTGAAGGAACTATGGGATGATGGGGCCTGGAAGAAGGAGGTGGTAAGGGGACTCAGAGTTGGGTTGTGAATGGAACGGTTACTGTGGAGGGAACTGTGGGGGGATGTGGAAGAAGGGCAGGCAGTGTTGGGAGCCATGGAAGGAGCTGAGGCTAGTACAGTATCTGGGGCTATGTAAGAAGACTTAGCTAGTGTCAGGCAATAAAGGGAGGGGGAAGGGGCTAGTGTCTGAGGCTGTGCAGGCCTGTGGAAGAAAAGTATCTTGACAGTCTGTATGGGGTGGGTGGGTGTCTAATGGGTCTGGGAGGAGTCAGTGAGGGGCCATGCAGGAAGGCAATTGGTCAAGGGTATGAGGGGGTCTCAACTGACTACAGATGGACAGGAATATTAAGGTTGCTGCGGCTGACAGGTGTTACTGGTTAGAAGTGGGGCGGGGGGGGAGTACCCAGGGGCTGTGAGAGGAGTGCAAAGGGCATGAGGGAGGATTTAGTGATCTGTAAAGAGAGTGGACATCAAGTGTTTGGAGTAATTTGTGTTCCAAGGTTTGAGACCCAACAGAGCCACTTAAAACTAAGAGAGAAAAAAGAAAAAGTTCTGCTAATTAACCAATAGGGGCAATCTATCTATGGCAGAGTGGCTATATAAAAGAGAGTGTCTCAGAGCATTAATCACCCCATGATGAAGACCACACACGTGGTCAACGCACTGGGGATTTGGTGTTTGTTGTTAGATGCAGTGATCTTGGCTGTACTTTAAAACTGAAGGAGAAGCACATTTGTGGGTCCAGGCACCAGAGATGAATAAATAACCTTTATACTCAGTTTCAAAGAGAGGTTGGTGTTTATTTGGTATTCATTAGGCACAACGAGTGCAGAGCTATACTGGATTGTGGTTCTTTGTCATTTGGGGCTAGCAACCCCTTGCTCTGCACCAAGGTTGAACAAGCACATGCCTGTGGAGATTGGAATACCCCCACAGCTGGAACCCCCTTCACACAGACCAGCCAGCCCCAGAAGCTGAACCCACTGAAGAACATGCTGGCTGTGTGCCTCCATCCTACATCTTGACACCCTCTTTCTACAGAGGAGGTTTGGTGGGGTGCAAAGGGAGTTTATGTAAGGGGTTAGGGGGCAGTGGACTAGCAGTCCCTAGCATCCATTGGGAAACATCTTTCTACTCTCATTCCATATAAATTAAGTCACTGGCATCCAGGGGCACCTCTTCACTCTCCCCATCCCATATTTTTATTTAATTAGTTTTTGTTGACCTGGTAAGTGCACTAGACAAATCCTGCATATTTTCAGGCTGGACTTGGGGGAAGGGTTTACAGATGAATGCCAACTGACCTTGAACCAGATTAAGCTGTTGGTGGTATTTTGGTATTTTTTTTTTAGTGAGTGAGGGAAATTTGGCCAGGACACTGGGGAAATTCCGCTACTCTTTTCGATAAGTGCCATGGGATCTTTAACATCCACCTGAACTACCACCAATCCAGGCAGACGGGACCTCGGTTTAATGTCTCATCCAAAAGATGGCACCTCAGAAGTGCAGCACCCCTCTCACGCTGCACTTCAGTGTCAGTACTGGGATATTAACCCAAGTGCCAGATGTGGGAACTGAACCCACAGCCCTCTGATCTCCCAGCCCCAGAGGCGAGTGTGCTACCTACTGAGCCACTGACACTAATAAAAAAGCAGTCTTTACTGTCTAGGTGTTCCTCATACCCCTGGTCTATCACTCTACCTAAGGCAACTGGTAAAGCTCTCGAACCCACTTCTTCAGCTGGATGCTGTTTAATGGGGGCCTTTAACCAACACTGATTACTGTGAATACAGAAATACATGCAGCACAATCAATTTTTCACACAGTGAGCTGAGTAGTATGTGTTTATGTATTTGCCATTTGCGATAATGTCCCATGGTAGTGGTGGACCATACTTCTCAACTTTTTGCCACTGGAATGAGGGACACAGGCACTCTGAATTCTTGTTCTTTCTTCCTCCCCCTGTGACTTGCACATACCCCAGATGGGAGAGGGGGTTTCCAAGGACATTGCTCAGCTGGAGAGGCTGGTCATGGAGCTGATAGTGGTCCTGGTTCATGAAGGATGGTCGTGCAGGGGAGGTAGATTGGGGGATGCAGCTTCAATGGTTGCTGAGCTGCCATCCTTCAGATGAGATATTAAACCAAGGTCCCTTCTACCCATCTATGGTCTCCATACAGATGGAAGTAAAAGTTCACATGGCTAATTAAAAAAAAAGAGCCATAGAAGTTCCCAGTGCCATGATAAACAAAAGAATCAGTGCAGGAAAAATAATCTTTTAACAAAAATCCTGTTTAAAAAAGCTAATATTCATAGAAATACACAGAACAAGAACTTGGTCACTTTAGGATGGCTTACACCTTGAGTGCATGTGACAAGATGAAAATAAGTATAGTATAAATTAGACTAAAACACCCAAGCCAGGAGAAGTAGGGTCACCCCCCCCGAGCCAGGAGAAGAGGGGACACCCTCCGAGCCAGAAGAAGTAGGGCCATATCTGCCCCCCAATCCAGAAGAAGCAGGGCCACCCTCCTTGAGCCAGGAGAAGCAGGGCCTTCCCACCATGAGCTAGGAGAAGTAGGGCCATCCCACCCTTTCCAGCAGCTATCAACCTCCCAAATTGGTCCCAATGGATTGCTCACTGGCAGTGGCAGGGCCAGAAGATAGAGGCCCATGCGGTCCCTCCCGTTAGTCCCTCCACACCCCACAGTACATTTTCAAATAATCACAGCCATTAACCTCAACAAAAAGGCGCAAGAAGTCAGGACCCTGTCTCTCTGGTTCTGCGGGCAGCTTCTCTCTTGGTGGTTGTTGTTGTTGTTGCTGTTGCTGTAGTCTGGACTTTTACTTGAGGGACTGACTCTGTGCTGCAGCAACTGGCTGGGCAGGGTGGCTAGCTGCTGTTACTCTATCCTGTTACCAACCAAACCGCACTCTAGTTTTTTGTAACAAGAGTACAACAGAATCAGCGCTGCTCTTTTAAGGTTGGCTTTACTGCTGGGTCATGGGGGTGTCTATTCCACCAGTTCCACAACACCAACATAAGGGAGAGCAACTGGCTAGACTTGGCTGAAAAGGGGGGCCCATTGCACTGGTCATGAGTACTAGAAGGATCCACCGGGCTCAGCTTGGGTGTTAAAGGGGGCCCACTGGGCTGTGCGTGGGTGCCAGAGAGGACCCACTGTGCTGGCTTGGGTGCGTGACAGGGACTCAGTGGGCTAGGCATGTGTGCAGGTGAGGAACCCAGCAGGCTGGGCTTGGGTGCAGAAGGAAATTAATGGGTTGTGATGGGGGAAAGGGAAGGATTCTCCACCAACACCAACAATGAGTCGCGAGATATGAAGAGTTTTACTGGGACTGCTGCAAAACAGATAAGTAAGCATTAATCACTGAGACAGGAGGGCATTTCCCAGGAATTAATGCATGGTTGGGGGGTGCACATGGCTGAAGGCCGAGTGCTTCCCACCACCCAACCATGCACTAATTCCTGGGAAATGCCCTCCTATCGAGAGGATTAATGCACTTGTAACATGGATTTGTAAATAGGTTAGAATGCTAGTAATTGTCTTACAGGTATTAGATAAATAAAACAAGGCAACTGTGAAAGTTTGGTCTGTTTATATGAAAACATCTTGTTTCCAGGATGACACATGTTGTTTGTTAAGCAATACTTTTTAACATACTTAGTAATACACGTTGAATTTTTTTCACTACTGTGCTTTAATTTCTCTAGGTTTTTAGAACCTTCCGTTACTTTTTTTTACGCAGTACAACATTTTTTGTTGAACTCGTTTTACCATCTGTCACGATCCCCTTAGACTATGCATTGTGGGATCTACTGCTAATTTGCATAATGCTGCACGATGATTAACTGTGTAGCACTAACGAGTATGCCCTACTAACAGGTAAGATAACATTTAAAGTTGTAAAGTTGTTTATTAGTTCTACATGACTATAGTTTGCTTTTCTGGTATCAGATGTGAGCGATAGTTTTGTTATCTGTTCTGGTGCTACATCCATGTCATTCATGCTTCCGCTATCAGCACTTTGAGATGGAGGTTATGCACCAGGCATTATTTTCCTGAGGATGCGTGATACTGACAATTTACGGGACCATTGAGCGTAAGTGATCTCGTCTCCTGTAGTGCTTCGTGGACTATAAAGGCTCTGACTAATGTTGGTTTCTTTACTGTGTCTGGTTTCCTGCTGATTTACTGGGCCTGATTTTGTGCTCCAGTGTTTGTTTTCTGTGTGGTTCAGCTGGGATGTGGTGGTGTGGTGTTAGTATGGTGTCCACTGGGGAGGTAGAGCTACTGTTCTATTGTTTCAGTATGTTTTGTGGTTCCTTTAGGTACTGCTCAGCCATACATATCTAGGGAATTAATGCACAGTTGAAAATGCCCCATGTGATGTGTTTCTACCAATAAATTATTTTTGTTTCTGTCTTTCCATTAATGCCATGTTACAAAAACAATTAAGTGCCTCTTTTGTTATCAAGAAGTAATTGTTTATTGTGAATGTTTCTAACTTAGTTGTTGCATGCATGTCAAGCATGCTACATGTGAACCTGATAAGCTTTATCAGGTTCACTTAGGTTCACTTGGTGTATCCAAACCACCTGCAGTTACTAAACAATTCTGTGTGTGGCATACATTCTGTATGCATGCTGCACACTTGTAAGGGACTGGAGAACTCAGGAGCCTGCCAACATGGCTATGTGGGCAGAGATGCCTGAGGTTGGGGTTGGAACTCGAAAGCCTCCTGCTAGTGCTAGGAAAGGGTGGAAAATAAAGCATGCCACCATGGCAGCCGTGTGGTTTAACATAGAAACATAGAATTTGATGGCAGATGAGGACCGCTTGGCCCACCTAGTCTGCACGTTTCCCTACCTAATGCATAGGCTGCAGATCCTAGTTAACCAACAGCCTACTTCCTCCTACCTCCCACTAGAATTGCCTTATGTCTGTCCCATGCATTCTTGAATTCCTCCACTGTTTTTGAGTCCACTACCTCCTCAGGAAGGCTGTTCCATGTATCCACAACCCTCTCAGTGAAAAAATACTTCCTCACATTACCTTTGAGCCATCCCGCCTCTATCTTCAAATTGTGCCCCCTTGTTCTTGCACATATCTTTTTCTGAAATATGCTACCATTTTGGACTCTGTTGATTCCCTTGATGTACTTGAAAGTTTCTATTGTATCCCCCCTCTCCCTCCTCTCTTCGAGTATGTAAATATTAGGCTTCTTTAATCTCTCTTCATATGTCTTCTGGTGCAGACCCTGCACCATTTTAGTTGAAGTTCAAACACTCGTGCTGCGATCAAAGCTGAGTGGGGTGGTGCTGAGTAAAACAGGGACGCCAGCCCAAAATGAAGACAAAACAACTTAATCAGCACTCTAAAACCTGCTTCTTGGATAAATTCCAGGTCCGGAACACAATGTGTAATGCCAAATACAAATTTATTGAGTCACACGGACCACAGGTAACCACACTGAACAGAAAATAGCGCAAAACGATCCCCAGCGCTTCGACTCACTAATGAGTCTTCATCAGAGGGTAAAGGTTAATGATCTGAAAATAGCCTTTATATAGTGAAACGACAATTGAATCAATTACTAAGTCTAATAACACTTAAATTCTAGAGCTCATGTTAAACCTAAAATAGGTCACTAGATGGAGCTCTTACATCAATTCATTATATTTTAACACAAACGCAAGTTGAAGAAGAAAAAACTGAATGTAAAAAATAAAAAATAAAAATAGCACAGATATTGTAATTCTAATATCTAGAGACTTGTAATAAACAGGGACCTGAACTCCAGCATATCCTTATTGAAGGAGAGAGATTGTGTGCAAGGCAACCCCAGAAGTCAAGGCAACCATAAAGAAGAACCTCTCAGAAAGTGAGGACTTTAATTGCTGGAGGGTAGTCCGGGAAGTGTGTATCTGCCCTGTAAAAAAATAAACAAAAAATTAATTTTTTATATGTTAGTTATTGAAAAAATTAAATTATTTATGAAAAAGCATCAATGTTATTCTCAAACTTATTGTTTGTTAAAAGGAACATAACGGAAAGAATAGCTTTTTCCAAACTTATTTCAGAAAGGGTTTCAGGTCCCATTTATCGTTAAGACCCTGTGGCCAAACACTATGCATAGTGTAAATCCAAAAGCTCTCTCTGTAATAACAAATTAGCTCTATCACCTCCATTCTTCATTTGGGACACTTGTTCCAAGCCTACAAATTTTAAATCATCTGGTTTTGAATTATGTGCTACAGAGAAATGGACGCCAACAGGTGTATCTAACCTATTGTTAGTTATTGATCAATATGTTCCTGAATCCTTATTTTTAAAGGTCTGACTGTTTTGCCTATGTAAACCAAATTGCATGTACACCATAAAGCATAAACAACATAGGGAGTATTGCATGTAATGAGTTCCCTGATCTCAGCTTTAACATTCACTAATGTAGGATGATAGAACTCCTTAGATGGTACCCCATGGTTACAGCTGTTACATTTATTACATCTATAGAAACCATTTAAGCGACATGACAACCATGTGCCAGTACTTTTGTTAGTGTGAGGTGTACGACTGTGTACCAGTTTGTCTTTAAGATTTTCACTCCTATTGAAAGTAACTCTCGGTTTGGGACCCACAGCTAAACCTACCTCATTATCTCCCAATAGAATAGACCAATTTTTGTGTATGATATTGCCAATCTGGCCTGCTACATGGTTGAAATCTGTCACAAATGTGCAAGGTATTTGATCTCCCAATCGTGTATTTGTTTTATTTGCATTCCTAAGTAAATTATCCCTATCCATTTGAATAACTTTTTCTTTGTTTGCATCAAAGTTCCTATCATAACCCCTCATTTCAAATCTAAATATCAAATCATCAATTTGTTGTAAAGATTCACTTTCTGAACTACAATTTCTTTTGATTCTTTGCATTTGGTCCAAATGGTATTGAGTTTTTAGACTATGGGGGTGGGCGCTACTAGCCAATAATAATGAATTAGTAGCCGTTTCCTTCCTGAAACCCTTGGATTCTATTCCGTTTCTATTCTCATTAACATAAAGGCATAAATCCAAAAAAGAAATACAGTAGCAATCAGTAACATAGGTAAATTTCAAGTTAAATGTGTTGTCATTCAGCCAATCAATAAGTTCAGACACTGTATAAATGGGCCCATCCCAAATACATAAAATATCGTCAATAAAACGATACCAATGCACAATATTCTCAACAAATGGATTGACCTCAGAAAAGACAACAAACTTCTCCCAGAATCCAAGAAACAAATTAGCATAACTGGGTGCCATAGAGGCTCCCATAGCAGTTCCACATTTCTGCAGGTAAAATTCCCCTTTAAACTCAAAATAATTATGTGTTAACATAAATTCAGTGGCCTCAACAATAAATTCATGTGGTATGAATTCTTTCTTAGATAATTCTTCCATCCAAAACTTAACTATTTGAAGGCCCAATTGGTGTTGAATCGAAGTATACAAAGACTCCACATCAATACTTATCCAATGGTAATTTGGTTTCCACTGTATATCCTTCACAATATTGAGCACTGACGTACTGTCCTTAATATATGAGGGTAAACTAGCTACTTCAAATTGAAAAAATAAATCGATAAATTGTCCCAAGTTTTGTGTTAAAGAATTACAACCTGAAACTATTGGTCTCCCTGGTGGTTTTGATATATTTTTATGAATTTTCCGTAAAATATAGAAACTGGGGATAGTAGGATTTTCCTGCCAAATGAAATCATATTCTTTATCAGATATGAAACCACTATCAACAGTGTACTTGAGCAATTGGAATAATTCTCTTATAAAACTGGGTGGGGTCTGATGGTAGTTTACAATAGTTATCAGTGTTGTTCAATAATGAATACACTATATCATTATAGTGAACAGTATCCATTATTACAATATTCCCACCTTTATCTGCTGGTTTTATAGTAATATCATAATTTTTTGATAGGTTTTCCAAAGCTACTTTCTCACCATAGGTGAGATTATAATATCTGGGTTTAACTCCTTTTTCCAAAACCTCTTTCACCTGCTTATAGACCGCTTTCTCAAAAGCATTTATACTAGAATTAAATACATTAGGGTTAAAAGTGGAAACACCTGAAAATCTATTTTTTCTTATGGCTGAAATGAATCCACCAGCATTAAGCATGGAACTACCTGTAGGCTGGGACTGGGGAAGATATCTCTCAGTCTCTGCTTGTTCATTTATTATAAGTTGCTCCAGCCCAGCAAGATTGAGTTCAACATCAATATCGCTTGTTTCATATTCAGTCTCTATATGAGAATCATTTTCAGTCTGTACAGGTGCTTCAATTGCTGAAATAAGTAGATCCAAGTCCTCAATATTCCCAGGTTCTTCTATTTCAATTGCTCCCATGATGGTAGTTGGTTGTTTAAGATGAAAAAAATATTTCAGTTTAATTTTCCGAAAGAACTTTTGTAAATCCACAAAGACCCTGAATTCGTTAACAGCAGGTGTAGGGACAAAATTTAGTCCTTTTCATAAAAGTGAAGTCTCAATTGAAGTAACAGGATACTGAGAAAGGTTTATGACTTGTAATTGATTTCCTTGTTCCTTACTCTCAATGCTCGTTCTATCCTGACGGACTCTCCGACCTTCTCTTCTTCCTCTACTGGTCTTTCTATTCCTTTTGTAGTAGATTTTGTTTTAGTTGCCCTCCTCTGGACAGCCTCCATGATTGTCTATGTCTTTGTGGAGATGGGGTCTCCAGAACTGTGCGCAGAACTCCAGATGGGGTCTCACCAACTGTCTGTACAAAGGGATAACAACTTCCTGTTTTCTCCTGGTGATGCCTCTCCCTATGCATCCCAATATCCCATCAGCTCTTCTTACTGCCTTCTCACATTGCTTGTCCATCCTAAGGTCATCTGATATGACTACCCCTAGGTTCCCTTCCATTTCTGTAGTTGTTATTATCTCACCCCCCATTGTGTACTCTTCCCCTGGATTTTTGTTTCCCAGCTGCATTACTTTGCACTTCTTCGCATTGAATCTAAGCTGTCATATATTTGACCATTCCTCCAACTTTGCCAATTCCCTTTGCATCATCTCCACCCCACCTTCTGTATCAACCCTGTTGCAGATCTTTGTGTCATCTGCAAACAGACATACTTTCCCTTCCAGTCCCTCTGCAATGTCACTTATAAAGACATTAAAGAGGACCAGTCCCAGTACTGAACCCTGTGGTACCCCACTACTATCCCCCCTTTCTTCAGAGTAAACTCCAGTTACTGTTACTCTCTGTATCCTGTTGTCATGCCAATTTTTAACCCAGGCTGCCACCTTGGGACCCACTCCAAGACAGCCTAACTTGTATATTAATCTTTTGTGTGGGACTGTGTCAAATACCTTGCTAAAGTCTAGGTAGGCCATGTACACTGCCCCTCCCTGGTCTACCACATTGGTCACCCAGTCAAAGAAATCTATTAGATTCATCTGACATGACCTTCCCACTGTGAATCCATGCTGCCTTGGGTCCTGTGCCCCACTGGCCTTTAGGAATTCAACAATTCTTTCTTTAGAAGTGATTCCATTATTTTCCCTACCACTGAGGTCAAACTAATAGGTCTGTAGTTTTCTGCCTCTGTCTTTCTCCCACTTTTGTGAAGGGAAATCATGTCTGTCCTCCTCCAGTCCTCTGGTACTACAACCATCCTCCCATAATTTGTTAAAAAGGGAGGTCAGTGGTGTCACTAATTCTACTGTTAGTTCTTTTAGAATTCTTGGGTGAATCCCGTCAGGCCCCATTGCTTTGTTCACCTTCAGTTTTAAGAGTTCATTCAGGACCCTTTCTTCTGTGAATGGACTGGCATTGACCTCCCTATCCAGAGTGCTTTTATTCTTTCATTTAGGTACCTCCCCCTCCTCTTTTTTGTGAATACTGAGCAGACGTATTCATTCAGTATCCCTTCTTTTTCACTGTCATCCGATGCTCACCCTTCCGTCCCTTTAGTAAGCCTTACTATCCCTTCCTTCATCTTTCTTCACTCCCTAATGTAACTATAAAATGTTTTATCCCCCTTTCTTAACTGAGTTGGCTATCTTTTCCTCAGTTTAGGCTTTTGCTAATCTGACTGCCTTCCCAACTTCCTTCTGCTTTTACTCGTACAGTTCTCTGTCCTGCTCCTTCTGTGTTTCCTTATACTTCCTGAATGATACCTTTTTCTCCTTAACCTTCCCCGCCATCTCTTTTGAGAACCATAGTGTTTTTTCCTTCATTTTGTTTTGTTGATTTGCCTCACACAAAGGTGTGTTGCCTCTGTGATGTCTGTTTTGATTTTCCCCATTGTTCCTCCATCACTTCTTCTTGCCAGTTTGCTAGCACTTTTCTAAGGCACTCTCCTATTTTCTCAAAGTCAGCCCTCCTAAAGTCCAACACTCTTGCTTTTGTATGGCTCGACTTTATGGCTTTGTTTATTGTGAACCACACTGTTTTGTGGTCACTTGTTCCCAGATGGCTATCCACTTCTAGATCTGAGATCCTTTCTCCATCCCCATTTGACAGAACCAGGTCTAAGACTGCTCCCTCCCTCCCTAGTGGGTTCCACCACTAGCTGTCTGAGGCATTCCCCCTGCAGGGCATCAAGAATAAACCTGCTTTTTGATGTGGCTGCAGCCAGGGTGCTCCAGCTAACGTCTGGCATGTTCAGGTCCCCCATCAACAATAACTCCCCTTTTTCTGCCATTCTAAGGATGCCTTCTATCATTTCCTTGTCTATTGCCTCCCCTTGAGATGGGGATCTGCATACCACCCCTTTGTGAATTGTGGTGCCATATCCTGTTTCCAGGGTAACCCACAGTGCCTAATCTACTCCCTGTTTATTATTTAGTTCTGTTGCTTTGATCCTTTCCCTTACATAGAAAGATACTCCACCTCCTCTTTTGCCCTCCCTGTACCTCCTGTACATTGTGTATCCTGGTATGTTGACATGCCAGTCATGGTTCTCAGTGTACCATGTTTCTGTGATTGCCACGATATCCAGATGTCCCTCTTCTGTCAAGGCTACTAGTTCAGAGAGCTTGTTACACATACTATGGACTTTGGTACTCATCACCCTCCATTTGTTGATGGCCTTACCCCTTTTAGCCCCATCCCAGTCCTTACTACCTTTTTCTGCATTTATCCCTGTCCTGCTCCCCATTGACTTCTCTACCTTGGTGTTTACCTCTCTAACTACTGTGTTTGGTGGGGGGGGGGAGGCTGGGTTTTCCCTGCTCCTTTTTAGTGCCTCCCCCCTTGGCCAGTTTAAATGCTTGCCAATTTTGCATTTAAACATATCACCCAGGATTCTGGTTCCCCTCCTAGGCAGATGCAGACCATCATGCCATTATAGGCCTGTATCCCTCCAGGTGAATCCCCAGTCCCCAATTAAGCCAAAACCCTGAGCTCTGCACCAGTTTTTCAACCATGTATTGAATCCCATTGTGGGGAGTACTGTAGTATCACCCTTGCCATAGACAGGCAGCACCTCTGAGAAGGTTACTGTATGTGTTACCTGTGATGTAGACAGCCAGTTCTAAAGTGCTGTATCATATATTTTTATATAAACTGTATTAATGACTGTCTCTGCTGAAAAATCAAATGCTGTTGGAATGACCTCACTCACCCCCCAGATTTCAGCTGACAGATGCAGGCCAAGAGAAATGCTGACAGCATGTATCACACACACTCAGTTTTAGAGACAGTGTGTTACATGGAAGACATTAATCAAGGATCCTGTTTCTCTGAGTTAATTACAGAGTTTTTTAAGTTAACTTTGATAAGAGGGAAATCATAAAAAAGGTTTATGACGTTGAAGAGAAAACACAGGTTATTATGCAGAGCTGAGAAGTTGTAAATGCTCATATGAAGCCTGTGTGAGGAGGATGCAGCATGAATCAAAAGAGGTGTCATTGAAATTGAGTTATGCTAAAGTTGCAGAATTAATACTTTGAAATTACATCCTATGGTTGTATAGAAATATATTTTTTTAGATACTTTGACAGGGAGGAGCTAGATGACCTCATACAAAAGAGGTGGGCAAAACCAGCTTTTAAAGATTATTTTGTTTCACTACAGACACACTTTTATCTGACATTGACCAAGAAAACATCTGAGCACTGAAAACAGGTATTTAGAAAGCTAGACAAAATCTAAATATTGTTGTAGGAATTTCACTGTTTTAAACCTTGTTTTGTTTAAAGATATGTATGTCTTGTGATATAAGTGCTCTGTATTGTATGTTTGATGTATTATTATATATTTAAGTAAAAACTCTAATTTTAGAGCATACCTGGTCTGTCTTTGAATTGATTTCTTTTGCTAAGAAATATTTATGGTTATAGCAGACAGCAGACATAAGCTTGTATGGTGGTACCAAACTAGAAAGAGAAGTGTTTTAAATCTGAGGTTTTTATTAAAGTTTTAAAGGGTTCACCTCTGAATACCAGGTTAGGTGCCTGTAGGCAAAGATATCTTACCCCCTGAAGACAGATATATCTGAGCCTGTGCATTGGGTATACTGCAAGAGGTTAACAGTTTGAATCTCAACAGAACTTGAGACCAAAGGTTGATCTGAACTAACAAAAACAGACAAGAGGGTTACCTTGTCTGTTACACTGTTCACAAAACTGTGCTCAGAGGTTGACACTTTGGGAGTAGAGGGTCTGACCTGCTGAGTGAATCTGTGACAGATTGGTTGGCAGCGGTGCCATTATTTTGGTATCACAAGCTTTATTGTTCTGTGTCAGCTTAGACCGTAAGCTCTCTTGCAAAGAAAGAAAAAGGCAGAGTTTTATTTTAAAGAGGAAACAGAACTATATATCACTTGGCATACAGTTGAGTTCCTACCCATTTTATTTTTTTTCTCTAAAGTGCAGTCAGAGTAGCAGTAGTCAGGGAAGAAAAAGATGGCTTCCGACTACAGCAGGCACACTGTAGATTACTTGAAGCAGTTGTGCGGGGACAAGGGAGTCCAGTTTAAAGTGACAGCCAAGAAGTAGAACCTCATAGAGGCCCTGATGGTAGCAGATACCCAGGGCAGCAAGTCACCGAACGTGACTGAAAAGGACAGCAGGGCCACTGTCAGTGAAGATCCATAGCAGCAGGGAATGGCCACCAGTATCCTGAATCTAGAAGTACTCAAACTGCAAACTGAGTTGTCCTGGATGTATTTGGAGTCCCAGGAGAGGACAGAGCAAGAGAAACGAGAGGTGGACAGTGAGGCAGAGCAACAACGCAGAGAGGCAGAGTGACAACAGAGGGATGCAGACCATGAGGAGCGCAAGCACCAGTGAGTTGCAGGGAAAAAGAGAGAGGAGCACCAGAGGCAACATGAGCTGTAGAAGATGCAACTCTGACCAGTGGCAGCAGAGCAGGTAAGTGGCTTGGAATTAACTGGGACTGCAGGACTGGGTTACAAATTGAACTCCAAATTAATAGCTGAGTTTAAGGAAGGGGAGAACATGGACACCTTTTTAAATTCTTTTGAAAAAGTTTGTATTCAGGCTAAAATTCCTAGAGAGTCCTGGAGCTTCCAGCTATCTCCGCTACTTACCGGGAAAGCTCGAGATGCATTGGGTCAAATGGACAATGAAGACAGCAATGATTACATCAAGCTAAAAGCTGCACTGTTAAAAAAGTTTGAATTAACTGTTGAATCATACAGAGCTAAATTCCATAAGCTCAGGAGAAGCTCTGATATGAGCTATGAGGAGATAGCCATGAAACAATGTTAGTTTTTAAAATATTGGTGGGAAGGAATTGATGCAAATTCTGTTGATAAAATTGAAAATGTGATTTTATTGGGGGGGAGGGGAAATTGTTTAACCAGGAAAGGCACACTAAGCCGAAGCTTGTTTCCAAGTGTGACCTAGGAGCACAAGGAAGTTAAGTGACTTGATCAGGGTAACACACTATGCAAGTGGGGACTGTGGAATTCAAACCCTGGTCTGGTCTGCTGGATGTCACCAGATTTGCAGCTCAGAGTCATAACCACTGCGCTATACTGCCTCCTCCAATAACAGTTTTAGAACAGTTTTATTGGGCATGCCCAACAGACCTAAAAACCTGGCTAGAGGATCAAGATCCAAAAACAGTGCAAGAGTCTGCTGAAGTCTCGGACCGATATGCCAAGAGCAGACCTGCTCTGAGAATGAATGGGGTGGGTGTGGCAGCACAGAAAGGGAAAAGTACACCTTCAGGGCAGCTAAAACCCTCACTGCCTCCACTGAAACCAGTTAGCCTCAGGTTTCAAAGAATAGATTTCTCTGAAGTAAGAAATGCCTGTTGGTTGTGTAAAGAAACTGGGCATATTGCCAGACAGTGCCCCAAAAAGGTGAGCCAAAATACACAACAGGGTGCTAGAAAAGAAGTGGGTTGTTTCTGTGTCCCTGGAAGCATGCAAGTGAACATGAGGGAACACATGCACCCAGTTATGGTGAATGGGGTACAGACGCAGCAGTTAAGGGACACAGGGGCATCCCTAACATTGGTAAAGGGGGGATCTGGTACAGCCTGGTCAGCTTATACCCAATAAATATGTAACTGTACCAGGGTTTACTGGTGAAGAGAAAACATTGCCACTCGCTAGTGTTCTCCTGGACTGGGGTGAAACAGGGGGAACTGTGCAGCAGGTGGCTGTAGCCAACACATTAGCAGTGTATGTGATCCTGGGTAACAATCTCCAGCAGGGGGTGGCATGTGCAGTTACCCGTAGCCAAGCAGCAAGGGAAAATATTAGTTCCTGAACCCCCACAGAAACCAGTGTGGAAACCACTGAGAGGCTGGTTACCCAGCCTGGGTCTCCAGATGGGGGAGACTGATAAAAAGGGGGTAGAAATTTCCCCAGTAGCAAGTAACCACACAACTACAGAGGGTTACTCTGAAGAGGGAGGGGTGACCCTGTGTCAGAGGGTTAGGATTCACAGTGATCCTGAGGGCCCTGATGCTAGTACCAGGGACCCTAGTTTAGCAACTGAAGAGGAACTGTCCCATACCTTGGGAATGTGTGAGGGGTTTACAGCTGCTCATAGGAGTGACCCTAGTTTAGAGAAGCTGAGGGCTTGGGCAGACTCGGAGGGCACAGAGGGAGGTATCGGCAGACATAGGGCTTATTAGGAAAATGGATTAATGTATACACAGGCAGTACAGACAGAAGGAGGGATGCTAGGCAGGCAGCTTGTTGTTCCCCAGCAGTATCGTGAGCAGTTGCTCAAGATTGCACATCATATTCCCTTGTCTGGTCATCTGGGAATCACACGCACAATGCAGTGGTTGGCCCAGAATGTCTACTGGCCTAACTTCAACCAGCAGGTGAAGGAGTATTGCAGATCTTGTCACCGGTGTCAAGAAATAGGGAAGGCAGGCAAGAAAACCCAAACTGCCCTGATTCCCTTGTCCATAGTGGAGGAGCCATTCCAGAGGGTGGGAATGGATATTGTGGGGACTTTAAATACCCCCAGCTCCTCAGGGAAGAGATTCATCCTGACTATGGTGGATTATGCCAATGGGTACCCAGAGGCAGTCGTTCTATCCTCTCTGAGGACAGACAAAGTGGCAGATGCCTTACTTGGGATTTTCTCCTGTGTTGGGTTTCCACAGGAGGTAATCACCAATTGAGGGGGTTCCTTCATGTCGGACCTGATGAAATGTTTAGGGGAGAAGTATGGGGTGGTGCAGAGATGTACAACACTGTATCACCCACAAGCCAATGCACTTGTGGAACAATTAAATGGTACCCTAAAGTCAATGCTCTGGGTGTTTGCTGAACAGCATGGGAAGGACTGGGAGAAATACCTTCCCCACCTGTTGTTTGCATACAGGGAGGTGCCCCAAGAGTCAACAGGATTTTCCCCCCTTTCAAACTCTTAAATGGACACCGGGTATGTGGGCCCCTAGACTTGATCTGGGAGGACTGGGAAGGCAAGCACACCACCCAGGGAACTCCCATTGTGGATTATGTCCTTAGGTTTAGGGAAAGGCTGAAAGAGCTTATGGGGACATCCCAGAGCAACCTGGCAGCTGCACAACAGAAACAAATGGTGTGGTATGACCACAGAGCCAGAGCTCACTCATACATGGTGGGTCAGGAAGTTATGGTCCTTATTCCGGTCCAGAAAGACAAGCTACAAGCTGAGTGGGCAGGACCGTAAAAAGTGGTTAGGAAGGTAAATGACGTGAACTACATTGTGGAGTTACCTGACCATAGACAGACTGAAAGGATGTAGCTTGTCAACATGATGAAGCCATATACAAATAGGGCTGACATGGTGTTTGCAGTATGTAGTCATGGGGAGGGGACGGATGAAGGAGACCCCCTTCTGGACTTGCTGGAAGACAGTAAGTGGGAGTCCTCTGTGGAGGCAGTAAAATTGTCTCCCCAGCTAACCCCAGGCCAGATCCAGAAAGTAAGGGAGGTTTTAGCAGACTTTGCCCCTTTAGCACCAAGCCTGGACTAATCCCCTCAGTGACACATGATGTGGAGACAGGTACACCGACACCCATACGGCAGACAGCATATCAGGTGTCAGAGGCTGTCCAAAAGGACATTAGGCGGGAAGTGGAGGAGATGCTGGATTTAGGGGTAATCCAGAGATCCCACAGCCCCTGGGCCTCACCCATAGTCCTTGTGCCCAAGCCAGATGGCTCAACTCATTTCTGTGTGGACTATTGTGGACTGAATGCAGTCACGAAGTCCGACGCCCACCTGATGCCCCAGACGGACGAACTCCTGGACAAGTTGGGAGGCGACCTACTCATTTACTATTGACCTGACCAAGGGTATTGGCAGGTAGAATTGACAGACAGAGCTAGGGAGAGGTCAGCCTTCATCACTCCTATAGGCTTATTTGAGTTTAAAGTAATGCGTTTCGGAACGAAGAATGCCCCAGCCACTTTCCAAAGGTTGGAGAACCAGGTGTTGAATGGTGCTGAGGAGTATGCTGTAGCATACCTGGATGACATTGCCATCTTCAGTACCAGCTGGGAGGAACACCTTTCACACCTTAGGAAAGTGCTGGGCAGGATGCAGAGGGCTGGGCTCACTGTCAAAGCTGAGAAGTGCCAGGTGGCCATGGAGGAAGTGGCATACCTTGGGCATGTGGTAGGTCGGGGACAGCTCTGTCCTAACAAAATAAAGATAGAGGTGATACAGGCATGGTCCAGACCAGAAACCCAGAAGCAGGTCAGGAGCTTTCTAAGGACAGCAGGGTACTACAGAATATTTGTACCCAATTACAGTGCTCTGGCTGTTCCCCTATCTGACCTGACAAAGAAAAAGATGCCAAAGAAAATGACCTGGGGCCCAGCCTGTGAGGAAGCCTTTACCAGACTGAAGGAGGCACTGTGCAGTGCTCCTGTTTTGACAAGTTCAGACTATAGCATAACCTTTATAGTTCAGAGGACACCTCAGACGTGGGTATTGGGGCTGTACTTAGCCAGACGTCTAGCCAAGGGACAGATCACCTGGTAGTGTACCTGAGCTGGAAGCTGCTTCCCAGGGAGCAAGCATACTACACGGTTGGAAAAGGAGTGTCTTGCCATAAGGTGGGCCCTGAAGAAATTAGAGCCATACTTGTACGGGCAGTATTTTGTGGTGCAGACTGACCACAACCCCCTGGTTTGTCTGACACAGATGGGGAAAAACAATGGGAGACTACTAAGATGGAGTCTTGCTTTACAAGGGTATGATCTAAAAATTGTACATAGGGCTGGAGCAAAGAACAAGAACTCAGATGGGCTTTCTAGGGTCTATGAGGAGTGAACTGATTTGAGAAGCTCATCCCATGTAGGGGATAGATCCCCCAAATTCAGTCTAGGTGGGGAGGAGTGTGACGTAGACAGCCAGTTCTAAAATGCTGTATCAAATTTTTTTTATATAAAATGTATTAATGACCGTCTCTGCTGAAAAATCAAATACTGTAGGAATGACCTCACTCATCCCCATCCCACATCCCCCAGATTTTAGCTGACAGATGCGGGCCAAGAGAAATGCTGACAGCATGCATCACACACATTCAGTTTTTAGAGACAATGTGTTACATGGAAGACTTTAATCAAGGATACTGTTTCTCTGAGTTAATTACAGAGTTGTTTAAGTTAACTTTGTTAAGAGGGAAATCATAAAAAAAGGTTTATGACATTGAAGAGAAATCATAGGTTATTACACAGAGGTGGGAGGTTGTAAATGCTCATATGAAGCTTGTGTGAGGAGGATGCAGCATGAATCAAAAGAGGTGTCATTGAAATTAAGTTATGCTAAGGTTGCAGAATTAATACTTTGAAATTACATCCTGTGGTTGTGTAGAAATATACATTTTTTAGATATTTTGACAGGGAGGAGCCAAATGACCTTATGCAAAAGAGGTGGGCAAAACCAGCTTTTAACGATTATTTTGTTTCACTACAGACACACTTTTATCTGACACTGACCAAGAAAACATCTGAGCACTGAAAACAGGTATTTAGAAAGCTAGACAAAATCTAAATATTGTTGTAGGAATTTCACTGTTTTAAACCTTGCTTTGTTTAAAGATATGTATGTCTTGTGATATAAGAGTTCTGTATTGTGTGTTTGACGTATTATTATATAATTTAGTAAAAACTCTAATTTTATAGCATACCTGGTCTGTCTTTGAATTGATTTCTTTTGCTAAGAAATATTTATGGTTATAGCAGACAGCAGACATAAGCTTGTATGGTGGTACCAAACTGGAAAGAGAAGTGTTTTAAATTTGAGGTCTTTATCAAAGTTTTAAAGGGTTCATCTCTGAATACCAGGTTAGGTCCCTGTAGACAAAGATATCTGGCCCACCGAAGACAGATATATCTGAGTCTGTGCATTGGGTATGCTAGCAAGAGGTTAATTGTTTGAATCTCAACAGAACTTGAGACCAAAGGTTGATCCGAACTCACAAAAGCAGACAAGAGTGTTACCTTGTCTGTTAAACTGTTCACAAGACTGTGCTCAGAGGTTGGCACTTTGGGAGTAGAGGGCCTGACCTGCTGAGTGAATCTGTGACACTACCTGTCTAAGGGCCCCTCCCCACCTCTTCAAACTCCTCTTGTGCTGCTGTGATCCCATTCATAGCCAGGTCATTTGTCCCTAGGTGGACAATGATATCCAGCTCCCTTCGATGTGCAGCTGCTCCCGTGATCCTGAGGATTCGATCCCTGTCCCTCCAAGCCATGGCCCCAGGCAGGCACCTTACCTCCCTCTCCCATTTGTTCCCTAGATCTACCCCCCTAATAATTGAGTCCCCCACCAGGAGTTGTTTTCTCCCACTGTGTGATCCCATGCCACCCTCCTGTGGGACTCCTTTGTGGAGGTTCCTAGCATCATTTTTGGTCTCCACTGCTGGTTCCTCCATAGAGGAACCACTCTCCTCCAAAAGAGCATATGAATTGTGGACAGGTACAACTGGAGCAATGTGCATCTGTTCCACCTCCCTCTCCCTGCCTGAGCCCACCTTGGTCAAACTGCTCCTCTTTCTTGGCAACCTCTGAGGTAGAGGCAGTGGCTGTGGTGGTCCATGGATAGGGGAGGAGGTTTCACGAATTCTAGCCAAGTCATCCCAGAGATGAGCAATCTCCTCCCTCAGACCAGAGAGATACCTACAAATAGGGCAGCATTGCAGCCTCCAGAACGTCTCCCAGAAGACTGCTACCCCACAGCCAGTGCATTGCACTGCTCCCCACATGTCTGCATTCTTTCCTAATTCTCTTGCATTAAGCCTTTTTTTTTGGTTATGTATAGTTATTGAGTATGCTATTACATTCAATGCAGTGTGCTGTGCCGGTAAGAAAATGTGCTGTATACACCTTCCCCCTTGAGGAAATGATGCCACAACTCCTGCTATAAAGGAAGTGACACCTGAGGGGGTGGGATGTGGGCAATGGTGGGTTTGGGCACAAGCTGTGCCCTCAGGAACAATCAGCTACAAGCTCTGACTCACCACTAGGATGAGTGTTAACCTTCCTTTCAGCAAGACAACCTGCACAACAATCAAGGGAACACAGTCTCCTGCACCTGAGGCTGGCTGTGTTTCAATCCACACTGCAGCTTTTGCTATAACAACTCCTTAACCTCCAGTAACTTATTTAAAAATAGTTTAACTATCACAAAAATCCTACACACCAGTAAATTATTTAAAAATAGTTTCTGTCCCAAAATCCTAGTAGTCAATCCAGCTACCCCCCAAGGGTCAACCAAAATGCAGTATTTAAACCCTTATGAAGTTACTTCCAAGATAAGCAGAGTTTGCAAGCTCCTTATTCAACTCCTCAGCCACCTGTAATTTATTTAAACATAGTTTAACTGTCAGAAAATCCTAGTAGACGATCTAGCTACTTCCAAGGTCAACCCAAATGCAGTATTTAAATCCTTCTGAAGTTACTTCCAAGATAAACAGAGTTTGCAAGCCCCTTCTTGGTTAAACACTAAATAAATATGTAAATTAAAAGTAATTACCGAGGGTAGTTAGTTTCATCTCCCACAGAATTGAGCAAAAGTGCACGTTGTTGCAGATATCAAGTGCCATATAGAATCTCCCACACAGCACACTGCTGTATAAAGAAGTAATCTCCTTCTAGGTCAAGAAAATGTGTTTTGTGTGCGACAAATGCTGGTATTGGTGGCAGTGCATACCTGGAGTAGATTTACCATAAACAAGTTATAAGTATGAAGCTAAGATGACAGTAACATTAACTGTAAGATGGTGAAGGATAAAAAAATGAAAAAAATCAGTTTAAATTGAAATAATCTAAATAAATGAGCATGAGGGAAATTAACTCTAAAGCTCTATTAGTGAAACCAGAATATCAAAAGCAATGTGAACATTTACAAGGAGTTTCCATTATATTAGTAATAACTATTAACTATAATGTGGGAAAAAGTGTGTGAGGTGGCTAGAAGCAGTAGGGGGCCAGTCGGCGGTGCTTGGCCTGCAGCAACCAGGCCTTCATTCCTGCTAGCTGCTCCTTTCCCCAATTTTCATGCCAGCCCGCTTCTCATGATGCAGTGTGGCCCCCATCAGGCCTCGACATACACGTCAACCCCACAACAGCTGGCACAGCCTTCCTCTCTTCTCCTCTGCTGGCTACAGACTAACAAATGCAAACTGCAAAGATATGCTTTACAGTTTGCATTTGCTAGTTGATGGTAGGCTGAGGAGGAAAGAGGAGGGCTGTGCCAGTCACTGAAATGTGTGACTCGATATATATAGATTTTTTTTGCAGTTATTTAACCAGGACTAGCACACTAAGCTGAAAGCTTGTTTACAGGTGCAACCTGGGAGGACAGGGAAGTTAAGTGACTTGCTTAGGGTCACACAGTATGCAAGTGGGGGCTGTGGGATTCAAACCCAGGTCTCCAGATTTCCAGCTCAGAGCCTTAAACCACTGCTTTATACTGCCTTCCTTTTACTCTTACTATTACTCTTTGGACAATGAAATATACAACTAAAGGGTGTAGGGGAGCCACTGGATACCAGAAAATAGACCAAAAAGAGTAATATGTTTTACAAAACAAAAAGACAGTGTGAAAAATGTGATAAGGCAGCTGACTAAGGAGAAGAGAGGAGTGCTGTGCCATCCGAAAGCTGCATGATTCAATGTTATTTTTGGAACAAGGAAATATTTAATTAAAGGGTGTAGGGAGGATTACTGGACATCAGCGAATAGAGCAAAGTTAGTGATATATTGTTTTACATAAAAACGAGTGGGGACATGATGTCAGGTTTTTTTTGCATACTCAAAGGTATCAAAAAAGACTGCAAAAACAGATATTCTTCTGGCAAGAAATTGAAAAAAAGTACAAAAGCAGAATGACAAAGGTTTCCACTGTGCTTGAGCCCACCCCAGAGGTTTCTATATTCAGTCTGAGAGTACATCACCACTATCCGACTGAATATCAGCCCGTGCCGGCACAGTGCTAAGTCAAGTTGTGCTGCTCTGACTTGATCTGGGCTGCAGCCAGTACATAGGGAATTGCACCCCAGACCACAGAGTACCAGAATCTGCAGCACAATATTCAGCAGCACCATGCAAATTAGCCCATCGGGCATGCATGGCACTAAGGGGCCATTAGCATGCCCATTATGGGTCCATCTGCATTGGAAGAGGCAGCATGTTTGTGCTTGGCCTGACAACCTGTCATTTCTGGTGGCTAGTAGCACTCCCCACCATCTGATCCCTAACCAGAGTAGTGTGTTGGATTTCCTGGTGTCTAGTGGCACTCATCTCACCTGCTAAGCTACTGCCCTGTAGGCAATACCCATCTCTGGTGGCTATCAGCATTCTCCCAAACAACCATACTGTTGCTGAAAAGATAGCCACTGTTGACAAGTGGCCACCCCCTGCACACCTGTACCAATGATGGTGGGATGTACCCTGGTGATTACAGGCACTCCCCCAAACACCTGTTCCATAGATTGCTATATGGTCCCTGGTGTCTCATGGCACCCCTGCCCCTGCTCGCCTATCCGAGTAGCCCCATATCCCTGGTGTCCAGTGGCACAACCCACCCATCTGAGCTCCCTGCCCATGTCCCCTATATTATCCTTGGCATCCAGTGGTACCCCTGCCCCAATCCCAAATGCCAGGCAACAGATGCCCTGATGCACAGTAGCCATCCTGGGTCCCCTGACTGTCTCACCCACACCAATGAAGCACCCACCTAAACCCCATCCTTTTACCTGGCAGGATGGGAATGTGCAGTGATTTGAATCTCTCTCTATGGTAACCTGCATAGCCATCCTCTCACTTTTACCTCCAATTGCCATAGGAGTCGCAGTGAACTCTCATACCATGTGTGTGTGTAGGGGGGCACTTGTCAACAGTGACTATCTTCTCAGCAATGGGACAGTTGTTTGGGGAGTGGGGGTGCTGCTAACCATCAGTGATGGGTGTCATCTATGGGATGGGGGAATCAGACAGTTTGGGGTTTCAATGGACACCATGGCAGACAGTTAGAGTACTGGGATAGTAGATTGGTGGGTTGGGGTGCCACTAGACACCAGGGCAGACAGTCACAGTACCAGGACAGGGGATTGGACAATTTGGGGTGCTACTTCTCCCAGGGTTATGGTGATGTTCACCCTAACATGTGATTTGGAGGAGGGAGGAGCCACCAGACAACAGGGCTATGGTGATGCTCATCTACACAGGTGATTGAGAGAATGGGTGGTGCTACACACTAGGTTCTACACTGCATTTCCTGGGACAAGTGGTCAGGGAAGGGGTGCCAGTGGACACCAGGGCATCATATACATTACCAAGGATGGTGGCTCAGAGGGTGGTGGGGTGCCACTAGACACCAGGGTATCTTTTATTTTGCCAGGATGTTGTTTCAGAGGTTCGGGGTAGATGGCTGCAGAAACGCCATCTTGCCACCAGGTCTTTGTGGTCTGTTAAGACTAGGTTTGCAAAGGCAGAAAATACACCCCTTTAAATGTGTGTTGGCAGGTGGTCCAGCAGAAAAAGATGATGAAGGATCTAATTTTCAGTGAAGTCCTGCTTTTTGCTCAATTTTCAGAAGTTGAATAGAACCTAGGGAGATCAAATATGGTCACATCTGAACAAGAAGCTGCTGTGGCAGGCCTGATGAACAGTATTTAAGCAATAGGGAATCACCTGTAAATCACACCCTTGGGGTGTAAAGTGGCACAAGGCAAAGTCGAGTGCCACATGCACCTAGGGTGTGATTAACATACAGATAATGCAACCCCTGGGGGAACCTTATTGCTTTTTTAGCAATGTAAATAAGAAATATTCATAGTAGCTGTTTATTTTTTTATTATTTATACCTGTTTTTTTATTTAGATAGTCCTGCCACCATCTGATCATCAGTCCTCAGTCAGTTTATGTTCCAGTTTAGCTTGCAGACATTCAGAGACAAAAACCTACAGTGGCGTGAAAAAGTATTTGCCCCCTTCCTGATTTTCTCTATTATTGCATATTTGTCACACTGGATGTTTTCAGGTCTTTAGAGAAAATGTAATATTAGATAAAGGGAACCTGAGTGAACAAATAACACTTGTTTTTTTTTTTAATTTCACTTATTTAATGAAAAAAAGTTAACCAACACCAACTGGCACTGTGTGAAAAAGTAATTGCCCCCTTACACTTAATAACTGGTTATGCCACACTTAGCTGCAATGACTGCAACCAAACACTTCCTATAATTCAATATCAGTCTTTCACATCGCTGTGGAGGAATTTTAACCCACTCTTCCTCGCAGAACTGCTTTAATTCAGTAACATTTGGTAGGTTTTCGAGCATGAACTGCTCGTTTCAGGTCCTGCCACAGCATCTCTATTGGGTTTAAGTCTGACTTTGACTAGGCCACTCCAAAACTTTAATTTTACTTCTTTTTAACCATTCTGATGTGGACTTGCTTTTGCGTTTTGGATCATTGTCTTGCTGCATGACCCAACTACGCTTCAGCTTCAGCTGACGGAAGGATGACTGGACATTCTCCTTAGAATTTTCTGGTACAGAGCAGAATTCATGGTTCCTTTAATTATGGCAAGTCATCCAGGTCCTTAGGCAACAAAGCATCCCACACCATCACTACCACCACCATGTTTGACTGTTGGTATGATGTTCTTACTGTGGAATGCTGTGTTTGCTTTACACGAGACATTATGGGATCCATGTTGTCCAAAAAGTTCCACTTTGGACTCATCTGTCCATAGAACATTTTCCCAAAAGGCTTGTGGATCATCCAGGTGCTTCTTGGCAAATGAGAGACGAGCATTTATGTTCTTCTTGGTTAGCAGTGGTTTCCACCTTGCTACTCTCACATGAAGCCCATTTTTGCCCAGTCTCTTTCTGATTGTGGAGTCATGAACACTGACCTTAGCTGAGGCAAGAGAAGTCTGCAGTTCTTTGGATGTTGTTTTAGGATCCTTTGAGACTTCTTGGATGATTTTACACTGCGCCCTTGGAGTAATTTTGGCAGGCCGCCTACCCTGGGAAGGTTCACTACTGTTCCAAGTGTTCTCCATTTGGAGATTATGGCTCTCACTGTGGTTCGATGGAGTCCCAGAGCCTTAGAAATAGCTTTGTAACCCTTCCAGACTGATAGAAGGCAACAAATTTTTTCTGATCTTTTCAGGAACTTCCTTTGATCATGGCATAATGTGCTTGTTGAATCTTTGTGCTGCAGCGGCTCTGATGGATCTGATGGTAAGGGCCAAACACGTGAGGTTTATATTGGCAGGGCTGGCTGTAATCAAGCCTGGCTGTGTTCAATCAGCTGACTCTAATTATCCTTTAATTGGGTTGATTTAACTAGGGGCAATTACTTTTCACACAGTGCCAGTTGGTGTTAGTTAACTTTTTCATTAAATAAATGAAATAAGTAAAAAAAAAAGTGTTATTTGTTCACTCAGGTTCCTTTATCTAATATTATATTTTGTCTAAAGACCTGAAAACATCCAGTGTGACAAATATGCAATAATAGAGAAAATCAGGAAGGGGGCAAATACTTTTTCACGCCACTGTATATATGCAGCAAACTCCCAGCATCGGTTGGGTGGCTGGTGGTCAAGAAGGTGTGCAGAAGGATATGCTGCTGGCCATCTATGACTGGGGCACCATCTTTCAGGTATGGGCTTGGGGTGACGGGGGTTGTCAGTGACATGCGGGATCCACTGTCCACAAATGATGCTGCTGGGCACTGGGTTTAGGGGTCAGGGTTGTGTGGACTGGCGCACCTCATTGTGTGCAGGAGGGGTGTCATGTTCTTTACCAGGGATGGGGCAGATATGTGTTGTGGGGGGGCATTGCTACATTGGGGACAGGGCAGACATGTGTTGGGGGGACGCATTGACATTACGGGGATGGGACAGTCGTGTGTTGATGGTTCATTGAAACTATGGGGATAAGGCAGTCATATTAGGGGTTTACTGAAACTACAGGGATTGTGCAGTCATGTGTTGGGGGTTCATTGAAACTACAGTGATGGGGCATTCATGTATTGGGGGTATGCTTTGCTACAAGAGGGACAGGGCAGTCATGTATTGCGGCATGGTTTGCCACAAGGGGGACAGGGCAGATGTTTGTTGGTGGGTGGTTTGGCAGTACAGCAGGTGGCCGAGGTGCTCCAGGGGCTCAGGCAAGGGTTCCTCCAGCCAACAGGGTATGGCCCCATTTGTCCAGGCACCTGCACTGACATTCACACACCCAGACCAGCACCTTCATATGCATGTGATTCATTATGGGGCCCAGAACAGGAATCTGATTGGATTCATGCCTGGGTCCACTACTCCACCCCCAGCTGCCCTGCGCAGTCCTGCACATGGGGGGGGGTGAGGCCGCGGACAGGTGCCCTGCAAGTGCATGTGGTAGTGAATACTGTACATCCTGTACCTGTCCGGGGCTGAAGACCTATGTGGGTAGGGTACACACCTTCGGCATGTACCTTCCACCCCATTTATGCATAGCCCCCATTTCATGGCCCCTAACCAGGACCTATGAATATACTGTGTGATGATTCCACTGACATAAGAAAACAACATATATTCAGTTCAAAATGAGTTCATTAATGCTAAAATAACTTTGTACATTTTATAGTTTGAGGGTTACTGCGTTGGTTTCTTTCTATTGTGTTTGTAAATGTATGACACATAGCACATAGTAACTGAAAGGATATACTATGTTATCCCTAAACTAGAGATCCTGAGTCTCATGATCCCAAGTTTAGTGGCCCAAAGTACACACTCCCAAATTAATCAAATCCCACAACAATACAATATCAGGCATCTGATTGAAAATACAAAATACAATTGGAGCTTCACCCCAAACACTTTACAGGAAGCTCCAAATTTCCACACCCCACATTACTAAAATAACAAACTCCGAGGAAGTGAACATCAAGGTGTTGCTGGGATTCTCACCATCTGGATACTGCATCTGTCAGGCAATACTGCACAGGCAGGTCAGTGTCAGGATAGTGAGACTCGGCATAAGTAAACCGATTGGGACCACACTATGTAATTGTAAACACTGTAACAAACATGTCAATAAAGGATGACACAAAAATAGAAAAATGCAGTCTTTTCATCAAAATAAGTACTACTAAAATGCTGGAGAACTACAGCAATGCAGAAGTAGATTCCAGGGTTTATTATTGTAGCTATATATATATGAAGCTACAATTTTGAGGGTCATGTGGGTGGACACTGTGGGGGTAGTGCTGTGCCCCACACATTCTTTTTTTATTTACATTTTTTCCTATACATCTCCAAACCCTCTTCAGCTACTAACCTAGTACTATTCCCACCTTCTCTGGGTCTTACCTCCATCTCTTACACCCTCCACAAGAGCTGTCAGTTTGTTGCAGGCCCTCTTTGAAGACCAGATTCAGCAGAGCAAGGTTTGAGATCAGCAAGCATGATCCTGCAAAGATCCAGCCTTCTATCCTCTGATTGTCCTTCCTACGCTGAGGCAGCAGTAGCAAAATGCTTCCACTGCACATGCAAAGAATCCAAAGAGATGTACTACAGTATGTGTACCTTTCACTTTCGTAATTCCCCAAAAGTGTGAAATCTTACCTTCCATGTTGCAGATCTAAGCTGATAATGCTAGTTACTCTTTTTCACCTTCTACAGCCACTAAGAACTTCTTTTTTTTAATTTCTTTTTATCCCCAGTCACCAGTCCTGAGGCATCCCTCAGACATTGCCTGGTTGTCCCACCTGGCCTGAGATCCCCCAAAACCTAGGTTCCCCTGGAACCCCATCCTGACACCTCATCCCACCAGAACCCCTCCTGGCTTATGCCCCAAGGGTAAGACCACCCTTCTCTTACCTTGGGCACTCCTTGAATCCAATCTTTGTGGGCATGGTGCAGGCCAGAAAATGTTGGGACCGGGGAGGGTCAGGTCAGATAGTGGGCCGGGGCTGGTGCATTGTCTCCTCAGGAACCAGGGTTTTTCTTCCTTGCATAAACAAGAATGTGGCCCCTCCCCCCAGAGGCTAGGACATGCAATGATGTCCAGTGCAGAACAGTACACTCCAGCCTCCCCCCCCATGGACATCCCCTGCAGCCTCCCCACAGATCCAATGTGACCCTGGCTGTTGCACCCATAGTCTCCACTGAGAGTCACTGTTAGCAGGGAGTTACAAACCCCCCCTCGAAGAGGATAGCTGTTATTGGATGCTCTATCCTCGCCCTCCCTGACCAACCTCCAGCAATCCAAGCTTGCTCCTGACCCCTGGTCACCAGCATGGTAAAAGGTAAGGCCAGAGGCGCCTCAGCCCTCTACACTACTGGGCCAATTGACCTGAGAACTTCTTTGTGGTGAGAGAGGAGAGAAATACTGTTGTCAGATAGATGAACATACTACAACAAAGAAGTGATAAAAATGGTCTTGGAGCTAGCCCAGCGGTGCAGCGGTAGTGCTATCATTCATAATGCCAGTGACCTGGGTTCATAAGCAAGCCCCGAGCAACAGGTGTCAGCTGGGGGAGGAGGATTGAGCATCTCAGAAGATGCTATCCTCCGAGGAGGAGGATGGTCGCTGCCCCCCACTGCACTGCTGCCACCTAATTGGCCATGGGTGACAGAGCAATGAAAATAAGCAGGTTAGGGTCTGGATGATGGCTTTTTTTTTTACGCACCATATGCCGTCATGAGTTAGTACACCTGATCCCTTGCATGCCATCCTCCAGTGGGGTGGAAACAAGTTAAAATAGCAGCCCTAGAAACCACAGGCGACAGGACTCTGGTGATCCAAACCCTCGCAGCATTCATCACACTGTCCATCTGATAAACCTGTGAGAATTCAGGAATACATTCCCTACCCTCGACTCCGCAGTGGTGGGTGGGGGAAAATCATTGCCCTATAGAGGGGCATGCAAGAGCTGGCATCGCGAGGTGAGTCAGTAAGTACCTTGGGATCCCCGAGTGAGACGGCAACCAGAGACCAGAAGGGGGCCAAAACTATATGAAAAAAAAGTTTAAAAAAATGGTATTGGAAATGCTATGTTCTGATAGGCTGTTTGCATTTCATTAACCTATATTACTCTTTATTTAACCAGAAGGGACACACTAAGCTGAAAGTTTGTTTACAGGTGTGACGTGGGAGCACAAGGAAGTTAAGTGACTTGCTCATAGTCACACAGTAGGCAATTGGGGGCTCTGGGATTCAAACCCAGAACTCGAGGTTTGCAGCTCAGAGCTTTAAACCACTGCGCAATGTTGCCTCCTTGTAAAATGTCATGACACTGACATTTACACTGTCATGAGCCTGATGGTTGTGCATGAATTCTTCTTGTCAGTTTTTCATTCTCAAGTACTGCAATGACTAGAATGATCAACTCAAATTTCGAACAACCATTTAAACAAAATTAACTGTTGTATTATGTTTGATACACAAGGTTTAATTTTTAACTTTTTATAATGTGTGTCTCAATGTATTACAAAAAAATATTTGATAATATATATACTGTATGTGATGCAAGTAATAAATATTTGAAATGTTTTGTGGTTACTTGGGCACATTGAACATTCTTGATTTAACTGTTCACAACTGTGTATATTTTATCAGTTTTAATATTTATATAAATAATTCCTATACAATTTTCCTAAATTTTAAATAAACACTTTGGGCGCTATGCCCAAATGTGCGGAGTGACTATGTGCCATGGATCGGCAGCACGTAGGTTCCCCGCACCCATTGTGCGCCCTGTGTGAGATGCACAAAAGGAGTGTGCAGCCCATACATGACAAACCCCCTGACTGCATGGACAGCAACGTGCTGTGGGTGGGCCAACACTACATGCCATTCACTTAGGTGTGTAGTGCTGTGCACCGGGGGCATAGCAGGGTGCTAGTTACGCTAGGGGGGAACCTACCATAATGAATCAATGTGCGCAGTCTGTGGCACACAGGACACAGGCCCAGTCCTGGCCATATAGTACAGCCCCCCCACATGCCAATCTCCCTGTCCAATTCCAGATTGGCAGGCTCCCCCTCACACACACATTGGCACACCATCCCCATCTGTGTGCTGCAACCCCCTTCTGCCACACATCACTGTCCTATTCCCTACCATATGTAGGCACCCCCTTCCCACCACACAGCTCTGCCCTGATCCCATCACTGTGCAGGAACCCCCGACCACACAACCATGCCCTGTCCTGCAGTGGTGGTACCTGCCCCTCCTCCACAAGTCACATCAGTGCCCCGTTCCCAAGGTACCTGAATCCCCCCTCAACAAGGGCCCCAAGGTGATTTGTCTGGTACAGTGCAAAGCGTCCCATACACCTCCTGATTCTGGTATCCCCACCCACTCATTGATGTTCAGTGGTCTCCCCTCATCTCCCCTGCAGCACCAATAACCCCCCCCTGAACCATGTACCTGTCCGTTAGTGCCATAGCATGGGATGGCCAGTGGCACAGCCCTCCTCACACCTCCTCAGACATCCAAGTGATGCTGGGACCGCACCCCTATATATAGGTAGCACGCTCCCAATATCAGTTGGATGGCTGGCAGCTCAATAGGTTCGAGAAGGGCTGTGCCACTGGCAGTCCCTTGCTGCATCACTGACGGGCAGGTACAGGGGTTGGAAGGTTGTCAGTGCTTCCGGAGGTGGGGTGGTATGAGGCCACTGAACACCAATGAGGGAGTGGGGTATTGGGGCTGGGGATATGGATAGTGTGGTCCGGGGCACCTATATGTGGGGAGGGGTTACTGCATTCACCGAGTCAGTGCCTCTTTGTGTTTTGGGGGGTGTCTGCATTCACAGGTCCAGTGCCCTTACATGTGTTGGGGGGTGTCTGCATTCACTGGGCTGGTGCATCTGTGTGTGATTGGTGGGGTCTGCGTTGCTGGGGATGGGGATCTCTTGTGTGCTTAGGCAATGGGCAGGCATCAGGGACCAGGACAGGTGCTTTGCCATGTATGGGGGAGTAGCTGTGAGCCAGACATAGGTGGTGCCACATGGGTAGGTTTCAGGCAGGGGGTGTTATACCACCGATTGGGACTATCCTCTCCGGGGGTGCCTGTGTGGGATGCAGTTACTAGGTCCCATGCCGGCATGAATGGGGGATCCATTCCGAGACCCAGGATGAGGATCCAATTGGCTGCCTGCCTGGATCTGCTACTCCACCCCCATCTGCCCTGCACATATCTGTGCACCAGGGGTGGGTCCACGGACAGGTGGTGGACATTGGTGAATACCAACCTGTGCACACCTCAGCTGTAGAGCTGCATGGGCAGGTTATGTGCCTCTGATGCTTACTTTTCACCTGTTGGTGCATCGGCACCTTTGTTATTAATGTATATCGGTACTCTTTGTATGCATACTTTCACAGTTTTCTCATAATTTGAATTCAGCATAATTTTTTTGTTAATGCAATCATTAATTAAAATTAAGGAGAAAGAGGATTTCCTTAGGTGTTTTAATACAGAAAATGTTTTATTCTTAATCTTCTGATTATTTTAAATTAAGCACAAAAGACTACATTAATTAGTACCTTAATTTTAATTCAGTATATTCTGTTCAAGTTATTAAGGAAAATTAAGGGGTTTGGCTTTTACAAAGTTATTTTTAAGGCCCCCTTAATTTTAAATTAAGGTGCAGATTCTAAATTCAGGGGTCAATTAATGGAAAATTAAGGAGATTTTAAGCACTTTTTGTCCCATAGTGCTCTGTGCAGACAGTTGGTGAGACCCCATCTGGAGTACTGAGTGTAATTCTAGAGATGCCATCTCTGCAAGGACATAGACATGATGGAGGCAGTCCAGAGGAGGCCAACTAAAATGATACAGGGTCCACACTAGAAACCATACAAAGAGAGACTAAAATAGCTTACTATGTATACCCTTGAGGAAAGAAGGGAAAGGGGGGAACATGGTAGAAACTTTCAAGTACCTCAAGGGAATCAACAAAGTCCAAGAAGATAGCATCTTTCAGAAAAAGAGATGTGCAAGAACAAGGAGGCACAATCTGAAAATAGAGGGGGGAACGACTCAAGGGCAACATGAGGAAGTATTTTTTCACGGAGAGGGTGGTATATAGAAACATAGAAACATAGAATTTGACGGCAGATAAGGACCGCTTGGCCCACCCAGTCTACCCATTTCCCTACCTGATGGATAAGCTGCAGATCCTAGTTAACCAGCAGCCTACTTCTTCCTACCCCCAACCCCTAGAATTGCCTTATGACTGTCCCATGCATGCTTGAATTCCACCACTGTTTTTGACTCCACAACCTCCTCTAGAAGGCTGTTCATACATCCACAACCCTCTCTGTGAAAAATATCCTTAAATTACCTCTGAGCCGCCTCTTCTATCTTCAAATTGTGCCCCTTGTTCTGCACACATCTTTTTGAAAGATGCTACCTCTTGGACTTTGTTGATCCCCTGAGGTACTTGAAAGTTTCTAACTGTCCCCCTCTCCTCTTTCCTCGAGGCTATACATATTAAGCTCCCTAAGTCTCTCTTCATATGTCTTCCCGCAGACCCTGCACCATTTTAGTTGTCCTCCTCTGGACAGCTTCCATCCTGTCTATGTCTTTATGGAGATTGGTCTCCAGAACTGCAAGCAGTACTCCAGATGTGGTCTCACCAGCTGTCTGTACAGAGGGATAATAACTTCTTGTTTTCTGCTGGTGATGCTCTCCTATGCATCCCAGTATCCCCCAGCCCTCCTTGCTGCCCTCTCACATTGCTTGCCCACCTTTGGTCATCTGATATGACTACCCAGGTCCCTTTCCATTTTTGTTGTTGTTAGTATCTCACCCCCCACTGTGTACTCTTCCCCTGGGTTTTTGTTTCCCAGGTGCATTACCTTGCACTTCTTAGCATTGAATCTAAGCTGCCATACATTTGACCATTCCTCTAACCTTGCCAAGTCCCTTCTCATCCTTTCCACCACACCTTGTGCATCAACTCTGTTGCAGATCTTTGTGTCATCTACAAAGAGACTACTTTTCCTTCCAGTCCCTCTGCAATGTCGCTTATAAAGACATTGAAGAGGACCGGTCCTAATACTGAACCCTGTGGTACCCCACTGCTAACCCCCCTTTTTTCAGAGTGGACTCCATTTACTATTACTCTCTGTGTCCTATTCTCCAGCCAATTCTTTACCCAGGCTGTCATCTTGGGACCCACTCCAGGCTGGCTAACTTGTATATTAATTTTTTGTGGGACTGTGTCAAATGCCTTGTTAAAGTCTAGGTAGGCCATGTCCACAGCCCTCCCCTGATCTACTACTTTGGTCACCCAGTCAAAGAAATCTATCAGATTTGTCTGGCATGACCTTCCCGCTGTGAATCCATGCTGCCTTGGGTCCTGTGCCCCTCTGGCCTCTAGATACGCAACAATTCTTTCCTTCAGAAGTGATTCCATCATTTTCCCTACCACTGAGGTTAAACTAACAGGTCTGTAGTTTCCTGCTTCTGCCTTGCTCCCACTTTTGTGAAGGGGAATCACATCTGCCCTCCTCCAGTCTCTCAGGTACCACCCCATCCTCCCATGATTTGTTAAAGAGGGTAGTCAGTGGTGTCACTAGTTCTATCCTTAGTTCTTTAGAATTCTGGGATGAATCCCATCAGGCCCCATTGCTTTGTCCACCTTCAGTTTTAAGAGCTCTTTCAGAACTCTTTCTTCTGTAAATGGCTGGTATCAACTTCTGTATCCAGAGTGTTTCTACTGTTTGTTTTAGGTACCTCCCCTCTTCTTTTGTAAATACTGAGCAAAAATGTTTGTTTAGTATCTCTGCCTTTTCACAGTCACCCTCTTCCCACCCTCCTCCTTTATTAAGCCTCACTATCCCTCCCTTGGTCTTCTTTTGCTCCCTGATGTACCTATAAAAGGTTTTATCCCACTTCTTGACTGAGTTGGCTATCTTTTCCTCGGTTTGGGCCTTTGCTGTTCTGACTGCCTTCCAGCTTCCTTTTGTTTTAATTGATACAGTTCTCTGTCCTGTTCCTTCTGTGATTCCTTGTACTTCCTGAATGCTTTTCTCTTGAACCTTCACTGCCACTTCCTTTGAGAACCATAGTGGTTTCTTCCTCGCTTCGTTTTGTTTATTTGCTTTACACAAAGGCTTGTTACCTCTGTGATGGCAGTTTTATTATTCCCCATTGTTCTTCCACCCCTCCTTCCTGCCCATTTGCTAGTGCATTCCTTAGGCACTCACCCATTTTGGCGCAGTCAGCCCTCCTAAAATCCAGTACCTTTGTCTTTGTATGGCTTGACTCTATTGCTGTGTTTATTGTGAACCATACTGTTCGATGGTCGCTAGTTCCCAGATGGCTACCCACTTCTACATTTGTGATCCTCTCTTCATCTCCGCTTGAGAGAACCAGGTCTAAGATTGCTCCCTCTCGAGTGGGCTCCAATACTAGTTGTCTAAGGCATGCCCCCTGTAGGGCATCTAGAATAACCCCACTCTTAGAAGTGGCTGCTGCAACTGCACTGAAGTTAACATCTGGCATATTCAGATCACCCATCAGCAATATCTCCCCTTTATCTGCCATTCTAAGTATACTTTCTATCATTTCCTTGTCCATTTCCTCCCCCTGAGAGGGGGGTCTGTATACAACCCTGTGCGGATTGTGGTGCCATTGCCTTCCTCCAAATTGACCCACAGTGCTTCTTCTCCTCCCTGTTTACCCTTTTGTTCTGTTGCTTTGATTTCTTCTCTTATGTAGAGAGCTACTCCTCCTTCTCTTTTACCCTCCCTGTCCCTCCTGTAGATAGTGTATCCTGGTATGTTTACATCCCAGTCATGGTTATGTGTGTACCATGTTTCTGTGACTGCCACAATATCCAGATCTTCCTCCTCCATCAAGGCCACTAATTCAGGAAGCTTGTTACCCAGACTATGGGCATTGGTACTCATTGCTCTCCATTTTTTGATGGCTTTACCTTCTGTAGTGGCAACCCCCACTGACCTTTCTACCTTGGCATTTTTCTCATTTAGTACCCTGTTTTGTAGGGGGAGGCTGGGATTTTCCTTCTGCTTATCAGTGTCTCCCCCCTTGACTAGTTTAAAGGCTTGCCAATGAAGCATTTAAACCGATTGCCCAAAAGACTTGTTCCCTTCCTGGACAGATACAGACCATCCCGCCAGTATAGGCTGGTGTCCCTCCAGGTGGAACCCTAGTCCCCAATGAAGCCAAACCCCTGTGCTCCACACCATTTTTTCAACCATTTGTTAAACTGCATGGTGCAAAGTACCCTCGCCTCACTCATGCCACTGACAGGCAGCACCTCTGAGAAGAATACTGCGTGTGCTACTTGTCTTAAGCCCCTCCCCAACTCTACAAAGTCCTTTTGCACTGCTCTAATCTCATGATGATCCAAGTCATTTGTCCCTAGGTGGACAATGATGTCCAGCTCAGACTCCCATGCAACTGTTCTCGTGATCCTAAGGATGCGCTTCCTGTCCCTCCAAGCCATGTCACCAGGCAGGCACCTTACTTCAGTTTTCCCTGCTCCCCCCAGTTCTATCCCCCTAATAATTGAGTCCCCCACCAGGAGCTGCTTTCTTTCCCTGTGGTGCCCTCTGCCTCCTTCCTGAGGGCCTCCCTTGTGACAGTTGTCTGCACCCTCCTTAGTCTCCTTTGCGGGTGCATTCATAGGGGAACTATGCTCCCCCAGAATGGTGTATGGATTGTGGAGTGTAACAACTTACTGGGTGTGCCTCTCTTCCACCACCCTTACCCTCCCTGAGCCCACTGTGGTCCAACTGCTGTGCTTTCTTCGCAACCTCTGAGGTAGTGGTGGTGGCTGTGGTGCTCCCTGGATGGGGGAGGTTCCCTTGCCACTGTCCAGTGCTGCCTGAAGATGGGCAACTTCCTCCCTCAGGGCAGATAGTTGTCTGCAAACAGGGCAGCATCTCAGCCTCCAGAAAGACTCCCGGAAGACTGCTGCCCCACAGCCATTACATTGTACTACTCCCCACATAACTGTCTACCTTGTTTAGTTTAGGTTTTTTTTTTTTTTGTGTGTGATTGGTGCATTATATAGAAATATATGTATTTATATAATGTGTATGCTTATATTGTCAGTGCAGTGTGCTAGACAGGATATGACAGTGATGTGTACCTTGCCCTCTTGAGGAAATGATGTCAGAACCCCAGGTATAAATAAACTATTTCAGGGGTGGTTGGGGTGAGGGTGGGAAGGGTTGGGCCTAAACTGTGCCCTCACAAAACAATCAACTAAACGCTCTGACCTACCGATGCGATGAGTGCCTTCCTGTCAGCAAGATGCCATACACGACAATTTGTAATACTGCTTCAAACCAATTTGACAGAGAAAATACCCTGCTAATCAAACAGAGAAAAATCCAAACATCCAAGTCAGACACAGTCCCAAAAGAGCCTGGTGACTTGTGCTCTGAAAACAGTCAGCCCCAAAACACGTCAGCTGTGCAAAAGGGCAGACACATAAAACAGTATTTAGCCTATGTGGGTTTAAACTCTTCCTGCACTGAAAACCTTAACACTTGTAACACAAGTAAAGCAAACTCCACCTCCCTCTGTTGATTGAAAGACTGCCTTTTCTGATAATTCTAAGTTGCTTATTTCACCCTTCAGTTAGAAGTATCCTCCACCTGAAGAATATTAACTTTCCTAAGGAATCTGCTTCCAACCAAAGACAATTGTAAATTGTAAAGTTCACCTCCCTCTGTTGTGAGCACTACTCACTTTCTTGCAAATCATAAGTCCAGTGTTGCAGCTTGCAGCCAGAGGTAGCTTCACCTGAAGACTATGCATGGAACAGTCTTCCTGAGGAGGTTGTGGGGTCAAAAACAGTGGGGGAATTTAAGAATGTATGGTACAGACATAAGGCAATTCTAGTGGGAGGTAGGAGGAATTAGGCTGTTGGTAAAACTAGGATTGGCAGCTTATCCAATAGGTAGGGAAATGGACAGACTGGATGAGCCAAGTGGTCCTTATCTGCCATCAAAGTCTATGTTTCTATCTTTCTATGTTTCTAAGCAAAGCTGATTTCATCATTATTAGCCTTCTGTCAGCCTGCTTGCTCCTTCCCTCCCCCCAACATTAGGACGATGAAAAACTTGAAACTGATTTTGCTCACTGCCAGTGTCTGAGTGAGCAGATGAGAAAATGAGTTCAAGTTAGTGTTACACAGACCAGTTATATTTCATGCTCAGTGGACTCACGACTGATGTAAACTGCAAGGTATATGTGTGCATGTGCGTGTGCATGTGTTTCTGTCTCTCGCACATACACAAATGCACGCACACACGCATGCACACACGCACACACGCATGCACACACACACAGAGTCAGGTTACAAAAACACATGCTCTGGAACAGTTTAACTCTTAGGCTGCTGATAGAATGGAACATAGCACATTTAAATAATGTAATGGTCATTTGGCCACTAGGGTTAATAACATTAATAAATAAGTGACCAATTCACATTAATTTAGGGTAGATTAAATAATGAAATAAACAGTGGCTGGCATTGATTTTTAAATATCGGTTTCCTATAATACTGTAGTTTAGTTTACTCCCTTCAAAATGCAACAGCTTGCAAATTTGAACACTTTGCATTTACACATTTTCTTGGAGAGGACTGCCATACAGTATTTCCTGTATAAAGTAAAAAAAAAATTAGATCCCTCCGGTAAAATCATGGAAATGGTCCTACTCTCAGCCAGCCCCAACTACAGTCTATAAGTAGCTGAGGCCAGTCAGAGAATTAAATTATTTTCCTTGGAGTCAGGGTGGGAAGACCCAACAGAATTTTAGTAAATAAGTGATCAGTTCACATTAATTTAGGGTAGATCAAACAATGAAATAAATAGTGGCTGGCATTGATTTTTTAAATATGGCTGCAAATAAAACTGGAATTTAGTTTACCCATTCAAAATGACACAATTTGCAAATTTGAACAATTAGCATTTAAACATTTTCTTGTGGAGGACTCCAATATTCCCTGTTTAAAGGGGAAAAAAAAGGTCCGCCTGCTAAAATCATGGAAATGGTCATGCTCTCAGCCAGCCCCAACTGCAATATCTAGGTACCTGAAGCCAGCCATAGAATTACATTTTTTCCTTGGAGTTGAGAGTGGGGGGAAGGGGAGACCTAACAGAACTTTGCTGTATCTTCAATGTAAGCCTTAAAATGCACCAAAGAGCATCTAAAACCCAAAAGCTTGTGGGGTTGCTTGACAACACTGACACGGGGGCGGGGGTCCCAATCCCCCAGTGTCTCCACCTGAAATAAATAAAGTCCTCCCTTGTAGTTTAATTTTTAAAAATAAACCCTCTAAAAAAGGAAAACATCCACTGATGTCTGTTGCAACCCTGCCGTAACTGTCCCCCCAGCCCAACACATATTAGTCTTCTGACATTGGGATCTGCACGTAGAACCAGTACAACAGCAACACCAGTGCCAAACATCTGGCATTGACAAATTCATGTTACGCCATTGTTAGTGGTGGACTGAGGTGCTGGGTTATGGAGGAAGAATGATGTGCCGCAAGTATACTGCTTTATTTTAGACTGTCAAGTGGTTTCTGTTGCCAGTAATTTCTGAGACTGATTTCATTGCAATGTCCATCATGTTACATCTATGTTGGTCCATTAAAAGGTATCAAATCATTTGCTTCTGGATCTGTCATTGCAATGTCCAGTCATTGCCAAGAATTCTCTGCTCTTGAGTCAATCATTTAAGAAAAGTTGCACAACAGTTGCACAAAGCAAATGGTTTATATATATTATTTACCGGACAGTTTTGCTTCACTGATCAGTTGATCAAGTGTGCCAACATTATGGATAAATACAGTAGTTTTTTATTTTTTTTTTAGTCTTTTGTAACCAGGTAACCAGTTCAGCCTCATGGGCTCAGCTGTGTGCCATATAAGCAGGCCATCTAGTCTAGATTGATGCTGAAAAAGGGAGATGTAGGTAGAGAGGAGGAGCATTTTCAGGAAACTTCTAAAGGGATTTTATATAGCTAGTAACAGGGCACAAAAAGTGTCCTGGCAAGCATAACAAAATGTATCCTGATTTTGCTTATAGGAACATATGAACATAGGAATGTGCTGGCAGAAGGGGACCACAAGACCCATCTAGTTTGCCCTTTTGACATTACTCCCCCCCCCCTTAGTTGCTACTTAGTGTCAAGTTCCCATGCCAGCTTATCCTAAGCTAGTTTGAACTGCCTAACTGTCTTTGCCTCAATCACATCTGGTGGCAGTCTATTTCAGGGGTCCATGACCCTTTCGGTGAAGAATAACTTCCTGATGTTGCTTTTGAATCTGCCTCCCGTTAGGCACATGCTATGGCCTCTTGTACACTTGTCTTTGTTGATATGGAAGAGGCTCCGGTCCTGTGTTGAGTTGATCCCCCAAGGTATTTGAAGGTCTTGATCATGTCTCCCCTATTCCTTCTCTGCTCCAGGGAGCACATGCTGAGATGATGTAGTCTATTCACATATGACTCATGGTGTAGACCATGCACCATCTTCTCTGTACTGCCTCTAGTTGGTCTATGTCCTTTTTGAGATGAGGCTGCCAGAACTGGACACAGTACTCCAGGTGAGGCTTCACCAGTGAACTGTACATTGGGATTACTGCCTACCTTTTGCCACTCATGATGCTTCTTCCAATGCACCCCAGGATGCTGTTAGCCTTTTGTGCTGCTTTTTCACATTTATGGCTCACCTTTAGATCCTTGGATATGAGTACCCCCAGGTCCTATTCCAGATCTGTTTCAGTTAATTGTTCTACCCACAGGTAGTACTTCTTTTCTGAATTTTGTATACTGTGGCGCATGACTTTACATTTTTTGGAGTTAAAGCTTAACTGCCAAGTCTTACACCACTCTTCCAATCTGTGTAGGTCCGACTTCATCACCTTCATTCCTTCATGCATGCCTACTGTGTTGCAGAGCTCAGTATCATCTATGAATAGGGACACCCTCCCCTCCAATCCATCAGCAATATTGCTGATGAATATGTTAAAAAGGGTCAGTCCAAGCACCGATCCTTGCAACACTCCGCTGGTCACTTTTCCCTCCTGGGATAATGTACCATTTACATGAACCCTCTGGATTCTACCCTGAAGCCAATTTCTTACCCAGTTGATGATTTAAGCAATAAGGCATGACAGGGTGTGTGTTATCGTGTAATAACGTCACTCCTGGGGTGGGTTGAAGCACGAGGCGAAGCAGAGTGCTTCCACCACCCCAGGAGTGACGTTATTACATGATAACACACATCCCTGGAGTGCCTTATTGGTATTATACAATGGCTCGTTGTTTTACAAAATAAAAAAATATAAATAAATAAATAAATGATTTTAAGGAATCAAAATGGTCATGATCCATAGCCAGAAGCTCATGATCCATAGGATCCAAAAGCAATACAGTGATGTTATTGTGTAATAACATCACTGTCTCAGGCACACATTGACCAATCAGAGTCCAGGAAATTTTCTTGCCATTGTATAATTTGTGTTATAACCTATGTGTTCTGTAGTTTGTTGATTAGCATCCTGTGTATGACAGAGTCAAATGTTTTACTGAAGTCCATATATATAACATTCACAGCTCCTCCCTGGTCCACTGTTTTGGTTACCGAGGTAAAAAATTATATCATGTTTGTTTGGCATGGCCATCCTGCTGAGAATCTGTGCTGCTTTGGGTTCATATTTTCACTAACTTTTAGATATGCCACAATTTTCTCCTTTAGTAGTGACTCCATGAGTTTTCTAACAATTGAAGTCAGACTGACTGGGCAGTAGTTGCTGACTGTTTCATTGCACCCGCTTTTATGCACAGGAACCACTGTGGCTCTTTTCAAGTCATTTGGCACCAAACCAGTTTCCAATGAGCTGTTGAAGAGATCTGTCAAGGGGGCAGCAAGTTCTTCCTTGAGCTCTCTGAGTATGCATGGGTGAATGCCATTAGTCCGCATTGCCTTGTCCATCTTCAGTTTGCCGAGTTCCTCCAGGACTCTCCCTACAGTAAAGGGGTTCATGCCTGCTTCTTGAGCATGGTGTACCTTCTTGTGGAGTGCTGGACCATTTCCACTTTCTGCATGTATGAACACAGAACAGAAGTATTTGTTCAGAACTTCTGCCTTAGCACCATTATCCTCCACATGATGACCTTCCTTTGTTTCTAGCCTGACGATTCCTCCCTTGGACTTCCTTTTTTACTGGATATACCTGAAAAAGGGTTTGTCTCCTTTCTTTATTTCCCCTACTATACTTTCCTCTGTTTTAAACCTTGGCAATCCTGATTGCCTTCCCAGCTTCTTTTAGCTTGGCTTTGTAATCCTCCATGTTGCTGTCAGTTTTTTATTCTTTGTATCTCCGGAACGCTTTATTTTTCTGCCTAATTTTGGATGCAACTTCTTTTGAGAACCAAAGTGGGTTATATCTTCTTTTGATTTTGCTGGTCAGCTTTGTGCATTGTGCTGTGACAATGGAGATTGCCTCTTTCAATGGCATCTAGCTTTCCTCAACCTCCATTTTTCTTATGTTACTTAGCAAGTATCTGATTGAGGATTTCATCTTTTGAAAGTTGTTTTTTCTGAAATTGAGGATCTTCAGTTTTGTGTGGCTGGTGTCCTTGTTTCTTTTTACTGCAAACCAGACTGACCTGTGGTCACTGGATCCCAGATTTGTTCCCACTCTCGTGTCATATATGCTAGTGCTGTTTGCTAGCACAATGTCATTGACTGCTTCCTCTCAAGTGGGGGCATCCACCAGCTGGTTGAGACCTGCCCCTTGTAGAGTTATGAGGAATTGCTTGATTTTGTCTGTGACAGCTATGTAGGAGAACCAATCTACATCTGGTAGATTCAAGTCTCCGATAAGCAGTAATTCTCCTTTATCAGACATCCTTGTAATTGTTTCAATGAGCTCTTTGTCTATATCCACGTCATGAGAAGGGGGTCTGTACACAACTCCTTCTGAGAGGGGGACTTTGTTTCCAGCTTCAAGTGTAACCTAAAGAGCTTCAAGATTACTGTGTGCCCCCTGGATTTCTATGGCTTTGATCTTATCCCTACTGTAGACTGCTTATTTACTGCATTTCTGTTGGGTTGCTGTGTTATTTTTAATACAGGTTTTTATCTTCCTGGGTTAACTGAGAAGTGATTACATTAGTGAGGAAAGGGACAATAAGGATGGGATTATTAGGCTTGTGAATAGGGACAAGTGGGTGGAGGAGAATGGGAAGCAAAGTAGAGGAACTGAATGAGTTCTTCTGTTCCGTCTTCACCAGGGAGAGAGACAGACTGGTGCCACTAGGATGAAGGAGAAAAGAAGGAGGTGAGGGCACATGGATGTTTTGATAGAGGTGGATATGGTGAGGATAAGGGTTGCTAGCATTGGGAGTAGATAAATCCCCAGGCCCAGATGGCATACACCCAGTGGTGCTGAGGGAGCTGGTGTAGAAGCTTGCAGATCCCTTGGCTAACCTGTTCAATAATTCACTGGAGTCAGTTGAGCTACTGCAGGACTGGAGAATGGCCCGTGTAGTGCCCCTCCACAAGAGTGGTCCCAAGGATGACCCGTGGAACTACAGACTGGTCAATCTGACTTCAAGTGTGTGAAAGCTCATGGAGACCATATTTAAGGAAAGTTTAGTAGAGTATCTGGATGACAGTGGTCTCCAGGATGAGTGTCATAACAGATTTATGGGAGGGATGTCATGACAGGCAAACCTGTTTGACGTAATTGACTGGATCAATAAAACAGTTGAATTGGTCCAGGCAGTGGACATCTTTTACCTGAACTTCAGCAAGGCCTTTGACTCTGTATCTCACAAGAGATTGATCAGGAAGTTGATGAATATATGGCTTGGTGAGAAGTTGACTGAGTTGGTGAAAAACTGACTGAGGGGCAGGACCCAGAGCATGATGGTGGGAGGTGAACAAGTTAACATCAGGGAGGTCACCTTTGGTGCCCCACAGTGCTTGATGCTCAAACCAGTGCTGTTCAATGTTTTTATTAATGTTACTGGAGATGGCATTAAGGGCAAAATTTACCTTTTTGCAAATGACAGCAAGCTCTATGAGAGGGTGGACACAACAGAAGGGATACAAGGCCCAACAGGAAGATCCTGAAAACCTAGAGAGGCGGTCCAGGATTTGACAACTTGGCTTCAGTACAAAGAAGTGCAAGGTTCTGCACAATGGAGCCAAGAACCCAAGGACTGAGTACAGTCTCGGTGGGGTTTGGGTAACTGCATCAGAGGAGGAGAATGGCCTGAGAGTAATGATCACTAGTGACCTGAAACACTCCATGCAATGCAGGAAAGCAGCAGAAAAGTCAAATAAAATGTTGGGCTGCATTGCCAGGGGATCAGCAGCAGGCAGGAGGAAGTAATACTGCCCTTGTATAGGTCATTAGTAAGGCAGCATCTGGAGTACAGTGTACAGTACTGGTGACCATACCTTAGAAGAAACATACACCTTTTGGAGATGGTCTAAAGCAGAGCAACTAAGATGATCAGGAAGAAGCAGCCTAGGATGGAATAGGAATGGTTTGGAGCCCTGAACATGTACTCCCTGGAGTAGAGGGGAGAGAGTGAGGAGACATTATTGAGATCTTCAAGTATTTGAAAGGACTAAATAGGGTGGACAAGAAGGGTCTTCTCAAGCATAGTGAGAACCAAAACACAAGGAGACACATTTTTAAGTTAAAGGGCAGAGGTTTAGAAGAGAGGCCAGGAGGCACTTCTTCGTGGAGAGAATGGTGGTAGGTTGGAATGGGCTTCCTGAGGAGATGATTTTGTTTGAAATGGTGGGCAGCTTTAAGAGATGGTGGGATAGGGATATGGGGAAAATAAGGGTCAAGGGAGGGATGGATGGAGGGGAAGGGTGGATTGGAGGGAGGGTCAGTAGCTGATGCTGAGAACTCTGTAATATGAGCAAACCCAATAGACCTAATGGCCTTATTTTGATTGTTTAGTCATAGGTTAATGTCTTTGGTCAACCTTCTCTCTCCTTCAGGGGAGGTTTTCCACTGTAGATTGACCATCATGGCGGGATCAGGGAGGAGGGCCATCCTTCCCCTATGACTCACATCCAGAAGCCCTTCCATTGGAGTGGCAGGGCAGGCTGTCACATCTTGGACAGGGTTTCATGTAGCCTACTCCCCTCCATTTTCCACCTACTTTTCTCCCTGATGTTTAGCTGTGCACAGAAGTGTATGCACCTGAGGTGCACATGTGCTCTGGAACTGTGGCCTCCTTCCACCCACCGAGATGTCTGCTCCCCCCCAAACATCAGGGCTACAAACAAACCTCCATCTGGTTGCAGCCCAAAGCTGGGAAGGTGAATCACCCCTGTCCAGGAGAACAGAGCTGCATGTCTGCTGCTTACTCCTGCTCCCATCCCTCTCCCGCTGCCAGCTCCCAGCACCCTGAGCTAATTCCGAAACTCAGCTCACTGGTGTGATGCATGGAAAGGAGCATTACATCACCTCAGCCCTCTGTGCCACTGGGTCGGCTGGGTTGCTGTGTTTTTAGTGCACTTATTAAAGCACAGGATGATGATATGTCCTAGCCCATTGTCATAGAAACATAGAAAGTGATGGATGGCAGAAGGAGACCTTCCACTCCATCTAGTCTGCCCATTGAAAAAAATTTCATCAGCACTGTATTTATGGTGAAACTGTTCAGTTTCAGTTGTCTCTGTTCTTCCTTGATTATCCTGGCCATAAAAAGTTGTATGTTTAGCCATACTTTTCACACAAGGCCAGAAGTCATATTGGTGGACATCACAGGAGAATTTTGTAGTGTTGCATGGTTGGCTGGTGAAACAGGATTGAGGTGTTTAGTGTCCAAATGAGCTCCATTCTAGTTTGCATGCAGATGAGAAGCTGACACTTCAATGCTGGGGCAATCCCTGTTTGTTGCGGCAAATGGTTATGATCCATGACCGAAATATTTATTTTTCTAATTTCTTTCCCCAGCCCTGCTGTGTGACCGTGCCGCAGCCGCTGACCAGCTGAATTGCTCCCCACCCCCAAAAGCACCACAGTGGTTACCACCCCAGATCCTCTCCCTAAGTTAGTGAGCCTTTCTGCTCTGGTTCCACCTCTGCAAACCTACTCCCTCCAACTGTACCATTTTTGCTGGTACAATATAGAATTTTTAAGATCAGTACCAGGGCCTGCCTGGATCGTACCGTGGACTGAATTTGCCTCCCTCCCAGTTAAACAATTTTTAATCACTGCTGCCCCCACCCAAATCTTTGCTTTTTGCTGGAGCAAAGGGTTCCTCGATGCTCGCTTGACCCTGACCCCCGGAACTTAAGCACTGCAGCTGAGTGCTTGCTACTTGCTGTTGAAGCTTTTGCCCTTTCCCCTGACATCTTGAACTGGCAGAAAGTAGTGTCAGGAGATCCTGAGTCAGAGTCCAAGCAGCCCGAGAGGCAGTGGAGCTAGCGGATTGCTTGATTGTCTTGTCTGGTCGTAATTTAATAACCAGTCGGTCGAGTCACCGAGTCACCACTCTCTCACTGACGCGGCCCTGACTCGTCAGTCTTCAGCATCGTGAGGTGGGTGATTGTCTCGCTGCAGGACTATGAGTGAAGTGTGACGAGGCACACATCTCCCGATGATGGATTCAGCCAGACCGGCACATCTCTTTGAACTTGGCTGCTCTCTGAATTCCTCACTACTGAATAGGTGCGATTAGTTGCTTATTTTTAATAAACAAATATATCAATGACAATTTCATCAGGCCCACTCCAAGTTCTCCAGTCCACAGTAATGCAAGTTGTCATTCATAATTCAGAGTTTTTTCTACTTTTTTCTCTTTTCTCTCACCAAGGGGAAATCAGTAAATGCTCTTATGGTGCTGAGAAAAGTATTTGTTTCCCACAAGAGCAAATCTTTAGTCTGGATATTTAAACCATTAAGACAGTCAAGAGCTCAGCTGTATTTTAAATATGTAACATGAAGCCACTTTTTTAAGTAATTACAATCCATCCTGCTAAGAGATCATCATTTGTCTTGGGACACAACTTGTTGGTTTATATTTTGGAGGGGCTCAGAGAGACAAAACTAAACAGATGGGTGAGTTGGCAATGTTCCTTTGTTTGCAGGCCTGCTGTGCAGCTTTCCCTAGTATTTTCAAGCAGGACTGACCCTGCTGACATTTGCAATAAGCAACAGCCGGAAGTATTTTAGAGACAGGCTTTACAGAACTCCCCCACCCCACCCACTCCACCCACAACCACCACCACCACTGCCATGGGGCATACGTTGTTTGCTGGTATCAGGCACTGTCACACATTATAGTATGCTGCAGCACTTATTTCCTAATACCATCCCCAAATACAGCCTCAGTGTTGCGTGTCAGCAGCAGAATGGGGTGCTCAACTCTCAGTAGCAGGTAGGTCAGAGTCCACAGATGTGAAAGTGTCAGCAACAGATGACAACTGGCAGGGTAGGGGAACAGTACATGCGAGCAACCATAGCCAACCAGAGAGGGGGACAGTATCTGGATGCACCTGTAGTAGACAGTGGGGGACAAGGATACTGTGCCTGAATGCGCAACAGGAGAAGGGGACAGTGTTTGCTTTGCATGTAGGCAGCAAGATGGGGAGGGAAAGGGGAACAGTGTTTCTATGAGTGCAACAGGATGGAGCCACAATGCATGCTTGCAACTATCAGCCACAGTATACAACAGGAGAGGGGGAAGTGTCTGCATGCAGATAACAGGAAGGGAACAGTGTCTGCATACCTGCTCTGTCAGCAGCAGGGAGGGGAAGGGGAACAGTGTCTGCATAAGCACACCAGTAGACAAAAGGAGAGTAGGCACAGCATAGGTATGGGTGCAGCTGTCAGTAGCAGCAGATAACAGGAGATGGGGAAGTACCTGCATGTGTGAAGCAGTAGACAACAGGAGAAGGGGGGACATTGTCTGCATGTGTGTAACTCACTTGCGGGGGAGGGGGGAGTAGGCAGTGTCTGCATATGCGCGGCTGTCAGCAAAAGTATACAAGAGGAGAAAGGAGGGGGTTGGGGAGCAGTGTCAGCATGCCTACAACTCTGTCAGTTGCCCTTAGAGGGGTGGAAGGGTGTTTTCATGTGTACAGCTCTCTCATTTGGGGGGAGGGGTGCAAACTGCATGCTCAGGTGCTGTACCAGGGTGAAAGAGATCCAAATTTTACCCCTTGATAGGTAGAGTAGTATGATGGAGGTGGGTGGGGATCACGGTGAGATAGGGAGAAAATGTCCCTGGGGGTAGGTGGGGGACAATAGTCATACAAAGAACTACATGCCTTTCAAAGAACTTGGAACAAGTTAAATGTGGCATTTTGATGTGTAACATTGCATGTGTTTCTTTGTCATGATATTTTTATGAACTGCTGGACAACAGTTAAGTTTTGTTTACATGATTGTACCTGTACTGCTGCTCCGTAAAACTGATGTGTTACACCCCATTTCATTACAAGTGGTGGATTTACAGCCTCAGGAGTTCCCACCACAAGGAAGCCTTATTGCATCTTATACCAGTTTAAGTTTATAGATGGTCTGATTTGTAATGTTGCCTGCCTTTATTTCTGTGATCTACTGCCCATGTTTTAAATCTATTGCTCGTGCACCTGAAAATTTGTTTCTTTAACTGTAATTCTCTGGGTCCTTTTTAAAAATGAGCATTTTTTTGTCTAGTGCACTTACCCTGTCAGCAAAAAATAAATAAAGATGTCCCGGGGTACAAAACAACATCTTGAGTGTCAGATTTCACTTTTAGAATGTCTTGTTTATGGTTGTTGAATATTTTATTAGTCAGGTACATTAAATTTAACTAAAAGAAAACACAAATTGCACATACCCCAATAATGCAAAGCATCATGGGAAGCATATGCAAATGCCTGTGAATTAATTAAAATGTAACTAAGAGTGATAGTTTTCATCCATAAGAGATCTGCACATGGTACTAGAGTTGCAGACTGTGATGTATTTGTACATAGTATGTAGTTAACAATTGTTCGCTATAAAAATCATCCTGTTCATAATATGCACCCACGCCTTCCTTGACCTGCACAATTGGGCACCACTTAAAGCGATGATGCAGCTCAGCTGTGAAAAGTCACAAGTTTGGCTTCTCTTAACAGCAGCATTCTGCGCCTCTCCTGATGAGATCGCTGGTGCCTCAACAAGTATGTTTACCGCCTGAGCGGCGACTCGAGCAGGTTGAAAGGGGTGCTTCTACCCTGGTGGCTTCCTCCTCCTCCCGACTCTTTCCTGTCCCCTCCTCTCCCTCCTGCATGGAGCAGGCCACAGCCTGAGCTCCGTACGGGCTGGACCTGGGAGTAAAAAGTGCAACCTGGCACTTTCATTTTTGTGTGGTCGCTCGGGCTGCAGAACGTTCTGCTCTTACTAACATTCAAATTTCCTTCCTGCAAAAAAGAAATATCGGTACCGAGAGCCCCCAACTATACCCCAGGCCCTGGGAAATTATTATTTAATACATTGTTCAGCAGGGTAGCTAACCTAGTAGGCTACCAGGAATATTTTAAATTACGTACCCCACATGGGACAGTTCTAGTACCATGGACCACCACTGCAAAATTATTTTATTTATGCTTGGCCACTAGCCTAAAGGAGTTCCCACTAGCCCACCTGTGGTAGTACTTAAAATATCTAGGGATGATTAGTAATTTTTGTCAAGGGCCCCCCTCCCTTAAACACACACACACACACACACAAACACAGCAGCACCAACATTTTCCTGCACTCTTGTCCTATTTATTTTTTTCCCAAGTATTCTTTATGCTCTTCTGGCCACAGGCTAGGACCTCCTTCTGTTTCCTACTAATCAAGCTACCCTCCCTACTCAGACACTGCTGTTTCTGGTCTCCACACCAACCTGGTATGCAGCATTGCACTGGACCCTCTAGCTTTCACTCTGGGGCATACACAGTCAGTCTCTTTGGCATTTCTTCCCTGCAGTGATCTGGCTACCTGGTCAGAGGTGAAGCTGTGGATCTGATCCAGGAGTGCTGCAGCTAGGGTCTGATGTAGGAGTGGATTGCTGGAGGGGATCCTTCTGACTGTCCCATATGTGCTGTCTCTGTGTTCTCCCTGGCCCCTACATCACCACCACGACCACCAGGAGTGCACATCAGGACTGGCTGATGGTGAGACCTGATGCAGCCAACCTGTGGGCGCACTCCAACAGTCACTCACAGATCCACTTCACTACCACCTGTGGTCACCCAGTTGGCAGGAGAACAGTGGGATGTGAGACCCACCCTCACCGGAGGAGGAGAACCTTCTATAGGATGCTCAATCCTCCTCCTCCCCCAGCTGGTCCGCCGATGGTCCTGGCTCATTCTTGAACTCAGGTCATTGGTGCTGCAAGCTGCAGCACTACTGCTGTGCCAGTGTGCAAGCTCATATCTGTTTATTACCTTATTTTCTTTCTCTATATTTTCCTGTGTGCCTGCTTTGTCCTGTCTGTACCTTTTTATCTAAAGCTCCTTTTTCCGTACTACTATTCTTTCATCTACCCCTTTCATATTTCTCCCCTCTATTTCTCTGTTCACGATACTGTGTTTTCTCCATAATAATCTATTTGTTCTCATTAATTTAACAGGTCTGACAGGAGGTTGACTTTTCCCAATCAGATAAGTATTACTTTACATCTAACCTGTCTTATCTTTCCTGTTTACTCCCTAATAACTACGGATCCTTTGTGACCCCTTTCCCATATTTTATTTCAGGTTCAATGCACATTGCCTCTTCAAGACTTCTACCTTTTGCTCCCTAGTACACAGGTAAGAGAACCTCAACATATTACCTATACGGGTGGACAGACTGCTACTGTGTGTGGGTGTGTGTGTGTGTGTGTGTACATGAAGGATGCATAGTCGGCACTGATGTGTAAATGGACAATAGTTTTTTGACTGTGATGGGGGTGTGGTGTTGTCAATACCTCCCATGTAAGACTCTGTATGTGTGTGTGTGTGTGTGTGTGATGCATAGTCCACAACATTTGTCTAATACTTGAACAGCTGCTCTCTTGGATGGTGGGCAGTGTCATGCATAATTGCTGTTTCTGTTCATGGGTGGGCATGAGCACGTGCCTATAGGTTGTGCAGTCTGTGTCACTTTTTTCATATACAACCATTGGATGGCTGGGGGTTGAGGGTGATATAGTGTGTTATAGTCATTTTATGGTTTCTTGTTTGAGCGTGTGCCTATGTTGGGTCTTTGAGAGTTTGTGTGAAGTTGGAGCAGTCCATAGGTTTTTAAAAGAGAGTGAATGAGTGAGTGAGTGAGTGAGTGAGTGTGTGTCTTTGTGTGTCACTATTCACAGAAGTTTGCTGGTAGCTGATAGTTTGTGGGTGGGTAGTGAAAGTTGTATTTTAGAGTGTTGAAATTTGTCTACTTCAATGTGTATAGGAGACAAAGTCCTCATCATTCTATTAATAGCATAACATTTACACACTTGCTGGTTAAGACAGGTATTACCTGGGTGGAGTCCGACTATCTGCATCAGATGAGGAGAAAGACCTGGGAGTGATGATCACTAGTGACCTGAAGCACCCCACACAGTGCAAGAATATGGTAACAAAGGCAAACAAGATGCTGGGATGCATAGCTAGGGGGATCAGCAGTAGGAGAGAGGAGTTTTTTTTTATTTTATTTAGTTGTTTAACCAGGTATAGCACACTAAGCTGAAAGCTTTTTTACAGGAGCGACCTGGGAGCACAAGGAAGTTAAGTGACTTGCTCAGGGTCACACAGTATGCAAGTGGAAGCTGTGGGATTCAAACCCAGGTCTGGTCTGCTGGATGACACCAGATTTGCAGCTCAAAGCCTTAGACCACTGCGCTATACTGCCTCCTATAGTTTATACTGCCCTTGTACAGGTCACTGGTAAGGCCGCATCTAGAGTATGGAGTTCAGTACTGGTGCCCACACCTCAAAAAGGACATTAACCTGCTGGAGAAGGTTCAGAGGAGGGCTACAAATATGGTAGCCGGTCAGCAGGGCAACACATTCGAGGAGAGGTTGAGGACACTGAACATGCACTCCCTGGAAGACAGGAGAGCTATAGGGGATATGATTGGGACCTTCAAGAACATGAAAGGGATATATAAGGTTGATACAGAGAGTATCTTTAAGCTGACTGGCAACCACAACATGAGGGGACACAGTCTTAAGCTGGAGGGTGGGAGGTTTAGGAGGGAGGTCAGGAAGCACTTCTTCACAGAGAGGGTGGTGGACACTTGGAATGCGCTGCCGGATGAGGTCATCTTGTTGAAGATGGTGGGCAGCTTTAAGAGGGGTTGGGATAGGCATAGGGAGAAGGTAAGGATCATGGGTAGAGAGGATAGGAGGAGTGTGAAGGGAGTGCAGGCACATTAGCTCCAGCTGGCGCATCCCCCTGCTTCCCTTCTGCCACCCGTGCTGGTGCAGTGCCACTGCACCATGCGCAGTGTGTGCACCCTCAGTGCCATATTCAACGGTGCTGAGCCATGGTACAGCACCATTGAATATCACCTGGACTATGCCCTGGCTCAACCCAGTTGTGCTGTGCCCAGGCTTGTGCCCCTGCCTGGCGCAGTCTGAATATCTAGTCCCACATGTATAAATGTGAGATTTCACATTTATACACATATACCGAGATATTCAAAGCAGCTGCACCTGGTGCAACTGAGCTGCGCCAGCACGACCCCAAAAATATGCCTGGAGTGATAGTCAAAGAGGAAATTGCGCAGCGCAATTCCAGATGTGTTAGGGTGCAAAGATAATGTATGTGGCACATCTCCAGGGGGCGTGCCCATGCATATGTAGCACATTCTGATATTCAGGCTGTGATGTGCGGCACATCTGCTGGCACAGCCCAGAGATGTGTCACATACCTGGGCACAAAGTTGAGCCCAGAAAAAATGGCTAAACTGCTAGTCACCCACAGATAGCCCACTGTAGTACAGGGCACAACACAGCAGCTGCCAGCCATGGATGGCAACCCCCCCCCAAATGGTGTGCACAATCTCCCATCTACTGCCCTGCTGGTCTAGAGGTAACCCACTCCGTGCCCATATCCCCGATCAATGTGAAATCCTATTTTGAAACACCCTGGTGATCCAGTGGTACCACCCTCCCTGCCCATATCCTCGAACACCGGAAATAACCTTTTGTAATTTCCCTGGTAGTCTACTGGTACCTCCTCCCCTTCTGGCATCCCCGATTGCCTGAAATATCCTTTTGTAATTTCCCTGGTAGTCCAGTGGCACCCCCACCCACACAGGACCCTCAGTGCCCCCAACTCCCCCACATCATCACCAGGCAGCATACCCATCCACATACCTCCTGACACCTTACAGTATGTGCTGCAAACTCACTGATCCACACTGTGGATCAATGTGCTTGCAGTGCATACTGTAACAGTCATTCACAACGTTGAGACCGGTGGGGTTGGGTGGGCAAAAGGATATTTCGGGCGATCACACATGCCGGATGGGAAGTGGGTACCACTAGACTACCAGGGAAATTACAAAAGGATATTTCAGGCGATCAGGGATACGGACGGGAAGGAGGGTACCACTGGATCACCAGGGTGTTCTGAAATAGGATTTCACATTGATTGGGGATACAGGCAGGGAGGTGAGTACCACTAGACTGTCAGGGAATATACAACAGTTGGTTCAGCCACTAAGTGGGATGGGGAGGGGATACTACTGTGGCACCTGGTACAGGGACTGCATGTTGTGCAGGGAGACAGGCACATTTTGCTCACCAGCCCTGCACAACTCATACAAATGGGGCAATAATGGCATGCAAATGGCCCCATTTGCACCTTGTATGCATTATGACCCCATTTGCATATATGTGTCTGAATATCAGGAATTTGTGCACGGTGTATCTCTGATATGCTGGCGCATTTCCCATTTCTGGTATTCAGACCTGTCGGGGGGATGCACCAGCACATTGTATTTGCGCTGTGGGCATTTTGTGGTCTATTCAGATAAAATGCGCCATGGCACATCTCCTATGAATATATCCCTTTGTTGCTCCAGCACTACTCAGTTGTGCTGCGCAACCACTTGTGCCATTGCAAGGCACAATTTTGAATATCGTTCCCGTAGTAGACAAGTCATCAGTTGTTATCATATAATAACAGAATTTATCAGTGGAGATTTATCTCCACACCTATTGCATAAATAACAAAATACACCAGACACACCAAGACAAGAATAAATCATTGATATTATGCAGGCATGACAGAGTAATGAATGCTATCATTGCCTGCTTGTAAGTTTCCTGTTGAACCATTTGGTTCTTATAATGTCCAAACATGGAGGTTTTGTAAGCATTATAAACCGTAACAAGTGTAGTGTCTATCTGTAAATTAGCAGTATCACTACTGTGTTAGCACTTGACTGCCCTGTGGTGGAGGCCCATTGCTAATACAAGTTTTGAGACACTTCAAAGGGTAGGGACTGCAGTTTCACAGCATGTGCATGCTACAGCACACACACATTGGAGTGGCCTGGGGGACTGAGGACAAAAACAGAAATTTGGCAATCAGGTGGGCTGTAGGAAGCCCTGCTTGCTTTCCCTTAACCAGACCACCATTTGTTCCCTGAGGCACATCTGGATTGTGCTCCGTGGGGAGGGTAACCCTGCTCTGGCCCTGCTGTGGGGAGAACTCTAAGGGATAGTCAAACCCCCCAGGCTGGGAGAGGTGGCAGCTGGCTATGGGAAGCAGGGACAGTGCTGAGCAGTCACCTACCTGAGCAGAGGATACAAATTTTTATGGCAAAAAAAAAAGAATATAAAATATTTTCTTACGGGAAGTAGCACGAACAGTGGGTGGGGCAGTGACTCTCAGTCTGGTCTGATTCATTGATCCAGTCAGTGCATCTGACTGATTCTACTATCTCTCCATTTCCTGAAGCCCTCCCCACAGATTGTGTGGCACACTGGGAGCCCACCCCAGTATGCCTCTGTTTAATGGAAAGCCGACTGCGTCGGCATCTTCCTGCCCCCGCCCCAACCCCATTGTGTGGCACACTGGGAGCCCACCCCAATGTGGCAAACATCACACACCCCCAAAGTCATGGGGCACACTGGGAGCCCACTCCAGTGTGCCCAACATTTTTTTTCTTCCACCTGTAAAGAAAATCATCTGTAGTGTTGATTTGTTTTTCCCTGAACCAAAGGAAACAGTCCCTCACTGTTGGTGGTGCCCCCACTCCCCCAACCCACACCCACCCTCTGCTCACCCCACCTCCACACATACACATACACACACACACCCTTACACCATACTTACCTCCAGAGGTCCAGTGTTGCACTCTTCAAAGTCGACTGCAAACTGAAGAAATGCCACCATCTCAGCTTATTTCCTTATGAAATGGGGTGAGCATAACGGGCGAAGACATCAAGGCACACTGCGACACCTGTCAGTGTCTGCAGGGTGGAGTGAGGTGGAATGGTGTGACTGTTATGGCCGATGACCCAAAGGCACACCCCCAATGCCTATCAGTATCTTCAGGGTTAGGGTTGGGGTTGCTGTTACTTCAATATTTCACTGCCATTCCTATTATGCATATCTCTAACTCCTGCACTACCATTGCCAATACCATCAAGCAAACATTCGGCATTGACAAATGCTTGTTATCATAGCTAGTTGTGACTATAGGAGCACATGTCCCAGGGGAAGGTGTAGGTGGGTGAGTGTAATTTATTTTAGTTTTATTTAAGAGTTTCTTAGGTGTTTTTTTTACAGAATGTGGATATTTAGCTGGATTAAGTGTTACTCAAGCTGTTGCGCCAAGTTTGTTTACTTGACAGACCAATTATGGTGCTGTGCCCATTCATGGCATATCCTTCTGCTCTCCCTGGGGTAGTTATTCACCACTGCAAGGGGCTGGGAATCTTGAGAAGGCATAGCCAGATGCATAAATGTGGTTGTCTGGTAGGCAGGGGAGAGGGTGGGGTAGAGTTTGTCAGGTATAGGAGATGCATGGGCAGTAAATGCATATCAGGCAGGGGTAACCCATGTCTGACTTCTATCCAGCAGGATTCCTTTGATTCTCTCAGACAGATGGCAAGAGGGCCAGTTGACACAGCCCCCCTTCCCTTTGGGCAGTTCTGTGTAACACCAGGTTGCTACGGAACAAAACAACAGTAACTGTGGCTTTTATCATGGAGTCCACAGCTGATCTGGTTTGTATCATGAAACTCAAACCATGATAGTACAGCACCACCACCAAAATCATTGCCAAAATAATCATCAAAGCATAAGCTCTTGCAAGTAGTGCTGTTCTTTAAATGTTACAAAGTGCCCAGGTAAAAACCTCTTGCAGTAGCACTGGCAGAGTCTACCAAAAGAACACTCAAACCAGTCCTGCATGTTACACTTCATAAGTAAATAAAACTGCACTTTTTGCAAGAGTCTGTGCTTTATGGTACAATATTTTAGCAATAACAGTGATGGTGCTGTACTTTCCTTGTTGCAGTAATTGTTTGAAGTTATAGCGCACAAAGTAGTAGGGCAGACCTCCCTTTGTATCATGTAAACCTGGCTGGGGGAGGACTCTTGACCTGTACTGGAGGCAGGGCTATCCCTGCTGGGTACTCCACGGTGCAGTACCCAAGGCAGGAGTGTAGGGGGTATGGAGTGGACACCTGTTTTAGATACACACTCATTGACTAGCAGTGTACTCCATGGGAAGCACAACATTGTTTGAATGTGTGGCAGTATACGTTGGGCTGGGTGTGATTTGCAGGATCATTCTTGTGTACTGGCCTCTCGGCAGGGAAATGTTTTCAAGCAGGAACTGGAGGACCTCAAGACTATCCTGATTGTGAACTCTCCCAGACTTCTTGTGCTTGGGAATCTCAATGCCTGAAACAAAAGTGAGGCCTCACACTTTGGACAACTGTTCCTCCAGTTGAAAACTTCACTGGGCTTAGCACAGACAGTTGCAACGTGGACCATCAGTTGGGCCATGCCTTAGGCCTGGTCTTCTCATTGCCAAAGATAAGTAATGTTTAATCTGGGTGCAACCTGATGATCCTCTCTTGGGTCCCTTGCAAGATCTCTCTTCCTGTGGAGATGATTTCCTACTGTCCAAACAAGAATCTGGAGCCTTGCAAACTCGTGGGGCAAGCGGATCTCTTGGGCATAGTGACAGCTTCTTTTTTTTTTGCAGTTTATCATTTTTTATTAAGAAAATTCCATTACAGTGGTACAGGACACTCTAGCAGAGAATACAAATATTCAGGTAGAACAGATACTATTACATAAAGACAGCAGGATGTAGAACCTTGTGGACAGTAAATGAGCACGTAGATAAAACATTATAGTTGTGTATGCAGGCTACCCTGAAGGAAGGGGGAAGGGCCCTGACCAGAGTTCTTGTACAGGGACACTGGTTTACCGGGATTGAGAAAGGGCATATTCCGTTTTGCACATTGTAAAAAACGGTATTGTCACCGGTTGGTCTGCTAAGCCAAAATCCGGTTTTACCGGTGTTTGGTTTTGTGTACTTTATTTAACAATTTTAAACTCTGCTGACATGCATTTTAGCAATTTTGACCTCCACTATTACACATCTTTCCATCCTTGTACCAATTTAAAGTTATTTTAGGTACAAGATGTGATGGCAGCAGCAACACTACAGCCCCCGTCCCTAAGGTGTGATGGAAGCAGCACCTCGGCCCCATCCTCTGGTGTGACAGAAGCAGCAGCACAAGCCCCATCCCTTAGGTGTGATGGCAGCAGTACTACGGTAATCATTCCTCATGTGTGATGGCAGTATCAGCACTATGGCCTCCATCCCTCAGATGGGATGGCAGCAGGCCTACATTCCCCATCCACCAGTGGTGATGGCAGAAGCACTGCCGCCTCCACCCCTTTGGTGTGATGGCAGTAGCAACAATGCAGTACACATCCCTCTGGGGTGATGGCAGTAGTGACAGCACTATGATCCCCCTTTCAAAACTCACATCCCACATGCACAAGTTGCAAATGACTTGATCTCTTTGCTTGTTAGAACTCAGATGTGAATTCATCTGAACCATCACCGCTATGGTGGACTACCTTTGTTTTTTCCTATCTATAATTTAACTGCCTGAATTGGATATCTGCCTGTGACACAGCTGACCAGAGTTAGGGAACAGACTTGGGTGTTGGAGGGCCAGCTGGTGGGTGAAGGCTTGAGTGTCCAATGACCACTCCTCTTCTCCTGAGATGGAGGGTGGGTTCACGGCTCAGCATTTGCTGGCCCATGGTGGAGGCCAGAGGCATGACAACACATCAGTCCTCACTGCGGGAGGAGTGTGACGGATGTCGGCTTGTGCCTTGACATCATGTAGCCTGTCAAGCTCCCAAGAATATGGGAAAACACCCACTGGCCAACTGAAGGATGGCTGCTGGTCCCACCATGCACCAGAAGCCCCAGACATGTGACCATTCTGACCCCGACATGCCCAGGATGCATGAGAGGCTCTTTGGGGCAATTCTCCTCCCCTAGTAGCCTCCCACAGGGGTAGGGGCCCACTCAATGAAGGGTTACTTTGGGTTACCTGGTAGCACAGCATTAAGGGTCAGTGGATAGTGATCGGGATTCAGCAGCGGTGGTAGGGGGCCTTGGCAGGCCTGAAGGAGTGGATGGCCAGGGGGTAGGAGAAGCAAAAAAAAAACCTGCTTGAATTTGCTTCTTTGAAATAAAGTGTGTTCACCTAAAAAATCCGCAAAGTGATTAGTGGAGGACCTTCAAATGGATTCATGAATCTCCCAGACATGCGGATGCCTTTTTTTTTCCTACTTGGTGTCCATTAAAAGGGTGACTCCCAGTGTTCATGTCTTTGTTCAGATGTGAATTGAGCACTACTCTGCCCACCAGCATCATACAGCCCCTGGGGTCTTACCTTCTGTATGTCATTGAATGTGCTTTCAAAATCCACTGGCCAAACATAAGTACTCTTAAATACTTAACATTTGCTTTTTGTTGAAGCAGTCTTTCAGAAAACATTTTGTAGTCAGAGAGACAGAACCAGCAGGTGGAAGAAAAGGTACAAATGATCCAGTTCATCTAAATGGGGTGCTAATGTGAAGTCTTTTCATAAGTAGTAAGGCAGTTTCTTCTTTGTGAACATACTTTCATTCAGACTAGTTTTCATTCAAACAACTGAGGATTTTGGATGGCCCTACTGATTATAAACTTGAATAAGTTAGTTGGTAACAGTGATCCTGCATTTAGCAATCTACAACCTAGATGCTTATATGCAAAGAGTACAATAAAAACCTGACTAAAATCTAAAAACAGGCTTATAAAACATATCTGAATATTTATCTTTACCTATACAAAATCATTGCATCCCAAGTAAAACTCAAGTAAATTAAATGGTACCCTGACTACTATTCTATGTTGTAGTAAACATATATTGGTATTTTTTTTTCATATTCTTTGTAAAGCAGGTAAGGCCCACTAGGCAAAACTGTCTGTTTTAAGGAGTGACCTAGAAGCACTTGGGAGGTTAAGTGACTTGCTTGGATGCAAGTGGAGGTTGTGGTACTCAAACCCAAGTCTGCTGGATATACCCAGTTCAATCACCATTTGTTACTCTAACCACTAAACATGGGTGGTTAAACTGAATGGCTGATTACACAAAACAGTGCAGGTGATTTCCTTACTATTTCTATATGCAGCAAAGCAGAAAGAATGGAAAGCACAGCAGCACTCATTTTAAGATACTGAAATCTGGGTCAGCCCACTGGCGCTGCAGTAGCACTATTACTTGCAATGCCAGTGATCCAGGGTCAGAAGCAAACTCGGGTTGCTGGAGGTCTGTCCGGGGAGTAGGATTGAGCACCTGGGGGACTGCCTCCTACTCCGGGAGGGTGGCTGCAGATCCTTTCACCACCACCGTGTGAACACGGATGGTGGTGCAATGGTGCTGCAGAGTGATCAAGAGGGAGGATGCTTGCCAGGATCTGGAGCAGTGGCATGTCTCTATGTGACCTACCTCCTTGGATCTCTAGTGCTGGTGCCATAAGGGACAGAGACCAGAAAACCAGGAACAATCACCCCACATTGGCCACTGGCAGAAGGGACCCAGGTGCCCCAAACTTCATAACCAGGCTCCATGAGGGACCCACTGGGCTGCCTGACACACACTAAGGGAGTGTGGAGGGGTGACCTAGGGTCCCCTCCCTTCCCACCTGGGTGGGGTACAACCCAGACAGAATAGGAGCAGGCCCACAGGAGCTCCTGAGCATTATCTGGGGGTGAAGCTAGGGGATACCGATGCTGTGAGAAGGGGATTTAGAAAGAGAAAATAAAAAAAATGTAAAAAGATACTGAAATCTTAGAGATTATGTGCAGTGACATGCAATTTCCGTGAAGCACCGGTACAAGAATTCAAAATCCACAAACCAAGCAGGATTCCGTGATTGTTACCGATGTTACCGGTAAAAATGGAAAACCAGGGTCCCTGTTCTTGTACCAAGCCTTAGTTGTGACCCATGGTAAGGAAAAAGAGGGAAGGGATAGGAGCAATTTAGGGGACTCCTGAGGGGGTAGTCATAAGAGACATTTAGGTAGGGTCCTGGAGAGAATACCAGGATTACAAGAAAGGATCAAATATCTTCTGGTATCTAGGAAGTGTTTTCTTAGCTAAGCAAGACTTTTTATTAGGGTTGCTTGGCTATGAATAACTGTTAGCTACTGCATTATGGATAGTATTTCTGCCTTTGTCCATCTTTACAGTATTAGTTATTTGGCCCCTATCCCTGCCATCAAAAGCCATGCTAGGTGGGAGCTCAGGGAGGTACCCTTTGTCCGTCTTTACAGTATTAGTATTTTGGCCACTGTCCCTGCCATCAAAAAATTTGCTAGGTGGGATCTTAGGGAGGTACTGGCTGCACCTCTGACTGTCCTATTTAATAGCTCATTGGAAACAGGAGTGGTTCCAAAGGACTGGAGCAGGGCAGATATAGTCCCACTTCATAAAAGTGGTAGCACAGAGCAAGATGGAAATTATAGGCCAGTCAGCCTGACATCAGAGGTGGGAAAGTTAATGAATCACTGCTAAAGAAAAGTATTGTGAAATATCTGGAATCCAGTGGGTTACAAGACTCAAGGCAGCATGAGTTCATGGGGGAGGTCATGTCAAATGAATCTTTGACTTGGTGGGTGGCCAAGAAATTAGATTGGGGGAATAGTGTATGTGGCCTAGCTATATTTTAATAAGGCTTTTGACATTGTTCCACATATGAGGCTAGTAAGCAAGCTGGGTAGCTTAGGAGTGGGTCCAAAGGTGGTAAACCAGTAAGAAATTGATTAATAGATAGGTGGCAGAGGGTAGTGGTAAATGGAGTTCACTCAGTGGAAGGTAGGGTCACCAGTGGTGTGCCTCAGGGATCAGTGCTGGGACCGGTCCTCTTTAATGTCTTTATAAGTGACATTGAAGAGGAACTGGAAGGGGAGGTCTGCCTCTTTGCAGCTGACACTAAAATCTGCAATATGGTGGACACATAGGTGTATGTCCATATGTGTGTGTGTGTGTGTGTGTGTGTGTGTGCGTAAAGGATGAGCAGAAACCTAAGAAAACTTGAGGAGTGATCAAGGGTATGGCAGATTGGTCTCAACATAAAATTATGTAAAGTAATGGTCTTGAGGCTCAGATACCCAGGGGCAAAGTACAAAATGGAAAGAATGGTACTGACAACAATCAACCAGGAAAGAGACCTTGGGGTAATCATATTGGATGATCTAAAGGTGGCCAGGCAGTGCAACAAGGCAGGTGAGAAGGACTAGTGGGACACTGGGGTGCAGAGGGAGGTGTATCAGCAGCAGAAGTAGGGATGTGATATTGCCTCTGTATAGATCACTAGTATGACCTCACCTAGAGTATTGTGTCTAGTTCTGGAAACCACATATCTGGAGGGACATTGACTGAGTGGAGGCAGTCCAGAGGAGGGCAACTGAAATGGTGCAGGGTCTGCACCAGAAGCTGATGAGATGAGATGAGATGAGATGAGATGAGACTTTAGAACCTAAATAGGTACACCTTGGAAAAGAGGAGGTGGGTATATGATAGAGACCCTTAAATACCTCAAAGAGGTAAATAAGGAACAGAAGGGAAGCATTTTTCAGAAGAAAGGTGCTCAAGGACAAGGGAGTATGATAAGAAGCTAGAGGGGGTAGATTCAGGAGAGATGGGAAGAAAAACTTCTTCACAGAAAGAGTGGTGGATTCCTGGGACAGTCTTCCAGTGGAGGTGGAGGTAGCAAAAACAGTGGGTGGGTTCATGAATGCTTGAGACAAGCTTAAGGAAATCTTAGGGAATGGGAAGAGTGGGTGGGTGAATGGGCCATAGATCAAGTAGAATCTGCGGTGAGACTGTAGGCAGGGAAAAATGGCAGAGTAGGTTGGCCAAGTGGTCCTTATCTGCTTTCAAATTCTAGGTTTCTATGCTTAAGGGTGGAAGGAGGGGCTTATAAGTGTCAGTGTCAGTGGCTCAGCAGGTAGCACACTCACCTCTGAGGCCGGGAGATCAGAAGTAGAGATGGGTGAAGTGGCCCCAATTCACACCGCGAAGTGGAATGCGGAGTGAAAGTGAATTCGCAGAGTGCTCCGCAACGCAAAGCGGACTACTTCGCGTTATTAATGGGTAACGTGAAGTCCATTGAAAACAAAGACTTTACGTTACTCCGCCTTCCCAAACCACTACTCCTCTAATCCTTAAGGCGAAGTACATTGAAAACAATGTACTTCGCATTACTTTGCCTTGTTTTTAAGCTCCAAAGGTGAATTTTTGCACTGATTCATGGGATTTCAGGTCACACAGACTCTAGATTGTTCTGCACAGCCTCAATTTGTGGTAGTGTGTGTGGGAAGCTGTATGAGACAATCTGCTCTGAGAGCTCTCTGTGATTCAAACCTTCTAAAAGCAGTTAAAAAGCCTTTTTGAGTCATTTTTTTTTGCTGAAACCTTAGTTCATCGATTATAGGAAACCCTCCTGTGCTCATATCATCGAGCGTTTATTGTTTGTGTGTGTATTTTGAATGTTAATGTACAACATTCAGTCTGTGTACTGAGAGACAGTGGAAGTGTGCTTTGGGGGAGGGGCATATCTGTGGTGTAGGTAGATTAACTTGGAGAAAAAGACAGTGCTTTCTGTTTTGGTGATGTTTTTCTTGTATAACTGTGGTAATGTACACACAGTAATATTTTCAATAATTCTTGCCTTTTTTTGCTGATTGTTGTGGTACAGCAGTGCATAATTTTAGTTTGTTTAAAATATGTGGTTATACTACTGAAGTTTTCAATTTGCTGCTACGCATTACTTAGTGTATGTGTGAGTATGTGTGTGACGTGTGTCTTCAAATCAGACACCTTTTATTGTGCTACATAATTTCAGCAATGTGAACCTGCTGTCCACTGCAGCTGTATAATTTTTTGTAATTCTTTGTGGTATTGTTACTGGTACTCTCTTACCGCAGCAGTGCAGTACACTGCCCCCCTGAGCCCACCCCAACCGGCAAAATATTATTTTCCAGATTTGAATTTCTGATGGTGAGCACTGGTTAGGTGTTATGCCTTTGCATGTGCATCTCTTCAGTGCGCAGCACAATCTTAATCTGTCTGTACATTTGCATCTCTTTAGGGCCCAATTTCCATCTCTAACTTAAGTCACAGTTGTTTCTTTGGATTTCCTTCAGAGTACTGGAAGGTGTGGTGCATAATTCAGCATGAACATTGTACTCATTAATATATGTTTTTAAGTCAGGACCATCATCAGGAGTCGCTCGTGATACAAATCACGTTCTTCATCATCACGGTCACAAATGCAGTCACAAGTAATGATTTACAATCACGTCACAAATCACAACAGTAATTTTATTTACTAGTTATTTGGATGTATTGTAAGCCTGTTTTGTAGTATCTCTCCAGGCTTCACCACCCCACCATTGTACTCATTAATAAGTGTTTTTAAGTCAGGGAGTTGGACAGTGTCTGCAGTACATACACAGACTGGAAAGAAAACTGCACCCATGCAGTTTAGCAGAGTATACTTCCACTGCTCAGAATACATATGGAAGACAACAAACCAAGGGCATAATTATATACAAGGGTCGGGGATGGTGGAGGAATACATTTTATAATACAGCAAGGAATGTGTGGGGGGGAGCACATGGTGTGAGGAAAAAAAAATTAATGTGGGATCCCATGGTGATCCAGCAGCAGTTCCAGCATGGACATAATTTGCAACTGATGTCCCTCTATGTAAGAAAAATAAAATTTACAGAAAGAACAGATTAAGTAAAAAAGAGTACAGACAGAAACGACAAAAAAACGTAGCTTTAAAAAAAGCTGTTGGGTCTAAAACAAAGTTTAAATCTCCTCCTCGTTCTGATCTCAAAGTATCAGCAGTCACAAAACACACTCCTCTCTCTCTGTCTGCACAGGAAAAAGTAAAAGTGTCTGCTTGTATGATTCACTTTCTTCCTGCCTAGCTATAGAGCATGTGACTTACAGTACTGTAAGCCATGTGATGTGTGGCCAAATCTGAAACACCAAGTGGATCACTTAGAATCATAATGAGGAATGCAAAGTCCATTAAAAACAATGACGTCGTCTTACTTCGCATTGCCACTCCGCCTTAACGCGAAGTGGTAATGACAAGGCGAAGTGAGCACTTTGCATTGCCGCAATGCGAGGAGCCCACTTCGTGTTCACTTCACCAGCAGAATTTAAATTTGCTGCATCTTTAATCAGAAGGCTGTGGGTTCTATACCCACACCAGGCTATTGGGTTAATATTCCAATACTGACACTGTAGTGCAGCATGAGGGGGGTGCTGCACTCCTGAGGTGCCATCTTTCGGATTAGATGTTAAACCGAGGTCCCATCTGCCTGTTCTGGTGGTAGTTCAGGTGGATGGTAAAGATTCCATGGCACTTCTTGAAAAGAGTAGGGGAATTTTTTATTTGAGGAAAAATTGATATACATTCCACACAAGAAAACTTGAACATAATCAAAAATGCAAAATCAAAGAACAAAAATAAAAGGTTAAATTGCTAAACATTGAAAGGGGAAAAAAAAGAAATCAAGAATAGAGCATCACCAAGATTACCCTCCCAAAAGAAAAAGAAAGCATCAATGAACATCAATCCCAAAGTTAGTAATCTACAACAAATTCTTCCAGAGAGCCTGTAGATGTGCCAAATGAATAGTCCATTGCTTCATAGAATAAAGAAGCTGCAAATCCTTTATTATTTTTTGTGCCAGTTCAACACGGCTGTTTTCCTTTTGCTGCAACATAAAACAACACTGTGCCATTCAAATATGCCATTTAATGACAGAAAACAAAAGACATAAAGTATTCCTGTCCCAGTGCTGCCATGGTCCAGGGAGGTACCCATACATCAAATTTTGGTATGTAACAAATTGCAATTGAGGCATTCCCCTAAACTGAGATAGAAATGCCCCAAAAAGGTGAATAAAAGAATAATAAAAAAACAAATGAACCAGAGTCTCTTCCAAATTAATACAAGCAGGATGGCTACAAATGCATTCCTGCAAGGATTTATGCTTTTGATTTGCATTTACATTCAGACGCTCATGGCAAGATAGCCAATGAACATCCCACATACTGGCAGGAATGCAGGCATTCTGTATCAAATACTGAAGGGAACTTAAGCAATAAGCAGGACATTTTTCAAAAGGGTTCTGAACATCACATAAGTCCAACAAGGGTGAATTATACAAAGTCTTATGTGTCATAGTAAGAAGCAAGTGTGGTGTGACATGCCATTTCTTTAAACGACAAAAAACTTATTTGATATATACTGAAGTCCCTGGGGTCTTTCTAATTAAATGTTGACTCTGGTGCTTCCAAGGGGAGAACCAAAGGGTAGAAGCTGACAAGATCCAGGGTTCCCATCCCCGCTACCGATTAACCAAGAGAGGTCGGATATTATCCATCAAAAAATTACAATAAAAAATAACAGAGGGTTAACCATGTGCAACCCACCCTTTTTAATAGGCAAATAAGTGACATTGCATTTAATGGGAGTCAAACGGCTCCCCACAGTGCATGAAAGAAAATTCCAAACAAAGCGGTTTCCAGTTTTCTCGGAATAGGAAACACAGTACTAACATATAAAAAAATGGGAAGCAAAAATGTTTTTATTAAAAAGACGCTCTTCTTCTTTCCAAATTTCCAAATATTTCAATAAGGCCACCCATTTCCTACCTAAAACTAAATTTTCTTCCCAATTAAGCAAATCCGTATGGGGAGTACCGAATGTGACACCCAATATTTTAAGGGGCTGATGCGAAAGAACAATGCCATGACTTTGATCCAAACAGGGTGGGTCAGAACCCAGAGAATAACCAGCACATTTATTCAAGTTAAGAGTCACCCCAGAGAGATTCCCAAAAGCAGCAATAAGGTCCAAAGCCTGTGTGAGAGAGTGCTCATCCGCCAGGAGTAAGGTCATGTCATCTGCGTATGCAATGGCAGAATAAGGAATCGACAGACAGCCATCTGAAAGAGGATGAATCTGGTGAGAGGCATTAAGGGTCCATAATAGGGTATCAATAAAAAAAACATACAGTAAGGGGCTGGGGGGCAACCCTGATGTACCCCCCCATGTATTGGAACCATAGCTCCCATCCACCCATTAATAAGGGGAACAACAGTGGCTGTACAGGATAAGGATTTAATACTACATAAAACAGTATCTGATACCCCATAATAATGTAAAACTGCCCATAAAAAATCATGGTTGATCGAGTCAAATGCCTTTCTCTGATCAAGGGATACAACAAGTCCTGATAAAGGGTGATGGAGATTGCACTCCATGATTTGCCGAATCAAGATCAGATTATCAGCAATCTTTTGATGAGGGACTGAGCAGGATTGTGCAGGTGACACAACCAGTTCAGCCAGCAGCAAAAGCCATGCGGTCAGGATTTTAGCATAAATTTTAAAATCAGAGTTCAGCATACAGATTGGTCTCCAGTTTTGGAGCTGCATCTTATCACCATTTTCATAAAGAAAAATCAAAGTCACCTTAGCAAAATCCAAAGGAACATTTCCAAAATTAAGAAAACTAGTAAATAACAATGCCAATTCAGCTGAAAAAAAATTCCCTAGATGTTTATATAATTCACTAGAGAGAGACCATCAGGTCCTTGCGTTGTATTGCACTTTAAGGACTGAATGGCAGCCTTGACCTCCAGTGAAGTTATGTCTTGGCTCATATGTATTGAAATATGGACAGTGGCAGTAGGAAGAGTGATCTGAGACAGGTAAGAGGAAAACTGGGAAATATCAGAAGGCAGGACAGAAAATAAGTCTGTGGAATATTCACCCACTGCACGGAGTATATCTGTTTTAGTTACAAGTAACCGCCCATCAGGCCCAGTTAATACTAGAACTTTCTTCTTTCTAATTCTAGAGTCATTTTGCTGAAAGGGGCAAACAGCATCAGCAGCCCCTTGAGTCCCAAATTTATGTTGGAAATATAATTGTTTGGATTTCTGTGCATGAAATAATTGCATACTAGATCTCACTTGCTGAATCTGTGCACTAAAATCCTGGGAAGTGGTATGGGCCAAAGTTAGGAAATAATGTAATTGTTTCCTGTGTTGTAAATAATGGAGATAAGTTTGACAGGCACTATGCCGACCATAATTTTGAATAAAACCCCTCAAACCCCACTTAGTATCAGCCCACCAAAGTCAGATGTCTAAATAGCAAGGCAACACGGACTGCTGGGCCAAACAAAACTCACGTAACTTAGTGCAAAAATCTTCCTCCAACAATAACGAAGAATTAAACTTCCATGTCCCCGGTCCTCGGGAAAGGGTGGCAGGAGGCCCAGCCTGAACAAAGACCATATTATGGTCAGAGAATTCCACCTGAACAACCTGAGAATAGACAGTATTTGAGAAAGAAAAACAAAATCAATCCTCGTAGCCAAATGTTCCTTCTGGAAAGTAGGAGAATTGAGATTAGTTTTCATGAAGTAACCATCCCTCAGTCTTGCTAGCTTAAGTATCTGATTTAATAAAAGGGAATCACAAAATAACTTAGTGATCTTGCAACAACTGCTTCTATCCTTAAGACTCAGGCCACAGTTAAAGTCACCAGCAAGAATTACTGTCCTGGAAGTGTGCAAGTAAGGCTGAAGCAGTTTTTAAAAGCTCAGTTCATAAAGCTTTAGTCTGGGGAGCATAATAGTTAATCAGCCAAACGTGGGAATTAGAAATCACAAAATCTAGAATCAATAGTCTACCCAGAACAAGATCATACAACTTAAGAACCTTAAAGTCAGGTAAACATATTACAATTCCCACCCCTACACAGGTCTCTTGGCCAAGAGACCAGAAGGAAGGTCCAAATAACCATTTCCTCTGTGCCTGTTGGATCTCATGATCTGTATGGAGATGCACATCCTGAAGAAAAAAACAAACCATCCCCATAGTCATGAAAAAAGGAGAATACCATCCGTCTTCTCACCACCCTCTTCTTACTATTTGTACTGAGAGTGCAACAAAGCAGGTGGTCACCCATGGGAACAAAACTGAAAGAAAAAAACAAGGCAAAAAAAATCACAACATCAGGATTTCTTTTTGCCTGATACTGCCTTTCCTTTCATCTTAACTTTAGCCTTCCTCTTCTGTTGTCCTGTCCCTCCCTGGGTTTCTCTGAATCAGTAGCGTCTGCAGTATGAGAAGAGGCCACAGATGAAGAATCTGTGTCCCCATCAGACTCTGCCAAACCTTCAGTAAGGAGCTCATATCGGTTATGAATGGGAAGACCAACAGTTCTAAAGGACTGGGGGGGGGATCTGCCTTGTACTGGCAGATTGCCTGAGAGCCTCTCGAGCAGGGCAGACAGGAGGGGGCATGTCCAGAGGGAAAGATTCATCTGGTAAAATGGGAGCAGAAACAGGAGGTATAATGGAAATACAATCTTGCACCTCTGAAGCCTCGAGATCCACAATGGGGGGGGGAGGTTCCTCGTGGTCCAGGGGAGGGGGGTCAGACAAAAGTCTATTCTTAATCTTCTTTTTTTGAGCCATAGTAATCAGAGCAAGCTGAGCATCACCAACATGTTCTACCCTGTTGTGAGTAGCCCAGGTACAATTCTGAAAAGTATGCCCAACCTTGTCACAGAGGTTGCATTTTGTTTCATTTAAACAAGAAGAACCCACATGCCTCAATTCACCACAAATAGTACACTTAAGCTTGTCACAAGCATTACTAAAATGTGAAGTATCCCACAATGATAGCAGGCTTTTGGCTGACCAAAATAAAACAAAACACCACAGTTACACCCTAGAAAGAAAGAATTAGGAAGGTGTTGTAAACCAGAATCAGTGGAGCATAGTAAAACTTTCACCCTCCACCCCCCAGTCCAAGTGTTCTCCAAGTCAATGATTGCTTCAGAACCGTTGAGAACAGTACAACGCTTCTGAAGCCAAAACTCCACATCAGCTTTTTGAACTCCTTCACTCCGAAAAAAGGATAGTTACTGATTTGTAGGCAGGCTTCGTCAACCGAATAGCTAAGAAGGGGGCCCAGAGGGCAGTATGTTTCAAAGCGTTATATTGAGTCCAAAATCTGTCCAGACCCTTCAAGGTCTTAAAACTCACATCAAAAACTGATTCCCTAGACACATGTATAAGAGCACACAGCTCATGCTAGAGGAATTTCAGAGAATCCTTCAGCAGGGTCCGAGCTACATAGAAAAGATCAGGGGGTTCTGGCAAGCCTCCCACATAAGAGAGGCGGACAGTGTTATGTATTTTTAGCAGTAAGAATGGGCTGCTTGAAAAGAGAAGCAAAGGGTTTCTTTAGACCATCAGGCTTGGCATTGAGGAGGGCCTCAGGGGGGAACAGTCACACCCATCTCCAAGGGAGCGGGAGTCGAGGGACATAACTTCGGGTTTTGAGTAAGTTCCAAGTCAGCAGGTAGCTGCAAAGGGTCATGCTGCCAAACACTTTTATCAGAGGGTTTAACATATCGGCTATGTAACTCAGGAAGTCACAGGCCTTCTAATAGGAGGTTCCTATTCTTCTCCATACCTTCATTATGTTCCCACCCTGCCCCTTCAGGGCTTGTTCCACAGACCAGTCAGAGACAGAGGGCTCAGTTTGTTTAACAGGTACAGAAAGCAAAACAGGGGTGAAAGATTGAACTACAGCACTTTGTAAAAGTACCATCAATTAATACGGTATGTTCATCAGTGTAGAACAGTTCACGGTCTGCATTCCAGATGTCAGTTCTGGTAGTGGCAAGGTTCTGATATTGGCACCAATCTGTGGGGAAATAAAAATCCCAGCCACGCTGTCAGAGGAGAGCTGCCAAAGTCTACATTCCAGCTGTAGTTTGCAAACCTGAAAAGAATGTTCTTCCTGATCAAGGAGCTTTCAAGAGCCAGAGCTTCCTCAATGTCAGTGACAGTAACAGGTAGAACTTCCTCCATGTCTGACTGAGAATCTGAAACCTGGTCTAGAACGTCACAAACAGAACCTCGAGAGGATTGATCCATTGCAGTAGCAGAACAAGAAATCCCAGGAGTCTCAGAAGTACAATGAAGTAGTAGTCCACAGTCCATATCTTCCACAGTATTCTTCACCAAAATAGCCTCTTTCAAAGGTGAGACAGAGGGAGAGGCCAGGTCCTCAGTCTCAACAGTTCCTCCACCTTTTTCAGCAGTCACCGCAGTGGCCATCTTGGAAGATGGCCTGCAATTCCCCCAGAGGTGAATAGGGGAATTTTTTTTTTATTGATATCACATCATCACAAATCATAACACATTGTACAAAAAATAAAGAGGAAAGAAAAAACAAGCATACAGAAAGAAAGAACAACAGGTATTCACTTCATACACTTGATGCAGTATGTTAAAGACCACACAATAATCACTCCTTAACCCCAAAGAAACCTTCCCCTTCCCCTTATTATCTTTCCCTTTACCATTGTGGCAGGGGAATTTTGCTAGTTGTAGCTCTCAAACCTAATTACTTCTGAGTGTGTTAAGTCACATGAAAGAATACAATTTTAATCCCAAATAAACAAGTATTTCATTCATACTCTGGTTAAAAGTGATTGTTCAAAAATAATTTCCCAACTACCGAGTAACCAATAAACTATTAGGGCAAAAATCAGTAGTACTTTTTAAACACGTCTTGTTTAGAAATAGGTTTTTAGTCTACCTCCTCACTTGTATTTGATAAATCCAAATAACCCTTTCCATTTCCTTAAAACATAGTTCTTAGGATTAGCCTGTAGATCTTTCTTAAACACTGCCCCCATAGCTTGTTCTACCAGTGTCTTACAGGTGTTATATGACATCAGTCTCTGTTGGAGCGTCCATTGACAGCGAGCCTGCCAAAGGTAAAACTTTAAACAGCAAAACAACACCATTAAAGTATCATAACCATACATTATCTTGAGGTTGGGACAATGCCCAAGGACCAAAGACTCATAGGTTAAACTGTCTAACCACCTCAGATTCCATTCTATCTTTAAATATCCCCATAGGGTTTTTGCATAGAAATAGATAAAAAAGAAATGATTCATTGTCTCTTCAATATTTATACAACCGTTATATGGACAATTCCTTTCCTCTTGGGCCTTGTGTTTTGCATTGCCTCTTACATTCGGTCTCCGTAAGCTGAAAGCCTTAATACCTCCCACATGTGCATTGGAATTCTGTTGTTATTTAATTGTTTTAACACCCCTCCCTTTAGATCTGGTGGGCAGTTTTTAAATTCAGGTTGTTCCGGATGGATTTGACTCACCATGTGCGAGTACAATTGTCGTCCTGAGAGTCTGGAGATATCCACTTTAGTGATCTTCCATTTGCAAACCTTTTTGAGTGCTGGATTAATGTATTCTGGTATTTTGATATGGGTGGGCAATTTTGGGGGAAGGCTTCCAGTCCAAATTTCCAAATATGCACTACAAGTTTTACAAAACAAATAGTATGTCACACCGGTTGGTTCCCCTAGCCCAATTTTAAGATTGTGAGACAAGAAAAGCTATGGAAAAAGATTATAGGGTCCACCATACCCGGACCCCATTGTTGTTTAGACAGGTATGTAAAACACCTTTTTATTGGGTTCAATCTGGATCCCCAAACCATCTGAAAAAAGCATGCATATAACCTGGTTTCTAAGATCACTGGGGGTGGGAAAATCATGGCTATATACAACAAAGTGGATATAATGAACCTTTTAATTATGTGTACCCTTTTTATTTTAGACAACCTCCATGACTTCCATCTCTGGACTTTATTTTCAGCCCCTTGAAGAGCCCTTTCCCAGTTCTCAAGCAGGAGATTATGTTATCCAAATGTTATTCCCAAGATTTGTTGTGGCTCTGAGGAGAAATAAATATGGTTTACTGTTACAGGTGCCCTCTCTGTATTTCCTAAGTACAACCCTTTACATTAATTTAGATTGAGGGTGGCACTAGATACTCTAGAATATTCCTGCAGTTGTTTTATTGCTGTTGGTAATTGCCCCAGGTTTGCTATAAACAGGCATATATCATCCGCATAAGCTTGGATTTTCAGTTCCATTTGGCCTGGGATCCCACCCAAACCTTCCCATTCCTGAGTATTGCTCAGAACTCTAATCAGAGGGTCCAGGGAAAAGTTATAAAGGAGTGGGCTGAGGGGGAAGCCCTGTCAAACCCTTGTATTTATGGTGATACCTTTCATTACCAACCCTCTAATAATAGGTTGCACATGGACTCTAGAATACAGAAGTTGGATTTTATGCACAAATTCCTTTGGAATATCATAATGTAATAAGGTCTGAAAGAGGAAAGGAAGGCATACTCTATCAAAAGCCTTGCTTTGATCTAAAGTAATGATACAACCGGATGTTTGTGCAGCACCACACATCTCTAATACATCTCTGATAATCATTAAGGCATGTTGTAGCTTCCTTTCAGGGATCCCACAAAACTGGGCTGGATGTATTAATAAAGGAGCTATTTGCCTTAGCCTATTGTTGAGAATCTGAGACAATATTTTAAAATCAGCATTCCGGAGAGTTATAGGTCTCCAGTTTGAGATGTCTACCTTTCGCCCTCCCTTATATATAAAAATTAAGAGACCTGCTGTGAATTGAGGGGGGACCAACCCTTTGTCAAAAAATACTGTAAATAGTTCAACTAAACACCTTGCCATTATTTTGGAAAATGATCTGTAAAACTCATAAGGCGGTCTGTCAGGTCTGAGTGAAGATCCATTTTTTAGTTTCATAATTACATCTTCTATTTCCTGTAATTTCAAAGGAGAGGTTAAAAATTCCTGATCCTCCCGGGCCAGGGTTACCTGGCTTTTCTCCAAATAAGAATTAATCAAATTTGTAGAAGGAGGAGGGGAACTCTCATGTGATGCCAAAAGCCCACAGATTATTTCATGGATCCCCATCTCATCTTCCACTATGTTTCCTCTATCATCTACTAATTGAAACATATCTAAAGTCTCTTTCTTCTTTTTACAGGCTTCAAATGGGTGTCCAATTGTTTTTTTTTGTGTTTCAAATTGCAATTCTGTATTTAAAGTTTTTGCCCTGTCATATTGAAATTTCCTCATTTCATCCTGGATCTGTTCAATGTCAGGGCCATAATCTTGTCTAGACATAGCAGACTGTGAAAGCATGTTCTGAAATTTTGATCTTAGTTTTAAATAGCTAAAAAAAATTGTTTTGTGCCATTTGCTTGCCATAGTTTTGGAACCATATTGCTATCTCTTTTTTTGTGTCCATCCAACATACCCCCAAATCTTCGTAGAGATCACTCACTGAGGTCCTAGCCCAGAGTAATGATGACATTTTCTCTTTAACAAAAGGGTCTGTAAGCATTGAAACATTTAATCTCCATCTTTTCTCCCTCCTTATTTTTGGGGGGACTGTTTGAAATGTTATCTGTAAGAGAAGGTGGTCTGAAAATTCTGTAGGGATAGTATGAAAGTTTGGGTCAGGGAGATTCCTAGAAACAACAATATGGTCTATATTTGATGTCAGGTGTCCCCTTTTGTATGTATATTTGGGCCCTTGGGATTGGTAGTGCACACAATTCTTCAGCTCGCCAATATCGACACATTTTTGCAAGGCATTTGAATCGCAGTATGTTTTCACTCTTCCCCAACCCTCAGTCCCCCTTTGGGTAAGTCGCAATTAAAATCTCCCCACAGGATTACATAAGTGGACGTATGTAAGTAAGGTTGAAGTTTGGAAATTAGAGCTACTCTATCTGCTTTTGTTTGTGAGCTATATACATTTATTAATCTATATGGCACCTTATCCCAATATCCATCTAGGATGAACAGCCTCCCTGGAATCAAATCCACCATCTTGGTTATTTGGAAGGAAAAGGTACTAAATATGATACGTATTCCATTGCCCCTGTCTGGCCCAAAGGACCAATAGGATGGCCCCTATCTCCATTTGGCCTGGAACAGCCTAAGTTGGTCCGATGTGAGCATCCATGTTTCTTGCAAAAAACAGATATCCAGTTTTAGATCTATCAATAGGTGAAACAACGCCATTCTCCTAAGGGAATGTAAGAGGCTATGACAGTTACGTGACCCAAGGGATAACTTCGCCATTCAATTTAAGAGTTCAAAGGCCCTTTCTTCCTCCTTTTCTTTTTCTTCCCATTGTACTCAATCATATCATCCTTCCCTCCTTCAGCTTGTGTGGGTGTAAGAGCTACATCCATCTGTTCTGTGTCTGATTCTACCTCAGTGGGAGCCAAAACCTCAAAGGGATTAGGTTCCGCTAGGCCTACTTGCTCACTTGTGGGGGTGGGGGCGGGTTTGGTTTTGTATTCCTAGTTGTCCTTCTTGGAGGGTGGGCTTTTTTTGGGGGTAGAAGAGGGATCACCTGCACATCAATGGATTGCTTATCTGTGTAGCAAACCAGTAATAGGTCCCCCCACTGGATGGGTTTATCAGGATTGGGACAGAGTGGATGATTCTCCTCATCTATTCTTATCTCCTCAGTCTCAACTTCCTCCTTTCTGCCTGGAATAGGTTCTGGAGCCTTATCTGGGGGGTTGTGTTCCACAGGAGGGGCTTCAGCCTCTACCACCTTTTTGGCTGCTTCCTCTTGAGCTTGTTGGATAAGAAGCTCAGGGCTAATGACTGTTGCCTTATTTCTTGCAGCCCACGGACACTCCGGAAATGTGTGACCTGTGTCCTCACATAACTTACATTGTGTCAGGTTTGCGCATTGCATACTTATGTGCCCCACCTCCCCACAGTTGTTACAGCGGGGCGATCACATACACTAGAAAGATGGGTCCTAGCCCCACACTTGTAGCATGCTCGTGGCTGCCCTGAATAAAAACACACTCCTCTGTCTCTACCCAGCATGAAGGAGTTTGGTATATGCTCTATGTCACTCTCCAGTTGCCTCAATTTAACCTTATATTTCCATCCCTGAGTCCAAAACATCTCAGAATCTAGTTGTGCTTCTGGTGCACTCAATACTTCACATTTTTGTTGAAGCCAGTATGTAGTGTCATCAACGTGTACCCCTTCATTCCGAAACATCACTGTCACATATTTAATGAGAGGTTTTGTCAAGGGGATCACCATAAAGGGGGATCACAGAGGTGAAAATTTAACTTGATTGAAGCATTGCCAGAACAAATCCAGGGTGTATGCAGATCTGAAACTAATGTCATATTTGTCCTCTCCTGAGATGTTTATGAAAGCATAAACATCTTTTGGTGAAAAGTGTAGTGAGTCCTTCAGGAACTTTCTCCCCACATACTGCCAATCTGGCCTGATTTCCAGACCCCCTTTGTACTGAATCCTAATTGCGTTCCTTCTAGGAGCAGCCTCTTTTTTTTGATTTGGCAAAGAGTTCTGACAATAGTGGGCGCTGGGGAGGGGGGTCAGTTTGTTTTTCTTCACCTTCAGGTGCCGCTCCTCTTCTTAGATCTGGGGTCCCTGCAAAGGTTGTTTCATTCTTCCTGTCCTGTGCCGGATTCCCTTGGGGTTCCCGTATGTTTTTTTCTAAAGGCTCTTTTTCCAGTATAATCAGTTCAGTTATATTCTCCTTTCCCATATTTTCCTCCTCTATATCTTGGGCAGAATCTGGATTTGTACTCCCCTTTTCCCCAACAGAGATTTGAGGCAAACCCCTGGGACACCAATCTGGGGTGTTTGCAGGCCACGGTGGGTCTGGCAACCACTGGCCTGAAGGCAATTTCTTCCATCCTGCCTCCTGTAGGGCTTTTCCCGGTGACAAATGCAGAAGGGTTCAAGTCCCTGATTTAGATTAGTGTGTAGGGAAAATGCTTTGCCAATTGCCTCTGTTGTTGTTGTTGTTGTTGTTGTTGTTGGACAGGATTGCATACATATATTTTGTCCCTTGTGTTCTACATGCCCTTTATGAGTATTAGGCCCATCTAAATTGCATTTTGCCAACATAATAGCCTCCCTCCTGTTTTTCCCTTCCTTTGATCCTGGTTTAGCAGATCGTGCTAAGAAAGAAAAAAATGGTAGCATCAGTCTGTTCAAAGGGATTATTTTGGAAAATGACTTCCCCAGTTTTCTTTTCCTTTGTATTTGGGCCTTTTTGAATCTCTGTGTTGAACCAGGGGACTGTATTAGCAGAGTTAGGATTGTTTTCCAGTCCTGAAACCACATTAGGCATTTCTTTATCTTGTACAGCAGTTTTTGAACCTTCGTTACCCTTCTCAGTCCTTTGCTCAATTTTGGAGTTAGTTTTGGTAGGAACTTCTGCCTTAATATCACTGCCCTCTACCTCCCACAGGTTATTCAAAACATTCACCTCTTGGGTCTCTAGGCACCCAAATTCCTCTGTTTTCCTGCCAGCACTATTCATATTTGCATCAGTGGTTGAAATAATAGGGTGAAGATTTACCTGCGGGAATGTCTGTCGGCTTGCTCCTTCCTCGTCCTTTGATGTTGATGCATCATATTTGGAGCTGTCAGCTGGGCCATACCCATTGTCAATTTCTTCACTGTGATCCAGCAACTTTAATTCAGCTTGTTTTCTTGCCATAAAAGCTGCATATTTCTCCTTGGCTTTCTCTAATTCCTGCAGAAGTTCTTCTTTACTTTTGCCCTTAATTCCCCCCATTGGAGTTCTCTCACGGTCCTTATTTCCATCAATATTATTCAAGTCCTCAATCGAGAAAAACATCTCTTCTTGTTTATTTTGAACTAATTCTTGGTTTATTTCCAGTAAAGTAGCCTCTTGCAATATGAGGTCAGGGGAGGAGGCCATCTCCCCTGCCACATCAGCACTTCCTCCTCCTCCTTGGTCCGGCTCCCAACTGGGCTCCTCCATCCCTGCTCACAGGAAGTCAAGCCCCCTGCTGGCAGGAGAGTAGGGGAATTTCCCTGGTGCCCTGGCCAAATTTCCCCCCATTCACTAAAAATACCACCAACAGCTTAATCTGTTTCAAGATCAGTTGGCATTCATCTGTATCCCCCTTCCCCGGGTTGTGCCTGAAAATAGGCAGAATTTGTCTAGTGCATTTACCTGGTCAACAAAAACTAACTAAATAAAAAATGAAATAAATAAAAAATAGATCTAAGAGAGATAGCTGTGGCAGGAATGGGATATAACCCCCTGCAATGTCAGTGCAACAATTCTGGACCCAAGACCAGAAATTCAGTAGCATGGGGAAACCCCAGATGAAGTGCAGGAGGTCAGGTCTCAGATCCTGGCATCTCCAACATATACCATGGGACATGAGTTCTAATGATTTTAGTGTGGAGTGTAGTCTCACTTGTGCAATAATTTATTTTTGATCAGGAGATGTCTTGAGTCTTAGCACTCTGTGTGGGCAATAGCCACATTGGAATCCACTGATTATCAGCTATGTCAATACCTAGGGCACAAGATGATTTCCCCCTAGTGCTCTAAGAGGGGTTGGGGGTCTCTTGGAGGATCTGCCTATATAATGTATTGACATCTTGCAATGAGGGAGTCAAGAAAGCTGTGGAAAGCTACAGTGTGGCCTTCAAATCTGTACTGGACTCTCTCACTCCTTTTTGTCTGTCCATTGATTTCCCACTACAGCTTACCATGGTTCTTTGATGAGCTGAGGCACTTGAAGACAAAGGGATAGTGGTTCTAGCATTCTTGTAAAAGATCCCACTCTATGGAGAATAGATTGGCATTGAGGATCATCAAGCAATCACCATACAAATCACCATACAAAAGACAGAGCTCCTGTCAGAGGTGATTGCTACTGGGAAGTACAGATCAGCTCAACTTTTCCACACCATGGACAGTTTGTTAAATATATCCTGTCTAGGAATCAGAAGAGTCTTTTCAACAATGGACTGTGGGGGTACAATCTTTTTCTCCTGGACAAAATTTTCTAAATTAGAAGCAAAAGCCATACAAGTGGCCTATTATTAGCCAGAGAGATGCTTCTGTAGGGTGAGACCATTCGATGGTACATTATGGAGTTTCACTGCCTTGATACTGGTGACATTTAGGCCTCACAACCCCAATGACACACCCCGTCAGCTGTCAATCTTGGGATGATGGGCAGGTTCATGAGGGGGGGTGGGGCAACCCTAAAGGTCTCATTTCCTGACTTTTTGTGTTTTAACCATAAGTGATACATTAATGAAGTTTTTTGCTTAGCATTTCCTTACTTTCTGAAAAAGAATAGAAAAGTAGAAAGTTGCACAAGTTAGTGGGAGCACAGCCCTTTGGGCCCTGTGCTCCCACCAACTTGCAAATTCCTGCCTAAGATAAGAGTTTAAGTACTGAATATCATATGTATTGCTAGCAGCACATATGGTTGGGAGTGTGGGGCCCACCACCTTGAAAGAAAGCAAAGTGACAGTCATCAGAGTGACATAATTCAACACCTGTTTACATGTCAGACACCTAACCACTACAAATTGCCTCCATGGCAGTAACACTTGACACCCTATAAATATGAAGCCAGTACCACAATGCAAAATGCCATATGCAAAACATAAAGTGTGTCATGCAATATGGGTGCAGCAAATTAATTTTCCAACACCTAAACACAATAATTCACATGGACAGCACATCCCCTCAACACGCTCCAAATTTCAATGTAAAAGACCAAACTGTTTTTGACATATAAAATGAGAAAGTTTCAGGTTCTCATTCATCACACTGGCAGAATTCTACACCTATTAACATTTTATACACCTAATGACTGAAAAGTACATCGATGGCAGTAAGGCTAGCTCCCTAATAATTTAAAGCCACTACCACCATGGAAAACGCTGTCCACAAAATGTAAACTGCCCCATGCAATATTTCTGTAAATAATGTATTGTCTGACACCTAAGTACTATAATTCACATCTACAGGACATGCCATCAACACCCTCCAAATTTCAAGTTAAAAGACCAAACCATTTCCGAGATATTTAATTTGAAAAATTGTTAAAATTGTGCTATCTGGTCCCTCCCAATCTGGCCATCTAGTCCCTCCCTCACGATCAAAGATCGTGATCAAAGAATATCATGATCAAAGAATATCATGATCAAAGAATTTTCAGGCTCATAATCAAAGAGTTTGCAGGCTCACGATCAAAGAATAAAAAATGTTAAAACAATTTTTAGAGAAAAATACATGAAACCACAGCCATGACTCGACAGAACAAATGCCCCTGAGCAGATACCACCCTAATTTACCTTTAGAAATGACCCCTGTCCTGATAAAATGTAATTTTTCATGTGGCCATCTAGTTGTGCCCTCGTGATCAAAGATCGCGGTCAAAGAATCTCAAAATCAAAGAATTTTCAGGCTTGCAATCAAAGAATTTGCAGGGTTGTGATCAAACAAAAAAAATTTTTAAAGTCAATTCTTAGGCAGAAATGCATGAAACCACAGCCATGTCTTGATAGAACGAAGCCCCCTGAGCAAAATCCACCCTCATTTGGCTTAATAAGCCACCCCTGAGTTGAACAATTTTTTCAAGTGGCCATCTAGCAGTCACAGAATATCACGATCAAAGAATTTGCAGGCTCGCGATTAAAGATCATTAGAGAGCCATGATTAAAGAATAAAAATGTTAAAAACTCAATTGTTGTACCATTTTGAGAGAAACCACAGGCATGGCTTGATAGAGGCAAGACCCCTGAACAAAACCCTCCACAGTTGCACCTCAGAAGTCCCCCCTGGGCAGAGATATTTAAATTTTTCTGACCGCAAACTAAAAACAAGATGGTAGCCATTGCGATCAAAGAATTCCTAATGATCTAAGATTATTTGATCACAAGCCTGCAAATTCTTTGATCGTGAGGTGGGACTAGATGGCCAAAACTCCACTCTTCTTTCACAAAATAACCATATAAATTTCCCCTTTGACTTATAATGGGAAATTAAATCTTTAATAACTTTTGAATGGATTAATATGTTTTCACCAAATGAAAAGTGGCATGTTTCTTGACACAAGCTCTTTCAGCTGAGCAAAGTTGCAGAGCAGCACGCCACATGACAGCTGTGCAGCACCATGAACAAATTCAAAAAAGCTGCCCACGTATCTGGTGAAAAGTGTATTTTCAGCATTTTGGTGTGCAAAAACTGTAAGTGCAGCTAAAATGAAATTTGGCAAATCAAGTGATCTACCATGCCTCACCATGCATACCAAATTTCTTGCAAATCCATTGAAAGGGTTCAATGTTATTAACGAGCAAAATTTTGAGTTTAACATAGAAGATGCTTCATAATCATAAATATAAGGCTGCGACTATGCCCCTATAATATATTCCATGACCGAGCATGCTGACACGCTACAGTAAAGGAGAATGGGGGAGATTTAGGCCTCATGACCCCAATGGCACACCAAGGCATCTGTCAGACTGTGGAGGATTTGGGTGGTGTGTGTGAAGGGGGTTAGGGGTTCAATCATAATGTCTCATTTCCTGACTTTTTTTGCTCTAACCCTAAATGAAGCATCAACACATTTTTTTCCATAGAATGTCCTTACTTTTTGAAAAATGTAATATAAGTAGTAAAAAACAGGTATTGGTGGGAGTGTGGTGCCCAGCTCCCACCAAGTTGCCAATTTTTGCATAACAGTATGCATCTGGGCCCACGCTTCCACTTATGCAAAGCTACAGAGCCATGCAGCAACACTATATGGCACCAAACCCTTGTAACAGTAATTTGTGCATATCTTGGGAACCGTAAGAGCTAGAAAAAAATTCTAGCATCACTGTAACCATGACAGTAAGTACTTCATGTAACAATGAAAGACTATACCCATATCTCACATCATTTCCGAGTAATGGGCACCAAAAAGCACTGGACAGGCACTCTTTTAACCCTTGTGACAGTACTTTCACAATATCTCATGAACTGTACAATGTACAAACAAAATTCCACTGCAGGCTTACTCTACAATGTCAAATCTTTTTCCAATGGCAAGATCACCTGAAGGTGATATAAGCCATCTGTAGCGAAAAGTCTGTATCTCGCTTTGTTTACAAGATAATGGTGCCGAAAGTCATGACACAGACTGCAATGTAATCCTATGGGAAAAATGTCAATTACGTCATTGGATATCTCTACAACAAATTATTTCCCTAACACCTAAACAGCTTAGCTCACATCTCTATGACATCCCCTCAACACCCTGCAAATTTCAAGTAAAAAGAACAAACTATTATTGAGCTCTGGTCATCCCAATTTGGTACATCTGGTCTTTCTCATTAATATCCAGAAATACATATACATTTTCCCATAGGATAGAATGCGAATTTAAAATTGTAATAACTTTTGAACAGATTAATATATTTTCACCAAACAAAAAGCAGCATGTTTCTTGGCCCAATCTCTTTCCGCATCCCATGTTTCAGACCAATAGCCCACACAGTGTCTGTGCAATGCCACAGACAAAAAAATGTGCAAAAGTGATGAAAAGTGAATTATTTGGCACTTCATTGTGCAAAAAACGTATGTCTGACTGAAACGCAATTTAGAAAATCAAGAGATCTACCATACCAAACTGTGCATTCCATATTTTGTGCAAATCCGTTGAATGGTTGCAAAGTTATTAATGCACAAAATGTGAGGTTTAACATTAAAAGTGTCTACCACAGGCAAAACGCTATACTTAAAATGTAAAGCGCATCATGCAATATCTCTGCAGCAACTTAATATTACAACACCTAAATACCATAATTCACATGTACAGGACATCCCCTCAACACCCTGCAAATTTAAATTTAAAAGACCAAACCGTGTCTGAGATATAATATTTTAAAGTTTGAGATTTTCATTGGTCAGAGTGGCAGAATTCCACACTTGTTTACACTTTACACAGCTAACAATTGAAAAGTGTATCCATGGCAGTAAGGCTAGCTACCATATAAATTTCAAGCCACTACCACATTGTAAAATGCTGTCGACAAAACGTAAACTGTGCCACACCATATCTATGCAATGAATGTATATTCTGACACCTAAGTACCATAATTCATATCTTCAGGACATCCCATCAACACCCTCCAAATTTCAAGTTAAAAGACCAAACCGTTTCTGAGATATTTAATTTTAAATGTTGTTAAAATTGGGCTATCTGGTCCCTCCAAATCTGGCCATCTAGTCCCTCCCATGGGATCAAAGAATCTTTGATTGTGAGCCTGCAAATTTTTTGATCATGAGGAGGGAACAGATGGCCAAAATCCCATTCTTTGTTCACAAAATAACCATATAAATGTTCCCATTGACTTATAATGGGAGCTTAAAAGTGCCATAACTTTTGAATGCCTCAATATTTTTTCACCAAGCAAAATATGGCATGTTCGTCCAGTGAAGCTCTTTCAAATGAGCCATGTTGCAGAGTGGCATGCTACACAACAGCCGTGTAGATCTATGAAGAATATCCCAAAAACTTCCTCCAAAATTGGATAATTTTGCATTTTTTAGCATTTTCGTATGCAAAGACCGTAAGTCCAACTGAAACAAAATTTGGCAGATCAAGAGATCTTCCAAGCCCCACCATGCATACCAAAATTTCAGGCAAATCCGTTGAATGGGTCCAAAGTTAGAGCTCTCAGGAATGTGCACCATATACATAAAATTGCCTTGCCATGCCTAGATTAAACCCTATTTAGAGTCAGGTGGCCTGATTATGATTGTGCACACCTTTGTAGCATCAAGGCCAGAATACTGCAACACTTTGTACCTGAGGCTATCTAGGTGTTGATGCATTGTGGGGAGAAGATGAGGAAGGTTTGTTTCTTCATCCAGGGAGAGGCAGGCACAACTTTTCAGATGCAACAAAATAATTTATTAACAACCACTCATGCCAGGAAGCAACAAACTGGTTCATCCAACAATTACAAAATACTTATACTCTATAAGAACCACCTATAGCCCTACATCTGCAGATGTCAAAGTTACTATTACCATGAGCACAAATTAAATACTATAAAGTGAACATCCTGCCCAGGAGCAACTATCAACATACCACTTCAAGAGCAATTATAAGTCTAACTGAGCTTCAGGCTAGTGTGCACTAAGGTACCTGATCAACCAATTGGTCTCTTTGGTCAGCAGAAGGAGTTGGATGACTCCATGGTGAGGTGAGTGAAAACCTTGGCAGAGGTGAGGTCACTAAAGAAGCAGGAGGAGGATAAAGAAAATGAAGAACAATGGTCATTGTAGAAATCTGAGGATCTGAGGGACTTCCAATAATGCATGGGCTGAAGAAGATGAAGAAGGATGGTTGCTGTGAAATGCTGAAGATGCTGGGAAATTTTCAATAATGTAGGTGAGAAGGTCACTGAATGGTTGCTACCCAGCCAATGAAGAAGTAACTAAGGTCACCTGTGGATAAAGCAAAACAGCAGTGTGGCAACTCCCTATTCACTGTATGGGTGGTGAACCTTTCTACTGCTGAGCCAGGTTGACTCCTAGGCTAACTGCCCAGGGGTACTGGCTGTTGCTGTTCTGGCTACTCCAGAATTTAGTGTCTTCTGCTGCACTGTCAGGGTAGGCTTCATGACCCAGGTGCTCCACTGGTGAAGGAGATATGAAAGGCATCAGCTGGTTGGGTGGCAAACAGGAGAAGACAGGTCACTGGAGACTGTTAATTAAGCTGGAAGCTGGGAGATGAAGTCAGGTGTGCTGGCTTTGGCAAGGTGCTGGCAAGTAGGACACAGGTTCTGTTTGGGTGGCCAGATACTTATCACTTCACATTGAACCAGCCCAGGTGTCTATGGGGACTTACACACCTGGAAGGGTTTTATAGGCAACCAGCTCTGTTCTTAAATGAAACAGTTCAGTTCAGAGGGGAAAAACTTGTATAAGCAAACACAGCTCAGTGTAGGGTGAGCAGTTCAATTCTTAAGGGCAAAAGAGTTCAGTTCCTAAGGGGTTACTAGGCATACTAAAGCACAGTTCAGTTTTACAAGGGCATCAGGCTTTAGCAATGCAGTTCAGTTCAAGGCAATTCACTGCAGTTCACATGGGGAGCAATTCTGTGTGCAGGCAAAATAGTTCAGTCCCTAGGGGCACTATGCACATTAAGGCAGGGCTCAGGTTGGTAGAAACAATATAACAACACAGTTCAGTTTGTGGGGGAGGAACTAAACAAGTACAATAGTCACAGCAAAACAGCCCAGAAGAACCCTCCCCAAGAATACACACTGTGCCTTTAAATACATATTTTCTCAGACCTGGATGCAGTAGGATGATAAAGGTGTCATGAGATTTTCCTGTCAGAAAATTCTCTCAGAAATGAGATTGTCCCCTTAGGAAATTGTCCTGTTAAGAACTTACTGACACGGTTTTAACATCTACTGAAAAGAGCTCACCTTCATTGCTGTGTAAGCTTTGTGGTGTAGTGGAAAGGTCTATAGCCTCATAAACAAGAAGGTTTTAGTTTGAATCCAGACAGCATCCCCTCACTTTTCTTTTCTCAGAATTTCACTTGAGTGGTGATCCATAGTGGTGTGCTGTTAGAATAGTGAATCTATATGGGAAAAGGGACGTACATGGCAGAAACACTAAGTCCAATGAGTGGACAGGTGTCCTGACAGGACAACTCCCTGACAGGAAAATCTCATGGCACCTTTACCATCCTTGCCCTGGATGCCCTTTTGCTGTCTTCAGATAGGGTCTACTGCCCTTAGCTTCACCTTCCTTAATAATTATAATAGGTCCATAGCCTTGCCCTTGTGTTTGGGTTTGTCCTTTAGTTCTGCCCTTCTAATTAATATGTATGAGGACCTGTGCCCTCACCTTCAGCCCCACTGTACTAATTAATAACTATAGGGACTTCTGCTCCATGGCTCTGCCCCTTGCGCATATGGTGTGAACATTTAACAATGGTCTCTAGATCAAGATCACTGGTACTAGCCAGTGCAAGAGGTTGTTTGGGTCTTTTCCCTTTTTATAAAAAAACCCTACACAGCCACACCAATCAACTCACCCACTGACCACTGGGAAAGGCCATTTCTAGGCTGGGGATGGTCCTGCCTATTTGCCAGGTGAATGAGTCTTGGTGCTCAGGGTCAGCACCATTGAGGAGGGTCAATGACCTGGGGACTTTCCTCTGGGATGGCCTTTGGCCTGGGAGTTGTCCTTTGGTATGATCCTTGGCCTGGGACCCCCTGTGGAGAAAAAGATCAAATTAGGCAAGAGATTGGATGAGGACTAGCTGATACTGCTTCCTGGCTACCTACTGGGACAGGATGCAGGCAAGAGGCACTGGGGATGAGGAATGGGGCCAAACAGATTTTTGTGGTTAGGTGTCAGTCTTGGGCAGATGGAAGGGGAAGGGAAGACAAAGATAGAAACAAAATGGCTAAGGAGGCAGCTTTTTATTGTGTAGGCCAATGTGTGTGTGTGTGAGGAGGGGATTGACTTATTTCCTTGATCCCCCATCTCCACTACAGCCCTTGTGGTTCTCCAAACTAGATGACCCCAATGTACCTAAGGATCACTGGCATAATTTTTGTAGACCCCTGAAATCTGCCTGACTGTACTTTGTGTCACTACAATATCACCTGCAGATTGTCCAGAATACAATGGCCCAGCTGATATCTGGCATCTCTTGAATTCAGAATGTCTTACCAGTGCTCTGTGAACCTCACTGTCTGCCAATTTAGTGGTGTGTAAGCTTGAAGATTGACTTGTTGTTTACAAGCATCACTGCATAAAGATTACGCACACCCAAACTGCCAAAGCTGCCCTCCATTAACCAAAAGACCTACAGCAAAATAAAGTAAGAAGTAGGCACACTCACCAAGTCATCCTAGTTTCAAAATGTATTGTTTTAATTGTGGCCGCATATCAAGGTGTGAAGAGAAACACCCCGATGTATCACCTCCTCAGCAAGGATTGGTCAGTGTGTCCTCCTTAGGAAGCCCCACTGAGGAGATGATACATACTGTAGGGGTGTTCCTCTCTGCACCTTGATATGCACTTGCACTTTAATCAATACATTTTGAAACTTGGATGCCCTACTTCTTCTTCCTTCATTTTGTTGGTTTACAAGGCCCTACATAGACTGGGCCCTTGCTATCTGAAAGATTTTCTGATCCCATATGTACCTATCTGTTCCCTCTGGTCTGCTGAGGTAGGGCTGCTTGCCAGCCCTCAGTCAAGGCTGAGGCTCTCAGGGGATAGAGCTTTTAAGGAAGCTGACCCCATACTATGGAACAGTCTCCTGGCTAGTGTCCAGAATGCTCTCTCAGTGGACTCTTTCAAAACTGCCCTACAAATGGTTTACTGTTGCCATTTCTGAAAAATGCATGAGAATGGAGCCATTTAAATCTCTATTTATTTTAAGTAATTTATGTTTTCTACAATTCTGACTTTTTGTAAGCTGCCCAGAGCCATATGGATAGGCGGTGTCATTGAAATACATTTGCCTAGCTCTTTAATATGTATAGTTGGAACTAACTTTTTTGAATAATATTTTTCATTGCACTGCTGCTTTACGTAAAGTGCTTTGATTAGAGGAGATCCAGAAGCAAATGATTTGATACCTTTTAATGGACCAACATAGATGTAACAACAAGAACAAAGTGCTCTAGCTTTCAAACTAACCAGTCCTTCGTCAGAAGCCTAATGGCAGTTGTTTAGAAAAAACAATACTTTTAACAGCTAGATCATGCAGAAAAAAACAGAAAAAAAATCCCCATTGGTTTAAAATACTCATTTGAAAAATACAGAAAATGATGTCAGAGAAGTTTAACAGCACCATAGCACCAGGACTGTCCCAGGGTCAAAGGTGCTTGGCGGAACACACATACAAAGAATCCTACTTCGTATAAATTTAATTGACATAAGATAACACTGCTGGAGCAGATGACTCCTAAATCAAGCTATGGGTGTCACAGTGTGTATAAGGATGTGATTACTGAAAAGCAGCCTCCACCCAGATTAAAGACATACTAAGATTGTCTTAGGACTCCCAAGGAGTTCAATGCATGCATTACAGACAAGAAATTACCAGTAAAGTTTTCTTAAAAACATCAGTGCACACTCTATGATGTGTAAAACTTAGCTGGACCTGTCACACTGCTGTACTCTCTAGCTAGATATCATGCCCCATAAATTTCAAAAGACCTCTAGTGTAGTGACAGGACTTTATAAATGATAATTTAAATATAAATTGACAGTATTAGTGTCAAATAAAAAACTTTAGCCGTGGACCACCAAGGAATTAAGTCCATGTAGCCTGATATGTACTGATGGCAATATACACTGAGCATGTAACAGCTTGATGTACCAGAATTGTCTATGGAATCTGAAAAAAGAGATAAAAATATAATTTCTCTCCTACTCCTGTTCACACAAACAATAAACCCTACCCCACCCACATCCCCATAATGTGTGTGGGGGGAGGGGGGGATAACTAGCTTTAAGGAGATGCTCACACACACACACATATACACATTTCCAAGGATTTTGGATGCAACTACAATGAAATAAACCTGCCACTCTCATCAGGATAAGGTAACTAGAAGTAAATATAAAGTATGTGAGTAAGACCAGAGGTCTAATATACCTACATTTCCACAAATCACTGCAACATTAGCCTAATGTACAAAGATCTGTCCAGGACCCCCATGCAAATGAGATCTCGCACCCCAATATGTACAGAGTTAAAAAAAATATATGTCACAGTCTATGATAATACTCCTGTATGTACAGTAAAAGGCTAGGTAATCTGAATATGGTGCAATGGAATCCACCTCACTCCCAGACAGAGATAAAAAGTAAGGAGGAATTAATATTCATTATGTGTGTGAAGTAAGATCAGTAACACACTGTAACTCCATGTATCTAAATAGAGGCCTACCTCAATGTGACAGCATGCCCCACACCTGTTATAGCACGTACCTCACAACACATACACACACGCACCCACATCCCACACAACCTTAAGTCATATAATATGTCAGTCTGAAGAAGAAGTGGTCTGTGGATGTCAGTTTCTGTAATGTCCCATGAAACCCAGATCAAGATTCATCCCATCTGCTACCATACTGAGATGTAAAATAAGTTTAATCTCAAAAGCTCGTCTCCATTGTGTGTTTTGGAGATTTCCTTTTAAGACCATTACTGACATATCTGAAATTGAGTGGTCAGGCTGGGAGAAGTGGTGCCCCACTGTTTTTTCAGTCATCTTTCCTCTAATAGTATGTCTGTGTGAGTTCATCCTAGAGCAGAGCTGTTGGCTTGTCTCTCCAACATAACCTGTTTGTGGACATCTCTTGCACTGAATGAAATAAACAACATGTCGTGATGTGCATGAATAACTCCCATGCACCTTGAATTGTCTGTTTTGTGATGTAACCACACAGTCTGAGGTGGAAATGAGCTCATAAATCTTACAGGTGTATTGATTGCAGGGTCATGTTCCATTGTGTGACATGGTGTTCTGTTCTGGCGAAAGTTTGCTCCTAATAATTAGGCTGGCTAAATTTGGTGGTTGTTTAAAAGATAGTAGTGGGAGTTCCTTAAAAATACAATGAAGGGTTTCATCCTCACTAAATATTGGGTGGAGGTCTTTAATAATCTTACGCAGAAGTTCAAGGTCTGGATGATATATGACTAATAAGGGTATTCTGTCTGTAGCTGTCTTTTCTTTATATTGAAGTAGTTGTTGTCTTGGTACTTGCGTTGCACGTTCTGTTATCCTGTCAATTTCTCTTGAAGAGTGTGCCTGCTCAATAAAAGTGTCATTCAACATAGCCAAATGTGTATCTCTGTCATCCTCATTTGAACAAATACGGTGACACTGAAGTGCTTGACTATACGTGACAGAATTTGATTTGATTAGAGGAGGAACTACACAGTGTAAACTCAGTTAAGAAGGAAGGGAAAGTTGTTAATTGCTTTTAATTTACTTCAAAACAACCTGATTTACATGCTTTTTGTGTGGGACTGGGGTTACATAGAAACATAGAATTTGACAGCAGATGATGTCCCCTTGGCCCATCCTGTCTGCCCATTTTTTCCCCCTGCCTATACTGTCACTGCAGACTCTACTCAATGTCTGGCTCCCTCCACCTTTTGCTTCCCTCTAAGACTCCCTTGTGCCTATCCCATGCATGCTTGAAGTTCACCACTATTTCCCCCCTCCCACGCATACACACACACACCTCAACTGGAAGACTGTTCCAGGCATTCACCATTCTTTCAGTGAAGAAGTATTTTACTCACATCTCTCTTGAATTTACTTCCTTCCATCTTCATTGCATGTCTCCTTGTTTTCATGCATCTTTTCCTGAGAAAATTACTCCCCTCGGCTACCCCCAATGGCATAGAGAGTTCAGGCATTGCACGCCTTTTTGCTGCTATGCTGGCGATCTGTTTTTGGGAATGAGCAGTGGTTTCCGGGGGTTGGTAGGGTGGGAGAGGCTTGAATGTTCCAGGTACAGCTCTCTTCTCCTGGTGGGGGTTGGTGGGTGGCCAAGCCACCTCAGTCCATGATTGCTACTGGGTGGAGGCCTAGATGTAATGCAGCAATGAGTGAATCAAATGGGTGGCTATTGCATCACAGGACCAGTGTGCCTTCACGCACACATACTGACATCACAGCACAAGAAGGGGCAAAGTGGGAAATCTAAGGACATAGACTTTGTGAAGCCCTGCCCATTTCTCAGCAGTCCTCCCTGCCGCTCCAGTCCTAGTGGATCTAGAAATGTCTGCCAAGGGGAAGGGGGTATGGCCCTCCCCCTCCCATCCCTTCATGGGCAGAATCCATGGGGGAATAAATTCCTGTACCAGGAGAGAGCTATTGTAAGACTGCTGAACACGGGGGCAGGGCTGATGTCTGATCAGGTCTGGTATGGGTGGATAAAAACCTTTGTGGAGAAAAAAAGAAAAACACTCAACATCTATACCTTATTTACCCTGTGAGGTATTTATAGGTCTCTATGATACCGCCCCGCCAGTCTTCTCTCTTCAGTTTGGTTAAGGAAGGTCAAAAGGAAGGAGGAAATTGTGGGCTGCTGGTGAGGCAGTTTCAGCTAGAGAAATATCTAGTCCTAGGAGTTCACTATTTAACTCCCACAGGTTCAAGTGACCCCTCATCTGAGTAGCTAATAACATTTACAAAGGGAGAGAATGGTGCCTGCAGGGGCATTCACAGGGTCCAAAGGGGACTCTACTTGGAAAACCATAGGTCAAAGTTAGGATCTCTCTGGGTCATACCTACTGAGGATGAATACTGTAAATCATGTGTTGTAACAGGACTGTGCTAAATATAACAATACTGTTGGCAAGTCCCAGTCTGGGATAGGGTAACATATTGCATGTTATGTACACTACAGTGCTATAATGCCAGAGGAATGTAGCTACTGTAAGATACTGTTAACAGGGTGTTCTATTGTATTAAGCTACAAAATCTGGTAACTCAGGCAAGTTCCTATCTAGGTTAAGGTAACACATGCATTTATTTATTTATTTAGTTTTTGTTTACCAGGTAAGGTGCACTAGGCAAACATTTGCCTATTTTCAGGCACAGCTTGAGAGGGTATCAACCATTAAAACAGTACAAAGCAAGAACAAATTCTTCAACAACTGGAGAACCTGAGCAGCAGCAAAGGTAAGCAAGGTCAGCTTTATGTCAGTTTCAGCTGTTAGCACAGTCAGGCCCCTGGAGTAGAAGAAAGGTTGCTGAGCTGTAGAGGCTGTGGCACAACTGTGTTCTAGGGAATGCTTCATGAACAGGGGTGTTGCCCAATCTGCAAGTGGTTCAGTGTAGTTGCCATGGCACTAGCTGGGCAAAAACCTGAAATTCAGCTCTTAAAGGGCAGTTCTGTGGATAGGCAAGACTGGCCTATAGTTCCACTCCCACAGCAGACACACAAGAACCACAACAGGAGGCGGACAAGGGTGCAGCGGTAAGGCAGGTATTAGTGGATGGAGACAAGAAGTTGGACCCTGAGTTAGAGTCATAGAAACATAGACTCTGCCAACAGAAAGAGACCAAGGGGCCCAGTGGGTCTGCCAGCATTGTATTACCTAACCCTTTAACCTGGTGCCCTGGGGAGTTGTAACCCTCTGTCCCTCCCAGCAACAACTCTCCCCCCCTGGTACTCCACCATAGGACTATGATTCCTCTTGCTCTGTCCTAGCCAAGTCTGAACCCATATAGGCTACCTGCTTCTACCTCTTCTATGTGCAATCTGTTACATGGCTTCACCACTAGTGAAGTAGAACTTCCTCACATATCTCCTACATTTACCTCACCAACCTCCAATCATGCCCTCTTGTGACTATGCCCCTAATAAACAACTCTTTAGGTTATGATCAGTAAATGCTTCAATCTTCTAACTAAAGTAGTATAGGCTGAACCACCATGTGGAACTTTCAGGAACAACCCACATTGGGGGCTGTAAGTATCCAAAGGGGATGTGCCAGAAGGGCATGTGACAAACAAGAACTGGGAGAACAGGAGCAGAGTGGTGGTGGTGATAGAGGACTCTATTGTTAAGGGGATGGGGTTGGTGATATATGGTCTCTTCCCTGAGGATAGAGTGGTGTGTGACTGCCTTGGAGCAACGACAGGATCTTCATTAGGGTTTGGAAATACACTACAGATGGATAAGGGAAGCCAAATGTAATAATCCAAGTAGGTATGAATGATCTGGTCTCAGGGATTTAGGATTAGTAAGAGAGAAACGTAAGGTGTTAGGCAGGATGCCCAAGGCAGAAGTAGCTATAGTACCCTTCTCAGAGGCCCTACTTGTGCTATGTAAAGGAGAGAGTGGGCAGCTCAAAAATCATTTGTTTCACACGTGGTTGAAGAGGTGATGCAGGGCTGAGGGCTTCAATTTTCTGGGAGACTGGGAACCTTGCTAGAGGGAAAGAAAACTGTTTAAAATGGACAGCCTACACCCCAACAATGAGGGTACTAGAGCACTGCAGCAGAGAATAAAAGCATTAATTGAGTGGACTTTAGCTAGGAAAGAAGTAGGGTAGTATTACTGGAAGGGAATAAAAGGGTTCAACTGCACAGATGGAGGGACTAGTGTGCCCTTCCCCAATATTAGTAAAGGGAGATCAGGTGAATGGTACAAAACATTTTATTTATTTATTTATCCATTCATTCATGCATATATGCATTTCAAAAGTTTTACCAGGAAAGATATACTGAGCTGCTAACAGTTCATTTGCTGATGCATTCTTTGGGTGAGGGGAAGTGGAGATTTATTTTATTTATTGAAATGTTTCACCAGGAAGGCACACTGAACAACAAGTTGCTCATCTCCGTTGTGACATGGGGGAGAAGGTGCAGGGAGACTACATACTGTAACAGAAAACAACTACTTTACAGACAGAATCACTTGTGTCAGGAAGTACAAAAGAACTGCAAACAATTAAATCATAGCAGTCATATACAGAGTACAGAGAACAAGAGTATACAATATAATGTTTAATTAACCATTTAAGTGTATGACAATAGCACTTACGTGTAATACCTACTCTGATTTGGAAGGGGAAAATTAAGAGAGGGAGAAGAGAGCATCAAGATTGCGGGGAACATGTACAGTTTGAGAAGAGGAAATTGTGGAGTGCAGAAGAGAGGGAATGAAGGGCGGAGGAGTGATGAATCTGTTGAGGAAGAGAGTGTCAGATTTTGGGGAAATGATGTGTGAAAGCAGACTGGCCTGCCAATGTAGAGCACGAATGTGCGTGAGTCAGTGGATCTTAAGGAGTGAACAGGAGGAGGGGAGTTGGAGAGGGAAGAAGACATAAGGAGGTAGAGATCCAGGCCAGTATTTAGAAATAAATTTGATGCAATGGGAGAGGTGCCTGCTACTAAGTGAGGGAAAAGACAGGGAATGATAGAGGTCACAGTGGTGAGTGAGCACAGGGGAGTCGAGGGTGAAGAGGCAGAAAAAGTTGAAAAGGGGATCCAATCTGAATAAGGTGGATTTAGGAGCATCACTATAGACTATGTCACAGTAGGGAAAAATTGGGAGGATCATCTTTTGGACAATTGCACACCTGTCAATAAGAGGGATTCAATTATGATTCCTGTATAAGGCACTGAGCTCGGGGTGTAGTTTTTTCAAGATGGTGTTGGTATGACCAGAGAAGTTGAGGTGTTGGTCCAGCCAAATCCTAAGATATCTAAATGAGGTGGTGTATATGGGGTAGCATAAAACTAAATAGATAAATTAGACTGAGGTAAGGGAGAGGAGAGGAGAGGGAGGGAAGGGATAAAGATATGGCCAACATGCAGAACCAATGTTTTTGTTCAATTTTCACATGGGAAAAGGAGTCCCCATTGCTGGACTGTGCAATCAATCTGACAGGAAAGAGGAAGAGGGGACCAATGATGCTCCTAAACCAAAGAAAGGGTGCTACTGTAGATGGTCTAAGAGCAATAAAAATGGAAAACTATATGACCAAGATATTAAGTTTGTCCAGCTGCAAATCCTAATTTGCCTATTAAAACTGAGTTTTTTATTGACTTCCTATATTGAAAAGCTTGGTTAGCATGGGCAAACAGGGTTTGCACCAGGGCAAACTTTGGGTTCTGTGATAATGGTGAGTGTACTGTACAACTCTGGAAAAAAAATGGCTTTGTACACTTACAGTGAACAGGAAGTGGCAACACAGGATTGCTAAGTATGTGGGGAGCTGAGCCCCCCGCGGTCTCCCCAACTAAGGATTCTCAGCTACAGGGGGGTGCACGTCGGGGGGGGGTGAAACTTTTAAAATAAAACAAAAAAAACATGGTGCAACGCAAAATGTTTCCGGGATGCCCCAGACCTGAAACCCGCACCCTCCTCACTACAGCCGGCCACTCTCCCTACCATGCCACATGGTCAGCTCAGCAGCCTTCTGCCACGCAGCCTCCCACATACCTTCCCTCTGCTTCCATCCCCCAATGTGTGGTTCCAGTCATGGTTCCGGTCGCCTTCCCTGTCACCCTTCTCTACATGCTCAGGGTAGCCCAAAACACAGGAGCTGAGTTTGAGACACTGTTATTGTGGTCACTCAATCTCAGTTGCCCTCTTCACTGAATACCTAAACTTTGGAGGGGAGGTGCAATGAAAATGAAGGGGAGGTAACCTGAATATTGGCACAGTTCAATATTCGGAGTATCTGCACCATGCAAGGGTGTTTTGCATGGTTCCCTTACACATCAAAAACACTGCTGACTTAGACCACAAATTACTCCCACACAACCATAGCAGCTGGTGGGAGAAGTGTGACAGCCACCCTCTCACTGATCCCGTTAAAAACAACAGTGTCCCTGGTGTCCAGTCATCCCTCCCCAAACCCACACCTATGCCCAGAGGTTGGATACCCATTTTGTGGTGTCCTATGGTCCCTCATCCCACCTGATCATCTGCCTGATGCACAAAGTGTCCTTGGTGTCCAGTGGTTCTTCCCCCCACCTGATGCCCTGCCCGATTAAGACAAAATTGTTGTTCCTTTTATAGTTGTCCCTTTCCCCTGTCCAATCCCCATCCTGGATTTGACAACCCTCCACCAAGATCAGCATCCCATCACTGACTCACAGGATGCTACATGCCAATTATCATCCATCTCACAACACAGCCATCACCCAGTTCATGTTCACTGGTCCCCTTCCCCCCAAAGTCTGCCCCTCGTTGGGACTCATGGATCTCCCCACATGTGGCAGAGACAACAAACATCCCCATGGTCTCCTGTACATATCTATTGGTGCCATGGTGAATCGATGGCAAGCAGCACAGCCCCCTACACACCAGTTTGGTCACCCATCATCTGAATGAAGCTGGGAGTGTGCTGCTTATTTATAGGGACTACCCTATAAATAAGCAGCGCTCTTCAAAATTCAGTCAGATGGCAGGCAGCCAATGTGGTGTATGGTGAGCTGCATTGCTCATGGTCAGTTCACAATGGTACTGATAGAGAGATATGGGAGACCATGGGGGGGTGGGTTGTTATTGTTGTGGGTAGGAGGGGGGTCCATTAGCACCAACGAGGCACAGGCTGGGAGGTGGGGAACTAGTAAATGTGAATAGGGCTGGGACAGTGTAGTGGGTGAACTATGCTTTCCACCTGCTATCCCGGGAGTCAGTGGCAGAACGACAATTGTCGGGGGAGGGTTGGTAAATGCAGGATGGTGATCAGATGAGGGAGAGGGACCACCAGATCAGGGACAATAGTTTTGTCTTACTCTAGCATGGCATCATGTGGGGGGAGGGACCACTGGACACTAAGGACACTTTGTCGGGTGTGTGATTGGATGAGAGAAAGGACCACTGGATATCAGGGAATATTACAATATACCTCTGTCAGACATTGGGTGACGGAAGGGATAACTGGACACCAGGGACACATTGTCTATCCATCTGATGAGTGATCGGTTGGGGGGAGGGACTACTGGACACCAGGGACACTTTGTCTTTTCATCTGGTGGTTTATTGGGCGGGGAAGGGTAGACAGCAGGGACACTTAGTCCATTGGTCAGGTAATCAGGTGGACACCAGGGACACTTTGTCCAACAGGTGGGTGATCAGGTGGGGAAGGGAGGGACCACTGTACACATAATAATTTGCACATTGGGCATTGGTGCAAGTTGGGGAAGGAACCACTGGACACAAGGGAATAATTATTTCAACATCGGGCATGGGTGCAGGTGGGGGGAAGAACCACTGGACACAAGGGAATAATTATTTCAGCATTGGGCATGGGTGCAGCTTCAGGGAGGGACCACTGGACAGCAGGAAATAATTAGTTCAGCATAGGGCATGGGTGCAGGTTGGGAAGGGATCACTGGACACCAGGGAATAATTATTTCAACATCAGGTGTGGGTGCAGGTGGGGGGAGGAATCACTGGACACAAGGGAATAATTATTTCAGCATCAGGCATGGGTGCAGGTGGGGGGAGAGACCACTGAACACCAGGGAAAGATCTATGTTTAAGATTGGGCTGGCGATATGTGTGTGTGTGTGTGTGTGTGGGAGCTCACCAGTACCAGAGAAAGATTTATTTTGAACATCAGGTTGGTGATTGGCAGAGGAGGGCACTAGCAGCAGGGATAACTCTCTGGGACCGAGCAATTAGGGGGTGGCTCCATACAGTCCAGCCTTGCTCACCATACAAATAAGCCCAGAATGGTCATGCAAATGGCCCCTTAGCATCTTACATGCCCAATTTGCTCACTTGCATGGGTATGTTTGAATACTGGAAATTTAGCACAGGTGCAAGCCATTGTGGAACCATATTTCTGGAATCATGTCTGCCTAGCATTAAGTGGCTTAGTGCTGTGTCAGCATGGCCCTAGATTCAGTAAAATAGCACCAGTGCACTATTACACAGAATATATAATCTTTGGTCACCTGGTTGAGTGAAAGGCATAGCACAAATTTTTGCACTGTGATTTTGTGCCTCTTTGAATATCAAGACCAGTGTGTCCGGATGGTGTATATGTTTGGATTCCCTCACTGAGTCTAATTCTAAATTTAGTATTAAATCAGTCATTAATATGTCTTCAAAGACTAATTTTTGTCATTTTTAATTATCTTTAGAAAATATTTTTTTTATTTCCTAGTCTCTGATTGGCTGACACCCCTGTAAGGTTCCTACAGTAGGCTCATAGGCAGAAACTTCAAGTCCAATAACTATAGTAGCCATTTTCGGACTTGCCACTAACAGTGGATGTATTTAAATTTACTTTCCTCCATGTATTTGTCCAGCTGGTACTTAAAGAATTCTATACTGGTAGCGCCTACTATCTTCTGTGGCAATCCATTCCATGTTTTCACCACCCTTTGACTAAACCAATTACCTTTTCTAGTGGTTTTATACTGATCTCCCTTCAACTGTTAGGTGTGCATTCTAGTGGTTCTTTCTGTAGCTCCTTTTCTGGAAAAGCCTGATATTTCCCAGGTTAACTCATCATGTAATGCTTTGTATACATAACAGCAGTCCCCTCTCATCCTATGATATAACATTGAGTATAGGCCCCATTCTCTCAGTCTTTCCCCATATGCCTTTCCCTTAACAATTTTCACTGCTCTGGTTAGTTTTCTTTGATCTCTTTCTACAGCTAATGTGCTGCATCTGCTTTGTGATGTGCAGGCTGGAGTTCCATACTCTAGCACTGATCGGACCAATGATCTATACAGGGGCAACATTACCTCCTCTCTCCTACTCTTTATGTTTCTCAGTATGTTTCCTTTTATTCTGTTTGCCCTATTTATACATTCTGTACTATGTGTTTCAAAACTTAGATATTTGTTATCCATACTCCAAGATATTTTTCCTTCTCAAAACTCACTATGGGTAAATTATTGATCTTATATGAGGCCCTGAGATTATTTACTCCAAAGTCCATGACTTTACACTTTGGTCCATTAAGCACCAACTTGTGCCTGTATGCCCATTGTTCCAGTTCAGCTATTTGATTTTGAATCCTTATTATGGATCCCTGATCATTTACTATCACGCCCACCTTGGTGTCGTCAGCATATTTGCATAACCACACCCCTTCCATTACTTGCATTGAGGACACAAGGATTCCAAATAGTATGGGACCCAATATCGAGCCCTGTGGGACACCACTTGTTACCATCCCCCATTCTGACAAGTGTCCTCATATGGCCACCTTCTGCTTCCTACCACACAACCGCACACGTATCCAATACAGTCATTTTGCTTTGAGGCCTATGTCAGGGTATTTAGTAATGTATTGTATGATACGGAATCAAAGGCTTTTGAATAATTTAAGTATATTACATGCACCGGTAAGCTTGCTTCAAGTGCCTGACTCACGGGTTCAAAAAATGTTAACAGATTTGTTCTACATGATCTTCCCTGTATAAATCCATGTTGTGTGACATCCACAACTCCCAATGTTCTGAATTCTTGTTCAATAAATCCCGTTACAAAACTCTCCAGAATTTTTCCCACCGCTGAAGTTATGCTTATGGGGCCATCATTTTTCACACCTGATCTTACTCCCCCTTTATAGATTATTGTAATATAAGCCTCTTTCCATTCCTTTAACACCTCTCCTGTATCAAGGGACAAATTAAACAACAATGTGAGAGGTCTGGCCAATTCCTCTGCTGCCTCATTGAGTAGAAATGGGTGAATCCCATCTGGATCATATGATTTATATTTATTTAGATCCTTTAGCTTTCTACATACTTCTCCTTCTAATATTGTTCTTTTGTTACCAACTGTGCTTGTACTCTTCTTCCATGCCCCCTCTTGATCCTGACCATGGAAAAGTTCTAGGAAGTGTTTGTTAAAAGCTTCTGCCAGTTTCTTTTCATCCTCTGTTGTTCTACCCTGTACTTTTAAACTCACAATATGCTTTTGTGAAGATCTTAAACTCCCTACATGGTTTTAAAATTGTCTATAATGACCCTTTTCCAATGTGGCTTGTTGTAGTTCAGATTTTACTTTTGCCTTTCTTATTGCCAATTTACATTCCTTTACCTTTCTCTCATACTTATCCTAGTTTTTGTGTGATTGGTTCTTTTTATATTTTTTATATGTCCTTTCTTTTTTGCTCATTAGTGTTTGTATTTTTCTTGAAACCCACTTGGAGATCTTGCCTTTCCCATTATATTTTTGAATCACTGGCACATATTTATCACAGTATTCAATTATAGTATATGGTTAGGGCTTATTGTGTATGGAAAACAAAGGTTTTCCAAATCTTGTTGTAGGACAGATCAAAGGTCGAGAAAGTTGTTGTACTATCGCTCTTATGTCACATCGATAGTACAACAACTTTTACCTCCTTGAGCTCCTACCTGATTGGTGGAAACAGGCAGAGATTCAAAAAATGCATACAAAAATGGTGGACTCATTTAGCGAGCGGTCTGGGGAGCAGACAGTGTGGACCCAGACTACCATAATCGGGTCAGTCTGTCAAAAATATCAATCTGCTGTTTTTTTTTAACAAAATGGCACAGTTTTGGTAAAAGCAGAGTGGGACAATGGCGAGGAGCACAGACATGACCGGAACATGAGCGCGTAACTGCAACGAGGAGGAGGACCATTATCTTTGGGAAAGAGACTTGAGTGAGGAGGAGTGCAGAAGCGTGAACAAGGTATGAACCTTGTATCTATTTTGAGGGAACCATATACTATAAAAAACAGTGGATGGTCGCCCATCTACAACGAAGTCTGTGTTTCCATCTCGGGAGTTGATGATGCCAGAGACCTCTTGAGCTTCGCTCTAGAGGTCTGTATGACATCATCAACTCCCTCGATGGAAACACAGCTTTGTTGTGGATGGGCGACCATCCACTATTCTATATATATATCACTTATTCTTTCCCATGTTTCCTCTTGCGATAGATCTCTTAATTCATGCTTCCAATTCCAATGTCTTAGTAACTGTCTCATTTCTTCATAATTTGCTTTTCTATAATTTCTTATCGGTGTCTTTACCTTGAACATCCTTTTATTTTTTAATATTTCAAATTTAATTATATTGTGGTCGCTTGTCCCTAATGGTTGTATTATGGCTACATTATCTAGTTTTTCCCCCATGTTACTTAACACCAGGTCTAATATCATATCTCCTCTTGTATTTTCTTTAACAATCTGTTCAAGATTATTCTGGTGGCAGTATTCCAAGAATCTGTTCTCCCACAGACCAGTCCCACTTATTAATTTCCAATTTATTTTTAGGAAGTGGAAATCTCCTAAAATAATATACTCTCTTCCAACTACTTGTTTTTCTAAATAGTCCATAAAGATTAAATGTTCTGCATCACTTAATTTTAGGGATGTATAGCATAGCCCCAGAATAATGTTCTTGTGCTTTCCTCTAATTTTTATCCAGATTTGCTCTGGCCTACTAATGCCTCCTTCATCTTCTCCAATTTTCTGTGTGCCTAGGTGTGTTGCTACATAAAAGGCTGTCCCTCTCCCTTTTTAACTTGCCTTGTGCTCTGAAAAAAAAATCATATCCCTGTATTGTGTCAACTCAGTCATCCTTTCTATGCCATGTTTCTGTAATACCACATACATCTATATTTTCCTTAAGCAAAATGTATTTCAAGTCATCCATTTTTTTTAAACTTCGATCAGAAGGACCTTGATTTTGTGTATGTCTGGATTCTGATTCTTACAGTTTTTGATACACTTCTTTTTTTATTTTGAGGTTTTACCCCTCTCCCCATAACTTTTACTTTAAAATGCTTTCAATGTTATCTTTAAAAATAAGTTCCAGATTCCTGCTGCCTTTTTTAGTCAAGTATAATCCATCACTACAGTACAAGCTCATATTTTCTCTAAAAAGCTCCCAGGTTCTTACACACTATACATCTTGCATTAGACACCAGCTTTGCATACAATTATTTCTTTACATTGTTTCCTGGTTTATCTCATTGCTAGCCCCGGGAATCGGCAAGATTTCTGAAAGCATTGTTATGCCATTCACTTTCCTTACTTATTTCTCTATCTGCATTAACTTTAGAAGCATTTGGTCTTCTCTACTGTTGACTAAATCATTTGTACCAACATGCACCATAACAATTGGTTTATCTTCTTCTACTTTACTGACAATTTCTGGTATGAGTCTACATGTGGGTCTGTTCATGAAAAGGGGTTACCAATGCCCAGCATAGATACAAAAGGCAGAACAGAAAAATCTGATAGTGTCTGGCATGCCCTTTTCATTGCATTTGATAGTTGGTTACATGTAGAGATAGAAAACATAGAGTCATAGAATTGTAGGGTTTGTGTGTGTATATATATATATATATATATATATATATATATTATTTTTTTTTAATTTCAGAAGCATTTTCCTGCTTTTTTTCCCCGGCAAAACTGTGACAATGCAAGCCACATGTTTTCATGTATTTATTTACACTGCTTACTTTGATGCCTGCCATTAATAAACTCACTTTAAAGCAGTATTTAGTTGTGTGTTTAATTTATTTTTGCTCCCCCCCTTTGTTTAGTGTTAAATGCCATTTATTACCCCCTGCAGTTTCTGTTGTGAATGTAACTGCCGGTGTCATGGCAGGTTACATTCACCCATAACCTCTCCAAATGTTTTGTGGTGCTGCTGCCCCACGGGAGAATGTTTATATTGTTCCCCCAAACTCTCCCAAGTGCTGTGCTACCTTTGTGATGGAGCATGGAATCTTTTAAAGTCAATGTGGGGTGACCTTTGAACACCTGCTCCCACCGTGTCATGCTCTCACAATGTTCGTCAGTCACCTTATGAGACTGACCCCCCCAATTTGATCCAGGCATTTATCGTGATTTTGTACGGGAGCAGGCAGAGTGACTTTGTCTATAAAATGTTACAAATTGCATTGCTTGGTCTCATTCACCGAACCTCTGGACAAACAAGAACCTCCTGGCATCACAGCATTCTCCCAAATTACATTCACTGGCAGGTAAGGCCAGAATTACCTTCACCACAGTCTTGGGAGGGTTTGTTGGTGAATGGAAATCATTTTGCTGAATATGGCCGTGGGTTATTTATAGGAATGATCCAAATGAATGCAGTTGAAGTGAGTGTTGCAGCAGGGCTGGATTTTAGGGCAGAAGTTTCTTCTTTATGTGTTTGTGACACCAGGCACCTTTGGTTACATGTTCGTTCAGCACAGGGTGTGCCTGGTGTCACAGTTACTTAAGTCATGCCAGTTCTGCTTGCTGCTTGCTTCAAAGGGGCAAAAATTATTTTATTTACATTTCTCCCAAAAAAAAGTTTCAAAAGGCATGGTGCTTGGTGGGTGTGTATGTGTGTGGGGGGGGGGTCAGCAGACAGGGGATGAGAAATGATGAATGTATTTACAGTTTATATGCATCACAACAGAGGATGGGAATTGATGTGTTTTTACATTATTATAATTGCTTAGCATGGACCATGCTTTCAAAAAAATAGGGCATCAATCTCTAAATGTGCCTTTCTTGTGTGTGCGTGTGGGGGGGTGTTGGAGCTACAAACTGTTCAAAAAGTTAGTTTGCTGTGAATGCCCTTGGCCAGGTGTTGCCTGAAGTTTGGCCATTTTAAGAACCTTCTTTGTTTGGAGGGGTCCATGTTTTTGTTTTGAGACTGTCTGGCCTGCATAGGTGAGCACAAACACAGCTGGAGGGGCATCAGCCAGGTTAGTTTTTTTTTTTTGGTAAATGTGCCTGCACTTCCAGCTTTGTTTGTTTGTTCACCTACATTCAGCCATATTGAGAACCATGTGGCCTCCTTTGTTTGGTGGGGGGGTTGTTTGGGATTGAAATCTGGCCTGCTGTTTTGTTTTGCTACTGTGTTGCTACTGTCTGGCCAAACATAGGTGGACACAGACACTGCTGGAGGGGTATCAGACAGGTTCGGTGGCTTAAAAGCAGGTTACATTTTTTTTTTGTAAATGTGCCTGCACTCCTGCATTCATTCCAGCTGTGTGTGTTTGTTCATCTATGTTTGGCCATTTTGAGAACCATGCAGCCTCCTTTGTTTTGTTGGGGGGGTTGTTTTAGATTAAAATCCGGCCTGCTGTTTTGTTTTGCTACTGTGTTGGTACTGTCTTGCCAAATGTAGGTGGACACAGACACAGCTGGAGGGGCATCAGCCAGGTTTGGAGGCTTAAAAGCAGGTTACATTTTTTTTTTGTAAATGTGCCTGCACTCCTGCCTTCTTTCCAGCTATGTGTGTTTGTTCACCTATGTTTGGCCATTTTGAGAACCATGTGGCATTCTTTTTCTGGTGGGGGTGTTGTTTGGGATTGAAATCCGGCCTTCTGTTTTGTTTTGCTACTGTGTTGCTACTGTCTGTCCAAACATAGGTGGATGCAGACACTGCTGGAGAGGCATCAGCCAGGTTCGGTAGTTTAAAAGCAGGTTAAAATGTTTTGTGGGGAGGGAGTGATTGAGATCCATGTTGCTGTTTGTTTTTTTTTTCTGTTAGGTTACTGAGTAAATTGCCTTTTTTGGTGTTTTGTTTCTTTAGTGACTAACAACTGTTTACATATAATTTTGAGTGCATCTCCTTTGCTCTTTTGATTCTTGTGACATGTTTAGCGCATCTCCTTTGGTAATGTTTAGCACGTCTCCTTTGGTAATGCTTAATGTGTCTTCTTCAGTCTGTTTGTCTGCTGGAGAATGTGGAGTGAGTTTCCTACAGTCAATCTGGCTGCCTGAGAATGTGGGGCATGTCTCCAATAGTTGGTCTGTCTGCACTGAGCATGTGGAGCACGTCTCCCACAGTTAGTCTGTCTGCCTGAGAATGTGGGGCATGTCTCCCACGGTTCGTCTGTCTTCCTGAGAATGTGGAGCACGTCTCCCATGGTCAGTCTGTCTGCCTGAGAATGTGGAGCGTGTCTCCCACAGTTGGTCTGTCTGCCTGAGAATGTGGAGCACATCTCCCACGGTCGGACTGTCTGCCTGAGAATGTGGGGCATGTCTCCCACAGTTAGTCTGTCTGCCTGAGAATGTGGGGCATGTCTCCCACAGTTCGTCTGTCTGCCTGAGAATGTGGGGCATGTCTCCTATAGTTGGTCTGTCTGCCTAGGAATGTGGAGTGAGTCTCCTTTGGTCAACTCCTCCGCTTCATGCCATTTTGTAAGATGTGTACTTACCACTTGTGTCAGTCAATCTATTTCCTGTGCAGCCTCTCTGTTTTCTGCGTTTTATTTGAGTGGAATGCCTAGCTAATATCAGACTTTAATCTCAGTTTGTTTTTGAAGCAATGGAGATGAGAAGACCTCGTGTATCCACTGCAGATTTGATCAGGGATGCACTGAATATTTCGCCCTGCACACTGTCAGTAAAGAAGAGAAGTCAGTGGTACAGAGACAATGTGAAGAAGGATCAAGAACATTATGGCAGCTATTTGGAGAAATGCAAAGCACAGTCACAATCTTATCGAGATACAATGAATGAAGAAAAGAAGAAACACTATAATGAGAAGGCCAGATTAAGAATGCAGTGATACAGAGCACGCAAGGCCCAAACTGCAGTGGCTGCAGACTGCAGAGCCACTTCTTCAAAGGCAACCACCAGAAAAGATACACAAAAAGAAGAATGAAGAGAGAGCATGTTGGAGGGACAGAAAACAAAAAGAACGGAGAAACATGTCTAGTCAGAAACGCAGTCAATTGAATGAAAAAAGGTGAGAACTATACAAGAAAAAATAAAGAGAATGAGATACTGGTTTGAACACCCCCACCCCCTGCCACCTGTGCCATGTGCAATGTGTCTCTTGCAGAAAGTACGTGTGTGAGCCAGGAAACTTACTGTGACACCCCAATGGCCGACCTGATCCAGAATACATCCTGTGACACCCCAATGGCTAACTGGCGCTCACAGATTGCTATCAGGAAAGCAGTTCAGAGAGCACAACAAGGACTGCCACAGTCACCCATACGGTTTGCTTGCACAATTGCAAAGGTAATTTCATCATGCTCACCAGCAAAACAGAATGCCCTGGCAAAGCAAAACATGAGCTTGACCTGCCGCACTAACCTTCAGGACAAATGGTTGAGGTCATAAAGGACAAAATGTCACAGCTGAAAGAATGCAATACCAAACAGCAGCAGGAATTCAAAATGAGATTTGTCAGTTCTTTTCTGGTGCTGAAAAAGTACAGAATGCTCCGTGGTGCAAGCACAGCCCTCGGAATCAGTTGGAAGAGAATGATGAGGGCATCAAAGGGGGAAAGAGAGCCAAGAAGCAAGCAGCACAAAGCCGCACTATCTGCAGAAACAGTGAAGAATGTTTCAAACTTCTTTGAGGCCTCTTCTGCATCACTTCTGCACAAGAAGGCAGTTTCCAAAAGGACTGGGGCAACAAAGGCTTTCTTGGACAAGACCCTTAATAGCCTCCACCAGGAGTTTCACCAGCAACACCCTGAAACAAAAATAGGGTCCACTAAGTTCCGCAGCTTGAGACCAACAAATATCAAACTTGCCAGGCAACAAAAACTGGATCAGTGCCTGTATGAGTACTGTGCCAATGCAAAGTTAAAGCTGCAATCCTTCAATCGGTTTGCTGATGTAAAACATTTGCCACAATGCAAAAATTGAAAACATTTATAGGTCTGTCGAGCTCACCGTGTGCCCACGCATGCCTGGTGACAAATTTTTTGCAAACAATTGCATCAGCAAAACTAGTGAGAACTGCAATACCAATGCAATATTTAAAAGGAACAGAGGAACTTGTGCAGAAACATGCTCCAATGCAAAGAAACCACTGTGACTGAACTTATGGAAATGATAACAGAAAATGTGCATTTTTTGGGTCAACATCTGCACGTTGCATCATGGCAACATAATCAGTTCACAACTCTGAAAGACCAAATGCCAACAGGTTGGGTCATAATGGTGCTGGACTTCGCAGAGGATTACACCTATAAGTTCCAAGACGAAATTCAGTCATCATTGGCACCATGGACAGGCCACAGTACACCCTATAGTCACGTACTACAGGTGTTAAAAATGTGAAGGCCTTGTCACCAAGTATGTTGACTTTATATTGAATGACCTTAAGCATGACCACCATGCTGTTCACCATTTTGTGGGACTTGAAAATAGACATCTGTGTAACATTCGCAAACTGAATATCGAACGAGTGATACAGTTCACTGATGGCTGCGGAGGCCAATTAAATCAAAGTAGGCTTTTAACTCTATCTCATCTTCACTGACACAGAATGGGTTTCACACTGAAAGAGCCTTTTTGGTTCACGTCATGGGAAAGGCCCATCAGATGGAGAAAGTACTGTCATCAAATCTGCTGCAAGTCTGGCGGTGCAGAATCGTCATGCAGTGATTTGTAATGCAGAAGAACTATTCCAATTTTGTGCAAGTAATCTGACAAAAAAGCCTGACAATGAAGGATGCAGCCACGTGCTAAGAACCTTCTTTTGGGTGGGAGATGGGCAAATAAAATGGTGAGCAGGACCTGAAGAGCGCACCATTCCTGGAACACAGAGGATCCATAGTGTTAAGTCTGTGGCAGACGGTACGGTTGCAACAAGAGGACTGAGCTGTTTTGTAGACCATGTCAAAGGGAAGAAGGCCCATGTGTGAACTCTTGTCATGTGGAATCATGGAAGTTACGTACAATTGGGAAATCTTCTGGATATTTGAGCCATATCATGCCAGTCACACATGCGACCTCTCCTGTCACAATGCCTGATACTACCCGACCAACCCATCCTGACAATGACATGGTTCCTGAGACTCCTGCTGTTCCCTTAAGCAGCAGTACCATCAATCGGAGCACTGACACAGCCACTCTTTCATCTGCCATGGTTCCTGAGACTCTGGCTGTTCCATTAAGCAGCAGCAACACCAACCAGAGCTCTGATGCAGCCACTCCTTCTGTCTCTTCAAAGAAAGTGAAGTCAAAAGCACATATACAGGTGAACAAATTTTATGCTGTGTATTATTCAAAGACCTTCTGTATTGGTCAGCTAACCACCATGGATGATAGTGGCAAATACCATTTCAGCTTTATGCAGCAGCATAGGGCTAGCAGCTTCATGTGGCCACGACGCAAGGACACAGATTCATTACAGAAGACAATGTACATATTTTATGGGCCCATAAACTTTGAAGGGAAGGGTACTCTCAATCTTCTACCTGTGGAACTGCAGACTATCAATACCAAATACGAAATTCTGAGATGAGTCTGGAATTAACTGGTGTCCATACTGCAATACAATAGTGTCACTCACTAACAGGACTGAAAATAGACATCCCTACACTTTACTTTTCAATCTTCAAAAACACGAGCTGGCAGCAGAACTCCACAGTCTCTCCGCTGGTCCATGGATTAATGTTAACAATATTCAGCCTCACAAAGAGACTCAACCAATCAGGTAGCCCATTCCTGTCAACCCATGTTTTATAAGCCAGTAGTATGTTAGCTATTATTAATGTTCAGTAATTTTTTTTAAAAGACTGAAACAAATTTGATGGGTAATTACATTCACCACGGTAACTAGTTACATTTACCACATTATGTTGGGTCAAACATCATATCTGTCAATAATGTTGCTGAGTTGTCACATTTCTCCAGGTTTTGTAGTGCTATGTCAGTCATTAGCAGCAGCATGTTAGCTGTTAGACATGCTCAGTAAAAGTTTTGCAATTAAAATAAATGTGTGATGTCACTCGATACATTCACCAAGGCATGTGGTGTCAAGCATCACACTTACCAGTAGCATAATTGTCAATATTTTGCATGTTTTGTAGCATTATATGAGCCAGTAGTATGTTAGTTGTTAGGCATCTTTATTACAGTTTTAGTGAGCAAAACATATGTGTGGTGTCACTTGTTACATTCACCATGGTACATGGTGGCAAACATCAAATTTGACATTAATGCAGTAGAATTCTTGTAAATATTTGTTTTTCATGTTTAATATAATTCACAACATACGTTAGTAAACTTTTTACAACTAAAACAAGTGTCTTGTGTCACATGTTACATTCACCATGATGTGTGGTGTCACTTGTTACACTCACCACATTAGAGTTCTTTTATCTCAGGAACATGTGAAGATTTTATCTTCCAATAGTTTTATTTTTTCATGCTTGGGTCATAGCATCTTGAAATGAATCACAAAACTAATCTAGAAGTAATATGAAAATGTGACCCTCATGTCACACTTTGGTAATCCCTTTTCATGAACAGACCCATATATCTGTTAATCTTGAACCTGAGAACTAGGAACTTGCCGCCATTTCCTTATCTGTAATTGTTGTGTAGGAGTCTATGTATTTTATTACAGAATCCCCTAAAATAAAAATTATTTTTCCATCATTTGTACCCCTTCCTGTGTTAATGTCTTAGTCCATAGTACAATTTCAGGTCGCTCCCTACTCTGTGAGATTGTCTTGCATTTGTCCTGTCTGTTTCTCACACTGGGCATTTCTTTTTCCCCTTTGTGTGTGTGTTCGCTATCTACTTCTTCATCATGAGTTGCATTATTACCTTTTCTGATTCATTAAATGTGTTATTTATCATTTCTCCATTCTGTGAATTTGTCTTACATTTGTTCAGCTATTTCTCACATTGGGCATTTCTTTTTTCCCCTTTGTATTATGTTCACTATCTACTTCTCCATCATGATTTGCCTCATTAACCTTTTCTGTTTCGTTAGTTGTATTATTTATTTTTTCTCCATTATTCCCTGTTTCACTGTTCAAATGGGGAAAACCTATTCACCAATGGAATCTGGAATTACTTGGCCCTTCTACCTTTTTTCCGCTTACAACTACTTTCCTGTACTTCCCACATATCGTCTTTCTCTATACTTTCTCTGTCTCTTTTTTTTTATACATCCTTTTTTCCCTGCCTGGCTCCCGGTCTGCCCCCAGTCTTCTGCGCATCCTGTTATCCAGCCACCGTCCAGAGTCCCTAGCTCCTGACCCTTTCGTCGACTCTGGCGCGACTACTCCTCTCATATGGCGGAGGCTCCCCTAACTCTGCCTGGTTCAGGATCCAGTGTTCGGCGATGTCCCCTAGAGCCAGGTGCCCTGCAGGACGACCATCAAGCCTCCGTGACTGGTCACCAAGCCATTTTCCCCTGTTCTGCTTATCCCTTGTGAGTGGGGCATGCAATGGCACCCAGGGAAGCAGTGTGCATGCGTCTGCATGCAGTCTTCCCAGCACCATTCCTCATCTCGGCTCCCCAGTACTTGTTGCTGGTGTACCACCCCCAGCCTCCGCTAGGAGCTGATAGTGCACTGACAACTGGGATCCCCCACCCCGGAGAGGGAGAGAAGTCCCTTGGACTCTCCATCCTTCTCTGCCCCTGCTGACCCCCGAACGACCCGAGTCCACTTCCGAACCCGGGTCGCTGGCGTGGAGTGAGGTGTGGCATCCAGCACCTCAACCCTCAGCACCACCGGGCTGACTTCTCTGTCTCTTTTACTTATGATTCTATTTACTATAGTAATATTTGTGTCACTTCCAGCTACCTGAGTTTACGAAATACATTTTAACGCCATCTCCAGACCCAGAATTGTCGTTCTCAGTTTCCTTAATTCTTGAAATTGTCTGCAAATATAGACGCCAACCTCTATATATCTATCCAAACTAATTTTGTTACACTCTTTACAAATTACTCTAAATTCAGCACTCTTTAGGGTAACGATGTGACTTTCCATGTTTATTGCTGTATTATAATGTGCACTTACTTATTTGTGTTTTGTCCGCTACTACTCCATCTCCCTTTACAGTCGTACACTATCTCCTCCCTCCTATCCCCTCTTCACCTGCGTAACATACAAAACACGTGCGACGAGATGCACATGTCTCTGTGCACGTCTCCATGTGGAGGCACTACGTGCTCAAGCTCGCGACGCTAGCTGAAGTGCTGTCCTTTTATGTTTCTTGACCGAGAAGTTCTTGCCTGGGTCTCGAGCACCTAGTAACCCCCTTCAATCACTCAACTGTTTAAAAATGTCTAAAAACATTCCCTGGTTATCCTATAATGCAGCTTCCTTGCTATTTCTACTTTACTGCTTTACACCACCCTGAAGTAATCTCCAGTCATTAACCTGTAGTTCCACCATATACTTTACCGAACTGCGGGCCCCAGAGTACTTCCTGGTGTACTATGCTTTGAGTCTCTGGACCAGAAATATAACCCCTAGGTTTCAGGATATTTAAAAAATGAGTACAAATCAGCAGATTCCTGCCCCCTGTCATTCTGCTTTCGGCTGACACATAGGGAAACAGGCACCCAAGTAAGGTGGGTTATATTAACTTTCCATAGAAAACAATGAAATAAAAAGTACCAACCCAAGTGACCCTTCACCCATTCTATTATCAGTGTGCCCACCCTGCTAACTAATTGGCCTAAATCACTCCACAAAATTTGAAAGTGATGCCATTTTATTCCCTCACTTATTTATTTATTTATTTAGTTTTTGTTAACCAGGTAGGTGCACTAGCCATAAAATGACTATATTCAGGCACGACCCGGGAGAGTACAACAAAAAGAGAACAGTTGAACAACAGCAACATGGGTACAATAATACAAATAGAGGAACAGTACAGCAGTGCTACAAAAATACAATGGGTAGAAATAACAAAAAATAATGGCAAGCATTATACAGATAATGGCAGTAAGATATATATAAAGTGCAGAAACCACAGACCTGACCTGTGGAGTGAAAGGGTTAACAAGATAGTAAGGTTATATAGAGAGAAATGTGAGGAATGTTCAAACATAACAAGAAAGACTGACAGAAGGAAGGACAAGGGTGCTAACTGGCAAAACAACAGTGGGTGGTCAGCAACAAGCTTTGAGGAGGAAGTTATTTACAAAGAGAAGGAAAAATATGGGTAGGGGAAAAGGAGACAGTCTTGGAGCTGGATTAGAGCAGGGATGACAATACTGATAAGTCTCAGGAGCTTCAGGTTGGGTCAAAGCATGTACAAGCATCAGCTAAGGATAGATAATGATGATATTCACTTTTAAATCCAAAGTGAGACTGAGACAGCCGGAGGTTGAGTGGAAGAGCATTCCATAGCCTGCGAGCAGAGAATTGGAAGGCCCCGGTGCCTTTAGTCGTCCAACATCTCAGAACATAGAGCAAGGATTTGTCAGCTGATCACAGGCCATGGAAGGATGGTTGAGGGACCAGCAATGCCACCAGCTGGGATTTTTTTTCCCCGGATGATTGAGTCCATTAGTGATCCGAGGTAATATTGTCTACTGGCAGAGGGTGAGAGCCAATTCAGATCCTTATAAAGAAGGCAGTGATGTTTGAGTCAAGGCAACGAAGAAGCAAATCGACATACATTGTTATAAGTTAAGTCCCATTTTAGTAGGGAGGTTTTATGGGCAGAGGTAAGAATAGAGGCACCATAAGTAAGGGCTGGGAGCAGAATACCTCGGGCAATTGCTAATTTGGCTGAGGGTGTAAGCATGCAGCTCGTTTTGTAAGCTACTCCCAGTTTCGAGTTTACAGCTTTGCATGAGGACTGAATGTGAAGATTAAAATCCAGGGACTGGTCCAGCAGGATCCCAGGGTACTTGAAGGAATTAACATTTTCAAGTGGAAATCCTCCTGGGTGAAGAACCTCCAGCAAACTAGAGCAGGCCTTAATCTTCAGTGCGGAACCTAGGAGCATAGCTTTCGTTTTCTTTTCATTTAGTACAAGCTTACAGTCTAGTAGCCAGTCTAAGACCTTATTGAAGTCTGAAGTAAGTGATATGTTTATGCAGGCAATACTAGAAGAACTAGTATAGATGATCAGGGTTCCCGAGGGACCTCAGGGTCAGTGTCACACACAGAGGTGGGGAGTGGAGTAGGCTGGAGGGCCTGTCCATTATTCCCCTTCCCCTAGACTCTTGGAGTAGCCAGCTGGGGAGCTGACCCCTCCTGGAGTTGAAGTAGTGGGCCACTGACTTTCTGGGGTAATTTTTCCCAAGGAAGGTTAATAGGAACCTGTGGCCTGCTAGTGGCCTTTCTGCGATCTGAGTCGGAGATGGAATTTGAAGTCTGAGATTTGAAGACTGGACTTATATTGTTTGCTGCTTTTGCTGACATTAGGGTGGGTATTCTGACTTTTGTATCCTGTGCTTATGTAGTAGCTGTGTTTGGAAATAGTCACAGCTAGACGGGACCTCTGCTGACTGCAAATATTTTTCTCTCTTTTTGTCTGTTTAGTGGAAATAATGTGAGCAGTGAGAGTACTTTATAACATCTTTGAATCCACCTGTTTTCCGGTATTATGAGAGATTCCCGTAGGGTGGCTTCTAAATTATTTCCTTTGTTTATTATTATTATTATATAGTTATTATTATTTTGTTGTTTGTTTATTTTTTGTTTAAATTAGTAGTGCGAGTGTTTAGTTTTTTGTAGGCACCAGGTAGTGAGAGGACCTGGGAGCAATTTAAAATTGTTTTTGGTTAGTTTTTGGTTGACCCCCAGGCTGTGAGAGGACCTGTGGGTTTAATCAATAAACAAGATTATGTGTTAGGGAGTTGATTTAGTTTAATTTTAATTTTAGTTGCTCAGTATAATTTGAAGTAGTATAATTTTAGTTGTAGGAAGTTTGAGAGAAGCTTAGGATTGGTGGTGTTTCTGCGATTTCATTATATTTATTGTTTTATAAACTGAGCAGCTAGATGTGCATGCTTGCCCCTCCTGTCCTGTGCTATTCGGCCTCCACTCTCCATGCCCTCTACCCCTTCTCTCCCACCCCTGCCTGTTCATGTTACCATCGTTGCCAGGCGCTGGGGATTGCTCGGGGAGTCGGGGTGGTGGGGGCTGCGACAGCGGAGCGTGGGCCTCCCATAGAGTGGTTAGGCCCAGAAGACACCCTGGGGTGAAATGGTATCTAGAACATGGTGATTCTGTTCTGGTTCCCATACCCAAGGGCACCTCCCATTTGGGAGGGCAAGTGGTAGGGACAACTCTCCAACCTCGTCCAACTCGGGCGTTGTTATGCAATGCCAGATCTGTCTGCAACAAGACTGGCCTTATTTCAGACTTTGTTGCGAGGGCAGATCTGGCTTGCATTACCGAGACCTGGTTGGACAGGAATGCGGCCCCTTTTTTAGAGGCTGCTGTTCCCAGCAGGTACTCAGTTATACATCGCCCAAGATTGGATCCCGGGGTGGTGGCGGTCTGTTTCAAGACCGATTTGGGCCTAACTGGTGTACCAGTTGAGGAGGCCAGGTCATTTGAGTGTACTGTGGTAGCTGGTGTAGGGTGCAGTATTGCCCTCATCTACCATCCACCAGGTGATGAGAAGCTTTTTCTGCAGGAAATAGCAGATTTTGCCACCGACATGGCCTTGGAGTCACCCAGACTGATGGTTCTGGGCCTCTTCAATGCCTAGGTCGATGACAAATCTTCACTTTTTGGTCAACATTTCCTCCAGGAGATGACATCTCTGGACTTTACACAGGTTGTTTCCTCAGCTACACACAAGGGAGGTCACTCTCTTGACCTGGTCTTCGTCCTGGGGATCGAAGCCTCAGATTTGGTGGTGGAACCAGTCAGTTGGTCCGATCGCTACTCAGTTGGGTTCAATTCTGAGGCCCCCCTTGGTAGGTCATCCCCTGTGGAGTTGGTCAGGTACCACCCATTGCAGGACGTGGTCCCTGAAGACCTGATGGCAGTTATTGACCTCTCGTTGTAGGATGAGTTCTGCACTGATCCTGAGCAGTTGGTAGTGGCCTATAATAGGGCCATATTGGCAGCCCTCGATCAGATTGCGCCTGTCCGTGTTCGCCCCCTTCTGCATTGCCCCGGCGCTCCATGGTTTGATGGAGCTCTGAGAGAGTTGCTGAGGATGGGGCATAGGTTAGATCGTCGTTGGAGTAAGACGGCCATTGATGCCGACCACCTTATTTTGCTAGAGCACTATATACTCTACCAAACAGAAATTTCCCATAAGAAGGCAGAATTCCTGTCCAGGGAAATTTCCGTCACACGGAATCGACTGGCCCAGCTCTTCAGAACTGTTGATAGACTGTGCAACCCAGCCTGTCAGCAGATCCATCAAATTTTTACTCAAACTGATTGTGAGGAGATGGCTTGATTCTTTGTGAATAAGGTTGAAGACATCAGGAGGGAGTGCCTCCAACTTCATTCTAAGGGTGTTGCCATTGATCGGTGCTGTGTCACAGAGCCCAGAGTTTCCTGGAGTGCCTTTGACCTGCCAGACTTCATAGATACTATGAGGATTGTCCAGGAGATGCGTCCCACGTGCTGTAGTTTAGACCTTGGCCCTACTTCCCTGATCTTGGGTTGTAGCGAGATCATCGGCCCAGTCTTAGCTCAGATTATCTGGTGCTCTTTAGATACGGGAGTGTTTCCTAGCTCCCTGAAGGAGGAGGTGGTGATCCCCCTTCTGAAAAAAGCTTCATTAGACCCAGAGAACCTAGCAAACTACAGGCCAATCTCTAACCTCCCTTTTGTGGGGAAGGTTATTCAGAAAGTTGTGGCTGCTCAATTGGATAACCATTTAACCATCCATAGTTTATACGAACCTCTCCAGTCTGGTTTTCATAAGAGGCATAGTACTTAGACTGCTCTGGTTCGGGTGCTCAATGATCTCCTGATGGCGAGAGAATGGAGACATCATTCTATCTTGGTTCTCCTTGATCTATCATCAGCTTTTGATACTTTGGATCATGGGGTTCTGCTCGAATGCCTGAGGTCCATTTGTAGGCTGGTCGGGTACAGTCCTCAGATGGTTTTCATCTTTCCTCACAGGGAGAAAGCAGAGAGTGGTCTCGGGTTTGTTTTCATCCAGGGCCTTCTCTCTGCCATGCGGGGTGCCTCAGGGTTTGGTGCTGTCCCCCATGTTATTCGCAGTATATATGCTACCCCTCGGAGACATTGTAAGATGGTATGAGCTGAGGTTTCACTGCTATGCTGATGATACCCAGCTCTACCTGTCTTTCACACCTGACCAGGTTGGCGCTATCTCAGTACTGAACAACTGCCTCACAGAAATCCAAGACTGGATGAATTCCAGAGGTTTAAGGTTGAACCCAGGAAAGACTTAGGTTTTGGTTGTGGACTCAGGTCATAGGGTAGAGGGATTGAGGACTGGGCTTCCATCTGGTTTAGTTCTGGGGGAGGACCAGAACCTTACCTCTGAATGGGTGCGTAACCTGGGAGTGGAGCTTGACGTTGGTTTGACCCTTCGACATCAGGTGTCTGCAGTCATCAAGCTGGCCTTTTTCCATCATAGGAACATTGCCAGGATTAGGCACCTTGTTCCACCCAGTGACCTGCCAGTCTTGGTCCATGCCTTTGTGACATCGCACCTTGATTACTGTAACTCCCTTTACCTAGGGCTTACTGGGGTTGATGTCTGCCACTTGAAGCTAGTGCAGAATGTGGCAGCATGTTTGTTGACTGGGGCTTCCAGAAGATCACACATTACCCCTGTGCTGCGTGCTCTGCACTGGCTGCCAATACAGTGGTGGATCACCTTTAAAGTGGGTCTTTTGACCCACAAAGCCCTCCACGGTTTGGGTCCTGATTACTTTAAAGAGCTCCTGGTGCCTTACACTCCTCTGCGACATCTCCGCTCGGCTGACAAGGGGTTGCTGGAGATTTCGAGGGTAAATTTGAAGTCATCTGGTACTCATGCCTTTGTATTTGCTGCACCTACCCTTTGGAATTCTCTGCCCCATCAGCTCCGGGAGTGCAGGATGGTGGGGAGATTTAAGCAGGCACTAAAGACTTTTTTATGGGAAAAGGCGTTTCCTATTTTATTCTGAGTTTATATTGAATGTATTTGAATATGTGTTTGTGTTTGTATTTGCTGTACAGCGCCTTGAGATTTTGAAAGGTGCTTAATTAAATAAATTCTATTATTATTATTATTATTATCAGGTCATCAGTGTAGAGAATAGCTGAGCAGGATTCCAGGACATCAGCTGCATTGTTGATAAAAATTGGGAACAGAAGGGGCCCAAGGACAGAGCCCTGGGGGACCCCAAGGTTGACAGTAGACGTGTTGGACAGGGAGGAGTTAAATTTGACAGCTTGCAGCCTGTTTGACAGGTAGCTACAGAACCAGGCCACAACAGGGGTAGAGAAATTAATTTATGGAGAGTGGAGAGAAGCAGGGGATGGTCTACAAGGTCAAAAGCCTTAGTGAGGTCAATGAAGATGGCACCTGTGAGTTTTCCAGAATCCATGTTGGACAGAATATCAGTACTTAGTTGAAGAAGAGCCGTGGTGGTGCTATGACCTTTTCTGAAACCATGCTGGGTGTCTGAGAGGAGATTGTAGCTTGTAAGGTAGTCAATGGTCTGTGATGCAACTATTTTCTCTAGGATCTTGCTAAGGACAGAGAGAATTGCTATAGGTCTGCAATTGGCCATGTCCAAGGCCACTGTTTTTCGGTTTTTAACGGAAAATCCGGTAAAATTCCGGAATTAGGGCTGCCTGAAGACCGGTAAAAGCAAAGATTTCATGGAATCTGGCATTTTATATCAGATCAGTAAATCTACAAAACTTGTGTTTTTCTTTTAATTCCTTCCTGTACTATTTTCAATTTGCTCTATTTAATGCTCTGTATATTAAGCCTTACTTAAGTCTGATTACTTATGCACATACTAAAAGAATGATAGCAGAATCCCAGTAAAATCCGGAAATCAGAGTAACAATCACCGGTGTAATTCCGGAATCTGAAGTCTTGAAAACGGAATTTCATTATTTTAATCACCGTAAATCAGTGGCCTTGGCCATGTCCTTTGGGTCACCTTTTCTAAAAGACAGGCATTACTCTTGCAGATTTCCATAAGTCCAACACAGTGCTATGGATAAGGGATAAAGTGTAGATTCTGGCAATCGGAGACTCAATGAGTGGAGCAGCCAGCTTAAGAAGACGAGGTTCCACTGAGTCAGAACCAGAGCTGGTATTGGCAGATATGGATCTCAGTAAATTCAGAACTTGATATAGCCTTGAAATAGAATGGTGGCACTGGAGGAGCATCATACAATAGGGTAGTATGGTTGTCTGATGGTAGTGTGCTAGGTAGATTGGAGTGCGATCCACTAGGTTATAAAGCCAAGGTATAGTGTGTCAGATCAGAGAAAAGATTGTTAAAACTGTTTGAGATGGTCTAAGGGTCATTACAATATGCCCGATTTATGATTATTTCATCAGGAGTGACCGACTGAGAGGTACCCAGAGATGTTTTGACATGGGCCCAGAATTTCCTCAGGTCGCAGGCTGAGCTTTGTAGAAGGTCCTTGTAGTATTTGCTTTTAGCAGCTCTAACTTGTCTCTTACATCTGTTCCTTTGTTCATGATTGACAATAAGATCTGACTGTAGGCCAGTTTGTTTGTAGTGAATCCTGAGCTTGTCCCTCTGGTGCAGATTAGCAAGGAGGTCTTTATGCAGCCACCTCGTCTGTTTTCCTCTGACCCTCCTAGTAGTCTTGGGGGCATGTTTATATTGAATGGTAAGAAATTCATTTATGAATAGCTGTAGAGCAACCTCCACATCCTTTGTTTGATAGATACCTGCCCAGTCAATATTGGAGACATCATAGAGAAATGCATCCTGGTGAATATGAGCTAGATTGTAAACGTGATTAGTCTTGATGGAGGAGATGGAGGCACAACCATAGATAGGATGCAAAAAGTGGGTGAGTGGTCTGTTAATGCATCTGCAAGGATTCTTGCTTTCGACACATGTTCCATATGGTTAACCATCACCAAGTCTAGGAGTGTACCCATTTGATGGGATGACGTGGCTCTAGTTGCTTCAGAGATCAACTAGTGAAAATTATAACTAAGTGTGAGTGATTGCAAAGATATTTGAGCTGACCCTAACCAATTGAGGTTAAGATCACCTAGATGACAGCCTCATTATGATTTACAGTCTGGGAGGTGATGTCAAGGAGTTCTTGAAGACCTACTGTTCCCCCAGAAGGGGGATTATAAGCACAGATAATATAAAAGACAAAGAACCTCTGTGAGCAAACACTGAGGCAAGGGTTACCCCAAAGGGCATTTGGCTGGGAAGCCAAGTTTCAAGAAAATACAAAATCACACATGCCCACACAATGCAAAGCATCATGGGCTGCATATGCAAATAACCACAGAATATTATGCTTGTTCAACTTTAAGCAAGATTGCATGGTGCGAAGGCCTCTCTCACAGTTTGCAAAGGGTGCTAACAGATGACATAGACACGTGTTTCGTCCTACCAGGACTCATCAGTATGCCTCATCTGTTTGACACCCCAGTGGAATGAACCAGGTACCCTAAGATGGTCTGTCTGGGTTATACTGTGGTGAACCCATTAAAATAAAAAACTATTTAAAAGACAAAGAACCTCTGTGAGCAAACACTGAGGCAAGGGTATAATATAAACCTTCTTTTCCCCCAATACAATAGTTGCCAGTATGAATTCGCACACTGCGGGAGAGGCAGATGGCGGGACAATAGAGATGTTGAGGTGGTTTTTGAAGAATAGGGCAACTCCACCTCCATGCTTGGATGAGGATCTATCCCGCTGGAACAGGGAATAGTTAGGCAAGGAGCATACTGTACGTCATCAGGTATATCGGGTTTTAGCCAAGTTTCTGTGAGACAGAGTACATCAAGACTGTAGAATTTCACCCAGGCCTCGAGTTCCGCTTAGCAAGAGATCCTGCCACCCCCCCCCAAACAGTGCCTACTTCAGTGCCAGCTGCCACAAGAACATGCACACCACCTCTGACTGCAGGGCTCACAGTATACAATTGCAGCAAATAAAAGAAAATACATATTTTAAAACAGAAAGCAAGTGATCACTCTGATCAGCTTCATATCACCATGGTCACCAGTATATTTTTTCAAACCCACACCACGCACAGCTAAATTTAATTCCCTCAGCAACTACTATCAGGCAGTCTCTTCCCCCCACTCTTTCACAAAAGCACAAGCTACAACAAAAGTAAACAAATATTATATAAAATAAAGTTTCCACCCTCAGCAAGCACCCCTGCTCTCCCGAAAGCTAGCAAACTTAGTGAATCCTGCAAGCTGGGAGCACCTCTCCTTTTCTGGGGAGTCCACCTTACTAGAATACCACCACTGCTACTCTACCCAATTCTCTCTCATGCTGTCACATTTTAAACTGTACCCTGCTGAGTGCCCCTACTCAAAAGCCCACATAGCAATGCACCTTTTTTTTACTCCCAGCTTGCTCAACCTCTGATGCACTGAAACCCCTGCACTGAAGTGTTCATCAGCCAGTTTTCCTCTTCTTTGTCCAGCTCAGACATGGCGATTTATGCTCCACAGCTAAGCTTATCCCTTCCTACTCACACAGTATACAGCAAAACAGTTTTGTAATGAGGGAAAACTGTAGAAATTATCCTATCACAAAACTTATGAGAAGGGAAACTGTAAAGTACTGAAAACAAACAGAAACACAGACACAGTAAACTAATAAAAAGGAATCTTATATGCACCAGCTCCCTGTAGTGGAAATTCAACCACTCAAGGGACTATTTTACCGAAGCTGGTATTTTTCATCATTGTGATTAATATTTTTACTTCTTTTTCTTAATGAAATCATTATAAAAAAAAAACCTAAGCTGATGCCCATTTTCTAAGTACAATAATACCCTCCAGGGTGGGTGGGTGGTATGGGCATTACCTGACCTTCCAGGGACTGCAGCATCGGGCCTCATTATGCCCCTGGTCAATCCTGTATTGCCCAATACCACCCACCTTGTTGGGTATTATTGCTTACTTCATCATTAAAAAAATACAATCTCTAAGAATAGTAAATTCTAAGAAGTATTCAGCAGACTACTTGTTTAACTAAGCAATAAGACATGACAGGGTGTGCATGGAACATATTTTACCACATCGCCGTGGTGTTATAGGGAACAGAGGAAAGGGAACATTGTTTAACCAGGAGTAGCACACTAAGCTGGACCTTGTTTCCAGATGTGACCTGGAGCTCAAGAAAGTTAAGTGACTTGTTCAGGATCACACAGTATGCACCTAGGCCGCTGTGGGATTCAAACCCAGGTCTCCAGATCTGCAGCTCAAAGCCTTCTATCCACTGTGCAATACTGACTCCTAGGTAATAAGGCATGAAGCTGTAGGCTGAGTGACTTTAGCAACTCGCTGTGCAGTAAAATATGTTCCATGCACACCCTGGAGTGTCTTATTGTGCTTATAAAATGGGCTCCTATTTTTTTGAACTTTTTACAGTTGGAAAAATCATGTTAATTTGTAGAAAAAAAGATTTGCTTATGTGACGTTAGTGCAAAATAGTCCTCCCATTACAGAATGATGTCATTATGTACATTCTGGACACAGTTTGTCCTTTGCTTGCTTGTAGTTGTTTAATTTCTGCTCTGTGTAATGCAGAAGCACTACCCCCACACCCCATGTACTTGTGTGGATTTTATTTTATTGGGAAGGAGCTCCTGTGGAGACAGAAAGAGAACTGTGTTCTTTTTTTCTTTGATGAATCACAGTACAGCAGCACAGCAGGTATAGAAGTGATGAGCAGTTGCAGGCATAGACTCGGAGAAGCACCAGCAGGGTGATAACAGAAAACATTTCTGCTTTCGTTTCACAGAATTGTTTATTGTGAAGAGAGAGCCAGAGAGATAACTGTTTTTTTTTTCATGAACCACAGTACAGCAGCATAGCAGATATAGAAGGGATAAGCAGCTGAGGGCATGTACTCAGAGAAGCACCAGTTGGGTGAAAACAGAAAAAAATTCTGCTTTTTTGTTTCACAAAATAGCTTTTCTTTATTATATGTAAGGTCAGGAAGGGGGCAGGGACTTCAGCAGTTGTGGGCGAAGTTTGAGCCATGTTAGTGAGGCAAAAGAAAATGGTGGCTTTTAAAGCCTCAGCATTCTAAATAGCTCACTGTCTTTTAATGCTATTCGGTTCTGCTTTACAGTACTTGTTATTACCCGTGCATGGAACAGATTTCTTGCATGGGCAATAACCAATAAGAAAACCAGATTTGCTGTCCCCATTTTATAAGAGTAAATGATTACTAAATAAGGTTTAGCAATAGAACTGCAATGCTCTTCAAAGTACAATTTTTTTAATACTACTGAATCATAGATGAAGATTACAGTCAACCAAGTAGATCACAGATTTGAATTCCATCAAGGATAAGTACATTACCATGCATTTCAGTTATACTAAGCAAGGAGAGAGCTAAAATAACCAGCAACATGAATGAATTTTAGAGAAGGTAAGCAATCATAAAATGTGGGAGTTTACCTAGGAATAATATGATACAAAAAAGGTTGACCGTATCCCTTTAAAAGTCTACTGAACTACATTTTCTAGAAGTCTACTCAGTCAGTGAACTAAATTTTCCAGAACCACTTCCTATTCCTGCCCAGACAGAAAAAAAACATACATGTGCACTGATGTTAGTCTCCATTTTGAAGATCAAGCTGGTGTTGCTTGCAGTTAAGATTTGCATGTATGATGTAAGTGCTCATGTTTAAATAGAAAAGTGCATCATTTTAACTGCCTGAAATGTTAAATACAGTAAGAAGATTATTACTCAGATTTTAAGTGAAATGCTGTGCAGTTTTAATTGTGAATATGTTGTTGTGAAGAAATGTTCTCTGCTCTGAACTCATGTAGCAAAACCTTTGAAAAGAATTTAGAATACACAATTTATTTTCAATCAAATCACTCCTTAAAGTGTCTAGTGTGCACTGCACCTCTAGATTACATTTTATTTGTGGTATTTTTACTGATTTGGTTACTTTTAAAGTTGCAATTTATTGGGGGGACAGAGGAGTTACAGAGCAGCAGGAAGATATTCAGAATGCATTTTCTTTTCACATATTCATTCAGTAGCCTGTTTATCTATATTTACAGAGAAAAGAGTTTATAGTTGTTTTTTTCTTATCTGCAATCTGGAGTAACCTGCAGATAAAGGAAAATGTATTTACTGCAGATATTTGAGTGTTTGAATGTGTCCATGTGTGTGTATGTGTGTGTATGTGGGGGGGGTGGAGGAGCTGCTTTTTGCATTGAACATTTTATTTGATTAAAACATTTGCGTGTGTTAATCCATTATATTAAATAGTAATGATGGGATCCTTGTGCTTGTTTTATGTTCCTAAAACTGCTGACTGTTGTTTTTGAAACTATTTCCTTATATATTCTGGAGGAATTATATTTCCTTGGATCCTGTTTGTTCATAATTGATTCGAGATTGGGTGGACTGGGAAAGATATGCCTTTTCATTTGATATTGTTATTTAATTAGGACTTTAGCATATGTAAATCCATTACATTAAATTAAATAGTAATGCTGGGATCAATGTACTTTTTTTCCTTTGCTGAAGACTGTTGATTATGAAACGCTCTCCTTTGGGTATACTTGGGAAAAAATGTCTTTGTTTTCCTGTTTTCTAAAAGAATGCCTTTTGACTGAGTCTTTGAATCCATGATGCTGTTTATTTTAAAGGTGCTCATGAATTTATATTTTGTATGGCAGTGTTTCATATTTTATTTATACTACGTTGAGAAGTATGGGGTTCATGGTTGCAGAAGAGTGATCTTGGGAGGTAAGGTCTAGTTGCAGGGTGGGTACTGGTCCAGGGAAGGTTCTGCTCTCGAAGGAGTGTGGGTTCAGCTCCTAGGAAGGGTGGTTATCTGGGTGTCCAGCTCCAGGGAGGTTGCTCAACTTGGGGAGGGGGGGCAGGTCTATGGGTGGGAATGAACACAGGGGTTCCAGATATAGGGAGGTTTGTCTGCTGTAGGAGGCTCGTACAGGGCATGAAAGAGTGAGCCAGCAGCATGGAGGGTGGCTGGTTGGGGGGAGAGTTTGGGGATGGAAGTGAGGTCCAGCTGCAGGGTGGGTGGTCAGATGGTGAGGCTGGTACAGGGCTTGTGGTGGGTCCAGCTGTAGGTAGAGTTGTTGGCTGGTTGACTACTGGTCCAGGGGCTTGTAGGGACAGCTGCAAAGATGTGGTCTGTTGGATTGGAGGCTTCGAGGGTGCTCCAGTTGCATGAAGACTGTATGTAGTTGGAGGCTGGTTCAGATGCAGGGAGGGTGGTCGGCTGGGGAGGAGGCTTGTCTGGACATTGTGTGGTGCTCTAGCTCCAGTGAAGTTGCTCATCATGGGAGAGGCTAGGGCTCAAAGGGGTTGTCCAGATGCATGGAGGATAATCTGGTGCCTGAAAGGGTGATCTAGCAGAAAGGAGGGTGGTTGGGGTGATGCTGATCTGAGCACTGGGTGGTGAAGGTGGTGGTCAGACTGGAATTGTTAGGATATATAACCAGAATTGTTAGGATATGTAATGGGAAATCTTGAGTTTTTGGGATGAACACAACTGTAATTCAGTAGTTCATCCATTAGTGTAAATATTTTCCCTCTATAGCCCTCAACTGATAAGGTTAGTACTGCTGGTTCCACACTGTGCCATATGCACTCCTCTCATCACAGTGTCATGTGCACTGCTACCACCTCACTGTTCCACACACACTTCCGCCACTGCACTGTGCCATGTACACTACCATCACAGTGAATTTCCACATGCACTGCCAACTGTGCTCATGTGCACTGCAGGCATATGTGCAATGCCACCATGTCACTGCACTGTGTCACATGCACCACCATCTCTATGTGGTATCATTTGCTTAGCTGACTACATGCTGTGCCACTTGCTCTTCCCACACCACACAGTGACTCGTGTAATGTCATCACTGTATTGCTACATGCATTGCCAACTCTGTGCCATGTACACTGTCATCACCACACAGTGCCACTTGCATAGCCACCAGCTTGCTGTTCTATGTACAATGCGACCACTTGCTGTGCCACATGCACTGCTGATTCCACACTGAGCCATTTGCACTGCTATCAATATTTGATGCCATGTGCACTGCTGATTTTGCTAGAACTATGCCTAGTGCTGACCATTGCTGTGCCCTTGCTCATGGGCCCCAGGCTGGAGGCTGTGGCTTCTGTGGCATCAGTTATTTTTATGCACTCACCCTTGAAGGCCCAAGTATTGATACATGCCCTGTAGGTCAGGTAGTACAAACATAGAAACATAGACTTTGATGGCAAATAAGGACTGCTTGGCCCACCTACTCTGCCCATTTCCCTACCTACAGGATAAGCTACAGATCCTAGTTAACCAACATCCTATTTCTTCCTACCCCCCCAAAAAAATTACCTTATGTCTGTCCCATGCATTCTTGAATTCTCCCACAGTTTTATACTCCACAACCTACTCAGGAAGGTTGTTCCATGCGTCCACCACCCTCTCTGTAAAAAAAATACTTCCTCACATTGCCCCTGAACTGCCCCCCATCTTCAAATTGTTCCCCCTTGTTCTTGCACATCTTTTTTTCTGAAAGATGATAACTCTTGGACTTTGTTGATTCCACTGAGGTACTTAAAAGTTTCTATCATGTCCCCTCTCTCCCTCCTTTCCTCAATGGTATACATATTAAGCTCCTTTAGTCTCTCCTCATATGGCTTCTCTTGCAGACTCTGTACCATTTTAGTTGCCATCCTGTGGACTGCCTCTATCCTGTCTATGTCCTTGCGGAGAAGGGGTCTCCAGAACTGTACACAGTACTCCATATGGGGTCTCACTCACAGTCAGTACAGAGGGATAACAGCTTCCTTTTTTCTACTGGTGATGCCTCTCCCTATATATCCCAGTATCCCCCCAGCCCTCCCTACTGCCTTCTCACATTGCTTGCTAACCTTAAGGTCATCTGATATGATTACCCCCAAGTCCCTTTCCATTTTTGTTGTTGTCACTACCCTCCCCCATTGTGTAATCTTCCTCTGGGTTTTTGTTTTCCACGTGCATTATGTTTCACTTCTTTGCATTGAATCCAAGCTGCCATACTTCTGACCATTCCTCCAACATTGCCAAGTCCCTTCTCATCCTTTCTATGCCTCCTTGTGTATCAATCCTGTTGCAGATCTTTGTATCATCTGCAAAGAGGCATACTTTTCCTTCCAGTCCCTCTGCAATGTCACTTATAAAGACATTAAAAAGGACTGGACCCAGTACCGAACCCTGTTGTAGCCCACTAGTAACCCTTCTTCCTTCAAAGTGGACTCCATTTACAATTACCTTCTGTGTCCTGTTGTCCAGCCAATGTTTTACCCAGGCTACCACCCTGGGACCCACTCCCAGGTTGGTTAATTTGACTATTAATCTTTTGTGTGTGACTGTGTCGAATGCCTTGCTAAAGTCTAGGTAGGCCATGTCCACAGCCCCTCTCTGGTCTATTACTTTGGTCACCCAGTCAAAGAAATCAATTAGATTTGTCTGACATGACTTTCCCACTGTGAACCCATGCTGCCTTGGGTCCTGTGCCCCACTGGCCTCTAGTTACTCAATAATTCTTTCCTTCAGAAGTGATTCCATCACTTTCCCTACCACAGAGGCCAAACTGACAGGTCTGTAGTTTCCTGCCTCAGTCTTGGTCCCACTTTTGTAAAGGGGAATCACATCTGCCTTCCTCCAGTCCTCAGATACCACACCATCCTCCCATGATTTGTTAAAAAGGGTAGTCAGTGGTTTCACTAGTTCTCCCCTTAATTCTTTTAGATTTCTTTGGTGAATTCCATCAGGTCACTTTGCTTTGTCCACCTTCATTTTTACGAGTTCTTTCAGAACCCTTTCTTCTGTGAAAGGACTGGGATCGACTCCCCCTATCCAGAGTGCTTCTGTTACTTGGATTATGCATCTCCCCCCCTCCTCTTTTGTGAATACTGAGCAGAAATATTCATTCAGTATCCCTGCTTTTTCACTGTACATCTCTGCCCACCCACCATCCATTCTATTCAGCCTCACTATCCCTCCCTTTGTCTTTCTACACTCCCTGATGTACCAATAAAAGGTTTTATCCCCCTTCTTAACTGAGTTGGCTATCTTTTCCTCAGTTTGGGCCTTTGCTATTCTGACTTCCCTCCCTGCTTCCTTCTGCCTTAACTGGTACAGCTCTCTGTCCTGCTCCTTCTGCGTTTCCTTATACTTCCTGAATGCTATCTTTTTCTCCCTGACCTTCCCCACCACATCTTTTGAGAACCATAGTGGCTTTTTCTTTCATTTTGATTTGTTTATTTGCTTCACACAAAGGCTTGTTGCCCCTGTGATTCCAGTTTTGATGTTTCCCCATTGTTGCTCCACCCCTCCTTCTAGCCTGTTTGCTAGTGCTTTTCTAAGGCACTCTCCCATCTTTCCAAAGTCAGCCCTCCTGAAGTTCAGTACCCTCACTTTTGTATGGCTTGATTCTGTAGCTATATCCATGGACAGCAGAATTGAGGTATATTATGTTAAAATTATTGAATCAAAATGAAGGCCTACACTTCAAGGCTATGGCTTGGCTAGTCCCCTAACCAATTCACAATGATACCCAGTTTCAACCCAGTTTTAAAGATGAGAAGCCATGTTTCATCCCCAATGTCATGTCCTGAGCCAGTGACCATGGTGGACTTTGAACTAGGGATCACTGCGCTTGTGTATGCAATATCTATGCTTTCCCTGTAGCTTTTGTACTTCTCTAGAACTCTGTCTGTACTCTTACTTTTCTTTTTTCCTTATAATAATCCTTTTTTTTCCTTTATTTCTACAGGTCTCAGAGTTCATTGACCCTGGTCTGACAGGGCACAGACTACTTACATATCAGATAAGTATTGTTTATGTCTGACCTTCACTGTTGGTCCCATTTTTCTTGAAGCACTGTGGATCCTTTGTGACCCCATGGATTTTCTTTTTTTACAGGTGCGATTGGATGTCACTCCAAGACACCCATCCCAGGCTCCCAAGGACCCAGGTAAGAAATCTCAGATATATGCTAGTTAGGCAAGCTATAATAATGCAGCCTAAACTGTGCCTTGCCTATCTCCTGCACTCTTTGCATCACCTATGCCCTGACCCACATATCATGTTAATGTATTTGCAGTGGAACATCCAGAATTAAAATGCCAGAACCAGCAGGAATGCATCAAACAGATTGCAGGTGTATTCAGGTTCCCACATGGCATTTCCTAACCCTGCAGGAAGAACTGTTTTGAACTAAAACAGATTTGTCAGTTTAAGCAGTTTTCCTTTATAGTGCCAACATAAATGTTTGGGGATAGCTCTGAGTAAGTTATTTAGGATGTTAAACCTTGGCCTCCCTCCCAGGTTTAGCTCATCTTCCAAGGTTCAGAAGGTTTGGCATTTTTCAGTGATAAAGGCCAGCAGAAGCTGATTTTTCACCATGGTGCAGAGGTACAGGTAGTTCCTTGAGGTAAAACATGGACTGGGTAGTAGACAAACTTTCTCGCTGATCCATTTGATGAACAGGATGTTATAATGCCAGGAGACTGAGACACCCAATGGAAGAGATGCTGTGTGTTGCTTTTCCAGGTGCACTGAGGTGATTGAGTAGGGTAGCACACTAATAGGGATCCCTTGTTTATGCTGGAATGCTGCCTCCAAGAGGGTTTGCAGTCTATGGGCCAAGCCAGGGTTGGCACCTGAGTCCAAGGCAAAAATACAGAATTATTATCCAGCATGAAAGAGGTTGGATTTTGGGCAGAATAGGGAAGAGTAGAGCTGTTGCTGGGATGTTGGCACAGATTAGGTAGTATCATAGAGAACAGATTCTGCCTAATGTATGCCAGCTGCATTGGGAGCAGCTGAGGGGGCAGGTGCAGCAAGAGAGCGGAGGTATTGTGAGTGAAATATAGGCTGCTGCTGTATCTCTGAATGTGAGGAAAATATAGCAGGAAGGTCAAGGGACTTTATTGCAACAGCTGGGCAAGGAATGCACACAATTAGTATAATCATATTTAATATTATCCTTGTGTTTATACACACATGCTTTCACTTTTCAAACAGGGAGCTCCATCCGTGGCCCTGAGGGAGGGAGAAGAGCAAGCAGGTGTCTCATGGACTTTATCCAAGATTCACAACCCACACATCAGCTTGTGCCAGCTGCAGGACCACACAACAGGAGAAAAAAAGCTAGGAATTGCAATTCAACCAGTCCATGTAAGAGCTCACAACATACATTTTGCTACAGATAAGTAACTCCTTCAGTTCTTATTGCCATCCACAACATGCCACTGCACTCAATATACTTGTACCTGGAATAACTGAGAGGCATTGCCATTCTAGTCTTCTTTCTAGTGCTGTGTAATTTGCCATGTGGCAGGGTAGGTTACAATAATAGCTTTTAAAAATTGTGCTCTGATGTCACTGCTCACACATGCTGTTTATTTACAGTAGAGCATGTGCATGTGGTTAGTGGGTGTGGCAGCAAGCATAGGATTGGTGGGTGTGATGGCATGCATGGGGTATAGAATCATAAGATGTGATAGCAGGCATGGTGTTATGTGGTCAGTTGGTGTGACAGCATGCATGGGGCATGGAGTTGTGAGGTGTGATAGCATGCATTGTGGTACAGGTCAGTGAATTTGACAGGGTATATGGGGATGATGGGTACGATAGTGTATGTGGTCTTAGAAACATAGACTTTGATGGCAGATAAATACCACTTGGCCCACCCAGTCTGCCCATTCCCCTTCCTATTGGATGAGCTTCAGATCCTAAGTAACCAACAGCCTACTTCCTCTCACCCCCTCACTAGAATTGCCTTATGTCTGTCCCATGCATTCTTGAATTTCCCCACAGCATAGGTCATCGGGTGTGACAGTGTGAATGGGGGCATGTGGTCAGTTGATGAATGTGACAGCATGCATGAAGGTATGGAACCATGTGTTGTGACTGTGTGCATAGGGTATGGGACTGGTGGGTGTGACAGCACGCATGGGAGTATGGGATTGTAAGGTGTGACAGCATATATGATGTTATAGGGTCTGTTGGTGTGACAATTTGCATGGGGTTGTTGGATGTGACAGTGTAAAGGGGGAACATGGGGTCTTGATCTCTAACAATTCTTGCCCCACCTGCAGCAAAACAAAAGGACACCATGCTAAAGAAAGTCACTTCTCAGCTGAGCTGCTGTGCTAATTCTGTTGCAGTGAGATGTCATTGGAGCAACTCATGGTGGCAAAGCCAGGATGGGCTGAAACTGTCTACACTCCCAGGAAGACCCTTTCCCTTACTTCTAAGAACAGGTAGGATTGTGGCCATTTATTTTATTGTTTTAATCTTTTTTTGTAGGGAAGACACTGTGTAGCATAGACTAGGGACACAACTGGTGTGCATATAACTTTGATAGTATTTCCAATATACATCTGGTGATTAGCATATGTTGGATGACACCTACATTTTTGGCAACTAGTAACCTACAGTATGGGTGGGAATTCCACTCAGAGGATATAGAAAGCCACATAGAGCCACAGATTTTGGAAGCATGCTACAAAGATTTATTCCAGATAACAGAAGAAGGGGAGATTACAGATTATACTCAAAATATGAAATGGCATGAACTGGATCCATAAATATCAGAACAAGAGATTTTTTAAGTATTATTTACTTCAAAACGACATAAGACACCAGGTCCAGATGATATCCCACTGGATATTATACTGAATGAGCCTGAGTTATGGATCCCATGCCTACACAAAGTATTTAAATTTATCATAGATAAAGGTATCATGGCTTCAACATGTAATAAAAACATCATAATCCATATCTTTAAGAAGAGAGACAAGAATACCCCCAAACATTATAGACCCATCAGTTTGTTGGATACTTCACAAAAAATATTTACCAAAGACCTACATAAAAGGATACATGATTGGATACACGAATTAATCATCATGGACAAAGTTCAGGTGGGCTTTATGCCTGATCACTCTACTTTAGACCAGTGCTTTGTTTTAAGTTGTTTAACCCACAGGTACAGTATGTTAACATAGAAAGGTAAACACTCTATTGTATCTTTATTGATTTCTGACCTTTGACCAAGTGAATAGAGCCAGGCTATGGAGCATCCTATAGGGATATGGTATGCAACCTGCCATTCTGGATGTTATTATAGCTTTATATACAAATAATATAACATCTGTCAGTTATAGCAAGGAGGGAGCTAGGACTACTAAATTTGCAAGTAATATTGGTCTTAGGCAAGGATGTGCCCTGTCACCAATACTGTTCAACTAATTCTTGAACAAAATTATGAAAACATTGCACAGGGAAGAATTCCATATGCCAAAGATAGACTCCTGATGCTGTCCTTAGTTGGCATATGCTGACGATATAGCACTGATTTCCACTAGCTTTCTAGATATCAAAAAGTTGGTGCAAGAATTTCAGAAAAAATGTGAAGGAGTGGACCTTGAAATAAATTATAATAAAACAAAATACATGATCTGCAATAAAAACCTAATAAAATCAAGGAAAGACATAGAGTTAGTATGTAATAAGCATAAGATGGAGAGAGTCAATGAATTCTGCTATTTAGGGATTTACATCTCTTATAATGTAAAGTGGAATAAACATAAAAAAGTTATCAGAAAAAATAAAAAGATTCCCTCCAGTGGTGGAGTGCTTTGCCTATAAATTCGAGGGGCACTCCATTAATGGGTGCATCAGAACTTTAAATGCAAAAACAAAAAGTCAAATCTTATATGGTGCTGAGATATGGGGGATGGAAGGTTCTGGAGAGCTGGAATCAATTCTGAAAAAAATTTATAGGAAAATATTAGGTCTGCCACCTGGGGACTCTTTGATCATGGCTAGGTTAGAGCTTGGGCAACTCCTACTTAAATGTAACATGGAACAAAGGCAGGCACTCTATTTTATTAAAATTTATAATCAAAGTGAAACAATACTCCCAAGAGCGTGCATAGATGAGATGATTGAATATGCAGAGAGAGGGTGCTCTTTCCTCTACTTTGAGATAATTAATAGGATTTTAAAACCCTATGGTTTATTGAACTGCTTAACATAATGCTTCATAACCCTAATGAACCCAGTTAAAGCCAAAGTGAAGTCCAGAATAAAGGAGGTCTTAATGTAAAAAGAACTGGAGCATACTGTAGCAACAGTTGTAAGATAAGCAATTGGCTAGAAATGAATAAAAGAGATTTTATAATGGCTCCATACCTATCTATAATAAAAAAATAGATCAAAAAGAAGAATTCTGTAAGTCAAAAACTGAAAGCCTTCTATGACAAGGAGGCTCCACAACTATGCAAATACCAGTATGGGAAGGATGACCAACCCAATGTATTATTACTGTGCCCAATATAAGTGAAAGAAAGAAAAAGAAAGAAAGAAAGAAAGAAAGAAAGAAAGAAAGATGTTTCTGGGTCAATTTCTGGAACTTATGGATATAGAACCAAAATACCAGTTGAATGCATTATGAAACTCTGATTGCCCTGATGTACTGGAGGGGGTTATACAGATGTGCAAGATTATTGAGCAAACAAAGAAGCATATACTTAGCTGGCCCATTGGTGCAGCAGTTGGATTTCTGCTTGTGAAGCTGATGACCCAGGTTCGGGAATGGACCTGGGGCGTTGGAGGGCCATCCTCCGAGGGAGAAGGATGGAGAGTCCTGAGGACTGCTCTCCTTCTCCGGGGGGAAGGAGATAGGTGTGTCCGGTGCTTGACAGACCCCTGGCAGAGGCCGGGGATACCGCAGCGACCAGTGCCTGAATGTTCAGGGGGGGTGGGGCTGATGCTGGATGTCACTGCATATCCCCACCCCCAGGAAAAAACAGCAAAAATGCCAGCTCTCAGCATGACGGCTCATCCTGCTGTGCCACCCACTGCCACCAATGCCCACTGAGGGGGCCCCCTCTCATGGTCCTGACCCAGGGGGTAATCTGGGGCTTGTCCATAATGACCATTTGGGAGTAGAAGGCCACTCAGTGGCCCTGCCAAGGGGGGGTAAGCCTGGGCATGGGGACAGTGAGCAAATGTGATTGGAAGCAAAAAATGGGAAGGCTGTACCAAAAATAAGAAAATTAAAAAAGGCCTAATTGGGGGCCTCAGAATAGTTCAATATATGTCAGGTACTCTAGGGAAAGGTTGTGCAATATTGCAATGAATAAGATGGTATAGATTGTGTAAGGGCTGATTTTAAGTGTATAAATTATTTCAAGAAGACTTGGATTAGTATGTGACATGTGCAATCAAATCTGTATGACTGTGTATTGTATTGTAATGACAATTTTAATTTGTCCATCAATAAATTTTGAACTTGAACTTGAACTTGACACCAACATTAAAGAAGTGCAGATGTCTGATCTTGTTGGATGTGTCTTAATTATTTTTTGGGATCAATCAGCTGGCAGTTTTTTCCCTACAGTGTGGTCAGTGTGAAACTAGTGACCCACACAGGCCATTGTGATACCATGAGGCATGACCATTATGCTACCACCAGCACAAAGCATGGAATGAGACCATTGCATTACCACTGCAAGTGCACCTATTGTGCTACCACTGACACATGGTACCACAGTGGTTGCAATGGTAGTGCAGTGGAATGGAAACAAACCCATTGTGATACCAATTGAAGTGGTATCACACTGGCATTCACCATTGTGCTACCATTGCACAAGTGTTTACAACTGTGCTACCACTGTGTGTCAATATCGCAGTGGACACAATGACATCACACTTGAATTGGAAAAAAAACAATGTGATACCAACAAACAGTGGTATCACAATGGTGCACATTGCTACCACTGTCATCATCATCATTATCAGTTTTATTTTTAAAAAGGGCCCTTCCATTGCTCAGAGTGCTCTTACAATAGAAGTACACATAAACCACAGTTAATCCCACAATATTGCACATATTACCCAATAAACTAAATTAAAACAATCAACAGTATTACATACCAGTCTATAATAAAACATACCTTAAAACAAAGTTATGTAATCCCTCCTTTTACAGCAGCAATGTTATTAAACTTAAATGCCAAAAAAAGGCCTGGTTGAGTAAATACATTTTACGTGAGGTGGTACCAGTAGAGGTGGTGTTACCAGTGAACTACCACTGTCTGCATGGCATCACAATGGTTACAATGGTATTACAATAGAACAGAATCAAATCCACTGTGATACCATTTATGAAACCCACAATGGTAGTATACTGGAAATTGCAGTGGTTGTATAATGGTAAAGAACCGGTATTACAGTGGTATTCTGAATACATTTTTTTGAAAGGGTATGCTTATACTTTCGGTAATTATTTTTCTTACATTTTGTGGCTGTACCATTGAAAAATCAGGACCAGCTCATTTGATGTAAACTTCAAGTTAACTGGATTAAGTTTAATTTATAAAACTGGATACCCCAATCAATGCCAGTCTTGTCACCTACACATCCACATAATACCATGAAAGGTAACTAGGCTAACTAGGCACCATCCACTGCCCTTCAGACCTCATGGCGCATCAGGAGGCAGGTCCACGGCCACAGCACTCATGGACTTTTTAGATCTGGTTGTCACTCCTTTGAGTATGGCACGGTCCATGGGTGCTGTGTACGTGGACCTGTCAAAAGCTTTTGATCTAGAGGATCATAAAATCCTATTGGGTAACCTTAGAAGTACAGAATTAACAAATGAATCATGTCGATGGTTCAAATCTTATTTGACTAAAAGAACACAGTTAGTAGCTGTTAATGGACTACACTCAAATAAACAGTTTATCACCTGAGAAGTCCCCCAGGGATAGATCCTTGGTCCTTTGCTGTTTAATATTTATGCAAATAGCCTGTTGGATAAAATTATACTTTCTAGTATTCAGCTACATGCCAATGATACAGTACTGGTGGCTGATGGTAGTTCCCTGGGAGAGGTTGAAAATAAATTACAATATGATTTCTTGATGATGCAGGACCATTTCACCTCCCTGGGTTTAATAATAAACAACAAAAGACCCAAGCCATATTTTTCTGCTCCAAACAATCCAAAACAAACAAATTAACAGAAATGAAGATTAGTACTAGACGGGGGAAAATTCTGGTTCAAATGAAGTTTCTAAGTATCTGGGGGTTTATATAGACCAACACCTAATGTTTGCCCATCATATCTCAGACTTGATAAAAAAAAAAATTGCCCGCATAGAAGCTATGAGGTGGTTTAAAATTTGCACTACAATGAATGTACGGTCAATGACTGCAAATCAATTGATCTTGCCTATCACTGACTATGGGAGTCATGTAAATATATATATTGGCATGCTAATAAAAAACAGCTACTTAAATTGGACCATACCTATAATAGATTGGCAAGGTATATGTTAAAGTGTAAGTACAGTACACATCATTGTGTAAAGTACAGTGCATTAAATTGGAGAACACTTGAGTTAAGAAGAAAGAAAGTATGGGTAAATCCATGTCTGGGGTATTATAAAAAATGAGGTTCTGATGGATTTAAAGGAAAAGTTACATAGATTAAATCATGGACTGAACCTGAGATTAAAAACGGCTAGGGAATTAATACAATCAAAATTTACAAATAATATTTGCAAAATGACATTTGAATATAAAGCTACAACTAGTTGGAATGCTCTTCCACTACAATTAAAGAATCAGGTAACTACAAGGGAAGGATTTAAGGCTGCCATAAAACAGGAGTATTCTTTTCAATGTGAGTGCAATAATGTTAATTAGTTTGAGGTGTAATCCTTAACTCTTTTAGGAAGAGTTATAGGTATTTTTAGTATTGTTATTTGATTGTAATGTTATAATGTAAGTTGGTCTTAAATATTGTTTGTAATCGACAACTGTTTTGTGTTTGATGTTAATTTTAATTATTATTTACATAGGTTCACCTTGCAAAAAGGGCATATCTTTGTCCCCAGATTCTGGACTACAATGGGTCAGAGGGCTTTTGCTCATAGAGCTCCACAGTGGTACAATACATTCAACAATGAAACTCTTACAGTTGCTGCTCTTGGCCCATTTAAAAGACAGCTCTGACTTCATCTCAGTATAACTAGTCATTGTGACTGCTTCACCTAATCTGGAGCCCGCCCCATGCTCACTGCCCTCTACTTCAGTCAGGACAGCTACCCACCCTTGCCATGCCATCCCTCTCCTGCCTCCCCCTTCACACACACCCCCACTCTTCTTCCTCACCCCCTCCCTGGCATTTACCTACAATTATCCCAACCCTATCTCCCTCCTCTTGAGTGCTCTTACCATCACTCCATACCCTCTGAGAATGGCCCTCCTGCCTGTGTACCCCTGCCCTCCCTACCCTGTTACCAGCAACGCTTATTTCTAAGTTTGCCCTTGGATTTTGTGTCTTTCTGCTTAACATTGGCACATTTTGAGGTACTGTAATTTAAATATGCCTCAGCTTCTTGCTTCTTTTTACTGTGTAACTATGTATAATCCTGTCTACTTTTGTATGTATGTTTACCTTCCATTTCCTCGACGTGGAACCTTTGTAAATGAGCAGTTGCTGCTCAGAGGTATTTGTAATCCTAGATTTCAATAAATAAAAATAAAATAAACTATCATAGCCCTAATGGTGTTACACTGTATAAATGACATTTTTACTACTACTACTACCTAACTACTAACTGAATACTTACTTATTACTAGGTTAGTCTTCAAATACATAGGTCATTTAATTTTTTCGGCTCATGAACGGAAGACTTTACTACTGAATATTAGCCAAACATGATCTTACAATTACTATTTCAATACTTGCAAAGACGGCAACATGAAGACAAAAATTAGTATTCAGACTTCAGTGAGGGTAGTCCATTTGGGTTACCAGCTTTAGGGCATCCCGAGCCCACAGGAGCACCAGTGCCAGCTTTATTTTTAAGAGGCAGTATAACCCTGTGGTTTAGGGCACTGAGATGCAAATCTGGAGACCTGGGTTTGAATACCACAGCCTCCACTTACATACTATGTACCTCTAAGCAAGTCACTTAACTTCCTTGTGCTCTCAGGTTGCACCTGGAAACAAGCTTTATTTCAGAGTGCCAATCCTAGTTAAACAATTTCCCCATTTCATTAAAGCCATTAACCCAAAAGAGGCTCTACTATCACACCTGTTTCACCATTCTAAAATATTGGACACCTGGCCATCCAGAACACTAATGGCTTTTAACTGAGCCTCTTCACAAACAGCAATTTTGTTCCATGTCATAATAGCAAATGAGAAACAGCAATCGCTATTATGGTGAGTGTACATTGCCAAGCATCAGTTTCAGCAATGCACACTTGCAGCACAGAAAGACAAAAGGTACCCGTGACCTACAGTTCTCATTTTTAATGTGGGGGGCTGTGCCCCCCTACCTACGGATTCTCAACTCCGGGGGGGTGCATGTGGAGGGATGCAAAACTTGATAAAAATACATGCCACCAGGAGACAACCCCCCTGCACCATGCCAGACCAGAACCTGGTACCCCTTGCCTCCCAGCCGACCATCCTCCCAATGACACCAGCCATGCAGCTCGGCAGTTGCTCACTGCAACCCCTGGCACATGCCATCCCTCCCCTGCCTCTCCCCCCCCACAGGTGCACACACATGTATCTGCTAATTCCTCTTGTGGTTTTCACCAACCACAGTATCTGGTCACCCTTCTCCCTGGGTAGCCATGATCACAGTCACCGACATTGAGTCACTGTTTTTCTAGCTGCTCAATCTTGATTGCTATGGTCACAGACTACCCAACAATTTCTCTACTCTTTCCTATCACTTTTATCTTTATTATTTCCTTTCTTTATATGTCTGTTTTCCTACTTTGTCTCAGCTGTAACCTTATATTGTAAATGCCCCCTTTTCCTTACTTCTGTGCTGTTGAATACCTCTGGTATCTCTTGCCTCTCTATTTCTTCTCTTGCTATTGTATTTTTTTCCATATTAACCTAATTTTTTTTTATTTAACAGGTGTGACAGGATGCTGACTCATTCCTTCCTTCCCTATAAGATAAGTATCATTCTATGACTAACTTATTCTTTCCACCCTATTTACTCTTTAAGAACTGTAGATCCTTTGTGACCCCCTTTTTATATTTTATTTTACAGGTCCCTTGAGCATCGTCCCTTTCCACTTCTGGCTCCCTAGTACTCAGGTAAGAAACTCTTGATGTCTACATTGGTTGACTGTAAAAGTGGGGCTGCACCCATTACAGTGTGAGTCAGAGTTGGACATGTGGGAGGGAGCTGAGAGAGAGAGAGTGCATGTCTGTGGCAGGGGCCTTGGAGGGAGGGGGTTAGTATTGTGGCTGTGGAGGAAGAAGGATAGTTTTGGGGACTGGAGGTGGGGATATTGGTGATGGTTATGGAGGGATGTTGCTGTCTGGAGAAGTGGAGGAAGGTGGTTAGTGTAGGAGGCTGTGGAGAGTACGAGCTACTGTCTGGGCTGTGAGGGGCATCTGTCCTGTGCTGTGGTGCGAGGGGGCCTAGTGTCAGGGTGTGGTACGAGGAAGGATACTACTGAGAGCCATGGAGAGGTTAGTATGGGGCTGTGGAGGGAAGGGGCTAGTATTGTGGAGGCTGTGGAGGGAGGGGGCTAGTGTCAGGGTGTGGTGAGAGGGAGGCTAATATTGAGAGTCATGGAGGGAGGGGATTAGTATGGGGCTGTGGACGGAGGAGGCTCATGTTGAGTACATAACACTGTGAGGATGATTAAACACCAAAAGCATGAGTGAATAAAGTTTTCAGACCCTGCTTAAAAGCCTTTACCCCAGGATACAATGTACCACCTCTTGGTCGTGTGGTGTTAGACCCACTTCCTTCCCTGTGCCCCTCACTAGGGAATCCCTTGAAAGGAATAAACAAGGTGAACTATGAGGAACTATTTAGCCTGAACAACAATTAAGACATGAGAGGTATGAGAGGAAAATGATGAAAAAGTGGTTCAAGAGGGATATGAGAAAGATTAATTTTATAGAAAAGGTAGTACAGTCTGCCAGTCAAGGTGGTGGGTGCCAAAACCATACGTGATTTCAAGTATGGCTGGGACCAAGTGAAGGATGTAATGGTTACTCAAGACGGCTGTAGTACGTAGGGTAACAGTGGGGATATATAGTGAGAGCTAGTCTCCTGTATGGGCAATTGGTCCTGGGGTTTAATAGGGAACAACAGACAGATTGGATGGACCTTTGGTCTTTTCTGTCATCTTTGTCTATGTTTATATTGCATCACATCTATTTTCCTGTTACCTACTATGTGAATCTCCTCCATCGTTGGTCTGTGTGCCAATGTCCTCTGTGATTCTAGTGGTGTAATTTTTTTTTGGGGGGGGGCTGCATTTGTGCCCTGCTCCTTGATGTGGTATACATACTAGATGCAGGCCCCACCCCCACAAAAAAGGGCAGGGAATGAACTGTATCTTTACAGGTACTGTACAGGGCTGTACAAGGCATCCTTTTGCAGGTATGCTACAGATATGACAGGTACTAAGCAGGCAAAGAAAAGGCAAAGTGCAGACATTGGATAGTACTGCTTTTTATCACCATGGACTCTTTCTCAGCCTTTTAGCTAACCCGACTTGATTCCTGATTGGTGCTTCAAGTTGCTAAGGCCCCAGGCAGCCAATCAGGAGTGAGCTCCCCCCCCCCCGGCAGGAACCTGTCATGGTAGCACCTCCTGACTACTGTTCTTGCCTCTTTTAGCCCCTTGTTTTCCCCTTTTTGGTGTGGGCAGATAGGGCTTGCGATTCCCTAGACACTCAACATTATATTTCTGCAAGTCATATCCTCTAGCTGTTGGGAACAGCCGAATAACAGCCCCTCATACCAACTTTCATTTACTATCTGGCTGATTCTGCCTCCTGCTGCTGATTTCAAAATGTCCTAATGATCTTAGCACCAGTCAGCATGCTTCAAATATGGTCTGCCTGGAGTTAACCTGGAGGATTGCTTTCCCACCCCCACCCCCACTACCGGTAGCCACTTAATTAAATCTATATATTTTTGTAATTCTGTTTTTTTTATGCCTTTTTGGGTTTCTGCTGTGGCCACCATGGCTTTCTCTGGGCTCTCCCAGCCCTAATGTGCACTCCCATTCCCCCTCGGCTCATGTACTGACCCTCTTGGGCTTGATTGCAGCTGCAGGGGGCTTGTCTGTTACTCCCCTTGGGGAACACTTAATTTTACCTGATTCCTGCAGACCTTTACAATGAAATTTAGCCCCTGGCTTTCCAAACGTCACAGTGCAGCTTAAACTATGTGACACCTGCAACTGCTACTGCTGCCATCCTCTTTTCTTCCATTCTTACACCCCCCCTTGCTTTGCTATTGCCACGGGAGAGGTTTTACTCCTTGGCAGCTTCTGCCATCTCTGCACTCCCTTCCTGCCTTCAGCATTACTATGGGAGTGGTTTCCCTCAATGGCAGCTCCTGCCACTTTCCAGCCCCAACTTCCAAAACTGCTGTAACAGTCAGGGGATGTGGCTCTTGCATGGCATCCTCTTTGCTGTTGCTTCTGCCCCTTAGGGCATTAACAAACTCTGCCACTGAAGTGGTGGTTTGGGAAGGTGGGGGGAAGCACTTCTATTAGTGCCTCTTCCACTTCCCTCTGGATCCTTTCTCTTTCTCTCTCTCTCCCTTTATCCCACATCCATGCACAGTGGGCTGTAGCCTGAGATCTGTGTGGGCTGGGAGTTTCAAGTGCCCACAGGCACTTTCACTGTAGCATGATTGCACTATGTGGTTGGCTGCAGGTGCAACCCAAGTGTATCCTCCTCCTGCCACTATTCCACATCAGCAGCACCCACACAATAATAGGGCTCAAACATCCCCCACTAGACCCCAGAGAAGGGTACCAATTCATTTCAGAGGAAAATTGGCCTTAGCGACAGGGTACTAGACAATCAGGGCTACCATTTTACTTAGCCCCCCCGAATGGCATTCCTAGCCCACAAGACCACCTGTACCTTTCTTTTATTTATCAACAGGCCTACAGCTGTGAAGAGCCTCCACTAGCCCACCTGGCTACCAGCTGCAATACTGGTCAGTGGGTCACCAATAGGAACACAGGGGTTTTTGGCTGAGCCCCCTCCCAAACCACACATCCTTTCCTCTCCATTTCTGCTCCACTATTTTTCCCCAGCTAACCTAATTTTATTTTATTTGACATGTCTGACAGGACATGGACTTCTATCCATCAGATAAGTATGCTTCTATGCCTAACCTGTCCTTTCCATCCTTCCTGTACCCTCTAAGAGCTATGGATACTTAGTGACCCCCTTTTCTATTTTATTTACAGGTGTGGTGGACAACATCCCTTCAAGACTCCTACCTCTGGCTCCTATAGTGCTCAGGTAAGACCCGCTACTTAATCTGTATTGGGTGGATTCACTGTAATGGTGTGCCCACAACCATTACATGCCAAAGGTAGGGCCACTAGCTCTTGAGCCCCCCAGCCATGGTATCATACTCCCTGTCATACCCCTCTTAGCCCTGGCAACAGACTCTCGAGCCCCATCCCCACCTACAGGCTTCCCCACTCCCATATTAATGTTGTTAGGCTCCTGACTGACCCCAATCATGGCCATAGGTTTCCAATCCCCCATTGTTCTGGGTTGGGGCAGCATGGTTCGGGTGGTCTCCTTGGTGGTCCAGATGGGAGAAGTGGGTGAACATATGTGGGGTAGTCTTTTATGTGGGTGCCCTGGGAGGTCCAGATGGGTGAAGAGAGGTTCATAGCTGGGGAAGCCATGTTGGGGGTGCCTTTGTTGGTTCAGATGAGTAAAAAGGCTCCGGGGGGCCTATAGGTGGTATGTGGAGGGAAGAGTATGGTGGCTGTTGAATCCTGGTTCTAGGAATGGTGTTAAAGAAGGTGTAGGTGGTGTCAGAATCATGGTATAATGACCCTAATGGGTAGTCTGAGTAAAAGATGAAGGAGGCGTATTATGGCATACCCAACTGCTGAATCCTGATAGCGAGGAGCGCGAAAAGTATATCCCAAGTGTTGATATCCTGAACATCTGGAATTGCCTGCAGCTGAGTTGGCAATTGTAAATAAGGGGGTTCAGGAGGTGAAGCCCCCTGAAACACAGAAGAAATCTCCACTGCGTGCAATTCCAGACTGTTGGGATACCGACTATCGGGCTATAATTTTTGGGCTCCTGGGTGTCGGGATTTGGCATGTCGGTATGTTGTAGTAAATCTGATAAAGGTGCATGTGGGTATCTGGCCTGTGTTTTAGGGTCCTAAGGATGGTATGAGTGGGAGAGGTGGATGCAGATGTGTTTCAGATCCAATATCTATGGACCTGGGGTGCTACAGGTGGGAGAAGGGGGTGGAGATGAGTGTGGGTCCTTTGTATAAGAGTCCTATGGCTGGTCCATTTAGAAAATAAGGAGAAAGGTGTGAGTTGGACATTCATCCATGGGTCCCTTGTCTGGACCTGCTAGAAGCAGAGGGTAGAGGTGAGTTTAGGACACCTGTCTGGGAGTTCAAGGTTTGAATAGTGTGGGAAATGAATGTGGAGGTTGGTGTCAGATACTTTTCTAGAGTTTGCAGGACTGGTCCTGGTGGACAGAACAATGGACATACAGTAGGGGGAAAATGCCAGCTTGAGATTCCAGAGCTGGTTTGGTTGGGGGAAGAAGAGGGACTTAAATGAGGCAGGGGAGTATAGTGGTCTCAGGACTGGTCCAGGTGGCGGGATTTTTGGAACATATGTGGGAAAAACTGGTCCAGGGGTCCCATGGCAGGTCTGGGTGGGCAGGCAGGGGAGTCATAGATGTGGAAGGCTAGTCTTGTGGTTCAAGGGATTATCTGAGTGAAGGAACATGGTGACATACATGGGAACAGCCAGTATGGGTTCCCAGGGATAGTCCAAGTGGATGAAAAGGGAAGATTTTCCTAGGGAAGCTAGACCTTGGATCCCATCACTAATCCAGATTGAGGGACATGAAGAATGTACAGTGAAGTCTGCCAGGATTGTTTACCGTAGTAACTGTGCAGCACCATGCTACAGAATTGATTGGGTTTAATCCTGGCAAGTTTCACGTATAGGTGTGGAGGCAGATCCAGTGTTCCCAGGGCTAGTCTGAGTGGGTGGACAATGGAAACATAGACATGGGAGGCCAATCATCCCAAGGCTTGTCTATTTGAGGATACCATAGGGACATAGGTGAGGCAGGCCAGCCCAGCAGTCCCATGGCTGATTCAGGGTGGGTGACAGGGAGAATGCAGGTGGGGAAGACTGGTCTGGGTTCCATTTGCTGGTCAGGGTGGGCAAGGAGGGGGGTATGTAGGTAGGGGGTGCTAGTCAGAGTTCCCGGGAATGGTCTGGGTGTAAGAAAATGGGGCCCATATGTGGTACAGGAAGTTTTTCTGATTTGATGGCCATTTGACGGTTATGTTTCATGACTGTTGTACTTTAAAAGGTATTATGAAGGGCTTGTTCATAACAGTTTATTACCATTATTTTCAGTTTTCTTTTTGAAGGCTAATTTGCATTTCTCGTGATTTTTGAAGGGCATATGAGAGTACATTGAGATGTTTTTCAATTGATAAAAACTGGTGTTTGAGGTATAATTGAAGTCAATTTGAATTACTTTAAAAACTGAAGTATATTTAAAGGCCTTCATTTTAGGTGGAAAAGAAGGGTGTTCTGGGTGTAATTGAAGGGTTTTTTACCAGTCTTTTAACCTTCCTTTTTAGGATAATTTCCATTTTTCGTCCTTTTTTGAAGGGCATTTGAGAACAAATTGAGAAGTTTTTCAAATGATAAAAACTGGTGTTTGAGGTACAATCGAAGTCAATTTGAATTACTTCAAAAATATGAAAATAACTGGATCAGTTTTTTAAAAAATGGAAGAATTTGAAGGCCTTATTTTTCTGTGTGGGAGGCCAGTAGTTCTGGAGTGATCCACGGGACGTGACAACCACGTACTCTAGTCCATTTGTAAGGGGCATATTGATTTCAGATGGAGAGGAATTTATCTTTAAAATAATCTAGGGCTGCATCCACATGAGATAGATCAAGAGGTGGAAAAAATGAATAGTAAAATCAACATTACAAACTATAAGTCATTTACAGCAATACAGTATATCAGAAGAGTGTAATCATAAACATTGAAGGCAAATCAGTGCAACAGGTCACTAAGTCAGAGGACAGGGGCCAGGCAGTGGGCATCATTTATCAGGCCTTCATCAAGGTCTTTGACTCTGTACCCCATAAGAGATTGGTCAAGAAGTTTGTGAATCTTGTGGTTGAGGAAAAGAAGACCATATGGGTAGAAAGCCAGCTGAGGGACATGCCCCAGAAGGGTGGTGGTGGGGACAGAGTTATCTAGCACCAGGGAGATCACCAGTGGGGTCCTGCTGAGCTCAGTGCAGGCCTAGTGCCATTCAAAGACATTGGGGATGGCATTAAGGGCAAAATGTGATGATTTGTGAATGACACCAAGCTCTGTGGGAGGGTTAACACAGTAGAAGGGAGTCAGGACCTACAGGAAAACCTGAAAAAACTTAAGAGGTGGTCTGGGATTTCGCAGCTTGACTTCAATGGTAAGAAATACAGAATTATGCACACCGGAGCCAGGAATCAAAGGATAGCACACTACCTGGAAGGGGTCCAGGTAGCAGCAACTGAGGAGAAGGATCTGGGAGTAATGACCACTAGCGACCTGAAGCACTCCATGCAGTGCAAAAAAGCAACAGCAATGGCAAATGTTACTGGGTTGTATCGCTAGAGGAAAATAGGTGAAAGGAGGTTATACTGCCTTTCAACAGGTCACTGGTGAGGCTGCATCTGGAGTATGAAGTAAGGTACTGATGTCCACACCTTTAGAAAGACATCAACCTGCTGGAGATGGTCCAGAGGTGGGCAACAAAAATGACTGTGGATTAGCAGGGTAAATCATGTGAAGAGAGGTTGGGGCCCTGAATATGTACTCCTTGGGACACAGGAAGTAGAGAGAGGACATGATAATGACCTTCAAATTCTTAAAAGGAATAAACAGGGTGGATAAGAAGGGTCTCTTTAAGCTAAGTGGCATCCAAAACATGAAGGGACACAGTCTAATTCTGGAAGGGGGAGGGTTAGAAGGGAGGTTAGGAAACACTTCTTCAAGAAGGGATGGTGGCCAATTGGAATGTGCTGCCAGAAGAAGTGGTCTTAATGAAGTCTGTGGAAAGCTTCAAGAGAGGCTAGGCTAGGCATAAAGGGAAAGATAAGAGGGGCAGAAGGAAGGGATAGGAGGACTGGGGAGAGGGATGAGGGTCAGTAGCATAAGCTGAGAACCCTACCATATGAGCAGACTAGATAGACCAAATTAACCTATTCTGCTGGCTTTTTCATGTTTGTATGTACTTGCAGTTGACAACATTGAGTTGTGATAGACTGGGGGAAACTACTACTACAGGCAGAGCTTGGGAATGAGAGGAGCAAAATGTCCAGTGCAATACAGTTGGGGGGAGCCAAGAGGTAGAGGGTCATGGACTGTTGCAGATGGGAATAGAAAAGTAACAAAGAAGAGACTCGGGACAAAGCAGAAGAAGCAGAGCAGATCGACATGGGGAAGGAAGATCAGGTTTTAGGAAAGCAGAATAAGAAAGCAGATTGACCAACACTGCATTCCCTAGACATAATAGAGAGAAAGTGGACAGTATTATGGTGGAGAGGGAAAGGGGAAGGATGGGGAGAGGACAGTAGGGATGTAAAGTATGAGGGAAAGGAACCAAACCAAAATTTAGATATAAATGTGACACAATATAAAAGGTGCCTGGCATCAAGAGAGGGAACTGAAAGGGCAGAGTAGAGTGAGCAGTGGTAGTTATGATGGGAGCAGTCTAAGGTCAAATGACAAAAAAATAAGAGATCATTTGGGATCGCCACTATAGACTATGTCACCATACTCAACAAATCAGAAGAATCATCTTTAAAACAATGTCTCAGCTAGCAGGAAAAAGGACACTTGTTTTGTCCCTGTACAGTGCACCATGCTTGGGGTGGAGCAGAGAGAAATCAAGAAGTCGGTAAAACCACTACCAAGGTGCTTAGAGGAGGTTACATTCTCAATCATGGCACTAACTCAGTGTGAAATCTAGGGAGGAAGGTGAGCCTGGTAAGCCTCTGCCAGGTGCCATAAGTCATAGAAACTGTTTTCTTGGCACTGGGGGACAGTTGATTAGATGAAACTAGCTTGTCAAAGTCCAGCTGTAGATCTGAGGTAAGGTCATGGAAAGAGGAGCCAGATGCAAAAACTACTGTATCATCAGTGTGCTGTATATATTTAATAAAATTTGATTCACCTGAAGAAGGGACCTGTGAGGCCCCGAAAGCTTGTGTAGAATTCTATCTTTGTACAAGACACTTGTTGGTCCAATAAAAGGTTTCAAACCTTCCAGCATCTCATTTGCTGTATATATGAATGGATGCAGAGAAACAGACAGAGGGGAGATCATTCAAGAATACGGAAAAGAGAATAGGGCCCAGTACAGACTCCTGAGGGGTGCCTGTACACATGGGCAACCACAATGAAATAGAGCTTCCTATCCAGACAGCTTGAGACTCTCCCTCAAGGTAAGAATGAAACCAACAGACTACAGAGTCAGAGATACAACAGACATAAGGGCAACACAGTGGGGAAGTAATGTATGGGAAAGGATAGGCAAAGGGGAGTACAGACAGAGGCTAAGAGAAATAGTGGAGGGGCAGTATGGGAGACAAGGCAAGACAGAGTGGATAGGAAAGGGGGAAGAGTCATAGAATTAGCATGGAGAGCAGAAAGGGAGCTGGGAATCATTTACACTAATGGTTGTAGTATCGGGAACAAGAAGTGTGAAAGTCAGGCTATAATGTCCTCAGAGGGTTTTGACATACTGGCCCTTACTGAAACGTGGGCTATGCAGCATCATAGCTGGGATATTTAAGTCATAGGCTATGTCATGTTTAGGATGGATAGGGAAGGTGATTAAGGGGGAGTCACTGTATACATCAGAGACTCAACCATGATGGTCAAAGACAGGACAATAGAAAGGCAGGGGGGAAGTCAAGAAACTGTCAGTCCAGCAGTTTGACAAAGGGAGGAAGAAACACGATGGCAGTGTGATCTACACACTACCAGCTCAAACCGCTAAGACTGACAAGTCCCTGTATGATGCAAGAAGGAAGGCAGCAAGCTTAAGTAGTACTATCATTATGGAAGACTTAAATCTTCCAGATGTATCTGGGATGTCTCAGTGGCAGGCAGTGGAAAAAGTCAAGAGTTTGTTGAAGCCATGCAGGGTGGATTCCTGAATTAATGTGTTTGGGATCCAACTATGGAAAGTTCCACCCTGGGACTTGTTATGTCCACAAATTACATTATAAGTGACTAAAAGGTGTCAGAGCCTCTGGTGACTAATAACCAACAACAGCTTTGGAAGAAATGTTTACATGTGAAGTAAACTGAAAAGCGCAACTGCACTGGTTTTGTACTTTGATTTCATTCTGCTAACTAGATTTTCAAACAGCAGCTAGTCTCTGTTGCAAAGTTTACCAGATGTTCTGCCTCTAGCCTTTTAGAAATCAGCATATTCATGTGATAACATCATCTGAAAGTTTACAAAGAAATGTCATTGCATTGTTTATTGCACTGTGAGCACCAGTTGCTACATCGTTTCTCTTATTATTACTAGCTACTTGGCATAAAATCTGGGACTTCTATCCTGTTTTGTCGAATTGTGTTTTGGAACATTAGCAATATGAAGCTACAAAATGATGTACTATTAACCAGTGTGACCGTACTCTACATTTGACTTTTGCAGTATTTGAATATTTTTGCCTGCACAGCCAGTACTAAAATTATGTGACTGAGACTGTTATGTTTTTTGCACTTTATTGCTAAATCTCACTTAAAACTGGAATGCACTGTTTTAGCACTTTTGCTGTTCCAAGGCTTTGAATAGGGAAGTGAAAACCTTTTACAGTCAGATGGTATCTATGGACAATTCTGCACAGCCATTCTCAAAAACTTGCCTGTGGAACTATATATGTGAATTTAGTACTTATACCGGGTTTTTGATAAAATGTGGATGGCATTATTTCCGATCTATTTCTGCCTGTTCATTTGAATATTTTTTGCTCCCTGAGTGATGAGCAGTACATCTGTGTCATCTAACATGAAAATGTAGTCCTTTAAAATGTTTTTTTTTTCACTAGCCTTCTGGGTGTAGCCTTGCCACAGCAAGAGTGTAGTAGGAGTTGCTGCTGGTTTCTGCAATTCATGCTTTCATTCTGCAGTTCAGTGACTCACTGAACTATGGAATAAATGTATGAATTGTAGATTACTGTATTGAACTACAGAAAGAAATTCCACAGAACTGATCACCGACAGTGATAGTTCTGCAGAATTTCTTTCTGCATTTGAATGCATTAATCTGCAATTCTTGCATTCATTCCACTCTTCTAAATCAGAGTTTCTGTTAAAGTTGCATTCCAAAATTTCACAGAAGCAAAATTTCAACTTTTGTATTAAAGCTGCTGGAGAAATTTTATTTTCGTAAAGCACTATTTTCTAGATATGCATGGCTTACAGAGCAAAACGGTAGCATGTTTTTGTAAGAGACCATCATGTCAAATGAAATTGATAGACTTCTTGAATTCAGTGACACAGGTGGCTATCAATAGGCAGGCGGTGGATGTCCTTTATCTAGACTTTAGCAAGACCTTAGACTCTGTGGCACATCGGAGACTGGTTAGAAAGTTGTGGATCCTGCAGACAGGATGATTGGTAGGGTGGGTCTGGAGCTGACTGGAGGGAAGGACCAAGAGTGTTGTCCTAAACAGCAAATGCTCACATCAGGCAGGTCACTAGTGTGGTTTCCCAGGGCTATGTCCTGGGACAAATAATTTTCAGCATGTACATATCAGCTATAGGAGTGGGGTTCAATTGAAAGGTGAGTCTGTTTTTGGATGACACCAGTCTCTGAAAAAGTGTGAACAGTGCAGAAAGAGCCAGGTATAGGATCAGGATGTGGAAAGACTGGAAAGGTTGTCAGACACATGCCAGTTTAAATCTAATGCTAAGAAGTGCAACATTATGTCAATAGGGAGGGAAAAACCTAAAAATGGAGTAGTCAAAAGATGGATAAGGATGGTCCAGTCAACAGAGGATACAAATATAGGATCTATCAACAATGACAACCTAAAATCAAACAATCAGCGCAATAAAGCATGTGGGAAGGCCAACAGTATGCTGAGATGCATAGGGAGGGATACCACTAGCCAAAGGAAGGAGGAGATCCTGCCTCTTTATAGAACACCATTGAGATCACAGTTGGAGTACTGCATCCTGGGCTGGTCTCCTCATCTGAAAAAAGACAGGAAATTCCAGGAATCAGTCCAGAGGAGGGTAGATGATCAGTAGTCTTCAGGATATCTCATATGAGGAGAGGTTAAAGAATTTGAACACTTAGAGTCTGATTCTCAAAACACTGGGATTGACACAAGGGCCTTGTGTCAAAGAAAAATGATGCTAGGGGGTGCACTGCACTGCACTGCACCTTATGTCATTCCTGATTCCATAAGGCAGCCTGCACCACTTGGGGGACTGCCTCAGCCAGTTGGGTGTGTGTTGCCCTTGTGACAGCCACAGTGCTGTGCACTGGCAGACGGGGACTTGCGCCTGGATGGAGCTGTCATATCCCCTTTTGCAGGATTCCACAAGCACCTCAAAGGGTGCAGGGAACACATGAGTTTAGACCAACCCAAAGTGGGCCTAACAACCCATGTACCACTCTCCAGCCCATGTAGATGAGTATCCACCATATGTACAATAGGTTGAACCACTTGGGTGTCATGTGGCAAGTCCAGCGTCCCACTGGTCTCCATTACCCGACTGTCAGGCTGCTTTAGTCCTTGGGAAAACACCAGAGTCTGTCATGGTTGTGAGGATACTGATGTGTAGATGGTGCTTCTGGCCTGCTGGGGTCACCTTGGAGCCCCTGGGCAGTGCAGCCAAACTTGGTGCAAGTCGGGACAGCTTGGTAGTGCACAGCTGAGTACCAGACTATGCTCTGGTGAGCAACATGTGGAAGACTATGTGGACTGGTGTTGTCCCATACAATCTGACTGCACACTCCATACAGTCCTACAGCGGTGTTGGCAAGGCCATTCACATTGGCATTGGAAGACTGGGACATCAGAAGCCACCTCTGCAGCAGTTCACCTGACACAGGCATAGATCACTGCAGAAATGCACAGTATCCCACCTCTGGTGCCATGGTTATTGGTGCTCTTCTGACCTTGCACTGGTTTGCAGCTGCTAGACTGTGGCTTGGCCATGCTGCGACACCACCAGTGGTGCTCCATTACTGGGTGCCATGCTGCTGTACCCTCCCTCAGCTTGTATCAACCCCCTCCCATGCACCTTTTGTTTATCACACAGGAGTGGTTGCTTGACCCTGTGGAAGTTTGGTGCTGGGAACCCACCTATTCCAGAACTGGGCACTGGGTCCCTTGCATATCCAACTCTGATGCAAGTTACAGCAAACAGTAGCCTGAATCGGTCTACTGGGATCTTAGTGAACTGGGCCCATTTTCTCTAGAAACCAGGAGAGAGAGATGGGACACACATGAACATATGAATCTGCCAGCAGAAACAGACCACCCGGTCTATCAATATCTGCCTGAGTGTGCAGCTAGCACCCTAGATTGCAGCTGCCCCAACCCCTTCCCCATCTGTCATTCCCATGATGACCTCAGCCCCCACCACGCAGACCCTCCTTCTTACTTTGTCCCACTCCTTCTTAAAACTTCCTACTGTCTTACATGATACCATCCCCTCTGGTAGAACATTCCATTTATTTATTTAGCTTTTGTTTACCGGGTAAGTGCACTAGCCACAGCAATGACTATTTTCAGGCACGACCCGGGAGGGTACAGTACAACAATACAGGGAAGACATTCCAATACAAGTACAAAAATACACCACCCTCTCCGTGAAGTAGTGACTCCTTATCTCCCTCTTAAATCTTCCATCCCACAATCTTAGTCCGTGCCCCCTCATGTCCCTATCCCTAAACAGTTTAAGCACCCCTTCAGTGCTAGCTTTGTTTATCACCCTCAAATACTTGAACATTTCAATCATATCTCCCCTATTCCTCCTCTCCTCCAGTCTGTACATATTCAGTTCATTCAGCCTGTCTTCATAGGCCTTGCCCTCAGTCCCCTGTAACATTTTTGTTGCCCTCCGTTGCACACCTTCCAGTAAATTAATATCCCTCTTCTGATATGGCTATCAGTACTGTATACAGTACTCCAAGTGTGACCTGACCAAAGATCTGTAGAGGGGCAGGATCACCTCCCTATGCCTGGATGAGAAACCCCTTGTGATACAGGCCAGCATCCTGTTCACCTTAGCTGTTGCTTTCCTGCATTGGGCAGAGTTGTTCATGCTCCCTGTTACCAGTGCCCCTAGGTCCTTCTCTTCCTCAGTGATCCCCAGCCTCACCTCTCCCAACCAATAGTCCCTCCTTGGGTTATTTGTCCTGAAGTGCATAACCTTCCACTTTTTCACATTGAATCCAAGCTGCCACTTCTCCGACCATACCTCCAGTTTGGTTAGGTCCCCCTTGTACTGTAGTTATTCCCATCTATTCTCTTCATCTACCACTGTCCCCATTTTGGTGTCATCTATGAAAAGACTAACCCTGCTCCCAAATCCATTTGCAATATCTAAGACAAAGAGCCCAAATAGCACCGGGCCCAGCTCCGAGCCCTGTGGCACACAGCTCATCACCAGTCTAGGTGTCAAGATCCCCCCCCCACTGTCACCCATTGCAGCCTCCCCTGCAGCCAGTTCCTTATCCAGTTTGTCAGCTTCATCCCCACCCCCACAGCAGTCAGCTTCCCCTCCAGCCTCCCTTGAGGCAGTGAATCGAAGGCCTTGCTGAAGTCCATGTACAGGACATCTACAGCATGACCCATATCCAGCTTTCTTGTTACCCAGTTGTAATATTCTTTTAGATTGGTCTGACAAGACCTCCCTTAGATGAACCCGTGCTGCCACCCATCATGATACCACCTAGTACATGACAAAAACATATAAGCTGCTACATAGGGTTAAGTCAGCAGACACAATGGAACTGATTACAATAAGAAAGGGACCACAAAAGGCCAGACCTATAAGTTGACTGTGGATAAATTCCAAAAAGATGAGATGTGATTTTTCTTCTCAGGCAAGATGGTGGAGGGGTGGAGCAGCTTGACCAGTAAGTTGGTGAATCCGGGCAGTGTGTTGGAGGTCAAGGCAGGGTGGTTAGGATAAAAAGGGGTATTTGGTGGCTCAGAGAAATTTGGTTCAGAACAGTGGGCTGGTGTTTTAGGGGTCATAGTAGGTAGGTAGGGTTAGGGCAGACTGGATGTGCCCTTGGGCCTTTTTCAGTTCTTAGCATTCTTTGTTTCTTTTTTAAAAAGTTGTATCATAGCCGTACATAAAGTATGGAGCTGTACCCCTCCATCATCCACACACAATTCTTATTCCTTCTCTCTGAGTCCTTTAAGCAAGTTGTTTTTATAAATATGAAGTTGCAATAATAAAACCCTCAACTTAGCTCCAGTGGAATAATTGGGTCACAAGTTAGAGTTCCATTACAACTAACAATTTATCTCAACAGCCTCCTTTGCATTGAAAAATCATCTAGGAAGTCTGAAAGTCTAGCTAATAAGGTTGTGTGTGTGTGTGTGTGTGTGTGTGTGTGTGTGTGATCAATTCACATATCTGGACTGTGTAGTATGGTACAGTTTGCACGGCCATTGGCCCAGACTGTGGACCAATGGGCGTACCACCGTACTGTACGCAGTCAGTCAGCGGTCGGCTGGGCAGCTTGCGGGTGGGGAGCTGCTGCCCTCCACTGACCGGGGGAAGTGGGGTGGTGGGACTCAGTGGGCAGGTGGGGAGGGGGTACCACTTGACCACCAGGGATGGTATGGACATTTACATTTTCATACTGATGCCCGTGATCAGGCTGGAAGTGGTCCACTGGACCACCAGGGATATTGGATGGTTTATTCTTATACTTAAGCCCGCGATCTGGCTGCAAGCGGTCCACCGGACCACCATGGAAATTGGATGGTTTATTCTTATACTGAAGCCTGCAATCAGTCTGGAAGCGCATTGCCGGTAGGGGGCAGGGGGCATCAGTCCCTGACGGCTGCTGCCTGGCAGGGCAACAGGAGCAAGTCGCCAGGGATTGGTGCATCTGCATGCAAATGGGGCCATAATGACATGCTAATGGCCCCATTTGCACCTTGCATGCAATATGGCCCCATTTGCATGTCCACCGTTGAATATCGCGGTTGACACGCCTAACTCAATGACACTTGCGTTAGCACATCCCCCTGCTCCTCTCTGGCCACTTGTGCTGGTGCAGTGCCACTGCACCATGCACAATGCGGGTGGCCACAGTGCCATATTCAATGGTGCTGAGCAATGGTGCAGCACCGTTGAATATTGCCCGGTCCATGCCCTGGCTCATCCCAGTTGCAATGCACCCCTGTCAGGTGCAGTTCTGAATATCCCACCCCAATTTTTCAAAATAGCCTTTTTATGACCTCTCCTCATGAACAAGGGCGGAGAACATTTTCAACTCCTTGTCAAAAGGTGATTTTGCACAGAGACCATGAAATCACCTTTTGGGACAGATGTGTCCAATGTCAGTGCAATTGTTCATGAGGTGGGGTCCCAAAGAAGGCATGTTGAAAATTTGGGGCAAAATATACAAAAAATTGTCAAGTTGTTCAATTAAGTTCAAAACCCCATTGAAATACATTGAACGGCATACCTGTTTCCTTGGTTCGCGATCCAGCTTCGAAGAGTGAAGACTAGTCTACAGTCCACAGAGGATTATGGTACTGGACCCCTGTTGGGTAAGTAAGGGCTTGGGGGGGTAGGTGGCTGTTGAATGAGATGGTCAGGTGAGGTAAAGTAATGGCTGCTATGGACATCAGTGGAGGGGTTACTTTTTATAGAGTATATTTAAAAAAAAATTATAAGGGAAGGTTTTCTTTATTTCAGGTATGACATTGGGTGGACTAGGCACCCCCAGTGTCAGTATTAAGTTTGTGGGAGGTGGGTGCTGAGAGGGAGGGTCAGGTGGGTGGGACAGTTACGGGGGTGGTAACAATAGAGAGTGACAGCGACACTGGGAAATTGGGCACTCTCAGTGTCAGTGTAAAAAAAAATTGCAAGGGAAGGTTTTAGACCAGGGTTTCACTTACAAGGTGGCAACATTGGAGGATTGGACACCCCAGTGTCAGAGTTATGTTTGGGGGGCATGCTGAGAGGGAGGGTCAGATGTGGGGGCAGTCACAGGGACAGCATTGCTAGTAACAGACCTCGACAGATGGTTTCCTGTCACAGTTGCCATGAGCACCTGCATGTTTCTCTTTCCAGCCATTCCAGACTGACAGACAATGGGTCAGTTTGCTTGCTGGGAAGCATACATGAAAAGGAAGTGCAGACCCATGATTGGGTCAGCTGTTTCTTTTCACATTCATGCCATCACTGCCCAGCAAGCCAAAACTCTGTCATATTCAGACTGTCTGTTGACTGGTGTGGCATTGTCACACCCCTAAAATATTGCTCTGCATTGAACGACAGTGCCACACCTCTCAATACCCAACTACCATATCAAACAGTTCACCAAGCATGCACATGCATGGAGCACATAAAGAGATGCTGTGTTTGTCCAGTCTGTAATCTCTCACTCAAAGTCTGGCCAAGTTATAAGCAGCCAAAGAGTCCAAAATAGCATCAGTAAGTAAAGTTGAATTTCATGAGCTTTTATGAAATTGTGGAATATTGTGATGCTTTTGTCAGAGCCATGGTCATACATTTTGCCAAGTCATACACTTGAGTTGCCATTGTAGAGGAAGGTAAAGGCTGGGTAAAGTGGCAATAAGGCAGCATTAATAGGAGGCTCCAAAATAAAAGTCTAGGTGCCAAGTATCATCTCATTATCTTGAGTAATGAACTTAAAGAACAGTTTTGGATACCACTATAGCTCACTGACGTAATGAATTGTGAAGGCACATGCACATACAGCATTGTTTCTGTACACTGCCACCTGCTGACTCTTTAACAACCCTGTACTGTAGATAACAATGTAAATCTTTACTATTTGAAAACTATGGCAGCAAGTGATGCCAAGCCTTACAATTAGTTGTGATTTAGGCCATTGTGACAGAGGTATCTGGATACCTTTAATCATGGTGGAGCATGATGCTAGGCATCACTGTCACATGAGTGTTGGGGAGGTATTGCATGGCCATGATGCTAATGAAGGTAAGGTGATTCAGTTGTGATATGCACGATGGTCTACATCCAGTGATGTCATTCATTTCCTTGAAATGTACAAATGATGTTCTGCCCAATGCACTCTTCTCATTATTGCTCTTTGCTTTGAAGTACAAAGTCTTCATTAGTTTCCAACAATGTTTCATCTGATCTACAATGCAAATGAAACCTGCATTCTTCATTCTCTCCACATCCTTTCCGAAATGACTGTTTCTAAATTTCCTTCTGTCTAATTGTCATACTATATCAAGATCTTTAGACAACTAATAATAACATCAGTTTTTTCATTGGTCCAGAAATGTTTTTTACCAACAATTTGTGACATATCAAAAGTGTGGTAAGTCACTTATGTGCACTAGCAAAAAAAATTGCAGAATTAATCAGGAACATAACACAGATTACACTGTAGCAAATATACAGCCAAAATAACAGTAGTAGAGTAGAGAAATAGAGCTAGTAGAGGGGGTTACTGAGTGATACCCTGACATAGAGCAGAGTATTGTGTGCTTCCCTACCCCAAAATTCCTACTTTGTGTTATTGACTGCCTGTATACTTGAACTGCTATAAACAAGAGAAAAAATATAAATTACAAAAGCAATTTATATATATATATATATATATACATATATATATAAATATATATATATATATATATATATATATATATATATATCTAGTGTGCTGGGATTGCAGAGGGCAGTAGCAGGCTATTGCCCAGGGAAATGGGACCAAGGGCTGCTGGGAGATGTAGTTCAGCCAGATAGTGCTCCGAACTACAAGCCAGTAACTTCAGGGAGTTTAGGCACCAATGGTTAAGGTTTTATAACTGGATAACAATACAGTTGTTTCTAAGGCTGAAGGGTCTGATTACATAAAATATTTTACATTGTGTGATTGACTGATAATGAGGCCCAACACCACAGGAGGAGGGCCTTATAGACCCTGGAAGGTCCAGTATTCTCGAATACCACCAGCCCTTGAGGGTATTATTGTGCTTAGAAAATAGCCCACAGGTAACATTTTAAATAACATAAAAAAAAATATTATAAAAAAATGTAGTGACTGATGAAAAAATAATAAAAACAGAGTTTATTGTACAGCAGTCCCTGTACTGTGCTATATTTGCCAGTAGAGGATGCTGCTGATTGGGAAATCCTGTCTGAGTGAGCTGTATAGGTGCCCCATGGTCTCATGGGAGTTGTAGTCCTATGTGACATGAGTGGCTAGTAATCCTAGGCCCCAGAGTGAGCTCTAGAGCTGGGTCCATTTTTTTAAACAAAAAAAAAAAGGAAGAGGAACACTCAGGTGATTGACTAGTCAATCACTTGTCTGGTTTTACAGGCAATGTAAGTCTTTATGGTTCTTTATTAGTTATATGTTTGTTCTGAGAGTTTGTGGGAGGAGCATGTTGATGGAACACAGGAGTGGGACTTGTCTGCAATGGGTCCCAGAAATGGAGTTGTGCTGCCGGGTAACGGTGATTGTGAGAGCAAGTGGGGGATTGGATGTCATGAGTGGTTGGAGCAGCTGAGTCAGGTCTGTTTTTCTGAGGAAAGAAAAAAAGGTAATGTATGTTTTTTGTGTTGTAAATGATGAAAGACTTTGAATAACTTCATGTAGGGGCTGATCCAAAGATTGAAGGGGGGGGGGGCTCTCTCTTAGCAAGCAGAAAAAAATAGTGGCTAATAAATTAAAAAATTTGGTCTGGCAATAGGATACCACTTTCTTATGTTAGGCACAGCTGGCACTTGCTTTTCAGAGAGCTCTATCAAAAAATGGATGCACACCCCTGGAATGATGCCAGCCAGTCAGTACTCAAATATTTGGTTTGCTATTTACTAAAGAAAGATAGAGTAGTGTATTTAAACCTTATGACATTGGAACAATGAAGGCTGAGGCAGGATTTAATCACACCATATCAGATTTTAAAGGATCTTTACTTAATTTCCAAACTAAATATAGAATTAAAACAAGTAAATCAAATTACACGAGAACATCCATTACAACTATCAGTACATTTTAAAACAATAAAGAGAAAATTTTTCTTTAAATAAACAGAACATTTTTCTTTACATAATGCATTTCTTTATATAACGCGTCATAAATCCTTGGTATTCCCTACCTTTGGATATGGCTATTAGTTGGAATTCCATACCTTTGGATATAGCTATTAGTAGTACAAAAGCTGAATTTAGAAAGAAATTGGATTATTACTTGATAAGTGGTGATACAATTAATTATTACAATTAATACCTAACAGCACTGATGGCAGACACAATCCTGGACATTGTGGCTATTAAGGAGACATGGTACATAGGGAACCATGACTGGGATGCAGCCATACCAGAGTATACACTTTTTAGAAAGGATAGGGAGAGGACGAGAGGAGGAGGGATTACTATGTATGTGAAGGAAGAGATTAAAGCTATGGAGGCTCAGGGATCCAGGGAAGAAGCAGAGGCATTGTGGGTCACTCTGGAGTCAGGGAACAAAGCAGCCATCATGCTGGAGTAGTTTACAAGCCTCCTGTGCAGGGGGAGGATATAGATCTAGTATTAGTAGAGGCCATCTATAATATGGTGGCCAAAGGGGAAGTACTACTAATGGGCGACCTCAACATGCTGGATGCAGATTGGAATATCCAGACTGTGAGTACATCAAGCAGCAGCAACCTCATGTCTGCCATCTATAGGGCAAACCTAAGGCAGCTTGTGGTTGAGCCATCCAGGGAGGGGAATATATATTGGACTTAATGCTGACAGACAGGGACAGAATCATGGATGTTGAGGTGGGCAATCCCCTTGGTACCAGTGACCACAGAACTGTGTAGCTTACAGTCGACACATTGGCAGAAGAAAACCTTACAAAGATTAAGATCCTAGATTTCCAGAAGGCTAACTTTTTGGAGATGGGGGAACAGCTCAAAATTGTTCTGGCAGCAGAAGGTACAGAGGGAGGGCTAGAAAAACAGTGGATTAGGCTCACGAGATCCATAGCAGGAGTGACAAGTCAATGTGTCAGACTGCTTAGCCAAAGCACAAGAAAGAAGTGGCCACTGTGTTTCTCTAAATCAGTGGCTGAGAAAGTGCAATAAAAAAGTAAGGCATTCAGGAAATACAAAGAGACACAAAAAGAAGAAGACAGAGTGACATATCAGGAGAAGCAGCAAGAAGCTGGAAAAGCCATCAGAGGGCTAAGGCAAGAACAGAGGAAGGAATAGCACAGGCTATTAAGAAGGGAGACAAGACCATCTTCCATTATATTAGCAAAAGGAAGAAGACCAGAAATGGCATTGTTAGGCTAAACAAGGGAGAGGCTGGGTGAGTGGAGGATGACCTTGAAAAAGCTGAGATACTGAACAAGTATTTTTGCTCAATATTTACCAGGGAAGAGGCAGGGAACAGGCCAAGACTCATGAGGAAAGGTTTATGGGGGGGAAGGGGGCATGGACACCAGCCCATTTATGGTGGATAGAGTGTTGGAGGAACTAGGGAAAGTAAAGACAGACAAGACAATGTGGTCAGATGGGATTCACCCCAGAGTTTTGAAGGAACTCAGGGAAGTCCTAGCAGGACCACTGACGATCCTTTTCAACCAATCACTAGAGATGGGGGAGGTACGTGGGGACTGGAGGAGGGTAGAGGTGGTCCCCCTGCACAAGAGTGGAAGTAGGAAGGAGGCAGGCAGTTATAGACATGTAAGCCTGACCTTGGTTGTGGGAAAGCTGATGGAGTCCCTGCTTTAGGAGAGAGTAATGAAGTTTCTGGAGTCAAGCAGTGCAAAAGACCTAAGGCAGCATGGATTCACTGAGGGAAGGTCCTGTCAGACTAATCTTATTGATTTCTTTGGCTGGGTGACCAGGGTGATTTGTCAGTGAGGGGCAGTGGATGTGGCCTATCTGGATTTCAGCAAGGCCTTCAACACTGTTCCGCATAGAAGGTTGCTTAACAAATTGGGGAATCTGGGTGTGGGCTCTAAAGTGGTAAAATGGGTTGGAAACTGACTAAAAAGGAGGACCCAGAGGGTGGTAGTAAATGGCATAAAATCCGAAGAGGGGGAGATGACCAGCTGGGAGCCACAGGGATTGGTGCTGGGTCCAGTTCTATTCAATGTCTTCATAAGTGACATTGTAGAGGGTCTGGAGGGGAAAGTATGCCTGTTTGCAGACAACACCAAGATCTGCAACAGAGTCAACACACAGGAGGGGCTAGATAAAATGAGAAACAACATAAGACTACTCGAGGAATGGTCAAGGGTTTGGCAGTTGCGTTTCAACACTAAGAAGTGCAAGATAATGAACCTGGGACACAGAAACCCAAGAGAGGAATACAGGATGGTGGGGCAGGTTGTAGCCACCATAAGTCAGGAGAGAGACCTGGGAGTTATCATATCTGATGACCTGAAGTCATCCAAACAATGTGAAAAAGCAGTGGGGAAAGCAAACAGAATGCTGGGGTGCATAGGAAGAGGCATAACCAGTAGGAGGAGCAAAGTGGTGATGCCACTATATAGATCACTGGTGAGGCCTCATCTGGAATACTGTGTCCAGTTCTGGAGACCTCATCTCAGGAAGGACATAGACAGAATGGATGCAGTCCAGAGAAGAGCAACAAAAAATGATACATGCACTGCACAACAAGCCTTATGAGGCAAGTCTCAGGGAACTTAACATCTACTCACTGGACAAAAGAAGGGAGAGAGGGGATATGACAGAATTTTCAAAAACCTTAGAGGAATAAACAGGGTACAGGAGGGCAGCATATTTCATAAAAGAAAGTGCACAAGGACAAGGGGACATAACATGAGGCTGGATGGAGGGAGGCTTGGGGGACTGCTAGGAAGTATTTTTTCACAGAGAGAGGGTGGTGGATCCATGAAACAGCCTACCAGTGGGGGCGATGGAAATGAAAACAGTACACAAGTTCAAAAGTGAATGGGATAAGCATAAAGGCACCCTGCTGTGCAGCAAAGCAGGGGAACAGCAGTCCAGATAAGGGTAGGGATTGCCAAACCATGTTGGGAACTGGGCAGCCTACGTGGACCGGTTGGTCCTCATCTACCATCATCTTCTATCTTTCTATGTTTCTACAGAGCATTACAGGTGCACGCCCCTTAGTTCCTTTCCTGCCTTAGTAAGGACCTTAGTATAGTTGGAAAGACTGAAGTAACATAAGATCACAGTGAGCACGTGGATCTGCTATGTGGGCAGTTGGGTAACGTGTGGTGGTTTACTTGAATCTATATCTCCCCACACATGTAACACAAATTTCACTGTAACCTCCCCATACTGGTGTCAGGATCAATTAATCATCATAAAGCCTGAACCACCTCCATAGTGTGGCCCCCTCCACCATATTTGCACTCTAACTATGGATCATATCACAGAATTCATTGCATAATGCTCATTTGGAACAACCCATACATACTCATCAGCTGGTTCCCCATGACAATATGTGCACACCATGCAGATTCTGAGACCCCCAATACATGACTACAGCTCCAGATCCCACCTCCCAGAAAGCAGAAGCAATGCAACATGCTCATCGCCATCCCCTCATTACCCATGGTATGCAACTACTATCATGCTCCCTGATGCAGAATCCAGATGCAGTGTTGTGCTCAGTATCTACACTTTGTTGATCCTTACCCCAATACAAAGTCAGTGTGTAATGCTCATCCCTCAACCCAACCCATGGTATGCCCCCAATGTCATACTTCCTGACCCAGACCCCTGCTATGGAGTTAGTCTGATTCATACTTGTGATATTGCTCTGACCCCTTTCAAGGTCAACGTAGCATACCTCATCCCCCTCCCATGGTATGCCCCCAATATCATTGTCCCCAACCCAGATCCCTGTTATGGTGTTAGGCTCACCATCTACATTCTTGGCTACCCACCCCACATACTTGTAGTACATCTCCTGCCGCCCTGTAGTGTCTGTGCCTTATGCTCAACCCCATCCCCCACCCGTATTATGCTCACTCTCTCATGCTCCCTGACCAGACCTGTGCTATGGACTCTTGTTTACCATACACATTATACCTTTCACACTTGCACTGTAGCTCCTGCCACTATTCAAAACTAAAGCAGCATTGTTATCCCCCCACCCATGTTATGACACTCTCTTCAGTATCCCTGATCCAGACTCTTATGGCACTAGTTTCACTATCTGCATTCTGGGCTCCACCCAGTCACTCAGGGTATGCTCCCACTGTTAGGCTCCATGACCAAGACCCCTGCTATTATCTTAGGATCACCATGTACTGTACATTATTATACAATGGCAAGAAAGAATGCTGGTCTCTCATTGGTCAGTCTAGGGCTGGACCCATGATGTCATCCCAGCATAACATCACAGATCTATTCCCAGCACATACATGACCAAATGACATGGCAAAAAAATCACTCCACATGCCATGTAAATGTTGCCCACACTTGGCATGGCCCATCTCAACTTTGCCAGTACTTACCAAAATCTTCAAAGTGTAAATCCCTCCCTCCCTCAGTACACAATACACCAAAATTAAACTGAGACCCATAACACATTTCCTTAAATCCCAATTATTAGTGTTCTTATTCATTTAAAAAAGAGAGCGAGAAAGAGAGAGAGAGATGTGAAAGCTATCTTTCCGCTCGGCTTCAAAGCAGCCCCCAGCTGTATTGGCAAGCCCCTCTTTGAAGCTTGATACACTCGATTCTTCATGTCTTTTTTTTTTAATGTAAAAAAATTTTGTTACTGAAATATAAAGCCCTCAGCTTGGCTTTACAGGTTATCACTTCCTCCCCCTCTCTAGACAACCCCCCTCTCAAAACTAAAAGCCGTCACTACGATCGGCTTTAGCACACTTCTTCCAGCTCTCCTCACCGCCTCCCCCAGAAACCTACCAGAAATGTTCTGAGCATGTGCCTAACACTGTGCTTCAATATGACTTACCAGATTGCTGTTTTCCCATTTCTCACAGACCGTGCTTTAGTGCGATCACATCTTGTTTCCAGCTTCGCTCATCTACTGGGAGAACAAGCAGAGGCATGATAAACAGACGGGGGGAGGTAGTGATCTCCAGCAGCTAGAACTGTGAGAGTGGTGGCAGGATAAATGAATTCACATTTCTCTGTGGCACCAGCATTAAGACTGAGGGATGGGAAAGAAATAGACACAATCTAAAAAGAAGATTAAAAACATAAACAAAAAAATGGTCTTAACAGTACATCAAAGAAATACAACAGAGAACAACACAAAGATTTTTTTTTTATTTTACTCTTTGGTAACAGCACCACCTACTGGCCAAAACAGAACTACGTTTCTCCTCAGCATACCTCCACATTGAAAAATAAAGTCAAAATCTATTTAAAATTGCTTTTTTCCCTAATCTTTCTGTCTTTTAAAATAAAGGAGCCATTATATAATAGGAATAATGCACTCCATGGTGGGTGTGTCATGCTGGGATAATGCCACTTCTGGGGTGAATAGTTGCACTTGGCCTACAGCCTCATGCCTAATCACCCCAGGCATGACGTTATCCCAGCACGACACACACCCTGTTGCACATTATTCCTTTATTGACTGCCCACCACACATGTGCTATAGCTCCTGACCCCCTGCAAAGTCAATGCAGCATGCTCACCCTAATCACCCACACATGTTGTGCACACACTGCCATACTCCAAGATCCAGCCCCCTGGTATGGACTCTGTTTCTACATCTTCCTTATGTGTCCCTTCACCCCAAACTACTGTACATAGGAACTTGCACTATAGCTTCTGTGACCCATCAGACTCAGTGCAGCGTGGTCATCTCCCCATTACAACTCAGGTTATGTCCCTGCTGTCAGGTTTTCTGACCATGACCTCTTCTAAGATCTCAGGCTCATCATCTAGATTATATCCCCCTCAACAAACACCTCTCTTGTGCTATAGCTTCTGTCACTATCCAAAGGCACTATGACATGCTCATCCTCCCAACCAATGTAATTCCCACACTGTCATGATCCCAGTCCCAAACCATTCTGTGGTCTCTGATTCACCATTAACATTCCCTAATCCCACACACACTTGTACTACTGCTCCTACCACCCTTCAAAGGCAATGCAGCAGATCTCTCCTCCCCAACACTCAGAGTATGCCCCACAGTTAGGCATCCTGTCCAAGACCAGTGACATGGGCTCAGACTCACCATCTACAGTATGCCTCCCGCACACTTTGCTACAGCTCATGTAACATTATGAAGACAATGCTGCATAATCTCTCCCCTCACACGTGTTATGCACATGTGTCATTCCCCCCTCACCAAGGCTCCTTCAATGGTAGCTCTGCTCCATCTACATTATAGGCTTCCCCCACACACTTGTACTATAGATCCTGTTCACCCCCCAAAAATTAATGCAGCATGCTCATAACCCCCCATGCCCCAACACCAGCAATGGTATTCCCTGGTCACACACTTTTAAAGAATAAAAATATGGGTAATACATATCTTACTAATTGTGGAGTGAGTAAATGTGTGTCATGTCTATGGTATACTGATGCTACCGCGACAGTTCTACATCGCCCGACACTACAGTGACAACAGCGCCCCCGAAGAAAACAATGTGTCCTGTGACTCCCTTAATGGCGACCGCAAATGCGGTCGACATAGGGGAGTAGCTGTAACGTTGATTGACAACTAAATTGTCGACCGACTGTCATGGATCCATGTCAATAAATCTGTTTTGCGAATATGAATATGTGTGCATTACATTTCTACATTAACTGAAGTCTTACTGTCACCACTGTTCCCACCTATTATTCTCACAACACCGGCAGCATTTCTACTGTCACTTCTGTTCCCACATTCTGTTCTCTCATTACCTGAAACATTCCCACTTTCTGCACTAATAATGTCACTGCTCATTCCACATGCTATTCTCACAGTGCCTGTAACATTCCCTCATTGTGCATTAACAAAGTGACCGCTATTTCCACATTCTATTTTCACATTACCTGCAACATTCTCATGTTCTGCACTCACACTATCAACAGTCTTTCTACATTCTATTTGCATATTGCTGGCAGACTTTCCACATTCTGCATTCCCACTGTCAACATTGTTCCCGCATTCAGGTCTCACAATATGTGCAACATTCCCTCATTCTGCACACACAATGTATTCTCACATTACTAGTAACATTCCTGCATTCTGCATTCACACTTTCACTGTTCTTCCCACATTCTATTTTCACATTACCTGAAATATTCCCACAGTCTACACAATCATGCCACCAGTATCCCCATATTCTGATCCCATATGTCCAGCAATATTCCCACATTCTATACTCACATGGTCACTGCTCTTCCCACATTCTGTTATCACATTACCTGCAACATTCCCACATGCTGCACTCACACTGTCACTGCTCTTCCCACATTCTATTTGCACAATGCCAGCAGAATTTGTATATTCTGCATTCCCACTGACATCACTGCTCCCACATTAAATTCTCACAATACCTGCAGCATTCCCTCATTCCGCATTGACATTGTAACCACTCTTTCCAAATTCCTTGCAGCATTTCCACCTACTGCACCCTGTCACCATCTTCCCACATTCTAATCTCACATTGCTGGCATCATTACCACTGTCACTGCTGTCCCCACATTCTAGTCTTATATTACCAGAAACATTTCAATCATTGTAGTCTCACATTACCTGCAATATTCCCTCATTCAGCATTAACACTGTCATCGCTCTTCTAACATCCTTGGTTTGCTGGCCAAGGCACCTAGCTTCACCTGAGCTCTTTCCTTCTAAGATTGCTTGAAAGGACAGAGCAGAGAACCTTACCAGAGCAAGGGAAAGGGATTAAGACTTCTTTTGGCTAAGCAGATTTACTGTATGTTGTTATTTTTATGTTGTACTCACGGGGATTGCTACTGTGTGTTGCTAACATTTCATTGCTTTATTTTTCTCTGATTCAAATTGTTGTTGCTGGTATACTTTCTTCTGCATTATTACAAGGTGTGCCTACAGGTGTGTGCTAACAGATTACTGCTGTAGTCTTCTGATTCAAATTGTCTTTTGTAAGGTATACCTTCTGTTACTGCTTTATCTTTCTCTGTAGCAAACTGTTTCTTACAGGGTATATCTTCTCTGAAATTATTACAGGTGGTGCTTTACAGGTTTTACAGTTTTATCTAACATTACGATAAGCTTTCAGGGTTACTGCCTTTGTTGTTAACTGGTTGTTTCTGCTCTTACCTCCTCGTTCTTTCATCTGTGGTTCTTCATTTTCAGCAGGGGACAGGCCCAGCCACCCACCCTCATCCCCAACCACCCCACACTACACTCCTTTTATTGGGTACCACAGTTGTGACATTTCCTGTGGCAAAGCAGGAATGGGCGGATCAGTGGAGCATCCACAAGGTGAGCTCATTTACAGGGGCACTAGTAATTTAACTTGTTATAACAAGTTATACGAAAACAAAACACAAAATCAAACCATTACTTGCATTTTTTTCCTTCTAATTACTCTGACCAGGTTATAAACCCAGCAACTTATCTGGAATGGATAGTATTAACTGCAGGTACTGTGGAACACTTTTCAGAAGGACAGTCTTACAGGATTTAGGACACTGTCCTACATGCTGGGCCACTGGAGATCTTAGGGCTCAGCTCCGGGCAGCATGGGCAGAGATTGCATGCCTCAAATTTCATATTCAAGAGGAAATACATTATAAGAACCACCCACCATTTCCCCAACATCCAACAGAAGAACCTCGACCGCAGAGGGAAGTTGGTGCAGGAGGTTGGCAGGTGGTTAGAAGGGGCATATCGGGTACCCCATCACTCTGTGCTCTCCAACATATTACTTCCAAAAACCATATAAACACTACAAACGGGTATCTGCATCTATCTCCAAAATCAAACAACGGGGCAGAGGACACTGCAGAGCAGGACACTGCAGCACAGGAGCTAGCTCAACAAAACTCACGCAAATCAGGAACCAAACAAAAAAAGCAAAAAGGAAATCCAAAAAACTTTTGATCATAGGAGACTCCATGATTCAGGGAGTTGATACCCATCTCCAGCCAGGGGTAATGGTCAGATGTCTCTCAGGTACATCAGCGTGGAGAGACACTGACTGCATTGCTAAAATATTTCACAAAGCAGGAGAAAACATTGACGTCCTGGTACACATAGGGACTAATGATCTCGCCAGCCGGTCAGTTGTGGAGACCAAGGAACACCTGACCAGGCTGGGTGACAAACTATCATCCATTTCATCTGACATCTCCTTCTCTGCAATCCTGCCAGTCTGGAAACGGGGGGCAGATGGACAGAAGGTCAGAGAAGGGGAGATAGGGAGCTAACCATGTGGCTCAAGGGCTGGTGCCAGGAAAATGGACACAGATTTGTAGGGAACTGGCAACAGTTCTAGGAGCGAAAGTTCTTTAAATTTGATGGACTGCATCTGACTAAGGAGGGAGTCAGTGCATTGGGGCAGAAGTTTGACGTCTTTGCAGAATATTTAAACTAGCAAATGGGGAGAGGGGTGCAGCATCCCATACATCGAATGGGAAGAACACCCCCCCAGCTAGTGGTCAAACAGGGATTCAGCATGTTTGCAGTTCATTTGCATCACCAGGTAAGAAAAAAGGTCCATCTCCCCATACGACACACAGGAGAAATGCCAAACCTCACCCAGTAACTAACACACTGAAATCTGGCCAATGGAAAACCATGTACACAAATGCTCACAGCCTGGGAAATAAGATCCCAGACCTGCAGGCAATAATGTCAGGGGCTAAACTGGACATAGCAGCAATTAGTGAGATGTGGTTTACCAGTAACCACACATGGGAGACTTCAGTACCTGGCTATGTACTGTTCAGAAGAGACCGATGTGCAAAAAGGGGGGTGGAGTGGCCCTGTATGTCAATGAAAATATCAAAGCTACAGAAATTCAGAATACACATAAGGAGCCAGAAGAGCTGTGGGTCACCCTGGAAACAGAAAATGGGACAGCGATAAGAACTGGGGTTGTCTACAGGCCCCCAAACCAGGGGCAGGACATAGACACATTACTGTTAGAACATATACAAAACATGACAGCTAAAGGGGAGGTTCTGATAATGGGAGACTTCAACATGCCGGATACAGAATGATCAATACCAGCAGGAACATCTGCCAGAACTAAACACATAGTGGATTTCCTGCAGGGGGAGGGCCTCAAACAACTGGTACAACAACCCATAAGAGACAGGGCTATCCTAGATCTAGTACTAACAGGGAAGGGATCACAGATCTCCAGGTAGAAGGTCACCTGGGGGCCAGTGACCATCACATGGTATGGTTCAATTTGGCCACTACATATAAATCATCCCATTCCAAGGTGAAAATATGGGACTTCAGAGGAGCTGACTTTGATAAGATGGACAACAGAGTTAAGCTAGCCCTGGCAAAAAGAAACAGGGGAAGGGGTACAGGCAAAGTGGGCAAGCATTAAGGATGCAATACTTGAAGCAACATCCCATTGTGTTAGACAGAAAAGGAAGTGCAAAAGAAGAAGGAAACCACTTTGGTTCTCAAATACAGTAGTAGAAAAGGTCACAGCCAAAAGGCTGGCCTTCAGGAAATATAACGGAACACAGTAGGATGAAGATAGGGAGGCATAACAAACTGCCCTAAGGGAAGAAGGGAAGGCAGTAAGGCAGGCAAAGTCCCAAACTGAGGAAACACTAGCATGAACAGTAAAAGAAGGTGATAAGACTTTCTATGGATACATTAGTGAAAGGGGAAAGTCCAGAGTGGATATTGCTAAGCTCAAAGGAGAAAAGGGGGCATGTTATAAGGAGGACCCTGTAAAAGCATTTATCCTAAATAGATACTTATGCTCAGTATTTACTGAAGAGAAGGTAGGGCAGAGCCCATAGCTCAGCACCATGGACACAGGGGGGAGGGAGGTGAGCACTACTCCCTTCACAAAAGAAAGGGTCCTACAAGAGCTCACTAAGCTCAGGGTGGACAAGGCAATGGGACCTGATGGCATATATCCCAGGGTACTTAAGGAGCTAAGCGTGTAACTAACACAGCCATTAGCAGAACTGTTTAGTGAGTCTCTGTGCACAGGAGAGGTCCCAGAAGACTGGAGAAGGGCTCATGTGATCCCGCTCCACAAGAGTGATAGCAGGGAGGAGGCAGGGGACTACAGACCATTCAGTCTTACCTCAGTAGTGGGCAACATTATTGAGGCACTCCTTAAGGAAAGGACAATGCAACACCTGTAATCCATAGGGGCACAGGATCCAAGACAGCATGGGTTTACAAAAGGAAGGTCCTGTCAAACTAATTTCATAGATTTCTTTGACTAGGTAACCAGAGTGGTGGACCAAGGGGGAGCAGTTGATGTCACCTACCTTGACTTCAGCAAAGCTTTCGACACTGTTCACATAGAAGATTGATAAATTAGCTGGATAGGCTCGGGATGGGTTAGAATTTGGTCAACTGGGTGGCAAACTGGTTGATGGGCAGAAAACAGAGAGTGGTGGTAAATGGTATACAGTCAGAAGAGATGCAAGTCACAAGTGGGGTACCTCAGGGATCAGTCCTGGGGCCAGTCCTCTTCAACATCTTCATTAGTGACATTGAAGATGGACTAGAGGGTAAGGCTTGTCTGTTTGCAGATGACACCAAGATCCACAACAGAGTAGATGATCCAGATGGGGTGGGCAGAATTAGAAGAGATCTGGATAAACTAGCAAAATGGTCAGAAGAGTGGCAGCTGGGATTTAATGCAAAGAAGTGCAAGATCATGCACATAGTGAAGAGAAACCCTGAAGCCACCTATAGGCTAAGAGGGGAGTTGCTGGCAGTCACAAAGGAAGAAAGAGACTTGGGCATCATCATCACCAATGACCTGAAATCATCCCAGAAGACCTCTAAAGCAGTAGATAAGGCTAGGGGGATGTTAGGGTGTATTAGCAGGGGTATCACAAGTCGTAAGAGGGAGGTAATAATCCCTCTTTACAAGACACTGGTTAGGCCCCATCTGGAGTACTGAGTGCAGTGCTGGAGGCCACACCTTCACAAGGACATTAACCAAATTGAGGCAGTCCAGAGAAGGGCAAACAAAATGGTGCAGGGACTGCATCAGAAGACATATGAGGACAGATTAACGGAGCTCAATATGTATGCCCTTAAGCAAAGGAGGGACAGAGGTGATATGACCAAAACATTCAAACACCTTAAGGGCATTAACAAGGTGAAAGAGTCTAACATTTTTAAATATAATAAAAATAGCAGGACAAGAGGACACAGCATGAGACTAGAGGGAGGCCGATTAAGGGGGAATGTGAGGAAATTCTTTTTCACAGAAAGGGTGGTGGATGCATGAAATGGTCTACCTCAGGAAGTGGTGACTATGAATACAGTGCAGGGCTTCAAACAGGCATGGGATCAACATAAGGGAGCAATACAGATGAGTATGAATAGATAGGCCACTGACAGAGCAAAGGCCGATGGTACACTTATAAAGTAGAAAAAGAAATGGGCAGACTGGATGGGCCTTGTGGTCCTTATCTGCCAACAACTTCTATTTTTCTATGTTTCTATCCTATTTTTACATTATCTGTAGCAGTCTCACATCCTGCAGTCAAACTGTCGCAGCTCTTTCCACATTGTATTCTGTCAGCAGTGATCACCAACACTGTTCACATATTCTGCACTTAAACTGTCACGGATCTTCTTGCATTCCATTCTCAGATTTGTTTGTTTGTTTATTAGAGTTTTACAAAGTGTGCCTCCAAGGCTTGGTCTGCCTGTACAATAAATAAAAAAAAAAAAATAAATCTGTTGCCCATCTTCCTGCCTATCCAGTCATTCTCCTGTGCACACTACCCTCTTCCCTGAGCCACCCACCCTCCCCTCTCACCTGAACTCACATAATTTTCCCCATTCTCCATACTTATCATGTCCCCTCCCCCACCATCACCTTTAACCCATCCATTCTCACTGAGCCTTTTTTATCACCAATTACCCACACACCCCTGGTCCAGAGGAAGTAATCTGTTCCTCATCAGCAATCCAGAAGATGTTCCTGTATGATCCCCTCCACTTCCTGCATTACCTTTCACTCTTATTGAAATCTACACCACCTCAATGGGCCTTGTTACCTGTTGGGAGAGGGGCACTAAAGGGAAATTGCCTAGTCTCCTGTTCCCTTCCCCCCCTTGCTGAGCCTCTCTCCCTGCCTTTGCTTTACTCTTGCCACTCCCCATTACCTACATCCATGCCCTAAGACCCCTCAGTCCCTCCCATAATTACTCTATGATTCCCACACTTCACCTGCCAAACCTCTGCCCTCCACTGCCTAATATGATGAAAAACCACATATTGTATCTCCACATACCTCCATGGATTTCCCTGAAACACTGGCACCAGTATTTGACATATATTTTCTACCCTTCTTTTTCACTTATTAACAGATTCTTAACAGGTATTGAATACTAAAATGTAAATATCAAAGTAGTTAAGTGTAAGATTTTCAATGTGGCAGCTAAAATAATTCTAATTTCAGTTTGTAGAGAGGCTTAGTAATATTGTTCTGCAAGTAGTTTTCTTGGGGGAAGAAAATGAGATTGAGGAAGTAAGATTCAGCAGCAGGCCATGTGTTTATATAGATTTAATGTATGTTCAGCTACTGTCATTGAAATAAACAGATTTTTATCTTATCATTTTTCTAAATCCTTAACTGCACAGCCTGTCATGGCTTATTAATTATTTATTTTCCTGCTGTAAAAGTTGTTTTTTTTTTAATTTGTGTATAAAATTGTTAACAATGTTGAAATACCTCCATGACTGTCTAAAAGAACACATTTATTGAATGTACTAAATATACACCTACACTCCCATATAAGAAACTTCTATTTAAAATGCAGAGTACATGTTAACAGTTCCTTAAATGTAATACACACCCAGCATTAACCCCCCTTCATCTGAATACTATCCATGTGTCTAATATTAATACTGAAAACATGGAGGATAAATACTGCAGTAAATAAATTGCCTTATACTATCCTGGAACTGAGACATTAAGCTCTTGTTGCAACACATGACTCTGGCAAAATTATACCTGTGCATTATGATTAGTAATGCAGCATGTCACTGCTCAATCACTGGTGAGATAATTGGATTTACGATAAGGGATTATTATTCACATATGATTATTGTTCTGAGACTGACACATAAGTATCTAAAAATATTTGATAACAGATGAACTGATAACTGTATGTTAACCCATTTACTTTTTAAAAAAAGATGAATGATGAGATGGGGTGATATTATATTGCCCTAAATTATGAGTAAAGTTCACTTTGATGCTGCAGTGAAGATTGGAATAAGCACTATTGAATATTTATATCAGTTTTTAGATTTGTTGTTAAAACAGCATGTACACATTTGGCAACGGCTTTTGCAGCACAGATTTTACAGTCACTAAACTGTAATAATGACTTTAATGTTGCAACAGTTACAAAAAGAAAAACACACTGTAATGTAAAGTTTTTAACTCTACAGAAATAGAATGAGAAGAGGAGGTAATCAGTACTGTTCCCTGGTGCTGTTTAACAGCATGACTGTGAAAGTGAGAGCAATGTAGAGCAGGGACCAACTCAATGTGCTGCATGCTGTCATACTAACTGAGCAAAACAGCATGCAGCAAATTGAGTGTGCTAGTCATGAGCTGAGGCATTGCTGATACTTTTTTACAATGAGATTTATAGGGTGGGGGGGGAATTGTTACAGTATGTGTGGGAGTAGGTGGGTGATCCAGCAGTCAGGCAGGTGGGCTAGACTTAAAGACTAAGGGAACAAACATGGGGTAGGGGCAATGAAGGGCTGTCACAGACTCAGTAATGAACTGCAGACTACAGGGCAGACTAACAAGAAGCTTGGGGGAAATTAAATGGATGTGTTTGGGCAGTCCGGACAGCAGTGGATGGATAAGTCACCCAGATATCTTTTGAGTAAGTCACTTTTTCCCATGATCAGCTGGCCAAGAGTTCAATTTTCAGTTCCTGTACAAGCAAACACAAATTAAACAGGAAAGCATTTTTTTTCTACCTGAAACAGAGTTTAGGAAATGTTTCTTTAATGGCACTACCTCACATAAATTTGCATGTAGTACACTGAATACACTTAGACTTTACCTTAAATATGAAAATCACCTAAACACTAGAGAAGTGCCAATAAAAAAGGAATCCTGGTAGGAAATGCCTCAGTCTCTTGCAGAAGGAATCCATTGAGGATTTTACACATGATTCAATAGGAGAGGGCAGTGTGAGCCTTCAATATTCAATTACAATGGACAGAAGTGTATACATGCATAACATTTCCAATTCAATTGTGAAAACTCCAGTGACCCCATTCAGATTTTGAAATGAATCAGGTGAATAACCTAATCAGAAAACTAAGCGCTTGCATGTTGAATGAAATTCAAATTCAGTAACTCAAAATCTCAAAAGACCATCTCGAATTGAAAAACAAGACTCATGTAAACTCACTGATTTAGAGGCATAGAGTTTGAATTGTTTGAGGAGATGAGGCCCAGTCATTTCTGGCCATAATAAATTAGTACTAGAACCTTGTTCTCCACCTAACGGTAGCCAATGCAGTGTACACAAAAAAGGAAAAAATATGGTATGATTTCTGAGCCATTTTAGCACCATATCAGTTACATTCTGCACCATTTGTAGGCAATGGATATGGTTTCCTGCTACAGTAGGTCTATGTAAAGACCATTACAGTAATCCATATGTGATGAGATGAACATGTAAATTACGTACTTGCTCATTAGGAAAAACATATGAACACAGTCTAGTAATATCTGAAGACTGATCAACTGTAGGATTCAAGAGTCAAAAACATACCAACTACAGTAGTCCATCTGGTCTGCCCCCCTACCATCACAACACCTGTACCTATTATGTGATTCGCTATAGCTCTAACATTCTTGTGTACATAATAATGTTTTATTAACATTTTTGTGTATATAATAATGTTTTATTCCATTTGTATGATATACTGTATCATGGCTTCTTTCAACCTCCATTACTGTGTTATGGAAGGTAGTTGTTTTTTTTTTAAGGAGAATTATGATCTGGGGCAAGAACATCAGCATTTAACTTTATTATGTATACAGTATGGAAGATATGCTTTATCAGAATTTTGAGTGTCCTCTATAACTCATTTTCTGCTTAAAAGTCTCATTCCTAATGGTTTATAGTCTAGTAATTAGAAGGCTGAAGGAATGTAGATAACCAGACTGGAACACCCAATCATTGAGTTGGTTACATGACCAATTAGGTCTTTTGCTAATGACTTAAACTGCTCCTCCAACAAACTGTAGTTTGAGTCTCACATGCTGGAGTTGGGATGGAACAGTCTTCTTTCTCTGATTAATTGATGCTGCTCATGATGTGGTCAAAATGTAGTGTAGCCATTTGTTTTAAGACAGAACTTGGCCTTGTAGAGGTTCCAGTGGTGACCACGAGATCCTTCGAGTGTATCATGGGAGCAGGTGTGGACAGCAGGATTCTGCTCGTCTACCATCCACCCGGTGATGAGAACGTTTTCCTGCAGGAAGTTGCAGACTTCATGGCTGATATGGTGTTGGAACCCTCCAGTTGTTTGGTCTTGGGGGATTTCAATACCTGGGTCAACGATGAACTCTTGCACTTTGGTCAAAACTTACTCCAACTGATGATTTCATTGGGCTTCACACAGGTAGTTACCACTGCAACCTGTATTCAGGGTCACTCCCTGGATCTGGTGTTCACTCTGGAGATGGCGGTCACTGAATTGGCGGTGGAACCAGTTGGATGGTCGGACCATCACCCTATAAGGTTCAGTTTTGTGGCTCCCCCTGTGAGACCAGCCCCTTTGGAGATGATCCGGTACCCCCCTTTGAGGGTAGTAACCCCAGAGGGTCTGTTGGTGGTACTGAACCTATCGAGTTGGTCATTGGAGTGATTGGACCCAGGTGACCTAGTAGTGCACTATAACAACATGGTGCTGAGGGCCCTGGATTCCACAGCTCCTGTCCATGTACACCCCTTCCCTCTCTGCCCTCAGTCCCCTTGGTTTGATGGGACTTTGAGGGAATTGAGGAGAGTGGGGTAAAGATTGGAACATTGTTAGCAGAAATCTGGCCTGGAGGAGGACAGACTTAGGTTGATCACTCATTATTTGGACTATCAATCAGAAATCTCCCGTAAGAAGGCAGAGTTCCTGTCCAGGGAGATAGCTGTAGCAAGGAATCGACTGGCTCAGCTCTTCCAGACCGTGGACACGCTGTGCAATCCAGCCTGCCTTCGGGGTCAGACAGCCTTTTCACAAATAAAGTGTGATGAGTTTGCTCAGTTCTTTGCTGATAAGGTGTCCTCAATCAGGTCGGAGATCTGCTTAATGCATTCAAATGAGTATGGTGGTGATCGATGTGAGGGCAGAGGCACTCAGTCTGTCTGGACAGACTTTGACCAGCCAGTGATTGTGGACATCATGAAGATTGTTCAGGGCTTGCGACCGACTTACTGTAGTTTGGATCCTGGTCCTACGTGCCTCTTTGTGGGGTGTATGGATGTGATCGGACTGGTCCTTGCTGAGATAGTCTGGTGCTCTGTGGACTAAGGGGTGTTTCCAGAACCCTTGAAGGAAGCTGTTGTGACATCCCTTTTAAAGAAACCTTCCTGTGACCCAGACTGTCTTGTGAACTACAGACTGGCTCTAACCTGCACTTTTTGGGCAAGGTTATGAGAAGGTATTCACATTGCAGCTTGAAAACTTTCTTACCACCCATGAAGTCTATAATCCTCTCCAGTCCAGTTTCAGGAAGAGGCATAGTACTGAGATGGCATTGGTTCAGGTACTTAATGATCTAATAGCGAGAGATCGGAGGAGTCATTCGATCTTGGTCCTCCTTGATCTCTCTGCAGCATTTGACACTGTGGACCATGGGATGTTGCTGAAACACCTGCGGCTACTCTGTGGACTGTCAGGGACAGTCCTCAGATGGTTCCATTCTTTCCTCACAGGCAGGACTCAGAGGGTGGTGTTAGGATTTTTTTCCTCAGTTCACTTTGTCCTGCCTTGTGGGGGTGCCACAGGGTTTCATGCTTTCCCCCATGTTGTTCATGGTGTATATGTTGCCATTGGGAGACATTATAAGGTGGTATGGGTTGAGTTTGCTGATATACAGATGATACTCAGATCTACATGTCCTTTGTACCTGAACAAAATAATGCAATCTTGGTCTTTAACAACTGCCTCAATGAGATTCAGGACTGGATGAGTGCTAACTGGTTGAGACTGAATCCAGACAAGACTGAGGTGTTGGTGGTGGACCCAGGTCAGCGTGTAGAGAAGTTTACTCCTGGGAAGTAGTCTGGCCTTGTATTAGGGGGTAGCCAGTTGAGATCTTCTGAATGAGTGTGGAATCTGGGCATAGTGTTTGACAATGAACTGACACTAAAAGCACAGGTGTCAGCAGTTATCAAGTTCTCATTTTACCATCTGAGGAACATCACCCGGAAAAAGCATCTTGTTCTGCATGATGACCTTCCTAAATTGGTTCATGCCTTTGTGTCCTCTCATCTTAATTACTGCAATGCTCTATGCTAGGTTTACAGGGGGTGGATCTCCGCTGCCTGCAGCTGGTGCATAACACTGTGGCCAGGTTGTTGACCAGGTTGTCAAGAACTTGCCATGTTACACCTGTGCTACGTGAACTGCACTGGCTGCCGGTGCAGAGGAGGATCACCTTCAAGGTCGCTTTGCTGACCTATAAGACCCTACATGGACAGGGACCTAATTACTTGCAAGACCTCCTTTGGTCCTACCACACTCTCTTACCACTTCTCTCCACCAATGAGGGATTGCTAGAGGTTCCCATGGGTTCTTCTTCAGTCATTAGGGGCCAGGGCTTTTACTTTTGTGGCCCGACCCTGTGGAACTCTCTACCTCATCGGATTAGAGAGTGCTTGTCCACTGAGACTTTTAAAGCCTAGTTGAAAATGTATTTATTTAATCTGGCTTTTGGAGACAATGTTTAGTTTTATTTCTGATGCCTTTTTATCTTTTTATATGTTTTAATTAATTGAAGGTTTGTTTTTCTTTTTATAATGCATTCACGCTTTGGGTTATGTAAAGCACGTTATAAATAAAAATTGATTGATTGATTGCTTGATTGAAAGATTTGTTATTCCCTCTTCAAATATATATTATTTGATGCACAAACATGTGGTCATCAATAGTTTCAATTTGTATGTAAAATATGTAAATGGAAAGTAAGGAACTAATCCCTCATAAATAGGGCTGGGTGAAATTAGGAAATTTCAGTTCTGTGGAATTTTCTTGAAATTCTGCTAAATTTCATGAAATTTTGAGACATTTTGCAGAATTTTGTGGACATTTCTGAAACTCTTTATTTAGTCATAACTCAATCAAGAGATCTGAAATTTGGCATGCATATTGTTTAGAAGAGGCCCTAAATGACCAAAAAGTTTCACAACATTTGGAAGAGGGGTTGGGAAGTTATAGTAGCTCAAATTCTGGCAATTTATTATCCATGTGAACATTTCTGAAAATATTTCCATGCTTACAACATAGCTACCTTTGGAGCAAGATATATGTAAATGTATATTAGGGTTGTCAGAACCCTCTAAATCTCTGGGTTCTGGTTCTAGTCTAGAACATTTGAAAAAAGTTTGAGGGTTCTATTCTTGTTTACAACTTTCTAGAACTCAAACCCCTATTTTTTTAATTGTGTTACCAAAATGAAGATAATAATGAAATACATGTCATGAAGTTGAATAAGGTATTTTTCTCTCCTCCCAAAGCCCCCCCTCAAAAAAATACTTCTGGCATGTATTAACAGATACCACCAAAATAGGTGCTAGACTGCACACAGTCACACACTGGGTAGGGTACACTGCAGTCAAAGGGCAGACAGCAGGAAGATGGGCTGGCCAATATGCCACATACTGTAGGAGACAGAGTCACACAACACAGTGACACACAGATTTTTTTTTTGTACTGTGAGTAAGGGATTTTTCTGTCTCTCATCCAAACAGGGAATAATTCTGACATGTATTTAAAGATACCACACAACCGAGTGCTGGGCTGCACACAGTCACATACTGGACAGGGTACAGTGCAGTCAAGGGGAACACAGCAGGATGATGGACTGACAAGCATGCCACATAGGAGATGGAGTCACACAACACAGTGAAACACAGATATTTTATTTGTCTTTATAACGTGTAAGGGATTCTCCTGTCTCTCTTCCCAATAGAGACATATTTCTTGCATGTATTTAAAGATACTATACAACTGGGTGGTGAGCTGTGCACAGTCACACACTGAGTAGGGTACAGTGCAGTCAAAGGGCACACAGCAGGATGATGGGCTGGCCACTATGCCACATAGGAGATGGAGTTACACAACTCAGTGAAAGGAATTTTTCTGTCTCTCCTCACACTGGGGAAATATTTCTGGCATGTATTTAAATATACCACACAATTGGCTGCTGGACTGCACATGGTCACACACACTGGGTAACATAAGGGCAATCACAGGACACATAGCAAGATGATGGGCTGTGTAGTACGTCACATAAGAGATGGAGTCACACAACACAGTGAAAGGGATTTTTCTGTCTCTCCTCTGAAGAGGGAAATGTTTATGGCATGTATTTAAAGATACCACATACCTTGCTGCTGGGCTGTGCACGGTCACACAAGTATGGTACTGTGAAGTCAAAGTACACACAGCAGGACTATGGACTGGCCACCAGTATACAACGTAGGAGACTGAGTCACACACAACGCAGTGACAGATTTTGTTGGTAATGAGTAAGGGTTTTTCTATGTCTCCTCCCAACAGGGAAATATTTCTGGCATGTATTTAAATATACCACAATGGGGAGCGGGGCCTCAGTGTACATGCTCACACAACTGGTACATTGCAGTAAAAGGGCACACAGCTACTGCTGTGCAAAATGGAAAAATTTCGCAAAGTGAAATATTTCTAGTAATTTTGCAATTTCAGAAAATGTTTCACCCCAGGTGAAATCTGATTTGCCTGGGATTTCAATTTCACGTAATTACAACATTTTGCATAATATGCTTTATCTGAGCAATTTCGCCCATCCATGCTTAAATTTTGCCTTTTGGCAAAAATTTTGCCTCTGTAACTTTTGATTTTACCAATGAAATTATGCTCCAAAGGCAAAATTTGCAATGCATTGTGGGTATATAGGTCAAATATCACTTGCAGTTTATTTACAGCACAGTCTATTGCCTGTTGAGTTGGAAAGCAGTCTGCTGTGGTGCATTACAGCCAATAAACCCTTTTAAAACCTCTTTAAAACTTGTTTTTGAGAGCTAATTGCTTCCAGATATACAAAAACAAGGTGCTGCAACAGCATGTGGTCTAAAAGCAAAACAAAATGGTTATATTAAATGCACGCTGAAAATAGAAAATAGAGTTAAAAATCTACGTTTCGACCTCAGGTCTTCTTCAGGAAATATCTAAAAGAGAAAAAAAAACAAAGTCAGTGTAGTGTATTCTAGATATAAAGTTTGTTTCTAGTACTGCTGGGAAACCTTTTCTAATTTTGTGGATTTTTTCGTATTACTTAGTTTAATTAGCTTTTAGTTTTGTCTGCATCTAAAGGAGTTGAGTGGCATAGGGTGGTGTGTAAAATCAGTGTAGGCTATTTCTAACCTTTTACAAACAGATTTCTGACAAATTGTCAGTGATTTACTGTTATTTCTTTTAAGCCTTTATATTTTTGTTGGTGTTCTACTTATTTGTACTAACTGTCTTATATCTTGACAAGCATTTTTTCACTTTCATGGAAAAGTTACATCTTTCTGAGAGTTCCTGATCCTGCTAGCCTGTGTTAAATACCATTCTTCTGCTTTTAGTTGTGAATTCTAAAGTTTTGAACCCACAGTGCTGATCCCTTATTTTACTTTTTGTTTGTTTCCAGTCAGTTCTGTTTGCTGTTAACTTGTGTCACTTAAACTGTGAAAAGCAATAGTTCAATATTTTTTGTATGGAAACTTAAGAACTTTTAGTTGATCACTTGAACTTGTCAGTATACAGTTCCACTGCTTTGGTGAATTGTCCCCCTGTATTTTATTGCTGGAGCCTGCCTCTGCATTGTGGTGTTCCTGTTTCTGTTGACTTTGCTTACCCTTTCCCTGTTTCAGCATTGTTTACTACCTGACCCGCACAATATAAAAAACGACATATAGATATAGTAGTTGTCAAGAGATTGCTGATCCCACCCACACTGTTGTAGGCAGCTTTGTTTGTCAATGTTATAAGGTTGTCTCTGCCCTTATATAACAAAACATTGTAGTAATAAGTACTAACACATTACAGTACTTCAGTTGTCCATACACAGGTGATCTGTATTTAAAGTAGGTTACCTGTGCCCTTTTTCCATGTGTTGCTTAAATTTTTGTTTGGGAAAAGAAAAAAGTAACTTTTTGTTTTTACTAGAATAGGCTACCATATACAGTATTAGTTGTACAGAGTGCTGCTACCTGTCCTGCTTGTGTTTGGACTTGGAAGGAAGCCAGTACTGCAAGTGTGAGGTGTTATTCACACAGTTAGTAATACAACCTTTCTTGATATACTCCCAGAGAAAGGCAAAGCTTTGAAGCAGCATATAAAAATGCCTGTTAAGAGAGGGTCCAGTATGGGGGAAGCATGCCAGAGGGGACAAGGCAACTAAGAAGTCTGTTGAGGAGAGGACAACTTCAGTTCCATTTCCCCAAAGCACGCCTATGCCTGCATCTTCTGTGGGCTCTGGTGGTGCAGCAGATATAAGCAAAGGAGTTGTTCAAAGTACTGTCATACCTGTGTCTCAGTTTTTTAAGACCACAACTGTTGCATCCATGCTGGTGGGGAATGATAATAGTGAGAAGAAGGGAAACACTGACACCAGCACAGAAACAGTGGTCCAAGAAGAGGGTAATACTGTAAGTTTGTCGGTGTGACTGTCCCTGCAGGAGCTAGGGGTGGTTATAGTGTTCAGCCGGAGTCTGATAATCTTGGAGATATGGATTGTCATCCCCCTGAGGAGATGGTTGTAGAGAAAGAAAAAAAGTGCCATGCTAGAAGACAGTGAAAGGGAGGAAGAGGACTAGGACATCATCAGCATCAGTGCTGATGATGACGACGAATATGATCCCTCATGGGAGCCTGAGTTTAAAAAGGTCAAGGATGATGTAGGCCATTTACATGCACAGTTCATGGTGGGACAGGCTGTCTCCAAGTCTATCAGCAACCCACCCAAGCAGTCAAGTCCCGCCCTCTGAAAAGTATTCTTATGGAATTGATGAAAGCAGCCCAAAAAGCACAAACTTCCACACCTGTTTTTCAGCTCTCCCAGTCCCACCAGCAGCATGTGAAGTCCAGAGGTCAAAAATCCCTATTTTGGGACTTTTATGTTTTTGATCTAGCTGATGAGACCATAGCAATATGTCAGCTGTGTCAAGAACATGTTAGTCAGGGAAAAAAGGAAAGCCACATAGGCACTGGTGGCCAACATACCCCACTGAAAAACAAGCACCTGCTGTGATGGCAGCAACACCAGAAGTATGCCAGAACTGTTGGTGGGATTTCCTTCGGCAAGTTAAATGTAAGTGAGAGCAGTTCAATACAGCAGGAGGAGGGAGGGCAGAGTGGGTCGGTGGAGGAGGAGGATGAGCAATCCTTTGCTTTCTTGAGTAGTGGGCATAGTAGTGGAGGCTTCACTCCCAGCCCCTTGACTCAGAAAAGTACACCTTCACACTCAAAAGCAACCAAAATAACTGTTTTCATGCAGTCTGCACAGCCCCAAGAGTCAACTGTTACCCCTAAAAGAACAACATTAGTGCCACAAGTACAGCGTTCTGGCTGAACAGCCCCAAAGATGCAGCCCACACTGAAGACTATCCTTAAGCAGCACACAAAGTACCCCCCCAATCATGCTGCTGCACATGAATTAAATGTTGCCATTGCTGAAATGCTGGGCATTGATCTGTTGTCATTCTCATTCGTGGAGAATGCTGTGCTCTGCAGGTTGATAGCCTGTGCCTGTCCCAAATGGCAGGTTCCATTATGAACCTATTTGTCTAAGCGTGCCATGCCAGACCTGTACAGTAGAGCTGCTGATTCCATAAGACATGCAGTGAAGCATAGTGCATCAGAATATATCCATATTAGCATGTGGACCAGTGGTCAAACAGCAGCAAGCTCATATATTTGCATAACAGCACACTGGGCACAGGTACCTGGGGTGGTAGTTGATTTTTGGACTGGCAAAACCTGCCTGAAGCAAAATGGTGGTGGTAGCAACACCCCTGGAATTCAGCAGCATACAATCCTGATTTATGCAAAGTGTTACTGGTTCTCACAAGGATGAGAAAATGCTTAATGTTCTGCTGGACGAGACTGATGAGTGGCTACACACAGTCACTTAAAGCAGGATTCATCACAAATGATAATGGCTCCAATGTAGTGGCGTGCATTAGTGATGGTGGTTTTTTCAGGGTGCCCTGCCTGGCACACTGCCATAATCTTGTCATGCAGCAGTTTCTAAACCATGCGGACATTAACGAAACTGTGACTGTTGTTCATCACATTGGTGTACACTTCGTCAGTTCAGCAGAAGCTCATGACCATCTACGTGAGCCATAGCACAATAACCATCTGCCTCAGCACTGTATTAAGCTTGATGTTGTGACCAGGTGGAACTCCACGCTGTACACAATTGACCAGTTGTATGAACAGTATAAGGCTGTTTCAGAATACCTCCTGGTGCACATCACCCAAGACAGTGATGGAGTGTCAATCACTCTAACAACAGAGTAGTGGCACCAAATGGATGGGCTAATACGCATTCTCTGTCCATTCGAGCATGCTACACAGGCAGTGAGTGGGACACTGCTTGTATAAGTCAATCCATACCCCTCATATGTGTGCTGAGGCAGACACTGGTTAATGCCCAATACCAGATGGAGGCAAGTGGGGATCATTGCAGTTGTGATCCAATGGATCACTTTCTCCACTTGCTGGACATGAATACCCATATATCCAGCATTATACAGTCGGATGAAATTGCAGTCACTACCATGCTTGATCCATGCTACAAACGTGGCCTGCCTTCTATAATTGAAGGAAACATAGAAACATAGACTTCAATGGCAGATAAGGACTGCTTGGCCCACCAAGTCTGCCCTTTTCACTACCTATTGGATAAGCTGCAGATCCTAGTTAACCAAAAGCCTAATTCTTCCTACCCCCCACCAGAATTGCCTTATGTCTGTCCCATGCATTCTTGAATTCCCCCACTGTTTCTGACCCCACAACCTCCTCAGGAAGGCAGTTCCGTGCATCGACCACCCTGTCCAAGAAAAAATGCTTCCTCACGTTGACCCTGAGCCATCCCCCCACTATCTTTAAATTGTGCCTCCTTGTTCTTGCACATCTCTTTTTCTGAAAGATGCTACCCTCTTGGACTCTGTTGATTTCCTTGAGGTACTTAAAAGTGTCTATCATGTCCCTCCCACCTTTCCTCGAGGGTATACATATTAAGCTCTTTTAGTCTCTCTTCATATGGCTTCTGGTGCAGACCCTGCACCATTTTAGTTGCCCTCCTCTGGACTGCCTTCATCCTGTCTATGTCCTTGTGGAGATGGGGTCTCCAGGATTGCACACAGTAATACCAGATAGGGTCTCACCAACTGTCTGTACAGAGGGATAACAACTTCTTGTTTTCTACTGGTGCTGCCTCTCCCTATGCATCCCAGTATCCCCTCCCCAGCCCTCCTTACTGCCTTCTCACATTGTTGCTTACCTTTTGGTAATCTGATATGACTAACCTCAGGTCTCTTTCCATTTGTGTTGTTGTTAGTACCTCCCCCACCATTGTGTACTCTTCCCCTTGATTTTTATTTCCCAGGTGCATTACTTTGCACTTCTTTGCATTGAATTTAAGCTGCCATATGTTTGACCATTCCTCCAACCTTGCCAGTCCCTTCTCATCCTTTCCACCCCCCCTCATGTGTTTAAACCCTCTTGCAGATATTTGTGTCATCTGCAAAGTGGCATACTTTTCTTTCCAGTTCCTCCACAATGTCACTTATAAAGACATTAAAAAAGACTGGTCCCAGTACTGAACCCTGTGATACCCCACTAGTACCCCCCTTTCTTTGGGTGGACTCAGTTTACTATTACCCTCTGCATCCTGGTGTCCAGACACTTTTTTTACCCAGGCTACAACCCTGGGTCTCACTCCTAGGCTGACTAAATTGTTTATTAATCTTTTGTGTTGGACTGTGTCAAATGCCTTGCTAAAGTCTAGGTAGGCCATGTCCACAGCCCCTCTCTGGTCTACTACTTTGGTCATCCAGTCAAAGAAATCTATTAGATTCGTCTGACATGACTGTCTCATTGTGAATCCATGCTGCCTTGGGTCCTCTGCCCCATGGGCCTCTAGGTATGCAACAATTCTTTCCTTCAGAAGTGATTCCATCATTTTCCCTACCACTGAGGTCAAACTAACAGTTCTATAGTTTTCTGCCTCTGTTTGCTCCCAATTTTGTGAAGCAGAATCACATCTGCCCTCCTCCAGTCCTCAGGTACCACACCATCCTTCCATGATTTGTTGAAAAGGGTAGTCAGTGATGTCACTAGTTCTCCCCTTAGTTCTTAAAGAATTCTGGGGTGAATCCCATCAGTGCCCATTGCTTTGTCCACCTTCAGTTTTAAGAGTTTGTTCAGGACCCTCTCCTCTGTGAATAGACTGGTATCAGCCCCGCTATCCAGAGTGCTTCTATTGATTGGATTAGGTACCTCCCCCTCCTTTTCTTTTGTGAATACTGAGCGGAAGTATTTGTTCAGTATCCATACTTTTTCAATTTCACCCTCTGCCTACCCACCCTTCCCTTTATTAAGCCTCACTATGTCTTTCTTCACACCCTAATAGACCTCTAATAGGTTTTATTCACCTTCTTAACCGAGTTGGTTATCTTTTCCTTGGTTTGGGCCTTTATTATTCTGACTGCCTTCCCTGCTTCCTTCTCCTTTAATTGGTACAGTTCTCTGTCCTGCTCCTTCTGTGTTTCCTTATATTTCCTGAATGCTATCTTTTTTTCCTAACCTTCCCTGCCACCTCTTTTGGGGAGGTTGTCAGCGAGTGCAAAAGTTGAAAGAGAACCTCATTAGATGGGTACCTACTGCCAGATGAAAAAGGCACATAAGGCGCACACTGCAGAGAAAATGAGTGTTGCTACCACCACCAGCAGCTCACAGGCAACTCAATCTGACAAACTGGGCAAGGTACAGCAGAAAATGGCAATCAATACCATTTCAGATGTTCTCTTTTAGGTGGGCGTGGAAGATATGGAAGAAAAGGAGGAGGAAATAGATGAGGCAGCTGTACTCAGGGCAGCAGAATGAATGGTGGAGACCCACATGGGTGACACAAAGCACCTTGCCATTACTGATGAGCCATTGCAGTACTGGAGCAGCAAGGTGACTAATTGGCCAGCACTAACATCAGTTGCTGTGAAATACCTGAGCTGCCCACCATCCAGTGTCAGTGTGAAATGAGTGTTTAGTTCAACTGGGGCCACTGTGCATGACCAAAGGACCAGTTTGTCACCAAAGAATGTGTCCATGCTAACATTCATCAAAATGAACGAAAGGCACATTCTGCATAACAGTGATGTCAATGGTATTGCCACATGGACTGTGTCTCGGTAACGTTGATGACAATGAAGGTATCAACTCTTCTGTTAAGGATTCCACCAGCAGCGAGGTGGATAAAGCAGCAGTGCTGAGAGGATTTCTACCTGGTGACAACTTCAGTCTTGAAGACTATGAGGACTGCTTCTTGGAGGATGTGACAGTGGAAGTTGAACAAGGCTGAAGTTACTCGAAGGAACCCTCCCCAACCACTTTCAGCTCAGCATAGTATTATAAACTATTTTTATCTGTCATTGGATTTGTGATGGTTGTGTTATCTGCTGCAGTGTTAAACAGTTTCATTTGATTACCCTTTGCCCTAAACTGTTTTTTGGTCCCCACTCTATATAAAGCAGCAGTCAAATTACCATAACAATAAACATTTTGCATTATTAGTTATAATGTTTTTCTGCCAACAATATCAAGATACACATTTAAGTTTTCATTTCTACTAACCCCACCTTGAAGCAAGATATGTTGTCTAGACGTCTTTAAAAGTGCCCACACTGGCACATGCCACACTCGGCCCTCTCCTCCTGCCACCTGACATGCCCATGCACTCCATGCAAAAAATAAATATTTCCTGCCACTTACTATCCGTGACATATTAAAGAACCCTCTTAGTACAAGTAGAGTATGAATGTAACATGCTCATTCAAATTTAATGCCAGTTGAACAGATTTTGCAAAATGGTGAATGGTGGCCATCTTTAATGATGTGAGTCATTAATTAAAAAGTAATAATAAAAAAATGTTTAACAACATCCAATTCCCCCCAAAAAGGGTAATGATAAGTACTACTATAGTACTTGTACAGAAACAGTGGTGATGGTCTCTATGGTGGTGGGGGGGGGGGGGTTGTTTGCTACCTGCAGTTTAGCTTCTACATTTTTCTAATTACTCTAATCCTGCCATCTCAAATGATTAGACAAGACATTAGCCCCCTCCACCTAATTATTAAACACTATTTCCACCATCCATTTCCACATATACTTCCTCCCTGGATGTGCTGTTTAATCATTAATGAAACCTGTGGCCTACATCACAGTTTAAGCAGCCCATTCTGTCTTCCACACACCAGCTCTTGCAGGGCCTGGATGTAGTCATTGCACAGACATGGGATGAAAACTCACCAGAGGAAAATGACCTAAGCAGGAACAATGACAGGAAACATGATGAATACTCATCCGTCTGCATACCTGGTGTTAACAAGCAAATTAGAAGCAGTAAAAAATATTTATACTTACCATACCCTGTGAATATAATTAAACTGCAGAAATTGCCACCAGAAGGAACATGCGGGGTGGGGCACATGAAGCACAGCAGCAGACATCCAGATTCCATATTCACCTAATGGTACTGTGTACCTGGAAATAAAAAGATGAACATATTTTGAGTACTGTTAGAAGTTCCACCCCAGTTCCCATCCCCCCCCAACTGAAGACAATAAAAAATGAAGGAATACTTAATTCAGGGACTGGCTGTGAAACTGTAACTATTGTATCACTAAATGTAATGTCCATGTCTTGAGCAGCAGCAGCTGGAGCAGGAGGTAACATCACCAGAATTCCTGAATGTTGACAAAAGCAAACAGAACACAATTACTATCAAACTCAAACATTTGGACTGCAGTAACCTTCCCCAGTAATGAAAAATTAAATACTTACCATCTGCATTGGGAAATGTGGTGCATTCTAACATCCCAGATCTGAATCCTGGTCTGGCATGATGATGTAATCCTCAGCCAACTGGAAAATAGTAGAAAAGCAGTACAAACATATTAGAAGTCAAGATGCCACAAAACCAACTCACCCCATCCTTCTCTTGCACAGAAAAAAATACAGACAGATACTTACATGTGCAGCAGCAGCAGTATGGACTTTGTGACGATGATCCATCAACACCAGCCAAAACATTTCTTCTCATGGCAAGTTGGCAACTAGTCAGAGCAGCAGGAAGCAAGCTACAACACCCCAAAACCTCATTCCTTCCACACAGTACAAGCTACAATCACAGCATCACCACAGCCAAATAGGACAGCAGCACTGGGAAATGATAATTCTACATTTATCAATCAGTTGAGAAACCAGCAGCAGGAGGCAGCAAGTGCAAGTAGCAACAGCATTTTGCAGGAGAAATTAATTTTCTCAGTGTGACACCCATTTTGGCTATTTCATAATTCCCACAATGTAGTAGCAGTAGTAAAATGTTTATTTCTGATATCAGAAACTGGATAACCCAATTTAGCAGTAGCTAATTTACAATGGGGTCCTACTGTACAAAAATATCAGTTTCATTCTTAAAAATACTATAACATACATAGAACTAAATTTACACATGAACAAAAACAACAATTTACAATATGTGCAAATCTCTCAAGTACAAGAGCTTTTTGGAGACAGTGCAACCCTTCCAAGTGAAGATCCTAATACATTCCAAGATGTTTTGTTAGTACATGACCTCAGGTGCCCTGGCAATGAGTTCCACAATTTTGGGCCCTCATATACATAGCAATGTTGGCCCCTCATTGTTCTCATAAATGGTACCCTAAATTTTATTTCCCCTGCAGATCGCAACCCTCCTTAACATTCCACTCCTCCAAAAACTCTATTAGATATCCTGGTGCATTTTTTAAAATAGCAGCTATAAGTCAAACACTGTACATGCATATTTTGCCGTTCCATCAGGGATATCCAGTTTAAGGCCTTGTAAAGAGTACAATGATATATATTCCAGGGTGCATCCAAGTCAAAAAGAGCATGTATCTATTGTAAATAACATCAAGCCTTCCCAAGATGCCTCTAGCAGCCCAATTATACACATCACCACAATCAATATGAGGAATTATCATCGAATTTACAATGTTTAACCTGCCTTCAAATGAAAGATAATCTTCATGTTTATGCAATACCCCCAACTTCTTGTTCAGTTTTTGTATCAGATTGTCAATATGGAAATTCCAATTACAATGGGGGTCCATCCATACTCCCAGATTTTTGAAACAATCCACAAGGACTAGGCTACACCCATCCAATGTTTTATATCTAAATACAAAGATACTTTTTTATTTGAAAATATCATTACCTGTGACTTTAAAGGGTTTAAGACCAACCCATATTCCAAAAAATATGTTTACAATATGTTAAATTGTTTTTGTAGTGTTTCCTGTATGTACCCCACAGATTTTAATTCAAAATATAATATTGTATCATCAGCATACAAATGGTGTCAGACATCATAAAAAATAAATGGAAGGTGATGAGCACCAATGCCCACCGTCTGTGCAACAAGTTCCCTAAACAAGTGGCCTTGATGGAAGAGGGATGCCTGGATATTGTGGCAGTCACTAAAACATGGTACACAGAGAACCATGACTGGGATGTCAACATAGCAGGATACACAGTCTATAGGAGGGACAGTGTGGGTAAAAGAGAAGGAGAAGTAGCTCTCTATATAAGGGAAGGGATTAAAGCAACAGAGCTAACGAGTAAACAGGAAGTTGATGAGTCACTGTGGGTCACCCTGGAGACAGGAAATGGCACCAGAATCTGCCTGGGGTTGTGTACAGACCCCCATCTCAGAGGGAGGAAATGGACAAGGAAATGATAGAAGCCATCCTTAAAATGGCAGATAAAGGGGAGATATTGTTGATGGGGACCTGAATATGCCAGATGTTAACTGCAGTACCTTTGCTGCAGGCACATCCGAGAGCAGGGTCATTCTTGATGCCCTACAGTGGGCATGCCTCAGACAGCTAGTGTTGGAACCCACTCAGAAGGGAGCAGTCTTAGACCTGGTACTCTCAAATGGGGAAGGAGAAAGGATCTCAGATTTAGAAGTGGGTAGCCATCTGGGAACAAGTGACCACCAAACAGTGTGGTTCACAATAAACACAGCCATAGAGTCAAGCCATACAAAAACAAGAGTATTGGACTTTAGGAAGGCTGACTTTGGAAAAATGAGAAAGTGCCTCAGAAAAGCACTAGCAAATGGGCAAGAAGGAGGGGTGGAGGAACAATGGGGAATAATCAAAACAGCCATCGCAGAGGCAAAAAGCCTTTGTGTGAAGCAAAGCAACAAAACAAAATGAAGAAAAAAACATTATGGTTCTCAAAAGAGGTGGCAGGGATGGTTAAGGAGAAAAGGATAGCATTCAGGAAATATAAGGAAACACAGAAGGAGCAGGGCAGATAACTTTATCAGTTAAAGCAGAAGGAGGCAGGGAAGGCAGTCAGAATAGCAAAGGCCCAAACTGAGGAAAAGATAGCAAACTCTGTTAAGAAGGGGGATAAAATATTTTATAGGTACATTAGGGAGTGAAGAAAGACCAATTGAGGGATACAGAGACTTAATAAAGGGGAAGGAATGTGGGAAGAAGATGACAGTGAAAAGGCAGGGATACTGAATGAATATTTCTGCTCAGTATTCACAACGGAAGAGGAGGGGGAGATACCTAAACCAAACAAGAGTGAAACTCTGAATAAGGGGGTCAATACCAGTCCATTCACAGAAGAAAGGGTTTTGAAAGAACTCTTGAAACTGAGGGTAGACAAAGCAATGGGGCCTGATGGGATTCACCCAATAATTTTAAAAGAACTAAAGGTAGAACTAGTAACACCACTTACTACTCTCTTTAACAAATCATGGGAGGATGGGGTGTTATGTGAGGACTGGAGGAGGGTAAATGTTATTTCACTTCCCAAAAGTGGGAGCAGGGCAGAGGCAGAAAACTACAGACCAGCTAGTTTGACTTTAGTGGTAGGGAAAATGATGGAATCACTTCTGAATGAAAGAACTGTTGAGAACCTAGAGGCGAGTGGGGCACAGGACCCAAGGCAGCATGGTTTCACAGCAGGAAGGTCATGCCAGGTGAATCTAATTGTTTCTTTGACTGGGTGATCAAAGTAGTAGACCAGGGAGAGGCTTCGGATATGGCCTACCAAGATTTTAGCAAGGCATTTGACACAGTCTCACACAAAAGATTACTATACAAGTTAGCCAGCCTTTGAGTGGGTCCCAAGATGGTAGCCTGGATAAAAAACTGGCTGGACAATGGACGCAAAGGGTAATAGTAAACAGAGTCCACAGTGAAGAAAGGAGGGTAACTAGTGGGGCACCACAGGGTTCGGTACTGGGACCGGTCCTCTTTAATGTCTTTATAAGTGACATTGGAGAGCACTTGGAAGGAAAATATGTCTCTTTGCAGATGACACAAAGATCTGCAACAGGGTTGATACACAAGATGAGGTAGAAAGAATGAAAAGGGACTTGGCAAGGTTGGAGGAATGGTCAAATATGTGGCAGCTCAGATTCAATGCAAAGAAGTGCATGGTAATGCATCTGGGAAACAAAACCCAGGGGAAGAGTACACAATGTGGGTGAGTTAATAACAAAACAAAAATTGAAAGAGACCTAGGAGTAATTATATCAGATGACCTAAAGGTGGGCAAGCAATGTGAGAAAGCAGTAAGAAGGACTGGGAAGAAATTGGGTTGCATAGGGAGAGGCATCAACAGTAGAAAACAGGAAGTTATTATCAATCTGTATAGACAGTTAGTGAGATCCCATCTGGAGTACTGCATGCAATTCTAGAGACCCCATCTCTGCAAAGACATAGACAGAGTGGGGGCTGTTCAGAAAAGGGCAACCAAAATGGTGCAGGGTCTATACCAGAAGACATACTAGGAGAGACTAAAGCAGCTTAATATGTATACCCTTGAGGAAAGGAGGGAGAGGGGGGACATGATAGAAACTTTCAAGTATCTCAAGGGAATTAACAAAGTACAAGAGGGTAGTATCTTTCAGAAGAAGAGATGTGCAAGAACAAGGGGTCACCATTTGAAGATGGGGGATGGCTTAGAGGTAATGTTAGAAAGTATTTTTTCACAGAGCGGTTGTGGACACATGGAACAGCCTTTCTGATGAGATTGTGGAGTCAGAAACAGTGTGAGAATTCAAGAATGCATGGGACAGGCATAAGGCAATTCTAGTGGGGGTAGGAGGAATTATGCTGTTGATTAACTAGAATCTACAGCTTATACATCAGGTAGGGAAATGGGCAGACTAGGTGGGCCAAGTGGTCTTTATCTGCTGTCAGATTCAAATTCTATGTATCATTCTTCAGATGTCCAACATCATTTGTATATATATTAAATAAAACGGGTCCTAACACTGAGCCTTGTGGAACACCAGATTTGATATATAAGTAATGATACAAAATGATTGTCCAGTTTAATCCTCTGTTGTCTTCCCCCTGGCTGAGGCCAACAGATCTTAAGCTTTCAATCAACACCAGATGATCTAATGTGTTAAAAGCCTTCAACAAATCTATAAATATGGCCCCAACCAGGAGGCCCTTATCCATGGCCACCTAGATGTCTGACACAACCTTAACAAGTGCAGTAGTAGTGATATGTTGTGCCCTAAAGCCTGATTTGTAGTTATTGTAATTTTTGTTACTTTCAAGGTAGCTGTTTAATTGAGAAAACACAATTTTTTCAAACACTTTGGAGGTAACTGAATGCAATGTTATTGGTCTATAATTCTGCATATCATTTTTCTGACCTCCCTTAAACACTGCTATCGCTTCCGGCTGGTTCCAGGCTAATGGGTAGGTACTAGTATTTAATCAAAAATCAAAGAGGTCAGCCAATATTGGAGCTATCAATGGAGCAGCAATTTTAAGCAAAACAGATGGAATCCCATCTGGGCCTTGTGCCTTATTTATATTCAATTTCAATAACTCCCTAAATACTTGATCAGGGGCAAGATTTTGAAAAAAGAACAATGGTCCATTTTCTACCCTCTCTTCTTGGTCCTTTTTTGCTATATTATGCCAGGAGAATATGTATTGATCTGAGAAGACCCCATATCAATAAACATTTTATTTAACATGGCAGCTGCCCTATCTGAGAGTTTCAATGGATCATTATCTACCATAAAAACATTAGGTAACTCTGAAATCGTGTTTCCTTGTAGTTTTTTAACCATATTCTAAAAATCCCTAGGTTTTTTAGACTGTTCAATTCCCGAACCTGTTAAATAAAAATTGGATTTTCCTTTCCTTATTTGTGTTATATACAAATTATGTGCAGCTCGGTATTTTTCCCAACGCCCTCTCTCATTTCTTTTCTTTGCTAACCTCCATGCTGCATTCCTTTTTTTATGGTAAGTTCTTAACTTCACAGTGTAGCAAGAGGAATTATTCATTTTTACTTTCCTGCATTGAATAGGTGCAAAAATGTCACATACAGACATAAATTCACAGCAAAAATATGACCAAGCACTATCTATAACAGGAATCAGAGTCAATCTATTCCAATTTCTAGATTCCAATTCATCCATAAAGGATGTATAATCCAGATTCTGAAACCTCTGATATGATTTAACTTGGGGAATACCCAGTTGCTTGTCTGTTTTCCTAACACAAAAGGTAATCTGATGGTCACTAAAGGTGTCCAGTAACACCCCAGCTACTGAGTATTTAATAGGGTCGGAAGTGAATGTTAGGTCCAAAATAGTGGAAGAGTTGGGAGTTTTAGCATTCAGTCTTGTAGATGTAGTAATTAATTGAGACAATCCCAATGTTGTCTTAAAATCGATTAATTTGCTGGTAGGTGGTACCCTAGCCCAGTCAGTATTCATATCTCCCACAACCATGAGCTCATGGCTCTCCCTATAGGGAGACAAGAAATCTCAGAGGACAAGAAAATGTTGATCATCACCGTTTGGGGGAAGGTAAAACCCACCAGCAATAATGGTCTGCAATATGGAATTTTTATGTACAAAACTACTTTTTCCATGCCTGGTGTACTGACACAGTTCAGATGTTTAATTTCCAATGCTGTAATACCATAGACCAAAACTCCCCCTTCCCTTTTCCCACGATCGTGCCTCCATATTTGGTAACCAGATATCTGAATCTCTTCATCTTGTACTTTTTTGCTTAACCAAGATTCAGTTATTATTATGACATCTGGTTTATATGCCAACATCCACTCTTCTATCATATCAAATTTGAGGACAATACTCCTAGCATTTAGCTGAACAAACGAGAGCTTACTACTTTTTAGATTATCAGCTGTATATATATTCTCATCACATGACCCTGGATTTAAATGAATGGCACCTGACATCAATAAACTTAAAATGAAAAGTATTCTCAGTTTTGCAGCCATTCCATACTGTTTTGTAAAACATTTTTGCATCATAAGGCAAAAATAATATTTATAATTTGCCTACAATCCAGTTTCCATTTACCTGCTCTTAAAGCAGCCAATGTGCAGAAAATTGAACATTGTATTTGAACTGACAGCTAGGTAATTGGCCTCGTTTTTGCCCCCAGAAAATTTAAAGACAGAGTTAAAGTATCCCCATATAATGTAGTAGATATTTTTCCCAAACTAACCCTAGTCATGTTTCCATGTTTAGGGTATGTAAGGGTGCAAAGCATAAGCCATACTATCACCAGAGAGATAATAATTTTTTTACCCATAATGTATGATCTATATTAAAGCTGAAACCTTATAAAACTCTCATATATGGGATTTTCAAAATGAATTTTGATTTCCTAAAGCAGCTACCTACAACAGCATAAAACTTCCCTTAAAATGTACAGAAGGTAAATTTAAAACAAAAACAGTTATTATTAGTACTACTAAACATTTATAAATTTTCTTAAGCAATATTATCCAATCTCTTTGTGTAATATATATCAGCTTCACAAGCTGTCTCTACAAGTTAAAGCACTAAATACTACAAGTTCTTAAAATGTGATAGATTTTATAGCTTCCAGTGCTTTAAATGTCTTTTACACTCACCAAACAATACTCCCCAATGTGGTTTTTATTTTTATTTTTTCTGCTGAGTGGCGCATGCACCACTCACGCTCGCACCACAGTGCTTGTGCTGTGAGCAGCATGGATCTTTTGTAGCAAGCTTCCCCTCCTCCTCTGTGACATGGGATCATTCATCCCTTCCCATGAACACAACAGTCAGGCTGTGCTTACCAGAAGAAGGGGAGTTAGCTGAAATATATGAAGGAGAGCAATGGCACAAGAAAGTCAACCCAGCAACGTCTGGGCTCCCCAAGCAACAGGTGAAAAATTCAAGGGGAAAATGAGTATGCTGAGTAATGTAGGCAGTTCGTTGTTACTAACAATTTCAGTGTACCTGGATCATGAGCAGTGTGGCCCCTTTGTAGCAAGCTGCCCCTCCTCCTCTGTGATGTGGGTTCACTCCTCCCTTCCCTCAAACACAACAGTCAGGCTCCGGTTACCAGGAGCATGGAAGTTAGCTGAAATATAATTGTATTTCTCTTCTCTTACAATTTTCCCATGTGATTTTTCTGGACATATTGTATAAGGCTTGTTCTGCACAGTACAGCAGCTAGCGGCAACAAGATTCATCTTGACATCATTTGTAAATAGTGGACAAAATGGCATTTCTTTTGTTCGGGTAGTGGGGTGCTCTATAAAACTTCTGGACTGAAAACTCATTTGTGTCTCAATTTTATGTAACAATTCTCATGTAATATTTCTGGACTTCTACGGCATGTTCTGCACTAGCAGCAAGAAGATTCATCCTGAACTCATTTGTAAACAGTGGAAAAAAAACAGTATTTTTTTGTCCAGGTGGTGGTGGGGCACTATATAACATCATGACTGAGAGCATATTCATGTCTCAGTTTTATGTAACATTTTTCATGTAACATTTCTGGACTTGTAAGGCCTCTTCTGCACTAGCAACAACAAGATTCATCCTGAAATAAGTTATAAACAGTGGACAAAACAACATTTTTTGTCCAGGATGGGGGGGCTCTATAACACTTCTGAACTTAAACCACATTTATGTGTCAGTTTTATGTAACATTTCTCATCTAACATTTCTGGACTTGTAAGGCCTGTTCTGCACTAGTGGCAACATGATTCATCCTGAAATTGTTTGTAAACAGTGGACAACACAGCATTTTGTTTGTCTGGGAGGTGGGGGGAGCTCTATGAAACATCTGAACTGAGACTACATTTCTGTCTCAGTTTTATGTAACATTTCTGGACTTATAAGGCATGTTCTGCACTAGCAGCAACAAGATTTATCCTGAAATCATTTACAAACAGTGTACAAAACAATTTTTTTTTTGTCTGGGAGGTGGAGGGGGGACTCTATAACACTTCTGAACTTAAACCACGTTTATGTGTCAGTTTTATGTAACATTTCTCATCTAACATTTCTGGATTGTAATGCCTGTTTCTGCACTACTGGCAACATGATTCATCCTGAAATCATTTGTGAACAGTGGACAACACAGCATTTTGTTTGTCTGGGAGGTGGGGGAGCTCTATGAAACATCTGAAATGAGACTACATTTCTGTCTCAGTTTTATGTAACATTTCTCATGTAACATTTCTGTACTTATAAGGCATGTTCTGCACTAGCAGAAACAAGATTTATCCTGAAATCATTTACAAACAGTGGTCAAAACATTTTTTTTTGTCTGGGAGGTGGAGGGGGTACTCTATAAAACTTCTGATCTGAAACCACATTTATGTCTCAATTTTATGTAACATTTCTGGACTTGTAAGGCCTGTTCTGCACTAGTGGCAACAAGATTCATCCAGAAATCATTTGTAAACAGTGGACAAAACAGTATTTTTTGTCTGGGAGGTGGGGTTGGGCTCTATGCAACTTTTGGACTGAGACCATATTTATGTCTCAATTTTATGTAACATTGTAACATTTCTGGACTTGTTAAGCCTGTTCTGCACTAGCGGAACAAGATTCATCCTGAAATCCTTTGCAAAAGGTGGACAAAACAGCATTTTTTTGTTGGGGTGGTGATGGGGCACTATATAACATTATGACTGAGAGCAGATTCATGTCTCAATTTCATTTTACTTTTTCCCTGTCATATTTCTCATCTTATCATGCCTGCTCTGCACAGCATGGCAGCAAGAGGCTGTGTTAAACTATAGCCCAAGTGCACATTTTGGACCAAATGGTGGGGTGGTGGGGCACTATAAAACATCATCATGACTGGAGGGGAGGGACACAAAGTGAACATTTGTGGCAAGCCCAGGGGACACGTGGTGTTAAGCACAAAAACATATTTATGTTTAACTTCACACTAAAAGTGCTTATGTTTCTCTGATTTTTGTGTACGTATCCGGACTGATGCTGCACACAGCCAGAACAACTGCCACAACATCACATAGCTTTGGGAAAAATGTTGTTCATAGGAACAAATTACAATACTTGACATTTGTGGATAGGAGGAGGAAATATATAAAGAAGGAGTAACATAAAACAAGATTAAAGGTACAGTGTTTATGGGTACAGTACTACAGTGACTGACAGAAACACAACGGGGGCATGCAGGGTCAAGGCAAGGGTATTCATGTGAGAGGGGAAGGGAGAGAGCATAAACATAACATAACACACAAAATCACTGGACAAGAAAAAGAAACAAGAGGATATAGAAGAGGAAGAGGACATAATTTTTTTTTGTTGTTTTTGTTTTTACATTTTTTATTTTTTTTTATTTTTAGGGGTGCAGATGAGGAAGATTGATAGTAACAAAAGACACAAAAAAGAAAAAAAAGACAGTTGCTGCACTGCCTACCAAATTGACAAATTATTCTGGACCATTAATCAAAACTTACACAGCACCTGTGCCAGGCCTCGATTCTGCACTGCCACCACTGCCACTCCCTCGATGCAGCTCGCAAGGAGTTCCAACACTTTTTATTGGTCCTCCATTATTTTTCTGAGGTCCTCCCTGGCATCCTGGCAGAACTGGTCAAACTCCTGCCTCAGATCTTGCACCTCATTACGCACTGCTGCCACCTCATGGTGCATGGCATCCAGGTCTTCATTGGTGATGCTGACCTGACCAGGGGCTGCTGCAGGCTGTGTGGAATCAGCAGCATGACTGTGGCACCAGCAGCTGTGAAGTGAATTGGCGGATGGTGCTGCTGCCTCCTGCTACTGTGTCTTGGACCTGGTACACTGCCTCCTAGGCTGGTGCTGACCACCTTCCTCCTGCTGGCCCCCTTCCCCTTCTGTCTGATCATCACCTCCACTAGTGCTACCTCCTGCAGCTGCCAACTCATGCTGCTTTTGGAGCCACTTTGCAGGGTGGTGGCACTGCAGTTGGCTCATTTGCCTACCAGTCCCAATGTGTGACCCTTGCTTTCCCCACGGAGCACTCCAGCCACAAATGTTGCAGATGACAACACTGTCATCTGCAGCCTTTGTGGTGAAAAATGAGCACATTGAAGACACTCTTGCCTGGTGGGGGGGTGCCAGCTGATATCCTGGTTGGGGGCCACAGCATCCTGCCCTTACTGGGGTGGCTGGAGCACATGCTCCTGCTGCTGGGGGGGGCAATGGGCTCCTGCTACTGGGGGGCAGGGGGCACATGCTGCTGCTGCTGGGGGGGCAGTCTTTCAGACAGAAATGCTCATTTATTAAGGTGAACACATTTACCTGCCTTCTGTCCAGTCCCCCTTTCCCTACCTTCCCATCCATAATTAGAAAACAAAACAAAAAAAATGAAAAAGAAAGAGAGACGAGAGTGAGGGAGTCTCACACACACACACACACACACACACACACACACACACACACACTGTCATTATAAACTTAAAGATAGAAAAATATAAGCCCACAGAAAATGTACTAACAAAGAAAGATTAACTGTTTTTAAAGTGAGGAATTTGGAAACAAACATACAAATTTATAAAGTTTTTTCCTGCTGCCTACTCTCAGACCTCTACCTCTCTGTCTGCAAACACTAGCGAAAGAAAGCAGAATCAGTGCTTTCCGGCCTGAGTGCAGTCACTCATGTGACCTGCAGTCTGCTGCAGAGTATAAGTCACGTGACAAGCCTAATTTTGCCTCATAGTACCGCAAGGCACCGAAGGCAAAATTTACCAGTGAAATTGATGGTGAAATTTCATCATAAGTACTTAATTTTGCAAAATGTTTTGAGGGGCAAAATTTATGATTTTGCCAGGTTTTTGCTGGCAAAATAAAATTTTGCAACATCTCTACACCCAGCCAGGTGATGGCCTGGCCAGTATGCCACATAGAAGGAATCACACACTGGGTACAGTGCAGCAAAGTGCATATAGCAGGATGATGACCTGTACACAGAGACCCAGCAGGCTCCCAGTCAGTTGTGTCAACAGTTCCCCCTGCCTGTCTACTCCCATACTTCCTTCCCAAAAAACCACCTTGCCAATTAATGCCACTGCATGGCTTCTCCTTTTGATCCCCTACCTTTCTGCAACACAAAAGAAATGCCTGGCTTCCACTGCCAGAACCGGTTCGCCTCCACTCTGTAATGTTCCACAGTAAAGCGTAAAGGTGCCCAAATCACAGAGCAGAGCAGAACACACATCTGCTCTGCTACTTTTCAGCTCTGTCCGCCCAACTAATTTCCTGCTGCACAATACTCACAACTCAACTGTACACGTCGCACTGCTTGCACAAGTGTACAGTCCCTCTCTCCCAGCTGTAGGTCCATCCCAGTGTCTCCATCCTCCAAGCATGTGGACTGGAGTAGGACTGCAGTGCCCCTGAGAACAGACTCCTCACCCACGAGGAGATGGAGTGAGCAGTGAAATGGCAGGCAGTGGCAAAGTAACAAAAAACAAAATTCAGACCCGTTTGCAAATCATCTAGTGATCGAGTTCTAAATTAGAACTTGAACACCAGGGTTTGAGGAGGGTTTAAATCTTTCCTGAACTAGTTCTAACGACCCTAATGTATATGCATACTTTCTTGGAATAGTCTTAGAAACTGCTAAATAGAGAAGTAACTGGTTGTGTAAATTGTAAATTACAGGAGTTCAAAATTTCAATAATTAATTGTTAAATTGTGTGAGAATTTTCAAAATATTTGGATGCTTAGTGTGCCTTTATATATTAACATGGTTCTATTTATATGTTTGATCATACTTTGTGTGTGCTGGTTTTATATATTTTGGATTTATACAGTACATGTTAAGTTCTTCTGAGCTCACACACACAAACGTTACACACACACACACACACACACACACACACACACACACACACACACTGCTATTTTCAGGGAGTTAATAAAGCAATTCACAATTTATAGGCCTTCTGCTGTCACATTCCATCTGTGGAGAGGGTCTGATTTATACACAACTAGGATTTGAAAGACTGTTTTTTGTCTCTGAATAATATCCAATTGCATTCCTTTTTTATTAACAGAACCGTAACATCCATGTATAAAAGTTTTATTTTACCAGTTCAACCTTATGTACATAAAGTGGTTTCTTTGTATACTCTGTCATTCTTCTGATGAAGAGCTCTGTTTCACTTGAAAGCTCAAATTATGTGAATCTCATGTTGGTCCAATAAAAGGTATCAAATTGCTCACTTTGTTCATCGCCCTGAGAATGTGCAAGGCATGAGTTTTGAACAGGTTATGGATGTCATCAGAGACATCACTGTGCAGCTTTCTGCTTTGCTATTTACAATTCTTATACAAAGAAAAATTGAATTATTTTGCCCAGTCCAGTGGCATGGAGAGATGAGGCACTATGTGTCTCACCTTCAGCCATGTCAGAGGCCTGAGTTTGGAATGAGGGTCACCCAAGGAGGGGTGGATTGAGCCTCAGAAGAGGGGTGGATATAGCACCTAGAGGACTGATCTCCTATCTCAGGGAGGAGGGTGTGCTGTCTCAGCCTTTGGCTGCCTCCAGATGGAGGTACTAGTTAGGCATCAGCATCTGGTTGCCAAGAATTGATGTGCCATGGTTCTATGTTGTGCGCTTGCCTCCACACATGTATGCCTACTCTCCTCTGTGGCAAGAGACCCCAAGAAAGAACATGACAAATAAGGCAATTTGGGGCTCCATGAAGTTCCACCCACCTGTCCCAAGCCACAACACCAACCAGAACACCAATCCACACTGAATAATGACACTGTAGGTGGTGAGAGGATAACCTCTCTCTTCCTTGCCCAGCCATGTGGGGCAAGCTGTGGGGGGGGACACTGGATCCAGGTGGGCTTGGGGTAAAGTGGTGACCAGTTGAGGGTGTGGTGGGGAAGGAAATGGATTAGCTCAAGCCCTAGTCTGCTAGGGAACAAAGTAAGATGTTTTGTAAATGTGCATGTGTAATAAATTGTATTGACCTTCACAGTGTCACATATTCATGGTTACACAAGATGAATGCATTTCAGTGGAGCACACATATGGGTGGGGGTGATCATATAACAAGTGTGGTATGATGCACTGGAGTGGGGTTTGGGTGACAGGCTTGAGTTGAAGGGTGCCATTATGTTGGTGCACATGAAGTTTGTGGGCATTAAAACACATTGGTTGAGGTTATCACAATACAAATGTCAAATCACATCTTTTCTCTGCACAGTCATCAATTGCACTGTCAGTGAAGCTGTTCTGACACTTGTTTGTAGCATAATGTAAATGTAGATGAAAGCACTTACTTGCACTCTCATATTAGAGGATTTGTGTGAAACTGATTTCCATAAATTACAATACATTTTCCAGCATCTTCTTCAAGGAAAAAAAATGAGGTAAAATAGATGCCTTACTGTATCATTGGGCTGAGGAACAAAATGATCTCATTAAAACAATGGACAGACAACAATGACTAAGACAAGAATTGGAAGGGCAGATGATGGCTAAGTTTCGTGAGTCATCTGCAAAAGCAACATCAGATATCACATCTAAATGCTTTCATGGCATGCAGGGGCTAATTGAACAGTGCTCATCCATTCTTATACTTCCAAGGAGGTACTGTATGGATAATGAATGCTAGCAATGCTCAGGTATAAACATATCATATGCAATTGTCTTCTCATAGTGCGCTAGTTAACAGTGTGGTTTCTCAAAGAATGCCTTTAACAGAATTAACTTGTCATGATTCTGTAACTAACACAAACTTTTGCACAAAGGCACAACACAAAATATTAAAGTCATCTGCTCAAAGGACAGTGTCACATTGGCAAAAAAGCCTGCAGTGCTGGCGCCTTACCTCATATTATGTCAGAGAACCTGGGTAAATAAAGGACTTTGGACTTCAGGATCAGACAGTGATGGGAGAAGAACCAGATTCAAACTATTTGTACTCCTAGCCAGGTTTTGATAGACATTTTGGAACATGTTTTCTTCTCTCAACTGTTTGTTACAGTTACATTTATTTTGCTTGCAGAATTGACCTGTATGACCTTACATAATGCTTTTTTTTTCTAGGTACATTGCCAGACAACATGGATTCTGTTTGGTTACTGTCAACCATCTCATCTCAGTTTCAAAGAATTATTATGTTAATGCAGCCAGTTTGGCATCCAGCTTACATGTTTTTTGTGAAAACACACACAGAGCATGATTTCTTAAAAGTATCGTGCTGCACACTGTGGACAGCTGAAATCCATTTATGACCCATCCACTTGCATCCCATGATACACGGGCCCAATCCTAATGTCAAAGACATACTGTACATCCCACTATCTAAGTATCTTACTTTCTTAGTTGTAGGCTGACATCTTCTAATACCACTAATCCCAGAATCCCCTGCAGCTAACATCAAAGCACTAGTCAGCAGCTGGTGATTCAGTTGCCTGCAGTGTATTGTAGCGGTTTATAATCTTCATTGTCATTTTTTATGTTGCTTGCACGCATGTGCAAGAAACATAGTGCCATCATGGGAGATTTCGGAAGTGTGTCACCTCTTCCTCCAATTCAGTCAGTAAGCTGGCAGGCGCGGCCCCTGTAAGCCAATGCATTTTGGAGCTGTCTATGACACGCTCCAAAATGCAGTGGCATACAGTTGAAAGGGGGAGCTACGCTTCAGTGAGCACCTATAAGCATAGCTCCCCCCCCACACACAGGCGTGCACGCCCCCGGACGTCCTGTGTAGCCGACGGGTGCCCAACCGCCGCTGAGCTGCTGTCGCCCCCTCAGAAGCTGGCGCTAAGTTGGGAGTCCACCCCAGCGTGGCAATCAGTTATTTGGCCGACGGGGTGCCCAATCCCCGTCAGCTGAACAGCCCCCGTCCTTGTGCCATGCTGGGAGCCCACCCCAGTGTGGCAAATGGTCCCTACGCCTTTTTGTTTTAAACCTGTAAAACAAAAGCGGTCCCACGCGCATCTCCGACTCCTCCCACAACCCGCACCCACCCACTGCGCACCAGCCTCCCCACCCCCACCCCATACTTACCTCCGGACTCTGGCGCGAGTCTTCGGTGGACGGGAACACATCTTCACTCTTCAAAGCCTACCGCGAACTGAGGAAATGCCGGTAAGCTGTATAATGGGCTAGATAGGAGGGGTTCAACTTTATTGCATATCTCAGGCATTTTTGGGAATTTTTGCACCAAATTTTCAACATGGGGTTTTTAGGACCCCTTCTCATGAATGATGTCACTGTCATGGCGTTATTCAGGCCCGAAGGGTGATTTCGCGCAGTGACTGCAAAATCACCCTTTGGGCCTGAATACCACCATGTCAGTGACATAATTCATGAGAAGGGGTCCCAAAAACCCCATGTTGAAAATTTGGTCCAAAAATTCCAAAAAATGACTGTTTTACGAGCGTGCGTTGCGCAGTTCCTACGCAGGCTCTTAAGTTAGTGAAATTTCAATATTTTCACTCCAGATTTTCAACATTGCCATTTTACCACACCTTCTTATGAGTAGTACAACGGTCATTTTTCACATCTCACCCAAAATGTGTTTCCACCCTTGTAGCGCAGAATGGCATAGTCGATGTGCGAACTCAGTGTATGGGACACATTAAGAAAATCTGAGTGTCACTGTTCATGAGCAGAGATCTTAAAATGGCAATGTTGAAAATTTGGTGAAAGAATTCCTAAAATGACTGTTTTCACGAGTGTGCGTTGCACAGTTCCCATACTGCGCTTTCGTAGGTTTGCAATTTTCAATATTTCCACTCCAGATTTTCAACATTGCCATTTTACCACACCTCCTTATGAGCAGTACAGCTGTCATTTTCACATCCTGCCCAAAAACGTGTTTCCGCCATGTAGCGCGACAATGGCGCAGTCAGTGTGCAAACTCAATGTATGGGACATATTAACAAAATCACACTGACACTGTTCATGACCAGAGGTCTTAAAATGGCTATGTTGAACATTTTATGAAAATTTCCAACAATGATCAGTTTATTTAGCTGATGCTATGCAGTTCCCACGCACGCCAGAGTTCACAAATTTTCAATATTTGCACTCCAATGACTTCCAAATACCTAAACAGCACATAGAAGCAAGCAACATTCAGCATTGACAAATGCTTGTTTCTTGGGCTACTTACGTACAGGGAACAGGTGCAGTCCTCTGTGACTGTTACTCAGCACAGGAAGGACAGCCTGTCTCACAAACAAACAATCATAAGTCATATAAAATCAAATATTAAAATGTATTATACTGCAATAAACAATAAGTAAACCAAAATGTTCTGCCACACAAAATTCACACTGGGACCTGCTCCACACTTCAGTGTGAAGGTCCTTTGTGCAGCCTGTTGCACTTAAAGGCTTCAAATATAAGTTTACAGGGACAGTGTCAGTACCTCTTGTTCACTTAATAGTGTCAACTCATGTGTACATAGGGCAAGTGACCTGAAAATGAAATGTCAGTAGTTCTGGTGCCATAAGGACTCAAAAGGGGAGACTCATTTTCATAAGTTGTCCTCCTGGTATCCCTATAAAATTGTTATAGATCGTGCTCTTTTTTTTTTCTTTTTCTTTTTTTGTTAAATAACCTCTTCAGTCTACAGTCCTAGACTCCTAGACTGTATGGCATTGTCCCTGGATCCCGACCCAGAAATAACTGAGGCCACTGCCTTTTCACTTTGGATGCTCTCTGGCGGTATTTATTTAAAGACACAAATATATTTACATAATTTACATGCCAAATCATTCTAACAGTCAGTATTTACCCAACAGATATAACAGTCCACTATCTCTTCAAGGACATAACAGTCCTGTCTTCCCTCTCATGGTTCTTCTCCATGTTCTCTTCCTCTTTGCTTCTCGGGGTCTGGACACCATGATCTGCTCCCCCCCTTTCAATTACTATAACCGGGTACCACACTTACCCGGACCACTCCCCCACTAGGTGTGGACACAGTGATCTGTCCCCTAGCTCTATTTCCCTTCCCCTCACCCGGTTACTCCCACACCTGGGATCCTTCATGCCCAGCCCATGTTACCTACCCCCCTCCCCATCTACCTGCCCTCCCTTTTTCCCCTCGTTCCCAAACCCCTTCCAAATCCCTTCCCACAGCCACTCTCTTTATGGCTGCTATCCCCTGGCTGGACTCCACCTAGTCCCCTGGCCCTGGCTGCCCATCTGCTGCCCACCTTGGCCTGTGCCAGGCCCCTTTGGAGGCCACCCCCTTCCAGGTGCCTCCTCCCCAGTGCCTGTTCCTAGTGCCTTTTCTTCCTCCTCTTTCTTGCAGGGACGGTGGGTGGGGAATTCTACAGCAAGAAAGAGGGCTCCCTGTGGGCAGCAAGACCTTGCATATCCCTTAAGGACCCCTAGTCAGGACCCCTCTTGGCCCCTCTCCATTGCCAGTCCTCAGCGAGCACCCACCCTAGTCAGAATGATGCCATCAATGAGGTCATGGCCCCTTACCCTTTCCTGCAGCCTCCTCCCCTTACCTGCCTTTCTCCTCCTCCTCCTCTTGCCTTCTTCCTGGCTGGGTCCCAGGACAACCTGGCCTGCCTTTTAGTGGCAAGCTTAACTGTCCCTGGATCCCTGCCCAGAAATAACTGAGGCCACTGCCTTTTCACTTTGGATTCTCGCTGGTAGTAGTTATTTAAAGGCACAAATGTATTTACATAATTTACATTCCAAATCACTGTCAAAGTTCTACTAGGGGCCCACAATAAAGCCCTGTCAATTGCTGCAGTTTATACCCCCCCAAAGAACAAGGAAAAGGCCTCAATTCAGTCCTTGACCTCATCCGATCCTAATCACCTGACTCTGAGACAAGCCACATGGGTGACTTCAATATCAACTGGCTTGCTCCAGAATCAGGGGGCTTCATAGATGCCATCTCCTCAGTAAACCTTTCTCAACTGGTTTCCTCCCCCACTAGGCAAAATTACAAAATGGGCAAATGTACTCTCCTGGACTGGATACTGACCAGTCACCCATCCCGCATCTCAAACATCTCTGTCCTTCCTGAGACTCTAAGTGACCATTCCCCTGCATTCTGCATCCTGCATCTGGACAAATAAATTTACCATGACCCCCCCAAATTAATCAACAGCAGAGTCCTTCCATGTGGGCAGTTGAAACAACTAAAACACTGCCTAAGACTGCAAGATTGGTCCCCAATCTTCCACACTCTGGATGTCAACACTGCCCTTGACCTCTTCATCAAAACTTTTAATGCTGTCTGTGACTCTCATGCCCCTTTCAAAAAGCAGAAAGTCAAAGGCCTGTGCAACCCCTGGCTCTCCTCTGAACTACTAGCACAACTAAAATCCAGGGATCATCTCTGGGCACGGGCTCGGGAAACTGGAAAGCAAATCGACATACAGAATTATAAACAAGCTTGAAATAACTGCACAAAATTATTCCGCCAACAGAAAAGTACCTACTGTAAGGATGCCCTGACAAACACCTTGGGCAAGGGAAATTCATTTTGGAACAATATTAAAGAAATTACAGGAAAGCAGAAAAAAACCTCACCCACTATGCTGGTCATAGATGGTATCACAACGCTGGACCAGACTACCATATCAAATTCATTCAACTTGGCTTTTACTGACCTCAGCTCTGTTCTTCCACTTGACTATTTCAACAAAACTGACCCCCAAACTATCCCCTGAAGTCCCACCCTCTCTCCAAACCAGCCTCCATTCTACTTCAAATCAGTCAATCCATACGAAACTTGCAACTACATCAGTAAAGCTATTGCTAGGTCCAGGTCAAGTGGGGACTCCCTTGACCTCAAGCTGCTTGCCTCACCTTCGATGAGGTGCTTCTACCATTAACAAAAATCTTCAACCTCTCCCTCTCTCTCGGCCAGTTTCCTGACAGATGGAAATCCGCCTCTATCACACCGGTCCACAAGAGTGGGGACAGGGCCCTCCTGGTGAACTATCGGCCCGTCTCCATACTACCCCTACTCTCCAAGGCCATAGAGCATATAGCATCAGACCAGCTTACGGAATACCTTGATAAAGATGATGTCCTGTGTGCTCAACAGCACAACTTTAGAAAAGGTCACAATACCACCTCAGCCCTCCTTGAATTTACTGGTGCAATCTGTAGTTCCTTGGACAATAGCCTTCTTACAGGGGCGGTCTTCATTGATCTGATGAAGGCATTCGATACTGTCCATCATCATCTACTACTCTGTCAGCTGCTAAATACCAGACTGTCCCCTGAATCTACATCCTAGTTTAAGAGCTACCTGGAAAACAGCTCACAAAGAGTGAAAATAACTGACTTTCTTTCTGATGCCAGACCAGTGTGCTCTGGAGTGCCACAAGGGTCAATCACTGGGCCTCTTCTCTTCAGCATCTTCCTAAATAGTCTTCCACAATCCTGTCCAGAGCAATTCCTCCTATATGCCGATGATGCTGTCATCCACTCCACCCACAAGGACCCCCACCTTCTGCAAAGCAAACTACAGCATGACTTCTCCTTAGTTGAAATCTGGTTCAGTAAACACAAACTTGTGATCAACTATAAAAAAATCAAAGTCCATGCTCTTCTGTAGCTCAAAAAACAAGCACCGGGACACCCCCTCACTATTGCAAACTGCCTAGGTGCAATCCTAGAACAAGTGCAAACCTTCACTTACCTTGGAATCACTCTTGACAGTTGTCTATCGTATGGGACTCACATTGATAATGTTGCCAAAGTGACTAACACACGTATTGGCCTGCTTTACAGGCACAGGCAATGCCTAACTCTGGAAACCTTAAGAATTGCAGTTCAGAGCTCAGTGATCTCAACTGTCGACTATGGCCTCATCATCTATGGTTCCGCTTCCACCATCGCCCTCAGGCACATATCTATGGCTTTGAACAAAGCTTGTCGACTCATCACTGGATCCCATCGTCTCACCCATACGTGAGACCTAAAAGCTCAAACTAGTTGGCTTCAACTCTCGAGCCGCATCAAGTATCTAATATGCATAATTGCTAAAAAAACTTTGATGGGCTTTGCCCCCGGAGTTCAAGCTCTGTTACAACCTGCACAGAATCCCTGCCTCACCAAGGGCTCTGAATCTCAATTACTGCATATTCTAAGATGCCGGACCTCACAGGGACAAAGATCCTTTGCCTACAGAACTCCTAGCTGGCTAAATGGCCTCACCAGGGACATCTCCTTCCTACCTAAGCTAGGCCGGTTCAAATCTAACCTCCGCCTATTCCTCTCACTTCTAGTACATGCGACTGTCTTCTCTAACCTGCTGTTCCCCTTTTGGCAGTTGTCCCTTCTCATCCACCCCCCTACTGTCCCCCTCTACCTTCCCCCCTCCTCCTCCTCCTCCTCCTACTTGCACTTCCTGTGTGTTTTGACAATTGCCTCTGGCAGCATTTTCTTCTCATGTCTCACCAAGTTCTCATTATCAATGTTATCCCTGTCCTGTGCATGACCCTAGTATCACCTAATCTGTATGTACTCATGTAATGATAAACAACTGTAACCTGTTATCCTGTAATAATTAATGTCCTGCTTGTTTGTTCTCATTCTGATGTGGAACCTTTGTAAAAGAGCCTTGGCTCAAAGGTAATTGTAATCCTAGACTGTAATAAATAAATAAATAAAAATAAAATCATTCTAACAGTCAGTATTTACACAACAGACATAACAGTCCACTATCTCTTTGAGGACATAACAGTCCTGTCTTCCCTCTCATGGTTCTTCGCCATGTTCTCTTCCTCTGTTCTCTTTTTGCTTCTCGGGGTCTGGACACCGTGATCACCCCCCCCTTCAATTACCATAACCGGGTACCACACTTACCCGGACCACTCCCCCCCCCACTAGGTGTGGACACAGTGATCTGCCCCCTAGCTCTATATCCCTCTACCCTTCCCCGGTCACTCCTACACCTGGGTTCCTTTGTCCCCAGCCCATGGTACCTACCCTCCTCCCTGTCTACCTGCTCCCCTTTTTCTCCTTGTTCCCAAACCCCTTTCACTGACCCATCTCCAGCTTGCGATGGAAGATGGGGCTCCTCCCCCTTGTGGGTTAACCCCTCAGCCCCTTCTTATTGATGCTCCTGACCAGCTCCCGGAATGGCCGGAGAAACAGGCCAATGCTGAACTCAGTCAGGTGGACCCCGTCTGACAGATCGACCACCTTGTGCTTGTAAGAAATGTCCTTATGCTGTATGTGAACCCCCCCTATTTCTATCACCACTCTAGACACCTTCCTGTTCAACCTCTTGCACCCCACCTCCACCATCTGAGTCCCTTTTGCTCCCCTCCAAAGCCTCCTGGATGTAATCTCAGACCAACCGATCACCACTCATGGTCACCAGCTCTTTACCTTCTCCTGATCTGCCAGAATGTCCCACAAAAGGGACCTCCATTGCACTGTCCCCAGGTCATTACCCCTAGATGGACAATGATGCAGTCCAGCATAACACAGTGCACCCGAAGCTCCTCCAGCAGGGGTAGCAGCTGCAACCACTTCATGCCCCTCAGGCCCTTCCACCGCACATTGGTGTGCTGTGCTCCAGGGTGCAACTGCGCCCCTGTCTTTGTGGTGGCTGTGAACTTCTCTGCCCAGTAGATGAATGAATGCCCCACGATCCACACCTATCTCTTGGAGTCAGCAGTGGAAAGAGAAAAAGGGGACACCAATTAGCCACTATCAACACCGCACATATCTCTTGTAACAGTTCGATGTCCATCTGCCCACCCGCTTGATCTCAGATTCCCCTGCACCTGCTGTGGCCAATTCTGAGGTCGCACCTATCCTGAAGGAGTGTGGGGCAAACTCGTCAGGGTTCTCTGCCATGAACGCCATAGCCTTTGTCAGTATTGCACCCACTTGAAAACCTGTCACAGGGGACCCATCCCCGTGTATGAACCATGTCCCTGCCCTGCAGACCCACACCGCGCTATAGTCCTCCATGGCCTGGATTGTGCAAACCCCCTCCCCAGCCTGCTTGTGCATCACCACAGTGGAGCCCTTGCCCTGCTGGTCTGTTTTGGACCTCTGAAGACAGATGACCAAGTTTTCTTCCTCCAATCTTATGTTTTCCTCCTGCAGGCCGGCAGCAGCTGCCCACTTCCTAGGTGCTACCATCCCCCGACCCGAAATGCCCCCTTTGCCATGACTGCAAATATAGCCTTGAAAAGACAGGCCTCATTTGCTGAGCTACAAACGTCCCAGTGCCCTTACCACCTTCCAGAGCAGAGGGCCCATTATGGATCTTCTCCCATCCTGTCTGGAGCCCTGCCCCCTCTGCAACCCCCTAACCATCCACTTGATGGCCCAGCCACCCGCAGCATCCACCCATACCCAGTCCTGGCACGTCCAACTGATACCTGCCAGCTGGACCCCCATGGTGGTGGTAACTGTCCTTTCTTCCCACTTCTCCACTACATACCGCATGACCTGTTCCTCCCGGACTGGCTCTCCTGTATCCCATAAACCTGGCCTGAAATGCCTGGAAACTGGCCCACACCCCTTCATAGGCCTTTAGGGTGTTGGACGACCAAGAACCTTTGTACAAGACCCTGGCCTTCTCCCTCCAATCTGTCACATCCAGTCCAGGACTCTGGTCTGGGTAGGCGCAGCCTGAGGTGCCAGCTCTCGAAATTGCTCCATCTGAAAATGAGAAAGAAAGTCAGCCACCTCATTTCTTACCCCTTCAATGTGCCTTGTCCTAAATGATAGGTTCAGATGCAAACCCAATAATACCATGTGCCTTAACACCCACCCAACGGTTTCCGTATGGTCACTCTGCTGGTTGATTACCTCCACTACACTCATGTTATCACACCAAAATAAGATGCTCAGCCCAGCCATCCGGGCGCCCCAAAGTTCGAGGGCTACCCATATGGGGAAAATCTCCAGGAAAGTGATGTCCTTGGTCCACCCCTGCTCCTGTCATTGGGCAGTCCACGCCTCCGCAATCCACTCACCTCTGAAATAGGCCCCCATCCCGCAACCCCTTGCAGTGCCCATGTGCAACTCCATGTCCACGTTGCAGGCCCATTCCTTCTGCCAGAAGGTCACACCATTGTACAATTCCAAAGACTCCCCCCCACACATGTAGGTCTTCTTTAATGCCCTTATTTATGTCCACCCAATGGAGGGCTGTTTTGCTTTGCCCATGACCCTCCCCAACCGGCTTGTAAAGGCCCTGCCTGAGTTTATGGCCTTGCAGGCAAAATTAAGGTGCCCCAGCAGCTGCTGAACCTGTACCAGTGGCACCCTCCACCTCCCTCCCACTAGCATGAGCAGCCCCCACAGCCACCCCACTTTGTTCCCTGGTGGCTGAAAACTCTCTTGCTCCATATCAACCTCGATCCCCAGAAACTCTAGCTTGTGGGATGGGTCCTCCATCTTACCTGCTGTCAGTAGGATCTCTATATCATTGCACATGCCCTGGAAATCCATTAACATCCTATCAGCCTCCTCCCGGCTGTTCCAATCAGCAAGAAATCATCCAGGTAATGAACCACCCTCTTGTGCCCATACCAGGACCCGAACACCCATTGTATCCATGAACTGAACTTCTCTAAAGTGGAACATGCCACTGAGCAGCCCATGGGCATAGCCTTGTTGAAATATAGGCCTCCCTCAAATTGGAAGCCTAGCAGGTCCCAATCCATGGGGTGTACCGGCAGTAGCCGGAAAGTGGATTTGATATCCGTCTTTGACAACCAGGCCCCCCTGGTTGCTCAGATCAATTCAACTCAACTGCTTGGTCTAGGGAGGCATAGGAAACCATGCTCAAAGCCTCCGGGATCCCCCTGTTCACCGACCCCCCCATCAGGGTAGGACAGGTGATGTGTGAGCCGGAACTCCCCCACTTACTTCTTCGGCACCACCCCCAGAGGTGACACCCTGAACTGCTTGCATGGGGGTTCGAGCATCGGCCCCTCCGCCCACCCTGCCCTGACTTCTTTCTGCAGTTTCTTTCATACTATGTCCTCTTTTCCTCTTACCGAACCCAAATTCTTGGCCCTCATCCCCACCCGCGGCCCCTCAAAACCCAGAGGAAAACCACCTTTAAAACCTACCCTCAGCAGCTGTGCCCCTGCCTTGTTGGGGGAAACCTGTTGTCCAGGCCTCCACCACTCCACCGTTGATGGGGGTGCAGGCCAGGGCATAACACCACCTCCCCGCCCCAGACCCCCTTTAGTTTTATCCATAGCTGACCACATGCCCCCTTTCCCGGGCCCCCCGTCCCCTGCCAACTCCCCCATTACTGCTCCAAAAGGGCTGTTCTTGGAACTGCCCACCTGACTGCTCGGCCTTCTTGCCCCCTTGTGACACCCCATTACTGGGTGTGCCCCTCCGCACTGTGAGCTGACGTGTCGAAACTTGCAGCTAGGCCATGTGCATGAAGCCCTATTAAAAGCCCAGCAGGTCTTGGTGCCCAGGGCTGGTGTAACCCGCTTCCCTTGCTCCACCACCTGTCCTGCCACTGAACCCAAAAGTATTCTTACCCATAACTCTGCATGGGTGCAATCCCACCTCAGGTCACCCTTCACCACCAGTCTCCTCCGGAATGCCTCATCATAGTTAAGCCACCCAAAACCCAACTTCACCTTATTCACATCCCTGATGATTGCCATATAGGTCAGCAACAGGATTGCTAGGTTTGGTTGCTTCTCCAGTATCAATGCGCTATAAATCAGGAACCCCGCTTGCCATGTGTTGATGCTCTTCCCTTTGAACTGGGCTTCCTCCATTTTGTGGCCCACCACCGCCAGGGCTACCAACATTTCTGACTTGCCCACTGACTCCCGCTGTTCTTATTTCTTGGCTGTCTCCTCATCCACTAACCCAAAGATGTCCACGTACTCCCCTTCCATATTTTCTCCTCTATGGAGGCTGGCACATGGTCACCCAATGTGAAACCAGGTGGTCCCTCGTACAGTCTCCGAGCTCTGACTGAGTTGCCCACCCCATCTTTCCCCTGCCCATCCTTCTTCTTGATGGCCTACAGGGCCCTTTCCATTTTTGACGACTTCTCCTCCCCCATGTCCCCCAACAGATCCTTGATATACTCTTTTAAATCTGCTTCATTATTCATATCCATCTTGTCCTTACTCCCATCCAGCTAGGGCCCTGCCAGGGCTGGGCTGGGACCACCACCTCTGCCAGGTGCTGCCGGGGTGCTGGAAACCACCCTCTTTGACCTCATGTTTCCCCTTTTAGCACCAGCCCTCTCATCTCACTCCTTCCACTTCTTCTGGGCCTCCTCTTCTGCCTCCCTGTTCTTCGCAGTTTTTGCTGTTTTTGATAGAGGAGAACTTTGGTTTCAGAGCAAGAAACAGCAGTCTAGAACTACATATATTTTCCTGATAAATCACTTCTATCTCAGCAGGAGTCAGCACCTGTTTGGATTAAGCAAACGGATACTTTATTAGAAGAAGGGGTCTCATTTAAGTAAAAAAAAGAAGAAAGTCACTGTGTGTTTCCCTGAGGAAGGGGGCTGTATCAGCTTAATTTACTGAGTCAGGAGCAGAGGGTGAATTTAATTGGGCGAGTGGTTTAGGAGTTTAGTAGTACAAAAACAGGTGTCTCCAATTACAGCTTCCTGCTGTTTTTGACAGAGGAGAACTTTGGTTTCAGAGCAAGAAAGAGCAGTCTAGAACTACAGATTTGTTACTAATTGCCCTCCTTTCCACCCTCCACCCTAAGCCAGTTCTACTTTTGTAGTCACTGGATTTGACTGACACCAGGAACTTCCTGTTTGGCAGTAGAAAAGGAAGGATCTCTGAGACACATTAGTTTCATCAACCTTGAAGGAACCTAAAAAATAACTCTTTCTCCCCTCCGGCTGCTGGAGGTCTGAATCCAAACATGGAAGAAGGAGACTACTGAAGACTACAGGAAGTTCCTGTCCCAGAACAGGAAGGGTGAGAGTTGTAAGGGCACACAGGCAGTAGGAAAGTAAGTGTAAAAATACATAGAGAGAGGAGACAGTAAGCATACAAAGAAACAGGAGAGAGGATACAAAATAAGTCAAGATGGGAGTGGTGCAGTGCAATGGCTGTGGGGCAGCAGTGTTCTGGGAGACATTCTGGAGACTGCAATGCTGCCCTGTTTGCAGGTACCTCTCTGGTCTGAGGGAGGAGGTTGCCCATCTCCAGGCTGACCTGGCTAGGATTCATGAAACCTCTTCTCCCACCCAGGGACCACCAGGGCCACCACCATTACCTCAGAGGTTGCCAAGAAAGATGAGTGGTTGGACCAAGTTGTGCTTAGGGAAGGAGAGGGTGGTGGAACAGAGGTGCATCCCTTCAGTTGTACCTCTCCACAATTCATATGCTATTCTAGCAAAGAGTGGTTGCTCTATGGAGGCACCTGCAGTGGAGACCAAGGAGGATGCTGGGAACCTCCACAAAGGAGACCCACAGGAGGGTGTCATGAGACCCCACAGGGGAAGGAAACAACTCCTGGTTGGGGACTCAATCATTGGGGAGTAGAAGAGGGTGAGGAAGGGGATAGGGAGGTCAGGTGCCTGCATGGCACCACTGCTTGGAGGGACAGGAAGCAAATCCTTAGGATCGTGGGAGCAGCTGCATGAGGGAGGGAGCTGGATGTCATTGTCCACCTAGGGACAAATGACCTGTCTATGAATGGGATCAGAGCAGTGCAGAGGAGTTTGTGGAGTTGGGGAGGGGACTTAGACAAGTATCATTGCTAAACGGGGCTGGGGCTGCACCATCTATCTTAAGGATACCCTTATGGGTCACATAATCCCATCCCCTAGCCTGTGCAACTCCTCTCAGGTCCTCACAATCAAAATCCTCCTTGGTGCACATAACAAGGAACTCACTGTCATCTCAGTTTACCTACCCTCAAGAGACCAGGCTGCTGGCTTCCATAGCATCATGGAATATCTAAGGGTCCAGCAACATAATTCTGAAACCATAATCATGGGTGATTTTAACATTAATTGGCTCTCTGCTGAGGCCACTACCTATAAGGATGCAGCCTCGGCGCATCACCTCACTCAACTGGTCAATGCCCCCACTAGGTGTAACTATAGGACAGGCTCCCTTATGCTTCTAGACTGGATTCTATCTAACTGCCCTGAACGCATCTCCAATGTTTCTGTACTCCCAGATACAATAAGTGACCACTCGCCTGTCATCTGCTCCTGGTCAAACAAATACCACAAGCCCCCTCCTAAGCTTATCTATGCCAGGGTTATCAAACAAGGGCACCTCCAGCTGTTAAAATCCCATCTAATCAGGCTGAACTGGGCAGTGCTTGACTCCCTCAATGACACCAACAAAGCTCTGGACCTATTTATCAAACGTTTCAACGAAGCCTGTGACATCTATGCAACAGTGAAAAAGATGAAGGTCAAAGGACAGACCAACCCCTGGGTTACTATTGACCTTTTAACACTGCTCAAGCACAGAGACCACCTCTGGCATTGTGCTCATGCAACTCCGACGCAAGCATACATACAATTATACAAAGCAGCCAGAAATGATTGCACTCGAAAAATATGGAATGCTAAATGCAGCTATTACAAAGAGGCTCTGACTAACTCTTGGGGCCAGGGAAACAAATTCTGGAACAACATGAAAGAACTCACAGGCAAGGATCCTAAAGCACCACCCACTATGCTCAACCTTCATGGCACTCCTACACTCAACCTAGGTACCATCACCAGCACTTTTAATAATGCATTTACAAACCTGGACAGTGTCCTTCCACTAAATTTTTTCGACGACCTCCCCTTCAGCTCCTCCCAAGTTACCCCCCAACTAGATTGTACAACCCCAAAGTTTTTTTTAAGGAGGTCCCACCACAAGTAGCTAAAAAATACATTCAAAAGGCCATCGGCAAACAAGGGTACAGTGGTGACTCCCTTGACCTGAAACTGCTGGCACAAGTCCTCGATGAAATCTTAGAACCACTTACAAAGATCTTCAATCTCTCACTTAGATTGGGCCATTTCCCCTCTCTCTGGAAGAAAGCCACTGTCACACCGGTTCACAAAAGTGGAGATAGGACACTGCACACCAATTATAGACCTATCTCACTCCTTCCCCCACTATCTAAAGCACTGGAGCGAATAGTGTCGGACTGTAAGAGGTCCGAACCTCACTTTCAGGTTCTTGGCAATATTGGGAATGCAAATAATCACAAACAGGTTGCATTTGAGTAATAAACAAGTTTATTACTACAAAAGGGATAAATCATAGTTGCCCTAAGCAGTTCTTACCAATGCGAACTGGGATCCAGTGCTAAGCGTTCCCTACACCTCGAGGTTTCTTTGTAGTCTCTTGGGATCTCTCGGGTCTCCGAGGTGTAAAGCCTGTGCATAACATTATATACCTGTGATAATTACTGTGGTTACTAAAAGATAGAAACATTTCTAGTTACAGAGATGAGCCCTATTGGCTAAATTAGAGGTGGCTCCACGGTCCAAGATAACATTATATAATTCTGTAAAGTCATCAGTTTTAGAAAGACGTTCTTATACAGAGTCTTACATAACAGGGTGAAGTGGTGCACATCACCAAAGGATGGCAATGTTGCCTTACATATTATAGTTACTTCAAGGACAGGTGTCTTGGCATCTGACAAGTAAGAAATAGACAGAAAATACATGGTATAATATGTGTGCATTAGCAAGCAAAGTGGGTTACAATAATATGCATTCATATCCTGACATCTACCCTTATACGGTAGATGCCTTTAGACCTATGTATTAGTATAGCCTATGCCTAACCATTAGCTGTCTACGGTGTACCCCTGAGGGTATCAATTAGGGTGCAGGGACCTCATGTAACAGGACCAACTAGTTGAATTCCTGGATAAGTGCAATGTACAGTGCCCAGAGCAGCATGGCTTCAGAAAAGGGCACAGCACCACCACTGCACTACTGGAATTTACAACCTTCATCCATGCCACACTTGACTAAGGGAATTGTGGAGGGGCAGTATTTATAGATCTTACCAAGGCATTCAACACAGTTAACCACCTCCTACTGCTGAAGCAACTGTGCTCCATTTGGATCTCCAGTGATGCCCTTCCATGGTTCACCAGCTACCTTGATAATCGGATCCAATGTGTAAGGATTGCAGGGATCTCTTCAGATCAGGAACCGGTCCACTCCAGAGTCCCCCAAGGGTCTATTCTGGGCCCTCTACTCTTCTCCCTCTTCATCAACAATCTCCCCAGTGCCTGCCACCAAAAAATATTACTATACGCAGACGATGCAGTCCTGTTTTCCAGCCACCATGACATTACAGTTCTTGAATCCCAGCTGCAGCTTGACTTCAAGTGCATCGAAGACTGGTTCAATTCTCATAAACTTGTCTTGAACCACAGCAAGATTAAAGCCATGTCCTTCTGTAACCGACAGAGCAGGCACAACTCTCTGTCCCTCACCATCAAGAACCACACTGGGAACCCACTCGAACATGTCAAGGAGTTCAAGTACCTTGGTATTACCCTGGATAGTACCCTCTCCTACACTCAGCATATTGACACTGTTGCCAAGACCACCAATATATGGATTGGACTACTACACAAACACAAGAACTGTATGCCTGCAGATGCCCTTAAACTAGCCATCTACAGCTCTGTCACCTCTATCATTGACTACGGCCTTGCCATCTATGGATCTGCCTCAACAAGTGCCCTTCACAACATCTCAGTTGCTCTCAACAAAGCCTGTAGACTACTAACGGGTGCAGCCCGACAAACTCACACCTGTGACCTCTATGCACAGGTCAGTTGGCTACCCCTATGCAGCAGAATACAATACCAGACCTGCTTACTTACCAAAAAGATTCTCCTTGGTCTCATGCCACCTGGTGTTAGCTCACTCCTTACTACCTACAGTGGCACTCAACAAACACATGGTGCCCAATCTCAACCTTTCAGGTTCCCAGATGTCGTACTCCATGGGTCAGTGGTCCTTTATCTATAGAGCCGCCAATGGTTCAATTCCTCAATAAAGAAGCACTTTCCTCTACTACACTTGGACCCTTCAAAAGGAATCTCAAACTTTACCTGACCTCTACCACTCAATGTGACTGCTTCTCTGAACAGAGATCTCTCTAAACACCTCCCAGCTCACTCATGTCTCACAGCCTGCCCTTTCCCAGTCTCACTCCCTCTGGCACTGGGCCTTCCTTGTGACTCCTTTCCTGCTTCACATCTCCACTGGTTCAAGACATTTTCAACCACCATCGGACAGTGGCCCATTAGCCTGCCAACTTCCTCTTATTGTTACTGCAGCCAGCTGCCTACTCAAGCTGCTCATTATATGAATATTATCTCAAAGTATGTTATAACTGAGTATCTTTATTTTTTCTTTCAGTTGTTTTGGCTGTTTATTGTACATTCTTTTACTACCTCTGTATGTATGTTGACCCTCATCCTTTGACGTGGAACCTTTGTAAATGAGCAGTTTCTGCTCAAAGGTATTTGTAATCCGAGAATTTAATAAATAAAAAAATCCTGTACGGTAACCTTCTTGGAGGTACTGCCTGTCTATGGCAAGGATGATACTAGAGTATTCGGCACCATGGAATGCAATGAATGGTTGAAACACTGGTGTGGAGCTCAGGGTTTTTGCTTCATTGGGGACTGGGGAGCCACCTGGAGGGATGCAGGCTTATACTGGCATGATGGTCTGCATCTGATCAGGGGGGACCAGGATCCTAGGTGACAGGTTTAAATACTTCATTGGCAAGCATTTAAACTAGCCAAGGAGGAAGGCACTGAAAAGAAGCAGGGAAATCCCACAAAACACAGGTAGAGAAGTCAGTAGGGAGTAGGATAGAGGTAAATTCAGAAAAAGGCAGTAAGGACAGGGATGAGGCTAAAAGGAGAAGGCCATAAAAAATAAGTGGAATGTGATGAGTACCAATGCCTGCAGTCTATAGAACAAGCTCCCTGAACTAGTGGCCTTGATGGAAGAGGGATGCCTGGATATTGTGGCAGTCACTGAAACATGGTACACAGAGAACCATGACTGGGATGTCAACATAGCAGGATACACAGTCTACAGGAGGGACAGGGTGGGTAAAAGAGGAGGAGGAGTAGCTCTCTATATAAGGGAAAGGATTAAAGCAACAGAACTAAAGAGTAAACAGGAAGTTGAAGAGTCACTATGGGTCACCCTGGAGACAGGAAATGGCACCACAATCTGCATGGGGTTGTATAGAGACCCCCATCTCAGGGGAAGGAAATGGACAAGGAAATGATAGAAGGCATCCTTAAAATGGCAGAAAAAGGGGAGATATTGTTGATGGGGGACCTGAATATGCCAGATGTTAACTGGAGTACCTTTGCTGCAGGCACATCCAAGAGCAGGGTCATTCTTGATGCCCTACAGGGGGCATGCCTCAGACAGCTAGTTTTGGAACCCACTCGGGAGGGAGCAGTCTTAGACCTGGTACTCTCAAATGGCAAAGGAGAAAGGATCTCAGATTTAGAAGTGGGTAGCCATCTGGGAACAAATGCCCACCAAACAGTGTGGTACACAATAAACACAGTCATAGAGTCAAGCCAAACAAAACAAGAGTATTGGACTTTAGGAAGGCTGACTTTGGGAAAATGAGACAGTGCCTCAGAAAAGCACTAGCAAATGGGCAATAAGGAGGGATGGAGGAACAATGGGGGAATAATCAAAACAGCCATCACAGAGGCAACAAGCCTTTGTGTGAAGCAAATCAACAAAACAAAATGAAGGAAAAAAACACTATGGTTCTCAAAAGAGGTGGCAGGGACGGTTAAGGAGAAAAGGATAGCATTCAGGAAATATAAGGAAACAAAGAAGGAGCAGGACAGAGAACTTTATCAGTTAAAGCAGAAGGAGGCAAGGAAGGCAGTCAGAATAGCAAAGGCACAAACTGAGGAAAAGATAGCCAACTCTGTTAAGGAGGGGGGATAAAACCTTTTATAGGTACATTAGGGAGTGAAGAAAGACCAAGGGGAGGGATACAGAGACTTAATAAAGGGGATGGAATGTGGGCAGAGTGTGACAGTGAAAAAGCAGGGATACTGAACAAATATTTCTGCTCAGTATTCACAATGGAAGAGGAGGGGGAGGCACCTAAACCAAACAAGAAAGAACTCTGAATGGGGGTCAATACCAGTCCATTCACATAATATAGGGTTTTGAAAGAACTCTTGAAACTGAGGGTGAACAAAGCAATGGGGCCTGATGGGATTTACCCAAGAATTCTAAAAGAACTAAGGGTAGAACTAGTAACACCATTGACTACTCTCTTTAACAAATCATGGGAGGATGGGGTGGTACCTGAGGACTGGAGGAGGGCAAATGTGATTTCACTTCACAAAAGTGGGAGAAGGGCAGAGGCAGGAAACTACAGACCAGCTAGTTTGACTTCAGTGGTATGGAAAATGATGGAATCACTTCTGAAGGAAAGAATTGTTGAGTACCTAGAGGCCAGTGGAGCACAGGACCCAAGGCATCATGGTTTCACAGCAGGAAGGCCATGTCAGACAACCTAATAGATTTCTTTGACTGGGTGACCAAAGTAGTAGACCAGGGAGGGGCTGTGGATATGGCCTACCAAGATTTTAGCATGGCATTTGACACAGTCTCACACAAAAGATTAATATACAAGTTAACCAGCCTTGGAGTAGGTCCCAAGGTGGTAGTCTGGATAAAAAACTGGCTGGACAACAGGACGCAAAGGGTAATAGTAAACGGAGTCCACAGTGAAGAAAGGAGGGTAGCTAGCAGGGTACGGCAGGGTTCAGTACTGGGACTCGTCCTCTTTAATGCCTTTATAAGTGACATTGGAGAGCACCTGGAAGGAAAGGTATGTCTCTTTGCAGATGACACAAGGATCTGAAACAGGGTTGATACACAAGGTGGGGTGGAAAGGATGAAAAGGGAATTGGCAAGGTTGGAGGAATGGTCAAATATGTGGCAGCTCAGATTCAATGCAAAGAAATGCAAGGTAATGCATCTGGGAAACAAAACCCAAGGGAAGAGTACACAATGGGGGGTGACTTAATAACAACAACAAAAATCAAAAGAGACCTAGGAGTAATTATATCAGATGACCTAAAGGTTGGGCAAGCAATGTGAGAAGGCAGTAAGGAAGGCTGGGGGGATACTGGGATGCATAGTGACAGGCATCAACAGTAGAAAACAGGAAGTTGTTATCCCTCTGTAAAGACAGTTAGTGAGGCCCCATATGGAGTACTGCATGCAATTCTGGAGACCCATCTCTGCAAAGACATAGACAGAGTGGAGGCTGTTCAGAGGAAGGCAACCAAAATGGTGCAAGGTCTGCAACAGAAGACATAAGAGGAGAGACTAAAGCAGCTTAGTATGTATGCACTTGAGGAAAGGAGAGAGAGGGGGGACATAATAGAAACGTTCAAGTATCTCAAGGGAATTAACAAAGTCCAACAGGGTAGCATCTTTCAGAAGAAGAGATGTGCAAGAATAAGGGGGCCAAGCCCTTTCTATCCGAAAATGTCAGACAAAAATTCTAAACTGTCTGGGAGCAGCAAAATGAGAAAAAAAAACAACACAACTATCAATGATTTTTGCTTTACTTTTTTCACTATCTGCATCTCAGAATCCACACATCTGGTCAGAATGAAACTTGGCACAGAGCTTCCCCCCGATACCACAAACTTTTATACAAATCCAATAAACAGTTGAGAAAATATTCAAGTGCAAAATTGGGTTTAACATAGAAAGCCCTGCTCAACCCTAATTATAGTGGCATTACTGCACTGCTATAATATATATATATATATATATATATATATATATATATATTATGGTAGCACGGTAGTGCTACCATAGTTAGGGTTGAGTAGCATTTTTAAGGTTAAAGGGTCAAATTCTGCACCTTAATAACTTTGTCATCATTCAACGGATTTGCATGGAATTTGGTATGCACAATTGGGCATGGTAGATCTTGGGATCTGCTAAGTTTTGTACTAGTCAGATATACGGCTGCGGAGTTATTAAGCAACAACCAATTGCACAATTATGCTTTTTTGCGATTTCTTTGCTCTCGCCTACAGGTCGCACGGTTTGTGCGACCAGTCCGAAAACATCAGAGAACATGCAGCTGAGGACCCTGATGTGCCTTTTGAAGATTTCATGAAAAAATATTGAATGTTTCAAAAGTTATTCAAAAAACAAGTTCCCATTATAAGTCAATGGGAAACATTAACAAAAAGTTCAACACTTTCGCAAATGCAGTTTTTAGTTTCGCAAATGGCCCTTTTCCTTTTGCAAATCCACCATTTTGTTTTCAGCTGGTGATCAGAAAAATGCTTGCCATTTAAATTTGGGACCCTCTAGCAACACAATTGTTTTTGTAGTTACCTAGTCAGACCCTGAGGATGTTAGGCATGTCTTTATTTTGAGGTTAAACACCCTAGAAATATGTTTTTCAAGTTTCTGTAAAAAGTACTTTCACGAAGTAGTGTCACACTCACGAAAGTGTCACAAATTTTTCATGAGCTTTTAAATAGATGCTACTACTACTTTTCCAGGCTATGGCAAAATGACAGCAGTTCTTTGCCACCCTGCTGCAAAAAAACGGTTTGGTCTTTTGGGCTGAAATTTGAAGAGAACGCAGACAACATCTCACAGATGTGCCTTACAGTGTTGTGGTGAAAAAATATCATGGGACAGCAAAGTTACGGTACTCCAAATTTGACGCTTTTTCCCATAGGATAACATTACGGTGTCCGCCGCATTACAGGAATCCTTTGCCACCCTGCTGCAAAATAATGGTTCGGTCTTTTGGGCTGAAATTTTGAGGGAAGAAAGCCAACATCCCACTGGTGTGCCTGTTGGTGGTTTGATGAAAAATATTACAGGGCGGCACAGTGACAGCACTCTGAAGTAAACGCTTTTTCCTATTGGATAACATTACAGTGCCCGCCGTGCCTTTCGGGGCCCGTATCTCGGAAATGGTGTGAGATAGGTAGTTTTTGTCACAAAAATGCTTAGCCCCCTAAGGGGGGCTAAGTACTAAACTAGCCAGAAAAGTCATAATTCATATGAAATTTACATTTTTTTCTACATCGTACAGTTCCTGAGATATAAGTAATTTAATATTCCAAGTCCTCATTTTCTGCTCCGAGGCCCATTGTTATGTATAGATTCTTTGTTTTCACTGTGTTTTCCAATGCATTTTTTGCGGAAAAGAAGGGTGTGCCCTTTCGTTACTGTGCCAGTTAGCATTTCCAGTTGCGTTTCCATTACTGTTTGCGGCACCATTACTGTCTATGCCACTGTGTGCGTTACAGTTTGCATTTTTGCTTGCGTTTCCATTTCTGTGTCATTTGACGTTATTGTTGCTGTTACCATTACCAGTTTCATTTGCAATTGTGGTACCATCCACGTGCGTTAAGGTTTGCCTTTTCATATGCGCTTGCATTTCTGTTTCGTTTCTGTTTCCTTTGGCGTTATATTTGCTGTTACTGTTACCATTTGCATTTACAATTGCGGCACCATGACCATGCGTGTAACAGTTTGCGTTTCTGTACTCACTTGCATTTGCATTTCTCTTTCCTTTGACGTTATTGTTGCTGTTACTGTTACCATTTGTGTTAACAATTGCGGTTCCATGACCTTGCACATTATGGTTTGTGTTTCCGTATGAGCCTCCATTCCTGTTTCTGTTTCCTTTGACATTATTCTTCATGTTAACTTTACCATTTGCATTTACTATTGCGGTACCGTGGCTGTGTGCATTACGGTTTGCGTTTATGTGTGCGCTCACATAAGCGTTTCCGTTTCTGTTTCTTTCACGTTCTTTTTGCTGTTACACTTAACATTTCCATTTAAAATACCGCTGCCATCACTGTTTGCATTACCAGTTGTGTTTTCGTATGTGCTTCAATGTCCGTTTGCATCACTGTTCGCTTTGGCATCACTTTGCACTTCCGTTTCTATTAACATTTCCTTTACCATTTACATTTCCGTTACCATGTGTGCCACTGTTGGCACTTCTGTTTCTGTTGCTGTTCCTGTTACTATGTCACAAGACATCATGTGGCAGGATCGCGGGGCCCACCACTGATTACTTTCACTATTTGTCATCATAATTCTCAAAAAGAAGGGAAATTAGGGCAAACAACTCTGTTTAATGCATCAGTTAGGGTTGCTCCACAGCAACAAAAGTGAGGAAATTCAGTGTTAGAGTTGAAAACCACCCTTGGACTCCCCAGCTCACCCCACGAACCGACATCGGGGTGCACGTTGTGGTCGTCGGTCCTAACTCTCCCCATTCTCCTATACCTCTGCTTCATTACTCATGTGATAGGGTGAGAGTTAGGGCCGAGGACTCCAATGTGCACCCCGATGCCAGCTGAGGGGTGGCTGGGGGTCTAAGGTGGTTTTCAACCTAACACCAAATTTCCTCACTTTTGTCACTGTGGAACAACCCTAACTGATGCATTAAACTGAGTTTTTTGCCTTTAATATATATATATATATATATATATATATATATATATATATGCCACTATAGTTAGTGTGAGTACCCCATTTAAGGTTAAATCTGAAATTTGGCAGCTTAATAACTTTGCCACCATATGATGGATTTGCCTGAAATTTGGAATGCATAATCTGGTGTCATAGTTCTCTGTATCTGCCAAGTTTCATAATGGTCAGATATATGGTTGTGGAGCTACAGAGCACTCTACAAGTTGCACCGTTTGTGTGACCAGTACAAAACCTTCACGTAACATGCAGCCATGTTCCCTGATGTGCCTTTTGAAGATTTTGTGAAAAAAATATTAAACGGTTTAAAAGTTATTCAAAAAACAATTTTCCCATTATATTCAATGGTAAAAGTTAAACTATGCGAAAGTGTCACAAATGCACTTTTTACTTCCACAAATGACCCTTGTAGTGTCGCAAATCAGCCATCTTGTTTTCAGTTGGTGGTCACAGAAATGCTTGGCATTTAAATTTGGGACCATCTAGGGACAAAATTCTTGTTGTGTTCACCTAGTCGAGCCCTGAGGATACTAGCCATGTCTTTTTTTGGGGGTTTAAACACTCCAGAAATATGTTTTTTAAATTTTTGTAAAAAGTAATGTCGCATATGTGACACGTTCGTGATTTTATTTGCAAAAATGTCGTGATTTGCAACAATACTTTGTGACACTATGCCCAAACCAATAGGAAATCTTTTCCACCCTGCTGCAAAAGAATAGTTTGCTCTTTTGGGCTGAAAATTGGGGGGAAGAAAGTCAAGATCCCACAGATGTGCCCTTTAGTGGTTTGTTGACAAAACATTAGAGGGCTGCAAAGTTGCTGCACTCCTAAGTTTTTCCCATAGGCTAACATTACAGTGTCTGCCACAACTTTCGGGGCCTGTGTCTCGAAAACGCTTCCAGATATCTGTTTTTGCTGACGACATTTTGTTACACCTCCAGGATCCGGTTGAGAGTTTCAAGTGGGTTCTAGATATAGTTGATAGATTCTCCAGGGTGTCGAACTATAAGCTAAACTTGAGCAAGACGCAGGTTCTCCCTCTCACTATGTTTACCTATAAAGCCAATTTTGAACCGCTCCAGGTGAAATGGTCTCCAAAAAAGCTTAAGTATCTTGGCATTTGGATCACTATTAAGGAGGATGAAGGCCTTGAAACAAATCTAGGAGAGATACTATCGATAATTAGAACGGATATAACTAGATGGAATAAACTCCCTCTAAACTGGACAGCAAGACTGGGTCTGGTTAAAATGAACCTGCTACCCAGACTTCTATATCCAATACACTTATCCCCATATATCATCCCTAAATGCTGGTTTACTAAAATACAAAAGCTCATCTCTAACTTTTTGTGGAGTGTTAAACCCCCTAGAAGAAAGTATAACATCCTGCGACTACCTTATAGCATGGGAGGTATCAAAATCCCGGATTTACAAAATTACTATGTAGCGGGCCAATTAGGGTTAATGAGTCGGTGGTGTGAGCAGGTGAGGGAGGGGGGATATATCCCAACCTGGCTTCAGGTTGAGAAACAAATCCTTTTGAATATGGGCGTTTCCCCTGAAGCTGTATTGTTTATTACCCCTAGAGAGCTATCGGTTGGAGGAAAACAAACCCCAATTTATAAAGCAGTGTCGGCTTGGTGGACTCTTTTGTCCTCAAAACAAAGAAACAACCAAAAAGGCACCAGAGAACAACCTCTTGTGGGTAATCCAAACATGCGCATCGGAGGGCAAACAATTAAAGGGCAATGGGCCACCCATCTGCTCCAATTAAGATGGGCGGACTTCATTAAAGGGGATAAGGTGGTTCTCCCAGACCAGTGTAAGAATTTGAACTTCTTTAAGAAAATTCAAATTACCAAATTGCTGCAAAAAATGGAAAGAGAGACGGATAGATGTCACGATACTTCACTTACGTGGAATCTCCTTAAGGAGGTAAATTGTGCAAGAAATCCCCTGTCCAAAATCTATAAGATATTACTTGACTTTTTAAGCGGGGGTTCTTATGTAAAGATTTCATACTGGGATAAACAAAAGGACATTAGACCTCAGAGACCTGACTGGAAGGAAGTGTGGAAAAGTAGTAGATATATTCCTATTCCGAAATATAAGATCATGCAGTTTTTTGTAGCTTCTAACTTATATTATACCCCTACTAAGCTATGTGCTAGGGGCCTCAGACAGACAGACCTATGATTCAGGTGTAGTGCAAGTTCAGGGGACTTACTCCATGTATTATGGCAATGTTCTAAAATTCTTCCCATCTGGGAGCAAATTCAACACAATATGGACCCAGTGATAAATTATAAGGAACTCATCGTGCCCAAGATCTGTGTTATAGGGGACATGTCAGATATCCCTAGCACTCTGGTTGAAGGCCACATCTCTTTAATGTCCTCCTTGGTCAAAGCATTTGTCTTAAAGCACTGGAAAAGCGATATGATCTATAAATATGACCAATGGGTGAAAGACTTGTTGACAATCTTGGCCAGGCTCAGAAGACAAATGCTTCAAACTGGAAGGGAAGCAACCTATTATAAGAGATGGAAGACCTTGGAGTCAGTATATTCCCTCCAGTCCAAAGTACCCCAAGCAGGGGTCTGTCTGTCAGATGGTATGTAAGTAAGAATAGCTGGGTAGGGAGTAGATACTCCTGTAATAGTGGGCTTACTTAAATGCAGTTAGCTTACCAAAGCAGGTAGGCCACGTTGCATTGTTTTTCTGGTTATTGGAGTATGGAATCTACCAAATATTGATGTGGGGGGGGACTATCTCTTTTCCTTTGAGACACAGCTGCAGAGTTTTTCCCTGAGGACCCTTGTGGGCGATGTAGGGCCTTAAAGGCTCTACAGGGCAATCGAGATCTAGATATTGATCCATATAAGTATCTTCCTGGCTGGGGTTGCCCTAGCTATTATATTGTAAACCCAGGAGTGAGTAAGTTATTAGAGGGTATACGCTGCGGCTGTGTATGTATATAGTTATTTGTTGTACATAGTGGTCACACCCAGTTTTGGGGTGTGGGCCTAGGCATGTCCTGGGCATATGTGCATGTTTGTCTCATGATCAATGGAAGAAATACGCAATAAAGACGACTTTAAAAAAAAGAAAGAACTCTTGTGCAAAACTAGCCAGGAAACTCATAAATAATATGATATTTTAAATTTTTTTCTACGTCATACGATGCCTGAGATATAAGCAATTTAGTATTATAAGTGTTCATTTTCTGCTCAGAGGGCCATTATTATGCATACATTCTTCGTATTCACCTTTTTGAGAAAAAAGTGTGTGCATTTGCGTTACTGTTATTACAGTTAGCATTTTTACTTGTGTTTCCATAGCCATTTGCTTTAGCATTTCTGTTTACATCACTGTGTGTATTACTCTTTGCATTTGCATTTGTGTTTGCACTTGCATTTGCGTTGCTGTTACCATTTGTGTTTCCATAACTGTTTTTGTCAGCGTTTCCTTTTGTGTCACTGTGTGTATTACCATTTACGGTTGCAGATGCTCTTCCGTTTGTGTTTCCTTTGGCATCATCGTTGGTGTTACCATAAGCATTTGCATTTCCAATTGCATTACTGTAACCGTGCATGTTGCCATTTGCATTTGTGTATGTGCTTGCATTTGCGTTTGTGTTACTGTTCCCTTTGGTGTCATCGTTGGTGTTACCATAACCGTTTGCATTTCCAGTTGCATTACCGTTACTGTTTGCATGTTCATCACCGTTTGCATTTGCAGTTCTGTTGGCCTTAGTGTTTGCATTTTTGGTAGCATTTCCATTGTTGATTGCATTACTGTTTTCTTCTGTGTCATCGTTGCCATTACCGATTGCATTTCTGTTTGTGTTTGTGTTACCGTTTGCATTTCCTTTGGCGTTAGCATTTGCGTTACCATTTGCGTTACCATTTCTGTTTTCATTAACATTTGCACTTGCGTTTCTCTTACCATTTGTGTTATCATTTACATCACCATATCCGTTGCCATTTGTGCTTGCGTTTGCATTACCGTTAGTGCTATTTTTTACCTCACTGTTTCCATCACCTTTTGCGTTAACATTACCATTTGTGTTTTTGTGTTTGTGTAGTGCAGTGCAAAACATTGTTTTTGCTATTTTTCTGCACTGTCTTCCGTGAAGCATAGCACAGCCAGTGTGTGGGTAATTGGTCAGGGACTTTGCAGGTAGAATGAGCTTTGTTCAAGGAACATACCAGTTTTCGTTTCGTGAAGAAATATTGTTCCGTTCCAAAGTTATGGCCATTTGAAGTTGGTCCGCTTGACAGTTACTGATTTTTTTTTGGCTCTAGGTCTGCCATTTTAGTGCATTTTCAGATGCGATTGCCGCCATTTTGTGGTGGAATACTTCTTAAAGGTACAGAAACATAAAAATTGAATATCTCTGGAACAGTTTAGTCTTTTCGCATGGAATTTGGAGGGTGTTGAGTGGATGTCCTGGAGATATGAATTATGCTGTTTACATGTTTGAAAAATAATTCACTGCAGAGATACTGCATAAGCAGTTAATGTTTTGTGCATAGCATTCTGCATGGTGCTATTGCCTTTAAATTTAAAACGTAGGTAGCACAAGTGGCACAGAGGTGCCTTTGAGTGGTTTTGTGTTTAAAACCTTAACAAGTGTGGAATCATGCCACGCCAACAAATGAAAATTTAGTTCATTACACTTCAATAACTTCTGAACTAAGTGTCTGATTTGCCTGGTATTTGGAATTTACAAAGATTTATAATTCATCTTTCATTGTGCCAATTTTTGTGCCACTGGCACTTACGGTTGCTGAATTGTATATGTTATGATGTTTGCTTGTGACTCTGTGTGACCATTGAATGGATGTACACACAATTCTGGACACACAGTGAGCCATGGTACTTGTCCTCATTTAACAATTTTCATTTCAGTCAGTCATACAGTTTTTGCACAGCGAAGAGACAAAATTACATGGTGGCAGCACGGCCAGGGGCCCCGCCGCTCCCCACCAATTCCATTCCATTCACTATCTGTAGTACATTCTTAAAAAGAAGAGAAATTCATGGCAAAAATCTGTTTAATGCATCAGTTAGGGTTGTTCCACAGCGACAAAAAAGAGGAAATTTGGTGTTAGGGTTACCACCCATTGCACCCCACACCCACCCCATCCCCACTAACAGGCATCGGGATGTGTGTTGGGGTCATCGGTCCTAACTCTCACCCCATTCTCCTATATTAGGTGCCTCAAACCTCACCTAATGTCTAACTCAAAATGCACCTGCTTCTCGGGCCCCACTAGATAGACAGGCCTACCTCCAAGGTAACACCCAGCAGGGTTACCTAGAGAACTCTGCCTCCATTCCAGCTCTAGCCGAGGGCTTAAGTAAGCTATCAGTCCTCTTTAAATGCACTGGTACTGCCCTCCCAACCCCCCACACACACACCATACTCGACAAAGCTCTGGAGCTGCTCCTCCATCACAGTCCCCCATTTCACTATCCCCACCACCTCTCACTCTCTGCAGTTGGTTTCAAACCCAATCCCCCTTATTTCACTGCCACCCAGCCTCTCACCATCTGGGTTAGCATTAAACCTATGCAGTTACTCTGCCATGGTCTATCAATGGATTTGGTGGTTTCCAGGGGGGGTGCTACCTAGGGCAACTGATTAGAAATAGCTTAGTATTCAATTACAACTGCTCAGTCTTTTTTCTCCTATTTGTCTAATTGTCATGTAATCACTCTTTAATGCCTAATGATAAGGCCTCTGTAACCACTGAATATGTGTATTGTCTTATTGTCCACCCTGACGTGGAACCTTTATAAAAGAGCTCACGCTCAAAGGTCTTTCCAAAATACTAATTAAACAATTAATACTGCACTGCCACAGCTTATTTACACATGGAATGGGGTGAGAGTTAGGGCCAATGACCCCAACACACACACCCTGATGCCTGTTGGTGGGAACGGGGTGGGTGTGGGGTGCAACGGGTGAAAACCCTAACACCGAATTTCCTCACTTTTGTTGCTGTGGAACAACCCTAACTGATGCATTAAACTGAGTTTTTTGCCATGAATTTATATATATATATATATATATATATATATTCTATATCTATATTATACAGGCACAGTCGCACTTATATATTAGGGTTGAGAAAGCTTTTTAATGTTAAACCCCAATTTTTGCACCTTAATATCGTTGCCCCTGTTTAACCAGTTTGCATGACATTTGGATTCCTTGATCCTGAAAATTGCACTAAGATTGGTTCAGTGGGGGCAAAGTAACAGATGTGCAAAATCCACGTAAATATCATAGTTTTTAAGACGTTTTTTGCCCTCCCAATAACTGAAAAAATACCGGGATTTGAAACCTGAAACTTTCAAGTTTGATAGAGCTTGGCCCAAGGCCCAAGGTCCAAGGTATGTGTTATTGTGTTTTTTGTGTCTCGGGGTCAAGTAGTTTTTTAATAATTTATAATGATTTTTCATCCTTGGACATGTGCAGTGTAGAAAATAAATGTTCTATGGATAGCTGTTTTTTGGAAAAGTGGTGTTTCATATGCAGAACACCGCAGTTCATGATATGATACCCATAGTGATCCCCATAATATGAAGTGCTGATTTTGTGATTTAAAAGATCATAAAAAAATCACTTGGACACACTTTGTAATGTAAGACTTTTCATTCAGTAACAACCATTAAAAACCATTAAATGCAGAATAGCTCATCACCCTCCCATAGCATAGACAACAGTGGCTGAATGCATCAGTGATGGTGTTCCCTCCCTTCATTCACTATTTACTTCTAAGGAACTGTGGTGGGATTCAAGTGATAATCCTTCTCCTTGCCGACAGACTGCTCCTTTACACAGTATGCACCTCTGTACAGGATCTCAAAGTGCACTGCATTTATGGAGTCCTGTTTGGAGATGTTTTTTTTTTATTTGCCTGGCTCCCACGGCTTTCAGAGGAGGCCTCGTACCTCCTCCTACTCCGTTCGCCAGAGCAATCCCCACAGCATCCCATCCCTAGTTTCATCTGCTTGTAGGGCCAGGGGTGTTACATTTTTCCACTGTTTTTCTCCCATTCCCCTGAGGTGCCTGTGCTTAGGACATAAATCCAGGCTTGCCAACATGCAGACGCATGCCAACAGCCACACGCGCAACAGCACCTCTGATGCCCTGAAAGCCCATGCATCCACCGGCTTCAGGGGTGTTGGGTGCTAGAAACAGTCCTGGTATCCCACCCCAGAGGGAGGAGAGCATCCATAGGGATGCTCAATCCTCCCTTCCCCCACCGAGCCCCAGAAACCCAAGTCCATTCCCAAATCAAGGTCACCAGTGTAGCGTGAGGTATGGCGTCCAGTTCCTCAACTCTCAGTGCCACTGGGCCTGTGTGTTGGGAGATGTTTGACAGCTTTTTTAATATGTCCTCCTGTCTGTGTGTGAGTACACACACTTGTGACTCACCCGCCTTTAACTATTAACATCCCTGGCAGGATTTCAGTGACAGCCTTTGTCAGCTGTCGGTGATTTAAATTTGTGTGTGTTTTTTCCTAGTTTTATGCTCAGTTTACCAGGAAGCACATTTTCTTCACCTGGAAGGACACTACTTCTTTATTCAGCTGTGAGCTTTGTGAGAAATTCTATATTGCACTTGATATCTGCAACAAACGTGCACTTTTGCTTAATTCTGTGGGAGGTGAAACTAACTACCCTTGGTAATTGCTTTTTATTCACATATTTATTTAGTGTTTAACCAAGAAGGGGCTTGCAAACTCTGTTTATCTTGTTAGGAACTTCAGAAGGATTTAAATACTGCATTTGGGTAGATCCTTGAGGTAGCTAGGTTGTCTACTAGGATTTTCTGACAGTTAAACTATTTTTAGATAAATTGCAGGTGGCTGAGGAGTTGAAAAAGAAGCTTGCAAACTCGGCTTATCTTGGAAGTAACTTTATAAGTGTTTGAATACTGCATTTTGGTTGTCCCTTGGGGGTAGCTGGATTGACTACTAGAATTTTGGGACAGAAACTATTTTTAAATAATTTACTAGTGCGTAGAAGTTTGTGATAGTTAAACTATTTTTAAATAAGTTACTGTGGTTAAGGAGTTGTCATAGAAAAACCTGCAGTGTGAAACAGGAAAAGACAGTCTTTCAAGCAACAGAGGGAGGTGGATCTAGGTTTACGTTTGTTTGTTACAATTCTTAACATTTTCAGTGCAGGAAGAGTTTAAAGAACAGCTGACTTATTTTGGGGCTGACAGCTTTCAGAGCACAAACCACCAGGCCTGTTTTGGGGCTGGGGAGGTTTACCATTGTCTGACTTGGATGTGTGGATTTTTCGCTGTTTGCTTAGCAGGGTATTTTCTCTGTCAAATTGTTGTGTAGGGCATCTTGCTGACAGGAAGGCACTCATCGCAGTGGTGGGTCAGAGCTTTTAGCTGATTGTTTTGTGAGGGCACAGTTTAGGCCCAACCTCTTCCCACCCTCACCCCACCCACCCCTGAAATAGTTCCTTTATACCTGGGGTTCTGACATCATTTCTCAAGAGTGCAAGTGCATATCACTGTCATATCCTCTCTAGCACACTGCACTGACAATATAAGTATACACATTGTATAATATATATATATATATATATATATATATATATATATATATATATATATTTCTATATTACAAACCAATCACACACACACACAAAAATGTGGGAAGTAGTGCAATGTAATGGCTGTGGGGAAGCAGTCTTCCAGGAGTCTTTCTGGAGGCTGAGATGCTGCCCTATTTGCAGACAACTCTCTGCCCTGAGGGAGGAAGTTGCCCATCTTCAGGCCACACTGGACAGTAGTAAGGGGACCTTCTCCCAGGCCACACTGGACTGTAGGAAGGGAACCTCCCCCATCCAGGGAGCACCAGAGCCACCACCACTACCTCAGAGGTTGTGAAGAAAGCACAGCAGTTGGACCACAGTCGGCTCAGGGAGGGTGAGGATGGTGGAACAGAGGCACACCCAGTCAGTTGTTCCACACCACAATTCATACACCATTCTGGGGGAGCATAGCTCCCCTATGGATGCACCCTCAGAGGAGACTAAGGAGGCTGAGGACAACTGTCACAAGGGAGGCCCACAGGAAGGAGGCAGAGGACACCACAAGGAAAGGAAGCAGCTCCTGGTGGGGGACTCAATTATTAGGGGGCTAGAACTGGGGGAGCAGGGAAAACTGAAGTAAGGTGCCTGCCTGGTGCCATGGCTTGGAGAGACAGGAAGCACATCCTCAGGATCACGAGAACAGCTGCACGGGAGTCTGAGCTGGACGTCATTGTCCACCTAGGGACAAATGACTTGGCTAATCATGAGATTAGAGCAGTGCAGAAGGACTTTGTAGAATTGGGGAGGGGCCTAAGACAAGTAGCACACACAATATCCTTCTCTGAGGTGCTGCCTGTCAATGGCATGAGTGAGGCGAGGGTACTTTGCTCCATGCAGTTTAATGAATGGTTGAAAAAATGGTGTGGAGCACAGGGGTTTGGCTTCATTGGAGACTGGCGTTCCACCTGGAGGGACACCAGCCTATACTGGCAGGATGGTCTGTATCTGTCCAGGAAGGGAACAAGTCTTTTGAGCAATCAGTTTAAATGATTCATTGGCAAGCTTTTAAACTAGTCAAGGGGGGAGGCACTGATAAGCAGCAGGAAAATCCCAGCCTCTCCTTACAGAACAGGGTACTAAATGAGAAAAAGACCGAGTTAGACAGGTCAGTGGGGGATGCTGCAAAAGAAGGTAAAGCCATCAAAAATTGGAGAGCAATAAGTAATGCCCGTAGTCTGAGTAACAAGTTTCCTGAATTAGTGGCCTTGATGGAGGAGGAACATCTGGATATCATGGCAGTCACAGAAACATGGTACACACAAAACCATGACTGGGACATAAACATACCAGGATACACTATCTACAGGAGGGACAGGGAGGGTAAAGAGGAGGAGGAGTAGCTCTTTACATAAGGGAAGGAATCAAAGCAACAGAACAAAAGGGAAACAGGGAGGAGAAGAAGCACTGTGGGTAAATTTGGAGACTGGCAATGGCACCACAATCCGCACAGTGGTTGTATACAGACCCCTTTCTCAGGGGGAGGAACTGGACAAGGAAATGATAGAAAGAATACTTAGAATGGCAGAAAAAGGGGTGATATTACTGATGGGTGATCTGAATATGCCAGATGTTAACTGGAGTGCAGTTGCAGCAGCCACTTCAAAGAGTGGGGTTATTCTAGATGCCCTACAAGGGGCATGCCTTAGACAACTAGTATTGGAGCCCACTCAAGAGGGAGCAATCTTAGACCTGGTTCTCTCAAATGGAGATGAAGAGAGGATCACAGATGTAGAAGTGGGTAGCCATCTGGGAACTAGCGACCATCGAACAGTATGGTTCACAATAAACACAGCAATAGAGTCAAGCCATACAAAGGCAAAAGTACTGGACTTTAGGAGGGCTGACTTTGCCAAAATGGGTGAGTGCCTAAGGAATACACTAGCAAATGGGCAGGAAAGAGGGGTGAAAGAACAATGGGGAATAATAAAAACTGCCATCACAGAGGTAACAAGCCTTTGTGTGAAGCAAATTAACAAAATGAAATGATGTAAGAAACCACTATGGTTCTCAAAGGAAGTGGCAGTGAAGGTTCAAGAGAAAAAGAAAGCATTCAGGAAGTACAAGGAATCACAGAAGGAGCAGGACAGAGAACTGTATCAGTTAAAGCAAAAGGAAGCTGGGAAGGCAGTCAGAACTGCAAAGGCCCAACCTGAGGAAAAGATAGCCAACTCAGTTAAGAAGGGGGATAAAACCTTTTATAGGTATATCAGGGAGCGAAGGAAGACCAAGGGATGGATAGTGAGGCTTAATAATGGGGAGGAGGGTGGGCAGAGGGTGACTGTGAAAAGGCAGAGATACTAAACAAATATTTTTGCTCAGTATTTACAAAGGAAGAGGGGGATGTACCTAAAACAAACAGTAGAAACACTCTGTATACAGAAGTTGATACCAGTCCATTTACAGAAGAAAAGGCTCTGAAAGAACTCTTAAAACTGAAGGTGGACAAAGCAATGGGGCCTGATGGGATTCATCCCAGAATTCTAAAAGAACTAAGGGTAGAACTAGTGACACCACTGACTACCCTTTTTAACAAATCATGGGAGGATGGGGTGGTACCCGAGGACTGGAGGAGGGCAGATGTGATTCCCCTTCACAAAAGTGGGAGCAAGGCAAAAGCAGGAAACTACAGACCTGTTAGTTTAACTCAGTGGTAGTGAAAATGATGGAATCACTTGAAGGAAAGAATTGTCGAGTATCTAGAGGCTAGAGGGGCACAGGACCCAAAGCAACATGGATTCACAGCGGAAGGTCATGCCAGACAAATCTGATAGATTTCTTTGACTGGGTGACCAAAGTAGTAGATCAGGAGGGCTGTGGTCATGGCCTCACCTGACTTTTAGCAAAGCATTTGACACAGTCCCACACAAAACATTAATATACAAGTTAGCCAGCCTGGGAGGGGTCCCAAGATGACAGCATGGGTAAAGAATTGGCTGGAGAATAGGACACAGAGAGTAATAAAAGCGGAGTCCACTCTGAAGAAATGGGGTTACTAGTGGGTACCGTGAGGTTCAGTATTAGACTGGTCCTTCAATGTCTTTATAAGCGACATTGCAGAGGAACTGGAAGGAAAGTATGTATCTTTGCAGATGACACAAAGATCTGCAACAGAGTTGATGCACAAGGTGGGGTGGAAAGGATGAGAAGGGACTTGGCAAGGTTAGAGGAATGGTCAAATGTATGGCAGCTTAGATTCAATGCTAAGAAGTGCAAGGTAATGCACCTGGGAAACAAAAACCCAGGGGAAGAGTACACAATGGGGGGTGAGATACTAACAACAACAAAAATGGAAAGGGACCTGGAGGTAGTCATATCAGATGACCTAAAGGTGGGCAAGCAATGTGAGAGGGCAGCAAGGAGGGCTGGGGGATACTGGGATGCATAGGGAGAGGCATCACCAGTAGAAAACAGGAAGTTGTTATCCCTCTGTACAGACAGTTGGTGTGACCCATTTGGAGTACTGCGTGCAGTTCTGGAGACCCAATCTCCGAAAAGACATAGACAGGATGGAGGCTGTCCAGAGGAGGCAACTAAAATGGTGCAGGGTCTGTACCGGAAGACATATGAAGAGAGACTTAAGGAGCTGAATATGTATAGCCTCGAGGAAAGGAGGGAGAGGGGGGAACATGATAGAAACTTTCAAGTATCTTAAGGGAATCAACAAAGTCCAAGAGGGTAGCATCTTTCAAAAAAAGAGGTGTGCAAGAACAAGGGGGCACAATTTGAAGATAGAAGGGGGGCTCAGAGGTAATTTAAGGAAGTATTTTTTCACAGAGAGGGTTGTGGATGCATGGAATGGCCTTCCAGAGGAGGTTGTGGAGTCAAAAACAGTGGTGGAATTCAATCATGCATGGGACAGTCACAAGGCAATTCTAGGGGGTTGGGGTAGGAAGAAGTAGGCTGCTGGTTAACTAGGATCTGCAGCTTATCCATTAGGTAGGGAAATGGGCAGACTGGGTGGGCCAAGCGGTCCTTATCTGCCGTCAAAATCTATGTTTCTACGTTTCTATGATCCACCACTGCATACATCTGACTTTATATTTCTAACTCATTCTCTCTTTACTTATAAGGAGCTCGGGTGGACTCAAGTGACAATCCGAATAACTCACTGACAGTCTGTTCCCTTATGGAATATGCACCTCTATACAGAGTTTTAAACTGCACTTCATTTACTAAATCCTGTTGGAAGGTGTTTGATAGCTTTCTAAATCTGTCTTGAAGTGTGGTGGTGTAGCGGACCCACCGCCCAGCCCTGATACCCTTTTGCACTATACGAAACAGGAACCATAAAGTGATAGTAACTTAAGTTAGTACCAGTATATGGCAGCTGTTTTGTATAGTGAAACCTGCTGCTATCTGTGCAACTGTACAACCCCCCCAGCCAGTTGTTTTATGTTTAGCTGCTGACATTGGGGGGGCCAAATCCCCATGTTGGCATTTATAAGCCCCACCAGCAGTGTCTAGTGGCATCCCCACCCTCCGATCACTGTCCAATTTTTTTTTAAGTTTACATGTTGTTTAGTGACACCCCCCATCATCCAGTCGCTGTCCCCATGTATTTAACTGTTCCTGTGAAAGAAGAAAACTGTCCCACAATGTCTTTTTTTACCTGAAACAAAGAAAACTGTCTCTCATCATCACCGTCATCCCCCTCCTCACATCCTGTCCCTCCCACTGAGCACCCACCACCTCACACACCCCCTTACCCTATACTTACCAACTGAGGTCAAACACTATAATCCTCTATGGACCATGACAAGTCTGCAATCTTCAATGCCAAACCATGAACTGAGGAATACAGGTAAGTGCTGTATAATGCATTTGAATGGCATGTTGAACTTATGTTCATAACGTGGTCATTTACATCGGATTTCTTTTCACCAAGTTTTCAACATGGCCTTTTTGGGACCCCACCTCATGAACACTGTTAGTGAAATTTTGTTAAATCAGTCCCAGGAGGTGATTTCATGATCACTGTGTGAAATCACCTTTTGGGACCAACTAACATAATTTCACCACCAGTATTCATGAGGTGGGGTCCCAAAAAGGACATGATGAAAATCTGGTAAAGAAAAATTTCAAAAAATGACCAAGTTAAGAGCATATGTTGAAATTTTTCTACTCACGTGCATATCTTTGGTAATTTTCAATATTTTGACCCCAAATTTTCAGCATAGCCATTTTTTCACACCACCTCATGAAAATTACAGCTGTAATTTTTCACATCCTGGCCAAAATGTATTTTCACACCTGTGGCGCGGAATGGCGTTTTGGTGGGGATTTGACAATTTTCACCTACCAGGTAAATGGGGGTGGTCATAAGAAGACTATGACCCTCCGTACCCTGTTTATCCCCTCCTCTCCTTTGTGTTTAACCCCCTCCACACATTTCCTTCCTCCTGAAGTGCTCCTCCACCTATGTGGTTCCCATCCTCCCCTGCTATGCCTGCCTTATTCTTTCCTTCCCTCCCCTCCCTCACACACTCCTTACTCTATACCGCCCTTGCACTGGTCCCATTCTGCTTCCCCCTAATTCCTATCTTTTCTCCCCCATCCTTCTCTCTCCACACCGTTTGCCCACTATCCTCCTTGCACTTCTTGTGGCAACTTGCACTTAATGACAAAGTCTTATCTTTGACTGCCTTTTACCACCGTACCCTCTACCCCCTTTGCCCCTGACATTATACTCCACCGTATGTATCGTAATTGTCCTTTGACTGTATCAATCCAGTATGTAACCTGCATTTTCCTGTATTTGATTCTTCTTTTTGTATTGGTACATATTTTTGCATCTGATGCGGAACCTTTGTAAAAAAACCTCTGGTTCAAAGTTACTTGTAATCCTAGATCTTAATAAAAAAAATACTGAAAGTTTGAGGTCAAAATATAAAAAAAATAAGAATTTATGAAGTAATGTTGTTTGCAGGGATGCCCATTGCACCACTGGGAACCGCATTGCCTTACTATGCCAGTGAGTTGAGTTCAGGTGTGAACTCTGTGCTGGTTTAATGGGACAAGTCTGACGGGGAAGGTGCTACAGCATGCAGCACCAGCCCCAGCTTGGGTAGGGATAGAACAGTGTTTTGGTGCTGACTCCACACTCCACACCTTGTGGTGGGTCAAGGAGCCTTGGTATTGACATGCATGGCGAAGCCTGCTGTGCCCATGCACTGGGTCATGACTGTCTCCAATATTGTATTTCTCTCATTTTGTGCAGTTCCCTTTGGGACCTGTGCAAATGAGGGTACAATTCTAATATCAGAAAAAGAAAGGAAATTCATTGCAAAAAATGCTATGGGCACTGTGGCCCTGTGTGAAGAAAGAGATCATGTCTGACTTTGTTTGCTCAGTAGAGGGGGTGGGCATTAGGGTTGACAACCCCAAGGAAGACCCCACCACTGATTCATCAATACTCAGGAGACCCAAATCCATAATGTTTTTTTTCATGTCCCTACTTTGTGCACTTTGTGTTCTTCAACCCTAATGTCTGCATTAAAGTAGTTTTTTTTAATTAAAATATATACAGTATATATATATATATATACACATATACTGCACATTAAAGTTTTATCACTGTCTTGATTTACTACTCAGAAAGATTCCTAAGTATGGAGCTTGGGCATTAATGATCATAGAAAGTTAAATCGGTTACACAGTGTTAAATGGCAGTCAATGATGACATTGTTTTCTTAATAGAAACTTAGTTACCAAGTAATCTTTTATAGCATATTGGGATTCATACATCGCCATTCCAAAAATGTTGGAATTACTGAGGTTGTCTAATATCTACAGTATACCTCAGACATCCTCTATCCACGCAGCATACACATGATCTTTTTGTGTTTCACAGTAATTGTGCAATCCACAACATGTAGCAGTTATGTAAAGTGTAAAAGATTAGTCAAAATCACTCCTTTTTTTTGCAGCACTATCCAACAGGCCTTTAAACATCCAAAAGCTGTCTCTACAGCAATTCATGTAGAGTCTGAATGTTAGTTAAATGATTCCTTTTGAACATACAATTGAGGACTGTTGGTATGTCCTTTAATAAGCCAATCCATTGGGGGTAGGCTAGATCACCGACAATATACATGTTAACTACACAGTTATTAATTATCTTTGGTACCTAGAATGAAGAAACAACACCATTAACATGTAAACCTTAAATCATAACCAGAAAAAGATGAACCAGTATTTGACTGAAATGAGAATGAAATGATTTAACATCTTTTCAGCTACAATATATAGAGTGATAGTTGGCTCACCAGATGTATTGGCCCATGACTACTACCAGATAGAAACTCATTGCTGGAGGGTGGAAGGTTTAGGAGGGAGGTCAGGAAGCACTTCTTCACTGAGAGGGTGGTGGACACTTGGAATGTGCTGCTGGAAGAGGTCATCTAGTTGAAGACAGTGGGCAGATTGAAGAGAGGCTAGGATAGGCATGGGGGAAGTTAAGGATCATGGGTAGGGAGGATGGGGGAGTTGGGAGTGGGGAAGGAGGTCAGGAACATTAGCTCAAGCTGTGGACCTTGCAATATGAGCAGACTTGATAGACCAAATGGCCTTCTTCTGCTCTCTTCTTCATTTGTTCACATGTTCATATTGGTGGTGCTGACATAAAAAAATAGAGTGGCTGTAATGCAGCATGGGAATCAACAAGAAAAGAATACCAAATATTGACATAGGCTTAGTGAAGGCTTGCCAAAGACTGACCAACAAGCAATTTTGTTCAAGTATAGGGCAAGATCTGGAGACATTTGGTTGCATTTTCAAAGAGCCCTTAGATCATCACAAGTTGCAGTGATCTAGGCCTGTGGCAGTCTTGGACTACATCAGGGACCCTGCACAATGTTTAAAAAAATGAGGGTCCCTGTACCTAAGACCCAAGATTTGTCACATCTGCAGGGTTGCGCCAAAGACGTGGCACACCTGTGTGGTTTCACAAAGGGATCCGTCACCCCCACCCACAACCAAAACCAACCCACGAAAGTTGGGGGGGTTGCTATGCCCTGAAGATGGGGACTGGGGGCCAATGGAGCCCTGGTGGTGTCAGGGGGAGGGGTGAATGGTGGCAGTGGGAGGGAAGTGTGGAGGCACCTGGGGGGAGATGCCATGCAAGTTGCCACACAGCTGATCAGGTCAGGTTGGGGGGCATGGCAGGACCAGAATGTTCTGTACCCCAGTGGACAGCAGCCCATATACCTGCCTCATGGAACATTCAGTGTCTGGCACTGTTGGGCATCCACTGGCTGCCACATGGGGGGCTTCTGTATGTGGGTCATGTTGTGATGCCTAGGACTCATCCTTTGCCACCAGATGCACCCCACAACCTGCACCCACTGCCACTCACCATCATTAGGGGACTGTGGGTCCTGTAGGTCCTGTGGGGCAGGTGCCAGGGCTGTTGTTCACTGGTAGGGAACATGCATGTCTAGCTGTGCCCCCCCAAGCTTGATAAGCTGTGTGACAACTTAGTATTTGGTTTAAATAGCATGGAACAAAAATGTGTGGTCAACACAGTGTTAGTGAAAAAAGCTACAGGGAAAGTATATTGTGGGCATAACAGTGCTATCCCTGGGGCAGTTTTCACTTTACAAATGTGTGCTTGGTCAATGTGCTGGGTCCGTGGCTCAGAGGGTAGGGTGAAAAACTTTGCATGGGGGTGGCTTGTACAGTGGCCATGGGTTTGGGTCTGACTTCACCATGGTGTATTTTATTTTTTCATGGTTGCTGTGAAGTGGCCCCGTGCCTCCCTACCACATTTTGTAGACTACATCTCCCCCCTTTCCCAAAGCCGTTCTCCCCCCCCAGAGTTTTACCTCTCAATGCACCCCATCTCATCATTCACCCAACCCCCGCCAGGTCTGCTGCAGAGATGCTTGTGTTCCCCTACCCACCGACCTGAATTTCACCCCATCCCCCACATACATCTCCTAGTGGGTTTGTTATATATTAGCACAGAGGCTGCGGGGGCAAAGAACATTATTTTACTCACATCAAGCCCCTTGTGCTATTTAGGTAGCGTGGTTTTGTCCCGCATGGTTGTATTTTCACCATATTAACCTAGACCCTGACAACTTGCATGGCATCTCCTCTGTGTACCTCCACACTTCCCTTCCACTGCCTCCATGCCCTCCTCACCCACATGGCACCACCAAAGCTCCATCAGCCCCTGTTTCCTACCTTTCAAGTCCCCCCAATCACTGCCCTGCAAACAGTGATGCAGGTCTCTTAGACCAAATTCTGTCTTGTCTAATATCAGCCCCCTGCTTTGACCACAGTGGGGTTTCCAGAAATGCAAACAAGGGGATGATGCAGTCTTGTGTAGTGCAACCACCCTTGTGACCTGGTGCACCGGTGCTTTGCTGCAAGGGTGGCACAGGGGCAGCCTTGCTGCATGGCATCCAAATTTCATTGCAGCCAGTGTTTGAAAATCAGTATAGCTGCAAACTATGATTCAAGGTGTCGCTTGCAACATACCCATTTGATGCAGGTACCTTGCATCATAGTTTGAGTTTTGAAAATCAAGCCCATTTATTGCTAGTGTTTATGGGTGTAGATATGTATGGAGGAATCATCCCAAATCTACCCCAACCATGGGTGGAAATTCTGAGGGCAGAATGAGTTCCATACCAAAAAAAGAGTTCTTGGACATTCACTGAACACTGGGTAAAGGCTGATTGTCACCTGATTTGCTTGAAACAGACAAAAACTTATATGGATTCTGACATTAGATTGCAGGGTTCGGTATGTTCACTCAGCAGAGTTAGAATTCCATTCTAAACTTAGTAATTAGCAAAAAAATTCCTAGTGTATCAGGGATGTTTATTCCAGAAGAATGATTGCTTTTGATACATATAAGTGAAGAATTTGTAGGGTTTAATCCTTAGGCTGCCAACAGATTTAGAACATATAGGAATTCTGAACTGACATATCAGTCCACAGCACAGCAAGTGTTAAATATGATTGTTTTGCTGCAGTAATGACATCAATATGCTGTTGTGATGCAGTACTGAGGTCATTACTGCATCATAACAGCTTAGAAAGTTACCCCACAGCTAATGTACTCTATCCACATGAGCTGGAAGCTGTTTTTTTTTTTTTACTTTAACATACATAGGCAGCTGTGACACATTGAATCATTGAGCCTGTCATCAGCACAAGAGTGCTCCCAACAGACAGTTCACTGAAATGAAGAGGTGTGTCTGAACATCGGCATGGATGCCCATACACTAAGAAGGGTAAAATATGGGTATCCATACACAGACAAGCCTCTGTCATCATCTCAAGTATACTATAGCAATGAGTAAAGCTCTCTAGCTACATTCTCAAGTTTCTTGGTTACAATCTTTATGAAGCCACATACTTATTGTGCTTGGACACCCATACATTTTCCACTATATTATTGCAGTGGGAAATGTAATCACAGTAACAACCTCAAAGCCATTAATTTAATTTGATTGTTGACCATTTCAAGAGTGGTGGCCATTAGCTGCACCTCCTGCTACACAGCTCCCAAACCAATCATAGTCCATGTGAAATGTCTAGCAGCATGGTAAATGTTAAGCAATCCGAGTACCTTTTTTATGACAAATGATTGAAATTGAAAGTAAAATAGACACATTTTTAAAACATTTTCAAGTACCTTGAGAAAAGAATTGGAACTTATAAATAGGGTAGAGTTATGTAAAATTCTAGCATCATGAGCGCTTTCTGGGGAGCTGCAATTGATATTCCAGAAACTGAATCAAATATATATTATAGGGGTGTGGTCGGCCATATAGTTAGAGTTCAATGGCCACTTCTATGTTAAACTCAACATTTTGCACTTTAATAACTTTGCAACCATTCAAATGATTCACATGAAGATTTGCAGGCACCATCAGGGAACAAAGATCTCTTGATATGGGGAATTTCATTTTGGTTGGATGTGTGGATGCAGAGATATGGAGTGCCATAAAATGCAAAAATTACCATGTTTTGTCAAATTCAGCATCATGCCACTGCACAAAAACGACTTGGGATTGTGGTCTGAAATGTTTATGGTAGAACATTCTTTCATCACAGATATGTCTTTTGAAAGTTTGCTGACAAGATATTAATCTGTTTCAAAGTTATTACATTTTAAAATTTCTCATTGTTTTCAATGGGTGCAATTAGATGTCCAACTTGAAAAAGGATCCTTTGTTATTGGGAGAGGCTTCTCCAATATCTTAAAACCAATTTTGGAATCCAGGGCTGCATAATTATCCCTTTTCCTTCCTCTTCTCCCTTCCTCAGACCCTTTTGTCTCACCCTCTCTCCCTTCCTACTCTCCCCTCCCCCTTACCCTCTTTATTATCTACTTTTTTTTTTTTTACAAGGAGTTATATTAATTGTCTATGTGCCACTTAAATATTTCCACTAGCATTCTTCTGGTATTAATATGAGCTCATACTCTGGCAGAGACTTCTATTTATTTGTTTTACATATACTTATAGGGTAAGGTTTTAATTATTTATTTTTATGACCTGATTTTGTCAAAATTATTTGGTACCTCTGGCCGGGGTTGAGAAATATCTATTCCCTCAACTTCAGTGAAGAATGTGTTATGCTCCGCTAAGGTTGGATAGCTGGGGGAGGGGAGGGGAGGGGTGATAGTCTATTTTGAGGGGTTATGGGGTTGGTGGGGGAGGAGGTTATTTTCTAAAAACTACCTATTGTTGTAATTTGTTTATTGTATGTACATTTGTGTAAGTTGGTTTAATAAAACTTGGTAATTTGCAAAAAAAAAAAAAAGAAAAAGGATCCTTTGTCGCAAATGGGCAATCCTTTGCCACAAATGAGTTATCCTTTGTCGCAAATGGGAAATCCTTTTTCATGCAGTTGCCATTTTGATTTAAAGTTAGCAGGGGAAAAAAATGTAATAACTCAAAACACTTATGTGTGTTTATTTAAAATAGACACATGTAGCTTGGTTATTGGGGCCCCCTCAGCTGGCTTCTGCAGTTTACTGTTAGACAAATGCCTTTGAATGTTTTTCACATAATAAATCTTTTTTTGTGACTTGTAATATGAAAAAAGATTCTATTTCCTACCACGAGTCACAAAAAAGTACCCTTTTTCATCATCAGAAAATCCTTTCTCTGGTGTCAAGTGGCACCCCCACCCTCTGATTTCCATCTCCTTTGTTCCTTCTATTTTCCCTGGTGTTGAGTGGCATCCCCCACCTTCTGATTGCTATTCCCCTTTCAGTATTTTGTTTTCCTGGTGTCTAGTGTCAACCCCACCCTCTGATTGCTGTCCCTCTTTTGACTATATTGTTTCCCTGGTGTCTAGTGCCAACCCCCACCCTCTGATTTATGCCCCCCTTTAGTTTCCTTTTTTCCCTGGTGTCTAGTGGCACCCCCCACCCATCAATGACTTTCCCCACCTGAAAAAAAGAAAATGGTACTTGTATTTATTTTTTACTAAAACAATAAAATGGTCCCTCACTGATCAGGCACTCCCTACCCTCACCCCTACCTCCCACACAGCCCCCACCACCTCACACCCCCCAGTACACCCACACACACCCTCACTCTACTGAACAGGTTCCAGGTTCAAGAACCACTCTCCCAATCAAGTGCTGCTGGAACTGGTGACTGCAAAATGAGAAACTAAGGTAAATGAGGTTCAGTGTATTTCAATTGCATTTTCAACTTTGATGGTCTTGCCCATTTTTGCATATTTTGACACTAAATTTTTAACATGGCCTTTGTGGGACCCCCACCTCATGGGCAATTCAGTGGAATACAGGAACTCATCCTGAAAGGTGATTTCACAGTCGCTTGGAAAAATCAACTTTTTGGCATGAATTCAAAATTGCACTGCCATTGTTCATGAGTCAGAGTGATAAGGAGACTATGTTGAAAAGTTGGGGTCAAAATATGTAAAAATTACAAAGCTGCTGTATACACATGCATTTACATTTAACTATGCTTGCTCATAACTACAGCAATTTTCCATATTTTCACTCCAAATTTTCAACATAGTCATTTTTTTCCATCACCTCATGAATGTGGCAGCTGTCATATTTCAAATCCTTGCCAACATAGCATTTCTTTCCTCTGGTGTTGAATGACATTGTAGTGGTGAGGAATGATGGTTTTGCAGGGATTTGAAATTTCTCAGGCCACTCAGGCCAGTATTCATGAGGTGGGCTCATAACAAGGCTATGCTGACAATCTGATTGCTGTTTTGACTGTAGTGCATCCACGGCAACATGCATGTATGAATCTATGGAGAGATGGCACATGCAAATAAGGATATGATTATGGATTGATAGGACTGCAGGGCCTGGTGGGCCCTGCACTTCCACAGGGACATAAGGATATGACTGCACTATCTCACAGAATATGGATGGATGGAAACACAGTGCCCAGTGAGCCTTGCACTCCCACTGGCAAATAAGAATACCTTTATACTATCTCACAAAGTAAGGAAATTCATGGCAAAAAACATTGTTAATGCATTAGTTAGGGTTCAAGTAACAAAAATTTGGAAATGTACTCTTAGGATTTTCAACTCTAACACCTCACCCCCACCATGCAGGCAGCAACAGGTATGGGGTGTGTACCTTGGGTTGTCAACCCTAACACTCACTCCATTCTCCTATACTGTAACAATCTCAGCTTACTTACACATGAATTGAGATGAACATTAGGGTTGACAACCCCAAGGCACACCCTCCACACCCATTGCTGCCTGCACAGTTGGAGTGGTTTGTTAGGGTTGGAAACCCTAACAGCACATTTTTAAACTTTATTTGCTGGACCCTAACTGATGCATTAACAAAGTTTGTTGCCAAGAATATATTTATTAAACCAAATTTGATAGAACAGTAGTTAACAAATTTTGAGTCAATTTAAATGTACTTGCATATTATCAGTACTGTAGTTATGATCAACAATGCCTTGAAGAACATATGAGGGTCATCCTTTTCAATTAATAAAATCCCTGTATTCATTTGCTGGAGCCAGTATCGGAATGTATTCCATCAATGCAGGCAATAACGTGAGGTAGTCCATGCTGTTTCTCAAATGATTCTGCAATTTTATCAGCTTCATGAATTGTAAGTACTTGAATCAAATCAGGTATATTGTATTTATAAAATGATGTACAAAACATGTAAACATACTTGTGTACTGTTGATTTGTGCACACCAAACTGGTTTGTCATACTACAATAACATAGAAACATAGAAGTTGTCAGCAGAAAAGGACCTCTTGGCCCATCTAGTCTGCCCTAAGAATATCATGTCTAATGTGACCTTACTGGATCTGTAACCTTATCACCCTCCAATCCCTGTTTCTATGGTCTCTGTCCCATGCATGTCTGAATCCTGCTATAGTTTTGGTACCTACCACCTCTGTTGGCACTCTGTTCCAGACGTCCAGCACCCTTTCCGTGAAAAAGCACTTCCTCACCTCACCTCTGAGCCTCCCCCTTCAAGCTTCATATCATGCCCCTTTGTCCTTGAGCACTTATTTCAATGTAAAATGCCACCCTCCTGTACTTTATTGATTCTCCAAAGGTATTTGAACATTTCTATCATGTTTTCCCTTTCCCTTCTGTCTTTTAGAGAGTATGCACAACTTCTGAGTTTATATAAAATGATTCCAACTCCCATGGTTACATGGGTGGGCATTCTTACACAACCATTAGCAGGTGGCATAAATGGTGTCAGCATATGAACTAGATTCATGAATGATATGGAAATTTTCCCTCTAATCGCCATCAGAAAACTCTGCAAAAACTATAGTTTTCCACCAATCATGACTATGTATTTTCATCCAGGTGCTACATTCCCTATAGTCACAAACAGATATATAGTAGCAGACACACTGTAATGGTTTAATGAATGTGTAGAGAATGTATCTTCAAAAGTATCACTTTCATACATTCGTCTCAAGTTGATGAAATATAAAAATTGTTCCTCAATGTTTCTTTGCAGGACCAATATACTGTAGACATTAATGCAGTTGTCAGCATACAAAGCAGGATTCTTATCTGAAAATGTATCTTAGTAATATATGCGCTATGCATGCATGTAGTCAAAATTTGAACATAGTCTATAAGGATACACTTTGATGCTCAAATTATAAATAAGTGTATGCATTTCTCAGTTGTCCATAAACACAGTGACCTAATATTCAAATTTTGACTGTTTCTAATGCAAACAATACATCAAACGAAGGTAGCGTACATCAGAGATATGTTCTGTAATATAAGAAAAGGAACAAATTAGCAAATAAAATTACTAAAATTTCAAAAAATAAAAATGTTAACATTTAATATCAACGAAAAACACCAACAGTGGGGATTTACAATAGTTATTTTAAGTGTTTAAGGCAACATGAGGTATATTCAGTTTCAAACAAGGGGAGTGGTTTAAAGCTTAGCATGACCTCATATAAAGATACTAAGGAGCTATAATGTGTGACTCTATTAACTAATCCACTTAGTGTAACAGTGCATGCATAAGTCAAATGATATTAGAACAGTTATACTACTACCGCACTGTACACTGCATAGATTGTTCAAGCTGTATTAGACTTGCATCCATGTTTAGCTTGCCTTGAAATTTATATTATTTTATATTTATTTGTGATAAACCCATCAAGCCCAGTCTTAAATGCTTCAATGGAATTACTCATGACCACCTTCACTGGTAAACTGTTCCATAAAGAGGGGATCCTAAGGCTGAACCAATGTCTTCGCTTTTGCAGATTCCATTTCTCCATAATTAATTTCTGAGGGTGACCCCTGGTTGGGTATATTCTGTGCTTTATTGTTAACCCATATGTATTTGCTATTGATACCTTTTGTAGTGCTTTATAAACCATGCACATATCTCCATGTGTTCTTGTATATTGGAGAGTGTATACATTTAATTCATTTAGTCTTTCTGTATATGTAAGTTTGTTACATCCTGATATTACCTTTGTTGCTCTTTTTTTAATTTTTTCAAGTTTGATGATATCTCTTATTTTATATGGTGACCAAACCTGTGTCCCATATTCCAATTGAGGTCTAACCAGTGTACGATACAAAGGCAGTATCACCTCCCTTTCCCTACTACTAATATATTTAAGAATACAATTCAGGTTCTGACTTACCTTACCTGCCATTATATTGCAGTGCTCACTAAACTGGAGGTCTGGAGTTATTGTTATTCCCAGATCTCTTTCCTTACTGGTAACTGGTAAATCTTTACTTCCTATAGTGTATTGAGTGTTTAAATTATGCCTCCCCATGTGCATAATAGTACACTTATCTACATTTAGGGGTAGCTTGAATATGATTGTCCAATTGTAGATCTCATTTAATGCCAACTGCATATTTCATCCATCCCCATCATTGTTTATTATTGCCCCAATCTACAGTTGTCTGCAAATTTTGTAATCCATACATTGGAGTGCGAGCACTGAATGGTTGCCACATATATATTGAAGAGGCAAGGACCCAAAAAAGAGCCCTGGGGAACCCTGTTCGTCACCCCTGCCCAATCTGACTTAAAACCATTGACTACCACTCTCTGTCTTCTATTCGACAGCCATTCTCTCACCCAGTTTATTATATTTAGGCTTAATTTAGTTGACTCCAGGATGTCCATTAACTCTTCATGTGGCAGTTTGTCAAAAGCTTCAGAAAGTCAAGGAATGCCACATCCACTGAATCCCCCTGGTCAATTGCCTTATTTACCTGTTCATAAAAGATAAGCGTATTAGTTTGGCATGATCTAGCTTTGGAGAACCCATGTTGTGTCATATCCTGTAAATTGTTCTCTTCTAGGTGTTTGATTATAAGTTCCTTAAGTATACCTTCCAAAACCTTGCCCATCACCGAGGTCAGACTGGTCTAAAGTTTTCTGGTTTTGTTCTTGGTCCCTTTTTTAGAATTGGTACCACCAAAGCCTCCTTCCAGTCATGTGCCACCTCCCCTCTATCTAAAGATAACTGAAAAATAGAGGCAAGTGGTGGTGCTATATAGCCAGTGATTTCTTTCAGTACTCTGGGATGCATTTGGTCTGGTCCTGGGGTTTATTAGAGTTAAGACTTTTCAGTCTTTTCCTAATCTCCCCCACTTCCACTTGTATTCACCCTTTTTCAGATTTAGTTTATAATTTTTAAATTTCCTGGTAATTTAGGGCTAAACACTGAACAAAAGTACTCATTCTATATATTAACTGTTATCAACGGTTTTACCTTCATTGTTCATATATGGTCCTATGCCATTTTGGCCAAATTTGTTTTTGTTTATATGTGCATAGAACAGTTTATGATTATCCTTAGCTTTGTTTGCCAGTGTGAGTTCATATGCAGTCTTAGCTGTTTTTATAGCCCTTTTGGTTTCTTGGCCAGTTCTCTATATAACAGCTTCCCTTAGGAGTCCTGCATGCCCCTCAAAAGTTTGAAAATTTAATTTTTCTTTTTAATCAGTTTTTTGATGTTGTTATTGAACCATCCTGGTGTTACCCTTTTATTATCATATTTGGTTCTACTAGAAATATGTGTAGCTACCTCCTTGGATATTTTAGCTAATAATATCCCTTATGCTACATTAGTATTTCTATCTTGGAACTCAACCTCCCAGTCCCAAAGTCTCCTGCTATTCTGCAGTGATATGAAATCTGCCTTGCTAAAATTTAGTATTTTGGTGGATCCCATACCAGCATGTGTAACTAATGAATCCCTAATGGAAATCTTACTGAGCAATGATCACTAGTGCCTAGTGGTATGCTTATTGCAATGTCGCCTAGCTGCTCTCCCATATTTGTAAATATAAGATCAAGAATACTATTTGCTCTGGTACACTGTAACACCTTTTGTTCCATACCAGCATTTACTATAGCATCCAGGTATTGTTTTTCCATAGTAGAACCTCCTTCACTGGTGATGCCCTGACTTGATTACTGTGCACAGTTTCAGAAACCTTGCCTAATGAAAGACAAGGACAGCCCCCTCCAATTCCCCCTTATCCTTTGATACTGTCTCCCCAAATGACACCCTAAATGCCCTGCTAGAGATCAACCCTTCAAAAGGTTTCTCCTTGGATGGCCTTGACCCTAAACTATTATCCTTCTCAGCCCCAGCCATTGCTTGCCCACTCTCTATTATCCTAAACCTCTCTTTCTCTACTGCCTCAGTACCTTCCCCATGGAAACACGCAGTGGTCCTTCCCCCCCAAAGGCAGAGACCCCACCTCCCCTGGCAACTACCACCCCATCTCTCTTCTCCCTACCCTTGCCAAACATCAGGAACACCTATCTCTCTCTCAGCTCACTGCTTATCTCAATGACTATTCCTTCTTCACCCCTTATCAATCTGGCTTAAGGAAAAATCACTCCACCACCACCTCCCTTCTTCGGCTCACTGATTCTATCATCACAGGAATGGACAATGGACAAATCACCTCAGCCATTTTTGTTGCCTTTGGCACAGTCTCCCACTCCCTTCTTCTTGACACTCTATCAACAGCTGGGCTATCCCACTTAGCCACAGACTGGTTCAAGGCATACCTCACTGGCAGAACCCAATCAGTCAAGATCTCTGATGCAATTTTCCAACCTCTCCCGATAACAACTGGCATCTCCCAGAGATCAGTGTTAGGCCCCATACTATTCTCTTTTTTACTAAACCATCTCCCATCTACCTGCTCTCCATTCTCTTCAATTCACATGTATGCTGATGATATAATCTTGTATGCATCTGGCTCCTGCCCCACCGAGGTTGCATCCAGCTTGTAACATGCAACAGTTCAGCGTTGGTTTGCTAAGAATCAACTATTCCTCAATGCCAAAAAAAAACAGTCCATGACCTTCAGCATCAGGCAGAGACTTACCAGGTTTTCATCTCTACCATCCTTCCACACCCTTGATGGGACTTTACTCATAGACACATCCTTCTTCAAGTATTTAGGTGTCTGGCAGGACCGACACCTGAATTTCTCTGATCATATCAATGCCATTCAGAAAAAATTTTATCCCAAGCTTGGTGCCTTATTCAGGAACCTTGTTTGCATCCCATCCATGGCTAGGCATGAGACTGTACAGAAGATGATTCTACCTATCTTTGACTACTGTGACATAGTCTACGGTGCTGCCGTTAAGACCTCCCTGGCCAGACTAGATATTCTCTTCAACTCCTTTTGCCATTTTGCCTGAGACGCCCCTCTCCACACTCATCATTGTGATCTCTACCATGCCCTGTGCTTCCCTTCCCTAACAAACCGATGTCCCTCTCACTGAACAAAATTCACCTCCAAGCACTGGCTGGGTGAACTTCCCTCCTATCTCTCCCCTGCCTTTACAACTACCCCCTCCTTCCCACTCCCTAAAATCTACCAACTCATGAACCCTGGTGGTCCCATGCCACTGTACCCTTATTGGCCAATTGGATTATTCTTATTGCCTCCCACAACTCTGGAATTCACTTCCCTCTCAAATTCACCACTCATCCTCTTGCTATTCTATTAACTCAGCTCTCAAAAGCTTCCTTGCCCCTTCCTGTGCCTGCCATGACCCTTTTGAATCTCCCACCATCTCCCCTAAGCCCATATTACCATATGCCTACCCCCACCACTTCTATTTCCCTCTAATCATGCTCCTGCTTGTCCCTACTCTCCCTCCTCCTAAAGTGTTCCTCCCCCTTCTTTCTCTACCCATAATCTATCTCCCTCCTGTGAGCTCAATCATTGCTTTGTGCAGGCAGGATCCAAAGCACACGGTGGGCAACAACTTTACCCCTTCCCCTATTTCTCCTTTTACTGCACCCTCTCAGTCACTGCTAGATCACTTCCTTGTGCAGGTAGGGTCACCTATCACACTGGTGGGGTTCTACACCCCCTACTATAGTTGATCTCTGCTATACCCCACAACATCCCTCCCCAACACCCCCCCTCTCACATCAAAAGATTTAAATAACTTTCATTGCCTATAACTAGTGTCCTGCTGGTAGGGCTGTCCACCACCCTGCCCAGATAGTGATAACAGGACACTGTTGAATTTCAGCTCCCCTTCCCCCCTTGCATACCCCTATCTACAATACCTCTCTCTCTCATCACCCTGCCACACTCTACTTCTTCTCTACTCCTACCCCCTTCCAGTTAACATACTGTAGCCTAACACTGACCTACCCCTACACTCAATTAAGTACTTTTAACCTGCCTCTATACCCTTCTTATACGCACTTTAGTCCACCTTGTCATCTCTGTTTGCCTCGACAATCATGTTCTGTTTGCATCTCTCTGTAAATTTCCTTTCCTTTCTTCCATTCTACCCTCAGCAATTTTTCATTCCCTCCTTCCTCTCTTTACTCCAATCACTGTAAATCTTGAATATCTATGTTACACTAATGGCTACCAATTACTATTGGTCACCTTACCATCTAGTGCTACATACAGTTGCCAAGTTATTATACATGTTCCAGTGTTACCAGCTGTCACCAACTGTTGCCAATTTGCTACATGTGTCTTCATATCTACTATACTTAACTGTTGCATTGTTAGCCAATGTTATCCACCTGTAATTCCTCCTGCTCTCATTGTATGCAAGTAAGCAAATTGTATTCCAACATTGTAACATTTCTCTGTATACTATCCCTATGATCCCTACCCCCCCAGCTCACACCAGGAGATGAGCAACTTGTTCAGTGTGCCTTCCTGGTGAAACATTTCAATAAATAAAGGACAGGCTGGAGAAAGTGCAAGTGAAGGTGTCCAAAATGATTCATGATCAGTATGGCTAATCTTACAGCAATCAAATCAAGTAATTCAATATGTACTCAATGAATTTCAGACAACAAAAGAAAGATATGACTGTGTTCTCCAATTTCCTGAAAAGAATGCACAGGGGAGTCTTTGAGGAACAGTGTCATAATTAGTGGATTAAGAACACGAGGGAACAAGTGGAAACAAATACTGTGGAGAATAATAAGAGCACTTACTAAGTTTTATTTTACATATAGGGCTAGATATTCAAAAGTGAGCTCTGAACATGCACAAGTGGATGCGCCGCACAATCCTGATGCACCACAGCACAAAAATGCAATATTCAGAAGATGTGCCATAGAAATGCGCTGGCGCAGCCAACTCTAAATATCGCAAAGATGTGCCACAGCAGAACTGGACTTTATTTATTTATTTAGCTTTTGTTAACCAGGTAAGTACACTAGACAAGCAAATTGCCTATTTTCAGGTACGACACGGGAGAGTACAGGAAATTACATACTTACACACTTGGGACAACATGGTAGATAATTAAGAACAGGTCACACATCATGAGACCACAAGATAAGATTACACATCACATAATTAGGAACAGGTTACACATCATGAGACTACAAGGTTTGTTTGTTTGTTTATTCACTTAACGGGTAAGCACACTGGAAACAAGTTCCTTTTACAGGTGCGACCCACATATATTGCATACAGACAATACATAATCAAACATACATATACAATGCAGCAAATTGCAGACAAAAATGTCTTTGTTACGTATAAAATTCATAAAAAAAATTAATAAAAAACAGTAACAATTAAATTGATATTCGAAATACATCCTTAATGCATCGGCAAACTTTTGACAGAACACAACCACCTAATATCTTGAGGAATTTCATTCCAAATGAATGGAGCAATATAAGCAAAGGATCTTTGTCCACTTTTAGATTTCATAAAAGGAATCTCGAGAAACCTACTGTCTGACCTATGTCTAGAATAATGACCATCAATATATGGTCTCAAAAACTTTGAAATACTATGTGGAATTCCAGAGTCCATGACTTTATATATGAACTTGGCCACACAGTATTGGAAATTTAATGAAACCAGTAACCAGCCCATTTCTTTCAAAATCACACAATGATGAGATGACTTAGAACAATTTAAAGCAAACTTAGCTATCAAGTGAAGTAAACTGGATTTCTTTGAAATCACTGTCGCAGAAGCAGTGTCAGTAATCACAGCTGCATAGTTCACAATAGGAAGTAAGCAGCAATTTGAAATAACCAGCCTAGACTCAGGAATAAGAAATGAATGAATTCTGTACAAAGAACCTAATCTACAATGTATTCTTGAGGTAACCCTCAAAAAATGAGATTCATAACTTAGATGAGAATCTAGTAATACCCCAAGATATTGAAATGTATCAACATAGTCAAACAGTAATCCATCAAGAGATTTAATTTCCAAAGTACCAACCTCAGATCTCAGTCTAGGTGGGGTACCAAAAAACATCACCTTTGTCTTAGATTTGTTTAAGAGTAATTTACAGGCCATAAGTGAAGACTGAAAATTGCACATTTCCTCTGTTAAAGAGACACCTAGATCTCCAAATGACAAACCCTGCATATAAATTACTGCATCGTCAGCGTAAAGTGTTAGAGAAGCATTATTAATCACACTTACTAGTTGATCAAAAAACAAAGAAAACAAAAGTGGCCCCAAAATAGAACCTTGAGAACCCCACACTTAACCATTACAGAGTCTGATACAGCACCTTATATTTAACCCTTTGAAACCTATTTGTTAAATAACCTCAGTCCAGTCCAAGAAAGACTCACCAACTCCCAATGACTCAAGTCTAGAAATCAACAATTGGTGATCAACTGAGTCGAATGCCTTGGTCAAGTCCACGAACACGGCACCTGTCAGACACCCTTTATCCATGCCATTAAGTACCGCGTTCGTGAACTCGACCAAGGCAGTCTCAGTACTCCTTCCCTTTCTAAAACCATGTTGGTTCTGAGACAATAATCCGAAGCGATCCACATACCCAATCAACTGATTATAAACTATTCTTTCCTGAACTTAAGCTAAAGCAGACAAGATAGAAATAGGTCTGTAGTTACAAAACTCATGTTGTGAACCAGATTTAAATATAGGAGTGACCAAAGTATGTTTCCATATATTAGGTATAGTACCTGTAACAAAAGACAAATTGAAAATAATACTAACTGGAAGTGCTATAACCGAGACAGCATCCGCCAATAAACTAGGACATAAGCCATCAGAACCAGCTGAGCTGTCCCTCTTAATACAACGCAACAACTTCTCTACCTCCTTCGGAGTAGTAGTCCTTAAGTACAGTTTAGGATTAACTGTAAAATCTTCAGTCAATCCCAAGTAGTTCACCTTGGACTGGTCACTAAAGGAATCAGGCAATGCAGTAAATTTCAAATTAAACTCGTTAGCTATCTTCAGTGGACAAGACAACAAGTCACCATTCAACCTCATTGAACCTGGTTGACAAACATTAGGCCTTATGGAAATTATTAATTGTTTTCCAAAAGTAGTAGCATTAAGATAACCTTCACATTGTTTATGACGAATATAGTCTGTTTTAGCCTTCCTTATCTTAGCCTTACATTGGTTCCTTAAAGTCCTATACGCATGATAACCAGAAGCAGAATGGTTCATTTTATACGTTTTCCAGGCCTTGTCTCGTTGTCTCATAAGTTTAATCAAAGGAGGTGTTAACCACCCATAAGTTTTCCCTCGGACCCTTCTTTTAACAAGGGAGCTAACTGGTCCAAAACATGTGTAAACTCAGTAATGAAAAAATGCAATGCAGAATCCACATCAGGGATAGAATATAAAAAAGACCAATCTATTTTGCCCAACTCTGTACAAAAATAATGTACATCAAATATAGAAAAAGATCTCGAAATCATTATAATTGGCTTAGACTTCTTCAGTCCCCCATGCTTCCAAATACAGAAGACTGGATGATGATCACTTAACGAATCAGAGGTCAAACCACATTTTATCATATTAATAGGTCTATTTGTTAATATCCAGTCCAGCAATGTGTGATTTCCTGATCTATTATTGTGTCGAGTGGGCAAAGTAATAATTTGTTGTAAACCAGACTGAGACAAGACCGATTTAACTTTGTTATATCTGAACCCATCCAATTTAAATTAAAATCCTCAGTAGTATTAACTCTGTAGAAACCCCAGTATTCAAAGCATTTACAAGTTCTTGTAAGCCTGATTTGCTACCATTAGGTGGAAGATATACACAACAAATAGTTAATTTTGTGACAAATCCCAACAATAACTGAATAGTAATATGTTCACAATATTCAAATTACTGTTAAATATAGTGGTCTCATTTACCATTAAATATTCCTTAACATAAAACAAAACCCCACCCCTCTACCAGTGACACGATCCTTTCTAAAAAGTTTATAGCAGGTATACAAAGTTCAGTATCAAGAACAGGTAAGGTTAACCAGGTTTCAGTCAGTGCCAGAACATCCGGATTATATAAACTAATCCATGACTCCACCTCATGAAATTTAGATGTTGCTTAATACATTAAAATGCATAATTTTGAGGCCATATGAATGCTGCAAAATCACTATCTGCCATATCATTTGCTAAGGACCAGGTTGCTTTCAACATTGCCAGATTGAATTAGCAAGAGAAAGCAATGTAACCAGGTTCTTATGCAAACAGGCAGAACACATTTCCGTGTCTTATATTTCCTAACACTGTAACCCAAGTTATAACACATGTATTTAACCTTTACACCAAATAAATGACTATAATTAGGAATAAACAGTTGAGTCTGGAACTCCAGAATCTGATTATTTTCATACGTTCTAAAGTCATTATTAACACACATAGAACAAAATAACCCATCAGTACACAAAACACAAAGTGTATAGGCTACATAACAATATCCTCTGTTAATCATAACTAATCTATAGGTACAAACCCAAAAGAAATGATTAACTCTAAGCAAGATATTACAAACTCTAGTAGCCCAGTCCGTCCCGGTCTGACTCTGGTCAGACTCCTCTCTTCACTTTGCCGTCCCACTTAGCTGCTGCCGTTTTGACGCTGCGCTGTGTAGAAGGCAGCCTTTATATTGAAATAGCCCCCCTCCACTTCCCAGAGCTGCCACCATCTGGAAAAATGTGGAGACCAGAACAGAATTCAATGAAAGCAGGTGATGGCAATAATGCTGCAAGCAGGTCAGGTACTGTGCTATTACCTAGCAACCCAAATCAGTCACAGCTCCACAGAACTTTAGCATATACAATTCTCAACAACAGATGACTCATGTGCAGACTCAAACAGCAGTCTATGCAGCACACTTCAGGTCCTGTAGCAGCTTCAATGTGATTAAAGTTAAAATCAGTCTACGAGTTAAGGGGGGGGGGGTAAAACAGGTCAAACACAGCAATTCAGGTTTCACTCACAGGCTTGCAGGCTGTGAAATTGTAATTCACAGCAGTCATTGGTAACTCACAGATGGCAACACTGACAGATAGAGTGTTATCAGCAAAAGATAAGAGGAAATAGCCAGTCACAGGAACCTGCCACATCCGGTCAGACTCCTTCTTCACTTTGCCATCCCACTTAGCTGTTGCTCTTTGACGCCAAGCCGCTGTGTAGAAGGCAGCCTTTATATTGAAATCGCCCTCCACTTCCCAGAGCTGCCACCATCTAGAAAAATGTGGAGACCAGAACAGAATTCAATGAAAGCAGGTGATGGCAATAATGCTGCAAGCAGGTCAGGTACTGTGCTATTACCTAGCAACCCAAATCAGTCACAGCTCCACAGAACTTTAGCATATACAATTCTCAACAACAGATGACTCGTGCAGACTCAAACAGCATCTATGCAGCACCTTCAGGTCCTGTAGCAGCTTCAATGTGATTAAAGTTAAAATCAGTCTACGAGTTAAGAGGAGGGGGTAAAACAGGTCAAACACAGCAATTCAGGTTTCACTCACAGGCTTGCAGGCTGTGAAATTGTAATTCACAGCAGTCATTGGTAACTCACAGATGGCAACACTGACAGATACGAGTGTTATCAGCAAAAGATAAGAGGAAATAGCCAGTCACAGAACCTGCCACACTCCGGTCAGACTCCTCTCTTCACTTTGCCGTCCCACTTAGCTGCTGCCGCTTTGACGCTGGAAAGATTACACATCCCATGATTAGGAACAGGTTACACGTCAAGAGACTACAGGTAAGATTACACATCTTGCATCAAGTTTGGGGCAGTACAGAAATACTACATTTTAAGGGCTGGCAGTTTTGTATGGGTGCAAGTGCTAAACATATGTCATGGGGGTTTTTGACATCCGCAGGCTGATGCACTTTTAAGATGGCTCCATAGGGAAGAGCACAGGCTGCCCTGCGAGGGGGCAGCACGGACCTGGGTTGGGAAGGTATTCCAAAGTTTAGGAGCACATGCTGTGTAGTCCCTTTCACCCATCTTGGTCCTAGTCACAGGTATCTTGAGTGTGGAAGACCCCTGAGACCTAAGGTGATATGACGAGGGGGCAGTTTGGGCCAGCAAGCTTACCACCCCTGTGGGGGTACCCGTTTTGAGGACCTTACCAGTGAAGCAACCAAGGACAAAGTCAACGTACTTTGTAGGTGAGAGCCAGTGTAGCTTGTTGTAGAGCTCTCAGTGATGAGTGAGCTGTGGGGGCTGATAGGGCGAAGCGACAGATATTGTTATAAGCCGTCGACCACCTGGAGAGATGGGCCTTAGTGGTGCTAGCAAACAGCAGGAGCCCATAACACAAAGAGGGGAGAAGCATCCCTCTTGCAAGGGCAGCACGGGCGGCTGGAGTGAGGTTGTTTTTTGCCCTGTAGGCCAGACCCAGTTTACAGTTGACTGTTTTACATATCCTCTGAATATGAAGGCCAAGGTCGAGCTGTGGGTCCAGCATTACTCCCAGGTATTTGAAGTTGTCCGTGATAGGGATCGGGACATCTCCCTTGCCAGATACACAGAATGGCACACGGGCGGCCTATTAATTTGCCCGGATCCAAAGAGCATGGCCTGGGTTTTAGGTTAAGGACAAGCTTGTGGTTCAGGATCCATGCCTGAATGTTTATAAGAGTCTTCACTCAGTTGTTGATTGATGACCACCACCTCATGGGAGTGAGACAGGATAACCAGATCGTCTGCGTAGAGAATTGGTTTACAGTGGGCTGCGGTTTCAGGGAGGTTATTTATAAAAATGGAGAACAGCATTGGTCCAAGGATGGAGCCTTGGGGGACCCCTACCGTTACTGGGATGGGACCCGAAAGCTCTTTGCCAAATTTGACCTGCTGCATTCTACCATATAGGTCATTGTCGAACCAGCTAAGAGCAGTAGCGGAAAGACCAATTGCTCTAAGCTAAGTCGACAGCATGGCATGGTCGACCAGGTCAAATGCCTTCGAGAGGTCAATGAAGAGGGTCCCCAAGAGTTTACCCTGGTCCATGGCCTCCCTGATCCATGATGTAACAGTAACTAGGGCTGATGAGGTACCATGCCCCTTCCTGAATCCATGCTGTACAGAAGTCATTATGTCATACACCTGTAAGTACTATGAGAGTTGCCCTGCCACAACTTTCTCCAGTAGTTTGCTAGCCACCGACAGGATAGATATAGGGCGATAGTTCTCTGTCAGCTTAGGGTTCCCTTGTTTAAGGACTGGGACTACCCTGGCAACCTTCCATATGTCTGGGATAACTCCAGTTTCCAGGGACAGATTGAAAATGTGTGCCACTAGAGGTGCCAGCCAGGGGGCACCAAGACTGAGGAGCTTGGGTTCTAATCCATCTTGTCTGGCACTTGAGCAGGGGTAGAGTCCCACTAGCAGTTTCTGCACCTCTTGAACTACCACTGCCCTGAACAGAAAAGGCAGGTGGAGTGAAGATGGTGCTGTGGGCTGATTGCCACTGACACCATCATCATTTGGGAATGACGAGGTGTACTCCGACAGATCCGCAAAATAATGTTTGAAGGAGTTGGCGATGGTTTCCGAGTTGTTACAGCCTGAACCATCGATTATCATGTCAGTGGACTCAGTGCTCTGTGTACCACTCACAACTTGTTTAATGTTCCTCCAGAACCTTCTAGGATCCCTAGCCGAGTTCAATAAAGCAGATTTGCAAAATTCACTCTTGGCAATCCTAATGTTCTTTTTGCATTCATTTCTGAGTTGTCTATATCTCAGAAAGATGGCTTGGTCAGCTGTGGCCTTGAACTTGGCCTAGCATTTATCTCTAGTGTTGAGGCGTGCCCGGAGGCTAGCAAATGGAGCAAGACATCCCAGGTGACTGGGAAAACAGTCAGGGCTGCGCAGAGGCACAGGACCATGGTACAGGAGGCAGACAGACCACAATGGCAAAGGACAGGTAGATGGCACAGATACTGTTCAAAGTGAACACACACCCATAGCCCCTGGACATGGTGTAGAGCACCACACAGACCCGGGCAACCAATGGGACAGGGCACACAATGCACATGGCACAGAGGGTTGCATGGAATGAGCACCCCAGGACCAGAGGCGCATAAAGCAACAAGGAATAGCCAAGCACCATTGCCACCATGTGAAAGCACCATGCAGAAGTGCACTGGGTGTCACAGCACAGGCACAGTGGTCCACAGGCAGACTGGTAGAAAGTCACACAGCTGTATGCAGTGCACACCGACCAGGCACAGAGGGTGTGGAATAGCACAGCACAGCAGCATGGAGAAGAAGAACACAGCAGATGTGTGCACAATGCTGGACTTGTGGACATGGACACAGAGCACTGTGGCAAGCACAGAGCCAGACCCCTCCCAGGCAACCCTTCAGACACCATGACAAACAGGGATGTGAAAGGCAAGGACCTGAGTACCCACTGGTGTCACACTGCAAATAAACCATGGGCTAGGACATGCCTGGGCCAGAGTCCAACCATGGACAGCAACAGGCATGCAAGGGAGACACACAAACACACATGCATCTAGGAAACAATATATTAATATCAAAACTGGTGAAACACAGTGGAACAAAAGAGTATGAAACAGGCAATGAAAGGTAAACAACATGGAATAAAGCAGAAAACAACTAAACACGTTCATAACACCAACCATGAACTGTAAAAAGGAAGCATAAATAACTATGTACAACAATAAGCAATGGGGCCGGTGTGAGAAGGGACAGCATTGGAAGGGAAAGAACAATGTCCACAAAGAAATGGGTATGTAAGGATGGGAATTCTTGGGCTATGTACAGAAATATCCATGTCGGCCTAATGACTCTGCCAATGGAGGCCCTCTCTCAGGTTGTACACCTCTTCAACGAGCGTCCCTGTGGCTGCCAGCAGTCTCTGTGACAGATGGATGTGGACCACCTGCTGCTGGTATACCCCAAAGGCCATACACTGCAGGTATATGATGCCTTCTCCCAGTACACCCACACTGCACTGACCTTTTCCTGCCCCCGGATGGCCTAAGCAGGGGAAACAAAGAACAGAAACTGAGTGTCAGAGCCCACACAATGACAAATCCCCCTTCAATGGGTTGTGTGTGCATGACTGATGCTGGGCGGCCCCATGGACAAGACCACCAACACAACAGCAGACACTGACAACAGGCTGGGATATACATCAGACAATGAAGGGCAAGTGGCACAGGGAGTATTCCGCAAAGAGACATGTGCACATTCCCCCCACAGTGAGGGACCAATGCCCACATGTGCAACACTCAAGCAGGCCCAGCGGCATCCCCAAGTGTGCACTGTGGGGTACACACAGCCAGCACCAGAGACTGCAACTGGGTAACAGCATACAGGATCCATGTGCACAATGGGACAACCACATGCTGCTGACTAACACTGCCAAGTATGTCAGAAAACCAGCACATGGACAACACAGTATGTAGGCTATGGCCTGCTGTGGATATGGGCCACCCAACATCCTACCCCATGTATAGAGAACTGCTGCACATGTCACACACTTACCTGCCACTTGGCCTTCAGGCCCAGTTGCTGCTCCATCACCTGCCTGGTGGCCATGCCTATCTGCCTCTTCCTGGGCCCACCTGCGCACCACATGCCCTGCAAAGGAAACACAAAGAAAGGGGACAATGAGTTGCAGGCAAATACCGAACAAGACCCCAAGGCCCAAACAAGACTGACAGGAAGCATCATGGCATAGCGCACAATGCTAAGAACTGAGTCTGCAACACACAAGGTGGGTACAATGTGCCAAGCCAATGGCACAGTGCAACATGGGGCCACACGGTGTGCAGCAAGGCCTGACAACAGCACTGACACACCCAAACAAGGCATGCCTGTCCTGTATGCAGGTGCACATGCTCCTGCCGCACACCACAGTGCCCATACAAGCCTGCAGAAGAGGCATGCACAAAGCACAGACAGACAGACATACCTGGTCTTGGGACTACACCCCCTGTAGGCACAGTCCTGTAGTCTCCGTAGCCACGCCAGATCTCAGCAGCACAGGTCACCATGCTGGTGACGGAACTGTTACCCTGTCCTGGGGATCTCTGTGCACTCCTCCAAGCACTCTGTAGCATGGCCCTAAACCTGGGACCATGTCTCCTTTATTGCCACACCTCCAGACAACTGGTCCTCCAGTGGGCCAGTCAATGCCATGAGGTTTTCATCCCCACCTTGCTCCAGTTAAGGGCCCGAGGATGAACTCTCACAGCACGTGTCATGCCTCCAGCACACTCAGTCAGGCCCACTGTCCTGTCTGCTGGTGTACTGAGACCTGTGATACACTTCCACGCTGATTGCATGATAGGACTGCACAGCCAACTGCCACGCACAACGCACATGTGTGATAGGCATGAGCAGGTGGTACCTCTTGTGCATTACCACACATGCACAATACCGAAAGGACAGGTGAGAGACTTGGGTCATGGCTATGACCCACAGGCGTGCATCAGCGGCCCAGCACCATCTTGTGAATGTCAGGCACTGCCACACATACAGCACACCAATGGCATAATTTCCGCACCTGTGCAGCGACGGGCAATAGTGCTGCCGCTGCAAATGCATGATAGGGCCTACATGCACAGCAATGGCATATGCATGATACACTGAGATGAACATTGTGCAGCAGGCTGTGTGCATGCCAAATGCAGTAAAGCATATCACGCATGTGTGGAAACTGCCCCGGAGTAATACTCTGGTGCATCCCAGTTGCGGAGTACATAGTCAATTGCACTGGGAGCAATTCTGCAATATTCAGCCAGGATATGCAAAGTGCCTCAATAGCCAATCCAGGGGCAAGTCAGCACCTTAGCATCTCATTACTGGTTGCTCCATAATTCATTTGCATGAGCTGAGCCATAAAAGCGCCACCACACAAAACAGGTCACTGACAGGAATTGTAGCCTGTAAGATAGGTTTGTTTACATTCCGATTGCTAATGACTCTGTTGCACTGCCACATATTCTATGTTGCTCAGCACCAGAAGATGCTACCATACTGCTCATCTGTGCAGCATTCTATTCACAGGTGCCAGTATGTCAGAATCTGAGAGTAAGGAGGAAGAGGGGCAGGCCAGAAAATGCAGGCCCAACTACACAAAGGATGAAAATCATGCCTTGGTGGAGGCATATGTTGCCAGTGAGGAACTGCTTAGTGGGGCCACAGGGACCCCACAGGAGTAGGCTACAGGCTGGGAGGAGGTGGCCACGTATGTGAATGCCCATGGATGCTACAACTGCACTCCTCAGGAGTGCAAAAAGAAAATGAACACAGACAAGAGCCGGGCAAAGGAGAAAATTGCTGCCATTAGGTCATTGCTTAACTTAATTGGTGGTGGACCTTCTACAGCACCAGTCCTCAGTGTGGAGGAGGAGATGCTGGCAGCAAAATTCACCCAGGAATCCATTGTGAGTGTCCCGGGGGTTGCAGACAGGTGGCAACCCATCACAGCACTCTTTATTATACCTGTGGGTCACGTGATAGGGGCAGTGTGCGAAAGCCTTTGGTGTGCCTGGTACATCACAGGGGGCCAGTAGTGTGTTCACGTTGTGCCATGGGGTGATGCACTGCCTGTACAGCCACACCTAGGTCCCACATGGTCCCCTGTGTGGTGTGTAGCAGCTGCAGAGAAACAGTCATGGTCAGGGGGTTTCCTGGGCCAGGGACCATGCCAGCAGTGGCACGCAGGTCCCCTGGGTGATTGCTGCAGGTTGTGCATGCATGTAGCCATCCTCAGTGGACCACTGCATCAGCCAGTAACACTGGATTTGGTATCCCCAGTTGGGCTGTATGCCATTTCGGGGGGGGGTTCTGTACTGACACAGCCTGTCAAGTGTGGCCCATTACCACATAATGCCTTGTGTGTGCACAGAGGAGGATCATTGTTCTGATCAATGCCTGGGTCCCGCTGGGTGGCTGGCACCAGATGCATATGGTAGTGCAGACACACCTGTGGCACACATGTAGACATACCACTATATAGCTATCTACTTGCAATACATCCGTGACACAGTAACCACTTTCCATTTTGTCTTTCAGCTCAAGCATGCCTCAGGGTCTCTGCGCAGGCTGGTCCCAGACCCGTGGCACAGGACGATGCTGTGCCATCTATGTCCTCTGGCGGTGTGGCTGTTGCTGGAGGGGGTGATGTCCTCTGGGTGAGATAGTGGACCTACTGGGTTTGGCTGATGAGAACCCTTTCACTGACATCTTTATGCAGGATGAGCTCCCTGTACTTGTACCAACTACGCAGGATGAGGATGGTTATGACAGTGACTATGCCATCACCCTTATATTGGGGTGCAAAGGTATCAACATCACTCCCCCAATTCAGTAGTCCCACAGGTGGTAGCAGGCAGCGACGGTGGGCCAGAGACCACACATGTGCACCCCCGGTGTGCCCCCCTGCACTGGCAGGCACTGCTGCTGCTGTTGGATGGGGATGGGGTGCAGGTGTGGCACTAGATCGACTGGTCAGGTTCAGAAGGGTGCCATTTTGTTGCAACAGCCTGTGGGGGACACTGTACAGTTCTCCTCAGGGGCTGCCATGGCCACCCGGAACCAGCTACTGCTCCCCTTGTGAACTCCTGTGCGACATTCCCAGTTGAGGGATGTGGCACAGCAGGCTGCCACCCCCCCAGCCTGTCAGTGTCAGGCACATGATACGCCAACCACCAACAGGCCTGAGGAGCACACCAGACTTCTGCGGGATTCCATGGAGAACCAGGCTGCACTCAGGGTGGAGTTCAATGCACTGCAGGTGGAGGTGCCTCAACTGTCTGTGCAAGAGGCCATGGGACATGCCCAGCTGATTGCTGAGATACACTAACTACAGGAGGCCACAGCTGCTTTGCTGGACTGCATTGCAGAGATCATTGCAGTGGGCTTCACAATGCTGGCATCCAGTGGGCTTCACAGCAGGACTCCCAGTAGCAACATGAGCATGCCCAGGGCTTGGTGTGTGGTGACCCCAATGAGGCTGATGCTGCCTGATGCTATCCCCATCCCCAACACACCTGGCAACAGTCTGTTCACCAGGTTATACATACCCATGAGGACCCAGTTGCATTCTCAGGCATCTACCCCTGTGGATGTGTTGCTGACACCCCCTGAGGCTGTACAGCTGCCTGTGGCTGCCACAAAGTCAGGGCATGGCCACTCCCATGGCTGTGATAGTCGTGGAGCCACATGGTAGGCCTGCCAGGTGTGCTGCCCAGTCCAGTCCCCTGTCGCCATTGCCAGCCTTGCACAAGATTGGCTGTGGCCTGGTTCGCATGCTGTGGCACACACTTGTCCTAGGCCACAGCTGCCTTGTGTGTGGCAGTGGTGCTGGATCATGTGGCATGGTTGTGATGAGTGCAGCACTGTGTTGGCATTGCCTGTGTGCCAGTGCATACACTCTGATCCATGCCACTGCCTGCAGCACTGCTGTTTCAGTCCTTGTCCCTTGTAGCAGTGCTGTTTGTGCCTCTGCCTGGTACTGTGTGCCCTGCAGAGTGTCTTGTGGTTGTTCTGCTGTGTGTGTCAGCATGCGTGTGTCATCATGGGCATACCCCCTACAGCAGCAGACTGTACCAGTATGTCTTTGTTGTTCCTCGTGGGTGTGTATGTGCTTGTGTGCCTGTGTGTCTGGTGTGTGTCCTTGTGTCCCTAAGTGCTTGCATGTCTGTCTATCCATGCCTGTGTGTGTGTGGTGTTGTGTGTGCCCTGTTCCACTGTTTGATATTTGTCACAAATGCACTTTACAGGTCAGTCCCTCTGCTCCCACAGTGCCAACCTTAGAGTGCAATAGTGTGAACAGGTAACAGACAGTGTAACCCTCCCATCTGCTTTGGGTCCGAATCACCTGTTAGCCTTGAATTCTGGAGGGATTCAAAATGTGAACCTTATGTTAGTATACCCAGTTAACAGGCTCAGATAATACTCTCTTCAGTGGGATGCAATATAGTCTTTTGCCCAATGGCACCCAGCCAGGTATCCAAAATGAACCCTTTTCAACTCTGTAAGAGTCCTAGGTATTTTTTACCTTGAAGTAATTTTAGTAACACCATCAAGCCCTTATCAACTGTCAGACTTACATACAGGTTCAGCAATCACATTTAAAATAACAGAAAAGAACACAGGCAGTATTTTAACTCATTCAGGCCTAGAGACGTCTGTAGGCGGTGTCTGAAACCATAGCCACTCAGGACAATAACGCCTGTAGACGTACTCAACTGACTTTCACTCAGGCCTAGAAACGTCTGAGAAAGTCAGCAATTTTTACCTAACTATGAAACAAACCGAATTGCTTAGAATTGAATGCATAGCACTGTTAGAAAGGTTATTTTGCTCTGAACAATTTTGCTGCAGATACTTCGTGTCTATTATATATACTTTAGGAGTTATTTATATTTGTTTAAGGTATGGTGTGCATGGCTAACATTTGTCTGTCAAGCCTCACCTAAGCACCTTGAATAAATCTGAAAAAAAAACAGTTGTTTGGTATTTCAGCTACTATAAAATAAAAACTAAATGGATTACAATTGATTGCATAGCACCATTAGAAAGGTTATTTTGTGCTGAACAATTCTGCCACTGATACTTTGTGTCTACCACATATACTTTAGGAGTTATTTGCATTTGTTTAAGGTATGGTGTGCATGGCTGATATTTGTTTCTCATGCGTCACCTAAGCACCTTGAAAAAAATCAGACAAAAATCAGTTGTTTGGTATTTCAGCTAGTATAAAATAAAAACTAAATTGATTACAACTGATTGCATAGCACCATTGGAAAGGTAATGTTGTGCTGAATGACTTTGCCACTCATACTTTGTGTGTAGCACTTACGGTTCAAGAGGTAGTCATATTTGTTTCTGGCATGCTGATTATGGCTTGATTTTGCTTAGAAAGGCCCAGGATGCAGTGCTAAGAGTATACAGGGCACAAGTGGTGGAAGTCTCAAAGAGCTCTTGTGGTGTGAATAAGTTAAAGAAAATGTTGTTTACTAGAAAAATGGTAGAACAGGTGAAATAAAATACAGAACAAATTATATATCACAAGTCTCACAGTCATCTACAAATAAAAAGGAAAGTTACAGAATATAAACTCCTGCCACAAACACTTAATTCTGCTCTAAGAGTTACCTTTCTAAGTGCTTTCCCAGTTAGAGAACTATCTCTCTCTCTCAGAGTCTAGAATAATATATCATGCATTCCCCAGATACAGGGTTCATTTCAACTCTGTCTTCCCACCCCATTTGGTGAGTCAGTTAGCTCCTCCTTTTAGAATTAATTCTTACAAAATTATCTACAAGGAGGTATTTTAATTAATGGGAACATCAGAAAAAAAACATTTCCCATATATGACATCCTTTGATCAACCAGTTTCTTTGAGGTTTACAACCCAACAATCTGTCACTAAGGTGTAAGAAAGCCATGAGAAATCAGCCAAATTACGTCCTTTTCCTGATGTCATGAAACTCCTATTTAGTTTCCAACATCAAAGGCAGCAGCAGCTGATAAAGGCCATAAAAATATCCCTCTGGAAGGAAGTCTTAATTAATGGTTCCTCTGTTCAGTTTAATAACATCCTGTGGTTTCAGCCACTGACACCTTTAAAGTTAAAGGCCAAGCTGCTAACTTGTGTGAGACAATTACATACACAGACGATTCATTTATAATACCAATATCATACAGATAACTATAAGCAGAGGGTAGAGCATCACAATCCTCCCCACCTAGACTGAATTTGGGGGCTCTATCCCCCTGCATGGGATGAGCTCCCTAAGTCAGTTCATTCCTTAAATAGACATAACAAGCCATCTGCATTTTCATTGGCTGCCCCTGCCCTGTGAAAGATTGTCATGTCATACCCTTGCAAGGCCAGACTCCATCTTAATAATCTACCATTTGTCTTACCCATTTATGCCAGCCAAACCAGGGGGTTGTGGTCAGTTCGTACCTCAAAATGCTGCCCATATAAGTATGGCTCTAACTTCTTTAGGGCCCGCACCATGGCAAGACACTCTTTTTTCACAGTTGAGTAAGTCTGCTCCCTGGGAAGTAACTTTTTACTCAGGTACACTATGGTGTGATCTTTCCTTGGTTGGATGTCTGACTGAGCACTGTCCCAATACCCACATTTGAGGCATTGGTCTGAACTACAAAGGGTCTGCTGTAGTCTGGACTTGTCAATACAGCATCACTGCACAGTGCCTCCTTCAGTCTGGTAAAGACTTTTTCAGAGGCTACTTCCCAGGTAACTTTCTTAGGCATCCTTTTCTTTACCAGGTCAGATAGGGGAGCAGCTAGTGCACTGTAATTGGGTACAAATTTCCTATAGCACCCTAATGTCCCCAGAGAACTCCTGACCTGCTTCTGTGTTTCTGGTCTGGGCCATGCCTTGATTGCCTCTATTTTCCCTTGGTTAAGACACAGCTGTCCCCGGTCTACCACTTCTGGCATTGCAACATGGCACTTCTCAGCTTTGACAGTGAGCCTGGCCCTCTGTATCCTGCCAAGCACTTCCCTAAGGTGGGACAGGTGTTCCTCCCAGCTGGCACTAAAGATGGCAATGTCATCCAGGCACACCATGGCGTACTCTTCAGCACCATTTAACACCTGGTTCACCAACCTTTTGAAAGTGGCTGGGGCATTCTTCATTCCGAAAGGCATTACTTTAAATTCAAATAACCCTATCGGAGTGATGAAGGCTGACCTCTCCCTTGCTCTGGCAGTTAACTCTACCTGCCAATACCTCTTTGTCAGGTGAATAGTTATAAGGTATGTCGCCCCTCCCAACTTATCCAGGACTTTGTCCGTCCATGGCATTGGGTGGGCATCTGACATTGTGACTGCATTCAGTCCATGATAGTCCACACAAAAACAATTAGAGCCTTCTGGCATAGGAACAAGGACTATGGGTGAGGCCCAAGGGCTGTGGCACTTCTGGATTACTCCATAATCCATCATTTCCTCCACCTCCCTCCTAATGTCCCCTTGGACAGCCTTGGACACCCAATATGCTGTTCGCTGTATGGGCACCTGCATCCCTGTCTCCACATCATGCATCACTAAAGGGGTTAGTCCAGGCTTGGTGATAAACAGTGGGGCAAAGTCTGCTAAAACCTCCCTTACTTCCTGGATCTGGTTCTGGGTCAACTGGGGTGAAATTTTAATTGTCTCCATAGAGGACTGCCACTTGCTTTCTTCCAGCAAGTCTAGAATGGGGTTTCCTTCATCTGTCCCCTTCCCAGGAATACACACTGCAAACACCATATCAGCCCTATTAGCATATAGCTTCATCATGTTGACATGGTACATTCTCTGTGTATGTCTTCTGTTAGGTAACTCTATAATATAGTTCATGTCATTTACATTTCGGACTACTTTGTATGGTCCTGCCCACTTGGCCTGCAGCTTGTCTTTCCAGACTGGGATGAGGACCATGACTTCCTGACCAACCGTGTAAGAGCTATCTCTGGCTCTACAGTCGTACCACACTTTTTGTTTTTGTTGGGCAGCTGCCAGGTTACTCTGGGCTGTCCCCATAAGCTCCTTTAGCCTTTCCCTAAACCTAAGGACATAATCCACTATGGGAGTTCCCTGGGTGGCATGCTTGCCTTCCCAGTCTTCCTGGATCAAGTCTAGGGGCCCACATACCCTGTGTCCGTATAAGAGCTTGAAGGGGGGAAACCCTGTCAACTCTTGGGGCACCTCCCTGTATGGAAACAACAGGTGGGGAAGGTATTTCTCCCAGTCCCTCTCATGCTGTTCAGCAAATGCTTGGAGCATTGACTTAAGGGTGCCAGTAAATCTTTCCACAAGCCCATTGGCTTGTGGGTGATAAGTTGTGCATCTCTGCACCACCCCACACTTCTCCCACAAACATTTCATTAGGTCTGACATGAAGGAACACCCTCAATCAGTGATAACCTCCTGTAGAAACCCAATATGGGAGAAAATCCCTAGCAAGGCAGCTGCCACTTTGTCTGTCCTCAGTGAGGATAGGGTGACTGCCTCTGGATACCAGGTGGCATCATCCACCACAGTCAGGATGAACCTCTTCTCGGAGGAGATGGGGGTATTTAAAGGCCCCACAATATCCATTCCCACCCTATGGAATGACTCCTACACTATGGGCAATGGAATTAGGGTGGCTTGGGTTTTCTTACCTGCCTTCCCAATTCTTGGCACTGGTGGCAAGACCTGCAATACTCCTTCACATGCTGGGTGAAGTTGGGCCAATAGAAATTCTGGGCCAACTATTGTATAGTGCGCATGATTCCCAGATGACTAGACAAGGGAATATCATGTGAAATCTTGAGCAACTTCTCACTGTACCCCTGGGGAATGACAAGCTGCCTGTCTATCACCCCTTCCTCTGTCTTAGCATCCTGCATATAAATCAGTCCATTGTCCCAATAAACCTTTTGTTTCCCATCACCTCCTTGTGCTTTGTTTGAGTCTGCCCAAGCCATCAGCTTCTGTTGACTAGGGTCAATTTTCTGAGCAGCTGCAAACTCCCTACACATTCCCAAGGAATGGGACAGGTCCCCTTCAGTGTCTAAACTAGGGTTCATAGCTCTAGCATTGGGGCACTCAGGATCATTGCCATCTCTAACCCTCTGACAATGGGTCACCCCTCCTTCCTCAGAGTAACCCTCTGTAGCTGTTTGGTTAACTGCTACCGGGGAAATTTCTACCCCCCTTTCATTAGCCTCCCTCTCAGGAGACCCAGGCTGGGGAACCAGCATCCCAGTGGTTTCCACTGGGTTTCTATGGGGTCCAAGGAAATACAATTTTTCCTTGCCGCTTGACTATGGGTAACTGTACACACCATCCCCTGTTTAAGATTGTTGCCGAGAATTATATCAACCACTAAAGTTTCAGCTACAGCAACCTGTTGTACAGTTCCCCCATCTCACTCCAGTCTAGGAGAACACTAGTGAGTGGCAATGTTTTCTCCTCCCCAGTGAACCCCTGCACTGTCACAAATTGATTCGGTATAAGCTGACCAGGCTCTACCAGATCCCCTTTTACCAATGTCAGGGATGCCCCCATGTCTGTTAACCCTTGTGTCTGTCAACCATTCAAAGTTACTGGGTGCATGTGTTCCCTCATGTTTATTGACATGCTTTTAGGGACACACAAACAACCCAATTCTTTTCTAGCACTACTTTGAGCACTATTTGTCCTTTTGGGACACTGCCTGGCAATATGACCAGTTTTCTTGCAAACCCAACATTCATTTCTTTTCTCAGTTAAATCTTTTCTTTGTAACCTGGGGCTACCTGGCTTTGGTGGAGGCAGGGAGGGTTTTAGCTGCTCTGAGGGAGTGCTTTTCCCTTTCTGCACTGTCATGCCCACCCATTTGTTCTCAGAGCAGGTCTGGTATTATGGTCCGAGAGTTCTGCAGCCTCTTGCACTGTTTTCGGATCTCAGTCCTCCAACCAGGTTTTCAGCTCTGCTGGGCATGCCCAAAACAACTGCTCTAACAGTACAGCATTTTCAATGTTATCTACAGATATGGCTTCAATTCCTTCCTACTAACATTTTAAAAACTGATGTTTTGTGGCTAGCTCCTCATAGCTCATGTCAGGGCTTCTCATGAGTTTACAGAATTTAGCTTTGTATGCTTCTGCAGTTAATTAATACTTTTTTAAAAGTGCAGCTTTAAGTTTGCTGTAATTATTACTGTCCTCATTGTCCATTTGACCTAATGCATCCTGAGCTTTCCAGGTAAGTAGCAGGGATAGCTGGACGCTCCAGGACTCTCTAGGAATATTTGTCTGAATACAAACTTTTTCATTGGAATTTAAAAAGGCATCCATATCCTCCCCCTCTTTAAATTCAACTATCAATTTGGAGTTTAATTTGTAAACTAATCCTGTAGTTCCGTTAAACTCAGGCCACTTACCTGCTCTGGTGTTGGTGGTTGGAGTTGTAGCTTTTCCAGTTCATGTTGCCTCTGGCACTCACACTCTTTACGGTCAGCCTCTCGCTGTTCTCACTCTGCCTTTCACTGAAGCTGCTCCTTCTTCTCCTCTGCATCTCGCTGCTCTCGCCTCTCTTCTTTGTGGAACTCCAGCTCCATTCTCCACAGCTCCATCTGCAGCTTGATCACTTCTGGCTCCAGAATACTGGTGATCTTCCCCTGCTGCTGTGGCCCTTGGCTTGCACTGTCCTGCTGTCCTCCTCAAAGGATCAAGACACTGCAATGGACCCTGGCCCCTCCATGCCCAAGATTCGGTCCTTTTCAATCACAGACTGTGACTTGAGGCTCTGGGCATCAGCGGCCACCAGAGCGTCCATGAAGTTCTGCTTGTTGGCTTTCCCCTTGTGCTGGTCTCCTCTGTCCTGCACAACTGCCTGAGGTAGTCTGCAGTTCACCTGCTGTAGCTGGAAGCCATCTTCTTCCCTAACTATGGCTACTCTAACTTGCACTTTAGAAAAAAATAAAACAGGTAGGAACTTTGACTGTATGCAAAATTATATAGTTGTGTTTACTTTTTAAAAATCACTGCCTTATTTTGCATGTGAGCTGTACCATATTAATTTGGTGCTGAACTGTTAAAGCTTATAGAAACATAGAAACATAGAAGTTGATGGCAGATAAGGACCGCAAGGCCCATCCAGTCTGCCCATTTCTTTTTCTACCTTATAAATGTGCCATTGGCCTTTGCTCTGTCAGTGGCCTATCTATTCATACTCATCTGCATTGCTCCTTTATATCTATCCCATGCCTGTTTGAAGCCCTGCACTGTATTCATAGCCACCACTTCCTGAGGTAGACCATTTCATGCATCCACCACCCTTTCTGTGAAAAAGAATTTCCTCACATTCCCCCTTAATCGGCCTCCCTCTAGTCTCATGCTGTGTCCTCTTGTCCAGCTATTTTTCTTATATTTAAAAATGTTAGACTCTTTCACCTTGTTAATGCCCTTAAGGTGTTTGAATGCCTTGATTATATCACCTCTCTCTCTTGTTTGCTCAAGGGTATACATATTGAGCTCTGTTAATCTGTCCTCATATGTCTTCTGATGCAGTCCCTGCACCATTTTGGTTGCCCTTCTCTGGACTTCCTCAATTTGGTTAATGTCCTTGTGAAAGTGTGGCCTCTAATACTGCACGCAGTACTCCAGATGGGGCCTAACCAGTGTCTTGTAAAGAGGGATCATTACCTCCCTCTTACGACTTGTGATACCCCTACTAATACACCCTAACACCCCTAGCTCACTCTACTGTTTTAGAGGTCTGCTTGATGATTTCAGGTCATCAGTGATGATGATGCCCAAGTCTCTTTCTTCCTTTGTGACTGCTAGCAACTCCTCCCAGCCTATAGGTGGCTTCAGGGTTTCTCTTCCTATGTGCATGATCTTTGCATCTTTGCATTAAATCCCAGTTGCCACTCTTCTGACTATTTTGCTAGTTTATCCATATCTCTTCTCATTCTGCTCACCCCATCTGGATCATCTACTCTGTTGCAGATCTTGGTGTCATCTGCAAACAGACAAGCCTTACCCTCTAGTCCATCTGCAAGGTCACTAATGAAGATGTTGAAGAGGACTGGCCCAGGACTGATCCCTGAGGTACCCCACTTGTGACTTGCATCTCTTCTGACTGTATACCATTTACCACCTCTCTCTTTTCTGCCCGTCAACCAGTTTGCCACCCAGTTGACCAACTTCTGACCCACCCCGAGCCTACCCAGCTTATTTATCAATCTTCTATGTGGAACAGTGTCAAAAGCTTTGCTGAAGTCAAGGTAGGCGACATCAACTGCTCCCCCTTGGTCCACCACTCTGGTTACCCAGTCAAAGAAATCTATGAGATTAGTTTGACAGGACCTTCCTTTTGTAAACCCATGCTGTCTTGGATCCTGTGCCCCATGGATTCCAGGTGTTGCATTATCCTTTCCTTAAGGAGTGCCTCCATAATCTTGCCCACTACTGAGGTAAGATTGACTGGTCTGTAGTTCCCTGCCTCCTCCCTGCTACCACTCTTGTGGAGCGGGATCACATGAGCCCTTCACCAGTCTTCTGGGACCTCTCCTGTGCTCAGAGACTCACTAAACAGTTCTGCTAATGGCTCTACTAGTTCCACCTTTAGCTCCTTAAGTACCTTGGGATGTATGCCATCGGGTCCCATTGCCTTAGCCACCCTGAGCTTAGCAAGCTCTTGTAGGACCCTTTCTTTTGTGAAGGGAGTAGTGCTCACCTCCCTCCCCCCTGTGTCCATGATGCTGAGCTGTGGGCCCTGCCCTACCTTCTCTTCAGTAAATACTGAGCAAAAGTATCTATTTAGGATAGATGCCTTTACAGGGTCCTCCTCCTCACATGCTCCCTTTCTCCATTGCTTAGCAATACCCTCCTGGACTTTCTCCTTTCACTAATGTAACTATAGAAAGTCTTGTCACCTTCTTTACTGTTCATGCTAGTGTTTCCTCAGTTTGGGACTTTGCCTGCCTTACTGCCTTCCTGCTTCCCTTAGGGCAGTTTGGTATGCCTCCTATCTTCATCCTGCTGTGTTCCTTATATTTCCTGAAGGCCAGCCTTTGGCTCTGACCTTTTCTTCTACTGTATTTGAGAACCAAAGTGGTTTCTTCTTCTTTGCACTTCCTTTTCTGTCTAAACAATGGGATGTTGCTTCAAGTATTGCATCCTTAATGCTTGCCCACTTTGCCTGTACCCCTCACCTGTGTTTCTTTTTGCCAGGGCTAGCTTAACTCTGTTGGCCATCTTATCAAAGTCAGCTCCTCTGAAGTCCCATATTTTCACCTTGGAATGGGATGATTTAGATGTAGTGGCCAAATTGAACCATTCCATGTGATGGTCACTGGCACCCAGGTGACTTCTACCTGGAGATCTGTGATCCCTTCCTGTTAGTCAGTACTAGATCTAGGATAGCCCTGTCTCTTGTGGGTTGCTGTACCAGTTGTTTGAGGACCTCCCCTGCAGGGAATCCACTATGTGTCTAGTTCTGGCAGATGTTCCTGCTGGTTTGACCAATCTGCATGTTGAAGTCTCCCATTATCAGAACCTCCCTTTAGCTGTCATGTTTTGTATATCTTCTAACAGTAATGTGTCTATGTCTTCCCCCTGGTCTAGGGGCCTGTAGACAACCCCAGTTCTTATGGCTGTCCCATTTCCTGTTTCCAGGGTGACCCACAATTCTTCTAGCTCCTTATGTGTATTCTGAATTTCTGTAGATTTGATATTTTCATTGACATACAGGGCCACTCCTCCCCCCCTTTTTGCACCTCGGTCTCTTCTGAACAATACATAGCCACAACTGCTTGTGTTACCAAATACTTTAAATCACACCTCTGCCAACCAAATCTGTCGCAAATGCACTCTGCAGGTCAGGCCCTCTGCTCCCACAGTGCCAACCTCAGAGTGCAGTAGTGTGAACAGGTAACAGACAGGGTAACCCTTCCATCTTTGGGTCTGAATCACCAGTTAGCCTCGAGTTCTGGAGGGATTCAAAATGTGAACCTTATGCTAGCATACCCAATTAACAGGCTCAGATAATACTCTTTTCAGTGGGATGCAATATAATCTTTCGCGCAAGGGCATCCAGCCAGGTATCCAAAATGAACCCTTTTCATCTCTATAAGAAACCTAAGTATTTTTCACCTTGAAGTAAGCTTAGTAACACCATCAAGCCCTTATCAGCCATCAGCCTTAAATACAAGTTCAGCAATCACATGTAAAATAACAGAAAAGAGCACAGGCAGTGTTTTAAAGAAAATGTTGTTTACTAGAAAAATGGTAAAACAGGTGAAATAAAATACAGAACAAATTATATATCTCAAATCTCACAGTCATCCACAAATAAAAAGGAAAGTTACAGAATATAAACTCCTACCACAAACACTTAATTCTGCTCTAAGTGTTACTTTTCTAAGTGCTTTCCAAGTCAGGGAACTATCTCTCTCAGAGTCTAGAATCATATGTCACACATTCTCCAGATACAGGGTTCATTTCAGCTCTATCTCCCCACCCCCATTTGGTGAGTCAGCTATCTCCTCCTTTTAGAATTAATTCTTACAAAATTACTGTATCTACAAGGAGGTATTTTAATTAATGTAAACATCAGAAAAAAAATTTCCAACATATGACATCCTTTGATCAACCAGTTCCTTAGAGGTTTACAACCCCACAATCTGTCACTAAGGAGTGAGAAAGCCAAGAGGAATCAGCCAAATGACATCCTTTTCCTCATGTCATAAAACTCATATTTAGTTTCCAACATCAAAGGCAGCAGCAGCTGATGAGGGCCATAAACTACCCCTTTGGAGGGAAGTCTTAATTAATGGTTTCTCTGTTTCAGCCACTGACACCTTTAAAGTTAAAGGCCAAGCTGCTAACTTGTGTGATACAATTACTTAAGGGCCATTTATCTATAATTCTAACATCATACAGATAACTATACACAGAGGGCAAAGGGCCACAATGCTCCCCTGTGGTTCCTAAAATGCTCCTCAACAATGGTATCCCAGTGTCTCCTGGCACGTGCCACCAGCCTGGGATCCCTCCTCTCCATGGCCAGATTCACACACCCATCATGTTCATCATCATCATCATCATCATCATCATCTGTACTGTCTCCTTTGTCCACCTGGATAGGTATTCCATGGTGAATGGCCAAGTTGTGTAGCATACAACAGGCCAGGAATATGCCACAGGCTTTCTCAGGACTATATTATAGTGCACCACCTGACCTGTCTAGTCAACAGAAATGCATTTTGAGCATGCCAAAGACCCACTGTATGATGCTGTGTGTAGTGGTGTGTGCCTCATTATACCTCTCCTCGACCACATTGCTGGGTCATCATATGGGTGTGAGCAACCAGGATCAGAGGGGATACACACTGTCACCTGTGGAAAAAGCACATGTGTTAGTAGACACTCTGTCTGGGCATGGCCTGACACACCTTGCCAGTCCACACTGTCACTACCAGCCCCCTGTGTGCTCTTGCCACTGCCCACATTCACAGCTTATGTGCCACCATTGTAGGACACACATGTGTCCTACTCACCTGTTGCTACTCCTCCACAGGCTTGTGAGCCCATTTCCCTGCTGCTGTGTGCATTGTGCCACTGTTCTGACCTGCAGTACTGACCATTGGACACATGTCCACCTGTGGTGCCTAATGACTTTGGTCTTGCAGGGCAGTGCAATGCACATGCCATGTAAGCCCTGTGTCCAGCAACAGATGGGCCCCTGTATGTGTGCTTTACTGGCATGTCATCAGGCTCAGTTTCCTACCTTTGCTTCTCACCTAGCACTGTCCATGTCCCCCCCTTCTGGCTGCTGTGTGATGTGCCATGCTACTGCAGTTGTGCTCCTGTTCCCCATCCTGACTCACTCAATAGGTGCCCCATGGGGATTACCCCACTCTCAAATCTCCGGCACAAAATTGATTGGTGCCAGATATATGCATCATGTGTACTCCAAGGGTGCGTGGTACACACATTGATGATTTACCCTGTGGCACTGCACACTGCCTGGCAGTTGATGGAGTGATATCCCTTCCTGTTTATGTATGCTGCACCTTCTGAGCCAGGTGGTGCACATATGGCCACATGGTTGCGGTCAATGGCCCCTATCAAGCCTGGAATGCGTGCCACCCTGTGGAATTCCTACATGTTTACTGTATGCTCTGCCTGTGTGCTTGGGAATTTAATGCACTCTAAAGCATGCAGCAGCAGAGCATTGAGGACCTGGGTGAGGAGGTGGGATGTGGCTGACTGGGTGATCCCAGAGGTAGCACCCACAGATTTTTGGAAGGTGCCCATGGTGAGCAAGCACATTACCATTGTCACCTTCATCACCACCAACATGGCATGGCTCTTTTAGATGGGTGCCTGCAGTTCATCATGGCACAGCTCACAGAGCTGCCTCAGAATTGCCCTGTTAAGATGGTACATACCCACTATCTCAGTGTCACTGTAGTTCTCGAAGGTGAGTCAGGCAAGTTCCATCTCTGTTGGGCATACCACCGATGGGCCCTTCTACAGCCATATTGTTGTTCCTCTCTCCTCCTCACCCCCTCATTACCTGCTCCATGCAGAATGCATGGCATCCATTTGCTCCTGCCTGTACTGCTCTCTGCTTGTGGGGGACTGCAGTTGAGCCTTTTCTTTTTATGCTCGACTTCTGTGGCACATCTTGTGAGTTGCTCCACATTTGCACGATATGTTTGGGCTGAATATGTGGATGCACCACATATTAATGGGTATGCCCCCTCTAGATGCGCCATTGTATTATCTTTGCACCGTGGTGCATCCAGAATTGCACAGTGCATTTCCCCTTTTTAAATAAAGCCCCGGGGCACATTTCTGGTGCTGTGGCAGTGCAACTCAGTTGTGCCATGGGCAACTCCTTTGAATATCAGGGCCATAGTGTAGTGGAGATGGGGTACAATGTGCCAGCTTTTATAGTGTGTGCCAAAGCTTTCAAACATTTTACAACCAGATATGTTTCTATACATATTCTTTGAATAGAGTAGTAAAATGTATGTATTAGGCCACAGTATTCATAGGCACATTATGGAGTCCGAAATGTTGCCTCATATGCAGGCATCACTATTGGATGGCAATATAAGTTGCTGGAATCATATGTAAGCAATAACACATGACGAGGTGTGGGTTATGTGCTGATAAGAGCACACCTAGGGGTGTGCTAAGGCACGAGGTGCTTGCACTGAGTGCCTGTGCCCCAGGGCGTGTTTCATTAAATGTAACCCACACCTTGGAGTGTGTTATTGCACTTATAAAATGGGCTGCTTAGTATTTCATGGTAAAATAATGAAAAAAAAATTAGAGGACTGAAGAGTATAAAAAAAAAACTTTTAAGATTTGAAATACTAGAAAAAATAGTTCCATTCATTATGTGAGTTTCAATAGTGTTTCATTGGCAGGGTGGGATTTGAAGTTGTAACCTTCCCCATGTTCTTTTTAGTTGTTAGATTTATTTTATTGTGTTTTTTTGTTTCACAGCTTCGTTTTCAGATGCAGATCATCGAGTGAAGCAAGGATAATGGTGAGGACCCCCACAGTTGATCTCTAGGTCACTCTGCGTTTTGCTGATTTATTACTTTATTTATTCTTTTTATTCTGATGTGTGTCATTTTTTTTAAGTGTGCTGATGGTTGTGGACTTATGCTTACTGTCTAAAAAAATTAGTTTGCTGGCGATATTTATCGCGTGACCCGGTCACTGAAGTATCACTTCCGGTTTTCCGTTAATGCGTTAGACATCGCGGTCACGTAAAAAACTTTTTCTGTGAGGAAGGATGGATGAATAATGTAGTTTTTATGTGTTGGTTCACAGTCGGAAGGAATTACAGGTGTTTCTCTGTTCTGTTGCAGTGCCAAATTCAGCGAGAGGTCAACAGTCAGTTTCGGTTTCTTCAGCTGGCAAACAAGAAAGAAAAGGTCAGAGTAAGTTTTGAAATAAAAAAAAAAAATGTCCGGGATTGTGTTGGCTGAGGGATAGGGCAACACAAGGGGGTAGTCTGCAGGTTAGGGGACGAATGCTTGTAGATCTGGTTAGCGTGGCAGTGAGTAGTCTGCAGGTTAGGGGAGGAATGCTTGTAGATCTGGTTAGCGTGGCAGCGAGCTGCGGGTCATTTTTTCAGAACGATGCTGTTGGGGACAGTGATATTTTTCTGTGGTGTGGTCAGCTTAGCTGAATTAGTGCTGGTTGGCACAATACATGCTGATAAGGACACGGCTAAAACTAGGTTTTAGCCAATCAGCATTCTGGATTTTTGATGCCCATTTTATAACCAAAATTACAATATACGGCAACATCTGCATCCCTCAGGGGGTTATAGTTATTGTCTACACTCCCTAAAGGAAAGGCCCCCCCCCAGAAAAAATGCAAAGCCCAGCAAGGAAAGGCAACTTTATTTCGATAAGGTAGTTTCCCAAAAGGTCAGGGTACTTTACAAAAAAAGCAGCTACAAACTTAATAAAAACAGATAGCAAACATAAAATCATAATTAACAATAAATAAAAGCTCAGGAAAAAGCATCAGAAAAGAGGAATTACTTCAAATTAGACTTAAAGGTCTCTACCATAAAATACTGACAGAATAAACCTTGATAGGATCCTGAAGGTTGAGTGGTGGGTGGGCATGGAAAGAAGGGATGCCTTGACATGAGCATAGCTGTATACAGCCCATAAGGAATAAAGTTTCCTGGAACAGATTGAACTCGGACCTATGTGCGCTAATATTATGCCATTACATGCAAATAAGAACAATTGGCCCTATTCACCAATGGGTGGGAATTACATACTGGAGGCATGTATCCCACCCATGTAGGTCCGCACCTGTGGACAGGTGAGCACAGGTGAAAGTCAACACGGGCCACCACCTGTCTGTGGCCCCAGCCTCCCGGTACACAGAACTTCACAGGCTGGCTGGGGGCAGAGTTCCAGACCCATCCAGGCATCCAGTCGGATGCCTGGACTGGGTCACTCAGTGCATCCCCTATGCAGTGGGGCATGCATTGGCAGCAGACTACCCAGATGTCCAAAAGCTGTAGGCTGTGGAGGTGAGAGGAGGACAAAGTCATTGGCCCTCCCATGATGCAGAACTGGAGCAGTGCACAGGGGTGGAGTGGGGGTTTGTGTTCGCCATTCCAGGTGGACACTGTACCCCACTATATGCCTGGAGGGGCCAGTGGGTGTGGGTCAGCGGTGCCATTCAGGGGCAGCATCTTTGGGCTGGCACCCTTGTGTGGGTATGTGTTGGGTGAGGGGGTGCCTAGTAAGAGCCATGCACTGATGTGTGCTGAGGCAGGTGACACCGGGTAGCCATAGGGGGTATGACCACAGTGGTCCCAGTGGATGAGTTGGCTATCTGCCCTGTCCAGGCAGAGACCTGATGTGTGCATGGGGCATGTAGGGGGCCTATGGCAGGGTTCTCCCTGGCATACCCTTCACCCCCTCTCCACTCCCGAGGCCAGCACTACACACCTTTGTACATGGCATGTACTGCTGGCATGCCTCCAGCCCACCCCCTGCATGGTGCAGACTGTGGACCAGGGGGATCAAGTGCATTGGGTTGAGTGTCCCCAGTTAGTGCATCTTGTGTGGGAGGCACATTGGGTGTGGAGTGGCTGTACACCCAAGATATGCGGTGCATAGCCACTCTGCCCAGTGGTGAATAGGGCCCATTGTGCATGACTGGTGCAAAATAAGAATTTGCCCATTATGGACTCATTCCATGGTGAGCTGCAGTCCTGTTGCACCCATCATGGGGTGTCATGACACATTACTTGGTGTCTAGTGGCACCACCACTCCCTGAGCTCCTATACAATGTACACATTCCACAGTGTCTATCATCACCCTCCTACACCCAAGCACCTGTCTTGTACAAGGTCTCATATCCATGACATCTAGTGGCAACACACACCATCATCACACACTCATAATATGTAAATTTCCCATATCCTTGGTGTCTAATGGTGTACCCCCAACCCAAACAACCATCCTACATTTGTTTCTTTATGAATAGCGTCTAGTAGCACCCCCCAAACACGTCTCCTATGTAAGTTTCCTTATGAAATGGGCTTAACCTTTCAAGAATCTCGAAGTGCCTAGTATACACCCCATTATGTACAACAGCTTACATATCTGTGATGTCTACTGGCACTACCCACTGCCTGAACACCTGTTCCATATGAATTTCCATATCACTGGTGTCTAGTTGAACCACCCAACTCCTGAACTACCATCTCATGATGGTTTCCATATTCCTGGTGTATAATGGCATGTCCTATCCACTCAAACACATGTCTAGTGGTACCCCCACCCCAGCCACTCGTACCACAAAAGAGAATGCCATGGTGTCAAGTGGTTCCATTGGCCCCACTCAAAGGCCATCAAAATAAATACAAAAGAGCATTGACAGTCCATAATCCTCCCATGCAAACCACTGACAGCACACACTGTGGCCAGCCATGTAGGTGAGAGGAGGGCTGTGCTGGTCTCCATATCAAGATTCCCCTGGACAGTCCATAACTCACTCTTCAGGCAGGCCTGATGTGTGGTGTTCCATGCCTGGGAAGACTGGCTGAGGGGGGATGTTGGACCAATAATGATCTCCTGTACTTATGTTAAGTGGCCACTGGAAAACACAACATACTGTCTTGTGGAACCTGAGCAACTGGATAGCAGGTGGTACCACTGGACATCAGAGATATATACTTGGTAGGGTGATTGGAGGAAAGGAAGTGCCATTAGTCACCAGGGATATGGTAACTTTCAGAGGATGGATATTCATTGGTGGGGGTTGCCACCAGACACCATAGATATGAACTGTTACATGGGACAAGTGTTCATGATGTTGGAGTGTGTGCCACAAGACACCACTCATGTGAACTTACGCTGGTTGGATGTTCATTAGGGGGGAGTGTCTCTAGGCACCAGGGTTATAAAAACTTACATGGGATGGGTGTTTGGGAAGTGGGGGGTAGAACGACACACCACTGATATGGAAACCCACACACGGAATGTATTCAGGGGGTAGGGTGATGCCAGTATATAGCAGCAATATGAAAGCAGACACATGGATTCCTGGACTTAGAAAAGGTTGACACCCTGAAAGTGCTTCTGCTTGATATTCACAGTGGAAGGAGAATGGGAGGGACCATAAAAAAGTAAGTTAATCAGCACTGCCCTGGCATGGACCTGGGCTATATCCAGCCCACAGGGAATTGCACCCTGGGACTGGATAGTACCAGTAGCCATAGTAAATTATTCAGCCACACAATGCAAATGAGCCCATTGGGCATGCAAGGCATAAGGAGCCATTTGCATTCCCATTGTGGGCTCAATGGCATGAGAAGCAGCAGCCATGTTGTGCCCATTCTGAGCATGCCTGCCACGTTATCCCTGATGTATAGCAACACCGCCCACCCCCGAACACCAGTCCTGTCTCATTATGTTATGTTAAGGTAATGATTTATCTAGGTCCCAAATATAAATATCCCTGGTGTCTAGTGGTACCCCCAACCCTGAACCCCATCCCATTTCAGTATTTTTTTTACAATAGCTTTATTAAGAATAAAAAAAAACAACAACAATTCAAGCAGACGACAGGAAAGAACTATTGAAAAAAAACACTGTGCAAAAAACTAAGCGAGAATATACTTAGTCTGGACAAGTAAATCAGTATAGAAACCAAAGAAAAGTTTAAAAACACTCAAGCAGAAAGCAAAGAACACAACTGTAGAACAAAAACAGCATATTCATCACGTGTCAAATAAAATGATTAAGACAGACAGCTAAAGGCTATAAGAGTACAGAGGCAGGGCATGGTCAGATTCCAAAAATAATGAAAATTAATACAGCAAGCCTCAACATATAAAACTTGAAAACAAATCATGGGATAAATGCAGAGTCAGATTGCAATTTATAAAGGACCCATCGCCTCCAGGTCTCCTCAAAACTGGCAGATGGTTCAAGTACCGGTAACTACTTTTTTTATGTAGGTAAATAGTGTCGGCCATGACAATTCAGTGTGAAAGTGCTGGGAGACTCAAAGTAAACCATAACTTAGTAATGGCCTTTTTAGCATGCACTAAAAGAGTTAACAATAATTTTAATTGCCAGCCATGTACCAACAAATCAGTAGGAGGGACCCATTTCAGTATGTTACGTATGTTAAGTATGTCTCTGTGTGTCCAGTATAGAACTTCCTGGCAACTTGTGGCACTCCCCATCACCCAAACACCCATCCTGTGTCTATAGTGTATGCCATTTTAATAATGTATCTATGTGTCACATAAAGAGCACCATGGCATCTGGTTGAACCCTTACTGTTGTGTTTCACAGTAGCCCTGGGATCCAGTGGTACCTCCCACCCCATGATCACCCATCACATAGTGTATCACCCTATCATTGGTATCCAGTGGCACCCCCACCTCCCCAGTCACCCATCCATTAGTGTATCACCTTACCCCTAGTGTCCAGTAGCATTCCCGATCACCCATCCCATAGTGTATCACCATAACCTTCATCTCAAGTGGCAACCCCACCCCACTGATCTCCCATCTTGTATATGGGAACCATTGCCCTGGTGTCTAGTATGGCTCCCAATCACCACAAGCACCCATCCCATAGTGTATCACCCTAAGCTTGGTTCCCAGTGGCACCCTTCACCCACAGCACCCTGTATGCTGTACATGTAGATGTTATCAGTTGATACAACATCCAGCTGAGGAGGTGAGTAGTGGGCTGTGCCAGTAGCCATATTGGGATTCACTGCATATCCCTGGTTTGACTGGTAATGGGTGGAGGGGGTTGGGTGGGTGCCATTCTGGGTGTAGACAAGTCTGGTGGGGAGTGATACACCCCCAATGTTTATTGGTCAGTTTTGTAACTGGCATTTGGGTGGTGGGGCTGGGGTACCCCTGAATGCCAGGGATAGTATAGGGGATATGGGTCAGGAAATTGGGGAGTGGGGTGCCACTGGACACCAGGGATAAGGTGATACACTATGGAATGGATGATTGGGAGGTAGAGGGGCTCCACAAGACTCCAGGGCAATGGCTTCCATATGTAGGATGGAGATCAGGGGTTGGGGTGCCTCTTGACACCACTGTTACATTATGGAACAGAATAAAGTATAGCATCCCTGTCATCCCATGGGGTGGCTGACTGAGGAGGTGAGAGGAGGGCTGTGCCAGTCACTGTATAAGGTCCCAGCATGGCCTCACCAACACATGTATGGGAGGCTTGGCAGGGTGGAGTGTTGGCTATGGGCAGAATGGGTGGGTTGCGCAGACATGCCAGTGTTCACTGGACCTGTTTATCTACATAAGATGGCATCATTGACTTACTTAAACCCAACGACAGAAACAATCAGCTCTAGACTAGAGTTCCCAAAGTTTATATTATTACCACACAGTAGGTTGGCTCACCATAACCCATGCTGGGATCAGACTAGTGACCCTAAGTAATGAAAGCAGTAGCTTTCATTATCTAGTTAACAGAAATACTCAAAGTCTGGTTGGTGACTGGTGTTTGGGGGTGGGGTCCACTGGATGCCAGGGACTGATCAGCTACCTAAGCTGGGATTTTGGAGGAGGGATGCCATTTTATACCTGGGTGGCAGTGACCTATATGGCCTGGAAATCTGGAGCAAGAGGGGGGTGTCCACTAACCACAGGGAACTTAGTGGAAGCACTGGGATGGGTGCTTGGTGGGTGGAGGGTACCACAAGACACCGGGGCATAGACTGGCATGTCAGGGACAGGTGTTTGGGGGTGTGAGATTCTGCTAGAAACCAAGATCTATGTGTGGGCAGTGGGATGGGTGATCAGCAGGTGGGGATACCACTGGACACCATGGAATTGTATGGGGTTAAGTGGATGGGTCATTGCAGTGGTGAGTGCCACTGGACATTAGGGATATGATGCTACTCATCCAAATGGATTGATTGGGGGTGGCGTGCTACTGGACATCAGGGATTACACTCCACATTATGGTATGGGTGATAAGTGGGTTGGGGGATGCCATTGGACAACATGAAGGACGTGATCAGTACCATGACAGGGGATTGGAAGGGAGGGGGTGCCACAAGACAACAGAGACACATTGATGCAAGCCAGGACAGGTAATTAGAAGGCAGGGATGCCACTAAACACTAGGGAGGATGTTTCCAATACTGGGGCAGGTGAAAGGAGGGTGGTGGATTCCAATAGACACCAGTGCATACATTGTTACACCAGGATGCGGTTCAGAGGGTGAGGTTCAGGGCTGCAGTAACAACATTCCACCACCAGGGCCTTTTGCCCTGTTACGACTAGGTTTGCAAAGGCCATAAATAGCACCATGTGGGTGCCTCTTACCACTTCTGTAAACCACTGAATTTGCCCCTGTGTCAATATACAGGGAGGGACCCCCTCATTTACATGGGTGTAGTGGAATGTTAGTGCTCAGGCCCTAATGGATTTTCCCCCCACTGAGGAGGTTTCTGAATATAGAATCTACCAACACATCAAGTGCAAAACCTGGCTAGTGCTGGCAAACACCCCTTAGCAACCATGCTAAGTTTTCAATATATGGCCCAGTTGTATGTTTATGTTTAATAGTATGTTGTTATGCATTTATTATGATTTGTAGTATGCATTTTTAATATGTTCGGTGTGATGTGGTCAGCCAGTTCTGAGTGCTGTACCATTTTTTTAATATAAAATGTATTACTGACTGTCTCTGCTGAAAAATCTGGTGTTCTTAGAATGACCTCACTCACCCACCCCCACCCCAGCTTTCAGCTGAAAGATGAAAGCCATGGGAAAATGCTGAAAATAGCATGTGAGATCACACACACAGGTTTTAGAGATAATGTGTTACATGGAAGGCCTTAATCAAGGATCTCCTGTTTTTCTGAGTTAATTACAGCTGTATTTGCTAAGATGGAAGATCATATCCATTTTTATGATGTTGGAGGGAAAACACAGGTTATTATACAAGAGTGCAAAATCAATAAAGATGCTTTCACGTTCTGAAAGGGGGAAGCTTATCATGAGATCAAAGAGATGTCATTTGAAGAACATAGGAGTCATGCTGAGGATTGCAAAATGTAATACTTTGAAAAGACATCCTTTTTTTTTAATTAGATATATTTTTATATACAGTATATTCTGACAGAGGATGAGCTAAGTGACCTTATCCAACAAGGGGTTGGCAAATACAGTTTGCTTTAAGGAATAATTCTGTTTTACTTAGACACTTTTATCTAGACTCTGACAACAAAACATCTTGAGCACTTGTAAACCGGTATTTAGAAAGATAGTCAAATCTAAGTACTGTAAGTAGGAATTTGCACTGTTTAAACCTTGTTCTTTTAAAAGAGTTGTATGTCTTATGATATGAGTTTTGTATTTTGTGTTTTACATATTTGTATCTATTTTTAGTAAAACTCTTTTTAGAGCATACTTGGTCTGTCTTTGACTTTCTTTTAGTTGTAAGAAAAGTATATATGGTTATAGCAGACACGAGGCATAAGCTTGAATGTTGATACCAAACTGGAAAGAGAAGAGTTTTAAATCTGAGGTCTTTATTAAAGTTTTTAAGGGTTCATCTCTGTATACCTGGTTAAGTGCCCATAGGCAAAGATATCTGGCCCCTCGAAGACAGAAATATCTGACCCTGTGCATTGGGTATGGTAGCAAGAGGTTCACAGTTTGAATCCCTCCAAGACTTGAGACCAAAGGTTGATCTGAACTCACAAAACAGACAAGAGGGTTACCTTGTTCTGTTAAACTGTTCACAAGACTGCTCTCAGAGGTTGGTACTTTGGGAGTAGAGGGCCTGACCTGCTGAGTGAGTGACAGATTGGTTGGCAGAGGTGGGATAATTTTGGTATTACAAGCTTGTGTTGTTCTGTGTCAGGTGAGACTGTAAGCTCTGTTGCAAAGAAAGAAAAAAGGCAGAGTTTTATTTTAAAAGGAAACAGAACTATATACCACTTGGCGTACAGTCAAGTTCCTACCCATTTTGTTTTTTTTTCTTAAAGTGCAAGTCAGAGTAGCCATAGTCAGGGAAGAAGATGGCTTCCGACTACAGCAGGTACACTGTAGAATACTTGAAGCAGTTGTGCAGGGACAGAGGAGTCCCGTTTGAGGTGACAGTCAAAAAAGCAGAACCTCATGGAGGCCCTGATGGTAGCAGATACCCAGAGCAGCAAGTCACAGTCCGTGACTGAAAGGGACCAGTCCTCAAGTGTGGCAGGGCTAGCAGCCAGTGCTGTGTCCAGGTCTGGTGAGGAGGACAGCAGGGCCACTGTCAGTGAAGGGCCACAGCAGCAGGGGATGGTCACCGGTATCCTGAATCCAGAGGTACTCAGACTGCAAACTGAGTTGCGCAGGATGGAACCAGAGGCAGAGCAAGAACAGAGGGAGGCAGATTGTAAGGAGTGTGAGCACCAGCAAGCTGCAGAGAAGATGAAGGAGAGAGAGAGAGAGCCGAGAGGCAGAGTGGCAACAGAGGGAGGCAGACCATGAGGAGCATGAGCACCAGTGAGCTGCAGAGGAGAAGAGAAAGGAGCACCAGAAGCAACATGAACTGGAGAAGATACGACTCCAACCAGTGGCACCAGAGCAGGTAAGTGGCTTGGGTTTAACTAGGACTGCAGGACTGGGATACAAATTGAATTCCAAATTAATAGCCGAGTTTAAAGAGGGGGAGGACATGGATGCCTTTTTAAATTTTTTTGAAAAAGTTTGTATTTAGGCTAAAATTCCTAGATAGTCCTGGAGCTTCCAGCTATCCCCGCTACCTACCGGGAAAGCTCAGGATGCATTGGGTCAAATGGACAATGAGGACATCAATGATTACAGCAAGCTAAAAGCTGCACTGTTAAAAAAGTTTGAATTAACTGCTGAATCATACAGAGCTAAATTCCGTAAGCTCAGGAGAAGCCCTGATATGAGCTATGAGGAGCTAGCCACAAAACAACGTCAATTTTTAAAACATTGGTGTGAAGGAATTGAGGCAAACTCTGTTGATAAAATTTGAAAATGTGATTTTATTAGAACAGTTTTATTGGGCATGCCCAGCAGATCTAAAAACCTGGCTAGAGGATCGAGATCCCAAAACAGTGTAAAAAGCTGCTGAACTCTCGGACCGCTATGCCAAGAGCAGACCTGCTCTGAGAGTGAATGGGGCCAGCGTGGCTGGGCAGAAAGGGAAGAGTGCACCTTCATGGCAGCAATAAACCCTCACGTGCTCAAAACCAGTTAGCTTCTAGATTTTCAGAGAAAAGATTTCTAGAGAAGAATTGAATGTTGGTTGTGTAGGAAACTGGGCATATTGCCACAGTCGGTTTTCCAAAAGAGAAGCTTTCACACACAACCTGTACTAGAAAAGAAGTGGGATGTTTGTAGAATCCTGGAAGCATGCCAGTGAATATGAGGGAACATATGCACCCAGTTATGTTGTGAATGGTGTGCAGACAGCACAGGGGTTATGAGACACAGGGGCATCCCTGATGTTAGTAAAGGGGGATCTGGTATAGCCCGGTCAGCTTATACCCAATAAATACATCACTGTCCAAGGGTTTACTAGTGAAGAGAAAACATTGCCACTGGCTAGAGTTCTCCTGGACTGGGGTGAAACAGGGGGAACTGTGCAACAGGTGGCTGTGGCCAAAGCATTAGCAGTGGATGTGATCCTGGGTAACAATCTCCAACAGGGTATGGTATGTGCAGTTACCCTTAGCTGTTTGCAGGGGAAATTGTAGTCTTGAACCCCACAGAGGCCATTGTGGAAACCACTGAGACTGGTTCCCAGCCTGCATATCCTGATATGGAGGTCGATAAAAAGGGGTAGAAATTTTCCTGATAGTCAAGTGACCCCATGGTAAGGGGTTACTCCAAAGAAGGAGGGTGACCCCTGTCAGAGGGTTGGGATTGACAGTGATCCTGAGTGCCTGACTCAATGCTAGGGACCCTAGTTTAATGACTGAAGGGGACCTGTCCCATACCTTGAAATGTGTGAGAGGATTGCAGCTGCTCAGAGAATGACCAGTTTAGCTGAGGTTGGAGGAGCTTGTTAGCACACCTGATGGGATATCGTGACATAAGGTTTATTGGGAAAATGGACTTATGCATACTCAGTAGTACAGAGAGGGAGGATGCTAGGGCAGGCAGTTTGTCATTCCACAGTGGTATCATGAGCAGTTACTCAAAATTGCACATGATATTCCCTTGTCTGGTCATCTAGGAATCATGTATTATGCAATAGTAGTGGCCCAAAATTTCATGGCCTAACTTCACCAGCAGGTGAAGAGATTGTTAGTCTCTTGTCACCGGTGCCAAGAATAGGGAAGGCGGGCAAGAAACCCAAGCCGCTCCTGATTCCAGTGTGCCTATAGTGGAGGAGCCTTTCCAGAGGGTGGAATGATATTGTGGGGCCTTTAAATACCCCAAGCCCCTCAGGGAAGAGATTCATCCTGACTGTGGTGGGATTATGCCACCCGTACCCAGAGGCAGTTGCCTATCCTCACTGAGTGACAGACAAAGTGGCAGATGCCTTACTTGGGATTTTCCTGTGTTGGGTTTCCACAGGAGGTAATCACCAGTTGAGGGGGTTCCTTCATGTTGGACCTGATGAAATGTTTATGGGAGAAGTGTGGGGTGGTGCAGAGATGCATGACACTATATCACCCACAAGCCAATGCAGTTGTGGAACAATTCAATGGTACCCTAAAAGTCAATGTTCGGCATTTGCTGAACAGCATGGGAAGGATTGGGAGAAATGCCTTCCTCACCTGTTGTTTGCATGTGGAGGAAGTCTCAAGAGTTGACAGGATTTTCCCACTTCTAAATCTTATATGGACGTTGGTAGTGGCCCCTAGACTTGATCTAGAGGACTGGGAAGGTACGTACACCACCCAGGGAACTCCCAGTGATTAAATTCAGATTTAGAAAGGCTGTATATTTGTGAGGATAACACAGAGCAACCTGGGAGCTGCCAACAGAAACAAAAATGTGGTCACACTGTGAGTTTGAGCTGTTCCATATGGGTCATGAAGTCGGTCCTTTCCGGTCTGAAAGAGGCGAGGCTATGGGCAGGACCCAGTCGGTTGTAAGGTAACTGACGTGGAACTACTTTTTGTGGAGAGCCACCTAACAGAAGACAGATCAAGGATGTACCATGTCAACCATGATGAAGCCATATGCCAATAGGGCTAACATGGTGTTTGCAGTGTGTAGTCATGGGGAGGGGACAGACAAAGGAGACCCCTTCTGGACTTGCTGAAAGAAAGTAAGCTGGAGTCTTCTGTGGAGACAGTAAAATTGTCTCCCCAACTGGCCCTGGACCAGATTCAGAAAGTAAGGGAGGTTTTAGCAGACTTTGCCCTATTGTTTAGCACCAAGTCTGGACTAACCCCTTTAGCGACACACGACGTGGAGACAGGGACACAGACGCCCATACGGCAGACAGCATATCGGGTGTCAGAGGCTGTCCAAAAGGGCATTAGGAGGGAAGTGGAGGAGATGCTGGATTTAGGGGTATTCCAGAGATCTCACAGCCCCTGGGCCTCACCTGTAGTCCTTGTACCCAAGCCAGATGACTTGACTCATTTCTGTGTGGACTATCGTGGACTGAATGCAGTCACAAAGTCAGATGCCCACCCAATGCCCTGGACGGAAAAACTCCTGGACAGGTTGGGAGGGGCGACTTACCTTACGACCATTGACCTGACAAAGGGGTATTGGCAGGTACAGTTGACAGACAGAGCTAAGGAGAGGTCAGCCTTCATCACTCTGATAAGCTTATTTGAGTTTAAAGTAATGCCTTTTGGAATGAAGAACACCCCAGCCACTTTCTGAAGGCTGGTGAAACAGGTGTTAAATGGTGCTGAGGAGTATGCTGTGGCGTACCTGGATGACATTACCATCTTTAGTACCAGCTGGGAGGAACACCTATCCCACCTTAGGGAAGTGCCGGACAGGATACAGAGGGCCAGGCTCACTGTCAAAGCCGAGAAGTGCCAGGTGGCCATGGAGGAAGTGGCATACCTCGGGCATGTGGTAGGCCTGGGACAACTCCGTCCTAACCAAATAAAGATAGAGGTGATCCAGGCGTGGCCCAGACCAGAAACCCAGAAGTAGGTCAGGAGCTTTCTAGGGACAGCAGGGTACTACAGGAAATTTGTACCCAGTTACAGTGTCCTGGCTGCTCCCCTATCTGACCTGACAAAGAAAAGGATGCCAAAGAAAATTACCCGGGGCCCAGCCTGTGAGGAAGCATTTACCAAACTAAAGGAGGCACAGTGCAGTGCTCCTGTTTTGACAAGTCCTGACTATAGCAAGACCTTTATAGTTCAGACAGACGCCTCAAACATGGGTATTGGGGCAGTACTGAGTCAGACGTCCAGCCAAGGTACAGATCTCCCAGTAGTGTACCTGAGTAGGAAGCTACTTCCCAGGGAGCAAGCGTACTCCACAGTGGAAAAGCAGTGTCTTGCCATAGCGAGAGCCCTAAAGAAATTAGAGCCATACTTGCATGGGCAGCATTTTGTGGTGCAGACTGACCACAATACCCTGGATTGACTGACACAGATGGGGAAAAACAATGGCAGACTGCTAAGATGGAGTCTTGCTTTACAAGGGTATGATCTGACAATCGTACATAGGGCTGGAGCAAAAAAACAAAACTCAGATGGGCTGTCTAGGGACTATGAAGAGTGAACTGATTTGGGAAGCTCAAACCATGTAGGGGTTAGAACCCCCAAATTCAGTCTAGGTGGGGAGGAATTGTGACGTGGACATCCAGTTCTGAGTGCTGTACCATTTTTTTAATATAAAATGTATTACTGACTGTCTCTGCTGAAAAATCTGGTGCTGTTAGAATGACTTCACTCATCCCTTCCCCAAGGTTTCAGCTGAAAGATGAAAGCCATGAGAAAATGCTGAAAACAGCATGTGAGATCACACACACACAGGTTTTAGAGACAATGTGTTACATGGAAGGCCTTAATCAAGGATATCCTGTTTTTCTGAGTTAATTACGGCTGTATTTGCTAAGATGGAAGATCATATCCATTTTTATGATGTTGGAGGGAAAACCCAGGTTATTACACAGAAGTGGGAAATCAATAGAGATGCTTTCACGTCCTGAAAGGGGGAAGCTACACACGAGATCAAAGAGATGTCATTTGAAGAACATACTGTATGAGTCATGCTGAGGATTGCAAAATGTAATACTTTGAAAAGACATCCTGTTTTTTTATTAGATATATTTTTATATATATTCTGACAGAGGAGGAGCTAAGTGACCTCACCCAAAAAGGGGTTGGCAAATACAGTTTGCTTTAAGGAATAATTCTGTTTTACTTAGACACTGTTATCTAGACTCTGACAATGAAACATCTTGAGCACTTGTAAACAGGTATTTAGAAAGAGAGTCAAATCTATGTACTGTAAGTAGGAATTTGCACTGTTTAAACCTTGTTCTTTTAAAAGATGTGTATGTCTTATGATATGAGTTCTGTATTTTGTGTTTTACATATTTTTATCTATTTTTAGTGAAACTCTTTTTAGAACATACTTGGTCAGTCTTTGATTTCTTTTAGTTGTAAGAAAAGTATATATGGTTATAGCAGACATGAGGCATAAGCTTGAGTGTTGATACCAAACTGGAAAGAGAAGCGTTTTAAATCTGAGGTCTTTATTAAAGTTTTTAAGGGTTCATCTCTGTATACCTGGTTAGGTGCCTGTAGGCAAAGATATCTGGCCCCCCGAAGACAGAAATATCTGACCCTGTGCATTAGGTACGCTAGCAAGAGGTTCACAGTTTGAATCTCTCCAAGACTTGAGACCAAAGGTTGATCCAAACTCACAAAACATACAAGAGGGTTACCTTGTTCTGTTAAGCTGTTCACAAGACTGTGCTTGGAGGTTGGCACTTTGGGAGTAGAGGGCCTGACCTGCTGAGTGTGTTTGTTAAATTTGGCACCCTGAATCTCTGGGATGGGTATCTCTTAAATAAAACGTGCCTTGCCCAATCTGCTTCTGTTTGTGATCTAGTGGGAGGAGGCACTTGACATGATTGATGCGTTACAGGCTTCCTATGATGAGTTATCGTGTGACTTTTTTTAAGGTGCATTTACCTCTCTTAATTTAAGAAATTGTATGGAGCATCAATTCCAGATCCTACTGAGAAACAAAGTCCTCATTTCAGTTAGAGTTCAAAATACTCCTCCTTCCAGAATAAAAAGGTAAACTTAGTACTGCTAGCTTATTTCACTGGATAATGGGTAGTTTAAATAGGTACAATATAACAATGTACCAATAACAAACAGTTATTGGGCACTCAACACCTCCAGAACAAAGAAGATTTAAACTGGTAATGCTGATGCAAATTTATTCTGTGATGCACAAATATACATGACTTACTATAAAAACCAACATGGTTTTTAAGTCCTGTATGTTTTTGCAGCACAGAATAAGTTTGCTACTAGAGTGTTGCTGACTCACTGCTTAGACAAAATGGAGTCATGACAGCTGAGTATTAGCATGACAACAGAAATTAACAGCACACCAAAGACTGATATTCTGCAGATGGCAAAGAAAAAAGAACAAAACCATAGCTTCTCACTGCACACATGCCAAAAAAAGGAGACCACACAGATGGTATGCATGCTAAAATAAGTTTTTATAGTAGGCAACATTAAACACAAAATACACTAAATGGTGGAAAAACAGCCTTGGGGATTTTATATGTACATAACTGTGTTTAAGGATTTACTTTTTATGGCTGATGGTAATACTGCCTTTCTGGAGTGATCAGTCTGAAGTGATAGTTCTAGAAGATCTGTCTACTATATTTACGGTATATGGGGTTGTTTCCCTTGTAAGTCATTATTATTCAGTAATGTCATGTATAGTACTTTTGCACTGTTAGAGGACCCATTTTGTGACTTCTATCAAAATATAAATTGTGTGTTCATGTAGGTATTGGGGGGGTGGGAGTGTCAATGAAACCCCAGGATTAAGCTATGTACTAAGCCTCTGTATGGTCTCACTTTTTTTCATTGCAATGCTATGGTTTCTAGAGATGAGTGGAAAAAGAAATCCTAAATATGCAGAAGTTTGATGACATTTTATGTAATGTTGCAAAAATTTGCAGAATTTTGTCAAAATTGTGCTGACTTTTTAAAATGTATTAATTTGGTCATAACATTGCCGTCTATAGAGCTAGTGCTCTGATATGTGGCATGTATAGTTTCTTTGAGGAGTTCTAATGACTTACCAGATATAATGAGATTAGAAAGGAGTGTCTCAAAATTATAGTTGCTCAAAATCCATTATTTTATTTTTTGTGGGATATGTTATTAACATTTTTTTCTGCATATACAGTACCTCAGCCATCTATTGAGTCAGAGATCTGATATTTGGCATGATTTACTTGATGGCATGAGTTCTAACAATTTGCCTAATTTCATGACATTATGATTGATTGTCTCAAAATTATATGTGCTCAAAAGTTGTCATTTTATTTTTGGTGGTACATTTCGTGAAATCTTTTTCTTCATATACCTCAGCCATCCATTGGACAAGATATCTTAAATTTGGCATGATTACTTGATGATAGGTGTTCTAAAAATAGTGAAAAATTTCATGACATTAGAATAGATCATCTCAAAATTATAAGTGCTCAAAATCTGTCATTTTATTTTTTAGAGGAAATTTCATGCAAAATTTATCTGCATATAACTTAGGCACCTTTGGAGCTAGAGATGTGTAAATTAGCATGAATAACCTCTTTATAATGCTTATAGAATCATCTAAATACGTAGATAATTGGATTACAGTGGTTTAAGTTACAGGGGTTCATACTTTTTTCTTTGTAAATATTTGCAAATTTTTGTGAAAACTCTAAAAAATGTGGATGTTTGTAACTTCTCTACTCTTGCGACATAGACTTAACATTTGACATGCATGTGTCTAACACAACTTGATACATTGGTTTAGCAGTTTTAAATATACAGCAGAAAAAATATTGGTAACATTTTCTCAAATACTGTACTTATGGTAGCATATAGACAAAGCATCCAAAATTCTTTTGCTAAGATCAAAGGGGATAAGGGGGCGTGTGAGGAGGACAATGTAAAAGCATCTATCCTAAATAGATATTTTTGCTCAGTATTTACTGAAGAGAAGGTAGGGCAGGGCCCACAGCTCTGTACCATGGACACAGGGGGGAGGGAGGTGTGCACTAGTCCCTTCACAAAAGAAAGGGTCCTACAAGAGCTCGCTAAGCTCAGGGTGGACAAGGCAATGGGACCTGATGAGTATTAATAGACAGGCCACTGACAGAGCAAAGGCCGATGGTACATTCATAAGGTAGAAAAAGAAATGGGCAGACTGGATGGGCCTTGCGGTCCTTATCTGACATCACCTTCAATGTTTCTATGTTTCTATTCACAATGCATGTACCACTTGACCATTTGATAAGCTGGGATGAGCTTTATGCAGTCCTGCTGTTCCTCTCTGGGTGAATACCCCCCCCCCTCAGCATAACCAGATCAATTCAGTAGAACTACTGATCTAAGTGATATATTTTGTTGTTTACATTGACAAAATCCCTTAAAATGAGAGTCACCTACTCATTTTTCTATCAACCTATCCTGTTGGAATCGCCTGAATTCTTCCTTACTGGTGCCCCAGACACTGTCTTCCTCACTACATCTTTCTGAGTACCTCTAAGTCCCAAACTTGCATGTAAGTCAGACTCCCTGGATTATCAATTTACTGGGTATGATCCTTAGATATCCTACATTCAGGTTGGAATAGTTGACACTCTGCTCTTCCGTGTTCCAACTGGGGGTCTACCACTGGTGTGCTACCCAGCTCAGCTGTCCATTTCCTGGTGAAATGATGCATCTAACTCCTGAACCTGGTGACCCCCTGCACTACCCTCCTCTCATACCCATATCCTTTAATTCCCCTGGATAAGACTGAGAGAAATTAATAAATTCCAAGGCTATGGAATTGTCATACAATTCCACAATTTTCACAAAGACTCATGGAATTTGGCTTTTAGGACATTTTGCTATTTTTGGCAGCAAGCAATTAATAAAATTGACACACAAAGTCTACTTGTAAGGTCTAAGAACCTGCCAGATTTAATGGAATTCTATTCTCTAGTTTTTCAGTTTCAGAGGTTTATAAATTTTCAGTTTACATTCTTACAAAATTGAATTTTAAAATGTTGTGAAAGTTTGACTACTTTAAATTCAGTCCCATTTAAAGCTGTAAATATGAACTTTGTAAAGAAATAACTATGTGGAATAGTAGTTTCAAATCTGGTTTAATTTGGATATGCTGTTTTAAAATTAGAGGGAAATAACTGAAATTTAAATTGTGGCAACATGTTTGGCAGGCTATAGCTCAGTCTCATTAAATGCTAGAAATATGAAACTATAAAATCACACATGCCCCCACAATGCAAAGCATCATGGGCTGCATATGCAAATCACCACAGAATGTTATGCTGGTCCAACTTAAAGCAGAATTGCATGGTGCCGGAAGGCCTCTCACACAGTTTGCAAAGGGTGCTAACAGAAGACATAGACCCGTGTTTCGTCCTACCAGGACTCATCAGTATGCCTCGTCTGTTTGACACCCCAGTGAAATGGACCAGCTACCCTTAAGGCAGTGTGCCTTGAATATATTGTGGTGAACCCATTAAAATAAAAAAACATTTAAAAGACAAAGAACCTCTGTGCACAAACACTGAGGCAAGGGTTACCAAAGGGCATTTGGCTGGGAAGCCAAGTTTCAAGAAAATACAAAATCACATGCCCCACAATGCAAAGCATCATGGGCTGCATATGCAAATCACCACAGAATGTTATACTGGTCCAACTTAAAGCAGAATTGCATGGTGCGAAGGCCTCTCACACAGTTTGCAAGGGTGCTAACAGAGACATAGACACGTGTTTAGTCCTACCAGGACTCGTCAGGTATGCCACCGTCTGTTTGACACCCCAGTGAAATGGACCAGCTACCCTTAAGGCAGTGTGCCTTGGATATATTAATGGTGAACCCATTAAAATAAAAAAACATTTAAAGACAAAGAACCTCTGTGCACAAACACTGAGGCAAGGGTTACCCAAAGGGCATTTTGGCTGGGAAGCCAAGTTTCAAGAAAATACAAAATCACATGCCCCCACAATGCAAAGCATCATGGGCTGCATATGCAAAATCACCACAGAATGTTATGCTGGTCCAACTTAAAGCAGAATTGCATGGTGCGAAGGCCTCTCACCTGATTTTCAAGGGTGCTAACAGAGGAACATAGACAAGTGTTTCATCTACCAGGACTCATCAGTATGCCTCCGTCTGTTTGACACCCCAGTGAAATGGACCAGCTACCCTTAAGGCAGTGTGCCTTTGGATATATTAATGGTGAACCCATTAAAATAAAAAACATTTAAAGAAAAAGAACCTCTGTGCACAAACGCAGGGCAAGGGTGCCTGATATTGTGGTGAACCCATTGTACAAAACACGAAGACATGGTTTTCAGGCATTGTAAACACTGGAGGCAAGGGTTACTCCCAAATGCCCTTGGGTATTCCCTTGCCCCAGTGTTTTGTGCACAGAGGTTCTTTTTTTCTTTTAAATGTTTTTTATTTTAATGGGTTCACCATAATATATCCAAGGCACACTGCCTTAAGGGTAGCTGGTCCATTTCATTGGGGTGTCAAACAGACGAGGCATACTGATGAGTCCTGGTAAGATGAAACACGTGTCATGTCTTCTGTTAGCACCCTTTGCAAACTGTGTGAGAGGCCTTTGGCACCATGCAATTCTGCTTTAAGTTGGACCAGCATAACATTCTGTGGTGATTTGTATATGCAGCCCATGATGCTTTGTATTGTGGGAGCATGTGATTTTGTATTTTCTTGAAACTTGGCTTCCCAGCCAAATGCCCTTTGGGTAACCTTGCCTCAGTGTTTGCTATTGAGGTTCTTTTGTCTTTTAAATGTTTTCTTTACTTTAATGGGTTCACCAAATATATCCAAGGCACACTGCCTTAAGGGTAGCTGGTCCTTTCACTGGGGTGTCAAACAGACGAGGCATACTGATGAGTCCCGGTAGGACGAAAACACGGTTCATGTCTTCTGTTAGCACCCTTTGCAAACTGTGTGAGAGGCCTTTGCACCATGCAATTCTGCTTTAAGTTGGACCAGCATAACATTCTGTGGTGATTTACATATGCAGCCCATGATGCTTTGCATTGTGGGGGCATGTGTGATTTTGTATTTTCTTGAAACTTGGCTTCCCAGCCAAATGCCCTTTGGGGTAACCCTTGCCTCAGTGATTGCACACAGAGGTTCTTTGTCTTTTAAATGTTTTTTGTATTTTAATGGGTTCACCACAATATATCCAAGGCACACTGCCTTAAGGGTAGCTGGTCCATTTCACTGGGGTGTCAAACAAATGAGGCATACTGATGAGTCCTGGTAGGACGAAACATGTGTCTATGTCTTCTGTTAGCACCCTTTGCAAACTGTGTGAGAGGCCTTTCGGCACCATGCAATTCTGCTTTAAGTTGGACCAGCATAACATTCTGTGGTGATTTGCATATGCAGCCCATGATGCTTTGCATTGTGGGGGCATGTGTGATTTTGTATTTTCTTGAAACTTGGCTTCCCAGCCAAATGCCCTTTGGGGTAACCCTTGCCTCCGTGTTTGCGCACAGAGGTTCTTTGTCTTTCATATGAAACTATAGACATATATAGATGTAGTGATACACTGTATACCTGTAAAATGTTATAACATTTCAATGAATACTATGAAAAATTATACTAACATTACAGAAATCTAAATTTTGTCAACATTTTGGCTATCTATAACTCAGCCCCTGTTGAAGCTTGAGACTTAAAACATGGTGCACATCCTCAAGTTGTAAGTTTCTCTAATTCCTGAAACTATGAAGAAATTTGCATATGCAATTTAAAAACTAGATTGAAATAACTGAAAATTTAATTTTGATTAAATTTTGGCCACCCATAACTCTGCCCCTTTCAACCTATGACCTTTAAATTTTGAACACTGATATAAGCTGTTACTGTCTGTATACCAATTGAGATGTCAATTGGATGCATACTGTTAAAATGAGAGCAAAATAAATGAGATTTTAAATCTGACAGAATTCCATGGTGTTTTCAAGTAAATTCTTTGATAACCAGGCACAAGTGCTTGTTTTTAGGGATAACCCAGGAATACTAGGAAGGTTAAGAGGCTTGCTCAGAGTCACACAGTATGCAAGTGGAGGCTGTGGGAATCAAACCCAGGTCTGCCTGCTAGATTTATCAAGCTTATTTACAGTTTATTACTCTAACCTCTAGGCTCTACTGCCAGCCCAGCAATTCCACAAAATTCCATGGTATCAGAATGATAATTCCACTGGCATTCTACATGCAGCATTTTATATTCCTCACAACTCTAATGGTTCCTGCCAGCTGCAGAATATCAGTCTCTGGTATGCTCTTATCCTTTCACTGTTACAGTATGATAATTCTCATCTATCATGATTTCAATGGGTGTGAACAGTCACTGGTGAGTTCATCTTGGTGTAGGGGGGTTAATGAAACACAACAACTGGTCAACACTGCAAAGCAATATGAGCACGGTAAAAACCAAGCAGTAAAATGAGTATGAGTGAATACAGCTACAGGGCAAATATAGCACTGGACATGACAGTGCTGTATCTGTAGCTGTGTTCAGTCTCCAGCAGTAAGTCTGCTGCTGTCAGGTAGTGAGACACACTGCTCTCATGGCTCAGCAGTTAGCGCCACAGGTGCTGAGAGGCAGTGCACTGTTAATATAACAGGGGTTCTAGTCTGGGCCCTGCAGGTGTGTGTATGTAAATTTTTTAATTGTTGTGCAGTATATCTGCATGTTTTTTTCTATTTTTTTTTGTTTTTGTCTTGGGACGGTTTCCATGTTGCTCCTGTTCCCTGCTTGTCCCCCACCCACCTTTGTGGGAAATGGATAATCTGCTCCAATCCCAATGTTCTTCCCCCTTCCCTGAGTATGGCTCCCCCAGAGTTGATTATATATATTGGGGGGCAGTAGGGCATAGCCCCTTGGATATATTGTGACATTGACAGTGTTGTGGGATGTGCACTTAGTTTTTGTTTGCTTATATTTCCCAATGCTGTGTTTCTTGACGCTGTTTTGTCTGCACTGTAATTAGTCACACTGTTATAGTTTAGTGGTTTTTGACTAGATCCATGAAACACTAGGATTGAGCGAGGGGTCTTCTTTTCAGCTGTAAAATATTATCTGGAATTCAATGTAATTAATAACAGATAGAATAAAACACCTGCTTAATTAACAAAGGATTTGTGCCAAAAAAATTGAAACAATCTTTAGTTTAGGCAACTAGTATAGAACAAGCATTTGTCAATGCTGAATGTTGTCTCATTGGCATTGGCATTGGTAGTGCAGTAGTTAGGGATGCATAATAGGAATGACACTGAAGTACTGAACTGAAGCCAATGCCACCCCCATCCTGCAGAGACTGATGGGTGTTGGGGTGTGCTTTTGAGTTGTCAGCTATAATGCTCATGCCATTCTACCTCACACTACCCTGTAGACGCTGGCAAGTGTCATGTTCTGCTTTGGGGTCTTTGGGCCTTATACTTACACCATTCCATAAGGAAATATGCTGAGATGGGTGCAGTATAGGAGAATGTGGTGAACTTTAGGGCCTAACACTCCAAGGCAGACATCAATGCCTGTCACTGGCTGCAGGGTAGGGGTGGAAGTGGGGGAGGAATGGCATGAGCATTACAGCCAATGATCCCAAGTCACACCCCTGATGCCTGTCAGTCTCTACAGGGTGGGAAGTAACAGTTGGAACCCCTAACACTGTAGGTGTTTGTTGGTATTTTCACTCCAAATTTTCAACATAGGCTTTTTGTGACCCCACCTCATGAAGAGTGGCACTATCAGTTTGTTAGTTGAAAGGTAGTTTTGCACAGCAGCTATGCCATTTGGCGACACAGGGACAAAAACACATTTTGGACAGGATGTGAAAAATGGCAACTGTATTGTTCATGAGGAGGTGTAAAAAAATTGTGGCGTTGAAAATCTGGAGTGAAAATAGGAAAAATTGTAGAAGTCATGAGCATGTATAGAAACTGTGCAACACACATTCGTAACCCAATTATTTTCAGGATTTTTTTAACCACATTTTCAACATAGGCATTTTGGGACCTCCCCTCATGAACAGTTGCACTGTGATTTTGTTAATTTGTCCCAAAAGTTGATTTCCCACAGCGACTATGCCATTGTGAGCCACAGGTGCAAAAACACATTTTGGGCAGGATGTGAAAAATGACAGCTCTACTGTTCATAAAGAGGTGTGAAAAAATGCCAGTGTTGAAAATCTGGCATGAAAATATTGCAAATTTGCAAAGTTGCAAGGGTGCGTGGAAACTGCACAACGCATGCGTGTAACACAATCATTTTATGGACGTTCGTCACCAAATTTTCGACATAGGCATTTTAGGACCTCTGCTCATGAACAGTTTCACCGTCATTTCCTCAAACTGTCCCAAAAACTGATTTTGCACAGCGACCGCGTTATTGTGCACCAGACGTGCAAAAACACATTTCGGTTAGGATATGTAATATGTACTGTTCATAAGGAGATGTGGGAAAATCGCAATTTTTAAAATCTGGAGAGAAAATATTACAAATTCATGAAGTTATGCATGCTCGTAAAACAGCCATTGTTTTAATTTTTTTCCACCAAATTTGCAACATAGGCTTTTTTGAGAGCCTCCCTCATGAACAGTGGCACTGTCGTTTCGTTAATTCGTCCCAAAAGGTGATTCCATGCAGTGACCATGACATCACCTTTTGGGACTGAATAATGCCATGACAGTGACTGAATTCATGAGGAGGGGTTCCAATAACTCCATGTTGAAAATTTGGTGCCAGAATTCTGAAAAATGGCCTAGATTTGCAACAAAGTTGAAAAAACTCTATTTATGCCATTATACAGCTTACTGGCATTTCTTCCACTTGCGGTCGACTTTGAAGAATGCAGATGTGTTCCCGTTCCACTGAAGATTGTTGCACCGGGCTCCAGAGGTAAGTATGGGGTAAAGGGGGGTGTGGGGAGGCAGGGCACGCAGAGGGTGGGCAGGGTTGGGGGAGCAGGCAGGGAGACCATGAGGGACCATTTTCTTCTTTCACAGATTAAAAAAAAACATATCGCAGGATGGCTTTTGGTTTACAGGAGCATTTGGCATGCTGGGGTGGGCTCCCAGCATGCCACCTGAGTGTTTTGCAGTGGGGGGATGCTGTAGCTGATGGAGGATTGGGTCCCCCCATCAGCACACAACAAAAGCAGGGGGGGACATTATGCCGATGGGGAGTTGGCCCCCCTGTTGGCAAAATAAATGTGAAAGGGGGACTAAAGCCAATGGGGATTGGGGCCCCCATCAGCAAAGAAAGACTGTTTGGGGGGGTACATGATGCCGAGGGGGATTGGGCACCCCCTCGGCATCGGCATACGTTTTAAATGGGAGGGGGGCATTATGCCGATGGGGAGTGGGCTTCCCCGTCAGCAAATGAAGTGGGTTGGGGCACTCTGCAGGTGGTTTCACCAGAATAGGCACATTGGAAGGGCGTGTTATGGTGCCACTGCATGATTACAGCGGACCTTTTCTTAGATCTGGTTGCCACTTGACGTATGCCTGGTGTCACCGCCTGCAGTTGCCTTATTGGGGAATAAGGGACACACCTTCTAATGCATGCCCTGCATTCTCCCACAGTGACTGTACCTCCAAATCTGCTACTAATGCAATATGTTGGCTGGTACGCACGTGCGAGCCAACATAAAAATTATATAAACTGATGGACACAATAAAAAATGAAAGCATTAATGATTATGGCATTAAGCCAACATATGATGACACAGAATATAAAAATATACTGGCTTAAAGATTCATGTCATTTAATTTGAAAATTAAATTCTCTCATTATAATTTGTAATATCAAACAGTTGACTGTGAAACTGCAGCATCTAACAGTCTTGAGAGAGTCTCAAGACAGTCAAATGCATGCGTTTCTTACTGACTGATGGTGCATGCTCAGGCATTTAACATGAATTGGGTTTATTACCCCCTTGCTAAACACCTGCAAAGTTAGCTGAAATCTAAGACAACATCATGTAGACAAATGAACTATTTTTAAAACTGGCTGATCCAATGATTGAACTGTTCAACAGCTCACTGAGCATTGGGGAAGTCCCAGCCAATTGGAAGTTAGCAGACATAGTGCTGCTACATAAGGGGGGGGCAGGGAGCAACCAGAGAATTATAGGCTTGTTAGCCTGACCTCCATGGGGAAGCTGATGGAATCCTTGATTAAAGAGGACCTCATAGAATAACCAGTGAGCAATGGACTCCATGATGATAAACAACACAGCTTTGTCGCAGGAAGCTCGTGTTTGACCAACCTGATAGTCTTCTTTGACTGGATGACAAAGGAGACAGACAAGGGCCATGCAGTGGACTTGTTGTTCTGTGACTTTAGTAAGGCCTTTAATTTGGATCTGCACAAGAGATTGCTAAAGAAAATGGAGGACGTGAGGGCAGCAACAACTCTAGTAAGTTGGGTGTGAAACTGGCTAATAGGAAGGACAGAGAGGGTGGTGGTCAATGGGGTTAAATCAGAAGAGAAGGAGGTAATGAGCGGGGTTCTACAGGGATTGGTCCTGGGTTCAGCCCTCTTAAGCATTTTCATTGGCGACACTTGTGAAGGAATCCAGGACATGTTATGTCTATTTGCAGATGTCACAAAACTATGTGGGAGGGTGGATCATGAAGAAGGAATAAGGAATATGCAGAAGAACCTGCTGAAGTTAGAGGGGTGGTCAAAGGTCTGGCAGTTCAAATGCAATGCAAAAAAGTGAACAGTTATGCACCTAGGGAAAAAGAACCACATGACAGATTACTGGATGGAAGGGGAGAGACAGCACTGCAAATGAGGAATGGAATCTAGGAGTTATCATCAGTAACTCCCTTAAACGAACTAGTCAATGCAATAAGGCCTACATTAAGGCCAACAGGATGCTGGTATGCATTGGGAAGGGGACTGATAGTAGGGTTGTCAGAATCCTCTGAAGTTCTGGGTTCTAGTTCTAGTATATAACTTTTGAAAAATTTCAAGGGTTCTAATCGTTTTTATGACTTTTTAGAACTCAAACCCTATTATTTCAATTGTGCTACCAATAATGAAGATAATAGTGAAATACATGTGAAATTGAGGACAAAAAGAAATAAAATATGTTCAATATAAGAGAGAAATGCACATGAGTGACTTTAATATATTGGGTACAGAGCAGCAGCCAAAGGGCACACAGCAGGATGATGGCCAGTATGCCATGTAGGAGTCACATAAGCACTGAGTACTGTGCAGCAGTCAAAGAGCACACAGCAGGATGAAGGCCAGTATACCACGTAGGAGTCACACACAGTTTTATTCAATGAAATTTCAACAGATTCAATTCAATTGTTACATAGGACCTGCTTGACACCTGCCAGACTACATAAATTCGATCCCAGTTTGGATGAAAAATGTCCAAGATGTCAAAGCAACCAGGGATCCCTGATACACATTTTTAACTTGTAAAAAATTAACAAAGTTCTGGGAATCTATTTTTGCGGTGTTAGAGCAGGTGACCAGCACTAAAATGAAAAAGGACCATTCAATAATTCTCCTAGGCCATAAGCTAAATCAATATAAGGTTTTTAATTATCAAAATAAACTTTTCTCATTAGCATTTTAGTAGCTATAAAATGCATTTTGATGATATGGAAAGACAGGAATCCACCCTCTTTAAGGATCTGGTTTAATTTGATGGTCTACTTATATAGTCTGGATCGAATACACTATTATATTAAAGACAAAGCAGAATATTTCATAATATATGGAATCTCTTTATGGATGCTGCCTTGACATATAATGTTTCAGGCTCTGATGGTGCAGATTCCTTGACTTAGTAGAGCTGATTTTGAGGGCATTAGCCCATAAAACCTTCAATAGATTCTTCATTGTTCAAGACAGATGATTGAAACTACTCTGGCATGTTTGCATTGGAGATAATGACTGTGGATATACTAGAACTGTCTATCTTGCTGTTACATGTTTGTATATGAGCTTTGTTTCTAATTAAAAAAAGGAGTCAAACACACACTGGATACAGTGCAGCAGTCAAAAGACACAAAGTAGGATGATGGTAAGTATGCCATGTAGGAGTCACACACACACAGGGTACAGCGAAGCAGTCAAGGGGAACACAGCAGGATGATGACCAGTACACCATATAGGAGTCACACACACTGAGTACAGTGCAGCCATCAAAGGGCACACAGCAGGATGATGGTCAGTATACCACGTAGGAGTCACACACACACTGGGTACAATGCAGCAGTCAAAGAGCACACAGCAGGATGATGGCCAGTATACCATGTAGGAGTCACACACACACTGGATACAATGCAGCAGTCAAACAGCTCACAGCAGGATGATGGCCAGTATGGCATGTAGAAGTTACACACACAATAGGTACCGTGTAGCAGTCAAAAGGCACACAGCAGGATGATGACCAGTATGCCACATAGGAGACAATGTCACACAAGACACAACACACAGATTTTTTTTTTTATTGAGTAAGAGATTTTTCTCTCCCCCCAACAAAGTCCCCCAAGAAAATATTTCTGGCATGTAATTAAAGATACCACACAACTGGGTTCTGGGCTGCACATGATTACACACTGGGGTAGGGTACAGTGCAGTCAAAGGGCAAACAGCAGGATGATGTACTGGACAGTAAGCCACATTGGAGATGGAATCATACAACACAATAAAAGGGATTTTTCTGTCGCTGCTCCCCACAGGGAAATATTTCTGGCATGTATTTAAGGTTACTACACAACTGGCTGTTGGGCTGCACATGGTGACACACACTGGGTAGGGTACAGTGCAGTCAACAGACAAACATCAGGATGCTGAGCTGACCAGTATGCCACATAGAAAACACAGTCACACAACACAGTGACAGATATTTTTTCCGTAATGAGTAAGGGTTTTACTGTCTCTCCTCCCAACAGGTAAATATTTCTAGCATATATTTAAAGATATCACAGACGCCAGGCTGTAGTGCACATGGTCACACAGTGGGTACAGTTCAGTAAAAGGGGATACAGAAGGATGATGGGCTGGCCAGTACACCACTTAGAAGGAGTCAGACCATGGGTACAGTGCGGCAAAGTGTGCACAGCAGGATAATGACCTGTACTTTACACTGATTCCCCCCCCCAAGGCTCCCAGTCAGTTGAGTCCACAGTCCCTGCATGCATACTCCCCTGCTCCCTTCTCAGCAAATCATGTAAGTTGCCACTTAATCCCACAGCCTGCCTAGCTGCTCCTTTTGGTCCCCCTTTTCCTTTCTGTAATTTCTGCCACACAGAAAAATCCCTTCCACTGCTGCCACTGCCTGCCTGCCTCCACTCTGTAACATTCCACTAACAAAGGTGCCAAAAGTTGCCAAATGGAGCAGAGCAGAATACATGTCTGCTCTGCTACATGCTCCAGCTCCATCTGCCCCACTAATTTTCTGCTGTGCAACTAAGGCCAAGCTTGAGTCACATGACTCAGTTGTACATGTCGTGCTGTTCATGTGAGTGTACAATACAAGTACACTAATAGTCTCGCCCAAGTCCCACCCTACCAGATGTCAATTCCTCCCTCCCAATGTCTCTGTCCTCCCAGCATGTTGGCTGGAGTTGGACCAACCCCCCCACCCCACAAGACCAGACTCCCCACCCACTAAGAGCAAGCACGAGGAAAGGAAACAACAGGCAGTGGCACGGTGGCACCATAATAAATAAAAAAAATAATTCAAACCCTTTCGCAAACCCTGTAGTATTCGAGTTCTAGATTAGAACTCGAACACCAGGATTCAAGGAAGGTTTGAATCTTTGATGAACTAGTTCTGACAACCCTAATTTACAGGAGGTGAAAAGAAGTAATACTACCCCTCTATAGAGCCCTGGTGAGGCCTCTCCTGGACTACTGGTGTCTAGCTGTCTGCTGCTTCCTGTCCTCTGATTTGACCCTCTTTTAGTAAATTGCAGCTCTTTGTCTGTGTGTTAATTTTATTTTCACTCCCACCACTTCAGAGTGCTATTTAATCCCTGTGCTGTCACTCTTTCAACAGGCATCCTTATAGCCCACTAGGCTATCTACCACCATCTGCGGTTCACCTCCGGCACACCTGGACACCACTTTGCACCTCTCTCAGTGCCAAGAAGCCTGCTGCTACCTGCCCCCTGGACACAAGCATCAGGTACAGCCTATACACAGCCTGGCCTCCACAGCTGCTACTTCTGATGCCAATTTTTTGCCCACCCCCCTCTCTCACCACCTTTAAATACACTAATCATTAGAATTACCCTAAGCCATGTTCCTGGATTGATCCTTGCTTTCTACTTGCTGCTGAGTCCCCAGTTTGCACTGTCACTAGCATTAACTCCGCTCTACTAGAGCTATCAGTGTCCAGAATCACTGGTTCGTCACATTGGTGCTGACTTGCTTCTACCTATCTACTGTACTGTTTACTGGGATGAGGCTTCACCTTACAATTGGGCCTCATTGATTATCTTCGTACCTTGTTTTTATTGCTATGTATTGTATTATTATGCCCATTTGTGCTATATGTTCTATTGTGCTACTATATTATTTATTCAGTACCAACCAGGCCCTCCTTGAAAATAAGCTTGCTCAATGGAGTTTCACCTGGCTAAATAAAGATTGATTGAATGATTGATTGATTGATTGATTGTTGCTGTGCCCAGTTCTGGAGTTCCTTCCTCAGAAAAAAAACAAGGGTAGATTAGAAAGAGTGCAATTTAAAGTGATCAAAATGATTCAGAGACAGCAAGGTAAGTCCTATGAGGAGTGCCAAAAGGCACTAAATTTGAACTCATTGGAAAATGGAAGGAAGAGAGGCAATACGATCAAGATCTTCAAATTCCTCAGATTAATTAATAAAGTGAACTGCAGGAAATTATTTAGCCTTAGGACCATTTCATGGTCAAAAGATCATGAGTGAAAGCTGGTAGGCGGGAGGTTCAGGAGAGATGTGAGAAAGTATTTCTTCATGGAAAGGGTGGTGGGGCCCTGGAATAAAATGAAGAGAATAGTGGTTACCTGGGCTGACAGGACCAAGGAAGACAATAGGGAAGGGTCCTGGAGAGTTAATACCCTGGGGGAACATTAAGTTCTAAGAATGATTCCAGTGACATAGGGAACTTGGACAGACAAGATGCACCGTGGGTCTTATTCTCCTGCCATTGCCTATGTCTCTATGTTTCTAAAACCCGATTATTAGATAACCCAATTTATGTAACAAATTGTGAATCTGGCCACATGTAAATCCACTGAAGTAATCTTGAGGTTCTTAAACAGAGATGTATATTGCATTGCTGTGGTAAAAATAGAAATTAGTTGTTCACATTTCCATTACAGTAGTAGCCCCTTTTAAATTATTTTTTTTTATGTGTGTGTGAATTTCAGTGCTTATGAAAGACACTGGATTGACTGCACTTGAAACTGGCACTCTCTGCTTATCCACATAAGATGTACAGCATAGATGATCACATGCAAACTTCCCCATACTGCCCCACCAATGTGCCTCAGCCCTGTCATGAAAGGAACAACACAAATGTAAGGATTGTGCAGACACCATGCCCATTCAGTCCTTGGCTTTTCATATAAGACTCCAACCAGGGTTTTAATGAGCACCTATGGTGACGGTGCTTTTGTGATGAGGACACCTGTTTACTAGGAATGGGACAGAAACCACAACAACTCTCAGATGATAATGTCTTTTAGCCACTGCTGACATGAGCTGGATTTGAACCAGTGACCTACAGTACCAGTGAAGGGCTTCTTAACCCACTACCAATCCACTGAGCCCCCCAGTCCCCCAATTAAGTAAGTCAGTAAGTAACTTTATAGTTTGACTTACAAGTCTTTACAATATTTTCCATTAAAAACAGTCTCAATCATAGAACAGTCAAAAGTGTACAAATATATTTACAATAAATACAATGTGTAAGACAAGATAAAAAAGAGTGCATCAAAATAAAATTACATAATCATAAAATCATGCATCAGATCCCATACAGAACCATCTTACATGGAAATAGAGATGCCCAGTCATTAAATTTATAAAAGCATGAATTATTGCAATATACGTAGTAACCCAAAACATCCCCACAGGGAAGCATTATGTTTATGGGCTATAAGTAGTCCATTAACAGTTTTATAGTTTGACATCTCATAATTGGGATTATAACATTTATAGACATGGAATCATGTTTAATAGCAATAGTTTACTATCAATTTTAACCCAAAACATTAAACAGATCATTAGAACTCCATGAATATAATAACACATATGTAATATTATTATAAGTATAAATGCAGTTGCTTATTGGGAAGGTCAGTTCTTATTAATATTTTTAATTTTGTGCTTTCTTTTCATATTGGTCTGCAGAAAAAAAATTGAAACTCTGTTGATGTCTGATTATACACTGTGCACATCAGGATACTTGCCAGCATGGTTTTATCTAGCTCGCCCCAATTACCTAGCTATGGACCAAGCCAATATTGCATGGCCCATCTATACCAGGGGCAGATCCATAAGATATACATTAGTTTGTTTTTTCACCAATTGTGCAGGAACAACATTGAACTTCAGAAGACAATCTATTATGTCTAGCTATAAGGACATTGCATTCAAATCTTTCAAATTCATATTTTAAAAATGTTCTTCTTAAACATTGTTCCATAAGGACATCCAAGTAAAATGTATATCCATAAGATCCATTATGTGCAGCAAACCAGGAAGAATACCATGTTTTTTTGATACATTCTATATCCTGACTGATCCAAAAATTATTAATTTTCATCTTGATGTATTGTTTATATTTCCAATTGAGAATGATATTCTTCCCTGTACATCTATGTAAATTAATTCATACTTTCTCAGACCCATCACAATGTTTTTTACACCAACTAGACTGTTGCATCCCCTGGCTGACCAGTCCATCTTTTCCACCAGGCACCTGTATGGGAGCCTGTCCTGTAGTATCCTAATTAGTTTCAACCAGTAATTGATTTTTCTGATTTTAATAATATCATTTAAATTTGCTATTCCCAGTTCTGATCTTATATATACCGCTGTACAGGAATACTCTAGCCCAAAAGTCTTTCTCAGTAATCTATATAGTGGAAGAGTTAATTTGTCCCTATTTTTAGTCTCCCATACAATACCTGTGTCCCATACATTAACTGGGCCTAATTAATAAGCCACCATATGAATGGTTAAATATGCTATGCCCATGTGTTGTTTTGTTTGTAACTTCAATAACTTTTTTTACATGTGTGAACCAGGAAATGTTAGACATAAAGGTCAAACCTAAGTAGGTATAATTTGTAACATTGTCCAGCTTATACTTACCTATGACCCAATGCTCTTTAGCTCTAATATGTCCAATTGTCATGGTCTGAGTTATGGTGTAATTTATATTTAGCTCTAATTATTTTGTTTTTGTTTCCAGTAATTTTTTTTTTTTACAAACCACTTTTTGTTGGAGGAATTATCATTAGATTGCCAGCATATGCCAACGCAGGGCAGACACTGTCCTTTATTTTTTGTGAGTCCCTATCACATGCTATAAAATCTTTCAGTGTTTGATCAATGTATAAATAAAATAATACTGAGGCAAGAACACAGCCTTGTCTTACTCCTTTATTGATTAGTATTGTTCTCGAAAGCTGTCCTCTTCTACCTAACCTAATCCTTGCCCATGCATCACTGTAAAGATTTCAGATTATGTGGACTAATATAGGGTATATACTGCAGTCTAACATTAGAGACCTTAGAAGATTTCTAGAAATAGAATTGAATGCAGATGAAAAGGCCACAAAAGCTATATAGAGGTTCTGCTTCTGCAGGTGTATATATTTTTCTATAAGGTGACAGAGGAGAAGAAATTTTCTGTAGTAGAATAATTGCTTCTAATGCCCACTTGTAGTTCACACAGGCAACCAGTTTGATCAATTTGGGCTATCAGTTTTTCTAATACTATTTTTAGCAAAAAGTTTAAGATTTATATCTAGTAAACTTATAGGTCTATACATGGTGGGGTTAACCGTGCTACCATTTTTACGTAGTGGAATTATTTTTGCTCTCCTCCATGAATAAGTCACAAAGTTTTCCTGAATACAATTATTATAAAAAAAATCACTAAATAATTACCCCAAAGAGAGATATTGCCCTGATATACTTACACTGGAATTTTGTCTAGGCCAGGGGCTTTTGGGGTTTTAATGATTTGATAGCAAAATGTACTTCTCTATAAGAAATTTTTGTAAGAAAGTTATTTATAGCAGTATCCCAGGCAGACTCTTTATCAGCATCTAAATCATAAAAAAACTCCAAGGAAGAAGTTTACCCACTGTGGTTCTGAGATATATGAATCAAAACATTCCTTAAGATTATCAGGTCCCCTTGTTACAATCGACCAGTAGGTCTTGCTATTTTTCCTTTCTGTTGCTCTCAACATTTTTTCCCATTGTGCATGGTAGAATTTTGCCTTTTAAAAAAAGGTTAAACATCTTCCATTCCTGATTTATACTTTTGAATAAACTATTGTCTTTACTATTTTTAGCCTTCCTGATTTCAGTTCTCAGTTGACATTTATATATTTTACAATCTGTGTGAAACCATCCCCTCTGTCTGGTCTGCTGTGTCTGTGGTGCAACTACAGTACTTGGTAAAGATGTTCCCTTACTGTTTTAAATAAGGGGTAAGTCTATCCCAAATAAAGGTAGCACTTGAATTCTCTAGTAAATCCCTTTCCAGTTCTAAAAGATAAGCACTGATTGCACATCCTGTATGTTCCTCCTGTGTGAGGTTCCAAGTTATCCTCCTGTTGGTTCTAATTTCAGTAGAAGGTAAGACAGGGCCAATGACTAAGTCATTACCAGTAGTCATACCACTCAAAAATAAAGGAACATCATCACTCTCAGATCTCACTGGAATCTGCAGTCTATCCCAGGCATTTACCAGTCCAGACATGATAGCGAGGTCTATGAGTGAAAAACCTGAACCTTTAATATATAATAATATATAATTATCCACTAGATCCCCCTTAAGTCTGCCATTGAGTGGATAGAGTATATATTCAAACAGAATTCTATTTAGTACTTTACCAGATGTATTTTGCCTCTTACCTTATATGCTTCTAGGAAGCATATCTGAATAAATATTGGTATAGCCTAGACTAGAATTATCTAACAATCCATTAAAATCTCAGATTCTTGCATTCAAATTACCCATAATTAGGATATCTCCCTATTGGGAAAATTCCAGTTAACTTTATCTAGAAGCTGTCTAAGAGTCTCCCATGTGTTATTTTGAAAGAATTTTGAGCATGATGGAGGGATGTAGTAATTTACTAGTGCAACTTTATAATCCTGCTTCTCTGAAAAGGTAATTATAAAATTAGCTGAGATATGAAAATTTTTAGTGTTTAGAAAAGCTCCTATTTTAATAAAGGTTGCCAAACCACCTGAGCATCTCCCATAGTGGTTACATCTAAAACCAGGATAGTGGTACAGTTCATATCCATTTATGAGAATATCCATGTCTTTATCATGCCATGCCTCTTGTAGGCATAATACTTCCTCAGCAGTCACCACTTGCTTCCATTCATCATCTACGAACATATGTTCTTCAAACTGAATATGCTTTATTAGTAGGAAGAGTTAACAAATCATACATTACAAACACTGAGTAGAGAAGCTTGCATATTACATTCACATGAACAAATACTGTAAGTTAAAATTATTTTACAGTATTAGGTAATTACATAAAAATCTGGTGGAACTTTGATCGTAAGTGTAACTACCTTTAACAATCCCTTTTGACCTACAAAAACATGCACTTATTCCTCCTCCTGCTTCCCCTCCAATTCCACCCTACACCCTCTCCCCTCCTCCCTACCCCTTCAGGCATGCAGTTATATTAGCCTGTAGTTTCAGTAACCCAAAGTACAGTGATTAGAGAAGGCCTAGATTAGTATTTGCAATTTCACTAATAGTAGTTTTGTAAAATAAAAAGAAAAAGAAAAGGAAGAAAAATTTTTTTTATATTATCCAGTACCCTATTGACCATTAAATGGTCAAAGGAGTATGTAAAGGGTCCCATACTTTCTTGTAATATTCTGGCCTCTTTGTCATATGAGCAATCATGTTTTCAGCTTGTAAAGCAAAAAGCGTCTCTTTTAACCACTCTGAGTACATTGGGATGTTCTGATCCAACCAGTGGTGCAGGATTACTTTTTTGGCACATAGGGATATTAATGCCATATGTTTTCATTGATTACCACTCAAAAGTTCCCCATAATCTCCTATTATACAAATTTCCGGACTGAAGGCTTCGGATAGACCTAATAGGGGATCCAAATTGGACTTAATGATGTCCCAGAAGGGTGTTACTTTATTACATTCCCATAGGATGTGCAGTAATGTGCCAGGACACTGCTTACAGTGCGAACATAAATTTGAAGAAAGCCTCCCCATTTGATGAAGTCTGGCCAGAGTGTAATATAGATCATGTATTACATAGAATTGCAGAATGTGACATCTAATACATTTCACATCTTGATATAGTTGTAACCAGATTTTAGACCATGGCCGTGGTGTTGAGGTGTTTGAAGGTAGTACCTGGTCCCAGATATAATATGGCACTCCTCGCAGATCCTCTATTCCATTCCTTAGGAGGTGGTAGAAATAAGAAATAAGATGGGAAGAGGGTAAATTGGAGATAGCTGGGAGAAAAGGACCAGCTAAATGCTGTGTCCAATACCCTGATCCAAAATGTTGTAGGAGCGAACATATGTTCTTACCCAGCAATGTTCCAGGAGATGCATAATATCCCATCCTTTGCATACAGTCTGTCTACATCCCCCTCTCTAAAGATCAATTTGAAATTGTGAGACATCCTAATGAGGAAGAAAGTCAGTCCCCATACCCAGCCAGAACTATGTACTGTATCTGTTCGAGCATGGCAGTAACTTTATGATGTTACCAGGGCTAGTTGTATCATAAATGTAATTAGTATTGAAATTGAGTACACTAGATTCAATCAGATAAAGGCCAAGCTTGTCCATTATATCAATTGTGTGCAATATTTTATCTGCTATCATTCTGTTTTTATTTTCAGTGTCTCTTTGGCTACCGTGTTGCCTTCTTACTACCCTAAGAATTCCATCATTACCCAGATGGTCTTGCAATATATTACTAATAAGATTTGGGATCGAGCTGGACAGTCTGTTATTATTTTCTGTATCTATGTAGGGCACACCAAACAGACTAAGATACACAGGGTGCATAGAGTTCCCATTTTCTACTTCACTTTTCTTATTAAACTCATTTCTGTTAGGGAAATAAATGGAGTAGTTCCTATTAGTGTTAGATGTGCTATTAAGCCACACATGATTAGCCACTCTTAGGGAGTAGAATAAAGCATCTATTATGGTATCACAATCTTCCACAATTTTTCTTACATCTTTTATATCCTCAGTAGATGTCTCTAGCTCCAATTCTGCTCTAATTATTTCTACCAGTTGTTGTTTTAGATCCCCTGAGTCAATTATTCCAACTGGTGGAGCCCAGAAAACTCACCATTGGCTAGTGAGTGTCATTGCTTTCTTGTGTATTACCAAAATCACCCATCTCCATTTGCTGCTTGTTTTCCAAGATAACCTCATGTGTTCAGGAAGTTACTGTATCTGGTGGCCTATCATTTTCATGAGGCATAGTTAATTGTGGCACAGACATATGATTACTTTTTATTTTATGTGAACAAGGCAGTTGAGACATCAGTCCACATTTCTTTCCCAATAGATTAATTTATTTTTCCAAGTTATCAAGTTGTAATCGAATGTTGCCCTGACAGGGCCTGCTTTCTCAAGTTTTCCCCATCAGTGCGTAAAGTTGCAACTGAGAGTTGGGTTTGTGTGGGCTGGGCTTGATTAGTCAGTATATCTCTTACATTCTTTGTTTTAGCCTCTTTAATACTCTTCTGTTTTTTTTTTGGTGTGGCTTTTTTAAGCCCCCCCCCCCATTATTGGACTGTCTTTAGTAGATAAAGGAAAGAAATATGACCTTTTGGGCCTATCAGAGTGATCAAAGGACAAAGAAGGGCTAGAGGGTGACTCCTTATTCAAAATTATGTTTTGATTCCTATTTAAGCCATCCAGTCTTGCACCATTTATTGCTATATCCTCACTTGTGGTTTCTAAATCATTTTTAATAATGATCAGCTGTTCCATTAGGATTCAATTGCTATAAACTGTTGTTTTAAGAGATTAATCAGATTTCACTTAAACATGTGGGGTAATAATGATTTATGTCCCCTTGTTCCCCTTCAGTCCTGGAAACATCCCCCCTGCACAATTGATTCTTCTTGATTAATGATGTATTTTCCTTGTTTGGGAGATTTCTCAAAACACCCTATTTTTAAGCCCTGTATTTGTTGTATAAAATACCTTCTTCATAGTAGATTTGGGAATCAAAAGTTTCTCCCTATTATTATTATCGTTAGATGATTCCTCTGGGCTATTAGAATTTTCACCAGGTAAAGGTCCTAAGATTTAATTCTAAACTGTTCACCTCAGCTTCTTTCTTACTAATAATTCAATCATTCCTATCAGATGGTAATGGGGAAGGTACATTAATGGGGGGGAGAAAAATTCATGGATTTTTCTAGTTCACTTTTATTACCTATATCAGTTTAAATACAATTGGTAATGAAATACTGGCTTTTAACTTGGGGTTGAAGTCCACTTCTCAATTCAGGAGTTGATTGATCATAAATGATCTGTCAATTTGATCTGTATAGTTTTCCTAAATGGTTTATTATTCCTCTTCCTTTTAACAGCCTGCACTAGCTCAGAGGCTAAAGGACAGCAGCCATTATTATACATCCTTTAAATCATATAGTCATCATTTTTTTGGCAAGATTACTAATAGGTGTGACTAGATTCAAATCAAAAATTAGTATTTGTAATTTGAAGGGTTGTATTTCAAACAGGGATAATTAGAGAACTCAATTAAAAATCTTAAAACAGTTATCTAGTCGTTCACTTGTACAGGTGATGATTTAGTAAAATACTGTTCAGCAAACATATACACAAATGAATAATGGTTATAACAGAACCTTCAAAGCTGTGGTCCAAGTCTTCTGTAAGATCAAATAAGTCTGTTATGAGGAATCTTCAGGTCATTCAGGTTACTCTGTAGGAATGTGCTAGGTAGATACCAGATCACTAATCAAAGAGTTCATTTGCTTGGAGCTGGCCACAGTATTTCATATATTCTAGACAGTTTATAGCAGGTGAAGAATCCTAAGCCCTTCACAAGTAACTGCACAATACTGCAGGCTTCTTTTCAGGCAGAGTGAACTAGTACTAGGCATTTGAAGAAGGGGGGGGAAGGAAACTAAATTTCCAGTCACAATATGATTTGTATTGCAGCATAATAAAACAGTTCTGCTATACTCTTAATTAAACCTATACTAAGTACATGATATCACAGAGATTAGCGTAGTCTCAATACAAAAAAAAACAAATTTCCCTTATTTTTGATACACAATTTTTGCCTAACAGAACAATCAGGCAAATCACAGCATTAGCAACTTACTAGTGAGTCAGATGGAATGGGAGAAATCCAAGTCCTGGGTCACATCTAATGGCTCTCAGCTAGCTTCTGTCACTGGCATTAGCTGCAGCAGATTGTGGGAGACAGAATTCACAGTGCACAGAAGAAAAAAACAGATTTCAAGCAGCCAGCAGGAGAACTTCAGGTAGCACTTCTAGAGCAGGAATGGCAGATCTACATGTGAGACATAATACATGTGCTTTAATGTACAGGATCAACTGAACACACCTGTATCAGTGGCACTAATTTTTTAAATAATAAAAACCTGGATACAAAATATCAATAATGAAACAAAAGCTATCTAAAAAAAACATTAGTTATGTAGGGGAGTGCCAACACGTGCATAGCTGGAATAAAAGGGGGAAAACACACTCTGGCTGGTCAGTAAATGAAGAGTTCATATCTGGTAACAAATAAAAACACTCTCATGAACACACAAGTTGACATCTAGGCTAATCTGCTAGACAAGGGTGTAGTCCACTAAATACTGTATACACTCCCCTAATTCTCTGATGTGCTGCACTCTGAATGCACAGTTATCTATGGAGAATTTGTTAGAGAATTTGTTGGCAAGCGGGATGTGTACTAATAGAGATATATCTCTAATTCTTCACTGTAATGTCACACTGTGTAACTCTTTAAAAAATATTTCTCTCATGTAAATAAGTTGAAAGAAAAGCTGAAAGGTAATAAGATGAAGGCTTGCTTTTATCTGGACAAAAACTGTTCCGTCAATTTTGGTCAATGTAAATTCTCCCTCTTCCCCAGCTTGTATTGCTGAGCTTAAACCCAGTCAACAAGCAGGCAAGCAAGCAAGCATTACGAGATGGTGTGCAGTCTCCTCACCAGGATGGCCCTCTGCAGGGCTAGCTGTCTTTCTGCACCCCAGAGTAGTCTCCACCACTGGCCAGACTCCAGTTCCCTACAATGGGGAAATAGAACAAAGGAGACAGATACCAGAATCAGGTAGTACAAACTGGTCCAGAATGACTGAAATAAATAAAAATGCAGGCAGCGATGAAATGCCTTCCATAAAGTGAAACAAGCCTTTTCAGTCTACTGCTTACCTACTACTCCACAGCAGGTCAATGAGCAGCTACCACACTCTCAGCCAAGGGGAAAAGAGAGACAGAGAGTTAGGCAAAGAACAAAAAAACAGTTCCCCCATCACAGCCCCTGAATTCTGGAGGGCCCTTCTCTGAATATCAATCAGGCTTCCACTATGTCTCATTACAAAGTACTTTTAAAGCTCTTATTTGTTCAGACAAGCTTTGTGTAAATGTCTGACTGAAAATTCATTAGGTCTTTGTCTGTAATATTTACATAGTTTGTATATTGTGCAGTGCACTGTGCATACCTAGATACTAGGGTTTGTTATGATTTACTCACAGAAAATGGCAAAGAGACCATGTGGTGCATCTGGACCATTCTCCACTGTTCCTGTGGTAGTACTTACGGAGTGGCCAGATTCAATAAGTTTATCAATCTGCCACCTAAAGCTGATTTTAGCCATACAGTTAACTATATATTTAGATAAGTTTTTCCAAAGGCCCACAGCTCTCTGGGAGATGAAACTTCCTGTTAACTTCCTTGGTATTACACTTATACAGTTGTAGGTATTTATGTCCTTCAGTAATAACTGTCAATTTATTAAGTTTCATACCCATTCCCTTCAGTAACTGTTGATATTTAACCTCATTATGCATTAAGAGTAGGTACCTTCTCTGGTTTCAAGTTTCATTAAGCCCATGGGCTTGAGTCATTCTTCATAACTCAGGGATTTCCAATCCCAATTTTAACTTGTGGCCATTCTCAGCACCCTCTCTGGCATGAGTACATCTCTGTTGAGGTGTAGAGAGCATAATTTCATTTATTTATTTAGTTTTTTTTGACTGGGTAAGTGCACTGGACAAATCCTGCCTATTTTCAGGCACTACCTGGGGAAGGGGGATACAGATGAATGCCAACTGACCTTGAACCAGATTAAGCTGTTGGTGGTATTTTTCGTGAACTGAGGAAATTTGGCCATTGCACTGGGGAAATTCCCCTGCTCTTTTTAATAAGTGCCATGGGATCTTTAACATCCACCTGAACTACCACCAGAACAGGCAGATGGGACCTCAGTTTAACTTCTCATCCGACAGACGGTGCCTCAGGAGTGCAGCACCCCCCCCCATGCTGCACTACAGTGTCAGTAGTGGGATATTAACCCAAGTGCCTGGTGTGGGGATAGAACCCACAGCCTACTGATCTCCCAGACTCAGAGGCCTCAAAGATTATAATTGCAAGCTGTAGATCTTGTACAGTCTAACCCAACATCAGATAGTGGCAGAAAAGGCTTTTTGTTTATGGATGCAAAATTACAGTTGCTGCAGCCAACTAACCTGTTAATTTTGTTAGCAATTTTCCTGTAGGGCTCAGAATGCAGTAGTTTATTAAAGGAGATGACAAGGTGAGGCATAAAAACTGGTCAAATCAAACAACTTCTTTGTTTACAACACAACACCTGACTGTTGAGGTTTTGCCTAGAAACTGTACAGTTCATAATTAACCTGCTCTAATCTTCCCACCCACAACTTCACTAAATGAAAATAAGACCTTTCTCCATTAAAATATATTTTTTTCACTTTGTAAACACAAAATCCTACAACAGGACATAGATTTCTTCTAAATGAATGCAGTTCCTGGTTAATTAAAAGGCACATGGCCTTTGTAAACAAACTCACATGTTCTACCTTGCAACAACCTAACCAAAGAATAGTAAAACCTTTTCCATTAAAAAAAAAATCTGTTTTACAAGGGTAATAACCCATTCCAGGCCTTGTGCCTTCCAATTCACCTGAGATGTGCATTACTTCTCTAGAAACACATGCTCTGTTGTATGTTATTGCTCAGTAAGTGTCAAAATTTACAAAATGATTTCTACGTGTAAGCCTAGTGCATCACTTCCTTTATTTGATTTTAGGATTATTTTCTAAATTTGCTTACTTGTTTTGTGACCCCTGGGAATCTCCATGCTTGCTTCTTTTATTATCACTGCTATACCCACAATGCCTCCAGTCTCATGTGACAATGATGCATCGTGCTTCACTGCTTTAATAAAGTCTGACTTTCTGTCTAGTTTGCATAAGTTCAGTAGACTAGCATTATGAAACTTTAACCCTTAGGCTACAGACAGAATTTGAATGTATAGGAAAATTGGATGGATATATCCATCCATGGCAGAACAAGGGTTAAGTACAAAAAAAAAAGAAGTAGAACTACTGTGCTGGGTAATGTCTCTCCATATCCACTGAGTGCTAGTAAAAGCTACTGCCAAAGTTTGGCAAACACCTATGGGATAATCAAGAGGGCTATTCTTCAAGAAACAGCTAGAGTCTTCACTAATTATAGCATTGATGACATGGGGTGATATGTATGCTTTTTACAGCTGTGTGGGTGGAGCACTGTAGATGTCTTTTTATCAGTTAGGAAAAAGGGCTCTTCAGACTCCTTCCAATGAATGCAAGATGCAGGACATCAGCTACGATCCTTCCACTACCTGAAATCAGTACATGGGGGGGGGGTCCCTTTCCTATATGCAGCCTTCTCCTGCCAGCACAAATTATAGTCAATGGAGTATAACAGCACAGGCTGTTTGTTTCAGCTTGTGGCAGTGGGGTCACTGGGTTGTGACAGGCAGACAGAGATTGTCATTATTCTCCAAATAAGTAAAACATGCAGTTTAATTTTTTTAGTCAATCTGTTTGTTTGCTAAGTTAAAGTTACTTTCCCTACCAAGATAAGTAAAGATCCTGTAACCCTCTGTTCAGTTTTTGTACTGACAATCCTGCTGAAAAAATTGGGTGGTTACACTTTATTTACATTCTTAAGGAGTTTATTTGAAAATGCTGCTTGATTGATTAACAAGTGACAGTTTTATTGGTGCCCCTACTCTGATGGCTATCTTCCCACTTTGATATGCATGGATTGACTTGGCTGGTCAAGTCAGAGAATGATGAATAACACACAGTACAACTTAGAAACAAAGTGTTTACTGAAAATAAAAGTTTTGACAAAAAATCACCACCAAGTTATAACTAATTTAACATTTTTACTTATAGATGAGCATTAAAGTCCTGGCTTTGTAGGGACTGGGTATAATAAAGTCCTGCAAGAGCTGTGCCTTGTATAGAAAATGACCTGTAATATTCTTTAGGTCAAGAAAAGACAGAAATAAAAAAAACACATGAAAGCTGAATTAGCATTTATCCTGCACTGCAACATTACTTAATGCTTTATGGATAAAACCAGTGTGACAGGCAGACTTCATACACCCATGATTTCTTTCTACCTCTTTCAGTGTGCGATAGCGAAGTGGAGCAGTGCAATTTAAAATAGTTGTCATCCATTGTGCATTGCTGCCACAGCCTGGATTAGTTCTGAACAAGTGACCTAGAGGTGAAACACTACTGCTATCCATTTTTATCCAGTGGTGGGAATGGGGAAAAAATCTCCACAGTGCCCTAAATTTTGTGCAGAAAATAAAATCTAGAGCACAAGTTTTAGAATAAGGAGACCACAGTTCAAACTGCACCAGAACTACTTATTTGCTGTGTGATCCTGAGCAAGTCAGTTAACCTCTCAGTGCTTCAGTTCACTAAGTTATAACAATGGACAAATCTGTTGTCATTAATATCAGTACAGATATTAACTGTACAAGGTCTATAGCTTGCAATTATGATCTCTACACCTCTCTCTCCCTCTAGGAACTAGACTGACACAGGAAAATGCTGAAAAATGAAGCTGACCAAATGAGATGACTTACTTGACTGTTTTGTCAACATAAATTTTAAATTATTTCCAACAACAAATAAAGCTTACTATGTGCACTGAATGGAGGCTGATGGCTTGGATAAAAACATAAGTATTTCTGAAATCACTGACTGTAACCTACAGAATATGTATGTAATGTTCATCAGTGGTGAGCTTGATGGAGTGCATAGTATTATATGGCCCAGGTACAGTATTTAATTTTTTTTTGTTTGTTTTGTTTGATCCTCAAGCCCACATCTCCTTACCCATCCCCCAACCACCACCACACACATTTGTATCTAAACTTGCTCTGTAAATCTTTTAGAATTGTCATTTCTTCATGTTTGTAAAATGTATTTATATGTGGTGTGTAACTATTGTATTTATGGTTTTTGGTATGTTTTGTAATTTTGTAATCTTGTTCTTTGTTATACCATGGATCACAATTTTAAATGAGTTATTTCTTAATGGTCTAATCCTTCAATAAAATGAATGAATGAATCAGCAGTGTGAGTGCAAAACTGGAACATCTGTGTGCCTTTTCCATTTGAATCACATAACCTGTTATACATAGAAATGTAGCCCTCCCTCCGTCTCCGTGTCTTGGGGTATGGATGGAATATGTCCATGGGAAGCGGGCACCCACAGCAGCAAAAAACTTCCAGTGGCCATGTTACCCTGGCCCTGATGCCACACATAGGGTCTCTTTTCCTCACTGGTGCTGGATGAAGACAACAGGTTAATGCATATTAAACAGTTCCATTCAATAATGGAATGTCCACATGGAAATTGAAGAATCAATAGGGATTCCAAATTCATTAAACATGTTCACTCATAGCTCTGGGGAGCATTAGTTAATTATTGGGAAACACATTCAGCTTTCAAATGGCAGGTATAGCCATAATAGCAGTTTTTACCTGGACCGAGAAGGTCGCACAGTCTTTAGGGCAGCATTAACTTGGGACTGCTATGGTCACAAAAAGTTTGAAGGCAGCACAAGTCCCAGAACAGTTCATGATGCCTAACAGCCAATTATTCTTCAAAGGCACCCAAACTCTCAATGATCCCCATCTCTCTTTCTTTCTCTCTCTCTCTTTTTATCTCTCTCTATACTGACTTAGTGGTTCCCCCTTGGAACATGCAATCCTCATGGCTTGGGGATTTGTGGGATCCCTCATGACACTAGTATCCTTTCCCAAGACTGGCAGCAATTGTCTCCAAATTGAGAAGGGGGACACATCCCGTAGTGCTCAAAATCAGCTCACTATCAGGACATTACACTCCTTGCCACATTCTTGTCCACAGGATCACTACATGAATCAGTGCAGGCTTCCAGGGCACTCTGTTGCTTGTGGCTGTTGGCTCCCCTCTCAACTTTAGCTTCCCTTTGAGATATTATGTGGCTTGTGGCTACTGCCTCCAACTTCTTCCTCTATGTCCCTCCAAGTGCTACCGGCTGGGGGCTGGAGTGGGCAATCGACTCCATCCAGCCTTCATTCACTCTCACTCCTTTGCCACTCACTCCTCCAACTGGAAAGCCCCCTCACACCTAAACTGATGGGCTTTATCTCCCCATGCATCCACGGTGATCTCCCAACCCATGGGAGGCTCTGCCTGAGTGCCGAAAAGAATTAACCCTTTTTTCTACTGGGCCAAATTAGGCCACAAATCCCAGGGAGGGCCGAATAGAACTAGTAATCTCCCAAAGGAGCGGGGGTTACACAAACATAGAAACTGACAGAAGATAATGACCACTGAGCCCATCTATTCCATCCATTTTTAATTATGATCACTTTTGTTGAAGACCCAACTTGCCCTACAGCACTGTCTCTTGCACCCAACTCCTTCCTCCTAGGATTTCTTTGTGCCTGTCCCAGGCATTTTTGAAACCCACCACTAGTTTCACCCCCACTGCCTCCCATAGAAGGCTGTTCCAGGAAACTGCCACCATTTCTGTGAAGAAGTACTTCCTCACATCTATCCTGAATCTACCTCCTTCCAGCATCATATCAAGACACCTTGTTCAACAGCGCCTTTTTCTCTGAAACGTAGCTCCCTCCTGTATCTTAATAAGCCCAAAGAGGTATTTTGAAGGTCTCCATAATAGCTCCACTCTCCCTCCTCTCCTCCAGGGTGTACATATTGAACTCTTTCAGCCTCTCCTCATAGGGCTTCTAAAGTAGACCTTGCACCATTTTGACAGCTCTCACCTCTCTTCTTGCTGCTTTCCCCTTTTTACAATTGTTCCCCCTTCTACACCTTTCTCCTTTGACTGATCTTTTCTCCTTTATTCCTTTGCTAACCCAATGCTTCCTTGAATAACTTGCATCCTGGTGGGACTCTCTTCCCTTGGGATCTCCCTTGTCTCTATCTCAGCTTATGGTGGCCCACATTCTGCCTCTCATATTTCTTCCATAACCCCCCTCAGCTACATTAAATATCCATAGAAGTAACATTTGAATCATCCACTGAGGACTGTGGTTGCCTCCTGGATCAAAGCAGGCCATCACCTCAGTATACGGCAGGTTCTTATTCTTTCAGGTTGGCCCACAGTCCCCAGTGTAGACATACCTCTCCTTCCTGCACCATTCCTCTACCATTAATTGAAGGTCTTGGTGCGGAGCTCCCGCTCCTTCCACATATAGTATAACACGCACTTACCACTCACATTTTAAACAAATGGGAAAAACAGGATCAACCAGATAAATGATCTACCTTTATCAAATATTATATTTACACACAGAGATGGCTACAACAGTTCATCTTTAAGGCCATGAAACATCCTTATCAAGTTAATGTATTAGCAGCCATAGCTTGTTCATCACTGTGTTTGGCTTGATGGATGGAATAGCGATATAAACAAAACATTAACATTTGCTGACCTGACCTAGATATACTCCTAGAAAACTAAAATATTGGATTATTTATTTATTTATTCAGTTATTCAAAAAGCACCTTTGAACACAATTGCTCATTTGCAAAGGTTCCACATCAAAGTCATAAAAAATACAATTATGGTACAGTAACAGCAACTAAAACTAAAGCACAGTGATATTCAATACTATTGCCATGGAAAAACAATGAGGCAAAATCACCAAAGTGAGCTACAAGCAAAGTTATGTATGGTTACAGCAACATGGTAAGGATGAGACTGTAGAGAGCTTTGGGAAAGTGCAATATTGAGAAGATTAAACAGTGAGTAGATTAGAAGGAGTGAATTACTCTATTACTGTGAAGCTGCAGACAGGGCAAACAGTCATCAATGATCTGCAATGCATCACTGTCGCATGGGACAAGAGACACTTTGGTGAAAAGAAAGGTAATAAAAAAAGCTAGCATGGAGATCCTCAGGGCCATAAAACAACTAGTAAAATTTAGAAAAAAAATCCTAACAGCAAACAAAGGGAAGGACTCATTAAGACTACACACGCAAATCACAATTCTCTGCACAGCACATTTTTTTGGTAAATTTTGGCTGTAGTTCCCTTTTGATCACTAGATCACCCATGTATTTTTCCTCACAGGTAGATATCAGTTTGTCAGTTGCTTCCATTTACAGTATGTAATATTTTCTTATGCTATTATTTTTTCCAAGGTGCATCACCTTGCATTTATCTATGCAAAGTAGCACAATCTGGTAGTTAAGGCTGTGAAATGCAGTCAAAACATTGCTGGGTAACAGTAATAGTAAACAGAGATCCCTTGTGGAGGTCCATGGGATAACAAGTAGGAATGTTGATAGAACACTCTAACTAACCAGCTAGGTAGAATTTCTCTTCAGCTAAATTGTTAGAGCAACTTCCTTTGGGACACAGGGTCCTAAGTTTAAACCCCAGTAATTGCTGGAGGTATGTCTTTCCAAGTAAAGGGGACAGTATAACTATGATGCTGAGGATATGAGATCATTTTGCCCTAAGAAAAGAAAAATGGTGCTGTATATGATAAATAGTAGTCTACATTATATAGTACTATTAAGTAGAGAACGCCGTGTATAATGGAGTCAAAACACTGCTAAGTTATGTTAACATCAAACCGAGACCATTAGTGGGGGTCTATGGAATAGCAAGCATGAAACTCGATAAAGATAGGTTAGATAAAAATTCCACAATATCCAACAATCAGGAAATGGCAGACTTAATAAGTTATTTCTAAGTGTCTACAAAAAGGGTGAAAACATAAAATATGTCTCTGAGGCAACAAGAGTTGTAGATAATGTAAGGATTTCAGCAGAAATGTAAATACTAGACTGTTCAAATTGGATCTATAAAATTCCCCTGAAACATAGAATTTTGATTTGATGGCAGATAAGGACCACTTGGCCCACCTAGTCTGTTCATTTCCCTACGTAATGGATAAGCTGCAGATCCTAGTTAACCAACAGCCTACTTCTTCCTACCCCACCACTAGAATTGCTTTATTTCAGTCCCATGCATTCTTGAATTACACCATAGTTTTTGACTCTACGACCTCTTCAGGAAGGCCGTTCCATGTATCTACAGCCCTCTCTGTGAAGAAATACTTCCTTACATTACTTATGAGCCATCCCCCCTCTATCTTCAAATTGTGCCCCCTTGTTCTTGCACCTCTCTTTTTCTGAAAAATGCTACCATCTTGGACTTCGTTGATTCCCTTAAAGTATTTGAAAGTTTCTATCATGTCCCCCCTCTTCCTCCTTTCCTTGTGGCTATACATCTTAAGCTCCTTTAGTCTTTCTTCATATGTCTTCTGGTGCAGAGCCTGCACCATTTTGGTTGCCCTCCTCTGGACAGCCTCCACCTGTCTATGTCTTTGTGGAGATGGGGTCTCCAGAACTGTACACAGTACTCCAGATGTGGTCTTACTAATTGTCTGTACAGAGGGCCAACAACTTCCTGTTTTCTACTGGTGATGCCTCTCCCTATGCATCCCAGTATCCCCTAGCCATCCATACTGCCTTATCACATTGCTGGCCCACCTTTAGGTCATCTGATATGACTACCTCCAGGTGCCTTTCCATTTTTGTTGTTGTCAGTATCTCACTCCCCATTGTGTACTCTTCCCCTGGGTTTTTGTTTCCCAGGTGCATTACTTTGCACTTCTTTGTGTTGAATCTAAGCTGCCATACATTTGACCATTCCTCTAACCTTTCCAAGTCCATTTTCATCCTTTCCATCCCATTTTGCATATCAACTCCATTGCAGATATTTGTATCATCTGCAAAGAGACTTACTTTCCCTTCCAGTCACTCTGCAATGTCACTTATAAAGACATTAAAAATGACCGGCCCCAGTACTGAATGCTGCGGTACCCCACTAGTAACCCCCCTTTCTTCAATGTGGACTCCATTAACTATTACTCACTGTGTCCTGTTGTCCATCCAGTGTTTTACCCAGGCTACCACCCTGGGACCCACTCCTAGGCTGGCTAATTTGTTTATTAATCATTTGTGTGGAACTGTGTCAAATGCCTTGCTAAAGTCCAGGTAGGCCATGTCCACAGCCCCTTGCTGGTCGACTACTTTGGTCACCCAGTCAAAGAAATCAATTAGATTTGTCAGACATGACCTTCCTGCTGTGAATCCATGCTGCCTTGGGTCCTGTGCAACACTGGCCTCTAGATACTCAGCAATTCTTTCTTTCAGAAGGGATTCCATCATTTACCCTACCACTGAGGTCAAACTGACAGGTCTGTAGTTTTCTGCCTCTGTCTTGCTCCCACTTTTGTGAAGGGGAATCATATCTGCCCTCCTCCAGTCCTCAGGTATCACACCATCCTCCCATGATTTATTAAAAAGGGTAGCCAGTGGTGTTACTAGTTCTTCCCTTAGTTCTTTTAGAATTCAGGGGGGTGAATCCCATCAGGCTCTATTGCTTTATCCACCTTCAGTTTTAAGAGTTCTTTCAGAACCTTTTCTTCTGTGAAAGGACTAATATCAATCCCCCCTATCTCGAGTGCTTCTATTGACTGGATTAGGTATCTCCCTCTGCTTTTCCATTGTGAATTCTGAGAAGAAGTATTCATTCAGTATCCCTGCTTTTTCACTGTCGCTCTCTGCCCAACCACCTTGCTCTTTATTCAGCCTCAGTATCCCTACCTTAGTCTTTCTTTGCTCCCTAATGTACCTATAAAAGGTTTTATCCCCCTTTTTAACTGAGTTTGCTATCTTTTCCTTGGTTTGGGCCTTTGCTATTCTGACTGCCTTCCCTGCTTCCTTCTGCTTTAACTGGTACAGTTCTCTGTCCTGCTCCTTCTGTGCTTCCTTATACCTCTTGAATGCTATTTTTCTCTCCCTTACCTTCCCCGCCACTTCTTTTGAGAATCATGTTTTTTTCCTTTTGTTTTGATTTGTTTATTTGCTTCACACAAAGGCTTGTTGCCTCTGTGATGGCGGTTTTCATGTTTCCCCACTGTTTCTCTACCCCACCTTCTTGCCTGTTTACTAGTGCTTTTCTGAGGCACTCTCCCATTTTGACAAAATCAGCCCTCCTGAATTCCAGTACCTTCACTTTTGTATGGCTTGACTCTACAGCTAAGTTTATCATGAACCACACTGTTTGGTGGTCACTTGTTCCCAGGTGGCTAACCACTTCAAGATTGGAGATCCTTTCTCCATCCCCATTTGAAAGTACCAGGTCTAAGATTGCTCCCTCCTGAATGGGTTCCAAAACTAGCTGTCTGAGGCATGCCCCCTGTAGGGCATCGAGAATGGCCCTGCTTTTGGATGAGGCTGCAGCAAAGGTGCTCCAGTTAACATCTGGCATATTCGGTTCCCCCATCAGCAATATCTCCCCTTTCTCTGCCATACCAAGGATGCCTTCTATCATTTCCTTGTCCATTTGCTCCCCCTGAGATGAGGATATGTATACAACCCCTGTGTGGATTGTGGTGCCATTTCCAGTCTCTAGGGTGACCCACAGTGCCTCTTCTCCTCCCTGTTTACCCTTTAGTTCTGTTGAATTGATCCGTTCCCTTACATAGAGAGCTACTCCTCCTCCTCTTCTTCCCTCCCTGTCCCACTTGTAGATTGTGTACCCTGGTATGTTGACATCCCAGTCATGGTTCTCTGTGTACCATGTTTCTGTGACTGCCACAATATCCAGGCATCCCTCTTCCATCAAGGCCACCATTTCGGGGAGCTTTTTACCTGGACTACAGGCATTGGTACTCATTACCCTCCATTTTTAATGACTTTACTTCTTTTTGTCCCATCCCTGTGCTTACTGCCTTTGTCTTTTTCTCTATGGTGGTCTCCATCCTAGACTTCTGAAAGAGATGGTGAATGAGATATCTGAACCCCTGGCAACTATTTTTCAGAAATCCCTCAGTGACGGTATTGTGGCAAATGACTGGACAGTAGCAAATGTAGTGCCCACATACAAAAAGGGAGAGAAAGCAGATGTTCAGTATTATAGGGAAATAAGTCTGACCTCTGTCATGGGTATAATACTGGAGGAAATAATTAAGGACAAAACAGAACAGTTCCTGGAAAGAAATGGCCTAAATGACCTCAGCCAACATGGTTTTAGGATAGGAAGATCTTGTTTGACCAGCCTGCATTATTTTTTTGAGCTGGTTAGTCTGGGTTTCGATCTGGATTTACCAGTTGACATATTATATGTAGATTTTGCAAAAGCATTTGACACCATGTCTCACAGGTAATTGATTATCTCTTTAAGAGAATTGGGTATTAACATCAAACTATTAAAATGGATAGGTTTTTGGCTGATGAATAGGAAACAGAGAATAAGTATTAGGGGAAAATACTCAAAATGGGCCTTAGTGTCCAGTGGAGTGGCCTAATGGTTGGTTTTGGGGCCTGTGCTGTTTAGCATTTTTGTGTCATCATTTCAATTCAGTGGAAACACATGGATTAGTAAAGTTGCTGATGACCTCAAACTCTGGGCCATAATAGCAAACCAGCATGATACTGAAAAATTCCAATAGGATATTAACACTTTATTAAACCGGGAAAAAATAAAGCATCTGGACCACTGAAAAATGCAAAATAATGCATTTTGGAAGAAAGACTCTCAGAGCACATTATTACATTAATAATCAGGTTGTGGTCTGTTCTGAGATTATCAAAGATTTAGGGGCATGGGTGCGCAACAAGTTGACCTTTGATAATCACTGCACAAACATAGTAAAGAAAGGAAATGGTATTTTGGCATGTATCAGCCAAAAACATAAGAAGCAGAGACACGGAAGTTCTGTTGCCTGTGTATGTAGAGCTGGTGAGACCACACCTGGAATATTGTGCCCCTCTATGTGCCCCGTATAAGAAAGGGGTTGTACATAAAACTGAAGGTGTTCAGAGGACAGCAACTAAACTTGTGACTGATTTAAAAAAATCTCACCTATGATGACAGATTAAAAGCTCTTGGACTGTACTCCTTAAACTATAAAAGAGTTAGAGGAGATGTGCATGGTATGCAGGGCCTTGAAAAACAGAGATTTATGAGAATGTTTAGGTCTCGAAGCAAAGGATAACACGAGGACAGTAAGGGGTCATGAAAGAACCTTAAGGTTGTGGCCTGTTCTGAAGTTATCAAAGATTTAGGGGCATGGGTGAGCAACAAGTTGACCGTCGATAATCATTGCACAAACATAGTAAAGAAGGGAAATGTTATTTTGGCATGTATCAGCCAAAAACATAAGAAGCAGAGGCAGGGAGGTTCTGTTGCCTCTGTATGTAGAGTTGGTGAGACTGCACCTGGAATATTGTGCCCCTCTATGGGCCCCATATAAGAAAGGGGTTATACACAAAATTGAAGGTGTTCAGAGGAGAGCAACTAAACTTTTGACAGATTTAAAAAATCTCACCTATGATGGCAGATTAAGAGCTCTTGGACTATACTCCTTAAACTGTAAAAGAGTTAGAGGAGACATGTGCATGGTATACAGGGGCTTGAAAAACAGAGATTTATGAAAATGTTTAGGTCTCGAAGCAAAGGATAAAATGAGGACAGTAAGGGGTCACGAAAGAACCTTAAGGGGTGAAAACTACAAAAAAAAAAAACACAAATGGGTGGTTGGATCAATGACAGGATTGTATCTTTATGGAATGGTCTGCCAAGCTCTGTAATGCCAACATAAGTCAATTCAAAAAATCTTTGGATGAAGCCTTGATACATTTGACAACTGAGGCAGAAAACAGGATAAGATAAGTTGGAAAATATAGGTCACATACGGCTGACACTAACTGACCTAACCACATCCTATAAACTTATGAAAGCACTATAATCCTTCATCTAGGAAAGCTCTACAACCCTTCATCTAGGGGGAATTTCCTTTTATCTGAATGGGTAGAGGTCATTCACTTGGGACTCAGGGTCCGCAGTTTTATTATCAGCAAGCACTGGAGATATGTCTGCCCTCACAGAGGGGACATACATATCATGGATTTTAGCTTATTTAGCTTGTCTAACTGATTGTGTGGGAAATGTCTAGCCCATGGTAGTGGTTCTAAATCCTCTGATCATGGTGTACTCATTAGTTATTTGTATTACCCCAAACCCACTGATGTAAAAATTATTTATTTTTTTTATTATAAAGTATACTGACAACACAGTTGTTGGTGGCCTTGCACATGGAATTTATCACCAGTTTGTTTGGAGCCTAAGACTATTGCCAGTCACATTACATTAGAGGTAGGTGATAGTTTTGAATTGTGCTTTCACGGAACTGTTGCAAAAATTCAGAAATTTTGAGAATTTTGTGAACTTCCACCATTGACAAGATCAGAATCTTCTGTATGTGTTTGGTGGATTTTCACCCATTTCCACAGAATTCTTTGACTGAACTGTGGAATAATACACATGAACTGTGGAATATGAGTTCTGAGAATTTTTTTCTGCAGTTTAATGAATTATTACTCTCTACGTGTAATTAGTCTGCAGTTCATTGATCAGTTCTGCATACTTTTTTCTCCACAGTTTAATATAATAATCCACAGTTTATACATCTATTCCACTGTTCTAAGTCAAAATTTCCACAAAAGTTGCTAATTTGATTTCTACACTTTTGCAGAAGCAAAAATCCAACTGTCACAGAAATTCTGCCAGTGGCAGTTTTTTTTGCACACCTTTAATTGGATCTCCAATGAGAGTGGTGATTACATACAGTTCTGCTGGTGGCTGCATGTGGGCATGATGGCCTCATCTGAGAAATACTGGCCCAGTGATTATAAACTGATTTACAAGTTAGAAGACTCCAGTGTGAATCTCTTTTACCACTACGTACTCATTATGTGACCTTAAATTAGTCAACAGGGGAAAGCTGCTCAGTCCTTTGGGCTGCTTCTAAGTGATTGTAAAAATCATTTTGATAGGCACTCACTTGTGACCTCACAGGAGACATGCTGAAAACTGAGGGTCACAACCCCTTCCTGTGCAAAGAGATCACTGTGTCAGCCAGGAAATGAGGCAGAAGCAATTATGCAGTTATGTAGCCTGGCGATGCACAGATGTATGGCAGGCTACATATCACAGCACCTTCCACTGGTTGCTAGAAACACGTGGTAATAAGCATGGACAAGCAGCAGTAAAGATGGCCAGGTGACAGCAGACCTGTATTCAATTTTGGTGGGAACAGATCACCAGCTGTACAGGTATGGGGTATAGTGGGTACCTCTGGACTGTCAGGGCTCAAAGTTATTTTTATTTGTCTACAATTTTTGATCAGAAAATGCACATTAAGCTGGGATAGCTTGTTTCCAGGTGTGTTCTGGTCACTGGGTTATATGGAGCAGTTTTATTGATGGAGGAATATCGGCCATGGTACCAGGGAAACTCCCCTGCTCTTCATCGATAAGTGCCATGGAATCTTTTACTTCCGCCTGGAGGGTGACCAGAGATGGACAGAAGGGACCTCAATTTTAATGTCTCATTCAAAGGATGGCACCTCAGTTGTGCAGCACCCTCCCTGTACACCACTACAATGTCAATTATTGGTATTGCCCCAAGTTCCAGGTGTGGAGCTAGAACCCATGACCGTCTGCTCTTTTGACTGCAGAAGTGAATGTGGTACTTACTAAGCCACTGACAAACCTTGGATTTCTCAGTTCCTAAGCCAGTGTTCTAACCACTAGTCCACACTGCTTCCTAATGATGTACACTTCATATGTAAGTTATGTCAGTAAAATAAATCCCTGATCTGTGTACTCCCTTATGCCCAGGACCACATTTCAAGAGCCATGGTGGTTCAGTTCCTTTGACGACTTCTATTGCAGAATTCCCTTTTGGTCCAGATGTCCAAACTCATACAAACACCTTGTGGAAGCAGAAGTATGGATATTTGGACCATGAGGGATTCCAGTAATGGGATCCATGAAAGGGGGAAACCATTGATTCACATGGCTCTTTAAATTTGGCCCTGGTGAGAAGGGAGTACACAGGTCAAGGATTTATTTTCTAGTCATAACTTACAGAGACTGGGCCTGATTCCAAAATGCATGGCGCAACCCGCGGGGGATCCTGTCGATCGCCAGACACATGAGGGCCCGACACCCTTATTATCAACTCTGGCTTCCCATCACATGCTACTGTCTGTCTTTTTATTTCCCACCATATAACATGCCAACACTCCACATTTCCTGACATTTTAATGCCCGATACCATTTGCAAAAAAAAAAAAGGATGGTACTTGACAGCTGCAGTGCATCACGCTTTAGATAACAAAACCAAAAAACACCATGGCTTTTCAATGCTAAGTGAAGCTGAATTAAAACTTTAAAAATTAAAACCTTCAGTACAAGCTTACAGATTCTCCTTCCATAGTTTTAAAGGGATAAATTGAATAAGTGAGCTAGTCAAAGCTCAGCAAAGGTAACATTCTTTAATGCCTGTTACCAAGAGATTCTGCAGAAATGTGCTGTCTCTAAAAGTGTGCAGATAAAATGAAAGCCAGGTAACTCCTGCACATGCCCATTAAGTACCATCAAAAGTGCACAATTTAAAAATGTCACTGCACCTGACTGTAGTCAATCTGAGCTCTTTACTGGGCATGCTTGTTTGTATCAGATTAATTGCAAATTAATAGCATTTCATCTAAGCTATACCATATAGATTTAAAAAAAATGTTCCATAGGAACACACAGCCAAACACACAAAAGTACTGGAGTTTATTTAGAAAAGCCATGCAATCACCCTGCAAATTATTTGCGTCCCTTCCCAAATAAAAATAAAAACATTAAAAGACATTAAAGAACATTAAAAGAATAACAACATAACAGTTAGTTACTACAGCACTAAGAAATAGTTATAATAAGATTTGAGTTTGAAGGCTCCTATAACTAACAAACTGTTGGCCCCAGTTGTCACTTTTAAAACTCCCACCACAAAACATCAATCCCTTAGAAAAAGCTTGATATTTGATTTTAGTTGTTACTTTGGTAATTAAATCTGTCAAAAAAAAAAAAACTACAGGTGTAAAGCAGCAACCTAAAACATTACGGGCAGACTGAGATGGGTAAACGTAACTTCAGGAACTTGAATTATCGGTAAAATTGTACACGCAGGCAAAAACAACATGGGAAACTGGAGTTGGGGACTTACGTGATGGGAGGCTAAGAGTCAGGAAAATGTGCTAGACCCACTCGTAGGTGTATGCGAGTTGCACCATGCAGTTCTACACCGGGTACCCTGAACCTTATTTCAGGATAAGCAGGGTCCCCAGCACCTATGCCCATGACTTGTGGTAGCCACAGGCTAGCATCAAAAGAATAGCACATTGGACCTGGGTGACACAAGTCATGGCCCACAATCTACTGCCTCCCCAGAGCCACATGCCCCAAAATGCAGTGGCAAGCACCTGGGGCATTGGGGGGGACAGGCCAGTTGGAACTTGTGCTTGGGGGCAGCACCAAAAATGGACCCAAGGGATCCCCAAAGTTCAAGGGTGGGAGGTATGTCAGAGCAGGGGGTGGTATGGAGAGCACATCCATGTAATTTCAGCAGCACTGCAGGGGGGCATCCTTTGCTGTGCCAGGATGGATGCCCCTTAGTCCACCTCCTAGCTGGTCTAACCTTGCTATGCCATTACCTGTTCTGGAATGGCATAAGTAGGTTACAGCAGCCTCCCATCTGGAATAGGGCACAGGAGCTGCCGTAACCCACCCTTGTGCCATGCTGCAGTGGGTTGTGGGAGTAGTTGGTGGCATAACCCACCTGTGGTGCAACCCACATATGGCATGGCGCAAGGCGCCTTCTGGAATTGCAAATTGTGTTCTGCCTGGTGTAAGGTGTGATTTGTGCCTTGGGGTTTGGCGTAAATCGCCCTGCACCAGGTATAACTTGTCTTGGAATCGGGCCCACAGTGTGATCTAGTGGTTAGAACACTGACTTTGGAGTTGGGAGACCCAAGGTTAAAACCCCACAAGATCCAAATACTGTGTACCTTGGGCATGTCACTTAACTTTCCTAGTGTTCTGGTCCATCCAACTGTGGCAAAGAGTAGAAGAAGGATCCCATTAGAAACACAGTGTCACATCTCAGCTGGTTTATCCTGGGTCAATAAGTAAAATCAAAATTAATAATAATGATTCAATATTCAGTCTGTTTGATTTACTCTCTGTGATAAAAACAATGCATCTTTCCCAGCCAAAATTGTAAATAAAAAATTGTGGTGGGTTAGAGAAGGAGAATGCATCTTGCCATGAGACCTATATTTGCCTGCTTGTGTTGTCAAGCTCATATTGCAATGCCATGGTAAGCTATGGGTCATGTTCCCATGCCTGGGTTGTGTCTGTTGCAAACCCCATTGCACAAGGTAAGCCAATTTACACTGTATCATCATCATGGACAGGATACCTGCTCCCCACATGACCTGTACCCACTTCTGAATATTGAAGTGGGTCCACAATCTCAGTGTGCTTAACTTCTCTCTCTCTCTCTCTTGACATTCCCAATTCTCACACTCTGTTGTTTGACCGGTGTTTACAGCTCTTTACTGCTGCAACCGTTGGTAGCTTGTAAAGTCCATTGGGATACAATGTACTCTATATGAAAGACAGTATACATACTGAACATCATTTCCATCAGCTTGTATATACTGTACTTATATTGATTGTTTAAAAGGAGATTGGAGGTCAGCAAGGAGAACGCAGATCAAGGATTTATTTTCCAGTCATAACTTACATACAAACTGGACATCATTAAGGAGACACTGTGGTCTAGTGGCTACAGATGAGGAACTGAGAGACACAAGGTTCACACTCCACCAGAGCCAAATACCTACTGTGTGACCCTTACTTTCACTTACTTTCCCAATGTGACAGTTGATCCAGCTGCAGAAATGAGCAGAAGCAGGACCCCACTGGAAACTAAGTGCTGCCTCTCAGCTGGGTTATTCTGGATAAAGAAATTGTAAAAAAAAAAAAAAAGATAAATATTCAATCTGTGTGATGTACTCCATGTGATAGAAACAGTGAGCTGATTAGCAGAACAAGAAGAAATCCTGCCATTCCCATGTATTGTATGATATTATACATGTATAACAATGTATGATTTTCGCTTAACATTTTTTAGAATGGAGGTAAGAATGTAAGAATCACATGTAGAAAAAAATGCAGGATAGTGTGGGAATAGCTTACAAAAGAAATTAGGCAATGTGTCATTTTATGGATTTGCTGAAGGTAAGATTTGTTATTTTTCCTGGGGGATATCCTGACCACTTTTTCCCATAGATTTATGTTCTTATTGTAGCCTGATTCTTGGCAACTAGTCCATGCAGAGAACATCTTTGGTATGGACTGAGATTGGTCAGCTGTTTCCAGATACATGTCACCATCGTTTCTTTTCTCACAATTTACAGTGCACCTCTTTCAATTTTAAGAGCCCCCGTGCTCTAAACCTAATTCATTTGCCTGAAAGGTACGCATTGTCGTATATGGCCAAACATGATAATGCTACTGATTCTTTACAAAAGGAGCCCTTTGTAACTGCCTTATACAGAAACAACTATTTTCCGCATTTTGCATATGAAGAGGTTATTACCCAGCCACTTCAGTGGGATGAACCGTTGTGGTTTTGTTTACTGAGTATCTCAATGCTTTTGTAAATCACAGCAAGTACATCAAAAATGAACAATTTATGCAAGACTTCCTCTTAAATTATGTTTCTGAGGCTACTAGAGTAGCTTGAAACTAATAGGTGTTTGTTCTGTTTCTCTTCTAAAGTTTAGTTTCCTGTTTCATTAAACACTACTGGGTTTTTATACGTAATGAACCTGGTATGCTTCCATATGTTCTGTGACTAGATGACAATGATATTATAGGGAATAAAATCCATGTTGTTTTTACATTTTTTACTATCATTGGATAGTTGGGTATGTATGAAATCTGCTTAACCCTTAGACTGCCAATAGATTTACAACATATAGGAATTCTGGACAGATATATCAGTTTGTGGCACAGCAAGGTAACCCAGTGTATTGGTTTATGTGGTTGTTTTGAAACAGTTCTATATTTTCCTTATTTAGGGTCCCTTTTTAATGTTGCTTTTCCCACATCCAAAAGTCATTTTTTAAATTACTTAAATGCAGAGCCCAGTGACATCAGTTGAGTGGAAGTCCTGTCCCTGGTGGGCTGGATCACAGGCTCCTCTGCCTCTCAGCTCCTGCCATTGTATCACCTCTTACTTACCAACTCAACCTGTCTTTCTCCCTCTGTACTGTTGCACAGTCCTAGAAGACTGCAAATGTTATTACACTTCAAGACAGGGATGACCCTTCCTCACCAGGCAACTTCCTTCCCATCTTCCTTCTACCCTCCATTTCAAAGCTGTAAGAGAAACGTGTCTGTTACAGACTTTCTGAATACCTCTAGTCCTCCAAATCCCTCTCCCCCTACCAGTCTGATGATTGGAAGCACCATTCCACTGACTCCTCATTGCTACATGTCATTGATTCCATCTTCTCCGGGGTGCATCAGGGGCACATCACAGCCACAATTTTTATCAATCTAGCAAAAGCCTTTGATTCAGTGTCCCTTCTCCTGGACAAGCTGAGCACTGCAGGCTTTTCAGCTCCCACTGTTGATTGGTTTCATTCCCACCTCATGTGCCATCAACAGTCTGTACAGGTAGAAGGTGTCCTGCCACAGCAACAACCTATCCAGTCTGGGGTCTCTCATGGCTCCATTCTGGGTTTCATCTTCTTCTCCAGTTTCCTGAATGATCTTCTTTCTGCCTGTGCCATCTCACATATTCCCATACATACAGATGAAATAGTCATTGACTCCGATCCCTCGACCACAGTTGTGGAAGACTTGCTCTGCAGGACTTTCACAACATCCTGCTCTGTTTCCAAACCAATCAACTCTGGGTCAACAGTAAAAAACTGGTGTCTATGAGCTTTGGTAACAGCCAGAAAAAATTCCAGAATCTTGATTGTCCTGATTTTCTCCACATAGGGTGGCACCTCCCTTGAAGCAGTGCAGTCCTTCAAGCATCTCGGCATGATAGTAAGCTTGACTTCTGAGCCCACATTAATGTCATCCATGCAAAGCTCCACTCCAAGCTTGTTGCATTATACTGCTGTAAGCTCACTTCCTTGTTCTAGGAGTATAACTGATGGCATAACAGTTTCAGGGAGGGGACACACACCAAAAGTACCCACAGCACTTACTTGCCCTCCCGAGCTTGAAACATTCTCTGGGACTCAACTGGCACATGTCAGGGCAATCAGAACTGCAAAGTAAATGGTTAGAACTTGGATATAGGACAAAGGCAAATTTCCAAATGGGCAAATATAAAACAAACAAGATCCTTTTATTCCCTCTACATGAGCTCACAGGAACTGATGTTAAACTCTCTTGTCATTCCCTTTCCATATTTTAACCAGCAAAATCTCTATACCTTTCTCCATTCCACTGAAAGGTGAACCATCTTTTACTCCTGGTTTGGCTTTAACCCTGGTGAGGTACTTTTATGGCATAAGACTGGCCCTGATGAACACAACTAGAAGCTCCTGGTGTCCACCACACCAGGCAACACAGGTGGGGACTCCCTGGGCAACTCCAAGCCCCATTTTCCCATCTCACTAAATTTGGCAGATTTCAATGTTCCAGTGCTACCAGCTGTGCAGCACGAATGGATACTGTCAAAGATATTCTATTAAACTCTGACTTCCCACGGTCTATTCCTGTACACTTTCCCCACAGATTTAAACTTTTAAATTGTAACTCTTCACCCTCAGGTGCAGCTGTCTGCTGGCAGCAGGCAACATCCAGACTGATTAGGGCAATACTAGCCCACATTTATTTCCAAAAGTAAATTCCCACTTTCTGGCAGGAATTTTGACTTTTCATAGTCACTAGTTCTCAGGCAGAGAGGGAGGGCAATGCTGGATGCCAGACCAGGTCACTTTATATGTAAAATATCGAGAACTTCTCTTCAGGTCCTCTGCCCACAGATCTTCCCTGGACCAGCTTTCTCTCAGACAGATCTCAACTTCTGTCTTCAGTCCTTTATCTCCTGCTGGAGAGGGGGCACCCACTTTCAAGGCTCTGATACGATTGCAGTCACCATGACTGAACACTTTTGTTGATTCCAGGCTAAATAGAGAAACTTCAAAAGAGTGGGAGCTAGCAGTGTGCCAGGTGCAGGTTTCCCACCCATCCTGACTCACCAGTCCCTGCCTTTCTGCACAGACTACTGACTTCTCCCCTTTAGAATGGCAAGTCAGACAAGATGACCCAGTCCTCCAAGGGCATAGAAAACTGGCAAACCCTAGAGATTGCAACACACTCTTAAAAGTACATAGCTCTTGAGGGGACTGCACTTACCCACCTTCCAAGCCTTGATGCCCTTGATGAGCACTGAGACATAGATATACAAACTTCCACACAGAGGCCCATCTGGCAGATGGTCGGGCCACCCCTACACCAGTTAGACCCAAGGGAAATATAGCTGAACACTACACTGGCAGTGCATTGGACATAAAACAACAAATAAAATGGGAGCTGCCCAAGCCTTGAAGTCCTCACCCTCTTTTTCTTCTGATAGCCCCAGCCCGGTTCTATGTGATAATGGCTATTGCGGAAAGGCGATCATCATTAGGGCGAGTATACATCAGCGAAAATCAATTTGGACAATGTACATTCGTGGTACAGATCAAAAGGGCAGTGAAAACATATATTTTTTTGTTTATGCTGGGGGTTGCACCCCCCCAACTAAAGGATTCTCAACTCCAGGGAGGTGGGAACAAAATATTTAATCCTGGACCGGCGCAAAAATACCTACGTGCCCAGTATCGAACCCGGTACCTTCCCAACCCTAGCCTACCATTAACGCACCATGCCAGATGACCAGCTCAGTAGCCCACAACAGCACTACACCTCACAAACCCTTCCTCCCCTTCTGCCCTTTGCAGGGCATGCTTGCCCCATCCCCACGTGCATATACATATAGTGACAGGATGTCGCTATATTCGTATTTGCCCACCCCATCCAGTAGCCCTGTGAACAGGCGCCACTATTGAGTTGCCCTTTTTGTAAGCACTCAATAGTGGATGCCCTTATCACAGGATACTCCCCAATTCACAGTGGCACCACTATCCCTAGTGCAAATTACTTAAATATAACATTCCAGCTATTACCAACTATCTCTGACTCTATGGATTTCACTCCTGGCATACCCTAACAGTTACATGCTATTGCTAAACCATACAGTATCTATACCACACACTCTAAGTGGCATCTTGCTACCTAGTGGGCATCACCATGGCACAATCTTTTTTTCACCAAACCAGTTATCTGAGGTTTCTTCTGGAGCTTCATCTGGACACTGGAACCTGGATTTGCTCAAAATTTGGTATGCATTGTTCCACAGCGAAGATCCCTTGATGTGGCACATTTCATGCCGGTTGGATGTGCGGATTCTGAGACCCAAACAGTGCACAAAATCATAAAGTCACCACTTTTAGCATTTTTTTCCTCATTACCTTGTGTCCAGATGGTGTGGAATTTTGGTGTGATTTTTTATGCTAGAAACAGCATGGGTAACAGAACAGGCAAGATTAGTTTTGTGAAAAAAGATTAATCTGTTGCTAAGTTATTCCGTTTTTAAATTCCTATTGTTTTAAATGGGACGATCACTGTTCAGGATAGAGAGAGAAAGTTGGACAACGGATTTGACCTCACAAAAAAGGATTCTGTCTCATGAGACCTGTTCCTTTTTTCTGAGAAAAAAAATCCTTTTTCGCAAGCTGCCATCTTGTTTCATTTGTTTCTTATTTTCTTTTTAAATGCCACAAAAATGACATCCTAGAGAGAGACTACCACACCTAGTTGGCTCATCAGGACCCCAATAGGTGCAATCTGCACTTCAAATTTAGAACTATGCCATTGAAATATTTTTTTTCAATATAATGAATCCTTTTCATGACTGCATGATACAAGAAAATAATCCTTTTTCATATCAAGAGTCACGAAAAAGGATTCTTTTTCATCACTTGAGAATCCTTACTTGTCCCTTCCACTGCCCTCCCCAGTACTTAATGTTTTTGCTTGGTGTCTATTGGCCCCTCCACCCTCCAATACCCCTACATTTCCCTGGTGTCCAGAGGCACCCCTATCCTCTGATTACCATGCCTGTAATGAAATCAATTTCCCTGGTGTCTACTTGCACCCCCCACCCTCTGATCACTGTCCCCATGTCACCATTTAGAGCCCTCCCAGCAGTGTGGGTGAGCATTAGGCTTGAGAAACCCAAGGCACACCCAACACCTGCTCTCCTGCCTGGTTTGGGAGGGTGGGGTGTTAGGGAAACCCTAATGCCCATTTCCCAACTGTTGTTGCTTTGGCCTCAACTGGAGCATTAACATAGTTTTTGCAACATATATATATATATATATATATATATATATATATATATATATATATATATATATGTGTGTGTGTGTAATATACGGATATGCAGAATAATACTATTGAAAAGCATTCTAAAAATTTCCAATCTTGCCATCATTGGAATCCATCAATAATATTATAAGATCCCATAATGCTATTGATCTAACTCCAAGGATAGTATTACAGGAAAGTACACTGAATTCGTGCCACACACACTTCTCTCAGCTGAGTGTGAACTAGCTTTTATTGTAACTATTATGTACAATAAAAGACAGTCAATTTTTAGCTGACAGAAAAAAAATCAGTGATGCAGAAAACCCCCTTCTTGAGCCCAGTCCACCCTGCCCAGTGCTGCCTTGTTTTTGGGTCTGGGGGAGTGAAGAGTTTGCACTCAGAGAGAGCCAGAAGTGGAGGAGACAGGTGGCTCCACCTCCAACAACAGAAGTGACTGCTCAGGAGGAGTGCTGTTGGCTGTAGTTAAAGGCAGGAACATGAAGGTAAGTTCCTGTCTTACTCCATATATTACAAATGATTTAAAATGGGGGGGGATTAGCCAGCCCAGTGGCATAGAGGGCTGAGGTACTGTGCACCTTATCATTTTACCATGTCGGTGACCCATTTTCAGGAATGAGCTCAGGTTGCTGGGGGTTGGCATGGGAGGGAGAGGATCAAGCATCTGACAGTCTGCTTTCCTCTCATCTCTTGGATTGGGGTGATCCTCTGTTTCACTTCTAGGCTGCCCTCTGGTGGAGGCAGGATGGCAGCACCAGAGCTTGAGCTACAGAAGTAGGGGCCACAGTTACGTAGTGTGAGCATGCCTCCATGTGCACTTGCTTACAGCTCTCGTGGCATGGTGAGAGAAAGTGGAGGAAAAAATGGTGATCATGGGCTACATGAGGCCCTGCCTGCCTACCCTTATCCTGCTGTGTTACTGACTTCTTGATTCCCCAATCTGGATTCTGGAATACTGGGCGGGGGAGGCAGCCTTCCTCTTCCCAGCCCAGCCACAGGGGGAAATCCATGGGGGAATTGGGCTTAGCAGAGTCAGAGAAAGGTAGATGGACTTGAGAGGCAGGGACAAGGCTGAACTCAACCACCCATGGTGCACCTGGAGGATGCAACCTATATGAAATAAAATAGTGGGGACCTTCGGGATCATAGCTTTACTATCTAGTTAGCCCCCCTTAATGGATTTATTTTGTGTAAACGACAGATGCCGAAGGTTAAATCAGATTTGTACTTAAACAGTTTGAGGGCAATAATAGTAATAAGGATACTTGTAAGACCCTTAGTGAGTTTGTGGGAAAGTCAATTTCATCTGCCATTGCTTCACTACAGACTGCTAATAAAAATATTATTTTGTTAAAAAAAATTGCAATCGAGTTGAATTTGAGTTTTTATAGTGCTATTAATGTAGATTTAAAGGCTTAAAATTCTTTAGTTTTAGTCACTAAAGAATCTAAATATTGGAATAGTATTTTTTTATTTATGGATATATTAATTGAGGAAATGTTTGATTACTTAAATAAAATCAGCCTAAAGACATGGAATGGTGATGATGGTAATGACCTTAAACTATTTTCCTAACTTATGGATTTGATGGCTTTTCCCATATATACTTTGTTTAATTTTTCTTTGGAGACAGGTACAATCCCTAAGATTTGGAAGCAGGCAACTGTGATGCCAGTCTTTAAATCTGGCCAAAGAACTTGAGTAAATGAACTATCAGCCAATCTCTTGCCTCTCATCACTACTCAAGGCCCTTGAGAGGATGGCCTTTGACCAGATCAAGGCATACTTGATGCAAAATAATATCTATTTTCTTGTCAACAGGGTTTTTGTAAGGATAACAGAATTGACCACCTATCTTCTTCATGAGGCCTTGAAATGTGGAACTATGGCAGCTGCGATTTTTGTTGATTATCAAAGGCCTTTGATTTGCTTCACCTGGTCACTCGCTTACCAAACTCAGGGACTTGGGATGCAATAAAACTAGTTTAAGTTGGTTTGAGAATTATTTGATTAATAGAATACAAACAGTTTTACTTAATGGAATTTTTCGCCATCAGACAGAATTGATTATTGGAGTACTGCAGGTCTCAGTTTTTGGCCCTGTGTTGTTTAATATTTTTTAAATCACATAATTTGGGAATTTGCAGTCACATACGTTATTTTATGCTGATGTCACTGTTTTATATTTCAAGGAAAAACAACTAGAACCTTTGATTTCTACATTACAAAAATATTTTCTTTTGGTTCAGAAATAATGGGCTGTTGCTGTTTCTAAGATCAGGTCCACTGTATTTTGTATTAAATCAATGGTTCTAGTTCTAGCTATCCCTTCTGTAGATGTTATAAAGGATAAACAGAGTAATGAGTCTGCAATTGTAGTTTCTTCTAAGTATGTGGGTTTTTATTTGAATCGGTTGTTATCTTACATTATAAAATGGGCACTGACATCCAAAAACCTGATTGGCTAGAACCAGTCACCTCACCGTGCAAGGATGTCGTACTACCCATGGTCATCCTGGTATTAGCCTCATCACATATTTTTAAGCAAGCATAGAATTTAAAAGAAATGCTTGGCAGCCATTTTTTTCACTCAAAAAAAGAACACATTGTAAAGTGAAAAATGTAATAGTCAAGTGTAGAAAAAAGCATGTCATCCCATTCACCTCATGAAGAACAACAGTTATGTCTACAACACAACACCTACAGTTGTTCCTTCCATCAGTAAAATGTTTAACTTTTTCTTTGCCAGATGACCTGAACTCTGGTCTTCCCTATGTTCAGAACTGTTCAGGACATCCACTGAACCCACTCTGGCATTTGTATTAAACCATTCCCCCAGGAAGTATATAAAAAAGCAGCTGAAGAAAGGAAAAAAAAAAAGCCTTCTTTAGTTATGTTTGACATAATCTAAACAAACGGGAACAGGAGTAGGGCTGACATCTGCAATGCTTTTTCAGGGAAACTCTGCACTAGAGACGCTGAAATCTGTATCCAACCCAACAACTAGTTTTTAATTAATTAAAAACTGCTCTCTTCTGACAATTTTGTGTTTGCTGTACTACCACACTACAACTATACTGCACTACAGCTGCTACACTTTATTTATTTATTTATTTGCTTTTGTTAACTGGGTGAGAATACTAGACAACCAAGTGCCTATTTTCAGGTGCGACCCGGGAGATTGCAATGATACATTCTTGGACAGGCAAAACAAGTAAGGTTACATTTAAAGTGCATCAAATAACAAGGTCAGTACAGGAAGACAGCAGGATTTTAACAATGCAGACAACAGGTAGTATAACATTAGGGGAGTCTCAGGATAGGCAGGGGCCACCATGTCAGGTGGCAACTCAATAAAAACTAGTAGGTAGGCAGAGAAGAAACAAACTAGGGTGAAGGAGGCCCAATGCATAGTCTGGAAGTAGGACACTAACTATGCATACACTGATTGAGCAGTTGGGCCTAAAGTGGATTAATCTAACTAGTTGGTCTCTTGCTCGGTAGTGGAATAATGGTGCAGCGGACCACTGTCATAGCCAGATAAATTTGGTGGTGACTCAGCCAGTTGGAGCAACAGAGGTCGGTTGGGTTCATCTGGTGCAAAGGCAGGTGGAGGCCTTCAACCTTTGTGGGTGAGCACTTCAGTAAGAGCTGTTGAACAGCAGTTCCTGCAAGCATCAATTTAAATTGTGATTGTATTGGCTAAGAATAACCAGTTTGATCTATGATGTTCAGAAAAGTTCACTCACCAAACATAGCCCTTTGAATTTATGAATGGGTGAGTAAGTAGGGATGGGGGTTGGACAGGTGTATGCCTCAGTTGGAGATTCTGAGTTGCAGTTGGGGGTGGGTGACTTCATGCTCTAATCTGAGCTTCTGAGCTGCAGTTCCTGCTCTTCTGAATCTGAGCTGTGATCAGAAGGGTTGATCAGGGATAACATTTCACTGAATGGGGAACAAAATGCTAGGAACACTTATTCCAAACTTATCCCTCTATTTAAGTTACTGCTTGAGTGGGTAGGAAGAGATAACAGTATAGAAGTACAAATCAAAAGAAAACTACAACTATGGAATCTGCATTAGGTCAACTGGGTACTGGTAGCACTGAGATACCTGCACACCCAGGGGTTGAAGGCACTCACCCTGCATCCTTGTGCCTCACTACACCCCAAGGTGTGCAGGTAGTTCAGTACTACTAACACCCATCCATGTCTTATTGCTTACATTTCCATATTGATTTTCTGATTAACACTGTAAATAGTATACTTGGCCAACTATGTAGAATACATAATTGTCTTTCCTTTCATTCTAAAAACTTTCAGTTCAGTCATTTATATTTCTGGTAATTGATTTTGGTTTGCCAGTGTACTCTTCTGCTATTGCAACTGCTTTGAACAGAATCAACATTTCATATCAAAAGGCTTGCAGATTTGCTCTGAACTATTCCAGCTATATGTAACCTCCCTGTTACCCGGGGTTACTAGAATCCCAGTAAGACCCAGTGGTAGGCAGGTAAGGCAGCTTGTGAAACTCCAGTTAAATGGATTTCACACTGTCTCACTCTGTTCTCAGTCTCAGCTGAGACTCAGGGATGACATCACCATAGAACTTTCACAGCTGCATGAGCCACATTGGAATCTGCCGTTGGGAGTTAGGTTAGAATGTTGGGAGTTTTTGAAGGGAGTTGTGTGTGAGCAGTCTTGAAGAGAGGAGCACAGCAGTCTGTGCACAGGATTTTAGAGCCTAAAGCTCTGATATAGAGCTACTGTAAGGGAGAGGTGTGTGTTTTCACCAAAAGAGGAACACAGTAAGCTCTTCATGAAGTGGTGGAGACTGCTGTTACTGGTCCCTGTGCCCCATCCCTGAGGGGATGGGGTGGAAAGGTTTGCCTGTCATTCCAAGGGCAACCATCCTGGTTCCAGCTAGGGAAGAAGCTGCCTTATTCCAAGCTGTGCTGCAGCACCAGAATCTGTGAAGAATCGCCTGTGGTGCCCCTGCAACCAAAGGGTGAGTCTGCTCTTACATAGGGCCATTGTTTTACCTAAACTGTTGTAAAGTGGGGATTGGACTGCTTAAGTGAGAGGCCTAGAGTAATGGGCTAAGTCAAGTAAAAGTATGTTCAAGTCCAGCAAGAAGAGTAAAGTAAAGTGGGGATTGGACTGCTTAATCAGTGGGAGGCCTAGAGTAATGGGCTAAGCCAAGTAAAAGTATGTTCAAGTCCAGCACAATGGGAAAGCCGAGACATGTAGAGGAAATGTGCCAAGCATTTACCCTTTAATCTACATTGCCAAACTTTTCAGAAAGAGATGTTTCATGTCCAGAGAAATTGCCGGGTATGAATTGTGGAAGCGAGAGGTGGGAGAACCCCCATCAGTAGTAACCAAATTCACCTCTACGGATTTGCTCTCTGGCCCTTTTACTTTTCCTCAGGCACTTGGCCAGTGCTGAGGAAAGTACCCAGATGTGGGATTAAAAGGAAGTTTCCCTTATGGAGTCGAAGGCTCTAAGGTGGTTTAGGGAGCTACCGGAAATTGTGTCCATGTCAAATGGAAGGTGTTCGAGTGGCCAGCAGGGGAGACAAGCCAGGGAAATCCCCAAATAGTGTACAAGTCGGGCTGTGTACCCAAAGCAGCATGCATGTCCGGGCTGTGTGCCTGGTGGGTTCAGAGCCTGAGGGCTGAAGTGTTGAGGAAGTGTTCTGATTCTTAATCTGCATTACCAGAAATGTAGCCCCATGGGGGTCCGTCTATGCTTTGTTTTGTTCTGCTTGGATGTAAATAAAGCCTCACTTTAGAATCCCATTCCTGGTATTGGACATTACAGTTATTGCTTCCTGTGTTTGGATTTACTTGGGTGCCCCTGTGCAGAGTAGCCAAACCTAGCCCTTGTGCTGAGTAACCTAGTCCTCCCCGAACCCAGTCCCCACCTGGTACTGCTGTCAGCTTCAACAGCATACCACCTGTCGTTTGCAAAAAGGCGGGGTGAGGGCTTACATATACACATAATTGTAAATTGTATTCTGTTTTGAAGTTGTTTTCATTTGATTCTGGCTGTTTTTATTTTCATGAGATCTCCTTTAGGCAATTTTTACATAGCTCAGTATCCTTTTCTTTGATATACTCACTACAGTTTAGAAGGACTTCTCATGTTACGTGTTCATCCATAGCATCAAAACTGAAACTTGCTGACTTCTGGTGATTTCACGATGCTGTGAAAAGTCACTTCACAGTGCTCTGACAGGGGATTTTCCAAATAACCTCCTTCTTTCCTGAAAAAAGGCTAATAACTCTCTAATCTACTATGTGGAGGTTTCCTACCAATGAAGCGCCACTCTGGCCAAGCTCTCTCACCCCAGGAATTGGCAGATGGAGACCGATTCAGTGTTGGCAGCTCTGATTGCAAGGGCTCGCAGTCTTCACAAACTATATGGCAGAACTGAAAGAGCATTGCATCTGTCATCAATATAGGCCTTCAGTGTCAAATGGACATCATGATTAGTGAGCCTTGCAGCTTTCAGAAAGAGATGATGCTCACTACAGTGGTGCTCAGGACAGATATTGGGAAAATGCAGAACAGACTGGCATCGATGAACAGCTTTCTATATAAGATGGTTGCCTTGATACCACCAACTGGGTGGTACTACAGTTGCACACTACTGATTAAGCCCTGCAAAATAACATAGATGATGCAGAATGCCAAGCTCTGTGCAACAACCGAAGACTATAACCTCTTAAAAGTGGATAAGGGACCTGGCATTATTGCTTTTCATCCCATGTTTCTTAACTTTGTCCTACCTATCCTGCCAGACTTTGCCCTGGAGCCTGAGTGGGCCCACTGGGCACTTGGTCTGACTCTAACAAGGTCTAAGTCACAGCCCCACTCAGTGGTGCTGCGATTCATTTGCTACCCCAAAAAAGGAGAAAGTGATTCACTTGGTTTTGCAGAAAAAGACTGTTTTGTACAACAATACCAGGATCTTTTATCGACAATGATTACTCAGCTGCTGTAATGTTCAAGTGTCGCTCTTATATTCCACTCCTGATAGTTCTGAAAGCCAAACACCTTCACTTTCATATGCTCTACTCTGCTAAGCTCCTTGTATATTTTTCTGAAGGGTCACTAAAGTTTTACTTAGCAAACACAGCCACTGAGGAATTAAAAAAATGTGGCATAACATACCATCCCAACCCAACCACAGTGGCCACAGCCACAGTCAACCCTGTCTTCCAAGCTCTTGCAGCAAGCATGGAGTAAAGCATAGAGAAAGAATCAGAAGGTGCTCAAGAAACAGCATTTGGCAGATGCCATGCCAGAAAACATGCAACACCAGAAAACCACTACTACAAGTAAAGACATTGCAGACCTCCCAACTTGAGCTGGACACTAGGATTCTCAGGTGGGATTTTGAACTTCTCCTAATGGTTTCTCCTCCATACTCTCTCTCTCCTGGGTCTCCATCACTGCCCTCTTCTTGCTCCACTCACTCCCTATCCTGGTAGCCGCTGCTTTAATTCAATTAAATAGTGTATCATTCATTGGTAAACCTGTACTTTTTCGTGCGCTTTCTGTGCTTATCTCATTTCTACCAGAGGCCCATAAATGGGGTCAGCAATCTCCAGCAGCCTGAGGGTTGTTTTCCCTTCTTGCATGGCTCAGCCTCCCTCATGAGTAAACCTGCTCTCAGAAACAACACAAGGACCAACTACTTGTTTTAGTTTAAATGTTTTAATACAAATCTACAGTAATGGAGTAGAGGTGCACAGAACTAAACACAATCCATTCATTGCCCTGGCTCTTCAGGTAAGAAACCCTTCATCAGGAGGCAGGGTTAGTGAGAGACAAGGGATATCATTTTATTGGATGCCTCATGAATAACCATGAAATAAAAAAATTATTAACATATATTAATAAAGAAAAAAATCACACGATTACAAGATTAGAACACTAAAAAATAGCATAACAGTCCATATTTAAACCAGTTTATAAACTGATCTCATGTCTGCAATAATACACCATTAATTTCATACTCATTCTTTTGCATACTGCAATAATAAACCAGAAATATACAGGCAGTCACCACACACAAGATGGAAAAGGAAGGAAAGCAGCTGAGATCTGACATGGCAAATGTGATCTGCAAATGCCAATCTCCAAGACAGAAAAAAGCAGAAAGAAACTGAGTACCTGTAACAGACCAGGTGATTGGTATTAAATATTGAAATAATAAATGTCCACATAAAATTCAAAATTTTGCAAAATACATTGGATCTATTGTATCAGTATTTATTGGAAACTGCAAGAAAAAAATTACAAAAATAAAACTTATATATAAAATATGAACACTAGGAACTATGAACTCCAAAATGAGGTCAACAACCATGCAACTGTTACTCTACAGAATAGTGGTGGAATACATTTTAGACAAACATATAACTAAATGTTATAATAACTGGTATAAATATTAACTTGATGTGACCCTAATATAAGGGTCACTATCTTAAAGCATTATGTATAGCAAAGGGGTAGTAAATCACATGATTGCCTATTCTAGTCCAACAAATAAGGCTTAATATCCCATTGATTGTTTAAGCCCAATGGTTTGACACTTTTGAATGAATATATCCCCAAACTGTCTCATTTCAATAAACAATGTCTTCTGTTTCCACATTTTTTCAATGTGGAAACATGTTCAGTGCCCATAAGTTTTCATATATTCGGCACTGGAGTTGTAACATTCTGAGAAATCAATCCCAACTGTATTGTCTTGTCTACCATTTTCAATTGATCTAACATGTTCCTCCACGCTTTGTTTTAGAGGTCTGACAGTACGTCACACATAGATTAACTTGCAGGTGCACTACAGTACATAAACTTTGAAAGGGATGTCAAAAGTTATGCATTCCTTCACTTTGACTTTAATATTTTCTTTTGCTGGGTATTGGAACTGGTTGCTGGGAGAGGCGTGTTTGCAAATGTTACAATGGTTACATTCGTAAAATTCTTCTGCTCTTTTAGGCAGCCAGGTTCTGTTACATTCTGTTGAGGGATCCCTATACAGCCTGCTACATACCACTTTGTCCTTCATGTTTGGCGCCCTGCTGAATGACACCCTTGGTTTTATGCCTACAGCCTTGTTTACTTCTCTGTCACTGGTTAAAATGGACCAGTTATTGTGTACAATGTTACCCACTTTCCCAGCTAAGCCATTAAAGTCTCTTACAAAATTTACAGGGCTAATCTCATTTTGTGCTTTCTCCATTGTTACATTTGAATCTAGGTCTAGTAGTTTTCTTCTGTCTAACCCTAAAACCCTGTTTTTAGCCTTTTCCAAATGTGCAGTCATACTATTCTTAAAAAATCGTAATTCCAGCTCTGCTGCGTGTTTAAGGAATACCTACCTCATTGTTACTGCAATTTATCGGCAACCACAACATTTGGCTACGCAGGATAGACTCTTTCAGCTTTGGGGGAGTGGGCACTGTCAACTCGTAGTAATGAATTTGTGCTGTGGTTTTCCTAAAGCATCCATTGGTAAAAATTTCACCTGGCTTACCCATATGTTCAAGATTTTATTAGTAATAATTTCACCTGGTTTACTTGTAAGTTCAAGATCTCAGAATTCAACCTTTTCCTTGCTTGCTGTAAATGTAAACTTTAGATTGAAATCAGTATTGTTCAGCCATCCAATAAATTCTAAGGTGATAGCTTCATCCCCTTTCCCCATGCAATCATCTATATAGCAATACCACAACTTAATGTATTTAAGAAATGGGTTAATTTTGGGTACTGTACATTTTTAGCATTTCCCAAGTTCCTAAAAACAGATTTGCATACCTCTGTGCCTTACTGGCACCCATAGCTGTTCAACACAACTGCAGGCAATGTTTGTTTTCAAATTCAAAGGCATTGTGTTTTAAAATGAAATACAATCCTTCAAATAAGAGATCAGTGGGAATGCCTATGGTTTCTACATGGTTTTCTAAAAAGAATCTGCATACTGGTACACCTTGCTCATGTTTAATGGATGTATATAGGGACTTTACTGTATGTCAGTTGCTAGCTACACAAAATCATTTTCCCGCATTAAAGATTCAAACTTTTTCAACATCTCTGTGGTATATTTCAGATAAGAAGGAAAGCCTGCAACACACTTCTGTTTATATACTTTATTGAATTTTCCATAACAGCAAACAGCAATAAACAAAGATAAAGCACAGAAGAATCTATAAGAACAAGACAAACAGGGATAAAAGAAACAAACACATAAACCCCCAAACAATACCCCAACCCCTCCCAACCCAGAAGGTCAGCGACCATCACCAAGAGGACCCACAAATTAAATAAACAGAGAAAGGGAGGTACATGTATAGAAAGCTAAACGTGGCTCACCCAGAAGCAAATAAGAGGTATAGGAAGAGAAGATAACAAAACATACAGTGTCTCCCACATTTCCTGGTACTGATGAGGGCACCTATTCAACAAGGCAATCTGCTTCTCCACTATCAGGCATTTAGAATTTTTTGATGCCATTCTCTAAAAGAAGGGGTTACATCATCCGTCTAATGCTGTAGAATAATTAATTTTACTATAATTGCTATCAATGCAATATTAACCTTACAGACCCCAATTAAGCCCTTGGGATATTTGCCCACTAAGCAGATATCCAGGACAAAGAGGTCACTGAGTTCTAGCAAGGGGTCTAAAGAGGTCCAGATCACAGCCTAGAATGGCACTACCTTGAAACAGTCCCACAAAGTCTGCTTGAGGTGCCCCTCAGTAAGACCACAGGGAGAGCATAGAAGAGAGGGAATCCTCCCCATTTTGTATAGTTTATGAGGGAAAAAGTACAAATTATGCAAAATCTGAAATTGTATTAAGCACAACCGATCCTGCTTGATATACTGTATTTGTAGAGGCCTCTCCACACAAAGTGCCAGGTGGAAGGATCTTCAGAGAGGGTGAGAGCCTGCCTCCAATAAAAACAGGTACCGGGGGGCAAATTCACATCCAGCAGCTAAAAGATGATAAAGCCCCAATACTGGATGAGGCTGGAGGGCTATGGAGCAGAAGCTCTCCATGGTAGAATGTTCCAGTGAAACCCAGGGCATGGGACCCAGATAGGAGGTGATCGCATGTGTTAACTGAAAGTATGTAAAACAGAATTGCTTGGGAAGATGAAAACATTCTCTCATTAAAGAAAAGGGCACAAAACAGTCGCCCTCTATAAAGGATGTAGGAGGGTTGCCCCACAATTGAGGGCAAAAGGAGAAAGGGACCGGGCATTCAGCAATGTTAATATTAGAATTTCCCAGGGCTAGTTGGGACAGGCATCTCGTCCAAGCCTGACCAAGATATAGCCCAAGCCAGTGGTGCACCTTAAGGGACCACCCAATGGTAGTGGATCAAAGAGAGGAAGGAATGGAAGCCAGCTTAGTGTATAGAAGCTTGGGAAGGTATACTTCAGCATGCTGACAAAGGGAATTCTCAATAACCAACCATAAGGGCATGTAAGCAGGGATGGAGAGAGTATTGTGGGATATACCCCACTGAAAATATTTGCTACCATGAAGGGCACAATAGTATAAGACTAAGTTAAGAAGTCATAGTCCACCAATGGGCTTAAGGACTATAGGTTTAAAAAAGGAGCAGCGAGTGGCTTGACCCTTCCACAGAAAAAGATTAAACATGCTTTGCACCAGAGAGAATTAAGATTTGGCAACAATACATCAAGCTTCCCTAGAGATTATAGATCAGGTGCTCCAAGTACAGATCAAAAAGTAGGAGGGAAAGGGGACATCCCTGCTTGGTCCCCCACCAGAGGGGGAAGGAGTCTGATAGGACCCCATTACATCATATGCAAGTTATCTGAGTACTGTATACAATAGGAGCTGGATCCACTTTAGGAATTTTTTGGGAAAAGATAATTTTTCCAAGACAGAAAATAGATAGGGCCAAGGAACATAGTTGAAAGCTTTTTCTGCATCAAGGGAGACTAAGGCAGTGGGTTTCTTGCTATCCCTTGACTCAGAAATAAGATGATGTAATATTTCTCACCTGTTCACTGGAAAGATGTCCCTTCATGAAGTTAACTTGTATGGATCTGATAAGAGACTCCCAAACAGCAGCTAACCTATTGGCCAAAATTTTTTTAACAATTTTCAAATCTGTATTAAGTAGAAAAATTGGTCTATAATTGCTAGGATGGGAATCATCCTTCCCAGGTTTTTTAATCAAGGTAATCCAGTCTTCTAAAAAGAAGGATTCAAGAAACCTGCCCAATACCAGAAGTTGTACAATCTAGTCAGAAAAGGGACCAGTTCAAATGAACAAGCAACATAAAAATTGTAAATAAAACCATCAGGAACAGGGGCCTTGTCCAGTAGAAGTTGCTTAATAGCATCTGACACCTTGGCAAGCTAAATAGGGTGTGCAAGGAAATCACACTGAGAGGGAATAAGAATCAGAAGGGGAAGAGGATCCAAGTATGCCGCTATACTGTCCTACAACACACTTCTGTAGAAAAAAAGTTTATAAAGTGTCCAAGATTCCCACAGATGGAACCATTTCCAGATACAATAGGTCTTCCTGGAGGAATTTCTTGCATCTTTATGTATTTTTGGTAAAATATAAAATCCAGTACTACTGGATACACCCTCCAAATGAATTTAAATTCTTCTTCACTAATGCAACCATTAGAAATGGCTCTTGTGAGAATCTGGTATAGTTCTTTATTAAATTCCTTCATAGGGTTGCATTGTAACATTATATACAGTAATTCATACCATTGCTTAATAGCAAGATAGCTACAGTATATCTACATATTGCTTTCTCTTCATAACAACAACCTTTCTCCCTTTGTCAGCAGACTTGATCATTAGATTTTTATCCTCCATTAACTCTTTTAATGGTGACATTTAATTTTTAGTCAAAATAAATCTTTTAGGAGTGCTGCATGTATTAATATGTCATGCACATGATGTGACACAATTGCTGGATTCCTTGTTATAGGACAAAATGTGGATTTTGAAACATAGAAAAATAGATTTTGATGGCAGATAAGGACCACTTGGTCCACCCAGTCTGCCCATTTCCCTACCTACTGGATAAGCTGCAGATTCTAGTTAACCAACAGCCTACTCCCTGCAACCCCCACTATAATTGCCTTATGTCTGTCCCATGCATGTTTGAATTCCCCCACTGTTTTAGACCCAACAACCTCCTCAGGAAGAAGGTTCCATGTATCCACCACGCTCTCTGTGAGGGGTTGTTATTTCAATTTTAGGGGTACCAACTTTCAAATGCTACAGACCATAGAGGATCCCTGAGGACACTATCTTTTTGTACATGGGGTGCGGGGCTATTCTGAAATCATGTTGGGCTGTATATACGGTCCAAATGTGGAGTCTCCAAATTTTTTTTCAGAATTACTGACCTGTTTAGCCCACTTTTCCCACCTAGCAATCATCCTTGCTGGGTCTGGAATCTCACCCTAAACCCAGATCTGGACAAAAAGGGTCAAATGAATTAATTGATGTGGGAGGTCTTTGCAACCCCTGGAAGGTGCCCCACCCCTCTAAAAAAGCATACACTTTCTTTTCACTAGTCCACAAGTCCCTCTCTCATTTGGATTACTTCTTAATTAGTAGAAGTCTCCTGTCAGTAGTTTCAGATGGTGGGATGTCACCCAGAACAATATCTGAGCATTCACCCACATGGTTGCAATGTACTTTATCCTCCACAGTAGTGCTGGATAAAATCTGGAAGCTTAACAATCAGCTCTTCCAAGAGGAAATAGTGGTTTCTAGCCTTAGGAAGTTTATTGCTCAGTATACAGTGAAGGTTCCATATCTGACTATGGGAAACTGTGGTGTTCTCTTAAATGTGCACTATGTGGGGAGTTTATATGCCAGGGCTCTACACAGAAGAAATGGCATGAGGCTTCACTCCATCTTATTCTGGACCATATTGAGGTGCTGGAGGGTGAGGACCCCCTAGACACATCAGAAAAAGACTGGGAGCAGTTGGTAACCCTTAGAGATCTGTATGCAGATAGTTTGAGAGAACAGGCAGAATACACTATTCTAAAAACCCATTCCAACTACATAGATCAGAGGGACAAAGCTGGGCACCTTCTCACTCGCAGATTATGGAATCAAGAGGCTTCCCGTTTAGTGCTCTCTGTTGAGTCCCAAAATGATAACTCCCTGAAAACTATCCCCAAGGATATAGGCAAAGAGTTTGCCCTATATTATCAACATTTGTATACTATCCCTGATAATTCTTCCTCTATACCTGAAATACAGGAGTACCTATCTCATATTCGGCTCCCTTGCCTAACCCAAGCCCAGCAGGCTCTTTTGCTTGGCTCCATATCCCCTCAAGAAATCCAAGCAGCCATTGCCTCTCTCCCCTTGGATAAATCCCCAGGCCCGGATGGCTTCTTTCCTAATTTTTATAAAACCTTTGCTACTGAGCTTACCCCAATACTTCAGAAATTGTTCCTGTCTTTCTGTGATATAGGAATCTCAGACTTTTTTCCTAGTGGTAGCACTAATAGTAGTGATACCCAAACCTGGTAAACTCCCACAAAATGTTGCCAACTACAGACCCTTATCTCTTATGAAGTATGACATTAAAATGTTCCCCAAAATATTAACTAATAGAATCACGCAGATTTGGGAAGGGATAATTGGTCCTGAACAATTTGGCTTCATGAAGGGTCATTCTTCAGTCGATCACGTAAGAAAACTGTGTCACATCTTTGCTGCATCCAGGGAGGCCAGTTGACCTATGGCTGTGGTCTCCCTGGATGTGGAAACAGCTTTTGACATTGTGAACTGGTTATTTTTGTTCATGGTCATGGAGAGGTTTGGTTTTCCCATATTATTTATAAAATGGATACATGATCTATATTCTCATCATAGTGTGAAAGTTTACTACAATGGGGTACTGTCTATGAAAATTGAACTTCATTCTGGTACCTGTCAGGGTTGCCTTCACTCCCCCCTTCTGTTTAATCTCTACCTTGACCCTTTACTTTCCCTCCTTAGGAACTCTTCTTCTGTTAGTGGGATCCCTGTTGCCTCATTTGACCTCCAACTCTCTGCATATGCAGATGACATACTGCTACATCTCTCAGACCCCGAAGTCTCCATTAATGCAGCCCTTCAAATCATTCAAGACTTTGGCAAGTACTCCAACTACAAACTCAATGTAGGAAAACGGTGATAATGCCTTTAAACCCTCCAGTTGTTTCTTCTGATTTTACTCATTTAAGGTTGGGCTGGACTAGTAAACTTAAATATTTGGGTATCATTCTTGCACAATCCAAGGCAGCAATGAAGAAACTTAACCTGGATGTATTGGTTCAAGTTCTTCAACAAGACTTACTAAGATTGGTCTCCCTTCCCCTTTCTTTGAAAAGTAGAGTAAATATTGCTTATAAAATGAATGTCCTTCCCTGATTATTTTACCCCTTAATATGTTTAATATTCTACTCCCCCTTTGCTGGTACAAGAAGGTTCACAGTATTATTTCTTCCTTTCTGTGGAGAGGAAAAACCCCACGTAGGATCTATAACCGTCTGGGGTGCCCCAAAGATATGGGAGGCCTCAAATTCCCTAATTTTCTTATATACTATTTTGCAAGCCATATAGCAAAGTATGCTAGATGGCCTAAGGTGGAAACCGCTTTGAAAGCTTGAGTATATCTCCCTATGTCTTCAAATTGAAAGGCGCTTGATAGAAAGGAATGGTATTTCCTTAAATAGTTTATACTTTATATCCCCTAAATGGCTACCAAAATCACTTTGGGAGTAGGTTATCTTTATATCCCTGAGAGTACACACACAACTCTGCAGAGTGTTGCATTACCCCAATACGTTAGATATCTCCCAACCGATTTACCAAAATCTAAATTTTAAACTGGGAAGCTTTATGTTGAACCCCAGGATTATACCTTTTCTTGAAGGGAGTACAATACTCGACCTCCTCTCTGATGGGTGTATCTTACACAGCAATGAACTACTGGCTTGTTTCAATATGCCAGTCCAACACGCTTTCAACATTTTCCAAATTCGTCACACGTTAGTCGCGTGGTTTGGTCTGACACTGTGGACTACTAGTCAGAAGGAAATCCTCCAACTGTTTCAAATACTAGCCTGCCAACCTCATTCAGTATCCCAGTTGTCTGCTGTCTTAACCAGTAGATTTTCTCAAAATTGGCAGGTCCCTCTAGATACTGGTCCACCTCCTTTCCTGACTCCACATTTGACTGGAAATGTATCTGGTCTGACCTATACTGTTTGTTGTCTAATGACAGGCTCTGCCTCACCCAGTTTTATATTCTAAATGATCTCTACTATACTCCTGTCAAGCTGGTTAAAATGGGAAAACTCCCCTCTCCCTAATGTACCAGGTGTAGCCAATTGGAAGGAAACATGAAGCATATTTTTTGGGATTGCCTAAGGGTATCTCCTCTCTGGGAGAAAATCAAATGTAAGATAGACCCCCTTTTGGGGTTGGAGGAGTGCTTTCTCCCTGAACTCTGTCTGGTGGGGGATTACTCAAGGGTCTCCATTAAAGAGGAGATGTACTGGCTGGCCCCGATTTGTCTCTCTGTTAAAAAAGTGGTTCTACGCCACTGGAAAGACCAAACAGATATCCCATATGTTGAATGGCTCAATGAGATACTTCATAATCTGAGGGTTAAGAAAATGATAGCTAGCCTTCACAATCACCTGCCGGGGTATAGGAAGAAATGGAAAAGATTACACACACTAATGTTAGCATCTCTCTCCATCTGAACAGTGTCAGGACTTGTGTTGGACTAGAGCTGGATGATTCTGAGGGTATGATGGGCAAGTTTTATATGTATATAAGCCTTTGCCTTTATCTGTTCTTTGATGCTTCCTTTTCTTTACAGCTCCATTTAAGAAGACTGTCTGGAATCCAACATTATTAACTTAAATGCTCATAATCTGAAAGGATTATGGACTCATTATAATTACCCCTGGGGTGTAGGGACAGGAGGCGGAGGATGGTGCGTATGGGTATTAAGATGTGTTGTCTGTTAGGTAAGTTTGGTAGTATGTCTGTTGGTAGTATGCTTTTTCCTTTTTCTTTTTGCTTTGTTGGTGTATATTTTAAAAACTTTAATAAAGTCTAATAAATTAAAAAATAAACAGAATTCTTTGGTGCAAGGTGCCTGCACCAAATTGGTATGATGCAAATGGCACCTTGTGTCAAACTTTGTGGCAATCATGATTTTCGAATGCCAGCAGTCTGAAAATCATGATGCCTTGTGCCAGTCACCCTGCACCACCCTTGCAACAGAAGCACCTTTGCACCAGGTCACAAGAGGGCTTGTGCCATGGTGGGGCTGCACCATACCCTTTTTTGGAATTTTGGAAGCCCTGCTGTGAACGCAGTAGGGATCTCAGGTTACATCAGCCAAGAGGTTGTCTAAGGGCTATGCACCACTACTGGAAACTGTGGCAATTGGGGGGACCTGTCAGATGGGGCCTGGGGGCAGGAGGAGCATAGGGGCTGCCCTAAGGGGTGTTGGGATACCATTGCAATGACAGGGTGGTGAGGAGGCACCCAGCAGGGGTGCCATTCACAAAGGAAGACAGCTGATTGGCCTGGGTAGTGGTGGGCTATCAGGGATGGACAGTGACCTCCCCAGGTGGGCACAGCCCTGCTACCTGCCCCATAGGTGCCAACATCCCCAACCCTGTAGGTTGGAAGCAGTGGCTGCAGGATGAGTGCTACCAATGGTGGAGGAGAACATTCTCCGGACATGGCGACAGTTCCCTGGTACTCATCCCCCCACCGCATTGTGGAAGGTTGCCTCCCATGTACAGAGTTGGGGATGTTGGCACCTATGGGGCAGGTGCCAGGGCTATGCACACCTGGCACAGGTCATGGTCCAGCCCTGCTGACCCTCCTCTACCTGGGCCAATCAGCTATCTCACATTGTGCATGGCACCCCAACCAGGTGCCTTCTCAGCATCCTGCCATTACCACCATATCCTTGACATCCCTTAGGGCACCCCCCCATGCTCTTCCTGCCCCTGACTCTCGCCTGACTGGCATATTCACCACCCCCAACATCGCAGCCCCTCTAGTGTTGCACCAGGTGGGGGAGCACCCAATCCCTGCATCAAACCCTGCAAGTGTGCCCCATGTTTCCCGCCACACTGAACTTATTAGTACTAACTGGTCTTCCATTGATAATGCCTCCTCCGTTGACTCTTCCCTTAGCTACTTCAACTCTCAGTACCTGAATGCTTGGGTCCATCCTGCTACAGTTAGGAAGACAAGAACACATGGTTCTCGCCTCCCCTGGGTCTCAGCTAAACTGCTAGTCTGCCAGCAAGCTAGGGGCCAGGCTTGGGTGGCTCACAAATCCTCTGGAGCTCTCACAGATCTGCTTAAGTATCATGCCCTCCATAACACCTGTACCAGGGCCATCCATCTTTAACTCCACCTTTCAGGATAACCTCAACAGCCCCTCCAAATTCTGGAAGGTTGTTCATGCCTTATTTACTCCCCCGTTCAGCCCCCCTTCTGGTCTTAAAGATTGGTGACCTCACTATCTCAGACCATCCCTCTGTGGTGACTGAATTCAACAACTTCTTTACCACCTGTGCCTCCACCCTCCTTGCCTCCCTACCTCCCACAGCTCCTCCTTCTTCTTCCATCTCCTCCATATGTATATCCTCTTACTCATGTTTTCCTTTTCAACAAGTCTCCCCTAACAACACCCTGCAAGCTCTACTAGCCCTTAATCCTCACAAGGGCAAATTTCCTAATGGTCTGGACCCCAAGCTACTACACCTCTCTGCCCACGTCACAGCCCACCCTCTAGCCTTCCTCTTGAACCTATCCTTATAACTTGCCACTGTCCCTAAAGCCTGGAAGATCACCACTGTCATCCCTCTTCACAAGGACAGTGACCCCTCCATTCCTGATAATTTCAGCCCAATATCACTGCTCCTGATATTGGCTAAACTTCAAGAGCACTTTACTCTGGCCCAGCTCACCACTTTCCTTGATTCTTCTTCTTTTTTCACTCCTTTCCAGTCTGGGTTCCATAAGGTCCACACCACCACCACCACCTTCCTTCTCTGGCTCACTGAATCCATTCTCTCTGGCATGGATCAGGGATGCATCACCTCTGCCATCTTTGTCGACCTGGCTGAGGCCTTCAGCACTGTTTCCCACTCCCTTCTCCTCTGCAAGCTAGCTGTTGCAGACCTCTCTGATTCCACCACACACTGGTTCAGGTTCTGTCTCATCGGTAGGTCCCAGTCAGTCAGAGTCGGCAACTCCCTCTCTTCACCTCTCCCCATTAACACTGGCGTCCCCCAAGGCTCAGTACCTGGTCCAATACTATTCTTCATTTTCCTAAATGACCTGCCTATAGCCTGCTCACCTGTTAGTATCCACATGTACGCAGATGACACTGTTTTGTTTACCTCCAGTACTTCCCCATCTGAGGTGGTGACTAGGCTTTGGCTGGACTTCAATAATGTTCAGCACGGGTTTCATGTGAATCAACTCTCCCTAAATGTAAAAAAAAAAAAAGGTATTTATGACCTTTGACACCAGAGAAAAGCTAGCCAGGCTTGATGCCACCCCTCCTTCCATACCCTCGAGGGTTCCCTACTGGAAGTTGTCTCCTCTTTCAAATACCCTGCCAATAGGAACCATGACTTTGCTGAGCACATGGATGCAATCCACAAAAAGCTACTTCCAAAATTTGGTGCTCTGTAACAGAAACAGCAATTGCCTTCCACCACCAGCCTGCAGAGAGATTGTACAGAAGATGATTCTCCCTGTCTTTGGCTTTGGAGACAGTTTATAACTCCGCCCCCAAATCCACCCTTTCCAGACTGGACACTCTTTTTAACTTCTTCTGTCATTTTGCCCTTGACTGTCTGCCTCATACTCACCATTGTGACCTCTACTCCTTGCTTGTCTTCCCCTCTCTTTGTGCCAGACACCTTGCTCATAGTGCCTATTTAATTGGGAAGTACTGGCTTGGTTCTCTCACACCCTACCTCCACTCCCTGATATCTGTACCCCCTATCCCTTTCTATTCCCTTTTTAGAAAATGTGCAAGAAAATACACAGGCTCTAATTAGCTGATAACCCTGACAAGGTGGGCTTCTATCAGGCAACAGAGCCAAGGCATTAAAAGTGCCAGCTAGCCACAAGCCTAATAACAGAGATTACCATGCAAATGGAACGTTCATTTCAAAATGCAGACTTTTTTTTCTCACTGCTTAGCGGTATAGTTTGTGTCCTCCTTCCCCCCATCCTCGAATCCAGTACTACGACATGAGCCAGTATAAATGAATACTAAAAAAAAAAAAAAAGTAAAGTCAGAAACTTACAGCAATAGCGATCACATGCACTCACTGTCAAAAACTCTACAGGCATCAGCATACAGCCAGATATTTGTCTTGCTCCCCCAAAAGCCAGTGGCTCTTTTTCAACTCCCAAGCCAGCAGAACACACTGCCAAATGGATCAGAGTAGCAGCTGGATCTCCAAAGGGTTGCAGCCCCACACTCCACATTCACTGGCTTCTATATTTCGCATATGACACCTGTCAGTTGTTTTTCTCGGGGAGTGGCCCCCCCACCCTGCCACCAGCTCGGTTTTCTCAACCAAAACTTCAATTTTAAAAAAAAACCTTCAATACAAATACAGCCCCTTACCAAATGAAGATCTCTGTGTCCCTCTGCACTAGTCAAATACTTCTTCTTTTAGGACCGAAGCCCCGGGACATACACTGCAGACATAATTTATCTTGGACATGGTATGACCAAAATAAAACTAAACAGAGAAGGTGGGAAGCAGAGGTGCTGCATGGGGGGAGAGGTTGGGGTTGGAGTCGAATTAACAAACAAAATACACAGAGCTGTAACTGCATAATCAGTTTAAACTACAGAGTGCCCAACAAGACAAAAGTCTATAGGTTAAAAAGAAATAATAAAAATTCACATCCCAGTGGAGGAACTATTTTACTCACTATTTAACTCCAAAACCTATAATTCTTTATTAATTTTTTTTTGATTTTGTTACAGTACCATTTTCTAAGCGCAATAATACCCTATAGGTTGGCTGTATTGGGAAATACCGGGTCTTCCAGGGGCTATAAGACCCTCCACCTGCAGCATTGGGCCTCATTACACCCCTGGGCGGTCTGGTATTCCTCAGTACTGCCCACCCTGTTGGGTATTATTGCTTATGCAACCCCACCCATGGGACCCTCACCCTCCCCTCCTGGTACTCCTCATGAGGATGAGCTGTCTTCTCTTATCACTTCCCAAGCTTTTGGAACTCTCTCCCCTTAGCTATCTGCTCTACTTAATCTACTCGTTCACTCTCCCATCTCCTCTGACAATACATAGCCACCTCCTGCAATTGCTCCTAACCTTCCCCCTTGATTTTCTCTACTTGACTTTTTTCACTGATCACTTGGAGTGAATCTAACCAAACACTTTTGCTTGTACTGCCCTCAAGAATAGTCCTACCCCTTGCGGGGTCCTTGCACCTTGAAGGGCTGTAGGATCACTCAACTGCCAATTTCTTCATATTGTACTCCTTGCTTACACCCTCATGGGGTTCCTGCTTCAACTGCCAATTTCTTCATATTGTACTCCTTGCTTATACCCTCATGGGGTTCCTGCTGCTCCAAGGGGCGTATCTTATCTTATCTCCCATAACTTGACTTTTGTCTTGTATCCCTACCATATATGCCTTACAGTTAATAAATCTGTCTGGTTTCTGGTGCTACCTTAGTGAACGTGTTACTGTATTATATTTATAGCTCTGTGTGTTTATGTATATGTGATTTAGTTTTATATACAGAAAATGTGAATATAATTGCCACAGTACATCAATTTATATGTAATCTGGATTTATTTATCTAGTCCACACTTGATGGCCTGTTCTATTTGCCTATATCTCTAAATTGCTATGCACATTTTTTACAACTCTGTATCTTGCTGTATCCTCTGTACCCTTCCCCCAGGACACATCTGGCATGATAGAATTGACCTCAGTCTTTTAGGGAGTCCAGACAGTATTTCCTTCAGCTGTGAGTACACATGTCCATGGCATCTATAAAGGGTGGAAATACTCTGAGATCATCAGCCTCAGTATGTTACAATAAGCACAACATACATACATACATGCATGCGATCAGCTACACAATTAGCACTCAGCTGGTTAGGGTCCAGTGGTTAGCTGACAGGATCCTTAAATAATCAGCTGACTGGAACCCTCCAACTAGCCAACTGCTCTCTGCCTGCCATCTTTCCTCATTTTCTGGCACTCTTACCTGGGGTATCCTACTTTGGGAGCCCAGGCAGTATTTCCTTCAGTTAAGGGTTCTCATGCTCATGGTATTGCTAAAGGGTGAATATACTCAGAGAGCTTTGGGCACAGTTTGTTACAATAAGCACACCATGCATACATATGATCAGCTGCCCAGTGAACAATAGTTTCACTTTGTACATATTATTATAATAAGTCAGCTATTTTACTTGTTGTTTACAGACCCCGCCCACTATGGTATTGGTTTATTGGTTTATAAATTTAACTCTGGCAAGTGAATCAGATCAGTCACTTTTTTTACGACTGTGGGTGAAGCCTACAGGAATATTGCATCTAAAAAGGAGTGATGTCATGTTTTCTGTCTGTGGAACTGACTGAAGGTGTAAATAGTCTCCTCTGCCTTACCCTCCTACAAGAAATATTTCTGCCCTCAAATAAATACGCTTTCAAGTTAGTCAATGTTTGCAGGGTACTATTTTGTTTCTTAAATGAGTGGTACAAGAACTGGAACTTGAGTAGTGGGAGGTAGCATTGTTTTTTGAGGGGAAGTAAGGTCCACCCCACCTCCACCCAAGAAGCTCCAAAAGGTCCATCCCACCTTTTTTTTTATTCATGTGGGAGGGGCATGAGGTGCATCTATTATCCTGAAAGAAGACTCACATGTGTGGGATGTGGACCAAGGAACAGATGTCTGTGGAGTCCCTGCATTTTGTTAAGGGCTAGAACAGAAGATACTTAAAATGTCTTCAAACTGACTTAAAAACCCTTGAAACAAATGATTAGCAGAGTCATCTGCAGACGATACTTAAAATGCCTTCAAACTGACTTAAAAACCCTTGGAACAAATGATTATCAGAGTCACCTGGTGTCTCAAAAGGAAAGACTAAGAAGTGTCTAAAAACTAAGGAAAATAGACAGTTTTCAGGTATTTCTTAAACATTTATATACTAAAAACAAAGTTCAGCTTTTGGGATTAACAATATTTGTTTACCATCTTCTATCTATCTATATATATATATGTAGTTTGTCTTTTTAATACTTTCAAAATCTTGACAGCATTGCTGTTACTAATGTATTTAGAAATACATTTTTTTAATTGTCTTTATAGATAAATCATGCATGTTCATGTGAGGGCACATTTGTTTGATGGATGGGGTTCAAATTATTTTAATCATGCGCAGAGTGCTTGGTAAACACAGTCTGTGATGAAGTGTATTTTTCTTTTTAAGTCTGAGAAGAGAAAGCTATGAGAAGTGGAATGGATTAAACACTTCCTGGAACTTTCTGCATAACAAGTTCCCCATGGCACCTCAAAGCATTTGACACTAGGATCATAAGAGCAGTCAGTGTGTTACTGTAGAGGACATTGCATAACAAGAGACTAGCCTTCCTTTTTATCAAGTAATATACCATCTTCATTCTCAGGCAGGCAGTTCTGGGCTACTTTTTTATATTCTACTGAATCTTCTGAAAGGAAAACTGCATGCTAAAATCAGGAATATATGTATTACTACCAGTTTTGAGTCCTCACTTCAATCCAGTTTTTTGTTTCTGCCTAGGTTGTTAGAGGATTTTTTCTAATTTTCTCTCATTGTTTTATGACGTCTGGGGGTTGTCATTCAAGTTTGTTTTATTGCATCTTCTCTAAGTTAGTCTTCACAGCTTACCCTTTGGTTTGATGTTTAATAGTCCCTACAGCAGGCCAGTGTCTTGTTACAATGTCTTGCCACAGGAGATAAAAAACAATGCAGACAGGATTCACAGTACTATACAATATACTATAGAAAGTTATGTGTTTAAACACATACATACACACACACACACACACACCCCAAGCAGAACACAGTTGGATAACATACCAGTATTTAGCAAACTTGTCATACTCACTCAGAGTCCAGAAATTTTGGAGGGGCACGAAATCAAAATTTCTTTAGGAAGGTCTGGGTGCATGCTCCCCCGGGAACATTTTGAAAAACTGAGGTCAAATGGTGCATTTTGGTGACTTTTAGAAGGCCAGGAAGCTTTTCCTTAACATGCTAAATACTATCACAATGATACTTTTTTTTTCTTTGTTCAGTCTGTGACAGTGACCTCTTGTATTTTCAAAGTAATTTTGTAAAAACTGAACTGAGATGGTGCATTTTGGTGGCTTTTACCATACAGTGACTCAGCTAGCTATTTACAGTCCATTCCTAACTAATTTATTACCTGCTAAAAGCCAGAAATGCACCATTTGAATAGTCAAATTATTACAGTTATCTACTATAAATGCTTTGCATGAAAAATAATGACACAGGTCATCTGTTCTTGCTGATACATGGAAAATATTACACAGTAAACAAAGTATTACTTATATATATGCATTTGGAATGACAATAAACAGAGTATGATGAATCCATTTATTTGAGTAACTTTGTGTATAAATTTCATTTATACACACAGTTATTACATCATGCTCTAACACTCGTGAAGTTACTTGAGGTCAATGGCAAGATCATAAGATAACTGCTTTATCACACAGTCACCCCCGCATAGCCCTTATTCATGCAATAGGCATGGCAGGGTATTGAATAGCTAGTATAGCATACCATAATGCTATTCAGTATCAGAGGGTGGTGCTATCCATTTACTGAACTGCATAGCACTAGACTGCTAAACATTTTTTATATTTTTATTCAAGTTTACACATACAAAATACATTAAAAGTATTTTTCATTTTGCTAACCAGTCTGTGCCATATACTACGCATTTTTGCAGCTAATTAGCACTTTCACATGTGAAACTGCTAATCAATTTTTTGGGGATTATTTAATACCCTACATGGACACAAAACTCATTTAATAAATCCATTTATCTGCACAGCTATTGAATAAATCAAATTTAGCTATGCAGTAGTGATTTAATCACCAATTATCCACACATTATTTATGTCATTATCATTTATCTGCATAGTAGTGATGTCACGTATTCCCGTATTCAAATGCAAATAACTTTAAAACGAAGAATGATAGCATAATACTGTGAGAACGAAAGGTGTTCAGTAGAAAGATATTTACAAAATGAGTGCTGTTTCATTTATAGTTACCTTTTAGTTTTATTTTTATGATTAGCAAAACATTGCAGAAAATTCAATTTTGTTATCTTTTTGCAAGAAACAAATGCAAATAACTTTAAAACAAAAAAATGACAGCATGGTACTCTGAGCACACAAAGTTGTTCAACACAAAACTATCTACAAAATGAGTGATGTTTCATTTAACAGCAACCACTGTGCTAGTTGGAAAGTTGACAAAAAGTCACACAACCTATCATTTAAAAAACATCAAAAGTAAATGTCCCTGCAGTTTCAAAAAGCATCCATTATTGTATAAAGGAAATATACAATGGTGAGCTGTCAGATAAATTATTTATCTGCACAAGTGCTGTTTGACCTCAGAAGTCTGGACCATACCTCTCATCTTATCTTGTCAGCACTTGTCTTTAAATTGCAAGCAAACTGTCTGAATGTGTAGCATATTCTTAATCAATATACAAATAGTGGGTTTCCTATGCTTAGTGCCAAAGTATGTTTCAATAAAAGTTACATTTTTATTATTAAACTGCAAACAACCCAGAAAAACTGTGAACAGGCATGGCAGAGACCATGATGAGCAATGCAAGGCAGAAATAAATGTAGGTGGGAATAATCCATCACATTTGGGCTGGCAGTATAGCCTAGAAGTTAGAGGAGCAAGGTGTGAATGAACGTGATACATCCAGCAGACCAGACCTGAATTTGATTCTCACAAACTCCTCTTGCATACTGTGTGACTCTGAACAATTCACTTAACTGCCTAGTACTCCCAGGTCACCCCAGAAAGCAGGCACTTATGCCTAGTGGGCTTTTCCTGGTTACCAAAGACTAAAATAATAAATAAATAAACATCAGTACCACCTCCCTACCAACAGGCCCTCCAAATGAAGTACTGCAAACAGAGCAAGCCAGCTTGCAATGCAATACACTGTACTTAGTATTGATAACAAAAGTAAAACTGTCAGAAGAGCATAATAAAGGATCATACTAATTAATATTACCTGTAAAACTCCTACTGCCCAAGGGGGGGGATAACCCCCTCCAAGTCACACAGTTTATAATCCATTCAAGAGCACAACCACATCCTGCAGGCTCTCAAACCAGAGCAAGCCTAATAACAACAAATGAATGCCTTTACTAATAACTCTCCAACACTGACAAATGACAGGGGTGGTGTTCGTGGTAACACCACACCCAGATGAGTACCTCCTCTTGCAAACCCTCCAAACAGAAACAGATGAATAACAATAAAATACAACACAGACTGACAACCCGGGGATGAAATAACCTACCCAGACAATAATCACACCCTAACATTTGAACAAGAGCCAACTTTTCTTCTTTTGGGGGGGGGCTTATCTATGCAAACAAGCAGAAGTCACTTGAACTACAGTGAAAGCTAATGATTTAAGGGGGGGGTGTTGCACTGCCCCTCTGAGCCAGCACCAATACACGCACACTTGACCTCTTGCAAAGTGCATCCACAGTCTGCCCAATAACAATGAATACATTATTACAGTTTGCTACTAGTAATAATAAAACAAACAAACCCTCCCACTGTGTTTAACCCTTACCCTACTGAACTTCTGCTGCTGCATGAACATCTGCCCCACTTTGATTGGCTTGTCCACGGTGGCAGGTGGTCAGCTCCTCTGCCTGCTTCTAAGCACCACAGGGCATCCCCGGTGGATCAAGCTGTGTTGAATGTGGCACAATTCACTCCTGCTGCTCCAGCTGAGTACTGGATTCTTTCGTTCCTGAAAACCAAACTTTTAGAACTCTCTGTTGGTGTCTGGGGTGGTCCAATGTTCATGTCCCTCTGTGTCCCCTACACTGAACCCAGGAGAACTCATAACTAGTATTCCCTCTGATTCTCTTGCTCCCCAGAACCTACAACTGCTCAGCTCATGGCATAGACCACTGTCTTTTTGCAGATGCTGGAGGTTGGCCTGCATTGGTCACTTCCACTAAGTATGTTGCTTTGTTGAGGGGGGGAGCATCTGTTACTCCTGTTGCTCTGGGTCCCAGCACTGTGGCACCTGCCACTTTTCAAGTGGGACTGCACAGTTCAGTGACACTCCAACACATGTCCAAGTATCCCAGGTGTATGGTGCTACCCCAACACACCCTGTCTCATGCCCAAGTATCTGTGGCATTCAGAGGCAGCCCCTCCAATACCTCGTCCCCACCCAAGTATCCCAAGTATATGTTAGATGAATCAAAGTGTTGTTGTTTTAAATGATGTTGTATTTGTAAGTTTGTATTTTGTATTTTGTATATATGTGTTTTTGTTGTGACTGGGCACCAGTGAAAATGGGCATATTGTTGCTCACTGGTTATACAGAATAAAAATAAACAAACAAACAAACAAATCCCTGCTGGTCACTAAAAGTGACAACTCTCACCATTTCCCCCCAGACACACACACACACACACACACACACACACACACACACTTACTTCTTGCCTGGCCACTAAGGGGGGCTTTGTGTAAAGCACTTTTATGGCATGGCGGTATGGAGAGCCTCTGTGTGCACCTAAAGTCCATCACCCCAACAGCCACCATATATCGGCCCCCAAGAGCCAGTGTGTATTGGCCCCATATGCCTACAAAAGCTTATGAAGATAATTATGTGGGTTGCAGTTGTTACAGTCAGTGAGAACCCTGGATCCCTGTTGCTCATTATATATTATCTTTAATAAGGAGACATGCCAAAAAAGAAAAGTCAAAATCCAGCATGGCAGAGTTACAAAAAAATGCCATAGTTTCGTGTTCCATGAGCATTTCTGCCTACACTCAAAAGCTAAAAACTGAATTCCCCAAATCAAATTCAGGTTTCTTTTTACCTGGTTAAGTTACAATTTGTCTCTGAGTTTTCAGGGAAAAGGAATGAAAGCTAACCATTCAAAGGATGGACACTAGCATGTCTGATGCAATTTGTTTTCCTTTTCTCAGGTGATGGATGCGTGAGCAGAGTTTCATTTCCTTTCCTTTCCATGATGCCTCAGAAAGGAAATGAAACAAAACTCTGCTCACATGTCCAGAAAAGGAAAAACAAAACCTGAAAGTCGAATGGGGAGGGGGAGCGGATCGGCAATTTGGAAAAGAGGTACCTGCAAAAAAAAATTGGGGGACAGAGAACACATTCCAGGTGGACGCCACTCCTCAGCCTTCCAAACACAGGAATTCTTGTCTGTGGGCAGATGATGGCTCATCAAGTAGTTGATGGACACTGGGCACAGCTCAGAAGAATTATACTTGTTATCTCACCCACTCTGCCCCATCCCCCTGTCACATACAATGTCCTCCAAGAACAGAGCCCTTTAACAAGCCAATCCAGACTGACGAATGAAGACATTCAGAGTCACCCGCCTCCTATTGCTGCTGGTACTGCTAGTACTCTTCTACTGGGAAGTAGTGGTAGAACACACACACCCACGGTCAATCTCACTCAATAATGTGGCCTGCCACAGGTGAATGTTAACCCTTCTTGGTTGCAGTTTTACTTAGTTTTTCTCATACCAGTCTTCTCCTCAGTCTGTCCTCTTTGAGTGCACAGAGTAAGGTGGTGCTTGAAAATCCACTCTTTGATGCATGGCAGCATCAACAGATCCCTGCCCCCACCACTTATGACTTCAAAAAAGTCAATATTTTTTAGACCTTGTGATTTTCTGGAAAATAAAATACATTTACGGGTATTTTATACTAGTTTTGAGCAATGATATTGGGGGGGCAGATGCCCCCTTGGGCCCTATGGGCATGACACCACTGGAGTCTAGCAATGTGAATCCTGGCTGTGACTATAGGTGTTTACAACTGAATGATAATAACTACATTTACTTTACTTGCAAATAGGTAGGCATTTGTGTCTAATTTCTGTTTGACTTACTGTAGGTTACACATAGAATCTGGAAAATTCATAACATACTGTATTGTGCTTCAATGAATTGATAAATGAGGATTTTAGTTTCTTTTACAAATTCATTTTTCTTGACCATGGATATAGTAAAACAAAAATTTCTCAATAAAATGTTTTTAAATAAAGAGTTTAACTCACAGCAGCAGAAGAAGAATGCTGGCATTAAAAGCTTAGTGGTGGGGATGTAGAAGCACCAGTATTTAAGCATGACTTTGGTAGAGGATTATCTGTGACTGGGGAGTGAGGGAGGAAGTGAGTCTTGATACTTGTAGCATAATGGTTTTCTGAAACTTCAGCCTTCAATGGGTTAGACTCTGCAGCCATCTGTACAGTATATCACTAAGCCATATGCAGTGTGATATGGGTAAAACCCAGATCACCAGACCAGGACCAGTGCTGTAAAATCTATACTGGGCACAACTTGTGCAAATACTACTGATTCAGTGGATCAAATAAATACAGGCAAATAAATAAATAAATAAATATTCGGCTTTACCTTGTGCTTCAACCCAGCCCAGGAGTGAAGTTATTACATGATAACACACACCCTGGCATGCCTTATTACTTAAATATGCCCTTTCTCAATGTACTATACCTTGATTCAGTTAGTGTATGCAACAGCCTTCATGTGAACACCCTGGGCTTCTCTTTGACTCCTGATGTCTATTTGCTTTAGCTATTGTATATTGTTTGAACTGCTTTGGTCTGCTTGATGTGGTGCCTATGTGCCTAAACTATGTAATGTGTTCATCTACTGCTACCCATGTATCTTCAGTGAATGATTATTATAACTGTCTGCTCTCTGAGCCATTGTTTTTGGACTTGTTAACTGTGCTGTCGTTGTATTAGTTTCGACGAGGTGCCTTTGTAAATGAGTCTCTGACTCAAAGGTTTGTAAATCTGATATTTTTTTAAATAAATAAATGTTTATGTTTAAGCCCATGAAACACCCTTATCTAGTTAATGCATTCACAGTTGTAGTGGCTCTGCAAGAGCTTGTTTATTCATATGTGGCACTGAGTCAGTTTGCCTATTATTGCTAAAAAAAATCCAAAACTGGTTTGTGCGCTCTTGTAATGTACAGAGGGGTGCAGCAAGGGTGGCTAACCTGAAAAGCATATGTTCCAACTGTTGCACTCCAACAAAATAGATCAGGCTTTTTAAGCTGAATAAAGTTACTTATTATAGTCCATAATAAAATACAACAAAATACCACCAGTAGTTCATCACAGTAGAGGCTATCCAGTGCTTTGCCTATCCATGAGGCTTCAAAGGGGGCCACTTACCTATTATTGTTGCTGCCAGATGCAGGCACTGGGGCATAGCCACCCCCCCACCTCATTTAATAGTGCTTGCAAAATTTATAGGGAAACAGCACTAAGAACCTCACACCCAAGTGCAGGACTGGTCCCAGTTTGCAGAGTGTGTACAAACATGTTTTACTTACTAAAGATTTCAGAGGTAGTGTTCACAGTCCTTTATATGGACCCAAAGGTCTAGGTGCAAAAATAGCAGGGTTTATATATCAGGAGGTGGGGGGCTCTGTGAAGCAGAGCAGTCTGTCTGCACCATGTATTTATGGCAAAAAACTTACTTTTTTCCAAAGAGCCTTTCATTTTACAAGCAATTTCTCCTACGCACTTTCTCCACAAAGGAGAAAATGCATAGGAGAAACTGCATGTAAAATAAAAGCCTCTTTGGAACAAAGTAAAGTGTTTTTGCAGTAAATACATGGTGCAGATAGACTACTCTGCTTTGCAGAGTCCCCCCCACCCCAATTTTTTACTTACTTGTTAATAGGTCTGTGTAAAAAGCTCTTTCCAAATACAGTATTCAGCTGAATATGAGGTATTTGGCTGTGAAATATTCAGGTATTCGGTATTTGTATATTTGTGGAACAGTTCATTAAAAAAAAATCCCCACTCTGCTCCTGAGCCCAAATCCAATAAATAATGTAACCCCATCACCCCACCTCTGTAAGCCCAGTCCCAGCCTCCTCCCCCAGCAACCACAATGTGTTTTATTTTTAGGAATTTTAAAGAAATCCCATGATGAGCAAATAGCACTACCACGTGCTGTCTTTAACATTACAAAGCAATTATTTGCACTAATTAATATTCCCCTGACCCCACTCTATTCTGCTCCCGTCCTCTTACCCCAAGAACCCAATTCTTATGCTGGAGTGTGACTGGCACAACATGCCCTTCTCCATGGCCAGCCACCTTATAATGAATTGAAGCACTCATGTGCTTGCTGTGTGTAACAGTAAAACCAGCTGAACAGCATACCTACAAAACATAATCAAAAACAAAAGTACCTGAAGAAATTTCTCCCAAATAACAAGATAAAATCACATTCATCAGAGGTGACAACTAATATTCATTCACACTTATCAAAAGTATAAGAACAATGAAATATAAGAGCAAAGACTTCACGATTGCTGGGGGAATAACATGGGTAATAATGAAGAAAAGAAACTATTTGTAAATAAATAAATCAGTTACTAATTAAAACAAGCTCCTGATAAATAAATATAGCCATAAGAAACCTGAAAGAGTGTAATTTGTGATGCATGCAGACTGCTATTCAGAGCTAAGGATGAGTGCCAGCAAGAAGAAATAGAGCTGCATATGTATGAAGATGTTCACGTATGAAAAAACTGGACAGGCAAGTTATCATTTAATAAATGTTGATGATGTTGAGAAAGTAAAGCACAAGGTTTCATGAGCGTCATACTCTGAAAAGTGCTGGGTGCATTACTATTGTTTGTCATGCAAACGAAAGTGGTAATTAATTTGAGAAGAAGCACATTTTAAATTAAGACCATTGGTAATACCAACTGCAGTAGATAAATGCATGTATAACAAATTAATCTATCTGCAGAATAATGAGTCATGCACTAGGTTTGGTATAGATAAACCATCCTCCAGTGTACTCAATCAGAAACATTACAAGCATCAAGAGATATGCAGCTGTTGGTAATTACAAAACAATTATATAACTTTAAGAGCACCTGCCTTTTATGAAACTTGTCTGGTCTGCATGGATTAATTGAAGAGCACCTCTTCCTTCCAATCGGAGGGCACAGATCTGACCTTTTCTTTTTAATTTAAAATTTAGTTACCCCCAAACAGCCCAAGTGTGATGAAGCATGCCAGTTATAGTGGAGTTCTGCTGCTATCCTCATTTAAAAGCTACTTTAGGAAGATTAAACCATAGGGAAAATGAGCTACTTACCCAAAGACTTGTTGTAAGACAGTGGGGGTGTGCTAGAGTTTAAACTGAGATTCCATGTGTTTTAATCACTGGACTGTATTGTACTGTTACTTAAGACTTATGAGAATAGATCTATACTGTGGATCTGATACAGTGACATGTCCTTCCATTTTGTGGTGTGACTGATTTAGAAGCTTCACAAAATGAAGGGTAGAGTTTTACAGTATTAGTTACCCACATCACTGTGAATTCTAGGAAAAGAAGGGTCAGTTGCCTTTGGAAGGCTTTTGTAAAAGCTGGCACTGTATGTGTCACAAACTGTTTTTATTTCAAATATATAATCCAATTCTCATTAATTGTATTGTTCAGCCAGTGTACAACCCATTCTCTTTATTTAATTGCAAAGAGTTGTCAACTACTGTAGTTAATTTGTTTTTCTGTCTCAGCTGCAGAATGTCACTTTCAGCTGAACATATATACTGAGGCAACTCATTCAGAGTAGAGAAGCTGCAAGGCATTGCAGCAGCTGGAAATTTGTCTGGGGCCCTCCTTCTCTGGTAGGGAGGTAGGGGACCTCCCTTCAGGTGAGCTGATACGATGGAAGGCCTGCAAGGCTGCTTGGGGGTGGTGGCATTTGGTGGAGGGTGGAGGAAGAAGGATTATGTGAGCTAAGGGCCAGCAACTCTCTCTCCTTTCTCTTCCATTTGCCAAACTGCAAACAATTCCTGTGACCAGCAGCCAGAGAGAGCTAAGGGCCTTTTCTGTGCCTTGCAGTTGGGGAAGGGGAAGAACACTAAGGTGTTAGGCAGGTCTGGGTTTGAATCCTGATTCTCCTAAAATTTCTTTCTGAGATTATGCTTTTCAGAAGCAGCAGTGCAATAGATTAAACAACTCTTGCTAGTTCTGAGCCCTGTGGGCTGTGGGTTCTAATTATGTAATGGATGATTTCAGGCATTTAGTAACCTGCAGAGTAGATTTAGTCTCTGAGTGTAAATAGTTAGAAATAGTTTGCCCAGTAATGTACTGCTCTGGCAACATTGATGGGCCATTGGCTGGAACTTGGATGGAACTATGCCGGAACATCTCTGAGCACTTTGCTGTGTGGGATGGTACTATAGCTAGCTGGTCTGGATTGACTAACAACTCAGGGTGAGCTCGACCTGTGGCAATTTGGGCTCCTTTGCGAGTGGTGGGGGAGGTCTGCTGCCTGCTCCCTAGAGTGGCTTAGTCTTCAGGCAGGCTGAAGGGCCTGCTCTTTGCTTGGAACCATTAGGTCATCTGAGGGTAGTCGCCAGGTAGGTGAGCATCGCTCTGGCCGACCGGGGATTGTTTGGGCTAGTGGACCCTCATTTACACTGGCATCTTTGGGGGCCCTGAGGGGATCAAAACTTACCTTTTAAACCCCACCCTTGTTGGCTTAAGAATAACCTCTAGGCAGCGGTAGTATATGCTTGTTTGGGGGGGGGTGACTGAGCCAGGGTAGTACTCATAGCCCACAGACTTCTGCCTCAAGTACTGTTATGAGTTATTGCCTCAGGATTGCTGGACTATCTGCTTGCTCTTGGAGAGGATATGGAATTTCATTTTTCCATTACATCGGTGGGATATTGACTTTGGTATTATGCAGAGTTAAGGCAGTGAGAGTGCCTTAGAAATGATCATCTGCTTATAGAATCTGTAATATCCATTTGAGTCCTGGTGGTGGGAGTGGGACTCATATGGAGTTTTCTGTGTTCATCGTCCTTTTGATTTGAGAGATTTAGGGACATTTATTTGAACGTTTTACCCTAAGAGTGTCAGCAACTCTCTTATAGTTATTCTACCTCACTCATTAATTCTTAGACTATAATCTCTGCTGCACTTTAGATATTTTTGTGTATTGTGTGACATTTGTTGTCTATTGGTTGTTTTTTGGGGGGTAATTTGTGGTAAATTTGGTGGTGGCTTATGAGATATAAAGGAGGGTGGGTTTAATTGTTTGTTATTTATTTTAGTGCGGATTCTTGTAGTTGGTGGGGTACTGCTGTTAGTCTTGGGGTGTGAGGTAAGTGCTGGCAGTTGTCTTCAGTGGACAGGTGCTACTCCCCCTCAAGGCTTAGGGGACTGTGCCCTTTTGGCTGTCTTCTACTATCCTCTGAGATCTACAGGTGCTGTCAGGCCTTGGGGATGGCTCGGAGGAGCCGAGGGTGTGTGGGTCCCTGACTGGGAGGGAGGGAGGGAGGAGCAGGGTGGATGGATTGGGGTGGTACGTTCGAGAATGCACCCTGGGGTGAAATTGGTCAAGTGAAGGGGTCCTCCCTGCATTGTTCCTATACTCAAGGGCTCCACAAGTGGTGGGCAAATGGTGCACTCTTCCTTGGCCACTCATCTAACTTGGGCAGTGTTGTGCAAAACCAGGTCGATAAAGAATAAGACAGCATTCACTGCTGATCTTGTTGGAACATCAGACCTGGCTTGTGTCACTGAGACCTGGCTGGACGAAAATGCTGGTCATGTACTAGAATCAGAAGTGTCAGCTGCATACTCAGTGATACACCGACCGAGACTGAATCATAGGGGTGGGGGTGTAGCCATCTGTTTTAAGATGGAACTGGACCCTACGGAGATACCAGTGGGGGCCATCAGATCCTTTGCGTGTATCATGGGTGCAGGTGTGAGTTGCAGGATACTTCTTGTCTACTGTCCACCCAGGGATAGGAAAGTATTCCTGCAAGAAAGTCACAGACTTTGTAGTCAACATGGTGTTGGAGTCCCCAGGTAGTTGGTCCTGGGGGATTTCAACGCATGGATTGACAACAAACTCTCACAGTTTAGACAGGACTTCCTCCAACTGATGGCCTCATTGGGCTTCACACATGTTGTTACCTCTGTGACCCATAATCAGGTTCACTTCATGGATCTGGTGTTCCTTCTGGGGATGGAGGTCTCCAACCTCATGGTGGAACCAGTTGGGTGGTCCAACCTTTACACTATACAATATGATTCAGTTTTGTGGCTCCCCCAATAGACCTGCCCCTTCAGAGATGGTCCAGCTCCCAGCCTTTAAGGGGTGTGACCCCAGAGGGTCTGACGGCGGTGTGGGATGTATCAAGTAGGCCAATGGAATGCTTGGATTCATGGGAACTGGTACAGTACTATAATAGTGCAGTGTCGGGGGGCCTTGGATTCCATAGCTCTCGTTCATGTTTATCCACTCACTCTATGTCCTCGGTCCCCGTGGTTTGATGGTGACCTGAAGGAGTTAAGGCAAGTAGGTTGAAGGGTGGAACAATGCTGGAGGAAATCTGGCCTGGAGGGTGACAATCTTAGACTGATGGCCCATTATCTGGACTATCAGTCAGAAATCTCTTGTAAGAAGACAGAATTTCTGTCCAGAGAGATTTCTGTAGCAGGGACAGAGGGGACATGATAGAGGTCTTTAAGTACATGAAAGGAATCAATAAAGGAGGCTCAGTCAGGGCACTCTAAAGGAAGGAAGGTGGGGCAATGAGAAGGCTTGGGTGTAAACAGGAAGGGGACAGGTTCAGAGGGGAGAGGAGGAGATGTTATTTCACTGAAAGGGTGGTGGAGACATGGAATGCACTGCCCAGGGAGCTGGTAGAGGTGGAGACTGTGGACGAGTTTAAGAAGGGATGGGACAGGTACAGGGGGAGGGTAAATGTGACCAGGCCCAATACAGGTGGAACGTCTGGGGAGGGTATCACCGAAGGGGGAGGGGGACACACAAAAATTGGCCCTCAGTGTGGGTGCTGAAAATTGAGCAGACGTGAGAGACCATTAGGCCTATTCTGCTGGCATTTTAGTATGTTAGTAAGAAACCGACCAGCTCAGCTCTTCCATACTGTGGACAGGTTGTGCAATCCAGCCTGTCTGCAGATTTGGAGAAGTCTGAAGTGTGAGGAGTTTGCTCAGTTTTTTGCAGGTAAGGTTGCCGCCATTAGGTCTGAGATCCAGCTAGCACATTCTGTTGAGTGCTGTGACTGTCGGTGGGAGGGTCCAGGCACCCAGTCACTCTGGGCAACATTTGACCAGCCAGCAATCGTTGTTATCTTGAAGATTGTCCGGGGTTTGCGGCCGACTTGCTGAAGTTTGGACATGGATCCAACTCATCTCCTTGTGGAGTGTTAGATGTCATCCGACTGGTCCTGGCTGTGATGGTCTGGTGTTCATTGGAGAAGGGAGTGTTCCCAGACCCCCTGAAGGAGGCGGTGGTAACACCCCTCTTGAAGAAATCCTTCCTCGACCCAGACTGTCCTGCAAACTACAGACCTGTCTCTAACCTGCCCTTTTTGGACAATGTTACTGAGAAGGTAGCCCTGCTACAGCTTGAAAACCATCTTGCCACCCACGAGGTCTATGATCCTCTCCAATCCAGCTTCTGGAAGAGGCATAGTACTGAGATGGCCCTGGTACAGGTGCTTAATGGTCTCCTAACAGCGAGAGAACAGAAGAGCTGTTCAATCTTGGTTCTCCTTGATCTCTCGGCAGCATTTCACACTGTGGAACATGGTGTATTACTGGAGCACCTGCTGCTGATCTGTGGACTGTTGGGAATTGTCCTCAGATGGTTCCACTCATTCCTCACAGGCAGGTCTCAAAGAGTGGTGTCAAGGATTTTTCCTCTGCCCCTCTTTTCCTGTCATATGTGGTACTGCAGGGCTCTGTTTTGTCTCCCATGTTGCTTGCGGTGTATGTTCTGCCATTGGGAGACATTATAAGGAAATACTGGCTGAGTTTTCACTGCTATGCAGATGATACTTAGCTGTACATGTCCTTTGTGCCTGAACAAGATGATGCTATCTCAGTCTTTAACAACTGCCTTGCTGAGATTCAGGATTGGTTGGGTGCTGTTTGGTTGAGACTGAACCCGGAGAAGACTGAGGTGTTGGTGGTGGACCCCGGTCATCAGGTAGAGGGGCTACCTCCTGGTTGGCCATCTGGTATTATACTGGGGGACAACCAGTTAAGGGCCTCTGAATGGGTGCATAACCTGGACACTGTACTTGACTGTGAGCTGACACTTAAAGCTCAGGTGTCAGCCATTGTCAAGGTCTCATTTTATCATCTGAGGAACACCATCCTGGTAAAACACCTTGTTCCACCTGAGGACCTTCCAACGTTGGTCCAAGATTTTGTGTCCACCCGCCTTGACTATTGCAATGCTGTATACCTAGGGCTTCCGGGGTTGAATATCCACCACCTGCAGCTGGTGCAGAACGTGGCAGCCAGGCTGTTGACTGGCTCATCAAGAGCCAGTCATATTATGCCTGTGCTCTGTGAACTGCATTGGCTGCTGGTGTATTGGAGAATCACCATCAAGGTCAAGTTGCTGATCTATAAGGCCCTACATGAACAGGGACCATGTTATTTGAAAGACCTCCTCCATCTCTACTGCCCCCTCTGCCCAATCCTTTCCACTGACAAGGGATTGCTAGGGATTCCCAGGGTCCATTTGAAGACCTCGGTGGGCCAGAGCATTTGCTTTTATGGCCCGGACCCTGTGGAATTCTCTACCTCATCGGGTGAGGGAGTGCCTGTCCACTGAGTCCTTTAAGCCTGCACTGAAGACTTATTTATTTGAACTAGCATTTCCTGACATGATTTGATTTTAACATGGAACTGGAATTTTACGATTTTCGGTTTTAATCTGAAGAGTTTTTAGCATTGCATTATACAGGTGCTTTTTTATTTTTGGAAATGCAATGTTTATAAATACAATTTGACTTTGACTATGACACCTCCCATACAGCTTAGGAGCTGCTGCTCCAGACCTCTTTCTAGGAAGGCTGGGCACATTGCTGAGGGAGTGGGTCAGAAGCCCAGTGGTACAACAGGGTTCATTTCTTCAGGCCATTTCTTGGGGTCTCTTTACCCCCCCACCCGAATGGCCTCTGCACCATTATCCAGTGTCTTAATGAGGGATACCCTACCTTAGAGGCGTTCCCGTGGTGCTGGAGGTTTGCTGCCCTATCTGGTGGTAGATGCAGGCTAGTATCTCCTTTGGCTCCCTGGGGCCCTCCATGGGACAGCGTGAGCTGTGGCAGGAGTAGGACTTGAGGAGGTGTGGTACATTTCAGCTTATGATGCTTACTGGTCTCTTGGCCAGGGGCAGTAGTGTTCCTGGCATCTCGTTCTTCAGGTGGATGGTCATAGGAGTTTTGGGAGGGGTCCGTGGCTTTGTTTAGTTGATTCGCGCTCTTGAGCCAGGGTTACATGACTCCTTCCCGGCTCCTGATTGATGACTGAGCTCTTGGGCGGTTTGAGAGCTTGACAGCCATCTTGATTGGGCTGCTCTGCTGTGGGCTGCAGATGGGAGGTTCATTATGGAAGAAATTAATTTGTTGAGCAGTGACATCCTGCTCTTCCCGTGTGCTGCAGTGGGATCACAGGCTGGACCATTTCTTTCCCGTGCCCTGTCTTGGATCCTGGCTTCAGCGGAGCTGCAGGAGGTTTGTCCAAGGGGGTCACACAATCTGGCAGTGACCTCATGGAGAGACCATTTTCTGGGTGGCAAGTAATAATCTGTTGCCACAGCAGCCACCTCAGACACTGCACGGCAAGGTAGTTTTGCTGGCAGCTGCCAGCTCTGTCCCTCTTGCCAAGTAAATTCAAGTCTCACCCCCCAAAAAAAATATTGTGAATAGCCATTGGGGCTGAGAGGGATTACAGAGTTACCGATTACATGGCAGCAGGTCATACCCACCAGTTAGTGGGTGGAAAAGGCAATGAATACAGTAGGCAGTAGAGCTAGCGCTCAATTGGAATGTATGCTTGGGAAGAGATGGGTTGTACTTTCCATAAGGAGGAATGTTGATGTTAATTAATTAATTAATTAATTAATTGTTTGGTGTCTCAAAAAGGCCCCCTAGGTTTTCTGGTGCTGAGCCAAGGCTCGGTTCCAGGACATCTCATAGAGGGGTGACCAGGAGTAACTCAATTAACCTGAGAGGGTTCCTGTCTAACCTAATGCTTTTTCAGCCTCCCCGAATGTGATCAGTGACATGCCTCGGTATTATAGGCTAGTCTATGGGAGTGGTAATTGCTCTCAGTGAATACAGCTTGGAGCTCTGCTGGAAGTGCGAGGTTTGAATCCTGTGTAGGGAATGTGTTATGGCAGGTGCTGAGTCGATTAAAAAAAAAAAAAGAAAATTGACAAAACAGGATTCCCTGTGCTTTACTGCCATCATAGGTGGGCCTGGGACAGGCCAGCTCAGTGATCGGGAGGCTGGCAGTTTTGCTGCTAGGCAGTGTAATGAGGCATAAGAGCTGGACTTGGCCAGCAAGCTTGGGGAGGACAAACCTCAGTTGTATTCTATGTGACTTGGCCTGAGTGCTTGTAGAGAGCAGGATAGCCTAGTGGTTGGAGTACAAACTAAGGATCAACTTAGTTCACCCTGTGGGAAGACCTGGTTTGCTTCTGCAACACCAGTAGTATGGGTTGTTGGAGCATAGTGAAGTTGACTAGACCCCTGTAGCCCAGTTGTAGCCAGAGAAAAATCAAGTGGCCACTAGTGGGGTGGGGCACTGAGGCTTACAAGGGTAAGTCCTCTATGATTCACAAATATAGGAAGACAGCTAACAACAACTCCCGGGAAGTCCAAGGAGAGCTAGTTGGCTTGGTGCCCTGATTCCCCCATGCTGGACGGTATCACGGCAATCAGGGTTGGTCCCCCCCTTATGGCAGGCTTGGGGAACTCCCCTTAGTATATATAAAAAAGTGTGTTTGGGTGCATATATAGTGAATAAATGGATGGAAGGATGCATGCACCAATTCGTATATGGTAAGTAGCCTCCACTGGGAACAGGGCTATGGCACAGAACTGCTCATTGGTTGGATCAGACTCCAACCTTATCTATCCCCTCCCACCAGTTTATAGTTATATGACCCAGCAGCTAATGGGCCTTCCTAAGGGGAGGCATGCCTGGTGAAGAATGGGTAAGTCCTTCACTAGTGCCCCCGGGGGGGTAGCAAACACAGATATGCCTGGATGAGGAACCTATGAGCCCACAACCAATGGTTGTGTAGTGGGAGGGTAGTGGCAGTCAACTGTGGGAACTGCAGTGCGTGGAGTGGTGTCATGGTATCTGCAATCACAAAGGCCACAAGGGAGCAGTTCACTATGTCAGAGAACATCAGTCCCTAGTGGACCTCGTTTAATAATCCTTTTAATACTTTTAGAAGTCTCGTCATTCCTTTAAGTAATTTCTGCACTTACCCTGTCCCATAGATCTTCAACTTATATACTTCTACTTCCAACCACCCCCACGAAGGAAACCAAACAATCACTGCTTCAATAATATTCACAGCAAAGGGGAATGGGGGGTGGTCACGTGATGGCATCCACCTAGGCAGCAGCTGAGGAACAGAGCTCCCTCCTCTGGCCGCCTGAATTTTGGTTTTTCATAGTTTTTTCTGCTGGTTTCGCCAGAAATTTGCGTTAATATCAAGTGTACTGATAGTCTGGCACTGATTGGAAATCTTATTTTTGGACGCGGAGCTCCTGTTGGGCTGAGATGGAGGTGGATGGGAAACAGACCCTCACAAGGCATACCCCTCCTGCATCTCCTGAGAAGGCCGCAAAGAAGCAAAGAAACCAGGCTCCAACTAGGCCGGACCGAGGAGGTGATAAAGCCCCACAGAATGTGCCCCTGTCTGAGGATAAATTTCTCCAAGAGCTTAATCCTTTGAAAGAGCTTCTGGTAGAGCTGAAAGGGGAACTTAAATCCCTACGTAATGATCTCTCCATGGTGTCTAAAAAGGTCTCGGATATGGATGCTAGGGTCGTCTCTGTGGAGCAGTGGAGAACGAAGGCCGATGCAGAAATAATTGAGCTGAGGCAGCAAGTTAAGAAGCTGCAATTAAAGTCCGAGTATTTGGAGGGGCGAAACCGTCGGAACAATTTGTTGATAATTGGGCTTCCTGAGCTAGAAGAGGCCGGACCTCATGGCCTTTTGCAGAAATTTCTGGTCGGATAGTGGGTTGGTCCCCCATACAGGCCTCCTACACCTCGAAGGCACATCACTTTCGCTGCGTCCCTCGCCCTGTAGCCGGGTCCCCTGCTGACCGATAATTATTAAATTTCTGAGTTATTTGAGAGGCAGCACATTTTTAAAGGCCTGAGAGTTAAAGGAGATTTGTGGGGTACTCAAGATCCGAATCACTCAGGACCTTCCTAAAGAGATCCGGGAGAAGAGGGCTGCATTTCACCCGATAGTGCAGAAATTAATAGCGGCGGAGATCCAATTCAGGATGGTTTATCCGGCTACTTTGAAAGTGACTGTCGGTGGAGTGGCGATCAGTTTTGGCACCCCTGAAGCGGCCCGCAAGGACCTCATAACCCGATTGCCGGAGCTGTTTAAAGGACTTGGCAGAAGAACCTGCATGGACTGAAGGGATCGGATTTAATGCTCCTTTGAGCTAATGTTATTATTTGTGGTCCTGTGCGATGTATTTTTGGTGTTGGTTTTTCCTTTCTGGCTGCCTGTAGCCTCTTTGGACCTTTGGGTTCTTCACCTCCCTGCCACTTACCTTCATTGCTGTCTCATCTGTCTGTCCTCTGTGTGGATCCAGTCGTGTAGCTGTGTGGCTTTTCGGTTCTGGAGTGGGATGGTCGTTGGGACGGGGAGGGGGATGGTGGTTTTGGGTGGCCTCGAGTCAGCGCGCGGCGGTAGTGGGGGCATTTCGCTGGCGGACGCTTTTTCTGCTGGTTGCTGTTTCCGGGTGGGAACTTCCTGGGAGATGGACTCCCGGGAGCCCGACAGTCTAAATGGTTCCCCCGAAGCAGTAACCGGGTTTTTTTTTTTTTTTTTTAAATATTCCTGGCATCTCATTCTTGCAGCCCCAGCCTGGTTTGGCAAGTGAAGATTTGGTGGTCGCCACCGGTGTAAATTTGGATTCGGGTAGGTGTTACCGGGTTTTAAAGAGAGGGGGGGTGGAAGAATTTGGATGGGGGAATTGGCATAATAGGTCTACTGGGTTCTCATATTTAGGCTATAGGCTCTTTTGGGTAGGCTCTCTGTCCTGTTACTCCTGTTTTGTTTATGTCGTATTTGTGCTGTTATGGTCTTGTTCTGCCCTGTCTCTTGGTTTAAGTGTTCTGGGCTGGGGGCGGCTATGGGGGCAGGGCTCTTAGTGGGCTTGCTTGTTGGATGTGGTATTGCGAACCGTATGTAGGGGATTGCTAACCCCTGCCTGGGGCTGGTTTGGGATATGAATAGGACAAATATGGTTAAGGTGATATCTGTATGGGGGATATACTTGCTTTTTATGGCATCTGGGTATGTGGTTCCGGCTCTGGGGGGATGGGGGTTCGCGTTGGGGTTAGGGGAGTTCATGACTGGTAGGTATGTGCCACATATATGTATTTCTGTACACGGACTCCCATATGTATATAGTTTTTGGTGGGTTTGGGGGCTTTCGTGGATGGGATTGAGATACGGCAGGTTTGGGTCTTAAATCTTCTGGTTTTGTTATGGGGTATTGGGGTTTTTCCTGGCTGTATATGGGTTTTGTGGAAATTAGAGTTTTGAGGGGAGGATGGGGGAGTTAAAGGCTATCTCATTTAACCTTTGGTTATCTTGGGCATTTTTTTATGTTGAGGCTCTGGGGATTGACATAAATATGGGGATATTGGGGGTGGGGGTTGGGGGTTTCTTCACGAGTTGATTTGTTCTAATGTTTTGGATTTTGGGGTTTTTGCAGAGAGGAGGGGAGGGTGGATGATCTTTGAATGGGTTTTGGACTATAATGTGGGAGGTGCACCTTGCTAAGGTATGTAGTATGTATTTTGTCTGGATATCTATTTGTTTTGCTACAGGTTTAGTATGGCTGGGAATACAGTTAAAATAGCATCCTGGAATTTCAGAGGGCTCAGGGATCGGGTCAAACATTTACAGGTCTTTAATCACTGTTCACTACTTCGTATTGATATACTCTTTTTGCAGGAGACAAACTTATATCGTGATGAGGTTAAGTTGCTCTCTCGATCTGGGTTCTCTCAATTTTATCTTGCTGGGAATTCCTGTTTTAGCAAAGGGGTGGCAATTCTTTTGAAAAGACATATTTTATTTGTTAAGGAGCTCGCTCTCTTAGACCCAGAGGGGAGATATGTTTTGGTAAAGGGTAAGTTCAATGGAGAGAGTGTGGTTCTAGGTTCTGTTTATGGACTGGTGGGAGGGAGTCCTGAATTTTTTATGATGTTGATGGACAAATTGGATGGTTTTCTGCCTAGTAAATTTGTGCTAGGGGGGATTGGAATGTTCCCTTTTCTTGGAAGTTAGATAGGGAGCCTCAGGATAGGTCTACACCTACGTCGGCCCAAAAGGCCTTTTGTGAAATGGTTTCTTTGTCAGATTTGGAGGACCCATGGCTTCTGGCCAATCCTTCCTGTCGTGCTTATACCTTTTTGTCCCAGTCTCATGGTACTAAGTCAAGATTGGATATGATTTTAGTTAGCCTTTCCTTTCTTCCGAAAATCCCTTTGTCTGGCTTGGAACCGATTGTTGTATCGGATCATGCCACAGTTTGGATACAGTTGTCCCTAGACCCAGATTACTCTCATGATTCCATGTGGTGCTTAAATATTCAACTATTGAAGGATCCCCAAAGTGTTTCAGAGATTAGTTCTAAAATATCCCTTTTTTTGGCGGATAACATGGGTTCCACCCCTAAGGTGGATATGATTTGGGGTGCCTTGAAGTGCTTTCTCAGAGGGGATCGTATCAGGATGGCTTCTTTCAGGAAAAGAGCACGGTTGTCGAGGTTGCTGGAATTGGTGGGTAGGATTAGGAATTAGATCATAGGTACTCATCATCTTCCTTGGTGTCGGATCTTAAGGAACTCCTTTTGGTTAATAATGAGTATTCAGATCTTCTGAAAGAGAAGATAGAGTATTGTCTGGTGAAAACACGGGCTAGATATTTAGATCTTGGGGAAAAACCGCAAGCTTTAGCTTTAGCTTATGCGGCGCTGAGAGTTCGAGGATTATCCTTCTCTGTTTTCCGCTGCTGGGAACACTGTTTCCTCGCCTAGAGATATTGCTCAGGTCTTTACAAATTTTATTCGAACCTTTATAGTCGCTCTCCTACCTTCTGTCCGATAGCGGATATCAGAGATTATGTTAAGGAATTGGGGTCACCACATCTTGAGAATCTCAGAGTGTTGGCCTATTGACCCCTATCTCAGCTGAAGAAATTAGGAATGTTATAGCTTCTTTGGTTCCAGACAAGGCGCCGGGCCCAGACCGTTTCCCAGCAAATTTTTACAAAGTTTTTGTTAAAGAGCTTACTCCCATTCTTCTTGAGCTGTATAATTATTTTTTGGTTTCCCCAGAGTTGGATCCGGCTTTATTCGAGGCTACCATAGTTCTGATTCCCAAGGCGGACAAGGATCTCTCTGATCCGGCTAGTTACCGTCCAATTTCTCTCCAGAATTATGATGTCAAAATTCTGGCTAAAATACTGGCTGAAAGGATTAAGAAGGTTTGGTTGGGTCTATTGAGTCCTGAGCAGGCGGGTTTTGTTGCTGGTAGAGCGGCAGCTGATCATTTGAGGACTTTGTCCCATATTTTGCAGTATGCCCGGGATGCCCTTGGCCCTGTCGCCCTAGTTTCTTTTGATGCGGAGAAAGCGTTTGATCGGGTTGACTGGTCCTTTTATGGACAGTACTGGAGGAAATGGGCTTTCCAACTTCTTTGAATCTGATACAGGTATTTTATAAGCGTCCCTCAGCTAGAATTTATTGTAATGGGGTTTATTCCTCCTTTCGTCTCTTAACTGGTACTAGGTAAGGCTGTCCTTTGTCTCCCTGTTGTTTAACTTATATTTGGAACCCTTGTTGATTAGTCTCAAATCTTCCATAGGGGTTAAGGGGTTAGGCTCCAGAATCGGGCTTAGTTTTATCGGTATATGCAGATGATATTTTGTTACATTTAGAGGAGCCAGTAGCATCCTTAGAGGCAGCTTTGGGTATTATTAGGAAGTTTAGTTCTTCTCCGTTACAAGCTTAATATCTCCAATGTGAGATCTTTCCTTAAATATTTACACCTTCAAATGGGACTTTCATTCTTTGGGATGAGGTGGACTTCCAGTTCAATTAAATATTTGGGGATCTACTTTTCTTCCGATCTCTCTCTTCTTAAAAGTTAAATTTAACTAGAGTTAGAGACTCGATTAGTCAAGATTTGCAGTGGTGGTCGTGCTCCCATCTCTTTGTGGGGCAGAATCAATATTATTAAAATGAATGTTCTTCCCCGGATCTTCTATCCACTGAACCTACTAATCTTTGGTTCCCTCTCCTTTTCAGCAGCTTCATGGTTTAGTTTCTACCTTTATCTGATGGGGAAAGGAGCTCGCTGTCTATGGTACCCTATCACTCCCTAAAGAGACAGGTGGCCTGAGACTTCCTAACTTTATATTGTATTATTGGGCAGCCCACCTGTCTAAAATAGGAAGATGGTTTTCTACAGACACTGACTGTTCTCATCCAAGCTGGCTTCAGTTGGAAAAGGCTTTTCTATCGGCTCTTAAAGTGGATATTCTGGCTTTATTTTATCAGTCTCCGAGGACTCTTTCACAACTGATTCCAGATGATGCGGTAACTGTTTCTCTTAGAGTATGGGCTCAGTGTCTTAAATCTTTTGGATTTGCAATCATACGGATTTAGGGCAGCCTTTAAATCTCAATCCTAATGTTAAGGATACTTGGATAGGCCAGGTTGGCTCCACAGCTTAAGGATCTTAGGGTGGAGCACTTGTTTGATCAAACCTCGCTTCTTGGTTCTGGGGATATTCTAGATAGGTTTGGTATATCAAATAGAGATATCTTTAAAGTATTTCAGCTCCGGCACCTGGTGGGTAGTAAGTTCGGGTGGTTTTTAAGCAATCGGTAGTCCACCCTTTTCTGACCGATATTATTACGTTGGCCTCTCAACCCCACTCTGTTTCAAAGATTTACTCTTATTTACTGACTTTTAAATTGCAGGATGAGGTTGGGGGTCCTCAGGTCTGGCGGCGTCTCCTTCCAGAAGATGTTCCGCTTTGGAGGAATTTTTGGCCTAGTTTACATAAGTATCAAACTCAGGACAGATTTTGGTTAGTACAGTATAATATTGTCAATAATCTTTATTATACTCCTGTTAAACTTTTTCAGCGTAAGTTAACCTCTGTTTCGTATTGTTTTAGGTGTTTGCAAAGGGAGGGTAATTTAATTCATATATTCTGGGAGTGCTCTAAAGTTGCACCTTTATGGTCCTTGATTAAGGACAATTTGGATCCCCTTCTGGGTCTAAGTAGATTTTTTTGTCCGGGAATTTGTGTTCTAGGGGATTTATCTTATGTAGACAGTGCAGAACGTAGATATCACATGGCTCTGATATCTATGGCAGTCAAGAGGCTGGTTTTAAGGCATTGGCGGGACCAATTGGTTCTAACGTATGCTGACTGGTTAAAGGAGCTGATGTCATATCTTCAATCTGAAAGCTTGATTGCCAGTTATAAGAATCGCCAGATTTGTTTCAGAGAAGATGGGGTAAACTCCAATCCTTTGCTTACCCTAGGAATAAGGCCTGATGGCTTGATCCCTTGGCCCTCATGTGTTATTATGTAGTTATGTTATTTTGTCATAATGTTAGACGGTCATAGTGGAAGTTAATTTTAAGATTCCTGGTCTGTTAACTGACTGTTAAATTAGGTTATAAATGAGTAGATAATGTGAATATGATATCCGGACTCTGGCTGACTTTGTGTTGTAATTATCTTCGGGTGCACCTTGGGAAGGGGAGGGTAGGTGGGGGGGTGGGTTATGTTTTCTAGATGGTCTGGTGGGGGACTGTATTGTCTATGTTTTACTCATTTTGTTTTTATTGCTTAAGCCCCCTGTTACCTGAGGCATTTATTTTTTGTGTGTATGGGTGGGTTTGAATTACTGGTCTGTATCTTGTCTGCTTTGCTCTGTTTGTATTTGTTGAAATTAATAAACTTAAATTTAAAAAAAAAAAGGGGAATGGGGGCCTGCAGTTCATGGTTGGAGCACTGGGTTGTTATTCTGGAATAGTAAGTATAGGGCATGATGTTGCCCATCACGAGTTTCTGTTTCTTGATGAAGGTTTTCCAGTTCTCCCTCAAGAGGGACATAGTGGTCTGGGTTGTTTGTGAATGCAGTGGGTTCCAGTAGTATGGTGGCTGTCATGCTGGGCACATCAGGATTTCAGTGTTACAAATTAATTTGGACTGTTTATTTATTTATTTATGTATTTATTTATGTCTAGGATTACACAATTCCTTTGAGCCTCTTTTACAAAGGTTCCATGTCAGAAATAGTACAGTATACAGTGTGAGACAGTAAATGATCATTAACATTTGACGAACATGCGAATGCAGCAACAAGGAGTACAAGAGGGGTAATGAGGTGGGGAACTTGGAACAGAGGTAAGAAGGTGTGAGGGGAGGGAGAACACAGAGTTTCAGTGGTAGGTGTGGAGAAAGCAGGTAGGAGGAGCTAGGAGGGAGGTGGGGAGGGATGGCATGCAGCCCGAGGGCCTTGTCATGGACAGACTGGTGTAAGTGCCAGGCTAGGGGGCAGTTTTGCGTCGAAAGTGCATGATACGGGTGAAAAGGCAGGAGGACGGGGGACTACTGGGGTGAGCAGTCACAGGAGCTGGAAGCAAGTAGGGAGAGTCGAAGTCTGGATTTGAAGAAACCAAGGGTTGGTGCGGCAAAAATGTTGCTACTAAGGGAATTTAGCCAGTAGGATGCCCTTTAAGCAAATGATCTTTGTCCTTGGGTGGTAGGACACCATGAGATTTGTAGGGAGTGAGGCTTGGACCTCCTTGTATTGGAGAAACTGGACCTGGATGTGAGAGGAGCACCAACTCCAGGAGGGGCAAGACCTATCATTATTTTCTTTGCAGTGATGCAAGTTTGGTATTTTATTCAACTGTCAAGTTGCAGCCACCCAGTCCGGAGTAGATGTCACATGTGTGAGTGAGACAGTGCGATCCTGTGATAAGTTGACAGGCTTTATTTAGGGAGATAGTTACACATTTGAGAGAGGTGGTGGTGGCAGAGCCTTAAATGATAAGACCATAGTCAATAATGCTAATGACAGAGCTATGGACTGCAATTGTCAGTGCATCAGAGGTAAGGTGTTTCCTATGCCGAAAGAGTAAGCCCAGTCTGGTATTAGCAGACTTCACCACATTATTAATGTGGGCAGCATAGGAGAGATGGGAGTCCAAGGAGATGCCAAGATACTTGAAGGATTGAGTATGTTCAAGTGTGACACCTTTTGTGGTTTTGATGGAGAGTTTGTAGTGCTTGTTTTTGTTGTGGGGGCTGCTGAAGGTCATTAATTTTGTTTTCTTCTGATTGAAGATCAGTTTATGTGTTGAGAACCAGGCTTCAATGGATGAGAAGCTCTGCTGGAGTTTTCCTTTCAGAAATTTAGAGTCATGATGAGAGGCTAGGATAACTGCATCATCGGCATAGAGAATGATTTGCTCAGTGCAGGAATCTGGTAGAGAGTTTAGGAACAGGCTGAAGAGGAGGTGTCCCAGGATGGAACCCTGAGAGACCCCCTAGCGGACAGGTCTGGGGTCAGAGAGGGTATCAGCAATTCTTACTCTCTGAGTCCGATTGACAGGTAGCTTTTGAACCATTTAATAGAGTCAAGTGAGAGCCCAGCATTTTGGAGCTGGCCCAGCAGGAGGCGGTGGTTAACGGTGTTGAAGGCTTTAGTCAAATCGATAAAGACTGAGCCAGCTAGTTGGCCATTATCCAGTGAGTTGTGGATAGCACCGGTGAATTCGAGGAGTGCAGAGAAGGTGCTGTGCCATTTTCTGAACACATGTTGTTGCAGGCACAGTATGTTGTGCTTATCCTAAAAGTCTGTAAGCTGGTCAGAGACAATATGTTCCAGCACCTTGGAGAAGGGGGGGGAGGGAATTGAAATGGGTCTAAAATTCTCAAGGGCAGTTTTGTCATCCCCTTTGTGGATGGGGGCAACAGTGGCAGATTTCCATTTATTAGGGAACTGGCTTAGGCTGAGGGAGAGGTTAAGGATCTTGGTCAGAGGCACAAGTACCTTTTCAAGGGTGAGAGACAGGAGTTTGAGATCAAGGGAGTCATTGCTGAATCTTGAATTCCTAATAGCTTTGGAGACATACTTGCGAGCCTGGTGAGTTGTGACTGCTTTAAAGTAGAAATGTGGCTTGTTTGAGGTAGTGTTCATTTGGGACAGAGGAACTTCATCGTCACTGAAGAAATCAGTGGGTAGAACTGAGCAGAGGTTGGTGAAGGCTGTGTTGAAAGAGTCTGCAATGGTTTTAGGATCAAGTGTGGTGACTCCATTTATGTTGAGCATGGTTGGGGGGATTTGGACTGGTAACTTCATTTATATTTTTCCAGAAATCTCTTCCATTGTCCCAGGAGTTGGTGAGGGCTTTCTTATAATAAGCTGATTTCATTTGACGGATGGATTTGGTGCAGTCATTCCATGCACGTTTGTAGTCTGAGATGTCATTTTGCCTCCCAGAGTTTCTGGCTAGTTCTCAGAGGTTGTCCCTTGATTTTAGTTTCTTAAGGAGGTCACCTGTGAGCCAAGGGTTACTGAGTGCTTTGACTTTGCGCTTTCTTAAGGGGGCGTAAATGTTACATGCCTCGGTGAAGATTTTAATGAAGTGGTCCAGAGCAGTATTCACATTGGTCACGTTGAAAATTGGTGACCAGTCTTGAAGGAGGAGATAAGATTTGAGACGTGTTTGCTGATCACGGAGTAGAACTCTGCTGGCGACGGTTTTGGGAGGAGGTTTAGTGAATTTATTAGACCAGGTACAGCTGACAGGGGAGTGGTCACTGAGAGAGTCAGGGAGCACAGATGTTTTTGTGATCCGTGAGGGGTGGGTTGTAAAGATCCATTCCAGGAGGGAGCTGGTGCCGGTCTTGTAAGTTTTCCTGTTTGGCGAGTCAACCATCTGGGTGAGGTTGGCTGCAGCAATGGAGTCTCTGTGCACCACTGCTTCTGCAGCAGGCCAGTTTATATTGAAGTCGCCAAGGAGGATGGATTCGGTGTCTGGTGGAAGTGACCTGACGAAGTCCAATACTGCAGTTAGCACATTTCCTTGTTCTTTAGGAGGAATGTAGATGGTGACAACTGTAAGGGCTTTGCTTTGGGCTTCTAGGAGGATTCTGATCGGTAGAATCTGAGCAGTTGAGGAGTGAGATGAAGTATTTATGGGGTGACCCATGATAGTGTCTTTTGGATATGCAACGCAGCCACCACCTCTTTTAGACAACCGGTCAAGCCTGAAGACACTGTAGCCAGTGATGTTGATTGTCTGGTCTGGAACCGAGGGAGTGAGCCAGGTCTCGACAACTGCCAGGATGCCTGGGCAATGTCTGCTGGTAAGGACCTGCAGGCATCGATTTTTGGGAGGAGGCTGCAGGTGTTAATGGACATGACTGTGAGGGCACAAGAGGGCTTGCTCTGGTTTGAGGTCTTGTCAGACTCTGGGAAGCTTTGGCAGATAAGGTAGTCCAGCATGTTTCTGCGAGCAGGCAGTCACAGATTCTGAAGGCAGAATAGGGATTGCCGGTTGAATACCTTAGTCTGTTTTAAATACCTTAATAGGGACATAAATAATAAATAAATAAAAAGAGGGAAGAGTGAGGGTTACACACACACATATATATATATATATATATATATATATATATATATATTGGACAAGCTTAAACAAAAGGGGGGAATGTGTGTTTTGGGGTGAGGTGAGAAGCACTGCCTCTTGGTCCTGGGGGCATTTGAGAGCCCAGAGTCCTGCCACAGACTTTAGGAATCACTATTGCCTATGCTATCTCACTAGCCAGAACCCTGGCAGGCAGCTCCATGCACATGAGGTGGTAGTGTCTGTGGGCTATAAGTGGGTCGCTGGCAGGTGGGTCATCCCAGGCCACCTTTGGAGACATAGGGGATCTCAGAACAGGGCAAGGGAAGAAGTGGTCCATCTCTCCCCTCTCCCATCAGAGCATGCTGACTTCTGGGTAATACAGTTAAGAGGCCAAGCTCTGGATAGCGGGTTGATATAAGTGGCTCTATGGCAAGTGCTGGGTTGGAGTGGCTGCAAGGGGATGCCCAGGTTGGCAGACTAGAAGGCCTTATGGCATGGGTGGCTGCAGAGGATACTGATCCAGTGGTGCAGAGGACAAGGTACACAATAGGCATATCTAAGGTCCTGGGTTTCACACCACACAGGACCCAGCTTCAATTTTTGGGAATGGAATCTGGCACGGTGGCCACCAGGGCAGGCGCCATGGCGTGCACAGGTAGATTACACCAGGCACTGTTGAGCACGATCCCATTAGTATTAGACCTGGGGAGATTAGCATCAGGAATCATCTTGCTAAATTAAGCACGAATAGCTGGAAATGCAGACAGAAGGCTGGTTTGCAATGGGGAATCAAGTTGGCAGGTATTCTAGCCTAGTTCTGTAATGAGCAGTTCCAGCTGCCCACAAGGCAACTTTAGACACCCAATCCTGGAGGCGCTGGGTGCCATATAGTATAATTTCCACAGTCATAGTAAATTACATAAAATGACAGAGCAAGCAGAATTCCAGAACTTAACAATAAATATATCATTGGGTAGGCTAGCTTAAAAAAATAGATGACTTTTCTAGCCCCTCCTGATGGTCCTCCATAGGATTGTTTACTTTTCCACTAGCTGAAGATCTTTATGGGGAGTAGGGCTCCTGGGTAGTATTAGGTGGATACAATAGGGGCCCTAGTTGGGTCCGGTTTGCACAGCCCAAATGGCAGGCATGGCACGGCAGTGATGCACCATGCTCTGAGGAGCATGGGGCTGAGTAACAGAGCTTTACCAGGGGGATCACAGAGTGGTGGAAGGTGTGCTGGCTAGTAGAACAGAGCATATTGGGAGATGGCTTCCCACATCCCCAGGGATACCATGGTGGAATGGCAGATAGGATGGGGTAGGTTTCGTGGCACCCCAACAGACTGGTCGTACCTCAGCAAGCGGAGCAGGGTGCAATAGAACAGGCACAGGAAGTATTGCACTACATCAGCAGCAGTTGCAGTAACTTTCTGTTATCTCTTACAGGTTCCACAGATGGTACCACAAGCAGTGAATATGGGAATTGTGTCACTGCTGTGCAGTAGCAGGGGCAGCCATCTGGACTAAGGAATGGGCCCCTATGGTACCGCCAGAATGGCACAACTTTTCGATGAAGAGCCTAGCATGGGGAACTGCTTATACACTTGGGTTCCTCATTGAAAAGGGTTCTCAATGGGTTGCACCCAGTGCAGCAAGTATGCTGGCCAGGTTGGGATATTGTAGTGGCTGCATGTGGAGGGCGTATTGTGAGTGGGGAACCTTAAGTATGGAGGGCAGGTGAGAATCTTCCCACAGGACTTGAGGGAGGAAAGAATGGTTAAGTGCAGACTAGATAAATAGGATTCAGTTTGGTAGGTGTGTCTTGGAGGTTATTTGGAGTAGCACTTGGGGGTCAGCCTGCATCTGTCCTATGGCAGCCTGGGAGGATTGCAGACTGAGGGTACAAGAGGAAGAAGGAGGTGATGAGTTGAATTCTCCTAAAGGACTCATCACATCCAGTCGGCATGAGGCTGGGGACTGCAGGACCCGGACCTGGATGGGAGGGGTCATGGTCCACCCTCATCAGGCATATTCCTCAGGGACAGCGATGCCAGACATGGGCAGCCACAAGGGTGCTTTGCCATATGACCTTCCCTGCTCCTGTCTGAGGGGTTCCGACACAGGAGGTACATCACTCATTAGCAAGGCCACTGATTTACGGTGATTAAAACAATGAAATTCCATTTTCAAGATTTCAGGTTCCAGAATTGCACCCGTGATTGTTACTCTAATTTCCAGATTTTACTGTGATTCTGCAATCATTCTATTAGTATGTGTATAAATAATCAAAATTAAAGAAGGCTTAATATACAGAGAATTAAATAAAGCAAACTACAAATAGTACAAGAAGGAATTAAAAGAAAAACACAAGTTTTTTAGATTTACTGATCTGATATAAAATGTCAGATTCCATGAAATCCTTGTTTTTACCAGTCTTCAGACAGTCCTAATTCTGGAATTTTACTGGATTTTCTGGTAAAAAACGAAAAACAGTGGCCTTGCTCATTAGGCTCATACTACGGTGGCCCAAGAAATGGGGGCAGGAGTGTGAGAGGCCTCTATGAAGGCTGCGTATCCTCCTGGCAGTGCACGCTGCTCCTAAAGTTGGTGATTTATTTCAATAAATGCATGGCTATGGCCATTTCCTCCAAAACCTGTCTTGTGTGGTTAATTCAGGGAAAGGGTAAGTGGAGGGCTACCAGACAATAGAGAAGCTGTAAGGCATCACAGCAGCTGGCCATTTGTCTGGAGCCCTCCCCCTCTGGACTTGGTAGGAAGGTAGGGGACCTCCCTTTGGGTGAGCAGATGTCATGGCAACACCATGAAGGGATGTCCTACAAGGTTGCCTGGGGGCGGTGGCATTTGGTGGAGGGCAGAGGAAGGAGGGTTTTTTCAGCTAAGGGCCAGCAGCTCTCCCTTCTTTCTCCTCTGCTTGCCAAACTGCCACCTGCCCACCCCAAAAAAATGGGGTAAGGGGCCAGGGAGGCAGTGCCCCCTTTGACTCACTATGGGTGGCTGCATTAGGGTCCGGGGATTGAGTTTTCCCAGTTTTCCAATTACGCAGGGTTTTTCTTGGTTTTTCACCTCCTTCAAAGGGTTGTAAAATTTAGTGAGTGAATAGATAACTGATAATTAAGATAACAGTTAATTAAGTGGAAGGTAGATGTAAGGTAGAGAGTCTGTTCAGAATTATTGATGAAACATGTTACAACTGTAGCAGCCATGTGTGGTGTCCTGGGAGGATCACAGACCGAGGATACAAGGGGAAGAAGGAGGAGACAAGCTGAATTCTCCTAAAGGGCTTGTCACTTCTGGTTGGCAGGAGGCTGGGGACTGCAGGAGCCAGATCCAGATGGGAGGGGTCATGGTCCACCCTCATTTGAACTATTCCTCAGGGACAGCAGCACCAGATAATAGGTGTCTGCAAGTCTGCTTGGTCATATGACCGTCCTCGTTCATGTGGAAGGGGTTCCAACACAGGAGGTACATCAGTCAGTAGCCCCGCACTAGGGTGAGGGAGGCCTGTATGAAAGCTACGTATCCTCCCAGCAGTGCACGCTGCTCCTAAAGGTGGTGATTTATTTCAAAAAATGCATGGCTGCAACCATTTCTTCCAAGGCCTGTGTTGTGTGGTTAAATCAGGGAAAGTGTAAGTGGAGGGCTACCAGACAATTTGGCAGAAAACAGCTAACAGACATATATAGTATCAGTGAATAAGATGTTTCCTGTGTAGAGCCATAATGGCTCAAAAGCTGCCAACTGATTTCACAATAAGTTTAATCTGCACTCTACTACATTTTTTAATATTCAGTCCCAGACAAGGCTGCCCAATCCCAGGTTTCTATCCTAGATTGTATCATAATGATGTCTTCTAACACCAAATGCGCTCTCATTATAAAGTAAACAATACAATCTGTCACTCTGAGCAGTTGATATCATTCTATATGTTTTACAAACAGAACAGTATGTGGGTAGGTGTGCATAATGATAGTTTTATACATACCCAAGGTGTGGGATGCTACATAAATCCCGAGAGCGAAGTTTTTAAAAATGTTTCACACCGAGGTCATGTACAAAATGTGAGCTTTTTGTACACCTGCCTGTGTGTTTTTTTATATAATAGCTGGGTATTGTTTTTTCACCTGTATGATTTATGTAGAAAAGACTGCAGAACAGTCTGGCCATTAAATGATGCCATTTAAGATTTGAGTGTTGTGACTGATTTTCTTTGTTCCTTGCTCCCCCTCTCTCTCTCTCTCTCTCTCTCTCTCTCTCTCTCTCTCTCTCTCTATCAATCTTTGTGCTCTGTCTTGTCAATATTTCTGTTAATATGGCAGTCCAAGTGCCTTCCCCATCTCTAGCCCTCCCATCCTTTTGTTCTATTCACCCTCTTTTGGCTGTTCTTTCACTCACCAGGGTGTATGTTTGCTTTCTCCACAGTAGACTCCCATTCCAATAGCTCCCAGCCAAGGACCGATCTAAGGTCAAGAGGGCACCTTTATCTGAGTCCTCCCCCACACTCCAGACTGCAGCAAACAAGGTAGATCTTGCAACAGAGATGGCTGCACCACAAAGTGGTGCCACCTAGTTCTTGCCTCCCACCCACGATAGTGCTGGTTTTATTATGTTGGTCATGTGATCAGTATAAACCAATCAGCTCACTTTCTCACCCCTCCCTGCATCTGATGTAGTTAAAACCATTCTCCCCATCCCCTCCCAAAGTTAAGGTAGTCTGATCACATCAGCATTTCAGCTAATTAGTAACCCCCTACCAGCTAGCAATCCACGTCCTGCTACTCTCCCACTACTGCCCCTCTTTCCCTGATTTTTCTCATTTCATTGCAGTCCATCCTCAATTGGTAACAGACAGCAGCCCCCCCGGTCCCTGTTTCTTCCCCCTACCATGTTCCTTCTTATTCTCGGTCTTCCCCCTTTCCTCATCACCCTCACCTCTCTCCCCAACCCTCCCTCCCTTAGCCCCCGTCTGTATCCTACCCTCACCTAGCCCCCACATACTGTATCATCCAACTGCACCCCATATCCCCTACACCTTCTGACACTGCCCATGGATCACAGGGCATCTGTCCTTCCCTCTCCTGCCTCCAAGCTGTGCTACTCAGCCTGTAACCTCCCACCCTTCCCACATCTCCCTGTGGACCTGCTCATGTACAACTACTGTTAATTAACTTAACAGCCGGCCCACCATCACAGCGGCAAGGCATCCGCTTGCAATGATGACATCCTGGATTCGGGAATACACCTAGGAGTCAGAAGGCCAACCAGAGGGAGAAGACTGAAACATCCAGGGACAACTCACCTTCTCCGTGAAGGGGGGGGATGGGGGACCGTGTGTCCGGTGTGATGCAGACCCCTAATGGAGGCTGGGGAACTGCCACGACTGGCACCACTTTGCTTGGGAGGAGTGACAGATGCACCTTGTGTTGATTCACATCAGCCTCCTGGGGATTGCAAGCACCAAAAATGATGCTAGCCTCATGCCTTGACACCCACCTCTTGGTACCACCAGACCCCCAAAGTGCTCGGCCCCAAATGGGACAGTAATTTGTTGATGGCTACCCTCACAGCCCCACCCGGGGGAGTAAGCTTAGGGAGCCCTGCAAATTGTGGTAATCTAGCCAGTAACCTGGATGCAATTCTGCATGGGGGGTCACAGCAAACCCACCATGGGAGGCAAGCCAGGGTAGATCAGGGGTTGATCATGGAAGGATGGCAGTGGTCCATAGGTTAGGGATCAGGATTAAGGTACTAGCTGCACAAAAAACAAAAAAAAATAAATTGGGAAGAAACTTAGCGCCTTCCCCCTCCATATAATCGCTCTGTTGTTGCTGCTAGCAGAGAACATAGAATCAAACTTGAGCTCTTCCCTTCCCTACCTCCTCCCCCTTGGGTTAAAGGTTGCCCATTTAAATATAAGAAGCCTTCTCCCCAAACTTTCCCAACTCCAGGTTCTCTTGACTACCCTCAAACCCAATATATTAATACTAAGAACAACTTGGCTTACCCCTTCAAACTCCAGACACAAACATATCTATCCCTGGTAATACCATTTTCCACCAATACTGCTATGGTAGGGATGGTGAGGTGGCCATGTACCTCTCCTCTGCCCTCCAGCTCACCCCAATCTTAAGTACCTCCATTCCCTTAGACTATGAGCTACTATTACTAAAGCTTTCCAACCTTCACTCTCTCCCTGTATATGTAGCAGGCTTATATTGCTACCCTGCCCCCCATAGCATTATTGACATCTTATCATCTGTCCTGACTTGTGCTTCTTCTGGTGAAACTCTTATCCTACAAGACTTCAACCTAAATTGGCTATCCCCCTCCCACTCCAAAACCTGGTGTGACATAACCTCTATAAACCTGGCCCAACTAATAAGTGAAACAACTCACCTAAACCATAAAACTCCAGACCAATCTCTTATCAATCGGGTCCTCACCTCCCACCCCCCACCACATCATCAAGGCTGGCATCCTCCCTGATGCCTTAAGTGACCATCACTTAATCTTCTGCATCCAAAAGATATACCACCCAAAAGCTACCCCCAAAATTCTACCTGTATGGTCATTTAAATCACTTGACCTCTCCTCACTACACAGCGACTTACGCAATACCAACTGGTCCCCCATATCTGCAGGTCCCACAATTGACTTTGCTGTAAATTACTTTCAAAGTTCCTAGAAATATGGAACCTCCACACCCCACTCCACCATACCAGAGTAAGGGGCTCCCACCTGCCCTGGATCACTGCTGAACTCTTAACTTGCCTACTAACCCATGACACAGCCTGGAAGGTGTACAAATGTAACCTGTCCCCCACAACATTACAAAGGTACCGCTACCTCCAAAAACTCTTGCACTGGGACCATCAGGCTTCCCAAGGCCGAATATTTCACAAACACTTTTAATACTAACAGACATCATCCTTCAAAGTTCTGTAAGGTAGTCCATGCTCTCTTCTCCCTGCCTTCTCAGCCTCCTATACCTGTCCTCAAAGTGGAAGACTCCTAGCTGTCTGACTCTCCCTCAGTGGCTTCCAAATTTAACTCCTTCTTCACCTCCTACACATACTCCCTCCTTCCCCCCATGCACCTTACTCATCTCGCCTCCAGCCAACACTGCAGCCATCCTATCCTAACTCCTCATTCTCCTTCTCTCCTGTAAACCCCTCAGCCACCATTGAAGCTCTCCTAGCCCTCAACCCTTCTAAAGGAATGAGTCCAGATGGCCTGGACAGCAACCTCCTTTATCTAACTTCCCCATTAATCTCCTCTCCTTTGACTGATCTTCTAAACCTATCTTTCTCCAGCTCCTCAGTCTCACCAGCCTGAAAAAAAAGCTACTGTTATTCCTCTCCCTAAAGGTGACAACCCCTCAGATACAGGCAACCACTGCCCCATCTCACTCCTCCCTATCTTCGCAAAGGTACAGGAATGTATTGTTCTGTCTCAGCGCTCCACTTTTCTAGACTCCTCCAACTTTTTAACTCCTTGCCAGTTTGGCTTCAGGAAAACCCATTTCACTACTATCTCCCTCCTCAGGCTCACTGATGCCATTCATGCAGGGATGGATCAGGGCTTCATCACTTCTGCCATTTTTGTCAATCTAGCCAAGGCATTCAACACTGTCTTCTACCCCATTATACTCTCAAAGCTCTCGACCACTGGACTCTAAGTAGTAGCCATCAGCTGGTTTAGCTCCTACCATGAGGGTAGGTCCCAGTCAATCAAAATTGATGACACTATCTCCCCACCCTTACCCATAACCAGTAGTGTTCTGCAAGGCTATGTACTCAGACAGCTGCTATTCTCCATCTTCCTCAATGACCTCCCCTCAGCCTGTTCATCAGCTTCCTTTCACATGTATGCAGATGACCCAGTTCTGTATGACTCCAGACCAACCACAACTGCTGTGATGCACAGACTCCAGCTTAACTTTGACCAAGTTCAACTCTGGCTATGCTCAAACCAGTTCTTTTTAAACACAAATATGACAGTCTCCATCTTCTTTGGCATGAGGCATAGACTGTCCAGGCTTCCCTCCCTTCCTTTCTTTTACACCCTGGATGGCTCTCCCATGGAGGATGTCACCTCCTTCAGATATCTAGGGTTGTGCATAGACCAACACATCAGCTTCACTTACTATGTGGATGTTATTGTCAGAAAATTGCACCCACATCTTGGTGCCTTATTCCAGAACCAAGACTGCATCCCACTGCTGGCCCGCCTAGCCATTATAAAGAGAATGATCCTCCTGATCTTTGATTATGGTGATGTGGTCTGCAGTGCTACCTCTACTACAATATTTGACAGACTGGACACACTCTACCACTCTTTCTGCTGTTTTGCACTGGACTGTCTCCTCCTTACTCTCCACTGTTCTCTGTACCAATCCCTCTCTTTTCCATCGCTTGGATTAGGTAAGGCACCCCTTGTATTTAAATATTGTCAGTAAATTCTGGTTTGATTTTATCCTCTCCTACCTCTCCTCCTCATGGTCCTTAACCATGACCTCCTTCCACTCCATCAGGAGCTCAACTGTTCACTCCCTGGCAGTCCCTCCTGCTGCAGTGAAAATTGACCAAGTGACCTTCAGTCATCATTTCCCTAGGCTCTGGAATTCCCTACATCACACCATCCACAATGCCAAGTAATTGTGTGCACTCTCCTATCTCCTCCATATCCACACCACCACCACCACCTGAAACTGTTCCTAAAATCTTTTCCCCACCCTCCTGCATTCTCCCTGCCACCCACCAGCACCCCCCCTTTTGAAAGGTTAGTTATCTTATCTCTTGTGTCTATCAGTTTTTGCAGTTAGCACCTATGCACTTTGACCTCGGTTCAGCCCAGAACTCTACATTGTAATTCTGTCACTGAATTCTGGATGTAATGCTCAAAATTTCTTACAATGTTATTTGTAATTGTTCTTGCTTTGTCTGTAAATACCTGAACTGTAATATCCACCTTCCCGTCCCCCAAGAACACATCTGGAAATGAGCTTTTAGCTCAGTATGCCTTTCCTGGTGAAACTTCTAAATAAATAAATAAACAGTAAGTGTATGGGTGAAGGGAGATACACAGTAGAGCCATTGAAAGTGCTGTTGGCTGAAGTGCAGTTTCACAGCCACATATTAGATTTACTTCTTGTTTTGTGTGATCAGGAAGTGAGTGATCAAAGGAAGAATTGCCTGCCTTTTCAAAGTCTAAAATGGAGGTAAGAAAAGTAAAGAAAAAATCAAGAAAATGGCATGAGGAGAAGGACTGTAGGGGTGTTCATTGAGGAAGACTGGCACATGGTTTTCTCTTAGGGAAACCTGGTGCATGTTTTGTTGCTTGCTACCTCTCTGTCTCTCTCTGGGTGGCTTAGGAGTGTGTCCAAAGGTGGTAAAATGGATAAAATATTGGTTAGGGGATAGGTGACAGAGGGTGGTGGTAAACAGAATTCATTCCAAGGAAGGAAGGGTAACCAGTGGTGTGCCTTTGAGATTAGTGCCAGAACCAGTCCTCCATTATGTCTTTATAAGTCATATTGCAAGGGATTTGTAGGGAAGATATGCCTCTTTGTGAATGACACCAAAATCTGCAATAGAGTGGACACTCCAGGAGAGGTGAAAAGGCTGAGCAGAGACCTGATAAAATGAAAGGAGTGTTCCAGGGTATGGCAGCTGGGTTTCAATGAGAAAAAGTGCAAAATAATGCACTTCAGGAACAGTAACCCAGGGGCAGAGTACAAAATGGGAGGAGTGGTATTAACAACCACCAAACAGGAAAGAGGAGGTCATGGAAAAGGTAAGAAGGAAAAGAGCTGCCTTTAGGAGGTACAAGAAAACAGGGAGGGGAGGACAGGGAGGAGTACCTGAAGGAATCAAAGGAGGTGACATGGGCAGTAAGGGGAGCCAAGGCATCTACGGAGCTCAGGCTGGCACAAGGCATTAAGAAGGGGAGAAAGACTTCTTTAGGAACATAAGGGAGAAAAGGAACTGTAAGGACTGGATAGTAAGGATTAGGAAGGAGGGGCGTTGGGTGGAAGCAGGGTGTGATAAGGCAGAAGCGCTAAATGATTACTTCTCCTTGGTATTTACTAAGGAGAAGAGGGGGTTTATACCCAAGGGGGGAGGAACAGCAGAAATGGGGGAGGGGTGACAGACAGGGAAATCATGGAGGGCAGAGTTCTGGAGAGTTTGAGGTCACTGAGGGTGGACAAGGCACCAGGCCCAGATGGCATCCACCCCAGGGTACTGAAGGAGCTGGCAGAGGTCCTTGTGGGACCTTTGGCAGACCTATTTAAAGCCTCACTACACTCAGGGTGTGTACCTCAGGATTGGAGGATGGCTCATGTGGTGCCTCTCCACAAGAGTGGCCCCAAGGATGAACCGGGGAACTACAGACTGGTGAACCTCAGATCTATTGTGGGTAAGCTGATGGATACTATCCTAAAGGAGAAGCTGGTGGCCATCCTGGAGGCCAAAGGACTACAGGACAGCAGACAGCATGGCTTCATATATGGCAGATCCTGCCAAACCAACCTAGTGGAGTTCTATGACTGGGTAACTAGGCAATTGGACAGAGGTCATACAGTGGATGTCCTGTATCTGGACTTCAGTAAGGCATTTGACTCTGTGCCACATGGGAGGCTGGGAAGTAAGTTAGAAGGCATGGGGCAGGTGCAAAGCTAGTGAGATGGTAGGGAACTGGCTTCAGGGAAGGCAACAGAGAGTGGTGGTGGATGGGTGGGTGGGGAGCTGTCATCCCCTAGGGTAGTCATAAGCAGTGTTCCACAGGGCTCAATGTTGGGACCAGTGTTGTTCAGGATATTCAGTGCAGACATATTATTGGACATCAAGAGCAATATTAGTCTGTTTTTTTATGATACCAAGATGGGAGCAGTGGTGGATGACCTAAAGGGGTGCAGGTGTTGCAGAATGATCTGGGAAAGCTGTAAACCTGGTCAGACACTGGCAATGGGGTTTAATGCCAAAAAGTGCAAGGTGCTGCATTTTGGGGTAAAGAACCCAAGGAGGAGTTATTGGCTGGGAGGAGTGTGGCTAGCCAAGACAGAGGAGGAGAAGGATCTGGGGTGCTCATTACAGGGTCCATGAACAACTCGCACAATGTAGGAAGGCAGCTGCAAAGGCCAACAAAATGCTGGGTTGCATTGCAAGGGGTATATCCTCAAGGAGAGAGGAGGTGATTCTGCCACTGTATAGGTCATTAGTTAGACCACACCAGGAGTACTGCATGCAGTACTTGCAGCTGTATCTGAATAGGGACATTCAGTTGCTCGAGGGGGTGCAGTGCAGGGCAACAAAGATGATCAAGGGGCTGGGGGACTTATCATACGAGAGGAGGCTAAGGGAGCTGAACATGTACTCGCGGAAGGAGAGGAGGGATGGGGGGACATGTTTGAAACCTATAAGTACATGAAAGGAATAAACAAGACAGGTACAGAGGGTCTTTCAAACTAAGGGAGGGGAGGGACACCCAGGGCCATGACATGAGAGTGGAGGGAGGAGATTCAGGAGGGAGATGAGGAGACACTTTTTTACAGAGAGGGTAGTAGCTGGGTGGAATGTGTTACCAGCAGAAGTGGTATCCAGTAGAACAGTGGACTGTTTCAAAAGGGGCTGAGACAGGGCAAGGGGAGGGTCAATGGAGGGGAAGGGTGGGTCGGAGGGCAGCTGCAGAATAAGGGGTGCTAGCTGTACATTCGAGCAGACTCGATAGGGGATTTTGTTTGCTGCCACAATACAGTATTTTGCAGGCATTGTGCCTTCTCCAAAGACTTCTTCTGTAATAAAGCCTTTTTTAGCTCACAAGTCTGGAGTAGTGCTGGTTTTGTTGATTACTCCACTAGACTTGATAGAACTCTAGGCCTTTATCTTCTGGCAAATTTCATATGTTCATATGTTCGACCTGGGGGTAATCATATTGGATGACCTAAAGGTGGCCAGGCAGTGCAACAAGGCAGTAGGGAGTGTAAGTGAGATGCTGGGGTGCATAGGGATGGGTATCACCAGCATAAAGAGGGAGGTGGTGTTGCCTATATATAGATCACTGGTAAGACTCCACCTAGAGTATTGTGTCCAGTGCTGGAGACCACATCTCCAGAAGGACATAGACAGAGTGGAGGCAGTCTAGAGAACAACTAAAATGGTGCAGTGTCTGCATCAAAAGCACTATGAGGAGAGACTAAAGGACATCAATATATACACCCTGGAAGAGAGGAGAGAGAGGGTGATATTATACAGACTTTTAAATACCTCATGAGGGTAAAAAAGGTACAGAAAGGGAGTATTTTTCAAAAGAAAAGATGCACAAGAACAAGGGGACATGCTATGAAGCCGGAAGGGGGTAGATTCAGGAGAGATATGAGGAAGTACTTCTTCACAGAGAGAGTGATGGATCCCTAAAACAGCCTTCCAGTGGAGCTGGTCGGGACAGAAATAGTGGTGCAGTTCAAGCATGTATAGGATAAGCATACAGAAATCATGGTGGAAGAAATGGGGGAGAAAGAGCTGTAGTTTGGGCAAGGTCAGTGGTAATAGGATAGGTAGGGAGAAATGGAAAGAATGCATTGGTCAAGCAATTTCTATCTGCTGTCAAATTCTATGTTTCTATGTTTCTATCTGTTTGCTGTTATAACCAGATGGTTATAATGGAGAATTATAATTGGCTTTCCCTATGGGAGAAAATGATACCTAGTTATTATCATAATATTACTCTACCTTCCCACTGTGGAACTATAAACACTGTGAGAAACTGTTTGAAATCAAGGGGGCTTGGAGCAGTTCACAACTTATGCCTCTCAATTTCTTACATACAAACATACTTTATGAGTTTATTTATTGATTTAATTTCTTTGAAAATTGGTAAATCGGAGAGACATACTGAGCCAAGGCTCATTTCCAGATGCAACCTAGGAATAGGGAACAGGAAATCAAAAATAAAAGCATACACAGTAATGATTGGTACAAAATGAAGTAAACACAAAGTACAATTTAAACAGTGAAACAAATAAGATCATACAAACAATTTCTCATAGTAAGATAGGAAAAGGGTCAGGGAGGGTAATCACAAGAGCAGGAGGGAGAGGAAAGATGAATAAGTTGGTGCCTAAAGAAGAAAGGGAAGGGGAGAGAAAGAGAGAGGAGGGTGCAAGTACCCAAGGGAGAGATGGTGATAGAAGAAAGCTGGTTACGAAGCAGAAGAAGGGAGAAGGTGTGAAGATCCCTGGAGTAGGAGTAAGCATGAGGCAGAGGAGAATCAGAGATAGAAGCGGGGACAGGTAAGAGAGCAGGGTCTCAAACCAGAATTTGGAGATGAAAGAGGCACAATGGGACTGGTGAAGTGATAGTAGGTGGAAGATGGATAAGAAGAAGTAGAGGGAACAATGCTAAGTATGAGAGGCGAGGGTGGTAGCAAAGAAACAATAGGCATTGCAGAGGGTATCCAGTCTGGCAAGGAATGATGAGGGGGACAATGCCATAGACCACATCTGCAAGTACAATTTGGGTAACAAGCTCCCAGCAGACATGAAGAGACAAGAAGTCTTTGTTGTGGTGCAAGACACTGAGTTTGGGGCAGAGCTTGGAGTGGAATGCATCAATGTGGGTAGAGAAGTCAAGCTTACTATCTAGCCACACATTGAGATACTTGAAGTAAGAAACAACTTCAAGGATGGAGCCATACATGGTGGAGAAGACAGACAATTTCTGGCTGGTGAAGTCTGGGAGTGGGAGAGCGTAGTCATTTTCTGGCTGGTGTCAAAGGTCATGAACATTGTTTTTTTTTTCAGTGTTGACCCAGAGTTGATTGGAGTGGAACCAGTGCAGGACATTGTGAAAGCCTTGCTGCAGCAAGCCTTCCACCATTATGGTTGAAGGACTGGAGATGTAGATAACTGTGTTATCTGCATATATATGAATATGCAAATTGGTACAGGCAGAGTAGAGGTCATTCAGGAAAATGGAAAAGAGGATGGGACCCAGAATGTAGCTTTGTGGAACCCCAGCATGAATAAGTAGAGAAGGTGAGGGGGACACTTCTTACCTGTACCAACTGATGATGGCCCATAAAGAAGGAATGGAACCATTCAACAGTGGGGAGAGGTCAGCAGAGCCCAACTTGCCCAGGAGGAGTGTACTGGCCAATGAGGCAAAGGCTTTGATCAGCTTGATGAAAATGGCCACAGTGATTTTCCCATGATCCATCCCAGTTAGAACTGGGAAGAAGTTGCAAACTCTGCTTTTGCAGAACCTTCGTGAAATTTCATAAATTTTGTGACATTTTCCGCACTTCAGCCTTTGGCAAAATCAGAATCTTCTGAAAGTGTTTGGTTAGTTTTCAATCTATTCTACAGAATTTTCTGGTTGACATGCATAATAATACACATAAACTGTGGAATGGCAGTTCTGAGGAATTATATTATGCAGTTTAATACATTAATCTGTAATACATATAATTATTCTGCGGTTCCGTGATCTGTTCTGAGGAATTTTGTTCTGCAGTTTGATACATTAATCCGTAATTCATACATTCATTCTGCACTTGAGTGACTCACTGAACTGAGTAATGAAAATATGAATTGTGGATTAATGCATAAAACTGTGGAAATTCCACAGAACTAACCACAGACAGCAATCAGTTCTGCAGAATTTCTTTCTACAGTTTAATACATTAATCCACAGTTCATACATTCATTCGCCGTTCCAAGTCAAAATTTCCACAAAAGTTGCCAAAGTACATTCCAAAATTTTGCAAAGGTGAAATTCTGACTTTTGCCAAAATTCCAGTGCTGTAAGTTTAATTTCACATAGCCCTAATCCCAGTAATGATGAAGTTAGTGACATACAGGCGGGATGAGACTGTGGTGTGGGGCTTCCAGAAACCAGAGTGGGAAAAGGAGAGGAAGTTAAAAGAACAGAGGAAGTCAGTAAGCCTAGAGTAAACAAATTTCTCTTACAGCTTTGCAAGAGAAGGGAGGAAGGAGATAGGATGGCAGTTGCCAGGTGAGAAGGGGCCATCACCTTTAAGAAGAGAAATAACTTTGGTGATCTTCCAAGACTGAAGAACAGTAAAGAGGGAGAAGGACAGGTTGAGGAAGTTAGTAAGGGGAGAGGCAATAGTAAGAGCTGAAAGATGGAGAAGTTTAAGATCCAGCCCTTCAGTAAGGTTTGCAGAGTAGAAAAAGGGGGGAAATTAAAACTGGGGGGGAGTAATGAGGAGGGTGGATCATGGGGGAGAGGATAGGAGAAAGGAGAGTGCAGAGGCAGGGGAGAGGAGAAAGAATAAATAGAGAAAAACTCATTGAGATAAACAGCTACAGAGGGAAGGTCAGAAACTGGTGACTCATTAACTATGAAGACAGAGGGAATGGACTGGGATGTGGGGTCAAAAAGTTAATGAATCACCTTCCAGAATTTGATTGGGGAGTTAAGATTGTTCTGGAGGTTGGCCTTAAAATAGAGGGATTTGGCAGCACTGACAGGCTGTATACAATAATTTCTAAGTGCTCTGTAGGAGAGGAGGTCAGACATGGAGCTAGATAATTTTTCATGGGATCACGCATGATCACGTGACTTACACTGATCACTATGTTTGGAATTAATCCATGGGTGGTGAAAAGATTTAACACTGGTCTTTCTGACTGGAGAGGCAAACCAAGGCAGGGCAATGTGAAAATGGTTTTATTAAATGCGGATGAATGTAACAATCACCCAACAGCTCTGGACACTTCCTCAACTGGTTTTGCATCACCTTGAGTCTTCAGGAGGATGCTGCCCTAGTACTCACACCAATAAAATGGTGCATGTTAAAGTGACAATGTGAATTAAAATATATCAGACAATAAACACATATCCCTCTAATGTACCCCCTAATCTCAACCTAAAGTACCCTGCTTTAACCTAGGCTATGTATCTTATACTGGTTTTCTTCTTTTCCTCTTTTTTCCTTCATTAACCTGCCCTATGCCATATATTTTTACTCGCTATAGTGAACCCCTTTTTGACTACTTTCCCATTTTAGTTGTTGCTGTGCTTTACTTTTAGCATTACTGGTCCACTTTCTCTAAATAATTTCTATGCAAGCAGGAAACACCTTACCTGTTGGCACAATCGGGTAAATCCTATTTCTCAGCCAAAGAGTAAAACGGTATTGCACGGTCACCCTTGTCAGTTTTATTTTTACTGTCCCATGTAACCAAACTTCAAATTAATCCTCAGAGGCATACTGTAACTATAGTTTCTCCAACTTGATTGCTGATACTAGACCTGATCTTCAACTAAACCCTATTATCCTAATTAGAGGCAGCAACTATTACCCTCTATCTGCTAGCAGGAAGCTGTCAAGGAGATGTGTACTCACGTTAACCTGCCACTGTGCAAGGCTCTGGTTCCTAACCATGATCACTATTCATCTATCTGGGGACGTCGAACTAAACCCAGGTCCACCTACCCATTTCTTTTCTGCAACAGATATATCTGGTATCTCCAAGAAAGAGTTATTAATTACCCATATCAACATTAGAAGTCTTACCTGTCACCATGCCAAACCAGAGGCATGGGTGAAACTCTATAACCCTGATGTACTATGTCTCACTGAAACTTGGCTTAAACCTGGTATACCTGATCACTTATGCTCCTTACCAAACTACTTCCTGTTCCATAGGGATAGATCCTCATCCAAGCATGGTGGTGGAGTTGCACTGTTCTTCAAAAATCACCTTAATCTCTCTATTGTCTCAGTTTCTGCCTCTCTCAGTGTGTGAATTCATACATGCAACTCTTTCATTGGGGGGAAAGAAGCTTCATATCATCTGTGCCTATAACCCCCCTGCTGGGGGTATAGTTGGTCTCAAAGAACTTCTTGACATCACCTCCCAAACTATAAATCATAATGAGGCTGTCATCCTAGGTGATCTCAACCTTAATTGGTTAGGGTGAGCTCAAATCTCCTTGCAGTCTCTCACACTAAGTTATAATTTTCACCAGTTGATCTCTGATGAAACTAGAACCATGTTATCCCTTCAAACGGGTACACTGCTGGACTGGGTGATAGTTAACTGCATGGAACATGTGTCAAAGGTTGGAATACTAGTGGATGTATTAACTGACCACTCTCCCACTTTCTGTATCCTAGCTATGGCTGCACCTCCATCTCCCCCATCTAGACTAATCACGTTTACAAACCTAGCTCATATTGACCAGGAAGCATTTCTCTAAGATTTCTCCACTATTGACTGGACAGGTCTCTATCAAGCAAACGATGTGGAGGTCGCTCTGCAGATATTCATAAACAAATTTCTTGCCATTCAATGTAAACATGCCCCCAAGATTACTATGAGGGTTAGAGGAAAACAGACAAGGTGACTAAATAAAGACCTCCTAGCTAATCTGCTCTGGTGGGACAAGCTCTGGACTCGCTACAAACAAATTGGTCTTCAATCTGACATTATTGTCTATCGGGAACTAAGGAACGGATATAAGAAACAAGTAAGAGCTGCCAAAAGCAAATATTGCAAGGACCTTCTTCAAAGCTCAGCCTGCGACTCTAGGAAATTCTGAGCTCCTGTCAAAACTTTCCTGAGTACCTCACAGTCGGTTACTCCTCACGAAATGATCATTAATGGGACACGTTGTAACGACTCTAGGACCATCTCAAATCGTTTTAATCTTTTCTCAGATCTGTCACACTATACCATGGCATTGCAACCAAATGGAAAGCACTCCAATCTACCTACCACACTATCTCCTGCTAATCATACGGCCCACTGAATGATGTTCCTCCAGCTCCACCCTTCTGTTTCAAGGCTACATCTACAGCGGAAGTCCAGAAATTACTGAGATCCATATCTGTCAATACTAGCTCTAGCTCTGACTCAGTGGAACCTAGTCTCCTTAAGCTTGCTGCTCCTCTCATTGCCTCTCCTTTTTGCAAGAATTTATACTTTATCCTTACACATAGCACTGTACCAGACATATGGAAAACTGCAAGAATAATGCCTGTCTTTAAAAAAGGCGACCTGATGGATATGGCCAATTACAGACCCATAGCAATTCTCTCTGTCCTCAGCAAGATTCTTGAGAAAATAGTTGCGTCACAGACTGTTGACTACCTTACACACTACAATCTCCTCTCTCGGATGCACTGCATGACTTTAAAGAAGGGCATAGCACCACCATGGCTCTTCTCCAACTGACAACTGACATACTGTCCAAAGTGGATTCTGGAAAACTCCAGGTGCCATTTTCATCGACCTCACAAAGACTTTTGACCTCATAGATCATGCTCTCCTCCACTCCACTCTCCACAAACTCCATTTCTATGGCCTTGTTGTGGACTGGTTTTGTAGCTACCTGTCAAACAGGACACAAGCTGTCAAATTTAACTCCTCCCTGTCCAACTCATCTACTATCAACATTGGGGTCCCTCAGGGCTCTATCTGTAGGCCCCTTCTATTCTCAATTTTTATCAACAATGCTGCTGAGGTCCCGAAATCCTGTTTGGCTATTCTCTATGCTGACAACATGGTAATCTATACTGGTTCTGCTAGTATTGCATGCATAAACTCATCGCATACCTCTGATTTCAGTAAGGTCTTAGACTGACTACTTGACCATAAGCTTGTATTAAATGACAAGAAAACAAAGGCCATGCTACTAGGATCCGCACCGAAGATAAAGGTCTATTCCAGTTTGCTGGAGGTTTTTCACCCAGGAGGATTTCCACTTGAAAATGTTACTTCTTTCAAGTATCTTGGGATCCTGCTTGACCAATCCCTGGATTTTAACCTTCACATTCAATCCTCATGCAAATCTGTAAACTTGAAATTGGGAGTAGCTTACAAAACAAGCTACATGCTTACACCCTTAGCTAAACTAGCAATTGTCAGAGGCATCCTGCTCCCAACCCTTACTTATGGTGCCTCTATTCTTACCTCTGCCCATAAAACCTCCCTACTAAAATGGGATGTAACTTACAACAATACCTGTAGATTTGCCTCTTTGTCACCTCGAATCAAGCATCACTGCCTTCTCTATAAGGATCTTAATTGGCTCTCACCTTCTGCCAGTAGGCAATACTTCCTTTAATCACTAATTGACTCTATCATCTGGGAAAAAAATCCATCCCAGCTGGTAGCATTTCTGATCCCTCAACTAACCTTCCATGGCCTGCGATCAGCTGACAAATCTTTGCTTTACGTTCCGAGATGTCATATGACTAAAGACACTGGGGCCTTCCAATACTCGACTCCCTGGCTGTGGAATGCTCTTCCACCTAATCTCTGGCTGTCGCAGTCTCACTTTAGTTTTAAAATTGAATATCATTGTTATTTATCTCTAGCTGATACTTGCACATGCGTTGACTCAACCTGAACTTCTGAGACTTACCAGTAATATGTCACCCCCACTCTATTCTTGCTCCAATCCTGGCTCATCTAGTCCCTTCCCCTAATTTTTTCTCTTTCTTTGTAAATAATTTATTTACTACCCATCTCCTTTCCTTTCCTTTTTGAGCCTTGTTGCTGGTCATCCACCGTTATTCCAGCTACCACCCCTGTCTTTCCCTTTGTTAACTTTTCATGTTGGGTATGTATAATCCTCATTCTCCTGACTCTCTCTTGAACCCTCTCTCTCCCCCCTAGGTCATGTCTGGGTTTCTGCACTTATTACATATTTTACTGCCGTTATTTTATAATTTTTGATTCTACTCAATGTATTGTTGTAGCACTGCTGTACTGTTCCCTTATTGTATTACTGTACCCTTGTTATTGTTACAGTGTTTTTTCCTTTTTGTACTCTCCCGGTTCGTGCCTGAAAATAGTAATTTTATGGCTAGTGCACTTACCCGGTAAACAAAAACTAAATAAATAAATACTAATACCATACACCTTGAAAAATTATTAAAAACTCCAAATAGTATTTTGTGTATATTTGCTTATACTCTTGCGCAAATGTATCTATACATACAGATAGATGTAAGCAATAAGACATGATGGGGTGTGCATTAAGGTGTGATAACCGCACTTCTAGGGGTGTAATTAGGCACGAAGCTGAAGGTCGAGTGCTGGTCACCCCTAGGAGTGTGTATGCATAGAAACATAGACTTTGACAGCAGATAAGGACCACTTGGCCCACCCAGTCTGCCCATTTCCCTTCCTATTGGATAAGCTGCAGATTCTAGTTAACCAAAAGCCTACTTCCTGCAACCCCCCACTACAATTGCCTTATGTCTGTCCCATCATGTTTGAATTCCCCCACTGTTTTAGACCCAACAATCTCCCCAGAAAGGCGGTTCCATGCATCCACCACTCTCTCCGTGAAAAAAAAAAATTCCTTACATTACCCCTGAGCCGTCCCCCCTTTATCTTTAAATTGTGCGACCTTGTTCTTACACATCTCTTTTTCTGAAAGATGCTACCCTCCTGGACTTTGTTGATTCCCTTGAGGTACTTGAAAGTTTCTATCATGTCCCCCCTGTCCTTCCGTTCATCAAGGGTATACATATTAAGCTCTCTCAGTTTATCTTCATATGGTCTCTGATGCAGACCCTGCACCATTTTAGTTGCCCTCCTCTGGACTGCTTCCATCCTGTCTATGTCCTTGCATAGATGGGGTCTCCAAAACTGCACACAGTATTCCAGGTGTGGTCTCAACAACTGTCTGCACAGAGGAATAACCACTTCCCTTTTTCTACTTGTGATGCCCCTTCCTATGCATCCCAGTATCCCTCTGGCTCTCCTTACTGACTTTTTCACATTGCTTACCCACCTTTAAGTCATTTGATATGACTACCCCTAATTCCCATTCCATTTTTGTTGTTGTTAGTACCTCCCCTCCTATTGTGTACTCTTCTCCTGGGTTTTTGTTTCCCAGGTGCATTACTTTGCACTTCTTTGCATTGAATTTAAGTTGCCATATGTCTGACCATTCCTCTAACCTTGCCAAGTCCCTTCTCATACTTTCTACCACCCCTTGTGTATCAACTCTGTTACAGATCTTTGTGTCATCTGCAAAAAGGCATACCTTTCTCTCCAGACCCTCTGCAATGTCACCTATAAAGATGTTAAAGAGGACTGGACCCAGTACTGAGCCCTTAGGTACTCCACTAGTAACCCCCCTTTCTTCGGAATGTTTTCCATTCACTATTACCTTCTGTGTCCTGTTGTGCAGCCAGTTTGCTACCGAGGCTACCACCCTGGAACCCACTCCCAGGCTGGCTAACTTGATTATTAGTCTTTTGTGCAGGACTGTGTCAAATACCTTGCTAAAGTCTAGGTAGGCCATATCCACAGCTCCTCCCTGGTCTATTACTTTGGTCACCCAGTCAAAGAAATCAATTAGATTCATCTGACATGACCTTCACGCTGTAAATACATGCTGCTTTGGGTCATGTGCCCCGCTGGCCCCTAGGTACTCAACAATTCTTTCTTTCAGAAGTGATTCCATCATTTTCCCTACCACTGAGGTCAAACTTACAGGTCTGTAGTTTCCTGCTTCTGCCTTGCTCCCACTTTTGTGAAGGGGAATCACATCTGCCCTCCTCCAATCCTTAGGTACCACCCCATCCTTCCATGATTTGTTAAAAAGTGTGGTCAGTGGTGTCACTAGGTCCTCCCTTAGTTCTTTTAGGATTCTGGGGTGAATCCCATCAGGCCCCATTGCTTTGTCCACCTTGAGTTTTAGGAGTTCTTTCAGGACTCTTTCTTCTATAAATAGACTGGTGTCGACCCCCCTACCAAAAGTGCTTCTATTGTCTGGTTTAGGTAACTCCTCCTCATTTTCTTTTGTGAATACTGAGCAAAAGTATTCATTCAGTATCTCTGCCTTTTCACTGTCTCCCTCTGCCCACCTCCCCTCTCCTTTACTAATCTTCCTTATTCCTCCCTTAACCTTTCTATGCTCCCTAATGTACCTATAAAAGGTTTTATCCCCCTTCTTAACTGATTTGGCTATTTTTTCCTCGGTTTGGGCCTTTGCTATTCTAAATGCCTTCTCCACTTCTTTCTGCTTTAATTGATACAATTCTCTGTCGTGCTCCTTCTGTGATTCCTTATACTTTCTGAATGCAGCCTTTTTCTCCTTAACCTTCCCTGCCACCTCTTTTGAGAACCATAGTGTTTTTTTACTCCGCTTTGTTTTCTTTATTTGTCCCACACAAAGGCTTGTTGCCTCTATGATAGCAGTTCTGATTTTCCTCCATTGTTCTTCCACCTCTCCTTTTTGGCCATTTGGTAGTGCATTCCTCAGGTATTCACCCATTTTGTCAAAGTCGGCCCTTCTAAAGTCCAGTATCTTTGTTTTCATATGTCTTGTCTCCATGGTTGTGCTTATTGTGAAGCACACTGTGCAGTGGTCACTTGTTCCCAGATGTCTACTGACTTCTAAATTTGTGATCCTCTCTCCATTTGAGAGTACCAGGTCTAGTATTGCTCCCTCCCGAGTGGGTTTCAACACTAGCTGTCTAATGCCTGCCTCCTGCAGGGCATCGAGAATGACCATGTTCTTGGATGTGGCTGCAGTACATGTCATCCAGTTAACATCTGGCATATTCAGGTCCCCCATCAACGGTATATCCCCTTTTTCAGCCATTTTGAGAATGTCCTCTATTATTTTCTTGTCCGTTTCCTCCCCTTGAGACAGGGGTCTGTATAAAACCCCTGTGCAGATTGTGATGCCATTCCCTGTCTCCAAGGTGACCCAGAGTGCCTCTTGTCCTCCCCCTTTACTTTTTAGTTCTGTAGCTTTGATCCCTTCCCTTATGCATAGAGCTACTCCACCTCCTCTTTTACCCTCCCTGTCCCTTCTGCAGACTGTGCACCCTGGTATGTTGACATCCCAGTCATGGTTCTCCATGTACCATGTTTCCATGACTGCCACACTATCCAATTTTTCATCTTCCATCAGGGCTACTAGCTCAGGAAGCTTGTTTCCCAGACTACGGGCATTGGTACTCATTGCCCTCCATTTAATGTTGGCTTTATCCTTTTTTCCCCCATCCCTGCTCTTATTGCCATTGTCTATTTTTCCATTTACCCCTGTCCTGCCCTCTGTAGAGCTCTGTACCTCAGTGTTTACCTTACAACCTGCCATGTTTTGTGGGGGGATGCTTGAAATTTCCTGCCTCTTATCAGCACCTCCCCCCTTGGATAGTTTAAAAGCTTTCCAAGGAAGCATTTAAACCTGTTACTTAGGAGCTTGGTTCCCTTCTATGACAGATGCAGACCATCGTGCCAGTATAGACCATCATCTCTCCAGGTGTATCCCCAGTCCCCAATGAAGCTAAAGCCCTGTGGTCTGCACCAGTTTTGCAACCATTCATTAAACTGCATGGTGTGCAGTACCCTAGCCTCACCCCTGCCATGGACTAGCAGCACCTCTGAGAAGGTAACCATGCTTGCTATCTGTCTGAGGTACCTCCCCAACTCCACAAATTCATCCTACACTGCACTGTTTCCATGCCTAGCTAGGTCATTTGTCCCAAGGTGGACAATGACATCTAGTGATTCAGACTGAAAAGATGGTGGCCACGCTGTGCAGCCATCTGTGAGCTCTTCATTTGCTCCTTGTTTCTTTGGCTCTAAACTGCCTAAAATTGTTTCAATTGTTCTTTTTTGGTCCGTTTGCCCGTTTACCATTTGCCGTTTATGCTATATCATTTGCCGTCTATGCTATATCATACTTCATTTTATTATAGTGCATCACCGTGTTACTGTATTGTTCAGTACCGACTGAGCTTAAGAAACTGAGAGGTCTTGCCTGTGTTGAGACGTGGTCAGCCGGCGAGAGGTCGTATTGCTGGATATTGATTGCTGGCCGTTTCACTGGGAACAGTGTGTGGAGTCTGATTTTCGACTGTTGTTGCCATTTTGGAAGTCCTGGTTGCCGACAGTCCATTGGTAACCATCCATGTGCTGGAGGATTGGAACGCTTAGCGGTGGAGCGCCGGTTTCGATCCGGGAGGAAATTCTGTTGGACTGCAGGAAGAGGAGGTGATCAGTTCCACATTGTGACTGGACTTGTTGTGGAAGGAAGCGCCTGTGGAGCAATTGGACAGTGGAAATGGTCGAGTACCTGGAACTGAGTGTCCAGATTCCCTGTCCCAGACAGGGCAGTGGGTTTCTCTGCCTCCGGAGGGGGGTGGGGTTAGCTCTGCTTCCTAGCTGAGACAGGGGAACCACCGGAGGGTGATTCAGCCTGCCTCATCGTAGCGAGGGCTAGGTTGAATCTGGACTGTTAGCTGGAGCTGGAGCTTTCTGCTGGATGCCTATAGGATTTTGGCACTAAAATTAGATCTATGAGGATCGTGGTGTTGACTTGGTGATGCATATTTGAACTTTTAGCTAGTTTATGATACTTTGGGAAAATGACTGGGAAAGACTAAAACTTTAGCTTATTAGTTCAGTCTTGTGAGAGGAGACTGACTAAAACTTTGGGCCATACTAGTGGTGAGAGCACAAGAAGTGTGGACATCAAAAAACCAAAAAAAATCTTGAACTCCTGTTTTTGGTTTTCCTTTGGGTAAACGAGAGCATTGAATTTAGGATTACGGGAGATTTAAACCTTTGAGTCAAAATTTTATAATAAGGGGTTTTGTATAGGTGGAAAGCTCCCTCCTTTGCAGTGGTGAGAGCACTGTGGGTGGGGGCAGATGGATAAGTGCTTCTGATAAAATTAATGTGTAAGCTCTGACACATTGTTAGGAAAATGGTTTTGTTTTTAATTATTCTATTTATATTTTATATTTTGAATATAGTGTGGTTAATTTATTTGTATTGTTAGGGTATAATTTTGTTCTGTAGTATTTATATTTTATTATTTGGGTGTTGTGTTTTAGAATTTATGTTATTTATATAAACCGGTGGGGTTTATTGTAATTAGTGTGTTATTCATTATGTGTTGGAGTGAAAATAGGACAGTCGGCTATTATTCCCCCTCCAGGCTCAGGGAGCTTCGTCCTTTCTCCTGTCCCCCCTGTCACCGGGAGCCTATAGAAGGTGTAGGGCTCTGGGGATTGTAAGGGGGAGGAGGAGAGTTGGAGCTGGGCCTGTGGGGGGAATGGAAAGGAGTGGGCAGATAGGGATAGTGAGGTCAAGGAGACACCCTGGGCCAAAATGGGCACAGGAAAGGGGTTCTTCCTGTCTTGTGCCCATACCCAAGGGTTCTGGTTATCAGCAGGTAAGGCGGTCATCATCGGAGGTTCATCCTGCTTGGGTGGTGTTGTACAATGCTAGGTCTATTAAAAACAAGACAGCCATTATAGCCAATCTTGTTGGGTCAACTGACCTAGCATGCATCACCGAGACCTGGCTGGATGGAAATGCTGGGCCAGTTTTAGCCGCAGCAGTTCCGGCCGGGTACTCGGTGATACACCGCCCAAGGCAGGATCATAGGGGTGGGGGCGTTGCCATTTGTTTTAAAACAGAATTGGGCCTGGTGGAGGTACCGGTGGGAGTCACCAGATCCTTTGAGTGTGTTCTAGGCGAGGGTGTGGGGTGCAGGATACTTCTCGTATACCATCAACCAGGTGACGAGAATGCTTTCCTGCAGGAAGTCGCAGATTTCATTGTCGACCTGACGTTGGGGTCCTCCAGATGGTTGGTTCTGGGGGACTTCAATGCTTGGGTCGACGATGAACTCTCACGCTTTGGTCAAGACTTCCTCCAGTTGATGTTATCACTGGGCTTCACACAGGTAGTTTCCTCCTCGACCCATATTGGTGGGCACTCATTGGATCTGGTGTTCCTTCTGGGGATTGGGATATCTGATTTGGTGGTGGAACCGGTCGGATGGTCTGACCATCACTCCATCAGGTTCAATTTTGAGGCCGCCCCTATTAGGTCAGCCCCTTTGGAGATGGTCCGGTATCGCCCATTAAGGGGTGTGTCCCCGGATGACCTGATGGTGGTGCTGGACCTATCAGACCTTCCGATAGATTGCGTGGATCCTGGTGACCTAGTACAGGCCTATAATAGGGCGGTTACGGGGGCCCTGGATTCTATTGCACCTGTTCGTGTTCATCCTCTCACTCTTTGCCCCAGGTCTCCATGGTTTGATGAGACCATGAGGGAGTTGAGGAGGGTTGGACGAAGGCTGGAGAGGTGTTCGCAGAAGTCTGGTCTGGATGATGACAGACTTAGTTTGATGGACGATTATATGGCTTATCAATCCGCAATATCTCGTAAGAAGGCAGAGTTCCTGTCCAGGGAGATAGCGGCTGCACAGAATAGACCAGCTCAGCTCTTTCGGACTGTGGACAGACTGTGCAATCCAGTCTGTCTTCAGCCCAGAAGGGCCTTTTCCACAGAATGGTGTGAGGAGTTTGCTCTCTTCTTTGCAAATAAGGTTGCCAAAATCAGATCAGACGTCCGTTCTTTCCTCTCCAATGGGAGCGGTGATGGTCGGCTGGAGATGTCTAACACCCATTTGGTATGGTCTGACTTCAGCCTTCCCAAAATCGATGATATTGTGATGGTCATCCAAGCATTGCGACCAACCAGCTGTGATTTGGACCCTGGCCCCACACGCCTTTTAGTGGATTGTGTGGATAAAATCAGTCTAGTCCTGGCTTTGATAGTCTGGAAGTCTTTGGAGAGGGGGATCTTTCCAGATCCCCTTAAAGAGGCTATAGTTAATCCTCTTTTAAAGAAATCCTCCTTAGACCCAGATTGTCTAGCAAATTACAGACCAGTCTCTAACCTACCCTTTGTGGGTAAGGTTATTGAGAAGGTGGTCGCAAGGCAATTGGAGGATCATCTGACCAACAACAATATCTACGATTCTCTCCAATCTGGATTTAGGAAGAGGCATAGTACCGAGACAGCACTTGTTCGGGTACTAAATAACCTCCTAATAGCGAGAGATCGTAGGACCTGTTCTATCTTGGTACTTCTTGATCTCTCAGCAGCATTTGACACTGTTGATCATGGTGTGCTGTTAGAGCATCTGCGGTCCATCTGTGGATTATCTGGTATGGTCCTTGGTGGTTTAGATCTTACCTCGAAGGTAGGACTCAGAGGGTGGTGTCGGAATTTTTCCCTGGGCATCAGTCTCCCTATCTTGTGGGGTACCGCGAGGGCTCTCATTCTGCCCTATGTTATTTATGTGTATATGCTGCTGTTGGGAGTGATTATAAGACGATACGGTCTGGGTTTCCATTGCTATGCCGATGATACCTAGCTGTATATGTCTTTGTGCCCGGCCAGGATGCTGCCTTGTCGGTATTTAATAACTGCCTTGCAGAAATCCAAGACTGGATGAATGGGAGTTGGTTGAGGTTAAACCCGAGAAAACTGAGGTGTTGGTTGTGGACAAAGATCGCTGTGAGGTGGGTTTGCCGGCTGGATCGCACTCAGGCTTAAGGCTTGCAGGCGTTCCGCTGACGACCTCAGATCAGGTGCGGAATCTTGGCGTAATAATTGAAGACCACTTGACACTTAAAGCTCAGTTGTCAGCGGTGGTCAAAACTTCCTTTTTCCATCTGAGGAATATCACCAGGGTGAAGCACCTGGTTACTCCAGAAGATCTCCCAACATTGATCCACGCCTTCGTTACCTCCCGCCTTGACTATTGCAACTCCCTGTACCTAGGGCTATCGGGGGTTGAGCTTCGCCGTCTGCAGCTAGTGCAGAATGCGGCGGCCAGGTTATTGACTGGTTCTTCTAGATCCAGCCATATAATGCCTGTGCTCCGTGGACTGCACTGGCTGCTAGTATTTTGGTGAATCACCTTCAAGGTCAGTTTGCTGACCTATAAAGCCCTACATGACCAGGGACCTACTTACCTGAAAAAGCTCCTTTGCCCCTACTGTCCCTCCCGCCCCCTCCGATCCACTGATGAGGGATTGCAGGAGATTCCCAGGGTCCCTTTGAAGACTTCAGGGCTAGATCATTTAGTTTTATGGCCCCGACCCTGTGGAATTCTCTACCTCATCAGGTGCGAAATAGTCCGACTGTCCTGAGTTGTAAAGGAGCCTTGAAGACCCACCTTTTTAACATAGCTTTTATTGATTTATAATAGTTTTAGATTTTGTTGATTTATTGTTCTATGAAATTGTACAGGTGCTTTGGTTTTAAGAAAAGCACCTTTTTAAAAATAAAGTTTGATTTGATTTGATTTAGTTCCCTGTCCTGTGATGCTGCTTCTGCAATCATGAGGATTCTCTTCTTGTCCCTCCAAGTCATGGCTCCAGGCAGGCACCTTACTTCCCTCTCCTCCCCTTCCCCAGTTCTATCCCCCTAACAATTGAGTCCCCTATCAGAAGCTGTTTCCTTCCCTTGTGGTGTCCCTTGCCAGCCTTTTGTGGGTCTCCCTTGTGGATGTCCTCAGCATTCTTCTTGGTCTCCACTGAGGGTGCCATCATAGAGGAACCTTGCTCTGCCAGACTGGCATATGATTTGTGTAGAGGTACAACTCAGGGTCTTTGCCTCTGTTCCACCACCCGCACCCTCCCAGAACCCACTGTGGTCCAACTGCTCTTCATACTTGGCAACCTCTGAGGCCGTGGTTGTGGCAGTGGTGCTCTTTGGGTGGGGGAGGCTTCCTTAGTCTTTGCCAGTTCAGCCTGGAGGTGGGCAATCTCCTCCCCCAGAGCTGACAGTTGCCTTCAAATAGGAGAGCAACACACTTTCCAGAATGTCTCCTGGAAAACTGCTGCCCCACAGCCAGTGCATTGCACCACTCCCCACATGTCCCTCTCCCTCTCCCTTATAATATACAGTATGTAATATATGTAAATATTTTTTTGGTGGTATGTACTTACCCTTTATGCACTGTGATGGGTTATTAAGAATATGACAGTTCTGCCCCAACACCTGTTGAGGAAGTGATGTCAGAACTTTGGCTATAAAGGAAATGCCACGCCTGGGGGATGGGGTGTGGGGAAGGGGGGGTGTAGTCCACAACCACAGGTGACTGTTAGAAACAATCAAATACACCACTGCTCCACCACCCTGGTGAGTACTGCCCTTTATAGTAATTCAACTAAACTCCAGTAACTCATTTAAAAATAGTTTAACTATCACAAAATCCTACGCACCTGTAAATTATTTGAAAATAGTTTCTGTCCCAAAATCCTAGTAGTCAATCCAGCTACCCCCAAGGGACAACCGAAATGCAGTATTCAAACCCTTGTGAAGTTACTTCCAAGATAAGCAGAGTTTGCAAGCTCCTTATTCACTCCTCAGCCACCTGTTATTTATTTAAAAATAGTTTAACTGTCAGAAAATTCTAGTAGACAATCTAGCTACCTCCAAGGGTCTACCCAAATGTAGTATTTAAATCCTTCTGAAGTTACTCACAAGATAAACAGAGTTTGCAAGCCCCTTCTTGGTTAAACACTAAATAAATATGTAAATAAAAAGCAATTACCAAGGGTAGTTAATTTCACCTCCCACAGAATTGAGCACAAGTGCACGTTGTTGCAGATATCAAGTGCAATATAGAATTTCCCACACTGCTCACAGCTGAATAAAGAAGTAATGTCCTTCCAGGTCAAGAAGATGGTGCTTTGTGATACCACCCCATAATGCACAACCATAGAGTGTGTTATTGTGCTTATAAAATGTCTCTTAATTTTTAGAAGCAGTTTTTATTTGAAAACACATTTTAAATAAGTGCAAATGTAAATAGATATGTGTTTGTAACATAAAATTTTCCGTCCGCCTACTGGTGCTACATTAAAATAGTGATTACAGTACTAATAATAATGACAGTATTAATAATAATATGTACAGTTATAGTGATATAATTTACTATGAATCAGTAGCTGTAGTTTTGTTTTGCATTATGTTATACTGTGTGTGCCTCCCTGCCTACTCAAGCAGTATTAGCAGGCTAATTTTGCATTTCCCCTTTTTCTTGTAAACCCTGCTGTTTTTATGAAGCGTCCCTCATTTTGCATATTTGTTCCACATTTAGAGGGATCATTTGGAGAATGAATGGGTAATAGATGTGGCCCTTACTGTCATTGACACAGCTTTGATAGACTAAAGCAAAAGCAACAGATCCCTTTGTGAGTTATAAAAATAAGTTTACATTAGGGAGCAAAGGTCTACCAGTGTTCCATTCCAGTTTTAACCACATTGTGGGCAGAACATATAACTACGTCATCTAGTTTTACTGCCTTTCCTTTAAAATAAAACAGATGGGACACAGACCTGTAAGAGAACTAATCATGCTGTTAGTTGCTTCCAGTATCTGCCAAATTCTACTACTGAATGAAATGTCTCATCCAGATCCATGTGTCAAGCAGCATACTGTATTTCTTTCATCTGACACAGATGTCAGGCATGCTGAAAGGTCCACCCACTCAACTCACCACCACGCTTGCCTAAACTCTCTCAATTTGAAAAATGTGCAAGTCTCTTAATCACAAAGCTGCTGAACAACTTGCCACCACAGATCAGAAGGTAGCAGTTTGAAAACCACAAAGCAGGAGACTGCACTGTACAGTGGCCGATAAGGGACATGCTCACTCTGAGTCAAGCGGGCTGATGGCTGCACATTGAATGAGAAAACAAACAGAAAAAAAATGTTTGTGAGATTTTATATTTGAGGGGCATCAGGGAAAATGCTAGAATTGGTGGAGAATTAAACCATTAGTTCTGTATCTCTAGGTATCCAGGGCAGGGCGGGAGTACCAGTGATTGGTTAAGCAGACTAAGAGTCTCAAACATACCCTAACTTAGAGCATATTCTGAGAGCACCTCATGTGGTCATTGAGGAGTTCATATGATAACACTTTAGATTATATAGGAGTGGGTATATGGAGGAGGTCTCAACTACCTAAGGGTGGCTGCTCGCAATGGGGATGGGGAATAGCTACTAAGGGATCTATTTTTGTGCCACCTATGTGCTACAGCACTTATGGGAATACGATTACCACTTACCAGAGTTGTAGTAAGTGTGATGAAAGAGCTTCACCTTGGGGCCATTCTCCCTCTGAATGGATTAGGGAATGCTGCTTTTTCCACTTATTTAATGTTTGATATTCTTCCAGGTCCCTGTATGTTTTTGAAGGGTATATAGGGTTGGTTTATTTAGTATAGGGGGTAACCATAGGGGAGGTGGGAAGACAATCTAGTGATATAATAAGGGGGTGAGAGAGGGCTGTTTCTCTGTCCACCATCATGGGCCACACATCTAGGAGAGAGTTATTGGCCAGTGTGGTAAGTAGGATATGGAGAGGGGGGTTGGGGGTTGGCAGGACTAGGAGGGTTAATTGGGGGAAGGGGAATTGGGTGTCTGGTGGGAGGGAATAGTGCTGTTATCCAAGCAGATGCAATAATGAAATTAGTGCTATATATTACCAATGTCATGAATAGTTGGAAAATCATATCCTGGAATATAAAAGGAGGGAAGAATAATAATAAAAAATAATGCATTCTTAAGCATCTAGCTAGGTATAATCCTTATATTGTTATGTTACAGGAGACTCATATTCCTGTTAATCACTTAGTCCATCTAAAACAATCATGGGTAGGGCAGGTGTCTGGGGTGGGACAGAGTGCCAGACAGAGTGGGGTGGCTATTTTACTTCATACATCCATTCCTTCATGATAATTCAGGAATGGGCGCATCCTGATGGGCACTATATCATAATTCAAGGGTGTTTGGCCAGTATAGATGTGGTGTTGGGTTCTATCTATGGCCCTAATGTGGATTCCCTCTCTTTTTTCCCCCTCTTACAACAATATTATCAACCTTGACTGATATCCCTTACATTCTGGGTGGAGACTGGAACCTAGTTTTTTCTAATGATTTCATAGGAAGGTGGAGCTATCACCCACACAAAGAGCCCGTAGAGAATTTATTATGGACCTGGGTTTTGTGGACCCATGGAGGACTCTACACCAGGAGGAAAGGGATTACACTTTTTACCACCCACCCCTTGCATAGGGTATACTCCAGCATAGACTACTTTTTGATTAGTGCTTCACTTTTAGTAGGGGTTGAGGGGGCTGGTATCTGTTCAAGAGTCCTATCAGATCATTCTCCAATATGGAGAATTTTGTCCATAGAAGGCCACCACCCAATGTCTGGCACTTTGTTCCTAAACACTTTACTGTTGGAAGACAAATGTTTATTTATTTATTTAGTTTTTGTTGACCGGGTAAGTGCACTAGACAAATCCTGCCTATTTTCAGGCATGACCATGAGGGAGGGGGATACAGATGAATGGCAACTGACCTTGAACCAGATTAAGCCGATGGTGGTATTTTTAGTGAATGTGGGAAATTTGGCCAGGACACCAGGGAAATTTAACACATATGAGAACATTTATTTCACACTCGTCAGAGGAGAATAGTACATCTACAGTTCAAGTTCAAGTTTCAAGTTCAAGTTTATTTGCAGGAAAACTCCAGAGGTCCTGTGACATGTACACTGATAATGAACATACACAAATAAAAATACTTGATAAACAATAGTATAACATGTATTCATGCAAACACTTAATACAAGCAGGATATTACATAAGAGGATACAACATCGGATGACATTAGATGGTGAGAAAGCAACTGGTACAAAGTGATAACACTTCAAGGCAGCATGCTAACAATACAAGGCATGATAACTGGTGTTTGCAATACATATAATTTAATAAAATTGAGCAGTGGCAGAGAATATAGGGTAAAGGAGGTATTCAAGGCTTGATAGAGTGCTAGGAGTAATATATACAGTACGTAGACAGAGCCAAGAATCAGATGGGGAAGGGGAGCAGGAATGGGATTGTTGCAGTAAAGGTAACAGCTAGAAAGTCAGAAGCCAGAGAATGTAATAGTGTCTTGGTGAAATGATAGTGCAAACAATAAGTAATTAGCATGCATAAGGGCAATAAAGGTCTACACATAAATGAGTATGGCACACATACGGATGAGAATGGGCTTAATAACAGTTGCAGATATATTTTTATCTTAGCTGCACTTAGCACTTTGTAGAAGTTAATTGAAACTGTGCTAGTTAGTTTCAGCACGGTTTGGAGCTGGTTCCAAATAGAGGCCAAGGATTTTATGAAGGGTTCTTTGAAAGCACTGTGGTGGGGAGAGTTTATCCATCTGACCTCGGTGAGAAAAAATAAGTTAAATTTGCAGGTGGAGGAGTGACTGTCTCGAATACAATTTTTGGAGTCCCACCTGTCTCAATTAACAGAAGAAGGACAGTGGTCAGAATGAATGACACTGAGAGCAAAATACTCAGCCTATTAACTTGACAAGGTAACTAAAACAGCAACTAGAGTTAACGCTATGTACATAGGCCAAGGGGAGAAGGTGAGCAAATTGTTAGCTAGTCAGATGAAACAAGAACAAATGTCATGCTGGGTAACGGTCCTAAAAACTTCGGGCTCAGATACTCTTAATATGACATCTGCTAATATAGTAGAAATTCTTAAAGCATTTTACCATCCTCTCTATACAACATTTCCCTGTTTTTGTTGATTTTGTAAGAACCCTAACAAATGCATTAATAAAGTTTTGTGCAATGAATATATGTATATAATATGTGCGTGTGTGTGTGTGTTGGATATTTTTCAAATTATTGTCATCACAGTGGAACTCTGAATCAATTGGAGGGTAGCTTTCACAATGCTGATGATATCACAGTGCCTAGTCCAGTACTGAAGCCAGCTGTTAAAATAAAAGCAAAACAGCAAACGCTTCAGTCAAACTGAAGATTTGAAAGCTATAACTTGTAAATTACTGTTGTATATATCCAATATACAATAGCCTGATTCAAAATTATCAATTTGTCATCACTTGTGAGTGGGAAGGACTTTCATAACTCACTTGTGGCTCTGTCACTCTTGAGTTATGGTCCTGCCCACTCACACTTGAAGATAAATTGCATATTTTGAGTTAGCCCTCTGTATATCTCCATTAATGCATCAGTTAGGGTTGCTATTAAAGCGACAAAAGTATGGAAATACGATGTTAGTGTTTTCAAACCTAACTCCACATTCTGCTCCAATCAGCCAAAGGGGGTAAGGCAACACAAGCAACCACAGACATTCATCATCAGGTAAGACAAGCAACATACAATGCTTTCCACATGACACACAAGACACCCACCATCATGGCGCAGTGCTTCTGTAGCCATGGAGTAGAGATGTAGCAAAGTTTTACTTCACTTGTAAATTATCTGCCAAGTTGCCAAATTTGCTCCATGGATTAATTAGTAAAGTTGTCCCATCAAGCGACAGTTCGCCATTTGTAACTTCACCTTGCTTTTGGGGGATTTAAGTGTAAATTGCACTGAAAAAACCCCAAAGCAAGGAGAAGTTACAAATTCCAAATCCCCCAAGTCCCTGGTGTCTAGTGCCCCCCACCCCCATGGATCACTGGCCCCGGTTAAAAAAAAAATATAATAAATCTCTGGAGTATAGAGGTGTCCCCCCACCCCAGCTGATTGCTATCCAAAATGTAAAAAAATATATTAAATCCCTCTGTTTAGTGGTCCCACCCCCTGCCGATCACTTGCCCAAATGTAAAAAAATATTTGTTAAATCCCTGGTGTCTAATGGCCTCCCCTCAACCGACTGCCGGCCCAAAGTAAAAAAATATATTTTAAATGGTATCTAGTGGTCCCCTTCCCCCCTCGCCAATCACTGGCCCCAATGTAAAAAACAAAATATCATCATCAAGATTCCTGGTGTCTAGCGGACCCCCAACCAATCAGGAAGTCCCCCCAGCCCAACCCTGGGTGGGTGACCAGCACAGCCCTCCACTCTCCACCATGGCTGGCCACTGACTGACCTGGAATAAATGAGTGCGTACTTATACAAGCATGTTCTCATTCATTCCAGTACAGTCAGGCAAGCAGCCATGGTGGAGAGTGAAGGGCTGTGCTGGTCACCCACTCGGGGTCAAGGTTGAGGGTCAGGGTGGTGGGGCAATACCTGATAGGGTGGGGGGTCCATTAGACACCAGGGATTTTATTTATGATATTTCTTTTTACACTGGGGCCAGCAATCAGTGGGAGGGAGACCAGTATACATCAGGGATTTAAAATATATATTTTTTTTACATTGGGATGGCAATCTGGGGGACACTAGACACTAGGGGATTCTTATATATGTTTTTACATTGGGGCCAGTGATCAGCACAGTTGGGGACCACTAGATCCAGGGATTTAATATATTTATTTACATTTTGACCAGTGATCGATGGGGGAAGGGGGATCACTAGACACTAGGGATTTCATTTATATATTTTTTACATTTTGGCCAGTGATCGGCAGAGGGGGGAACCATTGGATACCAGGGATTTAATATATATTTTTTAACATTGGGGTCAGCGATCGATGTGGGGGCCACTACTAGTACACAGTAGTTTTTGCCACAAAGTGTGGAATTTCACCCATGAAATTCCACACTTTGTGGTCGATCCGCACTCCACAAATTAGAAAATTTCACAAATTGTGCTTCAAGAATTGAGTGCATTTCACAAAATAATTTGTGGAGTGAATTATGCCTACTTCACACTTCTCTACCATGGATACACATGCACACTTGCACATGACCTGGGAAATGTGGTAGGCTCACATTTGAAATTGTAAGTAAGGAATAACATGACAGGTTGTGAAGTAATGTTGAATTACCACATGCCCCAAGTGGGTTGTGAGGATTGAGGCACTGCAGAGTGCCTTCAACCACCTGGGAAGTGTGGTATATGTAAGCAATAACA